>OU426988.1:252463373-253713373 GCA_911387755.1 Chrysotoxum bicinctum
TGAAACTCAGGTTTGTGAAAATACCGATCATTTGGAATTTGCTCTGCATGGGTATAGCTTAATGCCATTATTTTTTCCACACCACGGTCTTTCGATTATTAAAAGAAATGATGTTGCTTACTAACTTCAACCCCAATATGGCAAATGTTTAAATACGAACTTCAATTTTGTATGGTTAAAATTCACGGTACGCAAGCACATCATACCATACATACATACCTGTTTCATTTATTATCCAAAGAATTGTTTCTCATTGTCATTGCGGCCGATTTCAATGTACACAATTCTAGTTGGCTTCGCTTTTCTGGTCAGAATCAACTTTTTAATGAGCCAACTCGAATTCCTGACGTTGCACGTCAAACCGCCAAAACACCAGACTTGTTCCTTACCGCTGATCCTGATAAATACACAATCAGTGTATTACCGCCTCTAGGCACATCAGACCACTGTGTCATATCTGCGAATTTCTTGTGTGAAAACCTCAGTTAATGAGAAAACCCCCAAGAGAACCGTTTGGCAATACGAGAAAGTCAACTAGGATGCTCTCAATGATTTCTTCAGGAACTTTAACTTGTCACTATTCTTCATCGATAGTGACGTGGGCTCCAGGGCAGATATGATTACAAATTTAATTCTTATCAGAGTGAGAGATTATATCCCGAATAGGGACAAATCTATAAACCCGAAAGAGAATTAATGGGTTGATTTGAGAGGTTATCAAGGTCAAAGAAGAAAGTTTCCGATGTTATGAAGCCAACCCTATTGAGGGAAACCGGAATAAGTTCAAACAAGCTAGAAAGACCTGTAATGATCATATTCGATAGACCAAATTCTTACATGACCAACAATGCAACTATCCGTTGCTTCCTTAGACCTCCGAGCTTACCTCTTATAATTTTTGCGGTTGAATTTTCTCTCATCTGGAAATAAGATTTGTCGGAAGCTCCCATCAGCGTAACGTCTGAGCAATGCTTCAAATTCAGAATCAACATTAACTCAAGCTCGGCTCTGAAGATAAACTAAGTAATTACACTATGCTCTTGAACTCTTTCCAATTCAACAGAACGCTAAGCTTGTTCCTTGTATTATAATAAACTCCCTGTTAAACAAAACTACGGACATTTTAATAAATATTATTAAGTTTTTATTTCTATGCAAGTCTTGTAAAGAAATAAATATTTCATATATATTATACACACATTTATATGATATATAAAAAAATTCTTAAAATCTACATTTTTCTTAAATAAGGGTTTCGCTCAAAAGCAAATGCATAAATATTACAGAAGTGTTCATTTAAACAACAAAACAAAAATTATTAAATTAAAAAAAAAACAGATAACTATATTGGAAAAATAGTGGTTGTCGGTTGTCATTGTGCTACACATAAATGCTTAAAATAACTACTTAAAATATCATTGAAATAATTTTCGGTTTAAATATTTAATTTTTAATAAAAGAACTTAGCAAATAAATTTGTTTATGAATAATACTTTGTACGGAACAAATTTTATACAGAAAAAAAAGGTAACCCTTAAAATGAAGGAAAATAAAAAAAAAGTTAAGGAATATAATTCATAAGTGTGATGATATACACAGATCTGAAATAACCTACAGAATTTAAAAGCTTAAATCACATTCATTTTCTATCGCTAGCCGCTAGACAGGACAATCTACTGCAGTGCTCTTTGATTTAAATCAATTTTTTACTATATGCGTACATTTAGGTAGTTTTTTATTTTTTTTTTAAAGATTTTTAGTAGAAGATAAATTAAAATAGGTATTTTTTGCTTATTTATTTGCCTCTATAGACGTGTTAAGTATGGTTCATCTAAATTACACCTGAAAATAGTCGTCTACATCTCCATTTTCGCTAACAGTAGCGCTTTCACCAGTGCTGAGAAGCTTCGAATCACTATTCGAATTCTTCCCATCCGTGCTAGATGGTGTGCTAAGTGGCATGTCGGAGCTAACTGTAGCTGTATTGGTAGATTCTGTGTGTAATCTCTCATAAGGATTCTCCAAGTCAAGGTAACGCACTGATTCATAATTTGGATCCGAGTCGCTGCCTGTTAGGGATTCATAATTACTCGATGGCAATAATTGATGACTGCTGCTGCTGAGCGTAGTTGAAGTGTCACTACTGGTTTTAATTATAAGCATCTGATCGGGACTACTTTGGCTTGTTGAAGGAGAAATCAAGGGTTTCTCAAATGAATTTGGCGGAAGAGGCGGCGGTGGCGGTTGTGATAGTTTTGAGTATAATTCGGAGTTCTTTTCATACTTGTTGTTGTTATTATTGTTGAAACTACAACTTATTGTGATGCTTTCTTTGAATTTTTGTGCTTCGGCTATGCTTGCATAATCATGTAGCTTAGTGCTGTCTTCAGCGGTTTTTGGTTCTCCAATGCGACTATAGCCGGGAATATCTTCGTCTATGTTATTTCTCTCCTTTACCTTGCTGTAGCCATCAATCATGTCATCGAAGTCGATTCTTGGTTTCTCCATTACCTTTGCATATCCATCATCTGAGCCCGTAGTGCAGTACTTAGTAGGATGTAGTACTTCGTAGTTTGGATCATAGTCAGAGGTGGTTTTTCTTTGGGATTGATTTTCACTTGTCTTAACGAGAGTCTCATATCCAGGATCGCTATTATTTGCTGAAGATTGATCGGGTAAACTTTCATACCCCGGTTCATTGGTCAATTTTAATAACGCATTTAATGAGGAGTTGTTTGTAAAGTTTTTAATATGAGCCACGGGTAGTCGTGGTGGTGATAAGCCTTAAAAAAATAAACTCAATTAAAACCGAATTCAATTTGTATAACATGTCATAGCTATGATGATAGAAAAGAAATAAAAATAAAGAACAAACTAAAAGAATGGAACATTTATGACTTAAAAACAGAACAACAAACTTTAATATTATTTTATTATAGTTTTATAAATCCTTTAAGCTCCATTTGATCAAACGAATCAAATGTAGTTGAACAACAACAATAGGAACTGACTTCCTTAACTCAATTAGCTGTTGAATACAAAATCTTGAAGTTCTTGAACGAATAGAAGGTTTCGTTCTTCACTTTCTTATTCAATATAAAAAAAATATTTTCTATGTGTTCCAGGTATTTTTTGTAGAGTTTGAAAATTTTGAATTTACATTTTACATTTTACCAATTTTACTAAGGATGACTTCAATTGTATCGCCAGTTGTAGAAAAATAACAGACAATAACTTAGCGAATGAGCCTCAGTTATGTTTGGCCAAGCATCAAGAAAAAAAAATCCTGCGGACTGCTCCAGCTACATACGCCCTAGTCTCCTTAACATCAGCTACAAGTTCTTTTCTGTCCTGATAAGTGAACGACTGAAGCCGTTCATAAAAATGTTGTAGGCCCATATTAGTTTTCACATATTAATATTCACATTACGTCAGATTTTCCAAAAAAAAAAAGTTCTTCAAATGGACCCCTTACCACTACCTTTTAATCGATTTCAAGCCCGCGTAAGATAGCATCTAAAGAGACACAATAGATCTTTAGGTCGCAGTGTTTTTATACCCCAATTTATTCATTCAAAGAGACTTGCATTGGGCAGTGCATAGTTGGGTTTCGGAATCCCTGCCAAACTCGTCCGTTTCTGTAGGATAACGATGAAGAATGCTCGTTTCTCCGTCAAGTCGGTCGGCGAAAACCTCACAGATACTTTTGATAGCAAAAAAGTTGACATCTTCATATCGTTTCATTTGACTTTTTTATCATCATTCAATCAATCTTTCAAAAGTCCATCCACATACTCGTATACGCAATCGGATGAATATAGGGTGATATCAGTGATGAAGAAGACGCGTTTTACAGTTAATGAGGACATACCCAAAAATTACTCAACATCGACGCACAGTGGGGCAGAATAGGTCGATTAGTGATATTAACTACTTCTACTAATAATAATAAGCTTTTTCATCACTTTTTTTAGTTTGACAGTTAAAGTAAACAGTATTCTTCAATTTTATCAATTTTTTTCCAAAACAAAATTTATTTTTCTGGAAGAAATGAAGACAGAACACCAAACATTGATCGAATTGAAGTATATTTTTGAACTATTTTTTTTTTTTGTTTAAAAAGTGAACTATATTTTGGAAAATAGTTCTCGAGTTTAATCTTAGAGAAAAATATTATGGAAAGGCGGATCTATCACCCCTCGTTTCGTTGGGGGGGGGGGGGGCAATTTTCTGAAAATCTAACCTTAAATAAAAACAAATTACAAAAAATCAATAAAAAGAGTTAGAATAGTGTGCTATAGCTTTTTTGAAAGCTTATTTTGCATTCTTTCACGTGTTTTTCGGATTAAGTTGTTTTAGCTAATAGTTTTTGTGAAATAAAATTTTGAAGTCAAAGCTTCGAATACAAATTGTTAATTTTGATGTTAAAGTTATATTTTTTTCAAAAAACTGCGCTGTGAGATGGGTTTATTTTGTCAAAACCTAATGCTCTTTTCAAGTTTTAGTGAAAAAATGAAAAAGAGATGACAAAAATATTTCTTTGCTATTGACATGCTTAGGTTTATTGACAATCAATCCAGTTTTTTCCTTGAATTCTTTTTGAATGCGTATTTTGTTTTCTATTACAATTACTTCCGTTGCCTTATTTGTTCTGCATTCATTTACAGGAAGTTTATATGCAACGTGAAGGAGACATTCAAATAAGCGAATCAACCCATGCAATGTAGAAATTCTAAAAGATAAATAGTTTTCGGCGACCGGAAGTTGCATCATTTTGTCGATGTCGTTAAAGTCCTTGCTATTGGCATGGCATAAATAGCACCTCAGTGAAGACTTTGTATCAGATAAGCTGTTGCAAAGTTTCCCATCGATCATAGATAAAATTATCTCATGCTTCACTTTGTAATTAATGTTTTGCAGTTTTATTTCTGAGCATACTAAATTTTGAATTTGAAAATCTGTTCTATTGATTTCTCTTCCAACAAGCTCGTCAGACTCCTTTTCAAAAATAATTTTCAAAGGGCGACATTAACAATAAATATTGATAGGGAAGATTACTTATATTAACTAATTTATTTATTTATAAATTTATTTATTTAGTTACTATTTTTATTGAAACAAAAATTGGCCAAAAAAAAAATCACCTTATATTTTTATACTTATTTATTTTTTTCAAATTTTTTTTTTATTAACTTAAAATACACACCTTCACCCATCTGAATAATATCACTTTAAATAGTATTAATTAAATTCTCACACAGTAAATTAAGATTTAAAAACTTTAATTTTCACCCACGTTTTTTTCGTGCTTTCAATCGGCAACTTCTTCGACTTTGAATGCGTGGTGAACTTAGCCTAGGTGTCCAAAAAAAAAAAATACTTACATTTCCTAATCCAAAAAACAGTTAGCTTTGAGAAAAACAAAACATATTTCCTGTTACTTCAATACTTAAAAATGACCTTTTTATCATTGCTCTCTATGGAGAGGCCCCATTGTGCGACGTCTTGAACAGAACTTTACTTTGGAAAGCATAACTTCGAGATAGTTACAGACTTTCTTAGACAACGACACCCGTGCTGAGATTAAATGAAAAAATAATTCTTGCCAATCACTCCTTCTTTTGGCTAAGAAGGCAAAGTTCTCTCCCCAGATCCATTGGTCAATCAAAGAAACCATAATATTCTTTTCTGAACAGAATATACCAACCATGGCCATGGTAGAAATTCTATGATGAATATTGCAACTTATTAGCATAAGAGGTTCCCGCGATACACGATAGGCCTAACTCTGAAATTCTCATTTGTTCTTCTCAAAATTAATGCTAGATCTTTTAAAAAGTAAACAACTGGAATTTGAACATTATGTAATCTGGATGCAATTGAGCACACATTTCACTCTGTTTTAAGAGTATCTCATTTACAAAGTTGCCCTACTTCTATTTATAGAACATAAATATAGATTCATTTTGTTTTTGTTTTATTTTGTCTCCGAGTCGCACGAGCGATAGGGAAATTAGGCGAGGAGAGAAAGGACGTGTCGATGAACATTGGTCTTGAAAATTGCTAATTGAAATGGAAATTGAAAACTATGCCGCATAAATTATTCCATAATCGTGTTGTGTGCAACTAGCTACTTGTGAAATAAGTGATAAGACAAGGAAAGACATGAAACATTCCGACGGTGTTTAAGATATGGGAATGATTTCATGATAGTTCTGTTTCGTATCAGTTTCAAAGCTTTGTTTTAAATTCTATACAATGAATGAAGAGAAGTTTGGACTGCAATTACCAAAGACGTGAGCTATACTCGATTTTTGGAAGCATAAACGCCTCATAAATTATAGCCAGATCATAGACATTTTTGGTGGTCTCTTTCATGTGGTCATTCCACCGAAAATCATCGTTGACACATATAGCGAGTACTGAGAGATTTTTCCCTTCCTTAATGGAAGTACACTCAAGTGCGATCAAGTACAATGGCATAAGGGGTACATTTTGCTTTAACAACAATAGACAGCATTGAGTTTTCTAAGCATTAAACTCCACACGATTTTGTATACCCATTTAACAGTGCTGTAAAGATCGGAGTTTAATGAGCTTACTATATCATTGCAATTCCACTTCCGAAGGAGATGGACGTGAATTTGATAACGAATATGCAAGGCAGAGGCAAAAGTTTCACAACATTTATAAAAATAAAGAAGAAGAGTCGGAGGCAAAACGGAGCCTTGAGCAACACCAGCATCTGATTTGTGAAGATCAGACTTGAAACCAAACAATACAACCTGCATTTAACGATCCAGACGGTAAATTTTAATCCAAAGAATAATATTTTCATTGATACGAAACGCAAGCATTTTCAACTTTATCAAATGCCTTACAAACATCAATCGCAATATTTCTCTAAAACGATGTAAGATCTGTTCCACTCTTCGGTGAGATATGCCATCTTTCACAAACTAACCTTAAATTTATAGAGGAAATCGTTTAATTTGTCCGGTAACTCAATTTTTGATATTTTTTTAGCTTTCTACGCAAAATTTGCACGGATGAAATCTTTATAGAACTTACGTCAACTCTGTGATGGATATAAACTGAACTGAACATGGTGAATCTTTGAAGCATTTTTTGATTCCTAATTGCCTAATGCCATTGAGGCAGAATTAAATGATCTTATCATACGCTGCCTTTGTAGTTCCACATCGGAGAGACCCAGAAGTTAATCTAGAAAACAATATGAAAAACTGAAGATTCTGTCGTCTGCAAAAATTTGTTTGATGGATTCCAAGTTCCTGACAAAAGATTATTTATGAATATAAAGAAGTCAGCCGGAGATCAAAAAGGAGTCCTGGGACACTCTAGAATTGATTTTGTGCATTACAGAGTTGAAACCGTCCAATACGACTTGTATTGATCGAATCCAAATGTAATTTCTTGCCCAGCGAAGGCAAGATTTGTCGAAATCAAATAGATACATTTTCAGAAATTTAAGGGGCCCTAAAATAAATATCTAGAATTCACCAGTGCATGTACCTTAAAAGGCCGAAGCGGAGCATCTGAGGTAATCTCTAATTCTTATTACGATTGTCAATGATTTATAATTTGAAAATATAATTTTATTTTTTTTTATTTAAGGACTTCATCAATAAATAAAATGCACGACTGGATCGCACGAACTTGCTCTTATGTAAAAGTACTTTGGAATTTAAGATACATTTTATAAATATAAAACATGAATTTAAAATGAAATTGCCGTCTGATTTCTGGAAAAGTATGAATTTATGCAAACAAACTTTAAAAAACCGTTTTATTAATAAATAAATAAATTTTTTAAATAAGAAATTTCTTTAAAATTTTTCAAGAAAAAAATGTCGGATGCGAATTTTAAGTATTTAATAATATTGATTTTAGGAAATAATTTCAAAAAATAATCGTTCATAGGTTTTGAAGATATTGATTTTTCAAAAAAAATTTTTTTTCAAAAAAACCCAACAAATAATTTTTCGAATATTTTTATATACAATATTATTTCAAACTTAGGGGGACTCCTGCTGAAAATTTTTGGTTAAAATCGTTAGAGCCGTTAATGAGAAAGTCGAAAATCAAAAAAACGGTTCTATGACAGGTACCGTTAATAACATTTTGCCCCAAATTTTTTTTTTACCAAAACGTAGTCCATGTCCATAATATCACACCTAATTTTTTTTATCAAAATCGTTAGAGCCGTTTTCGAGATAAATAAGATTTTGCATTACGGGTGTATGGGGGGTACTGTTAGTTTTGGAGCTAAAAAAAAAAATTCAATTTCTCCTCTAGGGAATCACCGAAGACCCTTAACTACCGAGTTTGAAGAAAATACCACCGGTAGCTTAGGCTGTAGTTCGAGGTACAGACATACAGACAGACAGACGGAATTGTCGGACCCACTTTTTTCGACTTCGCTATCATCGTAATGTCAACTTTGATCAAAATCTCGAGTTCGATTTTTTTTCCAAATGCAGAACTTGCCCTATAGTACCTATATCGCAAGTAAAAAACTGATCAAATATCTGATAAGTATGAATTTTCTTTTAATTCTCAACAGTCTGCATAATAGTCAATGACCAAAACTTAAGCAATTCGATTGTTTGTCAATTCGATTGTTTATCAATTGATAACTGACTATTATAGTAGAATAACCAATGTTCTACCAGTCAATTCTAGGATTTCGATCACTCTGGGGATTTACAGTAAAATACAATAAAATTTCGAAATATGTATTAACATTTCAGATATATTACCCAACTTTTTGGAGGTATTGTGCGAAGTTAACATCTATCTGAAATATTTTTAACATTCAGAAAAAAAAAAAACAAATTTCTAATTTTAAACATGTATGTATGTATGTACATTATATCTACAAACGCTACGCTTTAAAAAGTTTACTACTATGTATACAACAACATTTTAAATAAAAAAGAGAACACAACGAAGGTGATATGTGAACGATGATGATTTTTCACTTCAAACAAAGACTTTAAAAGAAAAAAAAAAAACACGAAAAATAATCAAACTTTTGGCTTACTTGCTTGAAAATCATTTGGAATAATGGTATAGAGGCTAGCATTTGGATTTACAATATTTTAGATTCGCGCATTCTGTCAGTTGAGTGTATTTTTTTTTGTTTTCAGATTTAGAATTTTATTGGCTAATAGTTACCCCGTTCCACGAGACGTTCACTCTGCAACATCTGTGCGTAGCAGTCTGATTTTCTATTTTCAATTGTACTTGATTTTTCTTTTATTTTATCAGCTGGAATGGTCTCATAGCCATCGTCCTTGGTGCAGTAGCTGTTACTTCGTTGCCGTCTTATACCTTTTTGTAAGAGATACCCAATTTATGGTAAAGTTATATTATACCAAGGTTAACTAAGGAAACTTACTTGATGTTGGTGGTTCGTGCATAACATTTATCACATAATCCTTAAAGTTTACATTTTCGTTTTTAATTTTAGCAATTTCTTGTGTGGAAACATTGTTCTCTAAGAGTTTACGACCAAGAATAGGAGAGTTGTTTTGGGAGGAAGAATTTTGCGAGAATTTGTTTTTCTTCATAACCTTAAATTAGAAAAAGACATTTAATAACGATTAATTTCCTTTTAAAACGAGGGTCAACTCACTTTTGCATACATTCCTTCAATGTCCTTATCCTTGGACGGACTAAAGTTTTTCTTTTTAATAGGAGAATCGTCGGTGCTACTTCCATCCTGCGGAAGTATACATTCGATCACAGATGCGACTGAGTTCCTACCCGAAGCTAAGGAACATGTTGATGTGAGATTTGAGTTACTACTCAGGAATTGTTGATTTTTGGGAGTAGGTGGAAGTGGAGAGTTCGCTTGGCGTTTCTCCGGTTTTGGCGAGCCTAAATTTCCCATTGAACTATTATTAGATGAAGAGGATGCCTGCCTCGAATGCATTTGAGCACGTAAACTATCTACTGGCGGAGGAATTGGAGTGCAGTCGGGTTTTATGCTGGCTCTTGTACTACTGCTTGCATTATCGGCAGTGTCTTGCATTCGCAGTGTAGACGAGCTATTAGTATTGATTTCAACTGCCACTACAATTGGATTTGATGGCTGAATTTGAGCATATGTCTCTGATCCACTAGTATAAATTTCTGCAGCTACAGCACGATTATTAGGATCTTCAATAGCAGCATAGGTTTCATCTGAATGGTAAGAAGATAGTATTGATTTTAAGCTATAGATATAAACATCGAGTGTGGCAAACCTGAATCATCCGATACCGTTGCATAGTGAGAATCATTTCCTTCCTTAATTAGGCGGTTGTGACGAATTTTCGATTGTGCTAATATATTTGCCAGCGGCTCCCGAACACTTATACTGGTATAACCTTCTGAAAAACCCATTGCGTTATCTTTCTCCTAATATACAATATTTTTTTTTAATCAATTACTTGACGAGTCTTGAGAGTCTCCACTGAAATACGGTTGCTGAACAATCGGTGGAGTCATGTACGGAAGATCTTGGCTTGCAGATACCATCCCTGCAATTGCTGATGCAGCTGCAATCATTTCTTGCTGAGCATCTGCTGAACCAACCAAAAGGCTTTGAATTGATCCACGATGGGACTCAGAGCTATCATTCGATATAACGCCAACAGTTTCAAATGTGAGCTGACTGCTACTTCCCGCGACTACAGAACTTGTACTTGGAGCATTAAGTTGAGCATAAGGATGCTCCATATTACGAACCTATTGGAGTAGAAAAGAGTTCTGTAAAAAAATGTTCTAAGGATATTTGTATTTTCAATTAAATGCTAAATTTTTTACAAATTCAACAGATATTTAAGAATTGGAACTTGATAATAATGAGTTTTTTAATAAAGGCGGGTAGATATTGAAATGGAATAAAACAACAAGCTGTGTGAGGTATTAACAAAATTTTAAAGGTCCATTTATGCCATTATGTGTAGAATGCGACATCGTTCAAAGTCTGCCTCGGCTTCTTTCGGTGGCACAGATCTGAATGGTCTTTTTTCAATGACTCTTCCGCATAGATCCGGCTGAATTTGAGTGATGGCCTATGTTATGTCCAGCTTATGCTCATCGGTCGATCGGTCGAAAAAGTTTATCCGGGTTAGATCATGACCTTTATGGCCAATTCGCGTCACCTCTGCGAGAGATAACTTTATCCTCAAATCGTTCATGCAGAATTTCAATCGTGGCACATAGCCCCGTCTGCTGGAACCACATGTCGTCTAAATTCGCATAATTCAATTCGGGGCATAAGAAAAATAGTTAACATCGTTCTATAACGATTACCATTGACGGTGACTGACTTACAAACATCGTTTTCCAAAAAATACGGTTAAATGACGTCGCCGGCCCAAAATCCACACCAAACGGTAACTTGTTTAGCATGCACTGTCACCTGGTGAACCTAGTGTGGGTTGGTGTCGTCCCATATACGGTAATTTTGCTTGTTAACACAGTCATTCATGAAAAATGCGCCTTTTAATTCTTGGGTCAGTTGGATCCCGATCCAATATACCCCCAATTTGTCGTCTGAAAAAGGCCGAGTTCTTGTGCACAGCGAGAAATCGACTGACTCCGGTTCTGCTGTACACAATCAAGGACCGCGGCGATGTTCTCGGTCATCGTGCTTTCCTTTTACGTACGAATGTAGGCTGATTGATTACCGAACCAGTTGTCTCAAATTTGACCACCAAACGTTTAAGAATCGACTGCGAAGGGCCACCATGTATAACGAAGACTCATTTTGATAAGATAAGTTTTATCATTTGGACGTGCTGGCCAATCGTGGTACTTGACATGATATCAGATATAACAGATGTCACCAAAACAACACGACTACCGCAGGCCGCCAAAATCTACTCGCGCCAATTGAAGAACCCTATTTTTATAAACTTTAACATTTTACACAATTTTGTGAAGCTTAAGCACATCTTATCACTTATCTTGTCTTATCCGAAAAAACCTTAACCCTACCTTAGCATAATCGTGTGGAGAGTTTTTAACTCTAGAGTATGGTGAACTGAAATCATCGGCTTGACTAATCGAGCTGTGTTGAGATACGCTTGTCTGTTTCTTTAAACTTGGATTGGCTGAAAGAAAAAAAAAATGATAAAAGAAACCATGACAGATTTAAAATAAAATCAACGGACGGCTTTTGTCCTGAGTTTTTCCAGCAAGTTTATCAGCTACTGTTTCATAAAGCTCTGATCCATTATCAACAGTATCGTTTATTGGAATATCTGGTAGACTTCGATGAGGTGCACTGCTGGTTCTGTGAAACAAAGTTATACGTTTTAAACAAATATACATACATGCATTTACAGACAATTATTGTTACAAACCTTTTCTCTGAATCGCCATTCGATATTGTTGATAGATTTAAATCATTTTGTGATGTTGCATGATTGACATTGTTGATAATAATATGGTCATCAGGATTCTTAAGTTTAACCATTCCTTCCATTCCCATAAATTCATTTCTGAAAATTCACAAAAACAGTAGTTTTTTTTAATATGGGAAAAATTTTTAATTGCTTAAGCCTTCGTTGGAATTCTTGATTATTTTGTCTAAAAAAAAACAGCTTTTGAAAACATTACATAGTTGAAAATGTATTCCATTCCGGGTTGTTAATGCTAGCGCATTATATTGTGTATATTTTTGATTTCTCAGAAATGTTCTCAATCTCAAAAGTAAAAAGCATCGCATCGCTTTATTTTGCAGTTTTTGGAGTCTATTTTTTTTGTGAAATTTTACAAACATTTAAGAGACTTGCACAATATTCAAAATGGGGCTTGACAGTTACATACATTAAAAATTTTTATTGGACTTTTGGTATGTAACTCCGAGTTCTCCTTAGAACACAGAATTTGATTGACACTTTTTTAATCCAATGTGCTCATTAAAAGATAACTTGTTATCACGATGAACACCAAGGTATTTAATCGATGATACTTCTTCTAATTGAGTAGTGTTTATTCAAATATTTATCGGTTTGTTGCGTGAGGAAGGAGTTCATTTAATGCCATAAATTAAGTTTTATTTGTATTTAGTACTGGGTTATTCGTAGTTAACCACGTATAAATTGCTTTTTTAAATTTACTGTGCATTAGTATTAAGATCTTTTCTATAGATCTTGACTAAATATAGTAAAGCATCATCTGCAAACAGCACAAGTTTAGAGTGTTGTTATTATCATCCAGAGTGCACTATTACAAGCAAATGAGACAATTGTTGTTAAAATATCAATGCGACAAAATAGAGACACAAAAATAAAAAAAGATAAACATCTTAAAATACGATAATAAACATGGATTTATTAAAAAAATCAGAGAAAGTGAAATAAATAAAATAAGTACTTTAGTAAATATTAGTGATGTAAATAGTGAATAATTTGAGAACGAAATGCAAAGAGTGGTAAACACTTTCGTGGTGAAAAAAACCTTGAAAGAAACCGTCCAAGTTCCAAGTTAAATAATGACTTAAGGGAACAACAATTAAAGAATATTAGAAGTCACTAAAAGTTTCTGCTAACAGGAAACATTCAAGATTGGGAAGAATATAGAAGAATTAGAAATTATTATAAAAATAACCTTTAACAAGCAGAAAGAAAATATATTAAAATCAAACTAAATATGCAAGTGATCAAAAAATGATGTGGAAATCCATACAAACTTAAGTGTTGCTTCAATCGGTAAATCAAATTAAGTTTATCGACTTTCAAGGAAACAAACTAAGAGATGATAAAATGATAGCATAGTTTTAAAAAAAAAAATTTATTAAAAGTGTCGTTGCAATTAATGAAGAAATTCTAAAATTCCAAGTGTTGAATGGGTTAATCTTTCAGTAAATAGTGAAAGTTGTTTCAAGTTTAAAAAACTAAATTCAATAGAAGACCTGTTGAAATTATGCCATATAAAAACGAGCTTAATTTTTTGAATAAGCATACAATAAAGGACAGTTTCGTAATAATGGGCCCCGCTCTATTAAACATCATTCTACTCCCTTACAAGTGAGAGATTTCCAAGTAGCTTTAAAACCTCGTTCATAACCACGATCGAAAAAATTCAAAATTCTAATAAATGTGAAGACTACAGATCTGTGAACATGCTTCCACTATACGAAAAATTATTGGAAAAAACAATCTGGATTCAGACAGAATAAAATGCAGGACTGGATCGCACGAACTTGCTCTTATGTAAAAGTACTTTGGAATTTAAGATACATTTTATAAATATAAAACATGGATTTAATGAGATAATAATGTTCAAATGCATAAAATTGCTAAAAAAAAATTTCAATTTCCCCTTTAGGGAATCACCGAAGACCCTTAACTTCCGAGATTGAAAGAAATAGGTTCAGTGGTTTAGGCTGTAGTGAGAGGTACAAACATACAGACACACTGAAACATGTTTTTGTGTACTAAATTTTTCTTAAAATTTTTATAAAAAAATTATTATGCAAATTGTTAGTATTTAATAACATAAATTTTAAAACGTAATTTAAAAATTTAATCCTGTATTGGTTTTCAAGATATTGAATTTTCAAAAAAAAAATTTTATTATTTTTTTAAAAATCCAAAAACTATTTTTTCGAAAAGAATTTTAGTTTATATTTTTTAAAATGCAAAGCAGCTCCTGCATAAAAATTTTAGTTAAAATCGTTAGAGTCGTTGGTGAGAAATTCGAAAATCAAAAAAACGGTTCTATGACAGGTACCCATAATAACATTTCCCTCCAAATTTTTTTCTGACCAAGACATAGTCCCTGCCCATAATATCACACCTAATTTTTTTTATCAAAATCGTTAGAGCCGTTTTCGAGATAAATAAGATTTTGCATTACGGGTGTATGGGGGGTACCGTTAGTTTTGGAGCTAAAAAAAAAATTTCAATTTCCCCTCTAGGGAATCACCGAAAACCCTTAAGTACCGAGTTTGAAGAAAATACCTCCAGTAGTTTAGGCTCTAGTTCGAGGTACAGACATACAGACAGACAGACGGAATTACCGGACCCACTTTTTTCGTCTTCGCTATCATCGTAATGTCAACTTTGATCAAAATCTCGAGTTCGATTTTTTTTCCAAATGCAGAACTTGCCCTATAGTACCTATATCGCAAGTAAAAAATCTTGTGAATCAGCTTTAAACTACGTAGTAGCAGACTAGAAGGAGTTGTTAAATTTCAAGCAGAAAATTGCAGCCGTATTTATTGATTTGAAAAGAGCATTTGAAACTCTGGATAGGTTTATTTTATTGAAAAAAAAAATTACGGTTATGGAGTAAGAGGAGTTGAATTCATTTGGTTTAAGTCATACCTTATAGGACGTAATCAAATAGTGAAAATTAATGGGGTAAGTTCGGAATTAAATTCTGATTTAGGTGTACCACAAGGGTCAATTTTAGGAACGTTACTTTTCTACTTTATATAAATGATATAAAAAAAAGTCTTAAAATATTGTAAATTAAAGTTGTTTGCAGATGATGGTCTGTTTTATGTTGATGGCAAAGATTATACTAACTGTGTGAAAAAGTTTTGATGATAGATATTAATAACATGAAGAATTATTTGAATATGATTAAATTTAAACTAAATACAGAACAAAACTAAAATAATGTTACTGCCAGTAAACAAAATGATATGTTAAATTAATGAATTTGAATGTGTTAAAGAAACAAAATACCTCGAAATAATTTTAGACTGTAATTTTGATTAAAAAAAAAAAACAAATTTTGAAATGATTTACAAAAAAATTGTCACAAAAATCGGGTTCTTTCGAAGAATACAAAAAAAAACTAGAATTGCTATGGCAATTAAAATTCTATTATTATTGTGAGTATTGTCCATCAATAATATTATTGGGACGGAATTAATGATAAATAAATTACAAATTTTGCAAAATAAACGAATGAGGTCTTTATTATGTTGTGATAGATATACCTTAATATTTATATTTAAAGTAAAAAATAACTTAATGCCAAATTATTTACAAAGAAAGCTTACGATAAGAAGTGAAAGACGACCATATAACTTAAGAAATAATAATAATTTACACTTAACATTCTTTAGAAGTTGTAGAACACAAAATATGCTTTTTTATAAGGGTGTTCAAATTTACAATAATCTTCCAAATATTGTGGAAATAGAAAGTAATGCTAAATAAAATGTAAACTAAACTAAACTAAATGGTGTCTATCTGTGTACAATTTTCGTTTCATTGAGGTGTCAGTACACCCCTTTTGGGGACTGGTATGAGTTGGCTTCGGCACAACTTTCTAATCCCGTGACCACAAAGAGTGTAATTTCTTCCAAACGTCGGGAAGAAGAAATAAATAAATATTTCCGAAAAAATCTAAAATATTACAACTTTTCCTTGTCCCTTTCTATGGATAGCCCAGATCTTCGGAGGCTTACTCTCTACGAGTGCATTTTTATCATCGATCATCAAATGTTCCAGAGCTTTCTTGCTAGGACGAGGAAGTCGAGGACAATATACAGCAAACTTAACCTCAGTTTGAGGGCAGCAAATTACTTTAAGATGAATTTACCGTAAGGGAGATGAGACCGATGTTTATAGCTTGCACGGAGATTAGAGCTCAACTATAGGCCACAGCCACACAGGACTGATTCCAATCATAATTGTATATTGTGCAATCTCAAGCAAACTGAAAACATACTTTATTTCCTGGCGAGGATTGTATTTTAATAAAAGTTTTTTATTACTCATTCGGTTTTCCTTACTTGCAGTTTCATATAGAAATACACACGTCAATCTACGTTAGACTAACATTAGAACTAAATCTATAATACATCGTTAGATATTGCAAGTCTTTAATTTGCCTCCTTTTTTGTTAAGTTAAACTAAAAGCTTTAGAATTGTATAAAATTCGTTAAGAATATAATTTTTACTTGCGATATAGGTACTATAGGGCAAGTTCTGCATTTGGAAAAAAAATCGAACTCGAGATTTTGATCAAAGTTGACATTACGATTTTACTTTTTTAATTTGGAATTTTGTAACTAACGAAAAATAACAATTTATTAAGCTTAATTACTCAAAAACGGCTTGTCTGACGAAAATTTTCAATTAGACCTTTTTTGTAGGGAATTTAATTTTATATAAAAGTAAGTCAAAATGAATTTTTTTTACTTCAATGTTTTGTCAGTTCTGACGCAAAACATGAAATTATGACTAAAAATCAAAATTAGCGATGATAGACCTCTTAAAATTGATATTAAGGGCTCAAACTTTTACGAAAATTTTTTTTTGTCATTCTGAATGATATTCTCGATATATCTTTCAAAAAAAAAAATAGTCAATTTTTTTGGCCCAGTCTAATATATATACAAGTTTATTGAATTAAATAAGCTTATCAAGATTTAATGTTTTCAATATTTTATAGACTAGTTGTATATTTTCTTCTGATGGATTTTTCAAAATGTCAAGTATAGATTTATTTTTAATGAATTTATATAAAATATTTTTAATGGAATTGCAGTTGAAGAATATATGATGTATGGTTAGGACTTCTTTATTGCAGAAGTGACAAATGGGTGGATCTTTTTTCTCAAATATATGGCTGTGGGTGATTATTGAGTGCCCCATTCGGATACGCAAAAAGCACCGGATCATGGTTGTTGAGCAATTTGTTGGATAGACTGCAACTAGAGCTTCTGGATTAATATTTGTGTAGTAGTGTTGATGTGTTGTCCATTGGTTTAGTCTTTCATTTGAAAAATATTTCGATACCATATTTGATATGTCTTTTTTGTTGGGCATGAAAGACGTGAAAAGTGGTTCCTGTGCTGCCCGTTTGGCGGTCTCATCGGCAAATTCATTGCCTTTGATCCCAACGTGCCCGGGTATCCATAAAAGTTTTAGTTTATCCTTGTTTGCAATGAGTTTATCTCTTATGCGTCGGATGGTTGGTGAGTTGTTGTTTATGTTCTTTACAGTATTAAGTGTGGAGAGGCTATCCGTGCATATAATTGTTTTTTGATTGCTGCTTGATATTGTTGCTGAGAGGATTGCACTTGCTTCGGCGGATAAAACAGATGAAAAGTCTGGAAGTATACTTTTACAAAGTATATGTTCCGATCCATCAACTACTACAAAAGCGGTACCATATTGGTTTTTTGTGCCGTCGGTATAAACAAAATACCAATTTTCATCTTTATACTTGGCGGTTAGTTCTGAAAAAGCAGATCTGTAGGTTTCTTTGCTGGTCAAGGTTTTAGGTAGCTTATTGAGGTCGGTTATGATTGAGCTTTGTGTCAGGAACCATGGGGGATATGTTGAATCTTTTGTTGTGTTGAAGGTTATTGGGAAATCAAGTTGTTTTGCGAATGAGATTATATTATTTATTGTTGAGGGACATTTAGGTGTTCTTTTCCGATTCAGTGTTTGTTTTGCAGCTTGTGTAATTGGAGAATTGCGTGTAGATTTAATTTTAAATAAAAGCTGTGCAGTAACCATGTTGTATCTTTTTTCTATAGTAGGTAGACCGGATTCAATCAACATGTTCATAATTGGAGTGGTTCTGAATGCTCTGAGGGCGAGTCTTATTGCTGAGTTGTATTCTGGTTTAAAAAGTTGAAGAGAAGATTTGGAGCATTTACCATATATTGGAAGTCCATAGTCTATTTTCGATAGAATAATTGATTTTATAATTCTTAAAACTGTGTTAGTATGTGAACAGCTAGATTTATTTGTTAGATATTTAATAATATTTGTCCTGGTAGCTAAGTTTTTTTTAAGATATATTGTTGAAATATAATATGTATTTTAACTTGTTGTTAAACAACTGTGCTACTTTATAGTTATATCAAAGAATACTTTTTGTTTTTATTCATTGATATAAATTCTATTTAGTTTATTCTTCGTTTAACTTCCAAATAAATATAACGTTTTATTAAATTTGATTTTTCCTTACTGCAAAATCCCAATAGGTTATGGGCCCAGGAGACCGCTATCAAGGAAATTAAATTTGAATTTAATAAAAGAAAGGTTTTAAGGCTTTTTTATTTGTTCTTGTTATTCGCATTTGTTGCGATTTTTCTTTCAATTCGATTGAAACGATTTGTGATGCAAGAAATTAAATAGAAGAAGAAAATCATCGTTGGAAAATATTGAAGAAAAATGTCCAATCAAGAGCAGGGTTGCGAATTTTTGAATTAAAAAATCCTTAAGTCATAAGTCTATAGATGACTTGTGAATTAAAAAAATTTAATTCATAAGATATTTGGTGACTTATGAATTAAAAAAAAATTAATTCACAACCCCCAAAGTGACTTATGAATTAAAAAAAATTAAATTCTAAGCTACTAAGTGACTTATGAATTAAAAAAATTTAATTCACCACCTACCAAGTGACTTATGAATTAAAAAAAATCAAGTCATCCGGTAGTAAGTTACTTATGAATTAAAAAAAATTTAAGTCATCAGCAGCAAAGTGACTTATGAATTAAAAAAAAATTTATTCACCACCTACTAAGTGACTTGTGAATTAAAAAAAATCAAGTCATGAGGGAGTAAGTGACTTATGAATTAAAAAAAATTTAATTCACAAGTCAGTTGGTGACTTGTGAATTAAAAAAAATTTAATTCATAAGTTAGTTGGTAGATTGGAAATTTTTAAGCTTGTTTTGACTACATAATTATTTAATTATTAACGAAAGCTTTCAAATCTAGTTTTTAAATCATAAGATTATCACGCTAGCTTATAAATTATCCATTTCATAATTTTTCTAATCAGCATTTATCCATTAACTTATGAATTAAATTTTTTTTAATTCATAAGTCACTAAGTTGGTTTTGAATTAAATTTTTTTAATTCATAAGTCACTTACTTGCTGATGATTTGAATTTTTTTAATTCATAAGTCACTTACTTGCTCATGACTTGAATTTTTTTAATTCCTAAGTCATTTAGTAGCTTGGGAATTAAAATTTTTAATTCATAAGTCACTTACTTGCCCATGACTTAAATTTTTTTAATTCATAAGTCACTTAGTAGGTTCTGAATTAATTTTTTTTAATTCATAAGTCACTAAGAAGCTTATGATTTAATTTTTTTTAATTCACAAGTCACCAACTGACTTGTGAATTAATTTTTTTTTAATTCATAAGTCAGTTCGTAGCTGCTGAATTATATTTTTTTTAATTCATAAGTCACTCACTAGCTTGTGAATTAAAGCCAAGCTTAAGCTAACAAGTGACTTAAGCTTTTGCAACCCTGATCAAGAGTCAATTGAAAAACTGCATGGGGGCGATAATTTTCACACCTGGAAATTCGCCATGCAGAATATTCTTGAATATAATGATTTGGAAGGAACGATTGCAGATCCTGTAATGGAAAATGATGCAACAAAGCTTCGTAAAGCTAAAGCTAAAATCATTTTATCTATTGATGAATCGCTTTACGTGCATATTCAAAATGAAACAAGCGCATCTGCAATTTGGAAGAAGCTACAAAGTCTGTATGAAGATAATGGACTAACGAGGAAGATCGCTCTTTTGCGAAAATTGATCACAGTGCGTTTGGAGAGCTGTGAATCCATGACGGACTATGTAAATCAAATCTTCGGTGCAGCAAATAAATTGGCAAGCATCCAATTTCCAATTTCTCCGGAATGGCTGGGTGCGATATTGCTAGCTGGCCTTGGTGAGGATTTCAAACCATTTATTATGGGTATTGAAAGCAGTTGTACTAATATAACCGGAGAGGCGATCAAAGCTAAATTATTGGATTGTGATTACAACAAAATGAAGAGTGAAAATGCATTTTTTGGAGGAAAAAAGAAATCAAGTAAAGGTTTTGTTTTAAAATCAAATATTAAGTGTTACGAATGTGGAAAGAAAGGTCACATTTCAAAAAACTGTCCGAACAAAAAGAAGCCTCATGAACTCAAGAAAAATGAAACCAAAAATGCATTTTGTGCAGGGCTGTCAGTTCGAACCGAAAAAGATAACGACTAGTACATTGACAGTGGTGCTTCGAGACACATGACACCTAACAGAGACTGGATGAGTGTAATAAAAAAAACGTCCATCGCTGATATATTGACTGCTAATAACCAAAAGATGCAAGTGACTGGAATGGGAAACATTTCATTAAAATTCGATCAACAAGAAATTGAAGTCAACGACGTCTTGCATGTTCCTGAACTTTCAGCAAACTTACTTTCTGTTGCACAAATAATCAAGCATGGTAATAAGCTGATTTTCAATAAAGACGGTTGTAGCATATTCAACGAAAGGGACGAACTTCTGGTAAAAGCTGAATCTTCTGGTGGTGTATACAAAATTAAAGGACAAGCTACATGTATGTTTGCGAGTTCATCATCCAAATTGATGACATGGCATAGACGTTTGGGTCACATCAACTATTCTGATTTGTGCAGAATGAAGAATGGAGCTGTGAAAGGAGTGGATTTCTGTGAAAACATCAATTTTTTGAAGAAGTGTGAAACATGTCTCAAAGGTAAGCAAACTCGTGTACCATTCAAACACACAGGCACACGCACAAAGAGCATGTTAGACCTAATACATTCAGATCTTTGTGGTCCTATGGAAAATAAATCAATCGGAGGAGCAAAGTATTTTTTAACCTTTATTGATGATTTTTCGCGAAAAGTTTTTGTTTACTTTTTGGAATCAAAAACAGAAGTTTTGAATTTGTTTAAAGAATTTAAGCAAATGGTAGAGACCCAAATAGGACGAAAAATAAAGATAATTCGGACAGACAACGGAACTGAATATCTTGGAAAAAGTTTTGAATCATTTTGCAAAAGCTCTGGTATCATTCATCAAACCACAAATACATATACCCCAGAGCAAAATGGAGTTGCGGAACGATTCAATCGAACCATTGTGGAACGTGCCAGATGTATGCTCTTTGATGCTGACCTAGATAAGTCATATTGGGCAGAGGCTGTTAATACTGCAGCATATGTAATTAATAGGTCAGTAAATTCTTCTTTTCATGATAAAACTCCGCAAGAAATCTGGACCGGTACAAAAGTTGACTTGAGTGGGATGAGGATCTTTGGATCACCTGTCATGGTGCATGTTCCAAAAGAAAGAAGAAAGAAATGGGATTCCAAATCATTGAAAATGTTGTTCGTTGGATACTGTGAAACAACAAAAGGATATAGGTGCATTAATCCATCAACCAAGAAGATTCGAACTAGCCGAGATGTCGTGTTTATCGAAACAGAAGCGAAAACAATTGGTTGTGTTCCATTAGCCAACGAAGAGGAACTAAATGCAGTGGGGGAAATCAAGAAAACGTCAAGTGATGAACCTATGTTAGTAAAAAGGCTTCCAATCCCCTGGAACGAAAATGATGAGGAGGTAGCAACCGCTGATGAAGATGAAGAATTGTTCACTGCTGAATCTGAAGAGGACGGATCTTTTGAAATTTCTAATCCACAAATTTCACCACAATTAAGGAGATCAGAAAGACTTCCAGTTCCTCGAAAGTTTCAAGATTTCGTAACATACTCATCTTTCGCAAACGACTTGAATATTGACCCGATAACTATCGAAGAGGCAATGGCAATTGAGAACAGAAAAGATTGGAAAAGGGCAATTCAAGACGAGCTTAAATCTCTTGAAGACAACAAAACCTGGACACTTGAAGATTTGCCACAGGGACGAAAGGCAGTTAACTCGAAGTGGGTGTTTAAAACCAAGCTAGACGGTGATGGGAATATTATGTGTCACAAGGCAAGATTGGTGGCAAAGGGATTTTCTCAAAAACCTGGCATCGATTATAACGAAACTTACTCTCCAGTTGTTCGTTATACATCTATCCGTTTTCTTATTGCATGGGCTGCTAAAACTGGAATGAAGATTGACCAAATGGATGCTGTAACCGCTTTTTTGCAAGGTGATTTGTCGGAAGAAATTTATATGGAGCAACCTAAAGGATATAGTGATGGCACTAATCGGGTATGTAAATTACACAAATCTATTTACGGTTTAAAGCAAAGCAGTCGGCAATGGAATATAAAACTGGATGCTGCATTGAAGTCATTTGGACTTATACAATCAAAATTAGACCCTTGTGTTTATTTTAATCAAGATGGTAAACTAATCGTCGCTGTTTATGTGGATGATGTTTTAATTTTTTGGCGTGAAGAAAAACTTCGAAATAACTTAAAGAAATCCTTGTGTACTTCTTTCAAAATGAAGGATTTAGGAAAGGCCAAATGTTGCATTGGATTAAATATAACCTATGATGAAGACACTAATGGAATTTGGCTGGATCAATCGAAGTATATAAGTGAAATTCTGATGAGATTTGGTATGTCTGACTGCAAACCAGTGGGAACACCAAGTGATCCAAAACAAAAATTATCCATACAAATGTGCAATGAAGAAAATGAAACAGGGAAAGTACCTTACCAGGAAGCTGTTGGTAGTCTTTTGTATTTGGTGCAAGGATCAAGACCAGATATCGCATTTGCTGTAAATGATGTGAGTCGTTTTAACTCAAATCATGGAAAGCCACATTGGATTGCAGTTAAGCGTATATTCAGATACTTAAAAGGTACTATAAATTTAAAATTACATTTTGGAGGTTGTGAAAACCTTAACGGTTTTTCGGATGCTGACTGGGCTTCTGACATCGATAAACGTCGCTCGTGTACGGGTTTTGTTTTCAACTTAAGTGGAGGAGCAATATCATGGGGAAGCAAAAGGCAACCAACCGTTGCACTATCAAGTACTGAGGCGGAATATATGGCGTTGTCGGCAGCTGTTCAAGAAGCAACCTGGCTTAAACAATTCGGAGCCGAAATTGATAATTGTTTTAAAAATCAACACATAATGATTGCATGTGATAATCAAAGTGCAATTAAGCTGGCGGAAACAAATTGTTTTAGATCAAGATCTAAACATATTGAGGTTCGTCATCATCATATTCGTGACCGTATTAATGACAAAACGATTGCTGTACGTTACATATCAACTGAAGACATGGCTGCTGATAACCTTACGAAAGCAGTACCTTGTAACAAGCACCAACTATGCGTCAAAAAGATGGGCATGAATATTAAAAATTAAAATCTTATCTTATTTGAATATTTTAATAAGTGGGGGTGTTGAAATATAATATGTATTTTAACTTGTTGTTAAACAACTGTGCTACTTTATAGTTATATCAAAGAATACTTTTTGTTTTTATTCATTGATATAAATTCTATTTAGTTTATTCTTCGTTTAACTTCCAAATAAATATAACGTTTTATTAAATTTGATTTTTCCTTACTGCAAAATCCCAATATATATACAATGGATCTTAAAATTAAATTTACTGTCAAAAATGACGCCGAGAATACTTAAGTAATCTACATTACGAATATCAATATTATTAAATTTTACATTTATGTTTTTTTGGCAACTTGTTTTATGGCATATATGTAGGATATTGCTTTTATCAAATGATATGGTCGATCCTGATTTTTTACACCAAGTATCGATGTCTGTAAAAATATGAGAGAAACAATCAATAATTTTTGGAATTTCTTTGGTTTTCACAAGAATAATAAGATCGTCTGCATACAAGGAGTGCCGTACTGTTTGGTATTTAGATAATATGTCACTAATTTCATTAAAGGCTATAATGAAAATTATCACTGAAAGTGGTGATCCTTGGGGGATACCATTTTCGAGGTTGTTGAGAGATGAATATTCATTGTTTACCCTTGTACGGAATTTCCTGTTTGTTAGGAACGATTTGATGTACCCAAAGATTTTTGGTCCTACTTTCCATTTTTTTAGTTGGTTTAAAACAATGTGAATCCCAATTCTATCGAAAGCCTTTTCAAAGTCGATTGATAGAATTGAAATGTGATTTTTAGTTGAAAGCGATGTTGCAATATATTCGTCGATATATAAAAGAGCGTCAGTTGTGCTACGTCCTTGTTTAAAAGCAACTTGATTTTTGCTAGTTAGGTTATTTTTTTCGATAAACCACTGGACTCTCTTAGCTATTATTTTTTCTAAAAGTTTCCCCATGCAAGGGAGCAGGGATATTGGGCGATAGCCATTTATATCAAGAGGATTTTTTTTTGGTTTTGGTAATGGTATGATAGTGGCTGTTTTCCACGTTTGTGGTATAATACCCTCATCAAAGATGCGGTTAAAAAGGGATAAGATGCGTAATTTGAATGTCAATGGACTGTTTTTTAGCATTGAATACGATATCCGATCGAAGCCGGGTGTTTTGCCCTTAACTAGGTGAAGGCAGTTTTCCAGTTCAGTTAAACTGATTGGTAAATCAATTAGTTTTGCCGAAGGAGATGTGTCCGCGATGGGTTGGTACGTTTCCATTGAATGGTACTTGGCTTGTAAAAATTCTGAAGAGAAGTTACTATCATCAGATTGTTTAGCCCAACAGCTTGCAAAATAATTTGCAATGTCTGAGGATTCAGAAAGTGTCTGTGAGTCAGTTTTGATAATTTTAATGGAGTATGGTGCATAATTACCCGTGAGGGTTTTAATATCACACCAGAGTTTTCTAGGTGAGGAGTCAGGGCTGATATTTTTAGTAAATGTCTCAAAGCAGATTTTTTTAGCAATCTTCGCGGCTTTACGGAAATGGGCGTTGGCTTTGCGGTAATCTATAAGATTAGCATCTGTCGGATGTCTTTTAAACAATTTCCAAGCATTTTGTTTGTTGGTCCTTAAATCGCTTATTTCTTTGTTCCACCAAGGGACGTGCTTTCTATTGAAATTGTTGCGAGACTGTGGAATTGAATTATTTGCTGCATTTTTAATGGTCTTGATAATTCTAGCTGCCTCTTGATTTATGTTTAGTGAAACTTGTCTTGCGGACATAGATTTCAGAATGTTTGCATTAAATAGATCCCAGGTGGCTTTGTCAGTTTGAAATTTTGGACGAAATTTATTAGCGTTATTTTGTGGCTCCAGTGTTATGGTTGTTACTATCGGGAAGTGGTTGCTCCCACATAAATCTGAAAGGACTGACCAGGTTGTTAATGGGTATAATTGAGGAGAAATGAATGTTAAATCTATATGAGTTAGTGATTTATGAGTTGAGAAATGGGTGGGGCTACCGTTGTTAAGTAGTATAAGATTTGAATTTGTTAAAAAACTTTCAAGAATTTTACCTCTAGTATTGCTACTAGGGGAGCCCCATAACGGACTCCAACTATTAAAGTCACCGGTAAGCAAAACTGGTGTTTGAAAGCCATTCACAATTTGATCTAATTCGGAAGCAGAGAATGTTTGGTCTGGGGGGATATATAAACTTATTATCGTTATTTTAATTTTTAATTCCATTTCAAGGGCTATTGCAGATAAATTGGAGTTTATTTGGATTTGTTTGTGATAAATTGATTTGTGTACTATTTTTTTTTTTTTTTATAATCTACCCGCGCTCAAGGGATTATGATTATCTACCCTTTAAATGTTTCAACACAGCGCGGGCGTGAAGTTAATGAAGAGAAAGAAGGATAGGAAAGATGTGTGGCACGATGTTCTGAGACTGTTGGTGGTTGTCTCAGATATTTTTATCTCCAGGGATGGCGGCTGAGCTAAAGCGGAGAAATGCCGTGTCTTATTTCTATGTCGCTTACAATTCACATTATTTTATTCGTGTTCATCCTTGTTGGGCATACTAGTTTAACTCAATTACATGTTGTTAGTGTTATGCCTAAACAACATGTAATGAGTAAAGCAGCAACCCATTGATGACAATTTTTAGAAGGTTTTAATGGAATTAAAACGACATAGACGACGGCAGGGATCGAACCTGTCATCATGAGGTTGACAGGCGAGCACACAACCATCGTGCCACGGCCACCCCCGACTAGAAGACCGGTCCTCTGCTTAGCCGTGGCATTCGCGGGGAGATTGTGGAAGTATGTACTGTATTGTTTAGGAGAGTAATTTGTGAAGTTGTTTGGGTCTGAATTGAATGGTATGAGGGTTTCTTGAAGTGAAATGACTGTTGGATTATGATCTTTTATTAATAGTTGCAGCTCATGGTAGTTATTTAAAAAACCGTTCATATTCCATTGTAGAACTTTGACCATAATATAATGAAAAAGGCCCTTAGACACAATACGGGTGTATTTTTACTTGTTATATATACTGTGCAAAGGGTAAGAAAAGATTTAAAATTAAAGATTTTTGTTTAAGGTGAGCTGGTTTTGTAGGCGTAGAGCCGCATTTCGGGCCGTGCGACATGTGCAGGAAAAAAAAAAAATTCCTGCTCACGTCGCACGTCCGGAAATGCGGCTTTTTTGTTAATAGATTAATTAATTGGTTAGGTCTTGTTTTCATCGTTATACGATGGGTTTATATAATATTTATTCGTATTAATAAGTTTTGAGGTTAAACTAGATATAGGAGAAAAATTGGTATCTGAGATGGTTGGGGTTGAGTCTGTTTTCTGGTTATTAAGGTAAGTGGGATATTGGTTGTTTATGTTTTTTGGTGGTTCTTGTTGTTTTGTTAATGTGTTGGTTGTTGCTTGTGCAGCGGTATTATTTTCTGATGAAGTTTGAGAAAAATCGAATGGTTTATTGAGAGGCAGGTTAGTTAATTTTTGGCTAGATGCCGTGGGTTTGTGAGAGATATTTGAATGTGGTTTTTGTTGTTGTTTGGTTTTTGATGCAAATGTGTCGCTTGGTGTGTTGATTGTTTGCGATTTTGGGTTTTGTAGCCCATGAACACGTTTGGCTTCGGCCATTGAACATTTTTTTGTGGTTTTTATTGTTATTATTTCTTTTGCTGTTTTAAATTCGGGGCAGTCTTTGGAGGAAGCAGGGTGTGGAAGTTTGCAGTTAGCGCACATGGTGCGGGTGCAGTCAGACGGTGAATGGGGTGGAAGATAACAATTGACACATGTGCCAAGCAATTGGCAGTTTTTGTATCGCATTGGGTTTGGGATGTATTCTGTAACCCTAGCTTTATAGAAGCCTATTTCTACCGATTTTGGAAGTATGAACCTGTCAAAAGTGAATAACATTAAGCCGGATGGAATTTGCTTACCCTTCTCATTTTTGGTAAATTTATAGACTCTAGTGACACCTTGTGATCCCATTTCGCAAATTATTTCAGCTTCGGGTACATTGACTAAGCATGGCGCGAAAACAACGCCTTTAGTGGAGTTAAGTTGATCATGCAATTTCACTGACACAGGACACGTGTTTGCAAGAGATGTAACTTTTAGAAAATCTTCCGCAATTTTTTGAGATTTAACAAGTAAAAGTAGGTTACCATCACGTAAATGTGTCACGTGTTCAAACTCTTTACTTAAATTTTCGATAGATTTTTTCAATAAAAATGGGCTCATCGATTTAAAGGTTATATCGTTGTCTTTCGGAGATATAATTATGAATCGTGGGTTTTTAAAGTTGGAAGAGGTAGGTAATTCAGGGAATTCATCGCAGAAAATGGACGATCCTAATTTATGTTTTTTGGGTGGGTTTGTTAAACTAGGAGGATCATCATCGTCTAGAATCGAAAATTGATTACCTTTTTTTCTTGGCCCGTGGGCCATGGTTATGAAGTTGAACAATTCACACTAGTTTAAGTAGAAGAGATAGCACGAGGTATGTATACCGAGGTAGATGGAAAAAAAGAAAAAGCGAACGGTATAAAACCGAATAGGTTTATTAGCACTAGGCAGAAAGAGAAAAGCACAGACAATTGAGATCGATCTTATCGGCTCGAAGGTTAGTCGGTGACTGTCCATGTTTTATATTTATAAAATGTATCTTAAATTCCAAAGTACTTTTACATAAGAGCAAGTTCGTGCGATCCAGTCGTGCATTTTATTTATTTTTACCCTTGCCACTAAACTCGATTTTTGTTTCGTATTTGCTTTTTTTAATTTATTTAGTTCGATTAATTTATTATTATTATCAATTTGTATATCTTTTAAAAATCAATTACATATTACGTTTTAGCTTAACTTAAAGCTTTGATATAATCTAATAAATATTTTTCAATTTATTTTCTGAAACATAATAAAGCTCCTCTTTCTAATTATCCTTGGAATAAATGATTTAATTATTCTATAAAGTATATTCATCCTGGCATTTTCTTTGTCTTTGCTGAAAATTTTGTTCTTTGTATAACAGTTAGTTTTTTTGTTTTTGTGTACTTATATATGTAATTCCTATTTTGTATTTTCTCTCACAATATTAGGAGAAGAAAACTAAGCGGCAGACGGCATATGAGCTATGTTTGTAAATCTTTAAATATATTTCTAAGTTTGTATACTATATTAAATGAAAACAATAACGATTATTATAATTATTAATTTCATTTACCAAGAGAAGACTTCTGCCACGCATGAAACCCATCCAGTTAACTGGTGAATCATACTAGATAGTAAACTCCTCTAGAATAAACATATGGGCAAATCTCAGAAACTCTTGACTTTAGACTTTTGAAACCTCGTAAAGAGAAAATAATTAGGCACACCTTTAAAATTAAGTTTAGGTACAGCACCATTGTTACATCATAAAATATAATTGATTCCTCTTTTATTAATGAATGCTTAAAAAATTACTCGTAATTTTTACGAGTAATTTTTCATTGCATTTTAAAAATTAAATTTTATATGTTTAATACTTTTAAATAATAATTAAAAACCTAAAAACATTTTTTTTCTGCATCCTCATATTATAAATTTTCTTTCTCTTCAATTCCTTATTCCGTTTTAATGCAGCATTCACTCGTTTTTTCTCATATACGAGTATTCCCGTTTTTCGCTTAACTTAACTTCATCTTGGATCTGTTTTCTACAATTTCTACGATTCTCCTCTAAATTAATGTCGCGTTATTGAAAAATTCCAAAATTGAAAAACGAAACGAAAAAAAAATACTCACTCATTTTCCGGCGACGTTGAACTATCGAAATAGTAACACGAAACGACTTTACGTGGCCGAGTCACAAAGACTACTGATACCACAATAACGTTCGACGTAGGTTTGTTTATACCTATGTTTATAAGACTGTTATTGATAAGGATCGTTTTCTTTCACTTTTCTCACTGCCCTAGCTTGCATTCGTTAATATTTGAACTACAGAAAATATGTGAGCGCGAAATTTCAAATTAATATAGAAATTTTTAATTTTTTATAACAAATGATAAAAATTTAACTTATCATTTATATTTAAGTAAACGTTTGTTCACTTTTCTAAATATGTACATTTTATAGTGAAGCTTTTAATTAAAAATAACACGTAATTTTACTAAAAATTTTTATCAATATATAAATGTATAAAAAATATCAATGATTTTTTTTTGTAATTAACTACTGAATTTTAAAGATCCATAAAATATGTAGCGTCAGCGACGAAACGTACACTTCTTAGTATGATTTAGAAGAAGGAACAATAGTTAAGAACGAGAAATATTGCTTTTTATTAGAGTGCTAACTGAAAATGTCTTGGAAAAAAAAAAGTTGCGCACTATTTTAATTCAGTATAAGCTAATTTTAACCAGGTTGCGATTTTAGCACACACCTCTACCAAAGCTTAATTTATTCATTTTTGTCTATAGAAAATGAATATGTAATTTAGAAATCGGTGCAAAGCATGCATAGATAAGAGACGTACCAGATTTTAATGATTTTTTCGGAATTGTAGTACCGAAACTTCTGACAAACACTGTCATAAATCTAAGCAAAGCACACAATTTTTTCATAAAAAATTTTGATTTTCAAAGTCTCTTATGCACCCTATTTGAGTTTAACAAACTAAAATCAGATGCTTCAATCGTAAGAACATTAAACTTTTTAAATATTTTAATGTTATGCCCTGCATTTGATCGCGAGGCATAAACGAGGTTCCACCAACTCAGCTCTTTGCATTATGTCGTAACACTATTGAATTACTAACTCATCAATAGTGTAACAACGGTAACAAAATGTATAACGTCCAGCAGGGAGCCCAGGCAGAGTTTCCCTGCGAGTTTGTACTCAAAGAGACCCCCAGCAAAAAGAAAAGGGAGGCGCCTGCTGTTCCGAGCCCTCATCACAATAGCGATAACATACGCTTGTGTTTGAGTTTCGTCAGCCCAGTTCCGAGGTTAACAACGGCTCCAGTTCGACATTTGCCCGAGTTCACTGAAAACGATACAACAGTGCGGGTCGTCTTTGTTTTGAAGCAATTAGTCACCTAGAGGGTAGACCAGTAATTTTGTATTTTTCTTATACTTTTGCCTTTTACTGGTTCTCTAGGTAAAAAAAAATTCTTAATGTGGAAAATAACTTTTTTTTATACTGCAATACTATATTTTCGAAAAAATTATCAGAGATAGAGTAAAAAAATATGACCATGAAGTAACTTAATTTCAAAGTTACACGAAAGTCAAAAGTTTCTGAGATTTGCCCATATATAATATACTCTCGGAAAACCCACAAAAGCTATTATGATATGCAAGAGACTTGCAAGTAAATCATATCATATCATTCTGTGGTTGCATGGCACAGAAAAACCGAGTTGCAAACAACTAAGAATGCACTAGGATAAGTCCAAAGACTCTCTTGTTTATGCACTACTGGAGCAATGAGAACTTGCCTTACAGCAGCGAAGGAGGTTATTCTTCATTTGTCCCTATTACATGTAGTAGTTGGAAGTCTTACTAAGGTAGCCATTATGAGATTCGCAAAGGAAGGGTCTGGGTCGGCAAATGTATAACTTACATTGAAAAGGGCTGCCTTTTAAAGTCAGTAGTAACTAACGTTATAGACATTCCTAGGGGTGGAATGATTACAAAATACAACTTCGTAAAAAAATTTAAAATGGAGTTAGGTAGCAAAAAACACTGAGCAGGCGAAACAAAAAACTACAGACTCAAAGCCAATGCCATTAAGTGATGTACACATGGTTCGATAACGACTGAAGGGACTGATGCTGGAATTTTTGGACCTAGGACCAAACGTTCCATACCAATGGGATAATCCAATAGCATTTTGCAAGCGGAAGTCAATTCCACAGCGGAAGGTGCAGATCGAAATCTTGAAGGGAATTACCGAAAACAAAAAATTGCCATTATGTCAGATAGCCAAGCCGCACTCAAAACTCTTAGCTCATCCGCCTTTAATTCTAAGTTGATGTGGGAATGTGTAGGCAGAGTAAACGAACTTGGCAAGAACAATAATGTTTCACATCACTGTGTACCTGGACATGTATGTAGGCGTCATTGGGCATAAGAAGGCAGACTCCCTAGCGAAAATACGCGCAAAACTGAGACTAGCCAAACTACTTTTTGGGAATTATAGTCAAAATCGTTATATTGGCCTAGAAAATAGCCCCATATGCAGATTCTGCAATATTTATGACGAAAAGCCGGAAAACATACTAAACAGATGCGAAGCACTGGAATACAGAGATTGCGAAGAGAACGCTTTTGTACACTCGACCGCAGACAGCAAGGCAGGTAGCGCTGAAGTGCGCCATTTCGATAGTATAACTCGTGTGAACCTGTGGATGGAATTGATATGGGAAATTGTAAACATTCATCAACCGGACCACCACATTCATTCGACACCATCTGCAGTGTGCCAAGGTAGGTAGTTTTTTGACTGGTGATGAGATAGTAGACAATCTGATTCACTGATCATCCAGCTACCCGCACCGTAAACTTCCGTCCAAACCTTTATTTCGATAGCTCTTTGTGCTCTAAATTTGGCCGGAGCTGAGCATTTGCAGAGGAGGACTGTTTCCTTTTTCCACTAGTCTCCACAGCTATGACAGTTAATGTTGTAAGCAATGTCTAGCTTCGCTGGCTGCTCTTCTTTTAGCCAGTGTCCTCTACAGGTAGCTACGATCCTGGCTGTTTTGCTAGTTTTGCATTTTAGATCGAGCTTTCGGGATTTATTAAGGTGTAGATATAATGCAATAGTTAAACTGCTCCACCCACGGTTTTATTCGTTAAGAAAAATTGAGAGAATATTGCCCTTCATAACTCCGAGTGGAATGTTGAATGAAGAGCTGATCTTTGCCTAGCCAGTTCGTCCGCCTGTTCATTTCCATCAATGCCACAATGACCCGGAACCGGAACACATAAGAGTGACATTGTGGTTAATATTGAGAGTAACAAGTTCATTCCACCATTGCTGGACCAATTTGGAGGAGGATGTACTAGAATTAATGGCTCTAACAGCCGCCTAACTATCGTGTGATAATAGCCGTATTCCGCTTCTGGTTTGGATCTTGTTTGAATTCCTTGCACGCTTTCCTGATGGTGAAAAACACTACCAAATTACCACCACTACCATATTAAAATAGAAGCCAAGTAAGTATCTACGAACAATTTACATTTATTAATAGAATCATTTTTGTATCAAAATATGATTTAATTAAAAAGTAGTATAAATAACGAGAAACGGTAAGCGTTTTAAGATTTTTCACGCACTATTCCTTAAACTGTTCGAATTCTTTTTTGAAAAATAAACCTATTTAAAATCAAAGGTAAATTATTGAAAATTATAAAACTGTTTTTAAATTGCAAATTGGTTGCTTGATTTGTGGGTCAGCTGCGTCCGCGTTAGTCTGTATTCTACAACCATACTACCTACTTTCTCTATAATTGATACGGTAGAAAGGTCTTCATATTATATTAAAGACAGTTTCCTTTCTTTTACAAAATTTAATAAAAGAAAACTGAAAAAGGATGTACAACTTACTTTGGAATCTTTTTCTTGCAACAAAGACAAGCTGCCAGCATCATAATAAATGTTAATGTTACATTTATGGTCATAAAAGCAATGTAAAACGTTGAGTAATCCATTTCCATGTATAATTAGATGATAATTAAATTGTCTGCCATATCACGTACATCTATTTTCCTTTTTCTATTTCATCTTTTTTTCAGTTTGAATACAGTTTTTGTGTATATTGTTTTGTTAGTTAAGTGGTGTTTATATTAATTATAATTGACGTTTGTAGATTAATTATTGTTTATTTATGATTTAAAACACAAAAATATAAATAAATATCACTTTGCTTGCACTCGAATTGATAAATTTCAATTCAAGGCACACCTTTCACACAAATTTGACAGCATGTCATAATTTTTATTTGTCGGTTGTCGCGTCGATATCGTAAAAGGGGGTTCACATTCTCAAATATGTTTAACAAATGCGGTTTGATTGACTCGAATTTGAAAATGTGAACGCTTCATCAAACGGATTGATGAACATGCTTGATGATATCAAAATATTTTGATATTTCGCTGATTTGACAAGCATCAAACCACAAGCAAATTTCATTTTCAATGAAGTTCTCGAGCTGAGCATATCGTAAGAAAATATTTTAAAATGAGTCATAATACAATTGCATGAATTTAGGTGGATTTTATTACATTAATATAAGTTTTCTGCAGACTTCCAAATATAGAAATTGTAGTAAATTTGCTAAAATAATATTTCATCTATGGTCTGAGTTGGTCCGCCATGGTAAGAATTCTAATGAAAAGTGATGTTTGACAGCATGTTTGACGAATGTGAACGCAAATGGTTTCAATCCGTCAAATATTCATCAAACCATATTTTTGTCAAACATATTTGAGAATGTGAACCCCCTATAAGTGGTGTCATGAAGATTGGGTATATTTACCCCTAACACACACCACGATCTACTTCATCGAAGCATATTAAGGGTATTCATGTAACGAGATAATTTTCCGCTTTGTAGAAAGATATAACTTTCCGCAGCATGTTTTCATGAACACCCCCTAAGAAATACTTGCGTAAATGTGGGAAATATTTTGTGAAATGTCAAATTAAACGTCAGAATTCATACTTCTTTAGTTTACGAGGTTTATTTCTGCACTTTCCGCAGCAAATTTGTGAGATAATAAGGGTATTCATGTAACGAGATAATTTTCTGCTTTGTAGAAAGATATAACTTTCCGCAACATGTTTTCATGAACACCCCCTAAGAAATATTTGCGTAAATGTGGGAAATATTTTGTGAAATGTCAAATTAAAAGTCAGAATCCATACTTCTTTAGTTTACGAGGTTTATTTCTGCACTTTCCGCAGCAAATTTGTGAGATAATTTTATGCGATTTGCAGAAACTTTTTCCCATACAAATTTTGACAGCTCGTTTCTGCAGAGATAAAATTATCTGGTTTACGAGGTTTACGAGGGTTTTCCGCGCTTACATGAATACCCCTAATTTTATGCGATTTGCAGAAACTTTTTCCCATACAAATTTTGACAGCTCGTTTCTGCGGAGATAAAATTATCTGGTTTACGAGGTTTACGAGGGTTTTCCGCGCTTACATGAATACCCCTATTGTCGATAAGGTTTTTGGGTCGTGTGAAATGAATGTGTGTCGACATAGCAGTGCGAACTCTGGGAATCGAAGTAGTATGCCGACATGGCGTGTAAAAAGGACCGAACTAGTTTGTCGACACAGTTTTGTATGATGTTATTCGGTTTTAGTTGTTAAAATTTACAAATCGCCTGAAAAAGCAAGAGTAAAATTCAATCTCCTTAAGCAACAATTCAATAAAGCTCTGATCAACACAAAAAAGTGGTTCTGGAGCATTAAAAATCAAATATTTTTCGGTCATTTTCACTTTTCATTTAAAATTTCACAACTCTACCATTTAACAGCTGATTTGGGCATGTACTTCTACGTCGGTGTATTGGCGTGTAAATGCCCATACAAAAGCGAAGTGCTTTGTCGATTAGGTTGATCGATGTGGCGTGTGTAAGGGGTAATTGATAGTGTGATGTGAGATTTTGTACGATTTTGCTCCATTTAATAATAAAACGCACCTCTATTATCCACAAATCTTTTACTCCTAACACATGCCACGAACTACTTCATCGAAGCATATTGTCGATAAGGTTTTTGGGTCGTGTGAAATAAATAAGTGTCGACACGGCAGTGCGAACTTTGGGAATCGATACTCGGAATCGGCATACTACCGACATGGCGTGTAAAAAGGACCGAACTAGTTCGTCGATACAATTTTTTATGATGTTATTCGGTTTTAGTTGTTAAAATTTACAAATCGCCTGAAAAAGCAAGAATAAAATTCAATCTCCTTGAGCAACAATTCAATAAAGCTCTGATCAACACAAAAAAGTGGTTCTGGAGCATTAAAATTCAAATATTTTTCGGTCATTTTCACTTTTCATTTAAAATTTTACAACTCTACCATTTCACAGTTGATTTTGGCATGTACTTCTACGTCGTCGTATTAATGTGTAAATGCCAATACAAAAGCGCGAAGTACTTTGTCGATTAGGTTGATCGAGGTGCCGTGTGTGAGGGGTATATCTGGATCCGGATCTGGATCATCCCTTGAAAATAAAACGATACGGATCTTACTGATAGCAGTGTTATAAGCCCGTCTCTTTTTATCCTTGGGTTTGAAAATTTTAAGTTATGTCTTGTCTTTTTTCTTTACACTATAGCTTACGCTACCTTACCATAAAAAGCCATCTACTCGCCAGTGTAATAACTAATTTTTGGATCTTTAAAATAGATCCCGATAGAAAACAGGACCCCAAATTGTTTTTGTAATACATGTTAAAACTTAATCCAGATCCAGATAGATTTGTGAATAATAAAACGCACCTAATAAAACGCACCCATTATTCACAAATCTATCTGGATCCGGATCTGGATTAAGTTTTAACATGTATTACAAAAACAATTTGGGATCCTGTTTTCTATCGGGATCTATTTCAAAGATCTAAAAATTAGTTATTACACTGGCGAGTAGATGGCTTTTTATGGTAAGGTAGTGTAAACTACAGTGTAAAGAAAAGAGACAAGAAATAATTAAAAATTTCCAAACCCATGGATAAAAAGAGACGGGCTTATAACACTGCTGTCAGTAAGATCCGTATCGTTTTATTTTCAAGGCAAGATCCCGATCCGGATCCAGATAGATTTGTGGATAATAAAACGCACCTATTATCCACAAATCTATCTGGATCCGGATCTGGATCTTCCCTTGAAAATAAAACGATACGGATCTTACTGATAGCAGTGTTATAAGCCCGTCTCTTTTTATCCTTGGGTTTGGAAATTTTAAATTATGTCTTGTCTTTTTTCTGTCTTTTTTATTTTCCAGGGAAGATCCAGATCCGGATCCAGATAGATTTGTGAATAATAAAACGCACCTTATATTACCAGTAAAGCCTAGTACGCAGATCGAGACAAGACGAATTTTATCTCTACAATTTTAATCTCTACAAAACTTTTCCAAATCTCGCACAAAAGTTTGAAGTTGGAGAGATGAAATCTAATTTAATGTGTTTCTTAGTGTATCTCTGGCACGGGTTGTCTTACAAAAGTCGTTCATACCTTTTTGGAATCTTCTCTTGATGCTCTCAAGACAAGCATCAGCACCTTTTACATAAAACCAGTATCGACAAAAATCACTTTCGGAAATATGGTGGCTGTCAAAATTTGCCCCGCAAAATAATGCTTGTATCATTCTTTTTCCTGGCAAAATTTAGTGGAGATATTTTGTACAGCAATGCACAAAAGTATTAATTTTGCGCTCGAACTGCGTACTGCTCGGAAAAATATCCAAAACAAAATTTGTCCCAGGACATAAAATGTATGGGAGACAAAATTTTTCCCGATCTGCGTACTAGGCTTAAGTAAAAGAATAAATTTCGGAAAAGATATTTGCAGAGTATCGACAGATAACTATTGTACAGATAGAAAGAAAAATTATCGGGGCCACTTTTCTTTAAGGTAGCAGGCGTTAATACTGATTTTTTTTTTACAGTTAGCTTAGTAGTCTCAATTGAACAGATTTAAAATATTAAATTTAGGAAACACCGTTTATTCATAAGAAAAAAGTTTTATTTTTCAGCTTTAACCTCACTTTGTTTTGTTTTAGTCTTTTCTTGACTAAAATTACTAAAAGTGGCGAGATTTCGATATTTAATAGCTCTTAAGGTATATGTTAGAAATACATCATAATTTATATCATCACCAAGCCTCATGTATGTATTGTATCTTCATATAGAAAACAAAATCAAGCTTTATATGTATATATAATATTAATCATTTATATTACTACTAAGAACACATTACGGGTATTCATCAAACGAGATAATTTTCCGCTTTGTAGAAAGATATAATTTTCCGCAACATGTTTTCATGAACACCCCCTACAAAATTCTTGCGTAAATGTGGGAAATATTTTGTGAAGTGTGAAGTTTATCAGGTCTTTCCACATCAAATTCGTGAGATAATTTTATCAGATTTGCGAAAGTTTTTCACATACAAATTTTGACAGCTCGTTTCTGCAGAGATAAAATTATCTGGTTTCCGAGGTTTATCAGGGTTCTCGGCGCTTACATGAATACCCTTATTATAAAATTTCTTTTGTAACTTTAGATTCTAACCTATAAACGTACAAACATTTTGTACAAACCAACATAAGAAGTAATTGTTTATTAAGATTATAATGAATTTACAAATTGGTTATATAGCCTATTAGTTTTCGAATCGTTAAAAATGAAACAATTGCTTCCCCACTTATCGTATCTAGAAAAAAATGAGTTTTGTGACATAGATGTAAAGTACTGTTTGAAAAAAACCAACGCTAAATCTTTTCGTGGGAGAAATTTTGCATGCGAAATAATTTTTTGCCGAACCGAAATCTAAGCCCCCAAAGTGAAACCATCCGATTTTTACTGTGTAATCCCGGCGGCGATGAAAAGTTTTCCGTTTATTTTCGTATCTATCAGATTTGAGCGAAATGTGACATGGGTCACTACTTCTGCCATTTTACCCTCATGGAAGTTGTAGACTTAAGCATTAGGGTGGGGTAGAATTGTACCAGCATTTAGCGTCTTGTTAACAAGGATTATCAGTTTTTTATTCATAAATATTTTTTTTTTGCTGTGGTCTGTGAGAATCACAAAATATAATATAACTAACCAAGAAATAACGTTACTAGGTATGTATGTTTAAAGGTAGGTATTAAAGTAGGTTTGTTCATATGCAGGTAGGTTTTATCAATATGTCGGGAGGTACCAATTTTAAAAATTCATTGATATACGAATCAAAACTCTTTCTTAAGAAATCAAATAACATTTTTCCGAAAAATCGAATTTTATAAAAATCGGTTGCTTTCCTATCGAAAATATCATCATCATCGGCTCGACAACCGGGTTCCGGTCCTGGCCTCTTTCAACAAGTCTCTCCACCTATCCCGGTCTCTAGCCGACGCCATCCAGTTGCGCACCCCAAGGCTTCGGTCGTCCTGGTCTACGCCATCTCTCCAGCGCAAGCATGGTCTACCACGCTGTCGTCTACCATAGAATGTACCACAAAGAACTTTCCGAGCAGGTTCCTCTTCGCTCATGCGAGCTAGGTGCCCTGCCCACCGGAGTCTACCGAGCTTAATTTTTGTCACGATATCTGCTTCTAGGTAGATTGCGTGCAATTCATGATTGTACCGTCTCCGGAATCTTCCTTCCTCACATATGGGGCCAACAATTCTCCTTAAGACTTTTCTCTCGAACGCAGCTAAGAGGTCGGAGTGCCTTTTGCTAAGCACCCAAGTCTCGGATCCATATGTGAGTACTGGCAGGACCATGGTCCTGTACAGCAGCAGTTTTGAAGTTATGGTGAGATTTCTGGATTTGAAGAGCTTTGACAGACTATAGTAGGCTCTGTTGGATTTGAGAAGCCGCCCGCGTATTTCTTCTTCTATATTGTTATCGGCTGCTACTATTGACCCAAGGTATTTAAAGGATTGCACCACTTCAAATTCGTGCTCCGCTACCTTGATTGTTTGACCAACTGTTCCTCTCGCATTCGACGCCACCATGTACTTTGTTTTACCTTCACTAATGTGCAGCCCCAGATTTTGTGCCACCTGCTCGATCTGGATGAAGGAATCGTGTACAGCTTGTTCGGTTCTTCCGATGATGTCAATGTCGTCTGCGTAAGCCAGTAACTGGCTGGACCTGTTGACGATGGTCCCTCTTGTTGCCGTGCCAGAGTCACGGATTGCTTTCTCCAACGCCAGGTTGAAGAGGAGGCAGGCCAAACCGTCCCCTTGTCGGAGTCCATTAAAGATGTTGATTGGTCTGGATAGCAATCCGGCTATTTTTACTTGGCTTGTTACGTTGGTCATGGTCAACCTACATAGTCGTGTCAATTTATTTGGGATGCCGAATTCTCTCATGGCTTTGTAAAGTTCTACCCTGGCTATGCTATCATAGGCGGCCTTAAAGTCTATAAACAGATGGTATGTTGGGATGTTAAATTCTAGACATTTTTCCATCGCCTGCCTAAGGGTAAAGATCTGATCAGTTGTTGATTTGCCTGGAATGAAACCACACTGATATTGCCCGATGACGGTTTTAGCGTATGGGGTTATCCGGTCTTGTAGGATAGAGGAGAGTATCTTATAGGCGGTACTCAACAACGTGATACCTCTATAATTGCTGCACGTTGTGACATCTCCCTTCTTATGTATGTGGCATATTAAACCTTTTCGCCAGTCTTCTGGCATTTCTTCCTGCTCCCATACCTGTACTATAATATCATGAATTGCTTGACGTAAGGCTGGCCCGCCGTGATGGAATAATTCGGCTGGTATGCCATCGACTCCCGGGGCTTTGTTCTGTTTAAGCCGGCCTATAGCCTTCTCAACCTCTTCTATGGTTGGTGGCGGCAACATAGGGTATTCTTCTTGAAGTAGTGGAGCCTCCACTTCTGCAGTGAGCTGACCATTTAGCAATTCATTAAAGTACACTTCCCATCGCTCCAGTATGCTTTCAGGATCGGTGATCAGATTTCCCTCTCCGTCCTTGCAGTATGTGCAGCGTGGTGTGTACTGCGTCATGTTTCGGACGGATTGGTAGAACTTCCGCGCCTGGTGCGGACCTCGCTCTCGGCTGTTTTCTATTTCACAGATTAGGTTCTTCTCCCAGGCTGATTTCTTTTGTCTGTGAAGCCGTTTTTCTGTTCTTCTGAGCTCTTTATATTCCTCTTCGCGTGCCCGCGTTCTATGAGATTGTTGCATTGCTCGGTACGCAACATTCTTACGTTCAGTCGCTAGCTTGCATTCATCATCAAACCAGTCGTTCCGATTTTTACGACTGCTGCCTAAGATGGAGTTGGCAGTACTAATGACAGTATTTTTAAGACGTGTCCACTTCTCATTTACGCCCAGCATACTGGCTCCAGGACTTACTCTCCCTAAATTAGGTGTTTCTAGGGCGAGTCCTAACGCATTACCAAAGGTGTTACTGGTGTTTTCATTGCGCAGGGCAGCCGTGTTGATTCGAACCTGATCGGCGGATGCAATGCGTCTTCGCAAGGCAATCCGCCCTCGGAAAACCATACCAACAAGATAGTGATCCGAGTCGATATTGGCACCTCGGTACGTTCGTACCGTCATCAAGTTCGAGTAGTGGCGACGGTCTATCAACACGTGGTCTATTTGGTTACGAGTGACTCCATCAGGTGATACCCAGGTGGCTTTGTAGATATCTTTACGCGGGAACCTGGTACTCGCAACTACCATGTTTTTCGATGCTGCCAATTCTAAGACTCGAAGTCCATTGTCATTAGTGTTCTCATGCAAACTATGGGTGCCTGCGTAATGCCTGAATACCGGCTCCCGACCTATTTTTGCGTTCAAATCCCCAAGGATGATTTTAACATCATACCTTGGACAGGCATTGAGGGCCCTCTCGACTTGTTCGTAGTAAGTCTCTTTTTCTTCGTCTGAGGACTCCTCCGTAGATCCGTGAACGTTAATGAGGCTGATGTTCGTAAATTTGCCTCGCACGCGAAGGGTGCATAGCCTTTCGCTTATAGCGTTAAAGCCGATGATAGTAGACTTCATTTTTTCGCTGACTAGGAAGCCTACCCCGAGCACATGGTGTTTTGTATGACAGCTGTAGTATATGTCATATTCTTTCTTCTGTAAAACACCATTCCCTGTCCATCTGATTTCTTGAAGAGCTGTTATGTCAGCTTTATATTTTGACAGGGCATCGGCTAGCTGCTGAGCAGCTCGAGCTCTATAGAGCTCTATAGAGCGATCGTACGTTCCATAAGAAAATTCGTAAATCGTTTTTCCTTTTTCTTTGCGTAGGTTGTCGTCGTGAAATCAGTCCGTTTCCGAGGCTTTTGTTGTCGTTCTCGAAATTCATTAAGTTTTACGGGACAGGGAATTAACCTGTCGCCAACCTGAGGAACCAGCCTGATCATATTAGCCAAACCTTTTTTAAAAGGCTTGTTTCTAGCGGCCGCCGCGAAGAGGCTATGATCACACTAATACAGAAATAAAGCGCACTGCTGGTATGCAAGAACTTTATCTTATGCTTAAGAGATTTTGAATTAGCAAGTATGAATTTATGCAAGAACAAACATTAAAAAATATTTGTTTAATACTTTGATATGCAATATAAAAAACTGATATGTAGACTAAGGAGACTCTGAAAGGAATCAAGCGAACACTAAATAAATAAATAAGAGACAATTACGGCTCAAAGAGAGCCTAATAAACCTAAGTGGTTTATAACTCTCAATCTCAATCATTTCTGTGTGCATCTGCTAACACGCTAACAAGAATAGAGGAAACCTATAATTTTCTTCTGATTACAAACTCTTAACGAGTTGCACTTTTCATGACAAGATATACTCTTAGGATATTTGTAATAACTTCCTAGTTACAAAAAGAAGTCACCAATTATTTTCTTATTTATTCTTAGTTTACCAAATTTATTTCTTTTCTTTCCGCATCAAATTCTTGAGCTAAATTTATCAACCGAAATAAAATCTCATTTTTATTTGTTCCTTGACTTTCAATTATTTCTTGTCTTTTTTCTTTACACTGAAGTTTTCACTACACTACCCGATAGTGGAAAAACTAATTTTTGGAAATTTGAAATAGATCCAGATAAAAACCAAGATCCTAAATTGTTTTTGTAATATGTGTTAAACATAGATCCGAAGATAATAAAAAACCTACGACTACCTTTATTTCACCATATACCCAATATTTCGTCACTATCCACCACTAGCTGCGGTTTCTTATGGAGTGTATGTTTTCCACATTTGATCCACCTAGCAATAATTGCGTATAATTAAAAATGAAATCAACGTGAAATGAGCCACCAGCAATCTAAGTATATAGTAAGTAAAAACACCACTAGCGAAATCAAATCACCTCACTAATTTCAAAACTACCTCAGAGTGTGCCTTCCCGTTGCATCCAATTAGATTAGTTCAAAGTTCACTTAATCTAAGTGTACACGATTGGTAGATCTTACAATATTGTAAGACCTGACAATGTCTGACAATTATCTACCAATGAGCTGACAATTAAAGTTGTGTGTGTACACGGTTGGTACAAAATCCAACAATCTCTTACAATTTATTGTCAGAAGTTGGCTGACAATTTATTTTCAGATAGCCGTCTTAATACCAACCAATTAATTGTAAGATATTGGTAGATTTTCTACCAACCGTGTACACACACAATTAATTGTCAGTTTTTTTTGGTTAGGGAAACTGCTTCAATTAACCTTGGCTGCAAATTGTCTGACAATGAAAAAATTGTATGATGCTAAAAAACGAACATCTTACAATTTCTTCATTGTCAGAAACGTCAGACAACGATCAAAATTGGCAGGCCTGACAATAAATTGTGTATGTACACGATTATCAAATACCTTACAATTTACCGTCTTACAATTAATTGTCGGGTACATTTTCTGACAATTAATTGCAAGATTACACGATTGTCAGCTAACGTACACATGATTGTCAGATTTCTTACAATTAATTATCAGACAATGATCTAACAATTAATTGTCAGACAAATTTTCTGACAATTAATTGTAAGACTACACGGTTGTAACACATTGTAAGCATGTTTTTCAATGACAGATCTGACAATATTGTGAGATCTACCTATCGTGTACACTTAGCCTTAGATTTAATTCTAGTAGAACTTATCTTGTCGGTCGGACTGCCACCGAACTCAAGTTCGCTACAAATTTTAAAATTAAACAAATTTATTGGCATATGTGAAGGACCTATAGTTTTCTGCCCCTTTGAACGGTTAATGTGAAAGCCACTTTTTCATGACAAGAGATATTATTGAAGTAAAACTTCTTTTCCGGCGTTGAGGGTAAAAAATTTTCTATGCAGCTGTCAGTGACATGTCAAAAGGACACGCTATCAGCGACATGCTTTTAGAATACAAAATGTTTGCACGCTTGAAGGGTAGAATCTTATGGAGGCTGAGGGAAAAAAAGTTTTACTTCTACCGCGCGTACGTCAGTACACACAACCTTTTTGATGTAAGAAGAATGTTCAGCAGAAAAATATATAATTTGTTTTAAGCTGACATATGCTGAAGTTATAGATATTAAATCATTTTAAACCCTTGCTACTACGTCGTTTGCAACTTATTTTCTTTCCTGGCAATCATATTCCTTTTTGCAAAATTATTTTGCTTTTAGTTCTCAACTGAACTTTATCTTTTGAAAAGCATATTGCACTGAATACATTCAATTTGTACGACGACAATCATTTTTAAAAATATTTTTAGAAATCTAATAATAGAAACACACAATAAACAATACAGACAATAATGTTCTAAAATATTTTAAGAACGTCTTCAGTTTGTTGTGATAATCCAAGGTACAAATGCCGATAAAACTTGAAATTACATCAACGGAAAAGCACGAAGGCGATGCTGTTTGCATTGCATATAGTAATAATCACGTTTTTAGTGGAGGTGCGGATGGAAAAATAAAAGTATGTAGCAGTTACAACAGTTATTCAATAATATTGATGTTTAACTAATACAAATATTTTTTTAATATCAAAGGTATGGGATAGTAGCCTGAACTTGAAAAAAACTCTTGACATGCATGAATCATACATATATTCGATTGCTTTCAATAAGAGTGGAAAGCTTTATTCGAGCAGCTGTGATGGTTCGGTTGAATACATCAATGATCCTGTCAATAACGGACAAATTGAAGAACTAGTTCGCTGTGATGACTCTATTAATTCTATGTATTGTGATGGGGATCTTCTTTATACTGGGGATGAAAAAGGTGTCGTAACTAAATGGGAAAACGATAAAATGCTCTTCAAATACAACATTGTCGAAGAAGTAAAATCTCTGGCAGTAGAAGGCACTTTAATATATACAGCAAGAGATCTGGATGTAGTTGTTTCGGATGCGATGCCTGGAAAATCTGGAAAATACTCTACAAAAGCAGTTTTCCCTGGTCGAGCTCCCTTAACTCTTTTGGGAAAGATGATTGAGAATAAGAGGTCCTTTATAGCTTTTACCGATCGATTAGGAAAGGGGCTTGTCCTTGCAAAAAACTTACCAGGGGAAAAGTTTTCAATTGTTTGGGACTTAAATATAAGAATTTGAATATTTTCTTGCAGCTGAAATCCATTTTTTATTTATTTTTAAGGACTGCCATGAAATGATTATCAACTCCATTTGCGGAAACGATTCGTTTTTATTTTCTGCTGGTTATGATGGTAAGATTAAATGCTGGAGTGATATAGACAAAGTAAAGCCAACACTAATTGGGGAAGCCGATGCTGGGAACTGTGTTAATTCCATATGTCTTGGAAGTGGTGCTGTCTATGCTGCCTGTTCTAATGGCACTATTCAAAAAGCAGTTTTTTCATAGTTTATAAGATTTAAAATTGAAGATTTATATTGATTTAAAGATGTATAACTGTCAATATATCTTATAGTATGCTTATAGTATATATACTTTACAAATAAGAGTTTTGAATTTATTTAACAAATAAATATGCAAAGACAACAATATCTAGCTGTTGTTATTTTTAAATAAATTAGAGGTGTCTATTAACTAAGAACTCTCAATCATTCTAATGTGGGTGTTGTCTGGATGATTAGTGGGCACCTTCAATTTTATGCCAAATTCTATCGACTTAGATGAGAAGACTTTTCTTGACAAGAGACAGCACTTGGAGGAGTTTTCTTTTTTTTTATTTTTAAGTGGCAGTAGCTGGGAAATGAATCCTCCGGCCATGCATTGACCACTATGCCAAAAGCTACTTTAACAATAAAATAATACTAAGAAAGAATTATAAGCAGTCTAATCTACTGAAGAACTTTGTATATTGATTTTTCACAAACAGCTGAAGTTTACAATGCATATGTAAGTCGGTTTTCTTTGAATTTCTTCTTATATCTCTTGCATCTTTCAAAGAGAAAATAAATTCAAAAGGGAGTTGACAAGCCATCTTCCTTAATGTCTGCCTTCTCAGTTCTTAAGTTTCTAAAATCTTAGTTTACTCATTGTAAAAGGATTACTATGTTTTTTTTTACTTGTCTACTACTAGCGTTGAAAAAAACTTCCAAATATTTTACCCAGTATATTTTATATACTAGATCAATTTCATTGGACATGGTGTGCACCAAAAATGGGTATTTGCTTTTTGGGTATTTGCTGTCACTAAGCAAGTTACCTACAAATTTTACCGAAAAAAATATTTGTAATTATGAATTTGAACGTCTACTACTTGCTTCTCAATTTGCTGGCTACTGGTTTCAGAACTTTTTACTTACTTATACTACGTTTTTATCAATATGCAATCAGGGATTGAAAGCAAGATATTTAAAATAAATCTTGAAGTGATTTTTTAAGGAAAAGGGGATTTATTTTACGATTTTATCTACATTTAACCAGAACGAAACAGTAAATGTTATTATTGGTTTTGTATGTAAGGAGGAAAAATAATTGTTAAGCAAAAAAAAATGTATTAATTTTATAATAAATTCGTCAAAAGAAACATACCCCCAGTTTCACAGTGAAAGTTTTAACTTAAGTTTTGCTAAACCTGAACTGGAGTTTAAATTTGAAGTTCAACTCGTCCGGTTTCACAGTCTTATCTGAACTTCAGTTCATTAAACATAGTTTAATTAAATTGTTTTCTATTTCTATCTGAATCAAAGAAAAAACAATCAAAGAAAGTTTACTTTGTTTCAGTTGTGACCTGTGAAAAGAAACAGAAATTAAAAATAAATTATATTTTCAAATGTTTGAAGGGATTGTCGAACTGAGATTTAAACGGCAGAATAGTGTCGTTTAAGGCTAGCCGCGCACTAGCAATTTTTAGTTGCGAAACTGTTTGGTTACTTATAGAAAACAGATGAACTGTTTGGTTGAATGTCCGTGAATTTGCAGATAATTATATGTTCAATAAAATGGCGAACTTATTTTAGGCAATCGTTTAGTTTGTGTCAAAACACAAACTTTTTAGTTGCTCGAACCAAGCAGTTTCGCAACTAAAAGTTGCTAGTGCGTGGCTAGCCTAACTTAAACTACAGAATGAACTCTGTTCAAAGACTGTGAAACCAAATTTATTGTTGAACTGAAGTTTTAACCAAAAGTAGGGCTTAAACTTCCACTGTGAAACTGGAGGTTAGTAATTTAAAGCTATTACTATAGCATTATTTGATTCTTCACAATTCTTTTAAAGTGTTTATAGCTGAGTTGGATAGAATTTACTTTTTCAGAAATAAAATTATAGTTCTAGGTTTAAACACATATGTACATACATACATATACTTTTATATTTATTATTTTATTTATTTCCGCAAATGTAAATGATTTCAATTTGAATTTTTTTTTTGTTGGTTGTCATTACCATTTATCAATATATTTAATAGGTTCTCTATAAAATAAAGTTTACATGATTTGTCAAATCACTGCTTCCATTTTATTTTGAAAAAATTTAAATCTTTGTTTGGGGAGAATCCAAGATAAAATTTGTCCCAGGAAAAATATTGTATTGGAGACAAAATGTTTCCCGATCTGCGTACTAGGCTTAAATGTTAAATCACGGGATTTGAAGAAGATTTAGGCCAATACTCACTAAATTTCGGTTTAATGGTCGGCGAAAACGTAGTATTATAGGCTTTTCACACCGAATTAAAATCTCGGATTTCAGCAACAAGATTACGAAATCTCATTGAAGCGTTCACACTGAACAGAACCAGGATTTGATTTGACGTTTCTGTCCATTTATCCTGCTTTCTCGCATATAATTTATCTTCTCTCCTTCTCTCCCCACAATTCAAATTTCAAATAGTCACGCGAGACTCGACTCCATTATCTGCTTTTTATCTACCTCTTCTCTTGCTGACAATTTGCTGATAAAGCAGAACATTTCTAAAGGTTTGTTTGTTTTGGCAATCTTGTGTTTGAAAGTAGATTTTGAGGAGATTTTGTCGTAATCTAGTAGATTTGGAAATCTGAAAATGTATGGGAAATCTAGTAGATTTGGATGAGATTTTGCTCGAAATCTAGATTTTGATTTGGTGTGAATAGCGTATTAGGTTTGTCGGTGATATCCAGTCGGTTGTTGCACTGAACGCAGCCATTCTATATTAAAAATGATGACGTCATTATTTCTATCACCTGAACACAACTCAGAAATATAAAATTCCTTAAACTTTCTTTTGACAGAACAAAACTGGCTCACTGCTCGCTCAGCTCATTCATTTGTAATAAAAACTTTCTCGTTTCGTTGGATTTGTTCTTGCAGCAGAGGTAGCCATCGTGGTGTAGTACTTTCATAAAAAAATTCGTTTTATTTTCCCTTCAACACAGAACAAAAAATAAGTTTAGTTTTATAAAAATGGGACTCGTATACAATATGGGAGTTCGTTTGAGAAACTTTTTAATATTTTTTGTCGTCGTAATTTTTATGCCCGGCGTTCCGCCACGGAACACTTTTCCCTTTACAGCATTCACGTAAGTTCATTGACATTATTTTTGATGACAAGAGATTTATAAAAATTTAATGAAACTTGAATTATTATAATAGTGTGACCCCTGCAAAAGAACTGAAAGGTGCCCTAGAACCCAATTTTCACCTTGAAGGCGCAGAGAGGTTACTTGAGGGCCGTGTATATGGTCCGGAGCATTTGCTAGCAAGAAAGAACGAGATCTATACAGGAATTAATGGTGGCGAAGTGATTAAACTAACTGCTGATCATGTTACACATGTTGCTAAGTTCGGACAACCTTGTGGTAGATACAGAAGTCTTAATATAAAAGGTTTAATCTGAAAAATAATCATATTTTTGCAGAAGGGATCTTTGAAGAATCTCGATGTGGACGACCTTTAGGGTTGGCCTTTGATACACTTGGCAACAACTTGATTGTTGCCGACGCCTATTATGGAGTCTGGGAAGTTAACCTATCGAATGGAAAGAAAAAACTTCTTATCTCACCACAACAAGAGCAAGACGGTAAAATTAAACGCCAAGCGAAGTTCTTTAATAGTGTTGCAGTAGATAAAAAAGGTGATATATACTGGACTGACTCTAGTTCTGATTTCTTACTTGAAGACCTTGTATTTAGCGGGATCGCAAACCCATCAGGAAGGTAAGTTTATAAAATTGAATTTGGATTATGATTTGATTAAATAAAATGATTTAAGATACACACAAATTCCATTTTTTATAAAACACACCTTAATAATTTACAAGTTTCGAATGCCATCTGAAATTATATAAAAATGGTCTAAGATAAGGAAATATTTAAAATTAATTCCCTTCTCCTATTCGTGATGAATAAAAATATGTTTTTGTGCAGTCAATTTCAACGATGTTTACTTTCGCGTGCAAAATTTATTCGGAAATAAAAGTTAAATCATTGAAAAGTTGAACAAAAATTCTTTTTTTCGGCATTAAATTTCCATCTTGCAGTATAAAATATTTGCTTAAACCTCGTTTTAACTTTTGTTAAAATGCCCTCCTTCTTTATTATTGCCTTTAAAATTAAATGTCAACAAAATATTCTAAAAAAGAATTTCTTTATCAATCGTTTCTTGTTTTTTTTTATTTTTTGTTTATACATTATGGAACAGCCAATAAAGCTTCTGTTTCAACACAGAATTCAAGGTAACCAAATTCTGTGTTGCCATCAAAAATATATTTGTTTTTTTTTTGTATGCAGTATAAGTACTAAGTTGTAGACAATTTATTATTAATGCCTATACATATTTGTATTGTTATCAATTTGTTTTCAAATAAATAAATATTGCTTTTATGTACTTATAAAACCTAAACATTTCTAAAACTGATACCTATCTCGGTACTCAAAATATTCTTCAATGCTCTTTTTTAATATTTTGGTGGTCTAATAATAGTTGCGCTAGCACAATGAACTGAATGTTGAAAATCAAGCAATCGTTTCAAAATTTGTTTTCACTTATTAATTTTTAATTTAAAATTTATATTCATTCCGAATTCAAACTATGTACGAGCAAGACTAATAAACTTTAGTTATTACTATTTTTTATTATAAATATTTTTGGAATCCTTTCGGCACATAGAATCTCAATAGGTTTTGGGCGACATACAAGATTTTGTGCATGGTATTCCCCAGTTTAACGGCTGTGGATACGACGATTGGAAATTCAGAGTCCAAATTCATCTGGAATCCAAAAATCTGTGAGACGTTCTAATCGACGATCCGCCTGCAGAAGAAATAGCAAGATCGGAATTTTTCAAAAAGGATAAAATGGCTAAAAATTATTTGGTTAATTTTATCCATTCGGACTGCCTGAGTTACGTAGGGGACAAACAATCTGCAATGTGGTTAAGTCTGAAATCAGCATTCGCAAGGACGTCAATAGTTAACCAACTATTGTTGCGAAAGCAATTAACCAAATTGCGTATGCGAACTGGAGATTCATTGAATTCTCATTTCTTGGCATTTGAAAATTTAATAGGTCAGCTCAAACTAGCTGGTGCAAACATAGAAAAAGGGGATATGCTTGCACAGTTGTTTCTTTCTTTGCCAGAAAAGTTTGATCCTTTAGTAACTGCACTTCAAAACTTAGATGATGGAAAATTAACTTTTTCTATGGCAAAAGAAAGATTGAAAGCAGAAGAAATTAAACTAAATGAGCGTCAAGAAGAAGAGATGCAAAAGGTAACGGCTTTTTCAAGTAAAAAGAAAAACTTCAAAAAGAAAAAATTCAATGGGAAGTGCTTTAAGTGCAACAAATTCGCACATCAAGCTAAAGACTGTCATTCAAAGGAAGCACATATTGTCAAAAGCAAAGTTTTTTGTTTTATGGCAGACAGAGACTCTTTCAAAGACAACGAAAACGAGAAGATAATTTTCAAACTGGATTCAGGAGCCAGCGATCATCTCGCCAATGAAAAATGGTACTTTTAAGAAATGGATGACTTGACATAGATATCGTGTTGAAATAAATGTTGCGAAATATAAATAGTCTCTATTAGCAAAACAAATTGGAAAAATCAACGGATTGAGCAATGCAGGAACAGGGCTGACAATACGAGATGTTTTGTTTATTCCTGAGTTACGAGACAATTTACTTTCTGTCAGCAAGTTAACGAATGCTGGAGCTGAAGTAAAATTTTGTGGGCACAAGGCATTAATTTTGAAAAACCAACGTGTTGATAGCAACAGCAAATTTACGCGGAAGTTTGTATGAACTTGAAGTATTGATAAAGAAAACAAAATCAAATGTGTGCGTTAAAGATGAAGCTATGTTGTGGCATCGACGTCTAGGTCATATTAGTCAACAGAGAATGGATGTCCTTCTCAAAAGCAACTTACTTCCCAACAAAATACAGAGGACCAAGATCGATTTTTGCGACGTGTGTGTTGAGGGTAAACAAGTACGAGAACCTTTCAATAGAACACGCAACAGGGCTCAGCGAGCTCTCGAGAGAATCCATTCAGATGTGTGTTGTAATTTAAGTCCAATTGCAAGTGATGGCTCGAAATACTTTGTTTCATTCATTGATGATTATAGTCATTTCGCCATGATTTATTCAGTCAAAAAGAAGTCTGAGGTGTTTCAAGCATTCAAAGAGTATGAAGCCCTATCCACTGCTATGTTTGGTACTAAAATTTCGAGACTTACAGTAGATCAAGGAAGGGAATACATATCAAATGAACAAAATTATTGGTACAAGCAAAAAGGTATTCAAGTTGAACCAACAATAGTTTATTCACCACAACAAAATGGGGTAGCTGAGAGGTTTAATAGGACACTCACAGAAACAATAAGAGTTTTGTTGATTGAATCGAGTATTCCAAAGAATATGTGGAATGAAGCTGCACTTGCTGCTGTATATACAATAAATCGGAGTCCAACCAGTTCTTTGGAGAATTCCAGAACACCAGCCGAATTATGGTTTGGATTTAAGCCAGATTTAAATAACTTAAGGGTGTTTGGCTGCAAAGCCTACGCCTGGGTACCAAATCAATGCCGGAAGAAATTTGATCGAAAAAGCAAAAAATCGGTGATGGTAGGATATGCCCCGATATGACTCTGGGATATAAAATTACGCAAGATAATCACATGCCGCGATGTTAAATTTGAAGAATCCAATTTTCCGTTCAAAAATCTGGCAGACTGCGAAAACACAAAAGAAAATCAAAAAGTTTATATGCGATGGAGCCACGAGCAAGAGGGGGAAAGTGAACATGAGGATGTTGCTGCGGCTAATATTTCTGAGCCACAAATTTTACAAAGCGAAGAGGAGTCTGATCAAAGAGTTAGTCAAGGGTTGGCAAAAGTTGATTTGGAAGAAGCTAATAATGCGCTCCCTTCACAATCAAACAACAATCACCAAACGGAGACTGTGAGGCGTAGTGAAAGGGAGCGCCGATTATCAAGCAAGTTTTTTGATTATGTAATGGGGTCGAAAGCAAACTCTGCCGAAGTAAATATTTCCACAGACATACCCAAAAATTATAATGACATTTTTGGGCGAAATGATTCAGATTTATGGAAGAAAGCTGTCGATGAAGAGTTGAATTCCATGATGAAGAACAATGTTTGGAAAATCGTAGATGTACCTTCTAATGCGAAATTGCTAAAGTCAAAATGGATCTTTACTATAAAAGAAGATCAAAATGGCAACAAAACTAGGTACAAAGCTCGATTGGTTGTTAAAGGTTTTTTACAGAAGTTCGGTATAGACTACACTGAGACATATGCGCCAGTTGCGAAGTTGACCACCATACGTGTTTTGTTGGCAGTCGGTGTTTACCAAAAATATCATGTTCATCAGTTAGATATAAAAACTGCGTTTCTACATGGTGATCTTAAGGAAGAACTTCATATGTCCATACGAGAAGGAGTACAAACCAGAGAGGATAAAGCATGTAAGCTTTTAAAATGCATTTATGGTTTGAAACAATCACCACGTTGCTGGAACCAAAAGCTTAATGAACATTTGCTTTTACTTGGATTTATAAGATCAAGCCATGATTATTACTTGTACACCAAATTTAACCGACAGGAAGAGGATGTACTAATTGTGTTAATCTACGTTGATGACTTGCTGATTGCTGGTAGTAAGATTCATCAGTTCAAAAATTGAAACAAGCATTATCTTCCCGATTCGAAATGTCAGACTGTGGACCTTTACAATTCTTCCTTGGTATGAAAATAGATTTTGTGGAAGGATGGTTAAAAATATCACAAGAAACAAGTATTGAAAAGCTTCTTCACAAATTTGGGATGATAGATCGTAATACTGTCAAAACTCCTATGGAAAGAGGATTAACAACTTGAAGCTAATCACACAGGACCAGAATTGCAAAAGCCTTATCGTGAACTTCTTGGAAGTATCATGTACATTATGCTGTGCTCAAGACCAGACATTTGCTATGCAGTTGGTTTTATGGGGAGATACCAACTAAACCCATCTGAAATACATTGGCAGCATCTTAAGAGGATTGTGCGCTACTTAAAAGGAACCAAGTTTTTGAAATTAAACTTTAATCCCAATCATGACCAACCAATTATTGGATATGCTGATGCTGACTGGGCAACTGACTTGGTCAGGCGCGGATCCAGGATTTCGTTCAGGGGGGGGGGGGGGGGCAATTTTCCTGATATTTTGCTTAACTTAAAAAAAAAATGGTCCATCGAATACTTACGCTTTTTTAATGATTCTCTGAATTTCTGTCTTAAAATATTTAAAAGGTATAAACACAATCGAATATAAAAATAACAAATTATTTAATTGAATTAAGAAAAGCATGTGCAGGTACATAATATAGTTCGTGTATAAATAACTATAAAATAGTAAATCAAACATCTTCGTTTACATTACTTTAGCCTCTTTCAATAATGCTCTGTATGCATGTCTTAAAGTATTAAATAGGAACTCGTACGTATTAAAAAAAATAAATTAATTAATTAATTTAAATGAAGGAATGATAGTGTTGTACATATATACATAGTTCTTAAATACTTAATCTTTTTGTTTGGCCGGTTTTTGAAAACCTAGAAAACCCTCAACATCGATCGGCATTTGCCTATGGATGTTTATGAGTGCCACACCGCGAAGGCGGTTTTCAGCCATTGTTGATCTTAAATATGTTTTAAGGCGCCGCGCCGCAACGAAGAAAAAGACATTTCTGCCGAAGAATTTGTAACTGGAAGCGTTGCAAGAATAAGAAGGAAACTATGTATAATACAAAACACATCCTTATTGCATTTATCAATTAAATCCAGGGCAGTGTCAGGAAGCTTGTTCTTCTGCTCATTTTCTCTTACCCGTTTTTCGCTCCACATCACCAGTTCATCTTTAAGTAAAAAAAGGGCAACATCTATATTTAAGTTTAGGAGTTTTCCAAAGCGATCCAATAGGGACCAAACGGTGGTATCAAACTCATCAGTATTATATTTGATTATATTTTCCGGGATGAAAATCGTGAGCTTAAACACATCTAATGTTTCAGGTTGAAACTTTTCACGCAAATCAGTTAGGACAAAGTCGAGTACAGGTGCATATAAAGAAATTCTGTAGTATTCTTCAGCTGAATTTGTGTCAAAATTGGCTCGGTAAATTTGGCGTCCACCATGACGTGGGATACGAGGAATCTTCCACTCAACATTCAATTGATCACCTAAATTTTTTGCTCTCTGCCAGATATTTTTGAAATTAGTATCTTTGTTTTACCGGTGACTTGAAATAACGGAAATTGTTTCTTTCACCAGCATAGCGCTGCTGGCTAGGTCTAAGTAAAACTGGAGTACACCTTCCTGCCGGTCTACCCACCTAGTCTCACAAAGTGATGTGAGTGCACACCCCAAGGTGCTCATGAGGACAGTTTTTCGCTTTGGGTGCGATTTGAAGAACATTATTACCTCTTTCATGATTGTCACAGCATCTCGAATGGCAGGTACTTTCGAACTTCGAGAAATAGAGTTGTTAAGCTTGTGACTGTAGCATTTAGTCTTCACAGCATTTTTCGCTTCCTTTTGAATCACCGTCACAGCACCTCGAACTTCTGAAAGCATAACAGCACACCCATCTGTCCCTATTCCCACACATGATTCAAGAGGAAGTTTGAGCTCCTTTTTTAGCTGGAACAAGATAATTTGCCCTATAACTTTGCCAGTTAAGGACAAGTCATTTGATGTAGAACTTCCCTCCAACTTCTCTTCGGCAGATAAAATTTTTCCGGTTTCTCTCCAGTTTTCCTCATCTGACTCGTATTCTCCGTCAGTTCTGGAACACGTCAGTTCCTCAAATACATCTACGAAAGTTACAAAATCCTGACGAATATGACCTTCATGAACGTATCGTAAGATTACAAGAAACGAAAATGAATGTGCATGAAAAATTAAAAAAAATAAAAGGTACACAATTTTTAATTATGAATCTTTATTAAAACAAAGGAATCGAACTACCCGTGACAAGACTAAATCGAGAACTGGCTAATTGAAATTAAAATTATTTCCACAAGATATGCAGAGTGCATACCTTGCAGTTATTTGTAAGCTTATGTGGAGCGATAAATATTATTGTGACACAAAATATGCAAAGTGCATATTTTGTAATTAGAACGAAGTTCTTTATTTCTAAGGAATTATGAGGCAAAATATGCAATGTGCATTGGAAATTATTGGAAATTATTTATCTCTCCACTTCACTTATATAATATTTATATGAGGGGTTGTGGTTGATGCTATAACTATTACACTCAGCTGGGAAAGATGAGATACATCCGTTGTCTCATCGAAAAGTATGGAATAGTAACGTGAGGCCCGAACGTTACTCAAAATTTGATCGAAAACCTCATTCCCACAGCATGAAATAAGTGAGTTCTGTGTTGTTTTTCTTATGTATGTAGCATTAGAAGAAGCTGACTGCAAATGTTGTTCTAATTTTTTTGTCTCCAGCATATACTCGAAGCCTTACAAGTTCCCTAAAATTTCCTTTCTTCACGGTCACGTCAGATTGGTTTGAATCAACTGTGTTTCTAAGTATAGCTCCATCATCTCTATGACCACGAAATGCTAAATTTTGCCGTCCAAGGAAGATGATGGTTTCTACTATGGGACTAAGGCGTTTCCTGTTTTCTTCTACCTTTTTAAGACGCTGTTGGTGTACACGGTTGACTATTTCCAGGTTTGGGTTATTATAAGTGTGAAGAAACTCAGTTCCGTCCTCAACAGATCACTTGTGGTAAATGTTATTAGCATGATTTTCCAAATCTCCCTTTTGTCCAGAAATGACGTTTAAAGTTTATTCAGGGTTTTTTTTACAAGGCTTTGTAAAGGCACAGTTTTTTGACCACCTCCAACACTTCCAGTGACAAAAAAAGGGCGGTATTTAAAAAACAAACCCTGTTTTGAAGGTGAAAACACAAGCCAAGAATATTTGCTGAGATATTTCTGGCTAAAATACCTTTTGACCACCTTACCTGTTACCTTTGAGCAAGTGCGAAGAGAATGGAAACTTGTAGTCCTCTTTTGGATGCCAAGGATTTGATAGAAGCTGATGTTTCGTGAAGTCATCAATTTATTTATTCAAAAAATTTCCAATATCATAGGGGGCATCGGACTGATAACAAGACGTAGACTCAGAAACCGAGGGAAAAACAGGTACAACTCTCGCACTAATTGAGCTCTCACTTCTCTTTGTGCATTTAGGAGAACGGTGAGAAGATTGAGCGCAACAGGATCAACATTATTACTTTTATCCACTTTAGAATCAGAAGTTTCAGTAAAAGATAAAACTGGTCTCTTATTGATCGGTTGAAAAAATGAGTCAATGCTTCTGTTATTTGAATCGCGCTTTTTTGAGGGACCTGGTCGGTGATCTCCCTATAAACAATGTAAACTTGCGTTAATATGAGTGGATACATTATGTGTACCAACCAACAAAAATGATAAAAAGGTGGACGAGAAAGAGCTAGTATCAAAATGGCAGAGCCAATAATTTTGAGATATTGGGGCCTTTTTGGATTACATCTAGAACGATAGATACAAGAATTTTTCTATTACGCATATCATTTAATACTTTCAAAAATAAATACCATTTTGTTTTAATATCTACGATGCACGGCTCAAGAGATATTTTTTAATAAAGCGTTTTTCCTATCTTAGATCATATAAAATTAGATTTTTCTTAAGCAAAATCATCATCTTTTTGATATTAGGAAAATTCATTGAAAATAAAGGTACCTACATAAATAACATGAAAAGTGAAAAGTGATGCGTTAGCGTTTGCGTGTTGGTTGTTATAGGTTAAGGCTAGGATGGAAAAAAATTTACTTTATAATTGTGAAACGAAGAATTGCCGGAATTGTCCAGGGGGGGGGGGCAATTGCACCCATTGCCCTCCCCCTGTATCCGCGCCTGGACTTGGTAGACAGAAAGTCAGTAAGTGGATACATTTTTCAAGTTTATGGCAGTACTGTGTCCTGGTGTAGTAAAAAGCAAACCACGGTCACTACTTCATCGAGTGAAGCCAAGTACATAGCACTAAGCTCAGCAGCTGCAGAAGCCATCTGGTTGAGAGGAATAATGCAGGACTTACAAGAAATTAAAAACGAACCTGTAACAATATTTGAAGACAACAGAGGATGCATTGGAATGGCTCATAATTTGGAAAGTAAAAGAGCAAAGCATATTGATATAAAATATCATTTTATAAGAGACAACATTGCCAAGACAATAATTGAAATTCAAGCTATTGGAACAAAAGAACAACTAGCTGACGTTTTTACAAAAGCGATGGATCGTACACACTTCGAAGAATTAAGAAGAAAACTTAAATTAAATTGATGGAAATTAAATAACAATATGGATCGATTGAGAGAGGGTGTTGAAAATCAAGCAATCGTTTCAAAATTTGTTTTCACTTATTAATTTTTAATTTAAAATTTATATTCATTCCGAATTCAAACTCTGTACGAGCAAGACTAATAAACTTTAGTTAATACTATCTTTTATTATAAATATTTGTGGAATTCTTTCGGCACATAGAATCTCAATACTGAATAATGTATATTCTGGATTTATTTAAATAAAATTGGAATTCTGAAACCATTAGTAAGCATTTTCGATCTCAAAAGTGATACTAGTTTTCATCCACAATCCACTTGTATTAAAAAAATGATTTTATAAAACTTATCCGATATAACTAACTGCAACGCCGTTCGAATGGACAAACATGTAAATGAGCTGACCCAGTAGCTAAGTTTCTCCTTCACAATTTTGAGCGTTGTATGGCGTCGGTTGTCTGGTGGGTAGAGCTGCCCCTGTCTTGTTGAAACCTCAGCTCGGATATGTTTATGTTGTAAAGCTCTACACCCGAGACCAATCACGGAAACAGTGTCCTTCGTCGTCATTTCATTTCATAAACCCTAAACAGTCAATCTTTGTAGATGCATTGATGCTTCTTCGACCACTTTTCGATTGCGTTCTCTTCAATAATTTTGCTTGTGGTGGTCGTCCGAGAAGACGATTTTCTGAAAGGAATCCGGATCTCCGGCCAACATTCCCATGGATCAATTAGCTACCCCACGGCGTCCATAGTCCATAACATAGCATCGGCATAATGCACCCCTTCGCATAATGGTTAGTGCATTAGAGTGTCATTCACAGGGTTTTGGGTTCGATTCTTAGCCGCTGCAAAAAAACGTTTTTTTTTTCAAGGGTGTACTGACTTTGGCGAGGAATTGGAAAATCCTCCAAGAGTATCTCTTGTCAAAATCGGCAGAAGTTGTAGATCCCCTCCATTCCTTAGGTGCTTGTTCTCTAAGAGCACCACACAATTTGTTTATTTATTTATCGGGATTTTTTAATTTAAAAAATTGTATTTTGTTTGCTAATGCTAAACTGAAAAGCAGACAAAAATTGTTATTTTAATTTTAAAGATAATTACAGTATTGATAATTGGTTTGTAAAACTTGGATCATTGGCTCCGAAAAAAACAGTTTACGGAAATACTGAAGGTAAGTTAATGTGGATACCCAAATACCGACATACATTTTGAGATCAATATTTACAAGGCAGCGAACTTTTTATAAAAAAAAAGCTTCAAAATCGTTTTATAGTTCTTTTTTTAAACTATATGTGTACAAAAAATAATCATAGTCTTGAAAAGGACTTGTACGAAGTTTATTCAAGTCTGCGGTCGATTTCCAGCCGCTTTGTCTGATATATTAGTGTTTAAAGCAAAAGTATATTTTTTCATTCAAAACGAGATACGAGTATAACGGCAGCGGAGAAAATAAAATTCATAGAAGAACTAACAAAAACAAAATAGTCTTGTAAACAAGCGATCTGAACAACAAATTGCCCTAATTTTTTGTCTAAATTTTTTGTCTCGTGGTTCTTAGAACGATATTTAAAAAAATCGGCTAAAAAGTCTTAAAACTTGAAGATTTAAATGCTTTCCGTTTCATCTCCAAGTCCTCCCGAGACCTAGGGTATGAAAAAATAGTGCTACATTTTTTATATCTGGTAAAGCTGCTATAACCGGACCACCAGTTTACCGATTTCACCAGAGGTGAAAACAGAAGAAGAAGAAGCAGAACAAAAGAGTTTTGACTAATTAATGACATCTAAAACTTTAAATAAAATCGAGCGTATTGGAGAACCCTAGTTATTTTCATATAATGTGATTTGGAGATAGGCTAAAAACCTATACCAATCTCTTTATCCCTGGGATGGAATCGCGTAACACCCCGACTCCACAAGATATCTGTCTCTCCAACTTAATGTCTGATATCTCTATCTCTACATTTTCTTATTGCTTCGCTGGGCAAATTATGTCATGATTTTTCATTTCTATCCCTACTGCACGGGATCTGTTTTGTGCGGACAACAGAAATTAGCAAAACGTAAAACTAACAAAAATTATATACAGGGTGTCCCACAGTCACCGCCCCAAACGAAAACCATGGATTCCTGAGGTCATTTTAAGTCGAAAAACTTATGAGGTAATTTTCTCGTTTTCGTCCCGTTTTCGAGTAATAACGGTATTTATGATTTTTGCTCTCTTTTCCTTTAATTGGCATTATCTTTGCTAAACTACGTCCGATTCGTAAGACTTTTTTTATAACCAATCAAGAATTTATTACAGTTTTAGTTTGTCTCAGAACTTTTTTTTCTGCGGGCAACCATTTCTCCGCAATTTTGCATCAAACCCAATTTTTTTCGTTTTTTAAGTTGTTTTTTTCACTTTGATATCATTTTTTTCAAAAAAACACGTTAATGAGTATTAATTTTTTTCGTTAATTATTAAAGCCCAGTTTATTTTCTGAAAAAAAAAATATTTTTTTTTTTTCCTTAAAAAAGAATACTAAATGTAATTAACAAAAAATAAACAAACAGTGAATTTAAAAAAAAAAATAATTTTTAAATACAAAATTAACTTTTTCTGAGCTATTGTGGTTAAGAAAAGGACAAATAGATAAAGTTAATTAGTAAGACCGTTAACTAATGTAAACAGTAAAGATTTGCATTATGATTTGAAGGTTGTAAATGTCTTTCTCTCGTTCTCAAATTGTATTTTTTTTTTTTCAATTATTTGCGAACAATGGATTACACTTATCAAGAATATCTGGAAATATTATTATTATTAATATACGCTGAAATGGGACGATTAACTTTATCTATTTGTCCTTTTCTTAACCACAATAGCTCAGAAAAAGTTACTTTTGTATTTAAAAATTATTTTTTATTTAAATTCACTCAGTTTGTTTATTTTTTGTTAATTACATTTAGTATTCTTTTTAAGGAAACAAAATATATTTTTTTAAGGAAATGAACTGGGCTTTAATAATAAGTAAAAAAAATTAATACTCATTAACGTGTTTTTTTGAATAAAATGATATCAAAGTGAAAAAACTACTTAAAAAACGAAAATATTGTGTTTGATGCAAAATTGCGGAGAAACGGTTGTCCGCAGAAAAAAAATCTGTGGACAAACTAAAACTGTAATAAATTCTTGATTGGTTATAAAAAAAATCTTACGAATCGGACGCAGTTTGGCAAAGATAAAGCCAGTTAAGGGAAAAATCATAAAAACCGTTATAACTCGAAAACGGGACGAAAACGAGAAAATTGCCTCTTAAGTTTTTCGACTTAAAATGACCTCAGGAATCCATGGTTTTCTTTTGGGGCGGTGACTGTGGGACACCCTGTATATTTGCAAAAAAAGAATGCGCATCTACCTAAAGTATAAATAAATAACACAAAACATAACTTAACGCACGAACAAATGAATAACATGACACATTAATGTATTTACTTACAAAATAAAAAAAAATATTTGCCGACGGAGTACTTGACAAGAACCAACCAAATGAGAAGACACGAAATAATGAGACAAAAGTACGAAAAAAAACATCTGTCAAATTTCATATCAGACATCTATATCAAGACAAAACCGCTGACATAGATCGCTGACATCCCATCATAAGAGGAAATATCGCGTCTCCATTGGAGATTTCATATCATGATGAGCATCCTGAGAGAATTTATCTCCTGTGGAGTCGGGGTGTAAGATGATAGTTGATTATCAATTTTTTGATTGTCATTATGGCTATAGTTGTCTCTATCATATCAATAAAGAAATATAAGTTGTGTTCAACCACGAAAAGGCCAGTGTAGAGTAGTGTAGTGCAGTGCAGGTTCATGAAAACTGTCAGAGCGAACTGAAGCAGAAACGTCAGATTTTAAAAAGAAGAAAACAAATTAAATTCGGCGCAAGTAAAATGACTTATGTCTGCGCTGAAGTCGATGGCAAAGGGACGAAATGCATTCCCATTGCCTGCGACGACGTTGTTGGCTTTTTAGGCACAAAATCTCTTCCTCCTCTTCACCTTTTTTCATCGAACTTTCAAACACTTGCGTTCGGAATTCTTCGTGTAAATATATGTACATACATAGATTTAATTAAGATATTATTGGATTAATTGGAGAACACTGAATCACCAGATTTTACCCTTCACTCGAAGTTGGCTCTAATCTAAGCATTATTTAAAAACTTTAATCAAAAATACAAAGCGTGGAAAAAAATCAACTTTATTCGTTAACAAAATATAATCGAATAATGACATCAACTGATTTTGACAGTTTTCACCAAACCTGCACTAGCTCAAAAGGTAGTGCAAAATATTCTGAACTAGTGTACACTAGTTCAGCTCAATGAACGCTAATCAGTGTAAGTCAGTGCAGAAATTTTCTCAATGAACACAAAAAAGCTACACTTTTCTGCCCAGAGTAGTCCAGTGCAGCTGGTTGAACAGAACTATAGACAGAGCGATTGTTAAAATGACAATCAACTAATTTAGTGATCACTTTACTCTTATGCGATACGGGCCCTGTTCTCACATGCCAGCAAGCATACATAAAATACTTGTTCATTTAGAAAAAATTATAAAAACTTGTCTTCTGCCATTGGGTCGGCTTGCTGAAGAAGTTCAAGAGTCGAATAATAAGGAATATCAGCGAAACCGGAAAACCAGCAGAAAAGATACAAACCGAGACATTCTTAACAGATTCCTTGTTGTATCTGATGAACTGCTTTTGACCATATCCGGTTTTTGACGAATAAAAAGTCACAACCTTTCACCAGAAAACGTCAAGTTCCTGGGAGTGCACTTTAACGAGTTGCTAATGTTTAACCTGCACTCAAGCAATGTGCTGAAAAAGGGCAAGCTGGGCCTTCAGCTGTTTGCATGCATTGCTTAAAAGAAGATCAGGTCTTAGCCAACCGACAAAGATATTAATCTATAAGCAGCTCCTGCGACCAGTGATCAATTATTCCTTCCGAGTCTGGTTTTCAATCTCTCTATGAAGGAACTTCAACTATTCGAAAGGAAGATACTGAGGATCTACACTTGACTCTACTTCGACCGTAAACGACACAAACACTACAGGAACGAGCATCTCTACACAGAAGCGAATTTAATCCCGCTTGACAAATATCTAGTTCATTCAACGAAGAAACTAATGCGGAACAAAATCGACCACCCGAATCAGCTTATGAGAAGAATGACCACAAAACAACGACATCCCGAACCGAAGTACCATAGTTAGGCCCTTAATGAGTCAACAAATATAAATTTTCATACATAGTATCTTATAAGTTGTAAACCAAATTGTAAATAGTATGTTTGATCAGGAATGCAAATTAAATAATTTCAACGCAAAAATTAGAATTCGTTACAATTCCAAAATCAAGACAAAATTTAATATTACAACGATTACGGATTTATGATAACGCTTTGTTTCAACTTCGACCGTCTGGTTTGGTGGTTGCTAAATAAGTGGAAGATTAAAAAGATTGTATTCCAGTAATCCACCGTTTTGCAAAAACCAGTATTTTGCTCTCGTCAACAAAATCTGCCTTGATCATTGCCGTTGTTCTCTTACAACGGTCTTTACAACAAGTGCCAATGCAGATCATGATGACGAAAAACAACAAAAAAAAATTATGAAAAACAATGTATGTAGTTAACATAGTCGAAACATAGAGTAGTGCGAAAATATTTGGCAAAAATTGAAATAAATAAAATAGATTTAAATTTACTTTAAGTAGAATGATTTAAATAATAAAAAATAAATAAACTAAGTTTAACGAAAACTAATAATTATGCAAGAATAAATCTGTGGCAGCTTCGTTCCTTAACATGCCGCCCCCACTGAAAGAATTTCAGGACATGGCAAAAAGAGCAAGTTTAGTGATGGGGCGTATGAAAGTACCTCGTTTGGTGCGCAATGTGACCACTCTCACATGGCCGTCTTCACCAGGATGGGCTGCTGATATTCTTCCTAGGGACCATTGTGACGGTGGCAAGTTGGGTTCCTTAAGAATAACCATATCACCAACTTGAAAATCTCTGGTAGGTTCTCTCCATTTCGGACGCTGCTGCAACGATGTGAGGTAGTCGGTTTGCCACCTTCGTCAGGAACCTTGCATCATATTTTGTAGCAATTCGCATCTTCCCAATCGATTAATAGGTGTCTCCAAATAGCAAGGCTCAGGGATTACCATATAGGGTAGGCCTATAAGAAAATGAGAAGGCGTTAATGGGTCAAGATCTGAATCGGAGGAAACGCAAAGGGTTCTAGAATTTAAAAGGGCTTCGATTTGGGCTAACAAGGTAGACATTTCTTTGAAGGTAAGAACAGTATCCCCAATTACGCGTCGAAGATGCTGTTTTACTAACTTAACCTCCGCTTCCCAAAGCCCACCGAAATGAGGGCTGTGCGGAGGAATAAATTGCCAATCGATGTTTTCTGCAGCCAACATTTCAGCAACCTGTTTGTTATGAATCTGCGATTGCACCAGCTTGTACATCTCCGATAAAACACGAGCTGCTCCCTGAAAGTTTGTACCATTATCGGAGTACATAACGCTGCATTTAGCACGCCTGGCGATAAATCTTTTCAGGGCAGCCAAAAATGCATCCGTGCTCAAGTCCGAAACCAATTCCAGGTGAAGCGCCCTGGTTGTCATACATACAAATAACGAAATATAACCTTTTGAAAGCGTTGGTTTTCTTCCTCTGGACGAACGAAGAGTGATGGGCCCAGCATAGTCACATCCGGTATGGGCGAAAGCAAATGAGGGATTGACACGAGACGATGGCAGATTCCTTATAAGCTGTGTAGAAGTAGTCTTCCGATGCCGAAAACACGTAACGTAATCATGAACGAGTTTGCGAATAAGATTTCTGCTCCCGAGGATCCAATACTCCTGACGAATCAAAGTGAAAAGACCAGAAACACCAATATGCAAAAAGTTCCTGTGAGCATCCAACAGAATCAGCTGAGTTATAGGATGATTTTTGGGCAGAATAACAGGATGTTTAATACCAAAAGGAACATCCTTAGCGTTTGAAATTCTGCCACCGACACGCAGCAAACCGAAGTCATCAATAAAAGGCGAAAGCGAACACAACTTAGACATGTTGGAAACACAACGATTAGTCTTGAGAGCATTTATTTCAGCAACAAATTCATTTTGGGACCATTTTAGAAAGGTGCTTTTAGATAGGCGAAGCTCCGAAAGAGAAAGATATCCATATCTTCTATTTTCTTTAGACAAACGACAGAAATAAATAAAGCGACGAATATAACTAACTATTCTAACAAGTTTTCTCCAGCTAGATATTTTTAGCGAAAGGTTTTCGAGGAAATGCTCGACCGCAACGGTAACAACGCCTTTCCTTCGCTCCTCAAAAATCTCTTCTGCTTAAATTTCAGGATTATTTGGCCAGTCTTCAATGTTCTGAGACAACCACTCTGGACCACTCCACCACATTTTATGTTCCATTAAATCCTTAGGCGAAAGACCACGCGAAGCACAATCAGCGGGATTTTCAGCAGAACGGACATGATTCCAAGAAGAACGAGGCAACGACGACAGTATTTCGGAGGTACGATTTGCGACAAACGTGTTCCATTTACGCGGGGGAGAGGAGAGCCAGCACAAAACTATTTGCGAGTCACAGAATGCAGATACGCGAACTGGTTTTAGATCCAACGACGAACGAATGAGTTCTGATAACCTACACAAGAGCAGAGCTCCACAAAGTTCCAGACGAGGAATCGACAGCTGCTTTACTGGAGCCACACGAGTTTTAGCTGCAACTAACTGAATATGGACACCATCTTCTGAGCAACTACGACAGTAGACCACCGCAGAATAAGCCTTTTCTGAAGCATCTGAGAATCCTATTAACTCAAAGCTTTTAGAATTTTGGGTAAACCTTCGAGAAATCCTAAAGTTTTCGAAATAGGTCAAATCTTCCCGATACAGCTTCCATTTGTCTGCTATTTCAAGGGGAAAAATTCATCCCAATCAATTTTCGTCTTGGCGATCCACAGCTCCTGAAACAGTATTTTCATCAAAATAGTGGAAGGAGCCAAAAATCCCAGGGGATCGAAAATCTTTGCAACCTCTGACAGTAGTTTTCATTTGGTAGGCAAAAATTCCTTTGGCAAACTGATTTTATACGTAAACATGTCGCTATACGGATTCCAAACCAAACCGAGAACTTTGGTGCACTCCGACGAACTATCCAAATCTAATGAAACATCTTCCTTACAGTTGATTTCACGCAAAATCTCCCAACAATTAGAGCTCCACTTGCTGAGCTCTAGACCTCCACAAGCCAGCATCTCGATGATCTGCTTCTTCAGCTCTAATGTATCCGACAAAGTATCGGCCCCGGTCATGAGGTCATCAACATACAAATCATTCAAAACAGCATGTTACGCAAGAGGAAACAGGTGTTTATAATCAAATGCTATATTAGGGAGAACCTTCATAGATAAATATGGAGCTGGAGAAGTACCATATGTCACAGTTGACAATCGAAAATGTGCAATTGGGCTAACAGTGGATTCTCTCCAAACAATGCTCGGAAAATCACGGTACTTTGGATGCACCCAAATTTGCCGAAACATTTTGACGATGTCAGCACAGAAAACGAAACGATGAACACGAAACCGAATACAAACATTGATCAAGTTACGTTGAAGAGGAGTTCCTACGTGTAGCATTTCATTGAGGCTACAATTTTTGGCATCTTAATGAGAACCATCGAAGACAACACGTATTTTGTTAGTTATAACGGCATGGTGAGGCAAATAGAAAACACTTCCCGACGTAGGTTCTATTTTGTCATCTGGAATGCGCTCCATGTGACCAAGTTCTAAATAAGTTTGCATGAACTTGCAATATTTCATCTTCAGACGCTCATCCCGTGAAAACCGACGTTCCATAGCGAAAAGTCTAGACAAAGCTCCAGAGATAGTGTTGGAAAACCTTACGTTGTCTTGGCGAAACGGAAGCTCTACCATATACTTATTGTCCGATGCACGAGTAAGGGTTTTTGAAAACTTTTTATCAACCTCATCTTCACCTATTGCCAAAGAAGAAGTTTGCGGAACCTCTTCAATTTCCCAAAAGGATTTCAAAATGACATCAAGGTCAACACCTGCAACAAAACATCAATGGGACCTGGTTTTTTGAATCCTACATCCGCCAATGGCAGATCGTCGAGAAAGGTGAAGTTTCTAGCTTCAAACGAAAGCGATGGAGTTTGGGACGTTATTTGGTTGAGAATGTACGCCTCAACTTGCATAGTATGCAGAGTGATGCGGGATTTTAGCTTTAGCTCAACAGCACCTTGAATCACACCAGTTTCAACCGACGAAATCCCGGATATGGGCAAACGAGCATGGGAACGACGCAAGCCAAGCCTTTTAACCAAACTATCGGTCACGAACGAAACCTGAGAGCCGCTATCCAATAACACGCGCACGAGATGAGTTTTTCCAGAAGAATCAAACACTTTTACAACCGCTGTTGGTAGTATCACCGAGGATCGCGAATCATTTTTCATATGGTTGCTCACAACCGATGACGAGCTCTGGGCTGGATAAGCGACAATCGGGGGAACAGTTTCACTGGAAGATGCATCATTATTATCTGAGTGCACTAAGCTATGATGACAAGATTTACAAAACGTACAACGTGCTTTAACTCGACATCGCATCGATGAGTGCTTAGTACCGAGGCAATTATAACATAATCTTTGGTCCCTAGCGAAACTGCGACGTGAACTAACCGGCATTGAAATGAATTCAGGGCATTGCGGAAGATAATGTTCACCATTGCATTTTGGGCATGACGAGTTTACCACGGTAAGGCTTTTAATGTTTGTAGAGTTTGACGCACGAGAGTTCTTTACTACGCGAGTTGTTGTCGGATCACTAGCTTCCAAGGCACGTGAACGTTCTTCTAAGAATTTGTCATGTACATTCACAGTACTTGCTTAATAAAAGAAGTTATATTTATAGTTAAGACGATGTTTATTGTTTGGGATTACTTACAAGACTAATCTTAACATAATTACATACTTAACCTATTACATGTATTCTTGTGATTCTACTTATAGTTGGGACCTAGGGGTTATGCATATAGCACAATATAATATATATAGACATAACACTCCTTTCTCCTTAAGTTTCTTATTTACTTAGTTACAATGTTTGTATAATATTTAAATTCAGTTGTTATAAGATTAGAATATTTAAAAGGATCTTTATTATTTTATAAATAATTTTAAATTATTTTTAAAATAATAATTATTTTAAAAATAATTTAAATATTTCTTTTTATTTCAAATAACTTCTTATTTTGTTTATTATTTCTTACTTTAACATATCTCCACTATAATTTTAAATTTACTTCAAATACATTATTCTCATTCTATTAATTTGTATATAATTTAATCAACTTCATAACTTCCAAATATATAGCAGTATTCAAACTTAAATGTTAGGATACCTTATGGGTTTTTTTTTGGTTCTTACACTTTTACTCAAAGCTATAGGTGTATTCGGATTACTGTCCTTTCTATTATCCTCTGCATTATATTCATATACCGAGCTTTCCTCCCTTTTTAGTTGTGGATTTAGGAAATCAGTTTCTGAATTATTATAACTCTGATTTCTACTAGAATCAAATGTTACCTCTCTTAAAACTCTTGGTCTCAACTGGTGATCATGAGCTTTTCGAATAGTACCATTTAATCTTACGAGATATACAACTTTTGAAATTTTGTCATATATAATTGCTGGTGTCCATCGCACAAAGTTGTTATAACTACATCGATACCAAACGGTTTGATTTTTACTGAATTCATTATTTTTGATCTGAGTTACTTTGTGTTTCTGTTGTTGTTGTTTTTGTTGCTTCTTACTTATATATTTAATTAATTTTTGGTTTTGGTTTTCGTTAGACTCGGTTCTATTATTTTTAATTAACGGTTGTTTGCTTACTTGGCTACTTATTGGTTTGATAGCATCTAAAATAGTTCGCGGATTATATCTAAAAATTAAATTAGCTGGTGTATTATTTGTTGTAGTTGAAGGAACATTTCGGTATTTAAATAAAAAATTTTCAACATGGTTCTCTACGAGCCCAAACGCAAAATAGTTGGACTACCTATGATAAAAAACAAAAATATGCTGATTCTTAAATTCCATCGGAAATAAAATCAATATTTTAGTATTTTTCTTAAGATATATTTATTTTGAATAGGAATAAGTAACAAAAACAAAATTACTTCAATTAAATAACGGTATAGAGCAATCTTACAAAATAAAATAACGATTTAAGCATTTTTTTAAGTGCAAAATAGTTGGCCTATGGGTCTTAATTTTTATTTTACCATGGTGTTACGTCGCCTTTGGCCTTGATAACTGCTTCAATGCGTCGTGGCATTGTGTCAACTAATTTTTGACATTCTTCGTACCAAAAGACTCCCAAATATTTATGATTTTAGCTTTAAGGTCTTGAAGAGTCCGGCATGGTTCTTTTCGCAGTTTTTGATTGATTTTATGCCAGCCAGTTTCAATTGGTGAAAGAACAGGGCTGCTGGAAGGCCATTCCAGTAAAGGAATAGCTTCAGTAGATAACCACGCCATTGTAGACCTTGCAGTATGGTAAGAAGCTCCATCCTGTTGGAAAATATAGTCTCCATCACTGGTTTGAAGTCGTGGTATTGATGGGAGAAGCTCATTTTCCAGAATATCCTGTACTTGGCAGCATTGACAATTCCATTTACAAAATGTAAATTGCCCAAACCCCGCCCCGACATGCATCCCCATATCATTAGAGATGCTGGAAACTTGACCGTTTTTTTAAGGCAATCTTTGTGAAAAACCTCTTGAATTTCTAATGACTCGTTTTCGTTCGTCGCCCACGCTAACTTCAAACCTGGACTCATCACTCCAAATAACGGACCGCCATTGACTTAAAGTCCAGTTTTTACGTTGTTTGGCCCATTCTAGCCGCTTTTTCTTTTGTTTAGGTGTTTAAAGTGGTTTTTCTTTGGCCTATGTTTTTAACGAATTAAAATTGCTCTAATTTAAATAAATCTAAAACAAACCTTATAAAATTTGTATCCAATTTTTTTCATGGTCCGTTTGCAAGTGTCGACCGAAACACTTTTTTTTTATTCTTTCCCTCCATTTTTCTTTTATTATTTTTTTTAAAACTCGGCAATTTCGAGGTTTTGCAATTGGTGGGCGTCCCGTTTTTTAACCGATCTCCACATTTCCACTATTTTTGAACTTTGAGATAATGTTTCGAATTGATGAGCGCGGTAAATTCAATTGTTTTGCGATTTTATAGCTCAATAATCCCGTTTCGAAGGCTTTATTTATGGATTCCCTAAGGTCTCTTGATAATGCAACGCCACGCACCGTGGTTGACATTAAACTATTGCTGGCTTGCATAAAACAGGAGATCAATAAACAACAAAACAAGTGCATGTCATTTTTTTAATAACGGTTAACTGAAAATCTATTTAAATCTTCATATTTTGCATCCCAGAGAGAGTAGTCCAACTATTATGCACTATCTTTGTTTGAGAGAATGCAAACTGGAGCCATATGTGCTTTCTCGAATTTAGTTCTGTTTGGTCTAATTTACTTATTAAATGTAATTTATTACATCGACAAAAAAAATTAAAAGAAAACTGCTTGGGGACCAGAAAATATAGGCACATAAAAAATGTTAATTTGTTAATTGATGAGTAGGCCAACTATTTTGCGTTTGGGTCGTATAGGTAAATTTTTGATCTTATGATCATGAAAATATTTTTTTAAACTTGATTTCAAAGTTTGAACTGCTCTGTCAGCACTGCCGTTTGATTGAGGGTTATATGGTGGAGTCTTAGTCAAAATAATGTTGTTTGCCTTACAAAAATTTTGCAGTTCCACTGACGAAAATGGTAGACCATTGTCAGATACGATTTCCTTTGGTAAGCCAAAAATACAAAAAACTTTTCTAAACACTGATATCACATTAACTGCTGTTGTTTTGTTCATAATATGGACATCAATCCATCGCGAAAAAGTGTCTACCATTAGTAAAAATGTTTTGTTTTTAAAATATAGAAAATCTATATTTATTCTCTCGAAAGGAGACGCTTTTCATTGTTGTTCTGCTTGTTTCTAAAACAGAAGTGTGTTTTAACTAATTTTAAATAACTAAAGTGTGGGTTAAATTAATAAATTAATAGTATTCTCGAATAGTGAAAAAAGACACTAAAACGATAATATATTTAAGCAATAATTAAATATTTTAAGTAAAAGCATAAATTTACATATATAATCTGTGTTCTCCTATTCAATTTATTTTGCTCGCACTTTTTAAACCAATACCAACGTAACTAACACACAATGATTAACCGATCGGGTAAAGAAAGAATAAAAAACTCAGAGAGTAATCCATCTACAATATCAGTTTCCCCACCACAAATTGTTCCACCCGCTGACACCAACACTGTTGCTCTTTCTCTTAAAGGTCTAGAAAAGAGGTTAAAAAAACAACACACCGAGTTAATTGATGCTATACAATCAGAATGTGCAAAAATCCAAAATATTTTTCTATCCGAGATGAGGAAACTTGAAGAATCTTGGACTGCACGGCTCAATGATATGAACGTAACTATAAATAGTGTCATTGAACGGGTGGAGCGAATTGAAAAAAACTCAGAATCCGAATTGCTGAAGAATGAGATTAAGGTTGTAAATAAACAAATCGATGCATTGGAGAGAAAAGAAATTGCCGCAGATGCTGTTCTTTTTGGTGTTCCTGTTCTCGAAGAAGAGAATTTAACACAATATTTTCGCCAACTATGCAGTACTATAAACTGCGCTGCACCTACACTTAAAAATATTTTTCGATCTAAGCATGTAAACAACAACAAAAACAGCCAGTCCCCCGCACCACCACCTATTATTATACACTTTGCTACTGCACACGAGAGAAACACTGTCTTGCATGCATCATCTGTACACAGGAGAAACGAAGGTAAGCCCCTATGTCTCCGCGATTTGGGTATTGCTACATATTCAGACGTGAACTGCTACCTCAACGAGAGCTTAACTAAGACTAATCGGGCTTTGCTTCAAAATGCTGTCCGCCTTAAGCGAAGTAAGCAGCTCTTCGCCGCCTACACACACAAGGGTTCAGTATTCGTCAGACTGTCTCCAAGTGGACAAAGCTTACTCATCGACAGCTCCCGATCATTGTATCAAGCTACCACTACCAATAGCAACAGCACGAGCACAACGAATTAATATGGTTACCAACATGGTTTATTTTTATAACAACGTTCTAATTATAATTTTCATTTTGAAACAAAATTTTAACTCAATATTATTATTTAGTTTTTATATTTATTTATTTGTATGTAGTATTTTATATTATTCAAATAATTATCTTTTTATAGTATTTTATTTTATATGCTTCCTTTCACAGGCCAAATTGCGTTTTCTTGCAAAGTTTATGTTTTCCTTTGATGATTTCTTCAAATATTTTCAATATTTCTCTTGGCTCTTTTTAATTCTTTTTTCGATAATTAAAATCTATGAATTTGGATAGTGATATGAATCAAAGAGATTCCAATACAAATGCTAACTTGTTCGAAATGATAAGGGTGCTCAGAGCTCAAAATAACGGCATTAACATTTGTCACTTGAATGCACAGAGCCTTAAACCAAAAATCGACGAATTTAGATATCTTTTTATAAAATCGAACATTGACATAATTTGTGTCTCGGAAACATGGTTTTCGCGAGGTGTTTCAGACCAAACTTACAGTCTAGGGGGTTATAGACTGTTTCGGGCAGATAGAGAAAATCGTGTTGGTGGAGGTGTTGCAATTTATGTCCGTGAAACTTTTCAATCTAAAATCATACGCAAGTCGGATTCAGATTGTCCTATTGAGTTTATTTTCGTTGAGATCACTCTTAAATATGAAAAACTTATGCTTTGCACAGGATACAGACCTCACAAAAACACTAATTTTGCGCCAATGTTCAACGCACTGGAGGACTTAGCCTGCACCTCAGCAAATTTTGTTCTGTGCGGTGACTTAAACTGTAACCTTTTAGATACCCCAAATGCTACTTTACTGCTTGAGGAAATGAAGTCACTGAATTTACGACCTATTAATACTTTTACCCCTACTCATTTCTCTCAAGGTTCTTGTTCACTTTTAGATGTCTTTTTTGTAAGTGATCCTGAAAAAAATCTGCTTTATAGTCAGCTATCGGCACCCGGTTTCTCAAAACACGATCTCCTCTACCTTTCTCTGGGCATCAACAACTTTTCCAAAGAGATTAAATTTTCCTTCAGAGACTTTCGAAATATTAATAACGAAGTCCTCTTACGTGATATTTCGCAAATTTTCTGGAACTATATCTATAGCATGACCTCTGTCAACGACCAAGTTTTGTTTCTGCAGGAAAACATCAATATAGTCTGTATGAAAATCACGTTCCTTTGAAAACTGTACGTAAACATGTTGATACACCTCGATGGCTCAGTGAAGATATTATTTCCTTAATGCAGGAACGTGATGTAAACTACAGAAAGTGGAAGAAATATCATTTAGAAAATTTTCTTAATAAATACCGTACGCTGCGCAATAAGGTGACAATGAAAATAAGATCTGCAAAATCTTCCTACTACAGAACTAAACTAGACCCGTCTAGCTCAGGAAAACAACTATGGAAACAACTTCAAAACTTCGGTATAGGTAAACAGAAAAACAATATTCCAGCTGATATTGATTGTAATAAACTCAATTCAGAATTTGTCGCATCCGCTGGTAGTGAAACTATTCAACCTGCTCTCTTTGAACAAATTTCCGAAAGTAATTCTGAAACTCCTTTTTTCTTTCAAGGAGTTTGTGCAGAAGATGTTGTGGAGGCACTTTTATCGATTAAATCAAATGCTATTGGTCTGGATGACATCAACCCTAAATTTGTGAAGCTGATTCTACCATATATACTTCCACAGTTAATGTATGTCTTTAATAGAATCCTAACCACATCTGAGTTTCCATCAGAGTGGAAGAAAGCTAAAATTATCCCAGTGCCTAAAAAACAACGCGGCAATGTTACAGAATTCAGACCAATCGCTATTTTGCCATTTTTTTCGAAAGTTTTTGAGAAGCTCGTTTTTAATCAAATGCAAAAATACCTAAAAGCGGAAAACCTATTTTTTCAAAAACAGTCGGGATTTCAGCCGAAAAAAAGTTGCAAAACAGCTCTTATTGCAGTTGTTGAGGAAATAAGAAATGCTCTGGATAAAAACCATCCAGTTGTCTTAACGCTCCTCGATTTTTCAAAAGCTTTTGACACAGTTAATCATTCCACTTTGTGTAGGAAGCTAAAAACCGAGTTTAAGTTTTCAACAAGTGCAATCAAACTGATTTATTCATACCTACATGGAAGGGAGCAATGTGTCATAGCTGAAAATAAACGGTCACAGCTATTATCAATAAAAAATGGAGTCCCACAAGGATCTATACTTGGTCCTACGCTCTTCTCTCTTTACATTAATGAATTATATAGGGTAGTAAAATACTCTTCGATCCACCTATACGCTGACGATGTTCAACTCTTCCAAGGCGGCCCACTGAGTACTTTTAGTAATACTATTCACCTTATAAATGAAGATCTCAAAAATATTCACAATTGGGCCATTCAAAACAACTTGCAATTAAACCCAGAGAAATCAAAAGCCCTGGCTATTTATCGAAAGGCACTCGATATCTCAACTTTACCTCCTTTGCTGCTCGCACAAAGCCCAATAGAGTGGGTTGCATCTGCCAAAAACCTTGGCATAATCTTCAATAGCACCCTCTCATGGGATACTCATATAAATAGTACTATTGGCAAGGTTTATGGTGGACTACGTACTCTTTGGGCAACTCTGCACTTCATACCGATTGAAACTAAACTACTTCTAGCTAAGACACTTCTTCTCCCAATTCTACTTTATGGGTGTGAAATTTTTATGAGTCCCGACTTCAAAAGCAGGAAGAAATTAAATGTTGTTTTCAATAATATTGCTCGGTATGTCTTCAACCTGAGAAAACGGGATCATATCTCAACATTTTCTAGACGATTAACTGGAATTTCTTTCGATTGTCTTTTAAAATATAAGGGGTGCTTTCATAAATGCATGGTTGCGAAAGTCTGACGAATGCATAACTTTCATAAATGCAAATGATAAATGTCAGATTTTCATAAAAGCAAAACGCAAATATTTGCAGCGCAAATGTGCAACTATAAAAACTCACATGCAATCTGAATTTCTTTCTTAATGAGAGAGACAGGTATATAATATAAATGATTTCCTTTCCTTTATTGTTCCATCTGTCTATTTCTTTCGCTTGAAAATTCAAAGTTCAATTGAAAACAGTAACAAACGGCACCACAACATTGTTCTGGCTCAAAATAAAGGTAAATGTTTGCAAAAAACTAAAATATTGTTCTAAAAAATTGACATATGACGAAAATCAAGAAAAAGTGTTCATAAATGCAGCGTAAAACAAATGCGCAAATATTTTGTATGACTTTAATATGATTGCAATTGATCGCATGTAAACAAAGCAACCATGCATTTATGAAAACACCCAAGGCTTTGTGTTTTTTGAGTGACATAATCTATACACACCAACCAGATTATTTATTTGAGTGCCTTAACTTCTTGCAATCTGGAAGATCTCAAATGCTAATCCAACCAAGATTTGTCTGTCTAACATCTGAGCGCCAGTTCTTCGTACAAGTTGTCAGACTTTGGAACTCTTTGCCTATTGGCCTAAGAAAAATTGGAAATATAAATTGCTTTAAGAAAACCCTTTATTCGCATTTGGCCCTTGAAACGAACTAATCATCATTATTCCTAATTATAATTTCTTTTATATTTTGTTCACATAGTTTAATAATTTAACTTTAAATATTAAAATTCTGAAACCTTTTTAAATATTTTAAGCCTTACAAACTTAAAAAGATTACTGTTATCTTACTTGTAAGTTGATTTGAGAAATAAATAAATTTGAAATTTGAAATTTGAAAGGAAATGAAGTAACTGGCCAAGATGACAACGGAACAAATCCAGGTCTTTTACTTTCATGCTGACACGCATCACACGTTCGGACATAGTGCTCAATGTCACGATATAAATTTAACCACCACATTGTACCTCGGGAGAGCTCTTTCATGCGGACAACACCCAAGTGTCCTTCATGTAAGAGTTCTAGCATTTTTCCTTTCAATGAATTTGGAATAACTACTCGGCAACCTAACAATAAACATCCCTCATCCGAAATAGTGATGTGTACCTCATACATGAGGCAATACAAAATGTCCCATACACCAATCTGAAATGTCCCATCACCTCAAAACGAAAAAATGTATTACCTCACACGACACCTCACAAAAGCAACGAAAAATATTTCTCTTTACTCTTTCATGAAAAAAACAAACACTATTCGTATCGTGTATATCTCACTCATGGGCCTGATCTGATACTAAGACTGAGACCGATGCAGAATGAAGTTGTATTGTAGTTGATCGTATGAAAGGAGGAAATATTCCTCAAACTCACTACATTCGCACATTCTTTCCCCACCAAAGACCAAACCAATGGAAATAGAATGAGGTTTTTGTCGAAGATGAGGATTTCAAATGAAATGAATGAATGTGTTGTGAGTTGAGTTGTTGAGTACTTTTTACTCAAACGTCCCATTCAAACAAAATTCGTGACATTGTCACAGGCTGGGTTTTTGTATCAGACTCTGACTTTGTACCAGGCTAGGACTTTGTATCAGGCTGGGACTTTGTACCAGACTAGGACATTTATCATTTGAGGATTGAGGTTCTTTTGTATCTGTTTGAGGAGACAAAATGAGGAGAGATAGTGAGTGGGATTTATTAATGAATGAATGTTGCACTGACTACAATGTAACAAACAATGAAGATAGGTATGTAGCATTATCGAAAATTATACAATCAAAGGGTTAAAAAAGGAAGGAGGTTTTTGGAGTAGAAGATTTTGTTAATTTTTGAAGGAGTAGGAATTTTTTTTTTTTTTATATGCAAATGCAAGTACATTCCTTTTATTTGTATTTGTTTTGTTTTAAGGGTTAGAAAATAGAGATTAGGGTTTAGAGATCAAGATAAAATATGAGTATTGAAAAAAAATCAATCAATCAATTCCTGAGTTTGCGTACGTGGAAAGTAGTGTTTTATTTAGTCCAGTGTCCTGTGGGTAATCAAATTTGTTTGAAAAAAAAAGTGATCAGAACAGTCTTAACAGAAAGAAGAAACAGGTTGAGTGAAAAGAAAGTAGGGAAAATATTGTTTCTAAATGCAAACATATAATGATGTATTTTTTTAACTCATTAGATTCAGTTTATTTTGAATGTGATAAAATATGTTTTTTTTTGTTATTTTAAAATAAAGTGTTTTTTATTAAGGATATTTAATTAAATATATTATATTTATTGATATTTAATTTTTGTAACCTTTTTATTTAGTGCAATTTTGAAAACTGTTTTTGAAAAAATATATAGATACTATTAAAAAAATACGCATTGTTTAATTCAAATTTCAAAATATCCGTTTAAATAGGAATGTATAATGGGACATTTGAGGTGGGACAAAGTACCACCTCATTTCAAAAAATGAGTACCTCATACAAACTCATTTCAAATTCGTGTCCTACCCATCACTAATCCGAAATAGAAAATTCTAATTTTCTACTACTTAGTTTTTGCAACAACTTGTTTTCAAAATAAGCTGTCCATTCTGAACTCATAAAAGAAAAAACTTTGCTCAAAGTATCGTCTTTCGATGTTTCCGTTGCAATGTCATTTGCATTCAAGGGTAAATTACCCGCTATATTAAAAAAATTTATCATGCAACTAGACACATCAGTTGGCTCGCTCACGGGCAAACGTGATAAAGCATCAGCGTTATTCATAGCGCTTTCTTTTTCTATAAACTATCTTATAATCGTACTGTGATAGTATCAGAGCCCATCGTTGCAATCTTGCGGCAGCTATGGCATTATTCTTTTTGTCACCAAAAATGTTCTCAAGGGGCTTATGGTCACTATAAATTCTAATTTTAGGCCCGTATATATATTTGTGAAAACGTTTCACACTGAAAATCACCGCGAGAGCTTCACGCTCTATTTGAGAATAATTTTTCTCAGCATTTGATAAAGTGCTAGACACGAACATTATAGGACGTTCTTCACCATTTTTCTCTATGTGAAATAATACCCCACCAACACCATATGAGCTGGCGTCACAAACAATACCGAGAGCTTTATCTGGCGAGTAGTGTACTAACATATTATTATCATACAACCAAAATTTACTCTCGTTAAAAGCCTTTTCGCAATCTTGATTCCAATCAAAAGATTTCTCTTTCTTCAAGAGTTCATACAAGGGTGCTAATCGAACAGAAAGATTCGGAATGAAGTTATTATAAAAATTTAACAAACCCAAGTATGCTTTTAACGAAGAAACATCAACGGGAACAGGAGCGTTTACTATTGCCTTCATCATATTAGCCTTTGGATGAATTCCATCGCCATTAATCTCATGGCCCAGATACTCGACCGATGATTTAAAAAATTGACACTTGTCGATACACTTGTCATCGATATACCCTCTCACAAATTTCAGACCTTTTAAAATGTCATCTATCACACACTGAAAAATGGAGGGTGCACTTTTAATTCCAAATGGAAGCCTAGTGTATTGAAACAAACCCTTATCAGTGTTGATTGTAACATACTTTTGCGACTGCTCTGATAGTGCAACTTGCTGGAACGCCCCAGCTAAATCAAGTATGCAAAAGAAGGAACAACCTCCAAAACTAGACAAAATGTCGTCGATTCGCGGAATCGGGTAATGATCAGCCCTAACATACCTGTTTATGGTCGACTTACAATCCATACAGATTCGTATGGTTCCATCTTTTTTTTTCCACAACCACAATTGGTGTGGCCCATTCGCTGAACCTAACTGGTTTCAAGATCCCTACTTCCACAAGCCTTTCCAGCTCTTTCTCAACCTTTTCACGCAATCCATATGGAACCGTATATGGTTTATGAAAAATAGGTGATGCATCAACATCAAGCACAATCTCTGCAACGTGATCCCTAATTATTCCATAATAATTGTTATCGAAAACTTGTGGAAAAGCTTTCAAAATTTCGTTTTTGACCTCATCACGAGATGGACTAATGCTATTTACCTTAAAATAATTCCTCCATTCTGTAAAAAGGGTGTTTAGCCAATTTCTTCCCAAAAGAGGAGTAAAATCCTTCTCGGTTCTAACCACAACCAAATCCAGGCAGTATATTTTATCATCAAACAAACCATTTACAGCAACCTCAACAGCTCCAACAACAACAACATTTTCACCTGTAATGACATTAAGAGTTTTATCGAATGGCTTTAATCTGCAATTTTTAAACAACTTCAAGTACATGCGTTCAGAGAGTATAGAAAGACAGGCACCAGAATCAACCTCCATATTTATATTAATATTGTTTACTTTTAATGAAATAATAAGTGGTGCTAAATATTCGGAACTTAAGGAATTTATTGTAACATTACCTAAAGTTAAATTCGATAACATTTGTTGTTCACTATCAACGTGATTAACTTTTTTATAATTTTTATTTCTATATCTTTTGTTAGTATTTAAATGCCTTACTCTATTGTTACCACAGTCATATGCGTAATGCCCCTCTTTTTGACATCGGAAGCACGTGACTTTCTAGTTGGACCTTCTCGGTCGTGATGATGCACGATTACCATCTTGATCGTGGTTTCTTGCTTTGCTTCTCGAGGCGATGCGTCGATGGTTAGAATTTCCCATTCTAAATTTGCTTCTCCCAATCCAATTCTGGTCACCATGTATATTCATAGACGGAAGAGTCGACTGAATATCTTTCACATCCTTCTGAGTTGATTCCATTGTTTGTGCAGACTCAAATATTTCATTATATGTTTTATTTAATGGTTCATTGAGAAGTTTTCGCTGGATATCGGCACTTCTTTGAGACCAAATGAACTTGTCAGACAGTGCCTGATCCAAAAAGGGACCATATTCGCAGTTTTCGGCAATAGACTTCAGCTCCACAACAAAGTCTTGTAAAGTTTCACCATCTTTTAGTCTCCGAGACATGAATTTGAAACGCTCGGCTCTCACGTTCAGTTTTAGTTTAAAGTACTGCTTCATTATCTTAATTAGCTCGTCATAGGAGAAATCCCATTCTGATTTTGGGGCAATCAATGTCCGGAGGATTTTATATAAATCAGCTCCCACAAAAGACACAAATATTGACACTTTTTGCTTCTCCTCTGCCACAGATTCGCCAATAGCATTCAACACAAAAATATGCTTTAATCGATCTGCATATTGTTCAAAATCATCTTTATCGATTATAAATGGATCAATATTTCCACGGAAATTTCCAACACTCATTTTATTAGCAATGCTAGGCGATGTTTATTGTTTGGGATAACTTACAAGACTAATCTTAACATAATTACATACTATTACATGTATTCTTGTGATTCTACTTATAGTTGGGACCTAGGGGTTATGCATATAGCACAATATAATATATATAGACATAACAGAATTCTAAAAGTTTTTGGATAGTAGACTCCTCGGACATTTTGCTTTCAAGAGCCCAAGCCTTTCGAGTTTCCGAATCTGTTTTGCTTAGAAGCAAATAAACGAGCCACGGATCCCTACCATCTGCCTTTACCGCTTCTAGCCCACGAATTACTTCATCGGCCTTGTCAACAAGCTTACGTAAATGTGAACCTTCCGTACCGACGACGTTTGGAAGTTTCAAAAATTGTTCAATTAGTGCATTTATAATATAGACAGGTTTATCATATCGGCGTTCTAACTTCTCCCAAGCGAGCTGATAATTAGAATCTGAAACACATATCCCGTTTAAGAGACCCAGTGCTTCATCGCGCAAAACTGACTTCAAATGTCTGAATTTTTGAGCACCGGAAAGTTTGGTATTGCAGTCTACGGTTTGCAAAAACATGTCACGAAATCCCGGCCATTCACGATAATCACCAGAAAATGGTGCAATCTGCATAGGTTGTAGCTTTATATGATTTGAAGATTCTTTATCTCGATTGTTAGATGAAGATGTCTGACCCAACTTCTCCAAAAGCTCGGTTTGAGAAGCAACTAATTCCCTTAGCGAGAGCTTATTATTCTCATCGTCGACGGGTGTCTCTGTAATACGCTTTAAGAGAGCACATTTTGCAGTTATATATTTTGATTCTAATATCTCAAATTCGGATTCGGGATCGACGTATCCCTCTTCCGCGTGAAATTAAAAAAAAGCCGATTGTGAATCGCAAATATCTTTAAAGGCTTTATCCAGTCTATCTAACCGTAGCTTCAATTCAAAAATATTCGCACTTTCGGATATACTCTGCACGTAAGTAAAAACCCTAGTAATGGAACCTTTATAATGCCCGCGTGCTTGTTTCAATGCTTCTATTTTAAAAATGTACAAGTACCGTATGCAGTTTAGTAACCGATCACGAGGTTTTCAAAGTCTAACAAAACCGCACAATTCACAAATTCAGATTTCCAAAATGATTCCTCCAAACAACAACCAACATAAAAGCCAAAAACAGCAGCAGCAAATCGAACCCCAAAAAAAGCATCCATAGACAGCAAGAAAAAGGAGCGATAGACAAAATTCAGATTTGAGCCTGATACTTACATATCTGTCCGGAATCCAAAAGTCTCAAACCACCAACCAGAAAACGAAAAGCCGATTCAACAATATCCGACGTAGAAGGACCAACTTTGATCAGGAATGCAAATTAAATAATTTCAACGCAAAAATTTCAATTCGTTACAATTATGACTAATTTATTGAATTCCAAAATCAAGACAAAATTTAGTATTACAATGATTACGGATTTATGATAACGCTTTGTTTCCACTTCGACCGTCTGGTTTGGTGGTTGCTAAATAAGTGGAAGATTAAAAAGATTGTATTCCACTAATCCACCGTTTTGCAAAAACCAGTATTTTGCTCTCGTCAACAAAATCTGCCTTGATCATTGCCGTTGTTCTCTGTTGCGGGTTTCTTGGATGCCGTCGGGGTCTGTGCTGGCATGCTTGACCGGCCTCACGCTCGTCGGAGGGAGTAGATTCTTGACCCCTATCAAAACCGCGCAGACAAAAATCATGCCAGGCTCTACGTCGCGGTGTTATGACGTCACGAGAATATTTTCTTTACCCACCCTGCCATGGTAACCTATCTCGCCTAAGCTACCCCTTTCCTCGCCATCTTTCATTTCCTCATCCCACTCTTACCAATTCCATCAACCCTCATCCTTTATCCTCTAAACTAAAAACCCATTTTAAATTAAATTCTCTTTTCAATCATTATATTTAAATTGAAGTTTCATTTTCTTTACAATTTTATTTGAATCTTAAACAAACAAATTAAGACTATACAAGTAAAAAAAATTAAATTATTCAAACAAATTATTCTTGAAATTAAGTCTTTCGAATTCTTGAAATTTACTAGTTACTTTAATTTTGGAAATACGAGTATGTACTTAAGCACATACGTAAGTACGAAAGTAAATTTTTAATAGTTACACAGGTAAGCACACCGCGCATAGATAAATATGCATGTATATGCACGAATTATCATTTGAGTGCACTTCACTTAAAACTACTAAATTTTCACAATATTCCCCAACCCTTTGAAAGACTTTATATATTTAAATGCAATAGAATATGTATAAAAGTGTTCAGAACAATGACTCACCCTTATTTTCGGTGTTTAAAAATCGAGCTGCAAATGTTGTGGCCACAGCATCCAGGTTGATGAGATGAACTTATCTGTTGATATTATCACTTTTACACTGCTTTAAAAATATATAATGCTTTCAATAATTTTTTTCCTTTACAAAAGTGAACAATTCATTAGTGCAAACAAGTAGCATTGCATATACATTCATGTTTAAATATGTACACACAATTATGCTACCTGTGGCTAGTTAAAATTGATTTCGCGCCCACGATATGCGTTTTTAAAATTTGTAAATTACGTTATAAAAAAATATAAAAATGACGTTAAAACATAAAAAAAATCAATTAAAAGAATTAATAAAAAAAAAGTATATAGGTCGTCCGCTGCCTGGATTCGAACCCGGAACCTCGCGACTAAGGGTGAAACGCCTAACCTACTGGACCAATAGTGATATGAAATTCTTTTGGTTCAAAATTCAATTTGTAGTCGTAAGTGCATTTTCCATTATTTCAAGTGATGTAGCGCTTTTCTCCTGTTTTATTTTTTTACTTGCGATATAGGTACTATAGGGCAAGTTCTGCATTTGGAAAAAAAATCAAACTCGAGATTTTGATCAAAGTTGACATTACGATGATAGCGAAGACGAAAAAAGTGGGTCCGACAATTCCGTCTGTCTGTCTGTATGTCTGTACCTCGAACTACAGCCTAAACTACCGGAGGTATTTTCTTCAAACTCGGTAGTTAAGGGTCTTCGGTGATTCCCTAGAGGAAAAATTGAAATTTTTTTTTTAGCTCCAAAACTAAGGGTACCCCCCATACACCCGTAATGCAAAATCTTATTTATCTCGAAAACGGCTCTAACGATTTTGATAAAAAAAAATTGAGTGTGATATTATGGACATGGACTATATTTTGGTCAAAAAAAAATTTGGGGGGAAATGTTATTAGGGGTACCTGTCATAGAACGGTTTTTTTGATTTTCGAATTTCTCACCAACGCCAACGGCTCTAACGATTTTAACCAAAATTTTTATGCAGGAGCTGCTTTGCATTTTAAAAAATATAAACTAAAAATTTTTTCGAAAAAATAGTTTTTGAATTTTTAAAAAAATAATAAAAATTTTTTTTTGAAAATTCAATATCTTGAAAACCGATACACGATTAAATTTTTAAATTACGTTTAAAAATGTATTTTATTAAATAATAACAATTTGCATATCAATTTTTTTTATAAAAATTTTAAGGAAAATTTAGTACACAAAAAACATGTTTCAGTGTGTCTGTATGTCTGTACCTCTCACTACAGCCTAAACCCCTAGACCTATTTCTTTCAATCTCGGTAATTAAGGGTATTCGGTGATTCCCTAGAGGAGAAATTGAAATTTTTTTTTAGCTCCAAAACTAACGGTACCCCCCATACACCCGTAATGCAAAATCTTATTTATCTCGAAAACGGCTCTAACGATTTTGTTTGAAAAAAATTAAGTGTGATATTATGGACATGGACTACATTTTGGTCAAAAAAAATTTTGGGGCAAAATGTTATTAGGGGTACCTTCCATAGACCCGTTTTTTTAATTTTCGACTTTCTCATTAACGGCTCTAAGGATTTTATCCCAAAATTTTTAGCAGGAGTCCCCTTAAGTTTAAAAAAATATTGTATATAAAAATATTCGAAAAAATATTTATTGGGTTTTAAAAAAAAAAAAAATTTTTAAATCAATATCTTCAAATCCTATGAACTATTATTTTTTGAAATTATTTCCTAAAACCAATATTATTAAATACTTAAAATCCGTATCCCACATTTTTTTCTTGAAAAATTTTAGAGAAATTTCTTATATAAAAAATTTACCTATTTAATAATAAAACGATTTTTTAGAGTTTATTTGCATAAATTCATACTTTTCCGGAAACCAGACGGCAATTTTATGCAGTTGAACATTATTATCTCATTAAATCTATGTTTTATATTTATAAAATGTATCTTAAATTCCAAAGTACTTTTACATAAGAGCAAGTTCGTGCGATCCAGTCGTGCATTTTATTTTTTATTCGTAAGGCGTTTGTGTTTCAAGTATTTGAATTATCGTTAATGTTATCGTTCACTTTCTAATTTTTTGTAAATTAAAATAAATTTTAATACAAAAAAATTACTATGTACAAATTGAATATACATAGGTCTTTGGATTTCCAAGGAAAAACTTCTTTTGATTTTTTCAACCGCTTTCTTTTAGCCATATCCACAGCTACCAATCAGTTTATACGGGAAAATATCGCCGATCGGGAACGGTAGCGATACAGGCTCTCATACATGTATGTACATTAAATTTGAAAGGTAGGAGAGTAGTGGCTAATATGAGGAGTCGTTGTTACAAAAAAAAACATTTGAGTTGCAGTTCGTTACATCTCTTACAACGGTCTTTACAACAAGTGCCAATGCAGATCATGATGACGAAAAGCAAAAAAAAAAGTACTTAATTTATGAAAAACAATGTATGTAGTTAACATAGTCGAAACATAGAGTATTGCGAAAATATTTGGCAAAAATTGAAATAAATAAAATAGGTTTAAATTTACTTTAAGTAGAATGATTTAAATAATAAAAAATAAATAAACTAAGTTTAACGAAAACTAATAGTTATGCAAGAATAAATATGTGGCAGCTTCGTTCCTTAACAATGTTCAATAAAACAAAATTGAATTGAATTGAATCTTCCTCTAGAAATCATTTCTTTATTGAAAACACCAATTCCTGCTTTTTCAACTTCTGAAGAGAGGAATGAAAATTCAGATAGTCAATAAAGTTATTTCTACATACATGAATGTACAGTCCTTGGCTATATTAATAGACGCACTGTAGATTTTAAGCAAAATCAAAAACAATTACTGTTTTGAATATTTGATTGTAGTAAATTTGTCTTTTTTGTATAATAATTGTTATAAATTAGACCATATTTAGAAGAAGATGAAAATAACAGTATTCAAATAATAAGTTAAGCCTCCTCCTGCTGCTATATTATAATTTCAATTCTGCGCGAAATTCTTCCAATTCGAGATTAAACTGCTATGTTTCCGGATTATGATTCCACACATGAATCATTTTTTCCAAGAGCTGCTTGTTGGCTGTGATCAACTCTTGAGTATCTTCCCTCTTCATCAGTTACCACACATTTTCAATAGGGTTCATGTCAATTCTGTTACACGGCCAAGCCAACAAGGAGATATTAGCTTCTTGTCAATACATTTTTACAGCCCAGGCTTTATGACAGGACAGAATTCTGACCTGGGTCAACATTCTCAATGACTTCTTTATACTCGTCCTGTTCCATTATGCCGTAAGCCATCTTCAGACGTGCGTCGTCGGTTGAAAGTCAAAAATATATGTATACAACCTAGTACAATCCCCGGGCCAGGGACTGTATGTATATAATAATTGATAATTGATAATAATTTGAAATAAACCTGTATTCAAAACATATGCATAAAAATATAAGAAAAAAATCGAATATTAAAGAAAACCCAACGTGTTATTTTTTAAAGCAAGCTAGGATGTTATTTCATTATTTTAAATTATGCTACAAGAGGTGCCCCTAGCAAAATTTGGAATTAAGTTTCGCTAGAATACGAAAATTTCTTACTGTACCTCATGTTCATTGCTATATTTCTATTGCGATACATGCTCTCATAGGAATCCAGTTTATAGAATTCAATCACCTGTTTTAATTATGCTTATGCCCCATTTCATGTGATTATTATTATTATTATTTCGATCCATGTATTTTTTTGTTATTTCGTATTCCCGATTTTTTCAAACTTTCTGTTTGTCCTGGAAGTATACCAACAAAATTTTTAATTTTGTTTTTAAAATAATTTTTGAATGAGTTAGTTATTTCAGGAATGTATGAATAGAAGGCGTATTCTTTTCTTTGTTGTTGACCAAAAGAAAGCATAGTTATAATGCGTTCTTCTATTTTTTTTAGTACAATTTAACTATATTATATTAAATCGACTTCATAAGCGAAAAATCGTGCTATTGTAATCTTACCATTGCTTTTTCATTTTAACCGGGCATCTAGAAAAGGTTAAGATGAACTTTTATCGTAAAATTTATCGTTTGCCTTTTTATCGTTTACGTACTTGCACCAAATTCATGATAGAGAATTGTTGCCTTTTAACTTCATTTCGAAATTTGACATAAAGAAATTCTATAAAAACGGTGAAAGTGCATTTCCCAAGTAGGTACCTTTAATGATTTTATAAAAAGTGCTATCGAACTGGCAAAAGTTCAAATCCATGCATTTTTTTGGCCAATTAAAGGAAAACTTTCTCTTTTTTACGTGTCCCTTTTTTATGTAAGAATTGTAAATGGTTTTGGAATTGGTATACTTGGAAATACATATTGATTCCACATCAAAAGTTCATTTACTTTAATTTTTAGTTCTTTAATTTTATCGCACAAATCATAGCAATTTTCAACATTAAGGCCTTTTGTTTTTGAATATTTTTTTTAAAACATTTGTTCCAAACACTTCGATATTTTGTCTGTTGCTGAGTTTCAATTTGATACTATCGATTTTGGAACCGTTGGATTTGATGTTAAAAGGTCCCATTTTATTACTTAACCTAAAACATCTTCCACATGTTTAAGACGTTGATTTTACCTATTATTACTCGTATTGTAGTGTTTTTTTTTTTGTAGTTCAAAATTGCCACTATTATTACTTCTTTGGTTTTCAACTCACATGAAAATGTTAAATTTTATTTGAATCTAAATCAGCTACATACATACATACATATGTACATACATATATTCAAAATAAAAATAAATAAAATATTTTATTAATGATTTTTTTTTGCTTTAGGTTATTCCACTACGATCGGTTGAAGAACCAAAGCAAATGCCTCATCGATGAACTATTCATACCGAATGGAGTTGCAATAAGTCCAAATGAGGAATTTGTTGTTGTTTCAGAAACTGGTGCATCGCGTCTTTTGAAATATCATCTGAAAGGTACAAAGAAAGGACAACATGAGGTATTCGTTGATGGTCTACCAGGAACCCCCGATAATCTTACACCAGATAACGAAGGCATATGGATACCGCTCTTATTTTTTAAAGATGCGGACCATCCATCAATTTTATCTATTTTCTCAGAATTCCCATCGATTCGTAAATTCATTTCGCGTTTGTTGGTTGTCTTCGAATTGCCTTTTCGTATGATCAACAATTTTTACCCCAACATTTTAACTCAGAAGCTTATTCATTCGATTGGGCATAGTGAAGTAGTTGTCCCCTTGTTGCCAAAACGTTCGACAATTGTTCGTGTTGACTGGAATGGGAATATAGTGGGATCTTTGCATGGATTCGATAAGTCAGTTGGTCATGTTTCCCACGTACTTGAGCTAGAGGATAATTTACTTTTGGGATCTCCATACAATCGTTTCATTGCTAAAGTTAAGTTGCCAAAGTCGCCTCAAATTAAAGTCCGTAATGTAAGGTATGAAAATGCAAACATTGAGCCCGTGGTTCCTGTTGCTACGAAAACTACAACTACTACTGCCAGGCCAACATCTACCACCACCACTACAACTCCAAGGCCAACGACAACACCCAAACCAACTACAACTCCCTCACCACCTACAACAACCCCAAGACCTACCACAAGCCCAAAGCCAACCACAACGACACCAAAAACTACAACAACACCGAAACCAGTGACAACAACAGCTAAACCTACTCCGAAGCCACCAGTTAAGACAACCTCAGCTCCAACACCAGCGACTAAACCAATCCCATCTGCCAAGCCCAGCCCTAAACCCACTCCGGCTTCAAACCCGACGCCTCAAGTAACACCTAAACCAACATCTCGTACCCAACCCAAAGAACCAGCTCCAATTGTTGAAAAAATACCTGTAGACACTAAACCTCCAGCACAAGAGAAGTTGAAGGTTATCAAAAAAGGTGGTGAGCACGGTGAGCTGTAAGAACTTTAAGAAGCCATATGACCTTTCGTCTGTCTATGATCAGGCTGAAAGTATCAAACAACGTACATTAATTTGAACAGTATGAACATAAAATTAAAACAACACACCAACATACATTAATTTGGACAGTATAAACATAAAATTAAAACAACACACCAACACATTATATTTGAATTTTCTTAACGTTCATAAATGTATTTAAATTTAAAGAATCTAGCATATTGCTTGTATTCGTTAAACAAATAATCTCTTCAAAACAACGTTATTATTTTTTATTTTTTATTGGTTTTTTGGATTTTAATGTGATCTTTTGATGTATTATTATATATTTTTTTTCTACATATCCTATATCTAAAATTAGGTATAATGGTTTAACAAAACAAAAACAAAACTTTAAAAACCTGGTCATTTGTTAACCAATTAATTAAGTTTAAATTTTAGCAAATGTTAAGGCAATTTAAGTTGCAGGGTCCTTAGAAATTAGTGAATATAACATGAATTGTAAAATCCTGTATTCTGAAAAACATGATAAATGAAATACATTCCTTTATTGAAAAATAAAATAAATTAGTTTCTAATTCGTGAGTATACATGTATACTTGTATTCTTTTGCATTTAGAACATACGAAGCTACGTTCTACCAAGCCACCTAATAATCTTTTACAAACTTCTTCCTGAAAGCTAATAGAAGGCGCTGATTGGATTTCAGGTAAGCATCAGTATTTTTGTTGGACAAATCTGTTCTCGTACGATTATTATGAAATAATAAATGGGGAGCAAACAAAAATTGCATGTGTGTAATGTGTAAGTGGGTCCGCTAACCAAGTGATAGTGAATCTTCAAGCACATGTATGTTATTCGATTATTTGCTTATAAAGATTTGTTTAATTCAATGTTATTAGACAAGTGTCAGTTTATGTTTTTTTTAAATATTTTATTCAAATATTAATCAAACAAAATAAATCGTGGATAGCGACGAAGCAATTGGTAAAAGATTCTGAAAAAAAATTAATTTTGTTCACAACAATTTATCTAGACCAAGGTACAGTTGACTCCGCCAAGAATCTAAACTTGATCTTTAATCGAACTTTTCTTGATCTGCTCATAGAGCAAAGGTCTCTGGTGAACGACACATCATTTTATATCTACTTCAACAAAGCTCCTAGCGACACAAACAATTCGCCGCCTGAGTACTTAAATGCCCCACAGACCACTTTTTCGGGAAACTGAGTTAAAGATGCAGTTATACTAATTCGAATATTATCTATCGTTTGGCGCTATCCCCGTTGCTCTATCTTCATTATTAACGAAGTTACATAAAGCCAGTTTGCTCTATAGACCACTAATTTGTGGGTCCTTTTAGTGCTTATTTGCCGCATATTCAAAATTTGTACTAAGTGGGGCAATCTTTGTAGAAGAGTTCTTAAAACATTCATTTAATGCATAAGTGTCCCATATCCACAGAAAATGGGATATAGAGCATTTAAGCTCTCATATTTATCGCAACTAAGTTACATTTTCAGTGCTTATGTGCTCTATATCCTCTAAATCTCTATATGCTCTATATCTTTTACCATGCAAGAACAACATGTGGTCCAGGTTTCTATCGAAGGTTATTTCAATAACGCAAAAGTAAGTTTTCGCTTTGACGATGGTAAAGAAAAAAGACATCATTAAAGTTGAAAAACAATTAACCATGGGGTAAATAGAGATGGGTGCATTAAATGCAGTCTTGTAGATATTTTTAACGATTTAATTTAAGCATTTTTTTGTTTTTAATACTAAAGTGAATAAAATCAAAAAAGGTAAAAAAAATTTTTAATTTAAAAAAAACTTTTGAAAATAAATAATACTTAATACAATGAAATGTTGACGAATTTTTATAAACTATTCCGAATTTAAAAAGTCGTCTTTTTCTGGAAAATTTTAAGGACCAAAGTTAGTTTTAAGTATTTTTCACACTTTAGTATCATATTCTTAGTTATTTTGTTGACTTAGAAACAGTCCAATATGAGATTTAGTAAGGTATACCCACTAAATTTATAATATTTTTTGTTTTATGTTCTTATCAATAAAAATAAAATTATAAAAAATTTTGTGAATTTTTTGGTTCTTCTTGCTTACATTGAATTACCTCCTTTCAGTGCACAAAAGTCCTATATCCATAGGAAATTTTCAATTTGGTTTTCTTCGATTTCGCATTCGTATGGAAAAGGGTCCTATATCCATTTCTGACTTTTTTCATACTTTTATTTTTGAAAAAATAACCATTACAGTTTTTGACTTCTTGTCTTCAAATTCCAACAGAGATATTTTCAAAAAATGTATATAAAAATTCAAACATTATATTTCTCAAGAAGAAAGTAAAGAAATTATTTTTTAAACCTTAAAATTCGTTTTCTGGGGAACATTTTTTTTGGATATGGGGCATTTAAGTACTCAGGCGGCGAATTGTCTACTTCAACAAAGCTCCTAGCGAAAACCCTGTTATCAAAACAGAAACTTCATAATAACTAATTTAAAAAGAAATCAACAAATCAAAGAATATTCTTTTAATAATCTACTTAACTATAGAGCAATATGCCTGTTACTTGACATAATTTTATGAATTTAAGAACTTGTTGGAGAAAATGAAAAACTTTGTGGCAGTTGTGTATAGACCTTATTTTTGATGAGTGAATTTGCTTTGTATGATCAGCTGTTGGCTCCTGCCTTCTCAAAACATTACCTTATTTACTTAACTTTGGAGTTTTATATTACTAGTTCACCTTACACCTTCACATACAGAGATTTTAATAAAATTAATCAAGTTGTTTTAGAGCGCGATGTTAGAAGGATAGTTGGAGAACAGATTGATTTCATGTGAAGAACAAATAAATTTTCTTTAAACCAATATTAATTATCTTTTTGAAATAAATATTAGACCAAAAACATAAATGTTAAAAAAGAGCCAAGTTCTTCTATACAAAAACCTTTGTGTAACAAGTCAGCCGTGAAAAGTAGTGAGATCTAAAATACGCCAAGTTCTTACTTCATGAAGGTTTAATAGCGAATATTTAAAGTAGAATAATATTAAAACAGCTACAATGTAATAAAGAAATTTTATTATTTAATGATTACTGACTAAGATTTGATGGGTTCACTTGTCAAGTTTCTAAAACCTTTCGAATTGGGCATAAAAAAACTTGCCAAGTAAGCCCATCAAATTTTAGTCAGTAATCATTAAATAATAAAATTTCTCTATTACATTGTAGCTGTTTCAATATTATTCTACTTTAAATATTCGCTATTAAACCTTCATGAAGTAAGAACTTGGCGTACTTTTAGATCTCACTACTTTTCACGACTGACTTGTTACACAAAGGTTTTTGTATAGAAAAACTTGGCACTTTTTTTAACATTTATGTTTTGGTCTGATCTCACTCCTTTTTGCAAAGATTTTAATATTTTGCCATGTCAAAATCTCGAAACATACGGAAAAATAGAAGGGTGGACTCTACCTACTAAAATCAACTTAGTTTATAGCTTCCTATTTCTTTTGGTATATTTTCTTTTTATTATTGGTTGTTTTGATTTGCGCTTCAATTATTTCTTCTTGTCCTGGCAAGATACCTAACACTAACATAACTACCTTAGTTATGTGTTCCATATAAATTAAACATTTTCTCAGAAAGTGGGTGGATACCACGCCCCCTAAATGGAAAACCTCAATTTTTATTGTTGGTCCTTTATATGCAATTTGAGCCCTACCGTTCTACCAAATTTCATTATTCTACTGCAATCGGAAGTGTGCCAAATATAATTTACATCAGTTCTGTGAAACTGGGTGGATACCACGCCCCTGAATTGAAAACCTCTAATTTTATATATTTTTCTTTGTATGCAATTTAAGCCCTATCACTTTACCAAATTTCATCGTTTTACAGCAGTCGGAGGTGCTCCATTCAACCAACACCAATTCGGAGAAAGTGGGCAGATACCACGCCCCTTGAATGGAAAACTACAATTTTTATTGATGGTCCTTTATATGCAATTCAAGCCCTACCGTTCTACCAAATTTCATTGTTCTACTGCAATCGGAAGTATGCCATATAATTTACATCAGTTCTGAGGAAGTGGGCGGATACCACGCCCCTGAACGAAAAACTTCAAATTTTATATTTTTTTATTTGTATGCAATTTAAGTCCTACCACTTTACCAAATTTCATCGTTTTACAGCGGTCGGAAGTGCTCCATTCAACCAACACCAATTCGGACAAAGCGGGCGGATACCACGCCCCCTGATGGATTTTTTCCTCTACTTGCATGACAAGACCTACCGTTGTGCAAAATTACAAGATTCTACGATGTCGATAAGTGCTCCATAATTTTGATGATCTGTCAGTCAGTTTTTGTGATTTTTGAGGCCTTATACAGTGCGATTCACATGATTAGACGCACCCTTTTTCTCTCAATAAATTGCAGTTTTCTTTTTGTTTTTTTTCATGAACTACGAAAGAATTGCATTCATTTGAAAGGTTATTGAATACTCTGGAAAAAAAAAACCTAAATTCAAAATTAGTGAGAGACACTTTACGGTTGTTTTGATCTCTTTCTTCGCATTAGTGCAAAAAAAGCTCAAATAAATCGGTTCACTTGATTAGACGCACCTGTTAAAAGTTAAAAAAAAGAGGTTGATCAATTTTTAACATTTTCTATTTACTTTTTTTTATTGTTATTGAAGTTATTTTTCACAGTTTCAATACTTTGTACCACCTCTACGATTTGAAATTACATCAAAAATTCTACTTTTAAGAGATTCATACAATTTTCTTAATAATCTAATGAAATCTTAGACAAGGCTTCTTTAATTGCGGCAATTATCTCCTTGCAGCTTTCATACTGCTTACCTTTTTCATAAATTTGATGGGTCAGCCATCCAGAAAGGTTTTCAATGATGTTTAGGTCAAGTGAGTATGGTGGCCACTGCAAAAATTCCACATTTTCACTGGGGATAAATGCTTTTACAACGTGCGCGTTGTGAATCGGAGCATTGTCTAGTTGTCAGATCTACTGGATAGGTCCAAAAAGGTCTCTTATGGCTCGAAAAGCATAAGAGCTTTATAAGAAATTTCTGTCATTTTGTGACACACAAAACCAACTCAAAGGCGCTGTAGTACGAAATGGCACCCCACACCCATACTTCTCCTTTCTTGGAATGATTTCGGTTCAAAAAGCATTCGGATGTCATAGAAATAAAACTTATACCCATCACGACCATCTAGGTTGAACTTTTTCTCATTAGAAAACACCAAATTTCTTCAATTTAAAACACTTCCAACCTGCGCATACCATGTCATGTGAAGAGACGCGCGAACACCAACCGCTGTTCTTTTCTTGCAGCGTTAAGTTTTTTTTTTTTTTAGCTTTTTGAATTCAAGTGTTGAATACCTAAAAAAGCTCGAAGAACAGTTGATTTGATTGCACTTACCCCCGCAAATTGTTTGATTTTTATCGTGGAGTTAGTTAAATTTGAGGCAATTCTTATAATTTTTCGCTTCTCGTGTGGTGTAAAGGGTGTTTTTGTCCTTCCTTTGTTGTTTTTTCCGTAGATGGCAGGATTTGATAAAACATTTCAAACAGCTTTATCATTTCGTCCTATTTTCTTTGCAATTTTGGGCATAGAATACCCTTCCGAGTGGTAGGCCTCAATTTTTGCTATTTCCGCCGAAGTTAACATTTTCTTTCTACCCATTTTCACCTTAAACACTCGAAAAACTTTAATAACGTACACTCATCAACCAAATTTAATTTGTATTACCCAGCATTAAGAAACTAACTAAATTAATTCGTGCGTCTAATCAAGTGAACCGATTTATTTCAGCTTTTTTAGCACTAATGCGAAGAAAGAGATCAAAACACCGTTAAGTGTCTCTCACTAATCTTGAATTTAGGTTTTTTTTACAGAGAATTTAATAATCTTTCAAATGAATGCAATTCTTTCGTATTTCATGAAGAAAAACAAAAAGAAAACTGCAATTTATTGAGAGAACAATGGTGCGTCTAATCAAGTGAACTGCACTGTATCTCAGGAACCGCATATGCTAGAGAATTGAAATTTGGTGAGGCGCCTGTACCTGACTAGCTTAGCAAATATTCGGAATTTCAAGTTTCTTACTTCATTGGTACTGAAGATAGGGAGGGGTCAAAAGTCGCCTGAGTTTGTTCCTGTAAAAAGCGTGTAGTGCCAGAACTTGGCTGGGCACTACCGTGCCCTTTGATTCATTCGATTATCAAAACAATCAATCCCGGGGGCTTACCAACGATGTATGTTCACTTATAAAAAAAATGCGATTTGGTTTATAAGCGATGAATACAGAGAATACCACAATCTTCGAAAAAGGACTATTACTTTAATTCGTTCAACTTAGGCATCAGTTTTCTATAACTGCTTGGACCCCTCCCTGAATGGGAAACAACTTTGGAAGAATTTACGAAACTTAGATTGGTGTAACTAGAAAGGAAGTTTTTCAAAATATTGATGGAAATACTCCAAAAATTTGTTACTTTCCCATCATTCTCGATTTTACCCAAAATTTAAAAAAAAAATTACTTTGGAACACCATTTATAATGACTTAAGATCTATTAAATTAGCTTATGACTGCAAAAGGACATAAGTGATTTTAGATTCCATTTGATATTCCTGAATTTAGTTTTTAAAAAGGTAGCAATGACTTGCAAATATTTTGTACTTTTGGATTGATTTTAAACCAAATAAGAGAATCAAAAAATGTACATTGAACCACTTTTGCAAATACAGCTTCATATACAAGAAGCATTATTTCGTTTTATAGACGAAAAAGATAATAATATTATTTGTAAGAAATATGAGATTTTCCCAAACCAAGTTTTAAATAAAATTTTACTTAATTGAAAATTAAAATAAATGAACAATATTAAAAGTGATCCTCTTTGAATGTTGGCGGCTTATTATATGGCTGAGTTATATGCCCGCGCCATTCTTCGTCATCTTGATGGCACTCTTTAAAACAAGTCCTGCAAAACAAGTCACCATCACAACTTTGACATCGTAAGGCAGCATCTTCATTGCATATAGTACACCAAGGAAGCTCTTCTGTGGCTTCTCTTGAATGTTGTGATTGAAGCGGTTGCAATTGGTCTTCTGTTGAAAGTGTGTCAATGCCACTTGCAGAGGGCAATCTAACTTCATCCACGTACTGAAACAGAAAATCAAAACTATTTTTTTTAGTTTAGTTTATAGATTGAAGACCTACGCGCTGGATTATGTTCTTAAGCATGGTTTCATCGTCTTCTTCGTTGTCGCTTGGAGTATTTGTGTCAGATGCTGGCTTTTTACTCGAATCAGAGGGATCTGAATCTCTCAATGCCGCTAAACGCTTTTCAATGTCTGATAGAGGATCATGATTACCCCCGTCGAACTTAGAATCGATATCTTTTTCTTCTACAAATTGCTTCAGAAGATCATTTATCTTTTCCTGTTCAGTGCGTTGGTCTGTTGAGAGTAGAACATCTTTCTTTGAATATTCCTTCGGCTTAAAGCCTTGTAGATTACACAAACGCAAACGAAGATTTTCCTCATCTAATGGATCATCCGGGTTTCCTTTGAGTCCCTTGAGTCGTCTTTGTATCTCTAGGTCTAAGTTGTCAGTAATTTCATCTGAGTCTGTATTTCTGTTCGAGGATGCGACACTAGTTGAATAAATAGGCTCTAAAACAGGACCTAATGAAGTTATTGGATCAGTTCTATAATGTAAAAGTTTAAATATTATGACGAATATACTAACAAATAGATATTACATTTGAAATATTTCATTTGCTTCGATTTTAGTATTGAGGTTTTTCGAGTTGAGTCCGGAATCTTTGCTGCTATTAACTGTTCCAGCTACTTTAAGTGTTTCGTAGCACCTCAAGCAAACTTTTTGCTTTTGATTATTCCGACGAGGAACTTCAATTTCATTTTTGAGACACTTTAAGCAAAATGAATATCCACAATTCGCACATCCGGACTAATTAAATTCGCAAGTTAATGCCGAAAACAAAAATAAATATAGGTAATATTTGTTTAGTGTACATAATTGTGAGTTCTCAGTATTAACCTCTTTACAGAACATCCCATATTTTCGCATGCATGCATAGCAAGACATTTTGTTATGTCTTCTAAATCTTTTTATGTTATTAATTAATTTATTGTTAATAATTATTTTCTTTTTTAAGAATGAATAAGAAATTTTCTGATAAGATTTTGACCTGAGATTTTCAGCTGACAGCTGAAAGAAGCCCTGTCCAATCAGTTTTGTGATTTGATTAGGAGTTGTTTGAGTCAACTATTTATTGGTTTCACTCAAGGATCCACTCATTCTGAAATCCAATGGAACGGTGCTAACTTCTTCTACTCAACTTTGAAATTTTGCCTTTGTATTAGTTAATAGTCGTGTTGGTGAAAATCTGCGATAGTTGCTTTTGACATTTGGGTATGAGTATTAGTGCTTCTTGAGTGGATTCTGACTTGAAATCGAGAAGCGAAATTCTCTTCTCAGAAGAGTATTTTTTCCCAATGGAACGGTTTAAGAAGACTTCTGGACGCTTCCAAACGCTTCTGGACGACCAATGGAAAATGACATTAGCCTTCCTCTGGTCCCGTTCAGGAGGCATGTTCTGTAACTCTCACAACGAGTGAGTGTTCGCATAAACGGTGCGAATCAGAACAAAAACACTGCGGAATGACACAAAATTCTGTTTCTCACACGCAACTGTTTCTGTAACTTTTTTTCACTCGATCAAGAACAAAATGGAAAAAACCGTATCTGTAAGTCTGAAGTCGATACAATCTTTCGATTTGTCTGTCAAAATCATTCGACCACTCTGATACAAGTGAGAACAAGATAATAGCCGTTTTTTTTTGGAAAAGTTATCCGTAGTACAGTAGGATTTTTTATGAATAACAAATACAACATCCGCAGTAGGATCACTGCCAAAAAAAGGAAAAGTGAAATCCTGCTGCGGACAGAGATTTGACGTTTATTCGAGTATTGGCAGTGATCCTACTGCGGATGTTGTATTTGTTATTCATATAAAATCCTACTGTACTACGGATAACTTTTCCAAAAAAACACGGCTAATAATAATAAAAATCAAATATGATGGAAAATAAACAAAAGGTAAATAACTTATTTTGTATGTTGTTTGATCAGGAAAATTATTATTTTTATCCGTAGAAAATTCAAAGGATCTCAAAAGAAAAGGAATAAACGTGTTTCGAACCCGTTTTCATATAGGGACTTAATTTCTCTAACAAGCCATTAGCTATGGCTTGTCACTTTGTTCACTATTTACAAGCACACTATACATTTTACTTGTTTTTTAAAAATTTGAATTACTGCAAAATAAAAAAATTCAACACTTCAACCTTTTCAATATAAAAGGAAAAATAATTTTTAGTTAAATGTGAAATAAATTGAAGCTTTCAGTTTAAGGGAAACGTAAACATTTCTTCCATTGAAAACTGGAAACTGGTTTTCGTACAGGGGTGTTTTCGCAACATTACACGAACAAAAGTAACAATCATCACTATGGTTCTTTTGTTTGCGCCATACCAAAGGAATCGCATAAGGGAAGGCTTTTTGTTCTTGCTCTTAAACCAATTTCGAAGGTCTTCAACACATCGTTTGCAGACTTTTTGAGATGCCCAAACTTTATTCTGATCTCGAAGTTTCAAGCCAAAATACGCGAAGTATACTTTTTTTACAAAGTTCGTAATATTAAGTTGTTGCTTTAATACCATATAGGCTAGCCGCGCACTAGCAATTTTTAGTTGCGAAACTGTTTGGTTACTTATAGAAAACAGATAAACTGTTTGGTTGAATGTCCGTGAATTTGCAGATAATTATATGTTCAATAAAATGGCGAACTTATTTTAGGCAATCGTTTAGTTTTTGTCAAAACACAAACTTTTTAGTTGCTCGAACCAAGCAGTTTCGCAACTAAAAATTGCTAGTGCGCGTGTTACGAAGGCGACATCAGTAACAAAGACAGCGAGAAATTAAACCACTTTACTTTAACTTTATTTTATTTTCTTATATTATAAATATAGGTAGGCACAATAAGCGCTTAAGGCGTGAAAATAAAGTTTTTATTAATGTAAAGACAACTATTTAAAGCGTTGAGAGATGTGTTGCGAGATGCGTTTTTGCGTTGAGTTGAGTTGAGTTGTGTTGTGTTGAGTTGAGTTGAGTTGTTTAATTTTAGTATTTTTGGCTGTCTGCTTCTGGCGAAATACGAAATGATAGTAACGGTTTTCAGGCGTGGCGGCATTCAAATTCTTGCTACTTTGGTGATGAGCGAGACAGATGTACATTCGGTTGCAATTTGCAAGATCCGTTCCTTTCGTGCCAAGTTCTGTGATGCCAACCCTCCACAACATCCCCCCCCACGTGAAGGTCCCAGGACTTCACCCCAAAACGTCTAGAACGGCAAGTTTGGAGACTGGACGTCGAAGTATCCCATTCGCTGTCCGAACGTCGGCTATTCGTATCTGTCCATCTTTGGCCTTTATCGTCTGGGTGACCTGTCCCTTTCTCCATTGACTCCTTGGCTGGTTTTCATCGCATATGAGAACAACATCCCCTTCTGCTACTGGTTTTGTATGTTCGAACCATTTGGTGCGTCTGGTCAGAGTTGGCAAATATTCCTTGACCCATCGACGCCAAAAGGTATTTTTAAGCTGTTGGCTTATTCTATATTGTTTTCGTGAACAAGGTTGTTCTTCGCCCCCTGGCGTTTGGGTAGAATTAGTGGTTCCGAGGAGAAAATGATTCGGTGTTAGTGGTTCCGGGTCGTCAGGTGATATTGGCAAATGAGTTAGTGGGCGGCTATTCACGATGTTTTCCGCTTCTATCAAAAGACTGCGTAATGTTTCAACATGAGGCGCCTTTTCTTTTAATGTGATGGCTAACACCTTTTTTGTACATTGAATCAATCTCTCCCAACATCCACCACTGCTCGGGTTCGCTGGAGCGTTGAATTCCCACTTTATACCTTTGACTGACAACTCGTTTTGAATATAGTCTGAGTCGAATAACTTTATGACTTGACGCATCTCTTTGTCTGCCCCGACAAAATTCGTTCCCATATCTGACCGAATCTTAATTGGGATCCCACGACGATTCACAAAATTTCGAATGCAGAGGATGCAGCTATCTGTAGATAGGTCGGCGGCGAGTTCTATGTGAATTGCGCGGATCGTCAAACAAGTGAACAAAGCTGCCCATCTTTTTTCCCTTCGTCTTCCTATCGCAACATGGAGTGGGCCAAAATAGTCCAATCCTGTGTACGAGAACGGTCTTATGAATGGTGTCACTCGATCGCTTGGAAGTTGTCCCATAATAGGTGGCTTTGGTCTGGATCGTTCATTCTTACAGCTCTGACATCTAGTTTTGACTCGCTTAACTACTTCTCGCAAATGTGGTATCCAGAATTTTCGGCGAATTTCGTTGACGACGAGTTCATCGTTCTGATGATAAAATACTTCGTGATACCATTTCACAACAATTTCTGTAAATTCATGTTTACTTGGCAATATTATCGGGCATCGGGCTGATTCGGGTAAGACGAAGGCATTATTGAGTCGGCCGCCAACGCACATCACTTTATGGTTGTTGAAATGTGGATTGAGTGTAAAGATGCTACTGCTTCTGGATACAGTTGAGTTCTTTTGTAACTCAATGACTTCATTGGCATAAGTTTCTTTTTGCACAATTCGACATAAAACTATTTCGGCTTTTTGTAGTTCGTCGGCCATCAACTCACCTGAAGTAAAGGCTAGATTCTTTTTTCTCGACTTGAACTCTAAATTATTGATGAATCTCAGTATCCATGCTACGGATCTTTTCAGTCGTAGATAGTTCGAAAAACGGCTGATATCTATTAATTGACGGGCTGAGATGATTATGAGGCACCTACGTTTATCTTCATTTGTTTCGGTTTGAACTAATTCGTCAGATGATGGCCAATGTTTTTCTGAATTAAGCAAGAATTCAGGTCCCGTCGTCCATTCATTGTTTGGCTGGTATTTTATTGGATATGGCGTTCTCGTTGCTTTTTCGGCTACGTTCAGTTTAGTTGGCAACCAACGCCAATCGTTTTCATGTGTTGTTTCCAAGATCTCTCCGATTCTGTGAGCGACGAAAGGCTTATACTGTCTGTGGTCTGACTTTAACCAAGCTATGACAGTTTTCGAGTCGCTCCAGAAGATAGTCCTTGATGGACGAACGCTATGAGATTCGATTATGGTATTTCTCAATCGAGTTCCTAGTACTGCTGCTTGGAGCTCGAGTCTGGGAACTGAAAGTAACTTTAATGGTGCACATTTGGTCTTACCCATAATAAAACTTATTTCGGTCCTAGAGTTTGATGTTATTCTCCAATATGAAACCGCCGAGAAGGTTTTCTCACTGGCGTTTACGAAAACATGCAACTCTAAGTCGACGTCCGGTTGGCATAATTGTGATGAGTAACACCTACTCATACGGAACTGTTTGATGTTCTTCATATTCACAATCCATTGTGAAAAGTGTGTAAATATCGACTGGGGTATTTCTTCATCCCACTGTACTCCTGTTCGCCATAATTCTTGCAACAAAATTTTTCCATATAAAAGGAAGTCCGCCAGCATACCAAAAGGATCGTACACTGACATAACCAAACTTAGGACTTCTCTTTTTGTTGGGCATTTGGTTCCAGAGATTATTTTGGGGTCGACTTTGTGTAAACGTAGTTGAAACACAAACTCGTCGGCTTGGCTATCCCAAAACATTCCTAGAACTTTATCCACAGAGTCTACAGCATTCATATTGACTATGACTGGCCTTGGCATATCGTCGTTGTTCAGTTGATTTTGAACATCTGTTGCATTTGAGATGAATCCGCGAAGCTCAAACCCTGCTTTTAGATGTGCACTCTTGACGGCGCGGGCTATCTCAATTGCTTTATGTTCATCTCGGAAGCTGCACACAAAATCGTCTACGTAGTGGTCATCTATTATGGCTCTGATGACTTCTGGATGGTCAGCAGCAACTTCTCTCGCATTTCGATTTTTTATGTATTGTGCACTTGATGGCGAACAGGTTGTCCCGAAAATCATGGAACACATAACCCATGTCTCTATGGCGGCATATTTATTTTCTCTCCAGAAGAATCTTTGGCTGTCTTGGTCTGGCTTTCGGATGCGAACTTGTAGAAACATTTCCTTGATATCTGCACAGAGTCCAACGGGCCTTTCTCGAAATCTGAGCAAAATCTTAATTAAGGATTGGCAGTCATCTGGTCCCTTGAGAAGCATTGAATTCAGTGATGTTCCATTCACTTCGGCGGCGGCGTCAAAGACTAGGCGTAATTTCCCAGGTTTATTGGCATTAAACACTGCAAAATGTGGCAGGTACCATGTCTTTGGTGAGTGAATGTTAGCTTCGGCTGGCGATAACCTTCTGGCATATTCTTTGGACATAAAGTTCATCATCGCATCGACGTAGGCCTTTCTGAATTCAGGATTTCTTTCCATCTTTTTCACAACTGAATAAAAGCGGTTGATAGCCATTTGCTTGCTATTCGGCAGCACCACGTTATCCGAATTCCAAAGAAGGCCGGTTTCGAATCGTTGACCAATTCTTCTTGTACTTTCCTCTTGAATCTTACGACTTCGCTCAACGTCTTTCGCTTCCGGAAGCTTCTTTGGCATAGAAACTCCGAAATTCTCTGTCGTAAAATATTCTGCAACTATGTCCTCAAGATTTTCTTCTCTTTCTCTGGCGTGCAATACGATAGAGACTTGACATGTTGAAGTAATTTGACTTGCTGTTGTCTTTCCATAGACTACCCAACCCAATGGGGTTCTGGCTGCAATTAAATGTTGTCCGCATTTGACACTCCTCATGTTGGCAATTATATGGCAGTTATCTAATCCAATGAGGATTGTTGGCTCGGCTTCGCAGTACTCATGAATTGGAAGATTTTTCAATTGGCGGTATTTAGTGTGGAGTTCGCTTAAGTTAATCGTCTGCAAGGGTAGGCTCAGATCTGGAACAGAGCGCATATTTATGTGATTCCAATTACTGTTCCCCACTCCTCTGATGTCTAATTGTATTGACATCGACATCAATTTCGCTTCTTTGCCACCAAACCATTGAATAGATAGCGGCTGCTTCTTTTCTTTGAAACCTAACTGGCTCGCAATGGTTTCGTTGATCAATGTTGCGGATAAACCTTCATCCAAAAACGCAAATGTCTTAATGATTTGGTTATTGGCACCTCGAAGCTCAACTGGCAGCATTTTGAAGAGGAGTTTTGTAGACTTGGGGTTAATAGTTTTCACTTGCATAGTTCTAAGATGTTCTTTTTGCTCTGGTTCCTGATTATCGTGCAGTGTTAGATGGTGGTACTTGCGGCAACCATTCACCTTGCATTGATTCTTCCGGCGGCAGTTGTAAGTGTTGTGTCCTTTGGCCAGACAACTGAAACACAATCTCCGGTTTTTTACGAAAACCCATCTTTGATTTATTGACTTCTGCAGATAAGCACTACAATCGACTAAAGAATGAGAATCAGCACAGTTTTCGCAAATGACTCTGGGATTTGGTCTCGTCAGAGGAGGCGTTTCGTTGACGACGTAAACTTGTTTCGTATTTGTTCGCTGCTGAATAGTATGCGGCTTTGGAAGCGAGACCGCTGGTGACGACACATTCGTTGTTGCTTTGGAGATAACTTTTGCAATTGGTGCTATCCAAGAAGCAAAATGTTCCAAAGTTGGAAAGGGCTTGATAAGTGCTGCATATGAGGTCCACTCGATGCGTTTGGACAATGGCATCTTCGAAGTCAACTCTTCCAAAAGACTTGGACTCCCTAAGTACTGAACCGAGTTTGCATTGGACAAAAACAAAACAAGATTCCTAACTTTGGTAGCGAACGGCACGAGTCTTTCGAGATGATTTTCAGGAATCGGCATTATGTCTTTTACTTTAGACAGCTGGCTTCTAATAAGTAACTCAGGCTGGCCATATTTGTTTTCAAGCTCTTCTAATACACGAGGTACGTTCTGTGCATTTATCAGTAGACTCTCTATCTCTTCGTACGCTGCTCCTTTTAAACATTTTCGAAGACGGTAGTTGTTCTCAATCATTGAATATCCATATACTGCTGTTGATTCATGGAACGTTGTAATAAATATTGGCCAGTCTTCGGGGCGACCATAGAATTCGGGTAAGTCATGGAGCTTTCTCGTAGTTGTATACGACGGCAATGAAGGAGTTGTTTGTCCATATGCACCTACAAATGATGTTGACGAATTTACTTGTTGTTGCGCAAGACTTGGGAACACGGATGGACCACAAACGTATTGCTGTTGGTACGGATACGTTGCTGGCCCGCTGATCGTGTACGTTGGTACTGACTGATGGAAATCGTAACGAGTTGACATTGGCACTGGCTGTAGATATTCGCAGCGAGTTGACATCGGTCCCGGAACATATAAATGATTTGGTGCATTAGGAAACAACGATGACGTATTTTGAGCGATCTGTGGCTGCTCGGCGATTTGTTGGTTGTTTCCTCTCACCAATGGTGCATTTAGCTGGTTGACGGTTGGATGTGAAGGTGTTGCTGAAGCAACGACGGTGGCTGAGGCGATGGTATTTGTGGAGGTGGCGATGTTGACGGAGGCGGCAGTGCAGGTGGCGATTTTCGATGTTAATTCAACTTGTAGTTGAGCTCTTTTCTGTTCGCTGGCGACTAACTGTTGCGATGTCAGCTGGCAATTCTCTTCAAGCACTCTCAGACGATCCATTAGTTTTTTAATTAGATCTGTAGAATCGTCTGAAGTGGGCTGGCTTTGGATAATAGTAGCGTTAGTCTCATCTGACTCAACGTCGTCGGCTACCTCGGTGTTCTTTGTTGGCGTAGATGAACCTGACATGTTCAAGACGAAGTCCTCAAGGTAATTCGGTAGTTTTCCTTTGTTTCCACGTTCGCTCCGCCTGGACATAAGAAGTATTAGGCAGCGATTTGTTCAGCAACGAAGGAGTTAAACGACTTACCAAACTGTAGACAACTTAACGGCACCAGTCTAGTAGTTGTTCGGCAGATGTGCAATTAAATTTGCAAAGGCGTTGACAAAATGGCGGACGAACTTTCTTGTCAATGGCGAATCCACAAAATTGTATCTTTCGGCGTTAATGTTTTATTTCACACAAGGAAATATATCATTTCGTATTTTAAAGGAATAAAGTTTATATTTTCGGCCAACGGCAAGATTGAAATGAAACTTTATTCCTTAGGCAAGCGGCGACAATGATTTTTGTAAAATTAAAATTTGGCTAGCGGCGGAACTAAAATTAAAATTTGTTACGAAGGCGACATCAGTAACAAAGACAGCGAGAAATTAAACCACTTTACTTTAACTTTATTTTATTTTCTTATATTATAAATATAGGTAGGCACAATAAGCGCTTAAGGCGTGAAAATAAAGTTTTTATTAATGTAAAGACAACTATTTAAAGCGTTGAGAGATGTGTTGCGAGATGCGTTTTTGCGTTGAGTTGAGTTGAGTTGTGTTGTGTTGAGTTGAGTTGAGTTGTTTAATTTTAGTATTTTTGGCTGTCTGCTTCTGGCGAAATACGAAATGATAGTGACGGTTTTCAGGCGTGGCGGCATTCAAATTCTTGCTACTTTGGTGATGAGCGAGACAGATGTACATTCGGTTGCAATTTGCAAGATCCGTTCCTTTCGTGCCAAGTTCTGTGATGCCAACCCTCCACAACAGCGCGGCTAGCCATATTCGCCACAAATATAACAGAAACTGTCAGACAAATTCACACACTTCCGCAAAGACGACATTGCAATATATTGAACAAAGATCGAAATTTCTTAAAGGATCTTCATATACCAACATTTTTAAGATAGCTTGGGATTTCTTTTTTGAATTCAGCTTTTTGTCATCAGCTGTATTTTTACACAAGATTACGAGATTAAAACAGCTCAACTATTTACTTGAAAATCGAGCAACTCGACACGAGCAACTAAAAAGTTCGCTATTTTGTTACATATAATTGTATGCACCTGCGCGGACATTCAACTAAGTTGAGCTGTTTTCTATAAGCGCTAGAGAGAAAAGTGTGATCGGTAGTGAAGAGTTGTCAGTGCGTGGTGCCCTCTCAACTGGTGATTACACCATTTGATTTCGATCACAATTACAAAACCGCGCCTGGCATAATAAAAGTATAATGCTGTATTCGATAAAGAATTGCAAAATCGTCGTTTTAACTTAGTTTCATACTAGAACAGCCTTAACATCGTACCTAATTCAACTAAAATTTTGCGCCATTAATTTTAATACAACTACATAATATGTTCCCACCAAACCGAAATCTGAGATTTCAGCTGAAAAATAAGTGTTGGAAAATTTCAATGAAATTTCGTTTTATTGGATTGCGGCCAGTTTGAAACAAACCAACCTTGAACCTTATTCGCTATATTATGGTCGACACATAACTACTCGTTATTTTGCAAAAAAAAAAGAAACAAAATTGACAATCAAGAAACTGCATTAACTTTTCATTTTTCAACGACGTCAACAAAAAAATATATTTCTTCATTAAAATTCAAATTAAATTATTTTTTTCACAATTTTATAATCAATATTATTCGCCCCAGATAGTTCAAAATGTCTTACTTTTCTCACGGTAGTGAAATAATAAACTTAAATGTTGGTGGGCAAAGGTAAGTAACTCCAATATTCTATCGTAAATGTTTGGAGATACTTTTTTTTACTAAAAAAGAATAGATGTCTCATTTAGGAAAACAAATATTTGTTTTCAAAATTTTTTTATTAAATTTAAAACAGGTTTTCTACGTCACGACAAACCTTGACATGGATTCCAGACACATTCTTCACGGCACTCTTGAGTGGCCGCATCTCGAGCCTGCGTGATGAAAACGGAGCAATTTTCATAGACCGTGATCCATTTTTGTTTTCAATTATCCTTAATTATCTTCGCACCAAGGACATCGATATCAGCAAATGCGATGTCCGAGCCTTGCGACATGAATCCGAATACTATGGGATAACGCCATTAATCAAACGTCTTATGCTCTGCGAAGACCTTACCCATTCCTCATGTGGTGATATATTATTTTATGGATTGCTTCCTCCTCCCACTCTACCACCAAATGATATCCCGATGAATTCTGCTTCGTCGACAGCATCGAACAACTCTACTTCATCGTCTTGTGGAGCAGTGGAGCCCCCGTCTTGTTCGACAAATACACAGACTGCTCAAGCAGTTGGTCCCGCCGTCAATGCACGACCTGGATCAATGGTTCGAGTTCCCGAACTCTCTAGCTCAGCCAGTGCAAGTGGAAGCAGTAGGCACTCGACTCATTCAAGGAATTCGTCGTGGGACCTACGACTCGCAGGAAGACAAGACAGTCGGACGTGGTCCTCCAATCCAGGACACTCAAGAACTGCCTCCCTAGACCTTATGCGACACTCTCGAAATTCATCAGCTGACTTAAATAAGCTTATTAAAAACGATGTCAGTCTGGTCTTCAGCCCGACGCTTACCTCCAACTGGGTAGACCCTTTGCGAGTTCAAATTATAAAGGCCCATCATAATTGGATCTCAGTCGCGTACGCTCACTTTGTTACGTGTTATCGACTCAGGGACTCGACTGGTTGGCAATTGGTTTTTACTTCACCTCACATAGATTCCACAATTGAGCGCATTGCTATGGATTCTAAGGTGAATTTCTCATGTGCCGATCAGGTTCCAAGTAAAATGATTGCCATATCATATGGCAGCCAAATTAGGCTCTGGAATGTGCAGGAGGATGGAAACAAGACTGACATAGGAACATTTAATTTGAATGTTCGCGTCGAATACTTCTTTTTCATTGGAAGCCAATTGGTTGCTCTTTCATCATCGGGAAAGATTGGCGTTTGGCATGCGATGACTCAGCACTGGCAAATACAAGATCTAGTTCCGATACTCTCATTCGACAGTGCAGGATCATTTCTCTTGCTGGGATGTAATAATGGATCCATTTATTACATAGGTAAATTTTCATACTACTTTATGCTTAGAATATTATTTTTTCTTTTTATTATTTAGATATGCAAAAGTTTCCATTGCGTATGAAGGATAACGATTTGCTTGTAACAGAGTTATACAAGGATCCTGCATCCGACCCAATTACAGCCATTTCTGTGTACTTGACTTTAAAAACAGCAAGTAAGTTATTCGTTGTTTTTTTTTTTTTTTTTTTATTTTAAATACCAAGAAACCAAGTGTTCTTTTAAATTCAAATCCGTATCTAGTTACATACAGTGTCGGACAAAACTAAAGCACGAAAAAATATCACATTGGAAACATACGAATAAAAAGTGAAAACACTCGTGATACTTTTATATTTTTTATTTTTTCTTAATCACAACATATTATTCTATATTTTACAGCTTCTAATTTGATTTTAAATCTTAACATATTTCTAAAAAATAAAAATTGTTAAAAACTCATTAAAAAGTAGCGCGACAAAACTAAAGCACATGTACCATATTTCTGTTTACAGTTATCGAATTTTACCGCTTACTTCTTAAATGCTACTACCTACACTTGTTATTTTGTCAAGCATGTTCTAGGCAAAACAAAAAAAATTAATCGCGGATCTTTGCACCATGCTAACGGTCAAAGCTAATGAAGAATTTAAAATTTAAATGAAAATTGTTAAAATGGCGCGGAATAAATATTCCAATAACTTAAAAGAAAAAATAGTGCCCGACTTTCAAAGCGGTGAATCAATTACATTTACTGGCAATAAATATGGTACAAGCCATACGGTTATTTCTCGGATAATAGCTCGATTTCGTGCTCGGGGTAGTGTTCAAACAGTGCACAATGGTGGTAGACCTCGAAATACCACGTCGCATTGCGATAAAAGAATAATGAGATTAATCAAAAAGGACCCTTATATTACCCTAAAAAAATAACTAGACTTATAAATCTCTTGTAGAACGATCTGGCGAAGAGCGGTTGATAGTGGCTGGAAAGCTCGTCGTGCTGTAAAAAGGGCCATTTATTTTCCTTAATAATAAACGTGCAAGACTAAACGCACCTTAGCTGGACTAGGGAAAAATGGAAGACGGTTCTATTATCTGATGAATGGAAATTTAATTTAAAAGGATCGGACAGATTTCGTACGGTACGAAGCCCGAAAGGTGAACGCCTCAATCCTCGATTTACCAAGGCAACTGTGAAGCACTGTGGGGGGAACATTACTGTCTGGGGATGTTTTTCCAGTCAAGCGATCGGGCCACTTCATAAGATAAGTGGTATAATGGATCGTTTCATGTACCAGGAAAGCCTTCAAAACGTCATGCTTCCGTATGCGGAGGAGAATATGCCGTTGCGATGGATCTTCCAATATGACAACGATCCGAAACATACCGCTAAATTGGTGAAAGATTGGCTTAATGAAGGTAATATCATGGTTATAAAGTGGCCAGCGCAATCCCCTGATCTCAACCCAACGGAGAATCTATGGGAAATGGTAGATTAGAGGATTGATTGAACGAAATGTAACAATTTTGACTCGCTACTTGACAACAAGTACAAACTGTCTGGGAAAACATCCCCATACAAATAATTGACAATCTCATTGCATCCATGCCTCGTCGATGTGATGCAATTATCAAAAATAATGTTTACGACACCAAATAGTAACATTAAAACTTTTTTTTTATTTATTTTGTATATGAAATCAAAAATGTGCTTTAGTTTTGTCGCGCTACTTTTTAATGAGTTTTGAACAATTTTTATTTTTTAGAAATATGTTAAGATTTAAAATCAAATTAAAAGCTGTTAAATATAGAATAATATGTTGTGATTAAGAAAAAATAAAAAATATAAAAGTATCACGAGTGTTTTCACTTTTTATTCGTATGTTTCCAATGTGATATTTTTTCGTGCTTTAGTTTTGTCCGACACTGTATGTATGAGCTTTATATTATAAAACAAAAACAATCACCTTAATGCTCAGAAATAAGCCTTAGTATACAGTATCGGCGCCAGGGTGTTTATCCTTGATCATATTTAATGCAGTTTAAGAAAAGAAAATATGGGCCGATGAGAGAAGCAAGAGGCATAAAGGTCACTTTGGTTACATTGACTTCGCTCATTTTCTAACACTTGGCATGTTCAGCACAACAAATTTAAACATTTTCCGGTTTTAATGCTTTATTCTGAGATTTTCATTTAAGTTTTCTTAACTCATGCCAAACTTCTCAAATTCTTTTTTGACTTTTCTGATATTGAAGAGTGTTAATATGATTAATTCGATTCATGTGAAAAGTTATTGAAATATAATTTAGCTTCATGAAAGAAGTGTTTTCTCCAATCTCAATTATTTAACCAACTAAGAACTAATAAACTCGAAGAAATTTAATTCACACTTCATGGGTTCGGGAATAAAGAGGGAAGATATCAACAGACATCCACATCTTCTGGACTCTCTCTTTAAAAAGTCTGTAACGACTTTTAACTAGTGATAATCTCTTTAAGATGGGGCATTGGTTCAACTTCCAAAAATTATAAAGTCGACGAAAAGTACATTTATTAGGCAAGCTTTATGATCGTAATTTATTTGCTGTAGTTGCAGTTCCCATGCACAACCGAGGCATTCATCTGGCATCGAATTCCGTTGGGAACACAATAAATGAATCGTCTTATGTTAGGTCGTGTCTGACCGCATTAACTTGGATTCTTAATTCTAAAAATAAAAATAAAAATGTCAAAAAAACGCTAGGTTTCACCTTACAATATAATCCACCTAGTCGTTTAGGCTGCAGCGGAGCAGACAGATAAAATAACGAGTCCCATTATATTTCTCCCACATATATAATTGTAATGTAAAGTTTGATGTGAATCTAGAGTTCGATTTTTTAACGAACAGATTATGTACGAATACATAAATGTAACTTGTCAATTATATGACCATTCATGGATGCATTATGTAGTACATATATACATACATATATATATATATCGCAAGTTAATAAAGGAAAGGTCTCTTTGTTATCGAAAACCTTGGCGTTATTATTCTGTTATAACTTCATCCAAAATATATTCTTTCTCGTATGAATGAATGTATGAATATTGAGACGGGGTTTGCACTGCGACCTAAACATCTATTGTACCCACATTCAAAGCTAGATGAATTGCTAACACTTCAGCTCTTCCTTCAAGTTCTTTCCTATGATGAGTTAGATTATTTGGCGTACCTTTCGACAGGATAAATCACTCTCTTCTACCTGGTAGCGTCGCAGATTATTGTTTTCTTGATGCATTAGTGCTTCGCATGTGCCTAGTATGTGTTCCCGCGTTTCGTCATAAGTATTGCAGAATCTGCATGTGGGTTGTTTTCCAGGCGAAGAATTCTCAGGTGTCTTCTTAGTTTACAGTGACCCGTGAGGATTCTCGTTACTATTCGTAGATTGTTCCTACTTAGGCTGATACAGTTCATGAGACGATCTTGGCTTTAGTTTCCAAGAAGTAGTTTGGCCTGTCCTGTTTTCTCCTTTTGCGCAGTAGGGCTCTGGCCTCATTAAAGGAATTTTTGCGTCTATTTTTACTAGGGAGTATGCCTCCCCATTTCCCTGGACACCTACAGGTCCAGGTTCTTGGTAAGTTCGTTTAGCAGGCCTACACATTCCTACACGCACTTAAACGTGATCGCGTATAAGGTTAGTGTTTTGAGTGCGGCATGGCTATCTGACATAATGGCAATTTTTTGGTTTCGGTAACTTCTTTCGAGATTTCGACCTGCACATTCCGCTTTGGCATTGACTTCTGGCTGAAAAATGCTACTGGATTTTCCCATTGGTATGAAAAGTTTGCTTCAAGGCCCAAAAAATCTAGCACCAGTCCCTTCAGTCGTTCTCGAACCCTGCGTGTTCCACTTAATAGCATTGGCTTTGAGTGTGTAGTTTCCTGTTTCGCCTATCCACTCTTTTTGCAACTTAAATCGGTGTTAAATTTTTTTACAAATTTGTATTTTGTAATCATTCCATCCCTATAAATGTCGATAAGGCTAAAATGCTTTCCCTTTTCCTGTGACTTATACATTTGTCGGACCCAGTATATTCTTTGGCAAATCTCATAATGGCTCCCTTAGCACTTCCAACTACTAAATGTAATGGTGACAGATGAATAATAACCTCCATCGTTGCTGTAGTCTTTACACACTTCCTTCCTACGGGTTTATGTACTGCGACATGGGAGTTATTATCTATGTCTAGGAACGCACACAAAGCTGTTTTCTTAGTTTCTATAGGTGTTTGTTATTTTTGTAAGGTATTAGTGAGTTCAAACAGGGCAGTTTCTGTAGATCTACCCGCTTTGAAGGCATGTTGGCTTATATTCAGAGCCCTATTTACTAAAACTACTGATCTTATGAAGTTGATAACTATTTTTTCCAAGGTATTCAATACAAAGGATGTTAAGCTTATCGGCCTGAAAGACTTTGGATGGGTTTTATATTTTTTCCCAAATTTGCGAATGAAGATTACCTTAGCTCTTCTCCACAGACCTAAGAGCAATACTGCTACGGAGTATGCAAATGAGATAAGGCATAAGATCTTCTTACCAGTATAATATCTGCACCATTTAGCAACGAAGGATGTTTATTTATAAATATTCGCCATTTTAGCCTTTACATTGCTTCACTAGTAAGCCCATGCTGGTACAACTTCCTTTATTTTTCAAAGTATAAAATCTGAACATCGAAATGCCCACTTACTTTAAAATGCTCGTATTGTTGTGCGCAATTTAGATAGACACGAAGCGATTTTTGATTTTATTTTCATAAGAAAAGTAATACAAATTTTTTAAATTATATTTTATGTATTTATTTAAATAAATTCCTAGAAGAATATAATTTTTGCTTTGAATTAATAATTATATTAGTTAATAGTATTAGTTTTTAAAAAGCACAGGATTTTCATAAATCTTTTACTCAAACAAATCAACAATAATTGTTTTAAACCTTCCTAAACACTTAATTGCTTTATGTATTTAAATTTGTTCGAATTTGTTAATGGAAAATGCCAGCAACGGAAAGGGAACTCGAAGGTAATATAAATTATAAAATAATTAATTTTTATTCTTGTTCTTGGATTTATTTTGTTTTTGTTTTCGTTTGAAACGTTTTATTTATTAATCTTTTAAATGAGTATCGGTATGCAAATGTGATTCCCTGATTGTTATTTCAACTAAAAAAAACATACAAACATCTATTCAAACCATTGCGAAATGCAAAGTTCATGATATTTTAATTAAATATTTAATATTTTTACTAAACTTAAATTTTGTATAGAAGACAATTTAAAATAAAATCTTAAACGGCAATACAATCGTACAAGAAAAAACTTTAAATTCAAACCTAGTATGGCAAAGGTTCCAGATAAATTAAACTTATTTTTTGAATCACACCTGCCTAATTGCAGGTGTAATAAAAAAAAAGCTTTTTTATAATTTCGCTCGCACTAAATGAAAGTAACATTAAAATATTTGAGCACAGTGCGAGCGTTTAGAAATGTGAGAGAGAATTTAAGATATTGAGTCGGGTTGTGCGGCTAAAGAATGAATCTCTGAATTTAACTGTACGTCCGAAGTTGGGTAAAGTGATGGGCATTCCATAAAGCGCGATTATTAGGGTTGAATGCAACTAGCTACATATTTCATTAGAACACTGAAGAAGTTCAAATGTTTCTGTTATAGTTCACTACCTATTATTTTTCTCTTTTTTGGATTCTATCTAAGACACTCAAGCTTTGGACGTTTATTGACCTTATAGATTACAGCCACAAGGGGTGTCCAATTTCTTGCAACGTTGAAGACTTAGCAGCGTTTTTGGTGACCTCCATATCTCCACTGGAGTCCATGTCCTATCGATGAAGCATGATCTGTTAAAGTTCCTGAAGAAATCATTGAGACGGCTTTCAAAAAGCATAATTTTCGATTCTGATAAGATTCTTATTTCAAAATGTTTCATTACATTAATTTGGACACATCCTTACTTCATATATTTTTATCTCAATCTTTGTATCTTTTATTGTTTTTTTTAGTCTGATTTGTAGTGCCTCCAGTAAAGTCTTGGTGAGAATAATGTAATGCTGAATTTAATTGAAATAAGGCCCTTATCATCTAGAGTCGTCGCGGGTTATTTAATTTTGTATAACGATTCCGTTCAATTCAAATCTTTAATATATGTATGTATATAGTAATATAGAAAGGTGATCATTTCCAATCCTTAATCTTAGGTAAAAAGGGGCCAATGCTGCAATAGTTAAATTAATCATTAAAACATTTAAATACAAAAAAAATAACATAAACGAACTCGATAAAAGAAATTTTCGCCGCTTTTTTGTTGTCCCTTCTTAAACTTTCCCGGTGCTGGCATATTCCATTTTATTTTTTTTTTATTTTCAATTTCTTTGAATTTTTGTATTTTTTTAATAAAACTGTATGCAAAAGGTTTTCTTCTTTTTTTAAGTTAACTTTTAAAGTTTTAAGTAAGCTTGATTTAGATTTAATTAAATATAACTTACAGGTCTAAGTGGAAATTGGATTGAAATTGCTTATGGCACAAAATCAGGTTCTGTGCGAGTAATTGTACAACATCCCGAAACTGTTGGCCACGGTCCTCAGCTATTTCAAACTTTTAGCGTACATCAAAGTCCAGTGACAAAAGTAAGTCTTCAAATATAGTTTACTCTATGGGAAAATTTTTAAATATTCTGTTGCAATTTTCAAGGTAACTTTGTCGGAAAAATATCTTATATCAGTATGCAGTGAATACAATCACGTTCGGACATGGGGCGTTCCTCGTTTCCGAGGTATGCTCTCTACTCAGCCAGGTTCGACACCCAAAGCATCATTTAAGATAGTCTCTTTAGAGGCTACCGACACCAATTACGCGTATTCGGCAGGAAACGATTTTGGCCCATTTGGTGGGAAGTACGATAAACCGATTTTCGTACAAAAAGTTGTCCCAGAAACCGATCAACTATATGTGCGCTATGCTTCGGATGGCGAACGTGTGTGCGTTATTAAGTCGGTAGATGGCTCTACTATAACATCATTTTGCGTTCATGAGTTCGAAGGTCCATCGAGAATGGGATCACGTTTTATACTCACTGGCCATTGTAACGGCGCAATCCAAATGTGGGATCTAACTACAGGTCTATCATTAGACTCTAAGGAAGATGGACATAAAAACAAAAATACAGGTGGTCCGGATATGGCCGAACTACTTCGTCTACTCGATCAGTGTGATATAAGTACCAGTCATAGCTCAACGCCGTGCATATCGCCATGTTTGCCTACAGTATCGAATGCCACTATTGCCAGACTTAAAGCCAGCAATGTTGCCCTGCTAAATCAATCTCAGCACCAAAGTAATAGTGACTGATTGTCACTACTGAAACATTGCGTTCGGATGTGCAAATGAATGAAACTTTTCCTTTTACTGACACTCAAAAAAATAATATATATGTAAGTGTTAAGGTGACCTAAAGACAGCGGATGTGGTAGTCACCACACTATTTGTTATCAAACTTTTAGAAATATTTTTTTTACACTATATTAAATTTATTATATGTATATGTATATTTACTTTAGGAAAATTGAATCTGTGAATGGAATGCTATATAATAAAAATTTTAATTAATTTTACCGTTTTAAACATACATAGTTATAAAACAATTTTGAAGTTAATCTCAGACATTCCCAAGGGTCCCAGGGGGTTAAGTTAGTGGTCAGGAATGGAGAAAGGTAAGTCGAGAAGTTATATAAATTGGTAAGGTTGCTATAAAGTCTTAATAGCCAGTAGAAATGCCATTTGGCTTTAAAAGGGAAACTAAGAGGTGAACGGATCAAGATAAAATCAATTTCGTTTTAAGAATTTTAAATGGCCAAGTTAAGTTTTAGAATTTTAAAAAATCAACAGTGCCTTGAAAAATTGTTGACGTATTATCATGTTTAAGGTCTTTAAACATTCTGTGTTATTAATAAAATTTGTTCTAATTCTATCTAATATGATTACGATAAAAGGGGTCCGGAGTATGTTAAGCTCTATCAACCAGCCGACTAAGAGACTGGAAATCGCCTCCACAGTCAAAAAACAAAAATTAAATAAAATAGATACCAAACCGTTATCATAACATGTCTCGACTGCAAACCATGTTCATTAACTGATTAGTAATGAACTTATCAGTTGAAACAAATCAATTGCACAATTACAACACACTATATAGGTAACACTAACAACAAGTTCTAGATGTGGTGAATTCAGACTAGCAGCATAAATACGAAGAAGGAAGAACTCTCCTGAAAGCAGCAACTGGACGACGATCAAGAACATCGATGTTGAGTTTACAGAAGATGAAAGAAGAGATCTTATTAAAATATTAAATTTAAGTAGAAGTCCGTAAGTATAAGAAACAACTTGAATCAACAAAGGTTTTATTAGGAATAATACTTCATATTTTCTGTTTGATATTAGAATCAGATAACATGATTATAGAATCTTAAGTGTTTTAGAACAAAGTGATTATATTTAATAAATATTTCTAACAGATCCATCGTCCTCTTGCCGGTCGCCCCCCTTATATTATTAATAATGGCCTGGAATCGTGATGGTGAGTTTATAATCATTCAAATAAGAACCGACCAACCTCCTGCCGCTGAACAACAACCAGAAACGCAGCACGAGTTGACATATAAATAGGATGCCACCCGTCCTCCGCACCATTAAACTTACATATATGGAAGAAATTATGTTTATTAATGTAAAATAGCGATGACGTAGTAAAAGAAAGTACATTCTGTAGAAATGTCCACATCCTAGCTTTACAGCTCACGTATGGTTTGGTTGAAAATTATAATAAAAGATCGCTATACATTCGAAAAAGACTTAGAGTGCAGAAGACGTAGTAAAAGAGAGTACATTCTGTAGAAATGTCCACTTTCTAGCTTTACAGTTCACGTATGGTTTGGTTGAAAAGTATAATAAAAGACCGCTATACATTCGACAAAGACTTAGAGTGCGGAAGACTTTTACCGAGGAAACATCGGATAACCCAGTGCAGATCAAAATCCAGACCAGCCGAACCACAGATCAAGTAAGGTAATATACTTTTTATGGCTTGAAGACTTCCCCCCCCCCAGAGGTAAGGGGTCATAAAATCAATTAAATTTGCCGGATTCGTCTGTGATTTGCCAGATTCGTCGGTAATTTGCCGGATTCGTCCGTGATTTGCCAGATTCGTGTGTGATTTGCCAGATTCGTCTGTGATTTGCCGGATTCGTCCGTGATTTTCCAGATTCGTCTGTGATCTGTCAGATTCGTCTGTGAGGTGCCAGCATTAACCGTGAACTACCAGTTATCTGTATCAGATTTCAACTGTACCTGCGAACTGCTTCCCGTAGCAAGAGGAATACCAAAGGGATAAAGAACAGAGGGTCAATATACGAAGAAGAATGAACCAGAGATTCCCATGAAGAAGATAAACATATAATGGTTGAATATATATAAAATACTAGCTTAAATACACCAGCTTCGCCGTGTGCTAGTAAATAACTAATTCAACACAACAAAGAAAAAAATTAATTTATATTGTGTTTAAATTTAAATACATTTTATTCAAGTGCTTTTTGATAACAAATAACATTTTTTTGTTTTTCCGTCGGTTAAAATTATTAAGGCGGATGGTTTGCCTGCACGTGGAAATGCCCATGCGCAAATCCTGGAACCTCTAAATTAATAATGGTTGGCCTTGTGCCTTATTAATCGTAATGGCAAAAGCAAGTCGTATAGGAATGTGATGACGTTTGAAATCGAATGATAAATCGGTTGGAATCTTCTTATTTTTCCTATACTTTATTTCTTTTCTTCTTACCATATCTACTATAATCAATTTTGTAAATTAGTTTGTAAGTTCTTCTATATTTTAATGTATATAATATACATAAAACTTCGTTGCTCAAATTGTTTAACTCCAAATGCTATAAAAGATAATAATCTTAATGTACCACGTTATTTATAGTAATAATAAATTGAATTGAATCATTGGAATCCTCGGAATTAAAACAACTTCACCTATGTATTTCCCTTATAAAATTGTTGCTTCGATCACATAGTAAAACAACCTTTTTACTGCAAGTCTGGTATCATTGCAAAGCCGAGGTTGTTTAATATTGCGTAGCATTATTATCGGCTCGCCAACTTTCAATGGTAGATAATGTGGTGGCAAACCAGGCAAATCAAGAGAATTCTAAAATTCAGTGGGATAATTCACGACATCCTCTTGATTCTGTGTCGATCGACTTGTATGCAAAAAATTGATTTGGTATTTATTATAAAATGTCGGCATTGATAACATTTACGTCTTTATTTATGCGTTGGTTCCCACGTAAATCTAGCAACGTTCTATCTAACACTTCCAAAGACTTTTTGTGAGCCATCGTACATTCATCCCAAACGATTATACTACATTTCTGCAAAACTTTTGCTATGCCTGAATTCTTAGAAATTTAACATGTAGGTGTTTCAGTAGCATGCATACTTAATGGCAATTTAGGTGCAGAATATGCAGTTCGGCCGCCTTCCAATAAAGTCGCTGCAATGCCAGAAGAAGCGAGTGCCAATCCAATTTGGGTTATTCTTTACCTAACTTTCCATTAACTTCTTTAATGCAATCTTCCATCCTTTTTTGATTGTTACCACGTCTTCAAGTGTTTTTTTCTACTCAATGGGGGCTATCGTGAACAAAATTTCCCTCGGAATTTTCTCCACCTTCGAAAATTTGAAAGGTCAATACTTCTGCACTGTTCATTGTAAGCTGGCGATTGGCCTTTTTAATGAGAGCCAAAGTCACTATGAAACTTAATATCAATAAATTCCAAGGGAAACTTTTGATATTATTCGAGATTACAATTTTGAAAGTTGGGAACAATTCCCAGGGAAATTTTATTCAAGATAGGCCCCAATGTGATTCTTCTCAAATTTTTCCATTAAATCCTTCATTTGTTTTTGAAGCAGTTCTTTTTTGCATTCCCATTGCTTAAAAACCCCGTCTAATTCTTCTTTGGAATAACTTTTTTGCGAAATACTACGACATCCTCAGTTCCAAAGCTCGTTTAATGATAGTTCTGTTGAAAGCTCAATAGATAAAGCCAATTTGCTTGCAGCGCGGTTTGCAGTTAGTTCGATGCTACCAAATTGTGACATTACTCCGCCTGTACTTTTGAGCGTAACCGATTTTATTCTGATCTTGACAGCATTGTCCAATGGGGAAAAAAAATCGTGTAGAATTTAGTGCTTCGAAAACTCAATGCTATTTACTGTCGCTAAAGCGAAACCCTACCCCAATGTCACTTTCTATGAGTGGCACTTGCATCAAGAAGACTGAACAGCTTTCAGTTCTAGGTATGCGCATCACAGACTATCTTTCTGGAGTGATCACATATTTGACGTTCGCCAAAAACGCTGCTACGATTAAGTGTTTAGGTTTTCTCTGCCGATGCATGAAGTTTTTTACCCCATCTGATCTGGTTATTATATATAAGAACACATATGTATATATACATACCTATATCTGGGTAGGTGTTCCAAAAATCCACTTTAGTCTCTTGGACAGAATTCAAAAGAGAGCTGTAAAAATGATAGGTCACCGTTGTCTAACTGAAACATTTGTATCTCTCGAGCACCTCCGCAATTTTTCATGTCTATCATTATTTTACCGCTATTTTCAGTGGTCTAATAAAATAGCCAGTTGCATTCCTCCCCTTAAACTATATATCCGTAATACTCACGATTTTAGCAATGCTCATCAATTTACCCTTGAGCCCAATTTCGGACGTACAGAGATTCTTTTTTAGCAGCACTACACCAATGTGGAATGCTTTACCCGGCTCAATATTTTCCACTCATTGCAATGTGCGGACATTTAAAACCAATTTGCATCGGTATCTCCTTTATAATCTTATCCTACTTTCCTAATTGCTCGCAATGTGTTTATCATTATAAGGGCATTCACAACCCCTTGAGTGCTTGTATCTGTATAGTATAAAAAAAAATCATTTTACTTACTTTAAACAAATCTTAAGAAGCTCAAAAATTTAAAAATTTGTAATGTATTGCAAAATAATTCCAAACGAAAACTTAACCAAAAAACCCTTGTTGCTAGCACGTAGCACAAATTGAAAAGAAAGTTTTGTCCGAGCCACACTTTCACGAAAGACAAACAAACATACGTACGTGATAAAACAGGAGAACTGCATCATAGTTGAACATATTTATACTTCTCTAATTTTTTCCACAATCAACGTGTCGAAAAATCAAATTCTAAACACGTCTTACATATTTAATTAATTTTTTATTTTATACATATTTTAAAAACATTAAGACATCTTTTTATTCTAAAAAATCGAATAAGCAAGATGTAATTTTGTGTTGTTGGTGTGTTTTGATAGAGTTTCGATCATTTTAGGTAGGTGTACAAAATCAAAAGGTAGGTAGATTACGTTTTCTAATAACTTCTTTTTTAAAGGTAAATTTTAGGGCGGATTACAAAACTTCGGCTTTACCAATTTTCAATGGTTTCTAAACCATCTGCAAGTGTTCCCCTTTCATTTAAAAAAAATTATAAAAATCCATCCAGCCGGATTCTAGTTATAAGGTCACACACAAAATCGGCCCTAGCGAGGTATCCGTTTGGAGCGGAAATTTCTCCGATTCGGAGGATTTTTGCTTCGAGGTATTCTTCCGAACAGCTGTTCGGAATTTTTCTCCGACATTATTTTAACGCACCCGGCAAACTGCGTTGAAGTGCGATCAAGTGCTTTATTTGTGAAATTTCTGACAGCTAAATGCAATTGTTTTTCCGATTTCGTCCGACACAATTTCTTCGCGGAACAAATTACGCCAACGCGTTTGTGTATAATTATTCTTTCCGATAGGATACCTCGAAAGCAACTTGAGCCTCCGACAAAGTATGCGTTGCGGACAATTTTCCGCTCCGAACGGATACCTCGCTAGGGCTGAATAATACACAAATGCGTTGGCGCAATTTGTTCCGCAAAGAATTTGTGTCGGATGAAATCGGAAAAACAATTGCATTAAGCTGTCAGAAATTTCACAAATAAAGCACTTGATCGCACTTCAACGCAGTTCGCCGGGTGCGTTAAAATAATGTCGGAGAAAAATTCCGAACAGCTGTTCGGAAGAATACTTCGAAGCAAAAATCCTCCGAATCGTACAAAATCGGAGAATATTCCGCTCCGAACGGATACCTCGCTAGGGCCGAATAACTCGTTTTTATATACATATATATAATATAGATATATAGATTAAAGTTTATATTTTGTTACGATTTTTGGATATTTTTTATAAATAAAGAATTATTGACGTAAAAATCCGAAGTTAGTAATACTTTAGATAGAACCCCGGTAAACCGGCGAGCAAAACCTCAGCCTTGGACAAATAGACATCACAGCTCTTAGATGTAATCCACAAGTGATAATATTCGACTGACTGAGAACCATCATTAACTAGACCAAATCCAGGACAAATGCTGGCTAAGCATAGTGTGCATAAGTGAAGCAGTCCAATATCTGGTACCAGGCCTAAGCCTTGGATACGGCACACGGGAAATAATGTCCCGACGCCAGCGGCCACTGCCAAGATTTGTGGGAGTGACATGAAAGTTACTTTGTTTATGGTCTTCATTCTTTTCATCATAAATACAGACCAGAAAGGGTTCATTGGTTACCCATAGTCCAGACTGCTGAGTGTGTCGTTTATTCATATACACACTATTTCTTCTATCAATCGTCAACTGAATGACGATAACCCATGTATGGAGTATAATGTACCTTGTACACAGAAAGTTGTATCATACTATCATATTGCTCTATGACTGGTATGTGCACAATTTATCTTTGCTTGCCTGTGCACCGATAAGTATTTATTTGTGTTTCAAACAAATGGATGCCACCATCCATCGTACTAAGCAGAATATGAAGGTAGTTTATGATGGGTTTAGTGATGGTGGGATGAAGGGAACCACTAGCTAACATTACAATTACAATAGAAAAACTTTTTCGCATTGTCACATTTTCTTAAAACTATTTCACTGAACGAGAAATATGCGAAATATATGGATCGTTATTGTGCATAAAACGCAATATAAAAGTCAAATAGTGAACAGCGAAGGAAATTATTTCATATTCCAAATTATTCTTATACACATATTGATTTGCATATCGTCGCTGTAGATCGAATACCTCGTAACCCAGAAAAGTCGATTTTTCAGGAGAGACAAAAAACTTATTATCAAATCAATGAGAGACGTGTTGTTAATTATGCGCGTGGCTCTGCAATTATAGTTTTTAGGTTCACAGGATATTTTTCATTAGATCCGGAATTTTTTTCACAATATAATTGCATCATTACCTAAAAATCGGTTTTTTCTGGGTTACGAGGTATTCGATCTACAGCGACGATATATTTGTGTTAATTTTTTTTATGCACAGAGAAAGCTCTTCATACGTGTTTTATTATCTTAAGAGTGCATTTTGGGTTGTGTTGTTGTTTAATCCGAGTCTGATCACTCGATTGATCACTCCATAGCACATTTTCAAACAAAAAATCGGTTTTGGGATTTGATGGGATGCACTTTATTCTTTTTCGAAACAAACCGTTTTTCTAAACTATAGAGACCCTTAATCAGCGTCACATTTTTCGAGAATGCAGAGAAATACTCAACATCTGATTTAATTATTTATTATGTTTTCAATAAGACTAAAATCTGTTTGTTGAATGATCCTCTGTTGTTGTAGTTTTTCATGGATGTGGGGCTCCCGAAACGTTTTTAGTAGTTCTCAAGATGACAAAAGAACAACTGGGGCCAAATTTACCGCATCAGTTATCGAGTAATACGTGACTGAATTATGTGAGTTTGGCATTACCGCTTACGTCATCGAGCAATCGATTACACTAATTTGACGTTTTCATTCGATCACTGATATGACTCACTCACTCGGTCACTGAAGCGGTTATTTGGCCCCTGATTTGGAAAATCCAACTCGAAAATGCCTTAGTGAATTATGTTCACATGCACGTGGGGTCACCAAATAATCGAAGAACTTGTAATGCTATTGTACACAGCCCTGTATTTGTAAGAGTTTCGTTGCTGTGATTGGAATCTTGAAAGTATTTTCACGTCGTCTCGACTTTTTTTACTCATAATACTGTGTTTCGTGAAGTCTTGGGTGTTAATTTTACAAACGGTTCCTAACCGTAATGCGTTTCAATTTTGGATCTCATTATCAAATTTACTTTTACATAAGTGCAAGTACTTGGAATCCAGTCGTGCATTTTGTTTTACACCTAAAAGTATTACCTTAAAGAGAAAAACTCATTTCAATTGTATTAAACATATAATGGTTTAAGTTTAATATAACAAATAAATTTTATTCTTAGTGAAAAAAAAACACTAAAATGAACACAGAAACAAAAAAATATATCCAAAAAGCGGTGACCTAAAAATCATTGCAATACAGATTTTGTAAAATTTGAAATTTGAAAAAAGGCAATTTTAGAATTACTAACTGCATCAACGGAAGACAATTGAAATCTTATTTAAAACATTATACAAAATTGTGCGATCTCATATCAATGGTATAATTATTAATCTATTAAATTCGAAGTTTTTCCAAATATTTTGGAACCAAATATTCAGCTGAGTACTTGTCATATGTAAAGTATTCAAAAAATTTGTCCCTCTGCTTACGGAATATTTCTGGATTTCTAAACCAATTGTATAGCATTTTTATAAGTTGATTGGATGTGTTGTAGAGATTTTCTTTTGGATAAATTTCAGGATATACTAATTTATTTGGTGCTATTGGCATACATCCGCAATATGTGGCCTCAAGCCTAAGAAAACACAAGACATACATAAGTTTTAAACAAAAATATAATATAATGTAAATAAACTTAATACATACATGGCAACTCCATAGAATTCATGACCCGCTGTCGATATTACAATATCGCCAGACATTAGTGCCTTCATATATTTATCACGTGGCAAGAAACCGAAATTCACTAGTTTATGGCCCAACTTCTCTTGGATACCTTCAAATGCCTCTGGAACCAATTGATAGTTTTCCCCGCATATTGTCACTTTAAAATCTACTTGACGTTTGTTCAGCTCTAAAAGTACTTCAACTAAGAGTTTGGGATTTTTATCATGCTCCCACCTGTGTGGCCATATCAGATGCAGGCAGTCCTTTTCTCTAGTGCTTCGTTCCTCGTTGGAAATCAGTCTTTTGGGCATTGAATGAAATTTAATAGGAAAGTATAGGACTTCACACTTTGGTTCAATTTTTTGTTGAATATGTCTGAGTTTAAGATCCGGTTGGATATTCAAAAAAGGGGTTATACTTTCTAGGAACGACGTACGGTTGAAATTAGAGTTGAAAATTACTTGGTCAGCTGCTAAGCTAAAATAAATAAAAGTATTCAATTAGTTTGAAAATCAGAAGAATAAAAGTTACTCTTTTCATATGAGCCACTATGAATTATAATCTTCAGAATGGGGGATCAGAGTATGCTATCTGATTGCAAATTAATATAGAAAAGTCATGTTTTGCAGTGATGTACAACGAAGAATTTTTACCCAAAGTCGCTAATTACTTACACTGCTATATTCAAATATTTTAAAATCTTTATACATTTCATACCAACATTTTAAAGAAACTAGCATGCTGTAGGTTTTTTATTAATGTCGGACTGGGGGATACTGCTGACGTGCAGGACTGACTGTTCAATATTAAACATAAAGAAGCCTCTAAATAAAACGGTTATTGGTGTTTTGATAAAGTTCAATAACGAGGTTTTTACTGCCTCTACATACTTCTATCTGGACGTTGTAGGAACTGGGGGCTTCGAGCTGTATCTTTTCCTACACATCACGTTGGTAACCGCCGGATACTGGTCTTGGCTTTATGTCATGACTTGCTAAACTTGTAATTCCAACACAGATTAGAGGTTAGTGCGTCGGGCTAACGACCCGGCCACATTAAAAAACACCTATTGTTATCAGAGAGACGCGAGAAGCCTCGGATAACAACCCCCCTCAAATGGCAACCAGACCCGGAACGAAAATGGACTCCGATTTACGTGTATGCACCTGGAATGAATCTGTCCTCTCGCGGTACAAGGCAGACATTACCGCGATCCAGGAGATACGATGGATAGGATCAGGAATAACGAAAAGAAAAGATTGCGACATTTATTGCAGCTGTCATCAAAGATTGCACATGTTAAGATGCGGATTCGTCGTGGGAAATCGATGTTAAGCCGATTAGCGATCGCCTGGCTGTGATCCGCATCAAAACTACTTTTCAAAACATCAGCCTTATATGTGCACACGCTCCTACCGATGAAGCTGAGGAGTCTAACAAGGAGGAGTTTTACGACCTACTGGACGGAGCCTACTGAGCCTGTCCGGAGTACGATATCAAAGTCGTGCTCGGAGATTTCAATGCTAAAGTCGGGAAGGTAAATATCTTTGGCGGATTAGTTGGAAAGCTAAGCCCCCACGAAACGACAACAGATAACGGCTTCCGACTAATCGACTTTGCTGCAGCTCGAAATACGGTGATAAGTAGCACTAGGTTCCCCAGGCGAAGGATATACAGGAACCTGACGATCTCCAGATGGTCGAACCGCCAACCAAATCCACCACGTGCTTATTGGTGCAAGACACGCGTCGAACATCTTGGACGTACGAACTTTCCGGGGGGCAAACATGGATTCTGACTACTTTCTTGTTGTGACAAAGTTCAGAGCCCGACTGTCCAACGAAAAGAAAGCGAAGACCGTCTAAAGGAAGAAATTCAATATTGCATGCATTAGCACACCTGAGAAAGCCAGATACTATAGTGAGCAATTGACCGGGAAACTCTCTGCCGCACCCCCAGCCACAAGCGTCAACAACCAGTTGAACCAGTATCACTACATTATCAAGGAGGTAGCTGAGACCACCATAGGCTATCAACCACCCAGAAAAAAACCCGGGGTATGACAATGAATGCGCGGTAATGATACAGGAGACGGAAAATGCACGAATGCAAATGCTGCAAAGAAAAACAAGAGCAGCAAAAGAGGAGTACCGTGAAAAGAGAAGGAGAGAGAAAAAACCCTGAGCAGAAAAAAAGAGCATCCGCAGCCTCTCAACTCAGGTATTTCGAGGAGTCTAGCACCGCCACCAACATCCGCCGGTTCTTACAAAACAGCCAAGCAACTGGCATCAGCTTATAGGACCGGCACGCAAGCTCTTCGAAACAGCGAAGGGAACCTAGTCACCGAAGCACAGGGAATTGTAGACATTTTTAAGCACATTTCCAGCAGCTGCTTAATGGACACTATTTAGACGAAGCTACAGGAGAGCAAAGAAGCATGAGACCAGTCAATGAAGATCCAGTTCCAGTACCCAATACTGAAGAGGTTAGATAAGTAATCCACAGGCTTAAGGACAACAAATCTGCCGGCTCGGATGGCCTACCTGCGGAACTCTTCAAGTATGGAGGAGATGTCCTGATAGGGCGCATGCATCAGCTCATCAACCAAGTTTGGGAGGAGGAGAGTATGCCCAACGGCTGGTCAAATAGCTCCATATGCCCAATCTACAAAAAAGAAGGCGATAATCTAAATAAACTACAGAGGCATATCCCTGCTTAATGATGCCTACAAGATCCTATCCACCGTACTAACTGAGCGTCTAAAACCTTTCTACAACACTATGATCTACACGTACCAGAGTGGCTTCAGGCCAGGCAGATCAACGATAGATCAAATCTTCACAATAACGAATACAAACAAAATAGCAGGCAAGCCGACAATAGTGCGTATTTATTTATTGATGCTTGTGAATGTACAATTGCGTTTGAGGGTTTTTAATAACTAAGATGTTCGTGTGGTACTTAAACACAAAATGCAATAAATTCATCCGTGTTTCCAAAAGAATGGCTACTTTATTCCTTTCCAATGCATTTAAAAAAAACTTATTCTAAATATTTGCATCCTTCGAAAATAACGTTTGAAACCTATTAAGATTAAGACATCAAATACTTTTATTTGCCGCGAAGGGAAAGTCGGTCGAGTTGAATTGAAGCTTATTGACTTCGACTACATACAATGAACCCACATGATGCACTCGCACTCAAAATATAATTATTTGTATTTGCTTTGAAGAAACGCCTCATATTTTGCTACCATTTGAAATTTGCTAATTATTTTTTATATTTGACTTACCATGTTAGTATTTGATTTAGTCCATATTGGCAGTCTCTTTCTTTTGCTTCACGTACAGGATAGACCAATTGGTTTTCATGGAAATATACAATTTTGCGGCATGCCATCAAATCCGAACGTGTTCCAATTAATTCTGCCAAATTAAGTACCGAGCTGGTGAAAATTACCTTGTATTCGTGCTCTAATGGGATTAGTTGGGAAAAATAAAGGGCACTTGTGCGAGCCCTCCAGTGCCACTTTTTAGCCGGAAGACTATAAACTTCATATTCTCCCGGTGGTATACCTAAAGTAGAACCAAATATGATTTTTTAACCCGGACATAGTGCAATTGCTCACATTCTATTATGGTATCGATGAGTTGCTTGTGGCTTCCACCATAAAAAGGCTCTAAAATCAATATTGTTGGTTTTGGCATTTTTGTTAAGAAATGCTTAAATGCTTTTCATACAATAAGAATTAGATAAACAGTCAGGTAAACATTTTTAAAAATCAACAAGAGAAGGCCCTAGTCTGTTTTTGATTTGAGTATAGTAAACTTTGCTTTTAGGTTTTAAGTTTTAGGTGCGTTTGGCAATTTGAAATTTCGTACAGTTTTGAGAAACATGCATTTCTTTAAATGGGCTTGACAGACGTCAGATGTCAGTGCCAGCCATTGGTCGCGTTCACCTCGTAGTCCGATAGGGTATCTAATGTCGATTTCCTTTACACACTAGGGATTTTAGGGATTTCGATCCCTTGTCAAATTTTGTCTTTTTAGTGTGCGTATTTCGTATACATGTAAATCCCTTCCCAAATACGGATTCGAAAGATTTGATCTCTGTCAAAAAAAAATCGATTTTTTTGGTGTGAAGGAACGTAAAATCTCTCGTAAAAGTCAAAATTTGACAAGGGATCGCAATCCCTAAAATCCCTAGTGTGTAAAGGAAATCGACATAAGATACTTTAGTATCCGATAAGGGGGGTTCACATGGAAGAACATGGTTGTACAACATTGTTCCATGGGAAAATAACTGTACACACTACTTTGCGTTCACATAGGATACTGATGTTGTCGAACATCATTATTTTTATATCTTAGAAGTGAACGGAAGCAGTATGACGATACAAATTTTGGCAGCCGTAATTATGAACGATATTCTTGAAGAGGAAGAAAACACGAAACTTGCATTTTCTTCCACTTCTTTATATTTTGTTAGGAGTTTTATTCTTATAAAATTTATTCTTTATAAATTTCACTTTTTATTTTCCACAATTCTGGTAAATTTCTTATTAGGTGTGTTTTTTTTGCAAGTCCATATAGAATTGTAAAAAAAAACGACATCGGGATTAAGCGCTTTACATGCAAATGCAACAACCACTTAAATCTATATAGAGTTAGCTAAGACCAGATAATTATCGAGAGTTAATCTAAGACCCGATAAAAAAGGTGATGCCAAAATAGTTTTATCTATATGTTATCGATAATTTGCTCAGAGACGTCAAAAGTGAAGTTTTTGGATTGGTTGATGCTAGTCGTCAATAAGCTGACAAATGTCATAGCGTACACAGTGCTTCCAGCCATATGGAAAAAAAACTCCTAAATCCCGATGTCGTTTTTTTTTACAATTCTATATGGACTTGCAAAAAAAACACACCTATTATAAAGTTCAAAAAATCTTTTTAAAACTCATTATTTGGTATAGATGCCATTTTTCCGTTGAATGTTTTATGGCCGAGATAATTTACAGAATGAAAAAAAAAATATCAAAGTTGTCAACATCTGTTCACACAGGTTGGTTGGTTGCACGAACCACCCAGGTTTTCAAAATATTTTGAAAACCATGCAACATTGTTCGGTTTTGCGTTCATATGATAGAACATTGATGGCTATCGAACTATGTTGTACAAGATGTTCTTCCATGTGAACACCCCTATACGTTGGCGAACGACAAAAACCGGATAGGTACCATTTACTGTCAAAGTCAAAAAAAGACGTGAATCGTCCAGGGTTGGCCGATTCAACTACATGCCTAATTTACTACAATTTGTTACGTCTGCTACATACGTAGTTAATTCATAAAAAAATAGAATAATGGAAACCAAACAATTTTGCACATTTATGATCTTATGAAGGTTTGTACAAAAACTGAAAATGTTTCATTTACCATAAAGATGAGGAATTGTAGGAATGATACATGATAGATGGGAAGTTTATTTTTGCAGACAAACAATTTTCTTTGGCATAATCAAAGGATTTGGATTATGAACACATGATTTAAAGATATTTTTTAATGCTGAATTTATTGTACAATGTATGTTGCGACGATTTAGTTGCAGCAAGAGACCATTTGCTAATCCGCAAAACAAACAATTAATATTATACATATGTATGTATACTGGATTACAAATCCTATGAATTTTTTTTTATTATAATAATTCATTAAATATTTAAGAATATAATATGGTATAGCCCTTATAAATATATACAACTGACAATGTCTCTATTAAGCTTTTAGTTCAAATTTTTGATAATTTAATCCTGCAATGAGAAAAGGTAAATTGAAAAGGGCAGATTTTTTAACCACAAATCATCTCACGCCAACGAGGTTTCTTTTTTTGAGATTTTAATTAGCGGTGAGCTTTAAGCCGACAGAGTTAAGCTACAATTTTTTTTAGTGCTTGTTCGCATTTGGTGAGTAGACGCTGTCGTTTCAAGGTACGTACATATAAATATTACCAAAAAAACTTCTTAAAAATAATAAAAACCAAGAACTTGTAATTATATTGAAACTGTTTATTTTAAAGGAGCGCAGCACACTTGTCGAAAAGAGCTCCAGTACGATCATTTTCTATTTTAATTGTGTAGTAAATTCACCTTCAGCCCAATTATTATGTGGCTTTTTGACTAGCCATTTTCACTTCGCTTATTAAAAAAGAAAACGCCCAACTAACATACTCTCCAGAGCTAAACTCTTGAAATCTGACAAAAAAAAAAAAATCCTATACAACTCTCTTATATCCCATTGTTATACCTAAGTATTAATATCTTGTTATGAAACTGAACTGGGGTTTCATAACATTTTTATTTTAAGAGGTAAACACTTTTGCTGCTTAAAACTACTTAAATCTACTTAAATCTTATAGCAAAACTATTTTCTCTTCTTGCAATTAGATTATATAAGCTTATAGTCTTAAAAGAATCCTTTTCTGAAAACTCAGCTCTAAATATGTCCATATAATCCCATAACAAGTCATGTTTAAGAGTTAAGATCATTTCATATTTCTATGAAAATCCTAAAAGAATTTGAGTTTAATACCTCCTATATCAAGAAACAATCTGAAGTTCAAAGAATAAAAGCTTTGCAGTAGGATCCGAATGAGATCTTTAATGCAACAAACTTTACTTTTCTCAATTAGTAAATTAGTACTAGACGCAGTTAAAAAGTTATAGTTCGGCCAACGCTGTACTCGACACAAAAAAAAAATAAATCAGCTGAAATGTCAGCTGTTCTTCAAAATTCCCCTTGGATAGTTAAGTATAACAAACATTTTTGGATAGCTTTAGATTTCTGCTTGACATCAGCTGTTTCGTTAATCAGTTGTTTTTTCCTATGGGATTACAACAACACCTTTGAGTATATATAATATGGAGGGCTCGTTTCTATTCCAAATGCGTGACTATCATAGGGGGCGCTACTCAAATTTGTGTAAGACAAAGTTATTGCCGAGTTCTTCATATCACATGTGACAGAGAACAATATGCGAGGAGAAGGTAAGCACAAATCGGAGGATACGGCTGTATCCTTAACTTACAGAAAGTGAGACAGCGACCCCTATCACAACTTCAAGTACTACAATGCATTAGGGATAGGAACGAGCCCTCCATATTATATATACTCAAAGAACAACACCAACAAATCCGGATACCTTTGGATACGTACCCGAACGCGACCATTGACTGATCCACTCCGTCGGTCACTGGGCGCATTCACAAACCTAGTCACTACGTAGTCAACTCGTTCTGATTGGCTAAAGACAACTAAAAATTTAGTTGAAATTTCCCCTCAAACGTAGTGTAAAAATTTCTGCTTCAAAGCTAGTTGACATTTCACAATCAGATCTTCATTGAAAATACAAATTTAATTTTTGGTGGAAGATATTTTCGAAGTGAAATTATTAAACAAATTAATATTATATCTTATATTTGATGTTATTTAATTTAAACTGTAAAAAAAAGTTTATTTAAAGTTCTCAAAACACAATTTTTCTTATTTTATATGTTTACATCTGTCATTGATATGACAGTTTCCATTGACTAGCTTTGTAGTGCAATTTTGCATTCACAAAGCTAGTTAACTTTTTGACTATGTAGTGACTAGGTTAGTGAATGCGCCCATTGACATATTATATATGGCATTTTTTATATTGGTAATTGTTAAGCGAACTTGGCATCACCACTTTCGATTAATAATAATCGAAATAATACGAAAGAGTACAATGTATAAATCTAATGTCGATTTCCTTTACACACTAGGGATTTTAGGGATTGCGATCCCTTGTCAAATTTTGACTTTTACGAGAGATTTTACGTTCCTTCACACCAAAAAAATCGATTTTTTTTTGACAGAGATCAAATCTTTCGAATCCGTATTTGGGAAGGGATTTACATGTGTACGAAATACGCACACTAAAAAGACAAAATTTGACAAGGGATCGAAATCCCTAGTGTGTAAAGGAAATCGACATAACTATCTATATATAACTATCTCTGTAATTGAAGAACACGCGGAATTTCAAAGCTTCCTCCCACCATTTTTTCTTTTCACTTTTCATGAAGAAGCCGGCGAGCAACTTTACAACAGGCGAAAAATCAAGTTAAAATTATAAATTAAAATTAAATTAATTAAATTAATGTAAAAATTATTGAACAAACTAAACGTAAGTAAAAAATCAAACAAAATGTAAATATGTACTAAGTTAAGTCAATTTTAGGAAAAATAAAGTTTTCTTCTCTACTTTAATACACCATTGAAAAAACTTGTTTTGGGAAATCGTTCAAATATTGAGTTGAACTCAACATTTCTTTATTTTTCGTTTAACGAAATACAATTCAACTGCAAGTTGAAACAATTGTACAAGGGCACAGGATTAGCAAGGTTTATTAGCACCTTGAAAACTGCCCCATTACCTACTTGTTCGTCGGCAACAACACAACAGACTGAAATTCAGCAATATTCGATCAGCATCGTCATCTCCATCGACATAAGAATCGTCGTCTCGATCAACATCGCTATCAGCATCGTCATCATCATCGAAATCCTCATCATCATCGTCATCTCCATCATCATCGACATCAGCATCGTCGTTTCGATCATCGTCGCTATTAGCATCGTCATCATCATCGACATCCTCATCATCGTCATCTCCATCATACGACACATTAGCACGTCATCGCCGTCATCATCGACGTCATCATCATCGGCAAAGGCATCGTCATCATCGTCATCGGCTCTTGATCATCGTTATCAACATAACTCATATCATATCCTCATCGTGTTCAGCACTGTCAACATAACTCATACCATTGGAAAAGAAGGTAAGTCAGTATGTCTCATAATTCCCGTAGTCATAGTAGTGGGTCGGGGTCAAATATTCACAATGCTCAATGGTCAGATAGCGAGGGTTATAATTGTAAAAGATGTACTGCTGAGGAGAATTGCATACTATACGGAGGATTAGATTTTGAGCGTTGGCATTTTGAATTCAAATTATTATCGCTTTATGTTTGCTTTTTATATTTTCATTAATTTTCATAATACCTAAATTTCTTCTTTATTATCTAAACATATTTAAACACGTACCTATATATTTTTAAAGAAGTGTTGAAGAGCGGGTAAGGGCAGCGTAGCGTTGGCACACTAGCTCGACACGGACCGAAGCTGGTTTCGCCTCGAGATTAAATTCGCAAGTGTGGTACCGTATTGTTGTACCAACCCCCCTGTAGAGCGCTCCATAGGTAGGTTCGGAGGTATACGACATTTGGTCATTACCGATAGCCAAGGGTGAGGCTAGGCTCGGTTCCCGTTTTTTTGTTGGTCGACCTATAGTGTAGTACCGCAAAAAAAAAAAAAAAAAAAATATACGTTCCGCTGTTTTTTTTGCGCGCGGGTTCAACATTTGCTTTTTTATCAGCATACATTTTACATTGTTCCTTCTTTTTTTGAGTAATCTTATGAGTCACCTAATCTTGAATACTGAATTTTAAATTTTTGTTTCTTTTTACTATTAGTCAATACTCATTGTATATTGACCTGTCGTTGGTACATTTGCTTTAACATTTAGATTTTGATTTTTTTTATAAATAAAACTATGCTCTGTAAGCCTCGCTCACAATTGGTGTTTTTATGGACTTCTTGAGTTCAAAAATAAAATGAGTAGTTAGGTTTGAAATTTTCAGGGGATGCCGAGGGCGGGCGAGTTTTGAACGGTGAGGAGTGATGCTGTAGCGGGTCACTAACGCTAAAGGGGAATCCTATACAAAAAGGGCCCAATGGATTCCTGGAGAGGAGAGGGTTGGCCAGGTTTGCGACAACATCTGCAACTTCTCTTAGAGCAGCAGCACATATAGTTGGGATCGGTTAGTATTTTTGTTGGCATGAAAGTTATTTTTTTGTAACGAGGTGAGGTTTGGCGGAGAAGCAAGATCCCCCCCTACATCCGGCGAGCTAAGTCGAGCGTAGCCAGCATGCCACCGCTTCTTCCAGTCAAACATTCGTGACCGCCCTATCCTATCCTAGTCCAAAATAATGTCCCTTCCTGTTCCTATCCATTTCCTGCTTCCTTTTCTGATTCGTTTCCTTTCCAACTATCCTAATCCTATCCACGGGTCCTCATCCCTTTACCCCGTTACAAATGGCGCCCATACGTATAGTCCAATGTTTGTCCTTGTCAGTTTTTGTTCAAACATTCTGCGTGTTTTGATTGACTTCAACGAAGCAAATTGTAAGTCTTGATTTGGAAAGCCTTCAGCATACCATTTCAATTGCGACAATGTGTTTCGGAGAAGCCAAGGGAAACAAGTAGAAATTGTTGATTGTATGTGTAATTAAACTTGCAATCAGATTCCAGCTTTTTGGTATGACTTTGATGGGAAAGGTCATAGACGTACCCATCGAATTGCGACTATTGGTGGAATCTGAAGGCAAGGGTGATTAGTGTCCTGTGTAGTTACATTTGTGGCTGCAACCAGAGTCAGAAGGAAACGTAAGTCTTGATCGGGATAGCTCATGAGAAAGCCCGATCAATCGCGACGATGAATTTGGGGTCTGGTTGTAGCGACAAAGGTAACATCTGTGTGTGTGTTTGTTTGTTTTATGTTAAATGCTGCTGCACTAAGAGAAAAAAAAAAAGTGAATAAGTGTCCGTCTATAGTATCACATCCGCAGTAAAGACCAAAAACCAACCACCGTTCATAGCTGCCCAAAGCATCCCCGCAAATTATGAAAGAGAGTTTATACAAAAGAATTGTTTAGAAAAAAATTTAGAAAATTTTTGATTCAGTGAAAGAGATTAATTTTTGGAAGTTATGTGAAAGTAAAGTTTGTCGTTGATAAGATATTGAGTGTTTTTGTTAGTGAGTACCACATTGATTTTTCTTGAAATAGTCGTTTAGTAATTGATTTGAAGAATTTTGTCAGTTAATGTTTCTGTTAGCTATAGGTAGTTTTAATATCATCTTATCGACTTAGGTTAATTTCATGATAATAGGTGTTTGATTCTAATTTTATTTTGTCTTTTTTTAGATAGTAGGTAATAAGTTAGTAATAGTTCGTAAAAAAAACAATAAAATTCCAATAAAAAAAAAATATAAAAATAGTAAAGGCAGAAAAAAAAAAACAATTAGAATTAGAAAGCGTTTAGAGATAAGTTTAATCATAGTTTAGGTTTACATAGGTTTAGAAGATAGTTTTTAGATTTAGCTTAGAAAAAAATTACAAAATACAAAAAAAAAGTAGTGATAAGTGAATTTTTAGTTATAATTTAGATATATGTGTTTAGTTCTAAGGTAATAGGTATAGGTTTACAATTTTTGTTTCAGTTTTCGTATAGCTTAGTTAGAAATAAGGGTACTTAAGATCATAGGGATAAGAATAAATTTTGATTTTTTTTTGTTATAATTCATGTACGTTACGTTTTGTTTTGTTAATTCAGGTCGAAGAAAAGGTTAACAGCAAAATAGTGTAGGAGGTGATGAACTCTGAAAGAGAAAAAGAGATTATTAGTACGCTATATAAACATAATCGTGCAATCACTCGATCTCACTTTAATAAAATTGTTAAAGACTTGTCCAAAATGCCTTTAAGTCACTCGCCAGTACAAAACAAACAAAACGAACCCACAACAAGCAACCAACCAAAAGACGTAGGCCAAGTTCCTCCAATGTTTGCGGTTCCTCCACCTGGAATCCAAAGTTCCGACAACCGGACGGGCAGCTCAAACGACTCATTGACCTCACCTGCCTATAGCGGCTTAACAAACAATGAAGCCATAGAGAATGGGGAGCAAATACAGAACCGCAGTCCGGTAGCGAACGTGAGGGGGGTAGTAGAAAACATTAGTTCTGGTTCCAATGGCAGTGATACCATAGGGAAAAATAGGCAACTGATAGAACTCACCGAAGATAGAAGTCGTACAGGCGTATCGGCAGATCTTGTTGCGGCCATAAATTTTGCGGTAGCTAACGCTTGCGAGCGCTATACCTCTGCTCTTCGGAATGAATTGTCTGAGTCCTTGAAGACGGAAATAAGAAAAAACTTCGCCGAATTAGAAACAATTCGCACGGTAGCACCTCCAGCTGTACCACTTGAAGCGACAAGTCGGAGCCCAAGTGGGTTAGAACTTACGGGGGAATCTAATGTGAGACGAACAGTATTAGAGCCTCCACGGCACTCTCCATACCAAGTAGCTTCACGTCCTTTTGTGGCTATCGAGAATCCGAATGGAAACTCAGATCGTATTCCTTACTGGGAACAGAGGTCCGGTAGTAGAGGATACCATCTGGCTGATTTTCGGGAGACAAATAGCGGAGCGCAGAATCCTAGCGGTGGGTACCTTCCTCAACCACACGTTAACTCTCGCTCATTTTTAAATCTCAATAGCAAAACTCCTATAAAAGTGAACAAATGGGGCTTAAATTTCGATGGTAACGTGGAAGTACTTACCGTTGAGGATTTTGTGTTCCGTTTAGAGACTTTGCAGAGCCAGTATGTCTGTCCTTGGGCTGGGATCCTGAGAGATTTTCACCTCTTGCTCTCCGGTGCTGCGCAGGAATGGTATTGGCAATTCCAACGATCCCATTATCGTCCCGACTGGCCAATGCTTCGGGACGCATTAATGCGCCAATTTCGGAATTCGAAGTCCGACTACGAGATCATGAGGGACATGATGGATCGTAAGCACGGCGCTGGAGAGACAAGTGATGAGTATTTTGCCGCTGTGAATAGGCTAAGGTCCCAGCTCAGGGTTCAGATTCCAGAAATGGAGCTGGTTCAGATATTGAAGCGTAATCTGAACCGAAAGTTAAGTCAGATGGTATATCCACAAGCCATATATACTATGGATCAGCTGCGAAGAGCGTGCAAAGATGCGGAGTTAGCATTTCCGGATAGGGACCGAGAAGCATTCAAAGCTCATCGGCCAACCAATCGGTATGTGGCTAACGAACTTGAGATAGACGGTGAGGAGGGTCCGTTCGGGGATGAGCAAGTGGCCGCGTTCGAACGATCTGGAGCTCGACCAAAAACTTCTCGCGGAGAAAGCGACTCCAAGTTCATGGTTTGCTGGAACTGCAAACAGCAAGGTCACTCTTTCATGGATTGCACATCGACAACCAGAAATTTGTTTTGCTATCGATGCGGATTAGAAGGAGTTATCACTCCACGTTGCCCAAAATGTAATCCGGAAAACAAGTTCCGGAACACGAAGTCAATGGGGAATTCGTGTTCCACACAGACCACCCAATCCAAAGAGCAGTAAATTCTGAAAATAAAAATATACAAATTAAAATTTTAGCACGTGATAGAATAGAGAAAGAAAGCGAGAAACCAGATATTGGTAACCTAAAAGTATTAAAGCCGCTGCATGTAAGATTACGAGAATACGAGATAGCTAGGAACAAAATTTTTAATGGACATAAAAGGGGGGTTACAAAAAGGATTCAAAAAGCCAGAGATAGGTATCGACTTAGATCACAAACAAAGAGAAATATTTCAACTACGGTGTTAGACCTCAATACCGACCCGAGGCCATATGCAAAAGTGGGTATTGGTGGGAAAGAGATGCTGGGGTTACTCGATAGTGGAGCCAGCGTAAGCATATTAGGAAGGGGTTGTATGAACTTAGTTAAAGATATAAATATGGATATTTTACCGTATAAGGCAGGTGTTAGAACCGCTGATGGGAAGTCTCAAGCCATCATCGGCAAGGTTTATACGCCAGTTACTTACAAAAATATACAGCAGTCCATAACATTCTTCCTTGTGCCTAGTCTGGAACAGGAGTTATATCTGGGGATTGATTTTTGGAAAAGGTTTAATATTGCACCCAATATAGTTAGTTCTGTTTCGATTCCAGAGGAAGAAGCAGACCTAGTAAATGCTCATCAGCTCACACCAGAGCAGCGATTAGAATTGGAGACGGTCAGGCGGAAATTTCTAGATTTTGATCGACACGGTCTCGGGAAAACGACGATGATGGAGCATGTCATCGATACCGGGGACGCGGAGCCTGTTAAGCAGCGTCACTACCCTGTTTCGCCAGCGGTACAAGCCTTACTATACCAAGAGATAGATCGGATGCTTAGGCTCGGCGTTATAGAGGAGAGCGAGAGTCCTTGGTGCTCGCCCGTAGTCCTTATAAAGAAGCCAGCAGTAGACGGGACTGTAAAGTACCGCTTCTGTCTGGATTCTCGTAAGGTCAACGCGTTAAGCAAAAAGGACGCTAACCCTCTTCCTCATATCGACGGGCTTATCAGTCGACTACCTAATACCTACTTCATAAGTAGTGTAGACCTTAAAGAAGCGTTCTGGCAAATACCGCTGGAGAAACAGAGTAGGGAGAAAACTGCGTTTGCGGTACCGGGGAGACCCTTATATCATTTTAAGGTGATGCCATTTGGGTTGTGCAACGCAGCTCAAAGGCTTTGCCGATTAATGGATAAGGTGATCCCTGCACGACTCAGGGACAACGTCTTCGTGTATTTAGACGACCTGTTAATCATCGCACCGGATTTCGAGACCCATATCACCATGCTGGGCGAAGTAGCTGAGTGTTTAAGAAAGGCCAATCTCACCATCAACTTAAAAAAATCAAAGTTTTGTTTTAAAGAACTAAAGTATCTGGGTTTTATCGTTGGTGGTGGGAAGTTAAAGACTGACCCGGAAAAGGTTGAAGCGGTAGTTAATTTTCCGATGCCTAAAAACGCACGCCAAGTTCGCCGGCTGCTTGGTCTAGCAGGGTGGTATAGGAGATTCATCAAGGACTTTTCCAGCCTGACCTCTCCCCTTACAGACACCCTTAAGAAGAAAGACGCGAAGTTTAAAATGACCGATGAAGCAATTTCAGCGTTCGAGGAACTGAAAAGAGTTCTGACAACCGCCCCTGTCCTCAGTCACCCAGATTTCAAGAAAAGGTTTTACATTCAGTGTGATGCTTCAGACTCTGGAATCGGAGCAGTACTATTCCAGAAGAACGAGGAGGGAGGAGAAGTCCCAATCTCGTACTATTCTCAAAAGCTAAATTCTTGTCAGAGAAACTATAGTGTGACCGAGAGGGAGTGTATGGCGGCAGTAATGGCAGTAAAAAAGTTTAGGCCCTATGTTGAGGGTATGGATTTCACCGTAATCACCGACCACTCCAGTCTCAAATGGTTGATGACCATGAAGGACTTGAGTGGGAGGCTGGCTAGGTGGAGTTTAGAATTACAAACCTATACCTTCAACATAGAGCACCGAAAGGGAACGCTTAATGTCGTACCGGACACTCTTTCTCGGGCACACGTAGACAGTATGGAGATCGGGAATATTGCTCCGTTGATTGATCTTAACTCGGATGAGTTCAAATCAAGCGAGTATGAAGACCTGATAGCAACAATTCGATCAAATCAAGAACAATTGCCTGATTTAAAAATTATAGACAACTTTGTGTACAAGCGCTCTTTCGCAGTTGAAAACGAAGAGCCCAACTATGAGCATAATTGGCGTTTGTGGGTACCGTCAGGTTTGACCGAAGGGATTATTGAGCGGGCCCATGATCCACCACAGGCAGCTCATGGAGGTGTGGCGAAAACCCTTAATCGTATTCGGCAATACTTTTATTGGCCGAACATGACCGTTCAGATTAGGGAATTTGTTACAAAATGTGCAATATGCAAGCAATGCAAACCATCGAATCAAATTTTACGTCCACCTATTGCAAGTACCTTTAGTGTTAATCGTCCCTTTCAAAAATTATATGTCGATTTCCTAGGTCCCTATCCAAGGTCAAAGTCCGGTAATGCCTATGTGTTCGTGGTGTTAGAACATCTTACAAAGTATGTTTTCTTGGAACCTTTGCGGTCAGCAAATACAAGTAGTATTATAAAATTTCTCCAAAATGACATTTTTAACGCCTTCGGAGTTCCACAAATCATACATTCAGATAATGGCAAGCAATTTCTCGCTAAAGATTTCCAAACTCTCCTGCAAAAGTATGGAATTCAACATTTCCGAACCGCCAATTACGCACCGCAATCCAACGCCTCGGAGAGGGTCAACAGAACGCTATTGGCGGCTATACGCTCCTATTTGAAGGAAGACCAGCGCGACTGGGATATGCACCTCAGTGATATCGCAGGCGCGTTGAGGAGTTCAGTTCATTCAGCTACGGGTGTATCGCCATATTTTGCCCTGTTTGGCGTAAACATGATGACCCATGGTAGCGGGTATGAACTAACTCAGAAGCTAAGTACGGTTGACGATGGCGAGCTGTTGACTCTCCCACGGCATAATAGATTGCAATGTATTCGCGAGAAAATTAAAGACGGAATCATAAAAGCTAAAGAGAAAAGCGACAAAGTCTATAATATGCGAACCCGAAACGTGAAATATGTTCCTGGACAGGAAGTTTATAGACGTAATTTCATTTTAAGCGACACGTCGAAGTATTTATCGGCGAAATTGTGCCCAAAATTCGTAAAATGTCGCATAGTAAAGGCAGTAGGAAAGAATAACTACGAACTGGAAAACCTGTCAGGAAAGAAATTGGGAATATTCCATGCCAAAGATATTAAACAATAGCTTTATAACATCAACGCAATCTGTGATATATATGTAAATATGTCACTATCCTACCCTCTCCTATGTGAATGTCTCTATAGAACCTACAGCTAACTCGTGAACCTTGAACTAATATATTTTTGGTTCCTTTCCTCTCACCTGAATATAGATATATTTGATATGAATTTCAACTTTCAAATTCAAGTTTTCTTTTGTAATTTAATAGCTTTATCTATGTATGTTATTTATTTATTTTCAGATTAATTTATTAGATTTATTTATTAATTTATTTCCAGAGTATTTATTAGAGTCAAAATATTTATTTATTTAGTTATTTAAGCATAGTTATATATTCGAGTTTATTTATTTATTCATTTTACAGAGTTTTATTAGAGGTTATTTAGTTAGTTATTTATATTTATATTTGATTTTTTATTTATTAGTTCAATCACTTAGTGTCAGTTTTGCATCCAAGTTAAATAATAGTTTTTGTTTTTTTTTGTTTTATGGATAATTTTATCAATAATTTATTCATTTTTATAAATTTTTTTTGGTTAGTGTATTTATGTACTTGAATATTATTTATTAATTTTTCGTTCAGTGTAGGGACTCTAAATTTTACTAAGACTTCCTATTTTATCAGTTTTCTTTGTGGTATATAATTTAGTTTTCGTTAGGTGTTAAATCCTTCAAAATACTCCCAATCTATTGCCAGGTCATTGTACTAACACCATTACAAATTAAATATTCAAGGTTTCCAAATAAATCTTGACCTAATCTCAATCCCCAGATATTTAACCAAACCATTCTCGAAAAATACATAGAAAAAGGGAAATGATCCTTATCTACATATCGCCACGAGCGCCGATATCTAATGTGCAATATTTAACTTATGTGCAATAAAAATGTAACCAACTCTGTGATAACTTTGTGTCCGATATGTGTGTTAGTAATGGTGAAATTTATGTCTTATTCCTTACGAAAGGAAAGTAAACAAAATGCCACACAAAACACTGACTGAATTCAATTGACTCAATCAATTTCCTTTTTGAAACTTGATCCCCAAGCTCAATTGAGTCAAGGAAATAATAACACTTTCTTCATCTGCAATACGCAAAGAATGGTTATAAAGTTGGTACTAAGGGTACATAGAAGTACATAGATAGATAAAACAAACGATAGAAAAAAGTTTAAGGATCATTGTCTCACAGCTCACAGCTCACAGATAAGAAAAGCGGCTGATAATAAAATATTTAAATAATCTTAGCCCGGCTTTTTAACGTGGGTTCATCCCCAACGTCGTTGGTAGTTAGAGTCTGCCTATCACCGTCTTTGTAAGATTGTAAAAATGGCCAAATCCGGAGGTTTGTTGCGGCTGCCTATGTAGGGAACTGACAAAACACGAAAAGTTATGAAGACCTCTGAACGACCGGTCGAAAAATCCATCGAGATGAAAATTCACATAAAATTCCTTTCAAACAATATAATAATTATTACTTACTTTTTGGAATAAAAGATATCAAGAAAATGTTCGTCTTGTATTGGCAAAAGAATAACCTGGGGTTGTTCCAGAAGGCACTACTTGCTGAATCGCTTGGTACGATAGTCATTCTGAAGTGGTTTCCCCTCATCAGACCGATGAATGATGAGCATGTTTCTTTGATAGCAGTATATCGAAAATAAAAATCTTTGTCACTACTTTGGCATCTCTAGAAAGAAAATCTGCATTAACGTAAACCAAGAGCACGCCTTAAAGACAAGTTAACCTACAGGAACTGATCCAGAAGCTCGTTTATGTAATCCGCAAAAAGCACAGGTTCGAATAGCTTTCGGTAGTAACAACTAATAAAGCCCGTATGAACGTGAGCGTTCCATAATGTGTTGCTACGGGAAGGCGAATTCGACCTCTTCGAGAGGACACATTTCGCAAGCCGGCCTTCAAATTGGTATACTACCCTTCGGGAGTATCTTAATATTCTTTTAGGAAGTCTTTCGAAAGGAGCCGCCTTGACTGACTTTGTTTTGAGCTTTTGCTTGAAGGCATGCTGTTCTGGGTGAGGGTGCACAATTTGTTTGTCACTCGGGGCGGTCTGATGTCAAACTCTTGATAAGGTAGGATGTTGAGAGGATCTTTGGGATTTCTCTGCTGAAGTGCAGAACAAAAGTTTATTGCTATACGAAACCACTATATGAAATAAATTACCTTCTTCAGAGTGGTGTTAGCTGAAAGTGACTTCAATGAGGATCGTTGGATGGTGGTCTCTAGCTACGGATGAGCGTTCGTCGTGGGTCCCACCGCGGTTTAACTGACCAGAGTTTTGAGTTTTTTCGGTGGTGTCTTCTCTGTCGGAGGAGGGGTGTTCACGGCCACTTTATTTTCGTTATTTTTGTTCAGTTGGATGAGCGTCAGAAAGGCACGAGGATTGTAGGCTAATAATGGAGTGAATTATTGGCAAGTTATCGGAAAGAAGGCAGAAAGGGTGAATGGAGCAAAATTCAACCAAAAGTACGTTTTGAAATGTTTTGGTTGTAATTTCGAGTTTCATTGCCAAAATGACAGCTAGCGATTTTCGAAATTATGACAGCGGTAGGTTAGAGAAATCTGTACAGCGGTGTTGAGGTTCGAGAATGAGAGGACTGGTTGGGTAGTGCACACACCGTGGTAGGTTTAGGGGTATTATTTCTTAACCATAAAGGGGAGGTTCTGCAGAGAGAGGGCTCCTCCAAACTGGTGGTGTTAGCCCAAACGGGGCTCATTTACCTTACCAAACAAAGGCAAAGCGTTTCTTTGGTGTGGAGGATTTATAGTTGTCGGCAAAAGTAGGAGAACATAGATTTTAGTTCGAAAGTTAACGTCTTGGAGTTTGGTTTGTGCGATATAATAGGGAACGGGTACTTTTCACGGTAATAGTTTAAATTTTGTGTTTCCCCAAACGGAAAATATAAAAATTAATTTTTTTTAGAATGTGGCGAGTGACTAAAAGATTAAACGGAAACGACGAAGAAAACAATTTTATATAAAAATTTGCATCGAAGGATCGAGTGAAAAGGCGGTCACCGATAAAGGTCCAAGTCGGTGCCGCCATATTTTTACCGGCAGGATACAACAGAACAATGAAAGAACCGTAAAAGGAATAAGTGCTGCTAACCAATAGCTTATGTGAAGACGGACGTAACCATTGGCAATATAATTTCAAGAAAAGAACTCGGTTGATAAGTACCTTTAAATGATTTTATATTTTTTATATTTTTTGTGTTATGAAATATACAAAGTGTCACCCTATCAAAAAAGACACAATCCATAAGATACCTAAGACACAATCCATATTCGATACTTCGACATAAGCGAAATTAAACTTCGACAATTCGAACATTGTATGCACGAACCAAACCACGTTAAGAATATTATCGAAGCTGAAGAAAAAGAACGAATATTCAATACAACAGCCCGACTTCGTCAACGACCCCATTACCAAAACTTCGGAGTAGATGAACTACGCCGAAAAGCTCTCCTGCAAAACTGAGCTGAGGAGAATTGCATACTATACGGAGGATTAGATTTTGAGCGTTGGCATTTTGAATTCAAATTATTATCGCTTTATGTTTGCTTTTTATATTTTCATTAATTTTCATAATACCTAAATTTCTTCTTTATTATCTAAACATATTTAAACACGTACCTATATATTTTTAAAGAAGTGTTGAAGAGCGGGTAAGGGCAGCGTAGCGTTGGCACACTAGCTCGACACGGACCGAAGCTGGTTTCGCCTCGAGATTAAATTCGCAAGTGTGGTACCGTATTGTTGTACCAACCCCCCTGTAGAGCGCTCCATAGGTAGGTTCGGAGGTATACGACATTTGGTCATTACCGATAGCCAAGGGTGAGGCTAGGCTCGGTTCCCGTTTTTTTGTTGGTCGACCTATAGTGTAGTACCGCAAAAAAAAAAAAAAAAAAAAAATACGTTCCGCTGTTTTTTTTGCGCGCGGGTTCAACATTTGCTTTTTTATCAGCATACATTTTACATTGTTCCTTCTTTTTTTGAGTAATCTTATGAGTCACCTAATCTTGAATACTGAATTTTAAATTTTTGTTTCTTTTTACTATTAGTCAATACTCATTGTATATTGACCTGTCGTTGGTACATTTGCTTTAACATTTAGATTTTGATTTTTTTTATAAATAAAACTATGCTCTGTAAGCCTCGCTCACAATTGGTGTTTTTATGGACTTCTTGAGTTCAAAAATAAAATGAGTAGTTAGGTTTGAAATTTTCAGGGGATGCCGAGGGCGGGCGAGTTTTGAACGGTGAGGAGTGATGCTGTAGCGGGTCACTAACGCTAAAGGGGAATCCTATACAAAAAGGGCCCAATGGATTCCTGGAGAGGAGAGGGTTGGCCAGGTTTGCGACAACATCTGCAACTTCTCTTAGAGCAGCAGCACATATAGTTGGGATCGGTTAGTATTTTTGTTGGCATGAAAGTTATTTTTTTGTAACGAGGTGAGGTTTGGCGGAGAAGCAAGATCCCCCCCTACATCCGGCGAGCTAAGTCGAGCGTAGCCAGCATGCCACCGCTTCTTCCAGTCAAACATTCGTGACCGTCCTATCCTATCCTAGTCCAAAATAATGTCCCTTCCTGTTCCTATCCATTTCCTGCTTCCTTTTCTGATTCGTTTCCTTTCCAACTATCCTAATCCTATCCACGGGTCCTCATCCCTTTACCCCGTTACAGTGCAGCGCAAAAACAAAGGTAGCCCCACTAAAAACGCTTTCAATACCTCGGCTTGAGTTGGAAGCGGCTGTACTAGGAGTCAGACTTTCAAAGTTCATACAGAGTGGTCACACAATTAAATTCGATAGTATCTCATTTTGGACAGATTCACAAGTCGTACTTAGCTGGATAAAGTCAGTCAACAAAAAGTTTAAAAGTTTTGTGGCCATTCGCATTGGAGAAATCCTTGAAAGCTCAAACGGTAACGAATGGAACTGGGTTTCCACTAGAGATAATGTTGCTGACGATGCATCAAAAATTAAAATTAATTACGACTTCAGTTCTGCAAGCAGATGGTATAAAGGACCAACGGTTTTGTACCAAAACCATCTTCCTCTTGAAATAGAACTTCCAGAATTCCCATCGGATGATGAAGGTGCAGAAGAAGTCAAAGAATGCTTCATGCATCGTACAACAACCACTTCACTCGTTTTGGACTTCAGCCGATTTTCACGTTGGAAAAAGCTCCTTAAAACAATGATGTATGTTTACCGCTTTATCAGGCTCTTGCAAAAAATAACCGCTTCAGGCGAATCGATCCTTGATGAAAAAGAAGCAGCGAAAACATATCTCTTCAAACAATGTCAAAAGGAAGGTTTTCCCTACGAATATGAAGCATTAGCCAGTGGAATGGTTTCCGGGAGTGAAGTCAATATCAACAGGACCAGTCCTCTGTATAAGCTCTCACCCTATCTAGATAAACATGAATTAATTCGCATATCTGGAAGAATAGACGCAATAAGTAATGTTTCATTAGAAACTAAAAGACCAATTATTTTACCGAAAGACCACAAAATCACTCACCTAGTTGTTCAAGAGTGCCATCTAAAGTTTCATCACCTCTTCAACGAAACAGTAGTCAACGAGCTTCGACAATTTTATTACATTCCAAACTTGAGACGTATTTTAAAGAAAGTTCAGCAACATTGTCAACATTGCAAAAACAACAGAACCAAACCGTTGCCCCCTCGTATGGCAGAACTACCTTATGCTCGTCTCCAACCATTTCTGAGACCTTTTTCTTACACTGGAGTGGATTACTTTGGGCCGCTTAATGTTAAAGTTGGCAGGCGTCTTGAAAAAAGGTGGGCTATGTTATTAACATGCTTGACTCTGCGTGCAATCCACATTGAGATCGTCTACAGTCTTTCTAGCGATTCTTGCATTTTGGGCTTCAAAAGATTCATTTCCAGACGATGTATGCCTAAAGAAGTGTACTCGGACAACGGTACAAACTTTCGAGGAGCAAGTAAAGAGTTACAGGAGGCCATAAATGAATTGAACAAACGTGTATTAGCTAAAGAGTTTGAAATGGAATTGAGGTGGAACTTCATTCCTCCAGCAGCCCCCCACATGGGTGGGTGTTGGGAACGCATGGTTAGATCCGTAAAACAAACCCTTGTTGAAATATCTCCGACCCGAAACCCCTGCGACGAACTATTGTTTAGCATAATGACAGAAATCGAGAGCATTGTGAATTCACGACCCCTAAGCTACGTACCCATAGATAATGAGAACTGCCAGGCACTGACTCCTAATCACTTATTGGTTGGCTGTGCAAATCAAAAGAGTTTTTGTCAACCCCTTGTAGGTGACGGAGCAGCCATTAAAAAGAATTGGTTAACAGCTGAAAGATACGCACAAACCTTTTGGCAAAGGTGGGTTCGCGAATATTTGCCTGATTTGACCCGGCGAACTAAATGGTACGCACCACAGAAACCGTTACAAGTAGGTGATATTGTTATAATCGTCGACCATAACAACCCGAGGAAAACATGGCCCAAGGGTAAAGTTCTTCAGGTGATTACCGGGAAAGATAGAACAATACGCAGTGCAATTGTGCAAACTCACACAGGGATTTATACCCGCCCAGCTGTAAAACTGGCAGTCTTTGACGTTCGCAAGTTCGAAGAAAGTGGTAATCTGGATCTTAACCCAGTTACCAGGGGGGAGTGTTAAGCGAACTTGGCATCACCACTTTCGATTAATAATAATCGAAATAATACGAAAGAGTACAATGTATAAATCTAACTATCTATATATAACTATCTCTGTAATTGAAGAACACGCGGAATTTCAAAGCTTCCTCCCACCATTTTTTCTTTTCACTTTTCATGAAGAAGCCGGCGAGCAACTTTACAACAGGCGAAAAATCAAGTTAAAATTATAAATTAAAATTAAAGTAATTAAATTAATGTAAAAATTATTGAACAAACTAAACGTAAGTAAAAAATCAAACAAAATGTAAATATGTACTAAGTTAAGTCAATTTTAGGAAAAATAAAGTTGTCTTCTCTACTTTAATACACCATTGAAAAAACTTGTTTTCGGAAATCGTTCAAATATTGAGTTGAACTCAACAGGTAATATTGCATAGTTAATAGTTTCATCTTTGTTTATATTTTTATTTCTTGTACTACCCCTATTTTACTATCCCTATGGATGATCAAATGAAAATTAAGCTATACATCCAGCCATAACTAACTCCAATAAAAGAATGGAAATGACATAATTTCCATAGTAATCTGAGTCAAATTTTCATCTATGGACCAACCATGTTTTGAACTTGTTTTAATGTTAGAAAGAATATTCAAAAGTACAAAAACCACATAATCGAACTCTGGTTAATCCTCCGATATCAGTGGGTAAGAACCACGGAAGAATCATATTCAAAGAACTGTATTTGTTTTCCCATCCTGAAATAGGGCTTACAGGTTTTTTTTATTTTGACAGTTGCATTCATTCATTAAGCGGAATTAATAATTAGCCATGTTTTTTTCGCAAGTCCATATAGAATTGTAAAATAAAATGCACGACTGGGTCGCACGAACTTGCTCCTATGTAATCGACTGGGAATTTTAAAAACGAATGTTATTAGAGAAAACTGTTCATAAGGATAAAATTAATTTTTAAATTCTTTTAGTAGTAACAGAATGCTATGCAAATATGAATTTATGCAAGAAGCTTTTATATACAAACTTTTTAAAAGCTTTTTAAGAAAAATTTTGGTACGCTAATTTAAAGTTTTTATTATTGTTCGAATAAAAATTAAATTTACGAAAAGAAATATTGACCCGTTTCGGAGATATCAAATTTTCAAAAAAAAAAAAAAAAAAATAGATTTTTTTTTTCAAAAATTCAAAAAATATTTATTTTAAAGTTTTGGAACGCAGTGTGTTTTAGACTTTTTAGAAGCTTCTCTATAAAAAAATTCATTAAGATCCGTCTTGTGGATAATGAGAAATTCAAAATTCGAAAAAATGGTTCTATGGTAGGTACAAGCTGTAATATCTTAATTTCAAAATTTTTTTTATTAAATTAAAGATCGTAAAAATTAATTGAAAGAAAAAAAATTTTATCAAAATTCTAGGCACCGTTTTCGAGAAAAATACGATTTTTGAAAACCATTTTTTTTAATTTTTTAGCATTTGTATGGTAGGTACCTTTATTTTTAGGTAAAATAAAAAATTTTGTTTCATATTTTGTAGATCATATTGAGAAACTTTTATTTATCAAGTTTAAAAAAAATCTAGCATGGGGTTTTCAAAATATTGAGTTTTGAAAAAAAAATTTTGAAGTTTTTTTTAAAAATCCAAAAAAATTTGTTTTGAAAATTTGAGTACACAATTCTATTTATGTTTTTGGGGAGTTTTAGCAAAAAAAAAATGATCAAAATCGGTTGAATCGTTTTTGAGAAAATCAAAAACAAAAAATATGGTTCCATGGGGGGTACCCTCAATAACCATTTTTCGGAAAATTTTTTTCAACCAATACCTAGTTTTAATTAAATGAAATTTTTCTGTATCTTTATTTTTAAAATTTGTCGAACAGTTTTTGAGAAAAAAAAATGTTTATAAAATTTCGAAAAAAATTCGTATGGGGGGTACCGTTATTTTTGGTCTTAAAAAAAAAATGAAAAAAACGTGTGGGGGGAAAAAATTAAAACCCATATCTACCAAGTTTAAAGAAAATCGGCCGAGTCGTTTAGCCTGTAGTCGAACAGACAGACAGACAGACAGACAGACAGAATTGCGAGACCCACTTTTTTAGTCTTCGCTATCATCGTAATGTCAACTTTGATCAAAATCTCGAGTTCGATTTTTTTTACGAATGCATAACTTGCCTTATAGTACCTATAAGTCGCAAGTAAAAAACGACATCGGTAGACATGGGTAACGCAGTAAAAATTGGTGCGTTGATACACTAACTCAAGCGCACTTCACTGTATCAGTGAAATGCATTAACGCAGTTTGCGCAATAACGCAGTTTTCGCCATAACGCAATTTTTGTTTTAACTCATTTGAAGCAAAACAGCGCAGCGCAACGCAGCTGTATTTTGTTAACTCATCATCATACAAACTTCGTAGCGCACAAGCGCACACAAGTTGTCCATCGTCGACCAAGCGGTCTAAGTGAGAATGGGGGTGTCTTTTCAAAAAACATTTTTTTTTCGTTTGAGGTGTGGAGACGTTTGTACTTATATCTTTGGTTCTGATAGTCCAATCTTCAAGATTAATATCTTAAATGAAATATGGAATATTTTCCTAAATACTAGTCTAAAAATTTTTGAGGAGGGACAAAGTTTTTCTTACTAAAAGCGTTCAAGGAGCTCCTTTCGATTCGATTTTAAGAACTCTAAATTCAAATGTTGATGAAAAATTTTACAATTTAAAAAAACTGAAGATGCAAATTAATTGCAATAATGCTATTCTACAAATGTGTCATAGGTCATTTTGGAATATATGAAACAGGAGAGGAGGTAGGGTGACTTTTCTCAAATTTTCAATAAAAATTAAATTTTGATTAAAAATTTAATTAAAATCTTAAAAATATGCCGATTTACATACTTTCTAGTTCTTCTAACTTGAGTATTAGTTCTCAGATCTTAATGATTGAAGTATATATTTAAATGAGAAATGTCAAACTTTATTTTTGTGTGAAAAAAAATTCTAAATAACAAAAAATTTCATACTAAAGAGTTAATGACGCAAAAATCAATTCGATTCAAATCACTCAAAATTCAAAAGTTGATGAAAAATTTCAGAATTTTGAAATAAAGTTACCACCTGCTAATTGCCCCAATCCTCTTTTAAAATAATGCTGAACAATGTTTTACAATTAATTCGACAAGAAACACGCTAAAATTGGTTGAAAGGATTTGAAACGAAAAAAATCGATTTCATACAAAAAAGAAATAGAGATGGTTTCATAAACTATTTTTTTACTTCGAAAATATCATGCATATCTTTAAGATTAAAGTCTTAAAATACTGTAGACATTAGACATTCATACAATTTATGAAAAAAAATATCAAGTTTTACCCGACTACACAAAAAAAAATGTAAAAATAATCTGGAGTAGTGATTTTTTTGTTCTCCCACTTAATTGTGGAAAAAATTTAAATAAATACAAAAACCTGAGCATAGAAAATTAAAACTATTTTGTATTATTATTTAATATATTTTCTAAATATATGAAGAAAATTGAAAAGCTCTCAGTCCAACATGAGGGCAGATATAAACTATTTTCTAATACATATTTTTTAAGACTTGTATTTTTTTACACATTGCTTGCTTCTGATATCACTCATTACTTTTGGCATTTTAACGGATTTTTACAAAATATCTTTCATTCGATTAAGAACAAGTAAGCACTTATATTGATATATACAACATGCATGTGCATAGCCTAAAAGCTTCGTTATAGTATCTAATGTAGAAAAAATTCAAAAAAATGTCTTCTATTTATTTATTTTCCAGATAAATGCAAGAAAATTTTCAAAATGTTCGATTTTGCTGCACTCTATTGACTATAACTAGGGAAATACTTCTTCCATCTATAAGATTGAGGTGTCTATGGATAGGTTAAATGTTAAAATATCTCTAATATGAATATTAAAAAAAATTGTAGGTTGTCATACAACTTAAATGGTTAAGAGGCTTGGTTAGATCAAAAAAGAAATCCTAGGCAGAGTTGATAATTCTGCCCACATTTTCTAACCGATTTTAAAAATTAAAATTTTATTATTTTTTTGAATAATCAGCGGTACTTTTCTACGTTACCCACAAGCTGCAATAAGTCTTCTGCAATACAAAAATTTTTTTTCTTAAAAAGCAAAAATACCATATACCACATCATGGAATTTTATTGAATTCCGTCAAAAATGTGAAAAATATGGGAGCGCTACAAGGAAGTCAGCGCTTTCTGTATCTGCTTGAATGGTTTTTGTCTGTGCAGCGCAGCGCTGCGCTTGTCAAAAGCGCTATTCGATCATTGAGTTGATGAGTTGATGAATTGCGCTATTGCGTCACTGCGTCATTGAGTTACAAACTGATGTATCAGCGCACGTAACGCAGCTGCCAAAAAGCTGGAAGCACTGTGTACGCTATAGCCTCCCAACTAACAATTTTGCTTCCTATTTCTGAAATTAAAGAATCATTCGTAGCTATAGTGCTCATATAACCTTTCTTGCTGGAAGTCAAATAGTTATAGGAGTAAAGACTCAATTTTCCTTTAATCATTCTATAATCATACTATAAAATCACATGGCAGTGTATACTCGAACAGTCATCCTAATAAACTGCTTTAAAAGTCATAATTTAGTATTTGTCATCTTTATAGAATCATTATTGGACAGTTTAAGTCAAGACACTATAATCATGATCAATTTTTTTGTGGGACTTTTATAGTGGTATATAGTTCCTATAGTACTGTTATAAAACTGTGCAAATGTAGGCACAGTGCAGCACGTGCTTTTGTACATATTAGGAGGACTCAAGAGTACAAAACAAAACAACAAAATGCGTAATCTGAGAAAATCTTTATAAACGAAATGTAGGACTGTGTCGAACGAACTTGCTAAAATATAGACTGACAATTTAAAAAAAATTAAGGTTTCTGGTCTGTTCACTCTTCTAGCAGTAATAAATAATAACAAAATGACATGTGATTTCTCAGAAGAAAAAAATTCTTGAGAAAAACATTTGGTACGCAATTGTTATTGTTCGGATAAAAAATTGAATCTCAAAAAATATTGGCCTGCTTTTTAGATAACAAGTTTTCAAAAAAAAAAAATATTTTACTTTTTTTTAAACCAAACAAATATTTTCAGTTTTCACCCAAGTAACAATTTTAGCTTGTTCAGAGTAGTTTAAGCGCTTCAAAAGCTTTTCAAATTAGCTTAATAATATAATACATGCTTTAAAAGTACTCTTAGAGCTACTACTCAACTCATTTGAAGCAAATTTCCTGAGTTTGAGAGCTCTTTTTAGCTCCATTTCTGCACTTTTAAAGTCGCTGCATTAAGTACAAGCTTTAATGTCAGGCTAAAAGCCAGTGTCCTGCTTATTAAGAGCTTATTTTTTGATACAATGGAGCACTTTATTTGCTCTTAAGCAGGTCCGCGGTATATTTGGGGCTTTATAAAAACAAAAGTGAGTTGAATTTATTATTTTTAAGAGCACTACCGGCTCTAAATTGTATTTTACGATATTTAAACTGGAGCTGTATGTTCGTCACCAGTGATATATTGAACGAAGTAAGCAATTATTTTGTATTAGTATACGTGTTAATAAATATATTAATGCGAATAAAACAATTTGTATTTGTATTTGTAGTAGATCATTTCAGCATCTTTATTTCTGGCAAATACAATGTTTTCCAAAATGAAACAAAGTATTTAAGATAAAGATATAAGTTGCTTATAATAATATGCTGTTTTTACAAAACGAATGGTGGTTTTTGAGTGCAATTCTAACTTTACCACAAATGTTTGAATTGTACTTAGAAATTTTACAACGCGCTTCTAAAATAAGTGATTTTAACACAAAAACTTTTAAAAATAAATATTTTGAAAAATTTTTGCAGGAACAAAAGTTAAAAAATTTCTATTATATTATGTGCTGCAGGCAGGAACTAAGAGTAAATGAACAAACATTATTTGTTTGTAAATTTATTCTTGATTCCTCTGGCAATTAACCTTTAAAATCAATTCGTTTTTATAATTTTTCTCCATTTATCTAAAACTCTAACATTCGACATATTAAAAAAAAAAAACACTACTTTATTGGTAGTAGAGCTTTTATATCGCCGTAGGTGATGGGCAAAGTTTAACTAGAGTTCCTCAAGAGCGACTTTAATGAGAAAACTACAGGGTGCCTGCTCGAAATTTTTAATGCTTGTTAATTGCCCAAACATGAAGTCTTAAAAATCTTCGCGTGAATCCCTGCTTTTCAGCCAAAAAACAACACAAATGTATTGAAAATTATTTTTGACGCTCTTCCACCACACAAAACATACTTTGAAATACTTAACGTGTGAATCAGAGGTTTATTGCAATAAAACAACGCAAAATCCTTGAATATAATTGTTGATAGTTTTTTGTCGCACAAAGTTGCTCTGAAATACTCCTCGTGTGAATCCCTGCTTTTCAGCAAAAAAACAACACAAATGTATTGAAAAATATTTTTGACACTCTTTTACCACACAAAACATACTTTGAAATGCTTAACGTGTGAATCAGAGGTTTATTGCAATAAAACAACGCGAAATCCTTGAATATAATTGTCGACATGTTTTGGTCGCACAAAGTTGCTTTGAAATACTCCTCGTGTGAATCCCTGGTTTTCGGCCAAAAAACAACACAGATGTATTGAAAATTATTTTTGACACTCTTCTACCACACAAAACATACTTTGAAATACTTAACGTGTGAATCAGAGGTTTATTGCAATAAAACGACGCAACATCCTTGAATATAATTGTTGACATGTTTTTTGTCGCACAAAGTTGCTCTGAAATACTCCTCGTGTGAATCCCTGCTTTTCAGCCAAAAAACAACACAAATGTATTGAAAAATATTTTTGACACTCTTTTACCACACAAAACATACTTTGAAATGCTTAACGTGTGAATCAGAGGTTTATTGCAATAAAACAACGCGAAATCCTTGAATATAATTGTCGACATGTTTTGGTCGCACAAAGTTGCTCTGAAATACTCCTCGTGTGAATCCCTGGTTTTCGGCCAAAAAACAACACAGATGTATTGAAAATTATTTTTGACACTCTTCTACCACACAAAACATACTTTGAAATACTTAACGTGTGAATCAGAGGTTTATTGCAATAAAACAATGCAAAATCCTTGAATATCATTGTTAACATGTTTTTTGTCGCTCAAAGTTTCTTTAAAATTTTTGAGTTTTGTTTGCACAAATTCGTTTTTAAATACTCTTCGTGTGACCTTTAGTTTTCTGCCATAACACAATGCTTGTTTTTTTTGTTTAAGTAATCCTAGCGTGAATTATGTTCCGTCTTGCGAATTTAATACAAAACAATTGTATTGAGCAAAAGCTTAGCTGCATTGAATTATGTCGGTATTTATTGCTTTTATTATTTATTTATTCATTAAAATTATTTAAATAAAATGAAAGTAAATTCTTGGCACTCCCCGCACTAAAAACAATATAATTCTTGACACATAAAATATAGATGTTTATATTTACATATGTATATTTTTAATTTGATGCACCCTGTGTTAACTTTATGCAAAGCATTAACCAAAAATTTGACATTTGAGATGATGTTCTTACTCTTAACCCATATAAAACTGTGTTAAGGCTATGTGTTCTAAAACGGCAAAATATAAGCAAATTTAGAGCTAATGCTACTCCCTCTATTTTGTGATTGCTTTCGGTTTGTCGGTTTGGTACATTGTGTTTGTGTTCCTTCAAGATGTGTTTTAAAATAATCCAAGAGCTGAATACAAAAAATCGCACGGTGCTTACAATAATTCCAGCTGCCTTTGAAGTTAATGGAGTTTACTGGTTCCCTCCACCAAATTGGAGTACCAAAAAATTAAACAGTGTTTTAAAAAATCCATTCTCAAAGCCAGAAATATCTAAATGGGGAGCTAGACATTGCTGTGTGAAAAGGAGCAATATCCCAACGTTTGCTCTCGCTGAGGAGCAGGAAGAAGAACTACTGAACAAAACTATTACCGAGGTGGAAGACGATGCGGAAGTTGAATCAGAATCTTCTTATACGTATGTGCAAGATAAACGAAACAAATCCCAGTCAGCCAGATCACCGCAAGCGAACTTCAATTCAGTTTTAGAGCAATGCTTGGACTCCTTGCCGGTTCCTCAAAGAACAACATACGAATCTGACGACACTGAAATTCAAGTCCAACATTTAGATATATCTGATGTTAATGCGAAGTTTAATGTTTCTGAGATTGTGTTGAATGATGATGAATATTATGGGCAAGACAGGCCACAGTCGGGCTATACGGTAGTGTGTGACAGCTCACCATCTCTAGTGGCAGATGGTGTTGTTTCCTTGATTTTAGAAAATCAAGACAACATTTTCAAAGAGATCAAAATGTTAACAGAGGTCGTAACAACTGGTCTCGCCAAGATCTTGACTCAAAATGACTGTTTGACAAAAATCCAGGCCCAGCGTTTAAACCAAGATATTAAGAATAACATTGTTGAATCTGCCGAAAATTTCGAAAAAAATTATTCTGGTGAGCAGGCCTACACATTCGAGGACCAGCTTTTGGATATCGATTTTAAGGCCGAAATGGTAAGATATATAAAAAATTAAAATGATTGAACAATTGAAACCTAAGCTTTATTTATTTATAGATTCGAAAAATGTCATTCGTAATCGGCAAAAATGGGAAACGGATTGGGCAAGGCTGGACCTATTGTTATGAGTTAGTAGACTCCGTATTTGACAGAGCTTTTTTGACACAGTGCTCATGGACCGGAGCTTCAACCAGTAGGGTTGAAGAAGGAAAAATTCCTTTTTTGAAATTAAAACACATTTTGATACTCTTTGCCACTGTGGTCACAAATGCCGACCCTGATTTCTCTATTGAGAAGACGAAAGAGTTTTTTAAAAAATTGCTAAGGAATTCTACAAGATTCCAATCCCAAGAGATGTCACAAACGCGAAAATCCTCTAAACGTGAGAGGGGTTCAAAAATTTTAAAAATTCAAAATATGTGAGTGCTAAGATCAATTAAATTATTTCTGTTTTTGTTAATATGTTTATATATCTTTTTAGAAAAGCCAGTGAAAGAAAGATAGACGAAATTCCATCTAACACTATAACAAGGGAAGAACGCATGATTTATCTGACCGGGCATGGTGCCTAAAACAAAACTGCTGAAGTGTAAAAAACGAACTCAATTCAAATGTAAATTTTTAACTTTTTTTTCCAGAAATATCGTATTATATATGTATAACATTATCAAAAAAATTCAAAACATATTTTAGTTAACTATGTATGTTTCTTTTTAACTATTGAAGACTGAATACAAGTAAAATTATTTACCACGTTAAGTTACTTTGATTTATTAAATCAATACTTTCTGAAATAAATACGAGTATGTTAATGTAATAAATCAATATCCGTTCGTTTAAATTCTGTTTAGGCATTGGTTTATTTCGCTTGAAAATATTTTTTTCTATTTGCTTCCGTAATCGTTTTGTATTGTGAATTTAGATTTGGAAAATGTATACGAGTATAATGTAAGGAAACGATTCGATCAGGTATTTACATTATATAATATTTAAACAAAATAAGAAATAACAAAGCAAATTAAAACAAGAAAAAACAAATCGAAGTATAATACATGACTTCGTATGTGATGAAGTTGATATAAATTCTTCAAATCAAGGGATTTAAGATCTTGGAGACCTCAGCTATCTCATGGTGAATCTTTCAGCCAAAAAATCGATTTATCTTAAACAGGATCGAATTTCGTCAGTTATGTTAACATTTTTAGAATCATAAAATTTTGCTTGTGTGTGTGCAAATGGCTGTATAATCATTCTAAAATTTTGCAAAATATATATCTAAGATGGGTGCAGTAAAAAAATGACTCAAAATATATGTAGGTCATATGTCTATCTTTATTTTGTAATAATAGGCCTTATGTATATGAATTTTCAGTAACATATTCATTATTAAAAGCTGAAAAATTGAAAGAAACTTGTGTTAATTTAAAACAAATGCATTAGATCAGATTAAATAAACGTAATTTATTTCAAGAAAACAACAATTAATAAAGGAAGAGAACTTTTATATAATTGTCTTGATTAGTTTGGTTCGTATCTTCACTGAATTCCATTTCTGCGGTTGAATTTTTTATGATTAGGATTTCTTCATCAAATAAATTACAATCCTTGTCACCGTTTCCTTTTACATTGTCAATTGGAGCAGGCACATCCAAAGATATTTTAATTTTCTCGCACAGATTGCCAAAATATTTTGCTATTTTTTTTAAGTAAATGCGACATTTTACGTATAAATAATAATAAAATCGAACACCGGAAATTTATATATTTGTATTTGACATTCACAAAATACTAAAGCAAATAGCTTTAATAAATTTTCTTGGCTTTATAGAAGAAAAAGGAATATGTTTTCTTAGAGCTTGAATATTAAGGTATCTTACAGCTCTTAAGTGACTTTTAATATTATTTTGTTGCTACTTAAAAGCCTATTTGAAACGCAAAGAAATAAAACATGCACTGCTCGTTGAAAGCGTTTATAAACATTGTTAAGGAGTATATTTATGGAGCAAAAAGCTTTTAAAGATGATAGAGCCTTAACATGTTCTTAAACATTAATATAGAGACACAATTTTTCATATATCCAATAGAAGCTGTAACTTAATTGGAAATAGTGCTCTAGTATTGAATTCTACTCTTTCAGAGCTACTTTAAAACATTTAAATAACTTGTAGCTGCGCCGATGTTACTTGGGCAGTTTGTATAGAAGTTTTTTTTTAAACTTTTATCAAGCCTCTCTACAAAAAATGTTTTTAAAATCCGATAAGGAGAAATTCAAAATTAGAAAAAATAGGTTTATGGCAAGCACAACCCAGTAATATCTTAATTTCAATTTTTTTATTGAATTATAGATCGTTAAAATTAATCGAAAGGAACAAAAAGTATCAAAATTCTAGGTGCCGTTTTCGATAAAAATACAATTTTTGAAAACCATTTCTTGACAGTGTTTGGAAACATTTTTTTTGTCATATCTTATAGATTGTATTATAAAATTTCTAAGCTTTTAAGAAAATTTCATGAGGTTTTATTTTTACGAACGCATATAGTGTCTATGTTGCAAGTAAAAAGTGAACAATGCAATTTATTTGAAAAAATAAATTAACTTTCATTGATATAAAACTCGAATCATGCAGTTTTTTAAGGAAAAAGTATTTTTTACAATTTTTTTAGCGAGAGTGCTATGTATTGTGGATTGATTGACGAGTCTTTCTGCGCTATCGCTATCTTCTAATATTTTATTCTTAAAAGCACCTATAAAGAAAGCCTATGTGGCTTTATAGGAATTAATTCACGATAAAAGTGATCCCAATTCAACGCCGGTCTTACCAATACCAGTTTGGCCGAGCGGTTAGCGAGCAAGAAATTTGGTGTGAGAGGACCCGAGTTCGATTCCCAGATCTGCCTACACATGTAAGTAATTTTTAAATTAATTTTAAAAGTAAAAGTAGATAAAGTCATACAAAATAATTAATTCTAAGATATTTACAGAAATTATGTGGAAAAAGCCAAAAAACATGCAAAAAAGCATCAAAATAAAAATGAAATCAAATAAGCACAAACAAATAAATATTTTTTTTTTACTTTCTGCATACTCCTATTAGTATTTTATTATTGTTACAGTAAATCTTCTTTTCATGGTCACTATCGACGCAACTGCTGCAATAAAGCATATATTATATTATTTGATGAGCTTTATAGCTGTTAATTTATTTCAAATAAATTACAGAAACTACTTTTTTGAGAATTTTATTTTCTTTTTCTTTGAACTTTTATTATTAAGAAACGAATATAAACGAAGATAAATTAATATAAAATGGAGACTAAAAAATTAAGCTTCTTGTTCTTCCGCTTGTCTTCAAGATACAAATTTTAAAAGCCAAAACTGTATCTATCTATCTTTATATGTATCTGTCTATCTTTGTATTTTTCGTTAGTATCGGTCAGCTGTCAAAGGCGCGTTCAAAGTACCTTCAGATGAATGAATCCAGCATCGAAATTTGTTAGTGGGATTACATTTTGCAACAATAGCAGTACTACTACTCCTATAGTGATGGACTAAATATTCTCTGATTACTTTATGGACGTAGAATATCATATAGTACCTCTATCACATAACGATAAGAATATTTTTCGGAGTAACACAATTTACTCCATAAAGCCTAGTACGCAGATCGGGAAAAATTTTGTATCCCATAAATTTTTTTCCTGGGACAAATTTTGTCTCGGTTATTTTTCCGAGCAGTACGCAGTTCGCGCGCAAAATTCATACTATTGTGAATTGCTCTACAAAATGTCTCCACTAAATTATGCTAGGAAAAAGAATGATACAAGCAATATTTTGCGGGACAAATTTTGACAGCCACCGTATTTCCGAAAATGATTTTTGTCAAAACTGGTTTTATGTAAAAGGTGCTGATGCTTCTCTTAAAAGCATCGAGAGGAGATTCCAAAAAGGTATGAACAACTTTTGTAAGACAACCCGTTCCAGAGATACACTAAAAAATACATTAAATTAGATTTATTCTCTCCAACTTAAAACTTTTGCGCGAGATTTGGAAAAGTTTTGTAGAGATTAAAACTGTAGAGATAAAATTTGTCTTGTCTCGATCTGCGTACTAGGCTTCAAGGTGGAATAGGAGTTAAAAAAAGTCGCCCTTTTAACTCTTTGGAGACAGTACCAAGAAGCTTCTCTAGATGAATATAGAAGTAAAATTGTTAGTTGGGAGTACGCAGATCGAGACAAGACAAAATTTATCTCTACAATTTTAATCTCTACAAAACTTTTCCAAATCTCGCGCAAAAATTTGAAGTTGGAGAGATGAAATCTAATTTAATGTGTTTTTTAGTGTATCTCTGGAACGGGTTGCCTTACCAAAGCTTAAAGCCTAGTACGCAGATCGGGAAAAATTTTGTCTCCCATACATTTTTTTCCTGGGACAAATTTTGTCTCGGATATTTTTCCGAGCAGTACGCAGTTCGCGCGCAAAATTCATACTATTGTGAATTGCTCTTAAAAATGTCTCCACTAAATTTTGCCAGGAAAAAGAATGATACAAGCATTATTTTTGCGGGACAAATTTTGACAGCCACCGTATTTCCGAAAGTGATTTTTGTCAATTCTGATTTTATGTGAAAGGTGCTGATGCTTGTCTTGAGATCATCAAGAGGAGATTCCAAAAAGGTATGAACGACTTTTGTAAGACAACCCGTTCCAGAGATACACTAAAAAACACATTAAATTAGATTTCATCTCTCCAACTTCAAACTTTTGCGCGAGATTTGGAAAAGTTTTGTAGAGATTAAAACTGTAGAGATAAAATTTGTCTTGTCTCGATCTGCGTACTAGGCTTCAAGGTGGAATAGGAGTTAAAAAAAGTCGCCCTTTTAACTCTTTGGAGACAGTACCAAGAAGCTTCTCTAGATGAATATAGAAGTAAAATTGTTAGTTGGGAGTACGCAGATCGAGACAAGACAAAATTTATCTCTACAATTTTAATCTCTACAAAACTTTTCCAAATCTCGCGCAAAAATTTGAAGTTGGAGAGATGAAATCTAATTTAATGTGTTTTTTAGTGTATCTCTGGAACGGGTTGCCTTACCAAAGCTTAAAGCCTAGTACGCAGATCGGGAAAAATTTTGTCTCCCATACATTTTTTTCCTGGGACAAATTTTGTCTCGGATATTTTTCCGAGCAGTACGCAGTTCGCGCGCAAAATTCATACTATTGTGAATTGCTCTTAAAAATGTCTCCACTAAATTTTGCCAGGAAAAAGAATGATACAAGCATTATTTTTGCGGGACAAATTTTGACAGCCACCGTATTTCCGAAAGTGATTTTTGTCAATTCTGATTTTATGTGAAAGGTGCTGATGCTTGTCTTGAGATCATCAAGAGGAGATTCCAAAAAGGTATGAACGACTTTTGTAAGACAACCCGTTCCAGAGATACACTAAAAAACACATTAAATTAGATTTCATCTCTCCAACTTCAAACTTTTGCGCGAGATTTGGAAAAGTTTTGTAGAGATTAAAATTGTAGAGATAAAATTTGTCTTGTCTCCATTTTTTTTCCAAATATTATCACGTACTAGTAGGTGTGTTTCCATATAGAATTGTAAAAAAAACGACATCGGGACTAAGCGCTTTACATGCAAAGGCAACAACTACTTAAATCTATACAGAAGGTGTGTTTTTTTTACCTTTTCAATAAGCGAAGATAAAAAAACGATGCCTGGGGCAAACAATTCACATGTTAAATGCAACAACAACTAAGCCTATATGGGCATCAGCGATGCCCCGATAATTTTCGGCGCTTAATTTTTATCGAGGCTTAAAACTGTGCTACCAAAGCGATGAATTGTATACAAACGTCAGATAAAAGAAAACAAGAAGAAAATTGTTTTTTTATTCAGTTGACGTTGACAAAGAAGTGTAATGTCGATTTCCTTTTACACACTAGGGATTTTAGGGATTTCGATCCCTTGTCAAATTTTGTCAGTTGTCATATGTTGCAAAAAGAAAACAAAAAGAGATTGATTTTTTTTTGTTAATGTGTGCGTGACATGTCAAATTAAAAATCTGAATCCATACTTCTATTTACGTTTTGTCTTTTCTCTTTTGTGAAGTAGTGATACATCAAAATATTTTTCTCAACCTCAATAATTCTCCTAATCCTCAACGCTCAACGTTGCTTTAAGATTACAAATTAAACAATTTTCTATTTAAATAAATAAACTTTGATTTCCTCAACTATGACTGAAGTTGTTGATATGGCAGCCCGTCTCCATTTAACACTCGACCAGGATTAACCTATCCATTGAGTGTTCCGTATTGTGGCAATGGTTCCATTTCCATGCCCATCGACGACATTGAGACATCGATATAATGAATAAGACCAATTGAATTTATTGCAAAATCCATTATTCCCATTGCTTAGTATTGCGAATATTATCCTGAATATGAAAAATGCAAACAATGGCTGGAGAAGAACCTTCCAACCGAATTCGAGTGTTTGAAGCTGGAAGATGCTGCGAGCGGCGATGCCCGCGACGATGACAAGAAACGTCAAAAACGCGGTGGCAAGGGCTTGATGAAAATCAAGAAGAAGCAAGATGTCACCAAGAAGATCTGTGTGCCGCGTGTACCTCGTGGCAAGAAGAAGTTCGGCACTGTCGTGACTGGATTGAATACGTTTGGTAAGATTGGTCCAACCACGGCTGTGTTGGGAAATTATTAAGTACTGATTGCATTGATTTTCTAGAAATCGACCTCAAAGTAGCTGCTAAGTTCTTCGGGACGAAATTCGCCTGCGGATCATCTGTAAGGTGACGTTAAGGACGATTTGTTTGACATCATTCCAGAAAAATGGCCCGAGATCGATGAAGATTTATTGAGGATTTGGGAGACCAGAAGAGACAGGTTGCTAATGTAATGTGTCCGTATTCAAATGAAAAATAAAAAACTAGGCCTTATTGCGAGTTATAATATCGATTTGGACTCGATGTATTTGGAATACGCCAGCTTTTATCAAGTTAAGCTTGGAAAAAATCCAAAAATTCTTAAGAAGATGTCAACAAACATGAAGATACAACTCAATAATAATGCTAGAAAATGTCTGCCTGCAAACACAATCAAATTAGATGAATCGCCGCAGAAAATCAAACCTTTTAACGAGAGTTTACAAATCAAGCAAATACCCAATAACAAAGCTCAAGAAGTACCTATCAGTTGCTCCAATTGAACTTGGAGTTCAATTAGATCTTAATATGGATTTGTTAGTGGATGGGTGGAAGGATCTTGAACATTATCTCAAAATGTAGTTTTAGGACGATTGTAAAGAAAGATCTTGGTGTTCGATGGAAAAACTTTACTTGCAAGAGTTCTTTGTTCGGAAATCCCGTGGTAGGTAAAATTTTGAGTTATTCACCCTTATCACGGAGTCCCTCGTAGCAAGTCCCCAAAAATTTTGTTACTCTACGAATACGAATAAATTTACATCATAGGCCCCGAACGAAATCAAAACAGCATTCCTAAATTCGGAGTTTCAAAATGAGTTGATTTGCCTCAAAATGTGAAAAAATAAATAAATTTTCGTTGTTCATCTTTTGATTTGATTTTAATTTTGTTGGACGTTAAAACTGGATACCATTGCCATTTGCAATCTTTTTTATAAATGTAGAAAATACGCGAAGAAGACCAACACTAAAAATAAGATTCATTATGGAAGGATACCAATATTTATTTGTATTTACTTTATTTGCCTTTCAAACAATACAAAATTTAAACAAATTCATATGAAAACAATAATAAAACTTGTTTTTATATATCTTATTTACATGTTTTTTTTTTATCTTCGTTCGCTTAATTGTATTTATGTTTCGTTTTAAGTTGAGCTCCGATCATAGTATCTGTTAGTAGAAAAAACTGTTGTTATTATTGATTGATGTTATGTGTTTGGGATGAAAACTGTTGTAATCCCATTTGCGTTTGGGGCGTTTTATTGGTATCGGTTTCACAAATGCTGTCACATAAAGTGAATCCCGAGAAACATTGTTATCATCCTCGTCATAATAGTCACAATCGACTCTATTGACGTTTTCAGTTGTTGGGCAGGTTCTTGGAGAGTTCTGAGTTTGCTGATTGGCGGCTGGATTTGCGTTTAGACATGCGGCGGGATTTTGTAAGCTGCTACTTTCAATGATGGTGTAATCGAGTTTAGACCAAATATCATCAATATTTGTTTATGCTCGATCTAAAATGACACGTCCTCCTCTTCCCAGTCGACGTCGCGGCAAAATCGTTGCAAATCCTATACAAAGTGGTCTGAAATAGAAAAAAATGCTAAGTGTTAAAAAAATAATAATATGACGTTCAAATTTATTATTAAATTTTATCTTACTAATCGTATTTTACATAATGGGGATGTGTATAATGTTGAATATTCCGAATATTCTTAAAAGTACTTTTGTCATGTTTTTGAAGAATCAAAAATGACAAAATCATTGTTCGATGAATTTTTTTTTAAATGTTTGCGAACATTGAAAATGGTGTTAATAATTAGTTAGGAAACTTAAATTGGAACTGAAAACCGCTCCAACCTTCAAAATGAAGCAACTAGTAACCGAATGCCACTGTGGTTTATGAACCAAATTCAATAAATTAAATTGAAATGAAGCAACTATATTATCCGAAAGCCACTGTGGTTTATGAACCAAATTCTTTTTTATTCTACTTCTTATAATAGTTTAAACATACCATAAAAACGACAGGCATTGAACCTCGGCGCTTGTAGCCTCTCTCCCAGCGCGGGTAGCTCTTTTTTTGAAGTGTTTGGAAATCTTGAACTGTTCTGTTATAATGGCTGCAGTTCGTCTAGACACTCTAAAATGGCGACGGAACTAAAAATAAACCAAATAATATTTATTTATTTATTTTTTTTAAATAAACAAAGAACCTACCTCGTCGTCTGTGTAGTTAGAAACTACATCCTGGACAAAATTTACAACCGAATGCCTCACATTGCGATTGTGATTGAAAAATTTATTTATTATTTGAAAAGAAACTTTCGGATGATGATGACGAAGAAGAAGACGATGAGGAAGAAATCAATTCTTTCATTACTGCGAGAGAAGCCATTGTAAATATATTTAAAGTTTATTTAATGTTTATTTATTTTCCACAAAAATTTTCACAGCACATGAAATTATCAGAATAAAAATCACAATGACGTCTAAAGCTAAATGTCAATTCCACTTTACTTTGGTATGTGTGCAAGTGCGTGTTTCATGTACGTGTAGATCCCTCTTCAAATAGGGATTTTAAGGATTTGATCCCTGTCAAAGAAAAATCGATTTTTCGGTTTAAAGGAACGTAAAATCTGCCGAGGGATCAAGATCTCCACACAGAAATCGATTCCTGAGTGCAAAAGGAAATCGACATAAATATAAAATTTATTGAATTTTTTTTTTAACTGTAGAACCTATCGCAGTGCCAACACAAAAGAACCAGGTGAAATCTCAGCTCCCTAATCGAATCTTAATAATGTGTTCCGTCTCATCAAAGAGGTCCAAAAACGCTAAGACACGCGGAGCTGAAGAGCGCGAAAAAGAAGATCTTGTAAAGCAAGACACACTCTTGTAATGTCCCAAAACAAGGGTAATCCTAATCCCAAGCTTAAAGATTTATACATTCTTCCAAATATTGTTACCAAACGTATGAATGGCAGCTTGGAAGCACACACAAATGTTTTTCGTTATGTCTCAGTGCGAGGTGACAAAGTGGACATTTTATACAACGACATCAAGAGCGCCTTTCAGCATTTTCATCTCAAGCATGCGATTATGTTTGGCAAGAAGAAGCACGTCGACGTTCAGTTCTATACGGAAGTGGGAGAAATCACTACGGATTCGGGCAAGCATCAATACATGCACGGTCGTGATGATTTGGCTATCGAACAGTCGGAACGAGAATATTCAGAAAAACTTATCAAAGTAATATAACTAAATATAACACTAATAAAACAAGAGACACCTAAAATGAATTTATCATCACCCGGCAGTGATTTAAGTCGGTTATCTCGAACATCTAAAAGTAAGGCTCTTGATCAAGTAAACTATGGAGATATTCGCTTGAGTGTGTTAGAGAACATTCGTTGGCCGCTTGTAGAAAAGTTTACAATATTGCCTGAAATAACTGTGGAAGTAATTCAAGAATATTCGAAGAATTATACTAAAAAATTGTATGTGTTGACTACCTTAAATTATTAAAAAGTCAAAGATGTGAGTATGTAATGTATAAATATGCTAAAAAATCAATTATCAGGCATTCAGGATAATAGTATAAATATAATATGTATATAATAATAGTAATAAATATACATGATATAGGTACTACCTTTAAAACACTGGAAAAACGATTATATTTAAATATATTAAATGCGTTTAACGCGCCTTCTTGTCTTTTTGATACTATTGAACGTCTCCTTTCGCCTTACCTATTAGCAAAATATAAACGTTTTTCCGAAAAAAAAATAAGTATTGCAGTATAATTGAGAGCGCTCAAAAATATCCAAATTAAAAAAAAGGCTATTTTTATTCTGAAAGCCTTATAATAATGGTTTAATTGCCATATTTGATATATCTTTCTTTTTGTACTAAAAGCCTAATTATAACTTTTTTGCAGACTTCTTTGATCCAATGCAATGCCACTAACATAACTTCTACCAAATTGGTCCTTGTTCGTTACGTATAGAAGGAATCCTCGATCTTCTGTTGATGTTTGTCGATGAACTTGTTTTCGATACTCTCCGCACCGAGGAACAACTGGTATATGACGTCTCAGCTTCGGTAAGAATAAATAGTGGCATTGCTGGCTATTAAATTACTGTGCAATGTCAAGAATCAAAATTTACTGCTCAATACGTGGAAGAACGTATTGAAGCATTCCGCCTGCAAATGATGACTATTCTAAGCGATCTAGACCAAGAAGAGTACGAACACGTTCGTGAATCGCTGATTAAAATCAAACAGTCGTAGACGCTTCACACGCTGAAAAAGTTAATCGAAATTGAGGCGAGATTTCGTGCGAGGAATATCTTCGAAAGAAGAAAGCGTGAGGTAGAAATTCTTAAAACATTAACCAAACAGGATCTGATTGACTTCCTTTTGGAGAACGAACTTAATAACCTCGGAAAGCTGTCAGTGCAAGTGATTGGCCACAAGAAAGATGCAGATTTAATCAATTCCAACGATGAATCCCCAACGCTTAGCAAAGATGTTATCGAGGGTTACATTCCTAAATCTGTTAAAAAAAAACCACCTAATGTTCTGAATTTCAAGAAACATGTGACTGTGTACCCAGTGAACAAGACAAGCACTGACCCCATCAGTTCTCCAATGAAAATTATAGAAAATTGTTAAACATTTTACTGAAGCAAACATTAATTACGGCTCAAATTGTATCTGTTTTATTGTTTTTTTTTTGCTGTGAGATTTTACGTTGAACAATAAATTGGTTAAAGTTATGTTCTTCCATTTCATGGTCTGCAAAACCAACATGTTTTTCCTCGTTGCCCTCTTCATCATCAGAACTCTCATTCCCAGGATGTTTGAGGTTTAAATCGGCGAGCTCTAAAACCTAGTAAGACGGGTATTCATAATAAAGTTTGTATATCTTCTATATCTTCTATACCTCTTCAATAAAAGTCGTAAGAGGTACTTAAGAACCGGTACCAGTACTTGAAGCAATCTGATTAAGCTTTTGTTTGAAATGGAAACTGTCGGTCATTCACAGCAAACCAATCCTTTGAGTTACTATGCCGCAAAACGACTTTAGCTTCCGTAAACTGACTCTTGGGCAATTGATTGTTGTTAATTGTTATTCATCATCCGGCTCGACCTTGATTAAACCATGTAAGTTATACTTATGATCTGAAAAATAAAATACAAAATAAATTATACGAAATCGTATTAGGTGATGTTTACTTAGAAGATACATATCAATTCGGTTTATTGATGTCGATAAAATTCTGTAGTAAATTTCCTAATTTTGAATAACTAATATGTGCCTCTTTTTTACTTATATTTCTAAATAAGCTGTTTAATAATTTCTGGTCATATACAGCCTTATTTACTAACTCGTTTTAGCGACGGAGTAAAGTTACTTCGACTCTAATCCTGAAAAGCTTATTTATAATAAAAATGCACGAGGAATAGCGGTGGAGTAAGCTAAAACAGGTTCATAGGTTAATCGAATCCCGTATAATCGAGTTTCAACTGTAATTGTTAATTTGAGGTTCAAAAACTGGACTATCACTTATAGTAGAGATTGTTTCTTAGCTTTCCCTTTTGTAAAATTTATTATTTTTTTTACTGCTGTTTTTCTATATGACTTGGATAGATTTGAAATTACCAACTAATTTATTGAATTTGAAAATGATTTCTTCCTGAAATTAAAAGAGCCTAAAAAACACTAATTTTAAAATCAGATTTGCTGAAATCATAATTAACGTTCCTTTAAAAAATGTTTCCTAAAAAAATGCCATCAAATTATAAAAAAACTTGTTTTAAAAAAGTAATTTTTATTAGATTGCTATTTATTAGGAGATGGGATAAGGCACGTAATAAACAAATAAAATAGAGTTTGTTTGACTTCGATTTACTATATTCTGATATATTTTATTATTTTAACAGCAATGGCTACACTTCAAATATTTTTCAAAACGGCAGTGGAATGTAGCAAATAAGTAAACGTGCTTTATATCTATCTAGAGACTACATAATTTGTTATAAATATGGTATAAAATAAATTCACTATGTGTTTTAAAACATTATAATTACTTATATTCGAGGACATCAAAATCAATAGCAAACTTGGCGGACAATTAGATGTGTGAGTTGATTTTAACAGCAGGTCCCAAAGGTCCAGGGCCTATACCACCAGCCATTTTATATACAAGCTCACTGACTTGATATGCCAGATTATCAACATCCTTAAAATAAAGAGAACGATTTATCATTTATAAAATAAAATAAAATAAAAGTATAATATGTGTCCATTAGACAAACCTCTTTTGTAGACGCCTCTGCATACACTCCGATAATATCTTCCGTTCCTGAGGGTCGAACAAATGCACGTCTCGTTTATAGTTAGCAACAACTTTGTCAATTTCATCTTGGAGACCAACAGGAGTAACACAAACTCTCTCGGCATCTGTTGTTGTGATGACGGTGCGGTCTTGAACTTTAACCTTAAGTTGTAAGTTGGGAAGGTCAATGTAAGTACGAAGCCAGTCTTTAACATCCCATCCCTTAGCATGAAGGATTGTCTCAACCAACAACATATCCGAAATAGCATCACCTACAGTTTCGTTAATTATGTCAATAACGTTGAGTAATATTTTTGCATTTTCGTTGTCATTGTTTTCAGTAGCAATCTTCTTTATCGTTGTCTTAGCCTTTTCACTGAAAACGATAGAACCATGTCCATTGGCTTCAAAATAAACACCTATATCGTAATCAAGGGCTTTGTGATGTAAATGTAAATGTGAGCAACAAGTGTCGCGATTCTATCACCATCTAGAAGGTTAAACTGACCATCTTAATCGGTAAAGAAATATATTATACGATCAGCATCACCATCGACGCTCACACATCTTACATTAGGCTCTACGATTGGCATTCCTATCGGGCAGCATTATTTCACTTTAACGTGTTCAGCACCACATTCGTGGTCCATTACCGCTATCAAAAACTTCGACATTGAGAGAATTTTTCACCCGTTTAAGAATTGTAACATTTTTCGGGCTCCCACACCGTTAGCACCGTCAAACATGACCTTATTTTTATAGTTCAAATTTTCTAGCTTATTACTTCGAACATTTTCAAATGCTTTTATAAGCTTCGTATAGTAGCCTTCTGAATTGGTGTTCCGGTTAGAATGATCTTCCGTTGAATATTCATGGCTTGCAGGGCGATAGAAACTTTCGTGGCACTGTTCTTTAGCCGATGACCTTCATCACAGATGACCAGATCGAAGTCTAGCATCTTGAAATCATCAGAATGACCAAGAAACATTTCATAGGAGACAAAAACAAAGATAATAGCCGTGTTTTATTATGCACATGATCTGATCTATATTAGATCACGAAAATAAAACAACCCAGATCATTGCATTTTTTTATTTTTAAAGTGTGGCAGCTATTTTTTTTTTGACATTTCTTTCTTTCAAAATATGACATTCAAACACCAAACAAAAATGGAAGCAGCTGTAATTGATGTAAGTAGATACAAATATTTTATTATTTCTTTAATTTAAATTGTACATTATAATCAATTACTTCTGTTTTATAGTTTTTATTTGAAAGCGATGATGATAGCGAGGTATCAACTAGCTCGTCAGATTTGTTTATTTTAAACACTGAAAGCACCGATTCCTCGAGCTCCACTGGAGATGTTTCGGCACGTCACCAAAGAATAACAGATTTTATGGAAATTATTCAAAGTTACAGCGATTCAGATTTTAAGAAACATTTTAGGCTTCATCGGTCAACTGCACAGATTTTGATAAGTAAGCATTTATAATTTCTTCATACCTACCTTCAAATATATATAAAAAGTATTTTTAAATAAATCACAGATCGCTACAAGCTATCACCTCGGTTTCAAATTGCACCAAAAAGAGGACTGGCAAAAACCACCCCAGAGAAAGAAACATATGTATTTCTTTGGTATATAGCGAACACAAACACTTTTCGTGAAATTTCTAATTTATTTGGGGTATCCAGTTCGACGGCATGGAACATCGTTAAGAGGGTTACTTCATGGCTCATATCCATTGGTCATGAATACGTAAAATGGCCAAACATTAATGAAATTGCACGAAATGCAGCTTTAATGGAAGCAAAAACCCAAATACCAGGAATTTTGGGATGCATTGACGGTTCTCATATAAGAATCAAGGCTCCAGTTTTAAACAAGGAATGCTATTTCAACCGGAAACGCAGTTATAGTATTTCTCTACAAGCTGTAGTGAACGTCAATAAAAAATTTATAAACATCTTCTGCGGAGAGCCAGGTAGCTTACACGACAGCCGAGTTCTACGAAGATCTGATTTATACAGAGACATTTGTGAAGGAACAGATGCACTTTTCCCTAATGACACATTTTTACTCGGCGATTCAGCATATCCATGCTTTGAGTGGTTAGTTACTCCCTTTAAGGATAACGGAGCAATGACGAACGTGCAACGGAAATTTAATGAGATGCATTCATCTGGACGTATCGTTGTAGAGCATTCATTTGGTTTACTGAAAACCCGTTTCCGAAGATTGCTGCATTTCACCGAGCAAACAAATATAAACTTTGTGGTTAATTTAGTTATTTGTGCATGTATACTGCACAACATGTGCACTGACAACAACGATGAATTAGAGGAAGAGTATTATCCTGAAACTTCTCCAGAGCTTGAACTCAATCAAGGAACACCGACAGCGAATGGTACAGGCACAAGGCGGCAGCGTTTATTGGATGATTTGATAAATAGAAATATTATACCTATATAACGACACCTTTGTATTTACATATGTAAACTTTTATTAACATAAAACATAATTCATAATTTTATTAAAAAAAAAAAATAAATAAAATAAATACAATGAGTAAACAAAACAAAACTAATTTACAATGTCCATAGGTATATGTACATTACAAATGTATGAACACAAGGATTTTTGTACTCGGCTAAGTAGCTACTTTTGTAATAGTTCTCGCAATAATGCTTCTTTTTTCAAAAAACGGACTTCCCTTCCTTTTTCAGCCTCATCCATTTTTTTTAACTTGTTTGCAGTGTATTCAGCCAAAATTTTGTTTTTTTCTGCTGCTGTTTTTTGCTTCAGTTCCACACGCTTTTGTCTACGAGTCTTAGTCAACTTTCTCTGACCCGTTGAAGATGTTGCTGGTGAGTTAGATACACTTGGTGTATCTAAAAGGGCTAAAAAATAGAAAACATGCACTTATGTTACACACGAGATGGCTTAGGATTGAAAACTTTTACCAAAATTGCTCTCTGCTTCCGAAAAAATGTCTTTTGTGGTCACTGGCATTGGCAAGGCATTTATGACCTTTCCTGACAAATTGATGGTATGGCTGTTTCTAATCACTGGTTGAGTGCCAAAAATTTCTTCCATTTGTTCTTCAAATGGAGCCTTGCTGGCCGATTCTCCCGTTCTCTTGTTGCTGTCTGACGTTGCCTTAAAAGCCCTCAAAAGATTTTTTAATTTTACATGCAGCATTTCCTCTGTAGTTGGCTGACTCTATAAAAACCAAAATATAAGTCAAGCAGTAGAATGAAATAAAACCATAAATAGATATGTACATACCAGAATTCCAAGTGCTATCAGGTCTTCCAGGACATTGGCCATTGCAAATTTTTTTAATTTTGTATTTTGAAACTCAAATTGTCTCTTGCTGTATGCATCAAGAAAAGCTTTGGTTTCTTCTGATGTCCAACATCTTCTTGAGCTGAAAAAACATTGTAAATAGAAAATATTACATACATTTTTAAAATAATTAGTTTTTTAAGTTACTTACGATTTATTTTTGTTATTCTCCATCTTCATTCCAATTGCACATTTGTTTTCTCTTTTGACGTTTAGAGCGGAGTTGTCATGCAAATATATTTTTTCAATGAATATTTGATGTTCTCCTTTTTTTGAAAATTTGGAGAATGTATTTACTACTTTATACCGAATTTGAATGATATTTATTAACAAAAAATGTATTATCGTATCGCTAGCATACCTTAATTAATTAAATATTGGTATATTAGTATATTAAAATCATTATACAACTTTTGGTTTTCAAATAATTATTTCATATTTTAATCTGGCAATATAGTTGATTAACAATCGTGGGCATGTATACCAACTTATACGAATAAAAATGTAACCTAGTGGGAAATAGATTAATCAATTTTTTGGATCACGAAAATAGATCTAAACAAAACGCAGGATCTCGTATTGTTGTTGTAATACATGGAAATCAATGATACTAAATGGATCATGGGAATAATAAAACGCAGCTAATATGACTCTGATGGGAGAATTGGTCGAGTTTGTGTGTCGCATCGACAATAAAAGCATACATGCGTTCGTTCTTCAACCATTTGTTGATTTCGTTGTTCCAGTTTGACGTGAGACTACTGGGACATACAATGAGAACTCTTTCGTCTTACCTCGAGGGATCCATCGCCTTCCCAGGTTTTGTGTTTCTTTGTTGTGATCTTCCGCCAGACGACATTGTAAAGAATTTTGTTGTTCGGATCATTAGTATTTTGCGGTGGACCAATGAAGTTTTCTTTACCCTTTCTAGATGTTTATGAAGAAATTTCATTGTGTTGTGAAGGATTGTTGGATATTCCTGGTAATGAAGTAATTACGCGGACTTCATTTCCCTTTGAGTGTGAAGGTATCATTGATGGAGCCCTAGAACGCCGCATTTTTTGTTTTTTTATTCTTAATTCTAACAGAAATCAGAAACGTTTAAATACTTGAAAAAATTTTCACTTTCCAGATTCGCGGGCATTGAAAATGAACAACAACAAAACAGAAAACAAGTTGATAGAAGATATGAGAAAGAGATGAGATTTGTTTTGTTTTAAAATGTCATTCCAGAGCACAGTGCTGCCAAGTGTTTTTTTATGCCCCGATGCGTTTTATTTATCGGCGCCTATTAAGCATGTAAAAAAAACACACCTAGAGTTAGCTAAGACCATATAATTTTCGAGAGTTAATCTAAGACCCGATAAAAATGGTGATGCCAAAATAGAATTATCTACATGTTATCGATAATTTGCTCAGAGACGTCAAAAGTGAAGTTTTTGGATTGGTTGATGCTAGTCGTCAATAAGCTGACAAATGTCATAGCGTACACAGTGCTTCCAGCTATGTGGAAAAAAAACTCCTAAATCCCGATGTCGTTTTTTTTTACAATTCTATATGGACTTGCAAAAAAAACACACCTAAGGCGGTATTCACCGAACGCTCATAACTTAAGAGGCTCACAAATCTATTCACCAAGCAATAATATTGAGAATTTATGAGCGCTCGTAGAAGTTATGAGTGCTCCTGATCACTCATAAGTTACGAGTGCTCTCTTCAAAAACTTGTTCGAAAACATACGAAACAAACTGACTTTTTTTAAATTGTCACTGTCGGAATTTGATTTCTGAATTTAATTTGTAATGAAAAAACTTCAATCATAAATTTAAAAAAACATCAACAATCAAAAGTATCAACGCAATGTTTGTTGCTGGTTACTGGGATAGGAAAAGAGATGAAGGGATTTAGGAAAAGAAGGATTTGAGGATACGGATAGGTAAGCTGGTAGGAAACGTTCAGGCTAAAAAGAAAAGGTTAAAAGGTGACGGACGTTGAGGAGGAGGTATATGAATAGAAGGTAAGTATGGAAAAGAGGCGGACAGGATAAAAAAGAAGCGGATTGATGAAAATGTAAAAAGTAGAAGAAGAGAATTTTAAATTTTAGGAAAATTGCGTCTCGGATTGCAAAAAAAGAAGGAAACGAGAAATCCTGAACGGGGAAAGAGTGTCTGGCCACGGAACTGGCACGCTCGCTCGGCTCGGCTCAGCTCGCCGGATAAGGGGGGGGGATCTTGTTCCGAAAACCAGACGAAACCATCAACAAAACATAAATCGTGCCGGACTACACAATTACAACACAAACGGATTTGGTACTACCACATACGATTATTTGGTTTAGCGATCGGATCTTACCATCGTACTGCTGGTGTTGTGCAGGTATGCCGCCCTCCCTACCGTGAGTCCGTGGCAGGAATTTTCGGACTCCCCTAAGCTGGCGTTGGAAGTCACCTTCAGATCATCTCCTCAACCGAGTTCCTCCATCTCTGTCCACCCCCTGTAAAGTTTCACTTACAAACCCATTAAGCCGCTTTTGCCGCTCAGTAAAAGATTAATGGGTTTGCGTGATTTACAACCATTTATTAATTAAAGACAAATTTTTTTTGAGTATTTTTAACAGAACAAAAAAAACGAAATGGAAATTCGCATACATTTACATTATAAAAAATCGACAATCGAATTGAATTTAATCAAATAATCGGAAGAATTAAAAATTATCAAAAAAAAAACAGATTTAGCAAAAAAATCAATTTATGGAAATGAAAGTATCTATTAATTTGTAAAGAAAAATTGAAAAATTATACAAATAAAAAAAAAACTGTCCAAAATTGCCCAATCAATTGAAATAATACAGTAAAATTATAAAAAAATGATTTTGGTTTTTAAAAAAAATGTTGTTCAAAAAAAATTTTTTTTTCTTCTAGGCAAGGGTATTGCCTCACCTCCTTTCTCTTTGGGCCGCCTAGCTACTGTATGACCTCCTTTTCGAGGTAACGTATGCCCTAACCGATTTCCGCTTTGGAGAACCTACCTACATAGAGCTCTATCCAGGTCTACGTCTATCCAAACTATAAGCCAAAGGCTATTTCGACCGTAGGCGACGCGCAAAAACTAAGAAAAGAGATAACGCCCTAACCTTATACGGATTTTATGTTTAAAACGGGGGCTCGATCAGGAGAATTCTCTAACAATAAACAAAAAAAAATCAAAATATCACGCAAAAATATTTTTTGTTCAGTCCAAAAAAAAAATCTCCAAATGTGGTGGAAAAGTCCCACTGTAGGGTGAGGATAATCGTAATATAGGTCTCTCTTAACAGCTTGCAAATACGAAGGGAAAGCTATCGTCCAGCTTTAGAATACCGCACATCCAAAAAACGGCAAAAATTTATATAAAAAAACTCGGCGGTCACGACCGGTTACTACTACAGCCGCGAACCACCAATCTCGTATCCTAAATACACCACCTATATCTATGATGAACGGTAAGTTTATATATCGCACTTTCGTTGAAAAAAAAATTTAAACTTACATTCAGCGGTTTTTCTTTTTTCAAGCTCTCGATGTCGATCCCTTATCAGATTTTACCGTACGATTACTGCTTTAATAATTCTAAAGGTAAATTTACGTTAATATTATCACACCGAACAAACAAATTCTAATTATCACCTCAATAATCCTTTTCCTTTTTTTTTGTTTCAAATACGGGACCCTAATGCGGATTTCTTCTCAGTTTCTAGTTTGTAATATTTTATTTATTTTAAATATTTTTTTCCTATTACATTTATTAAAATTTTTTTTTTTCATTCTTTTATACAAAAAAACTCACCCTTTATACTTTATTCTTATTTTTTTTTAATCTCCTTTTTACTTGCGATATAGGTACTATAGGGCAAGTTCTGCATTTGGAAAAAAAATCGAACTCGAGATTTTGATCAAAGTTGACATTACGATGATAGCGAAGACGAAAAAAGTGGGTCCGACAATTCCGTCTGTCTGTCTGTATGTCTGTATGTCTGTATGTCTGTACCTCGAACTACAGCCTAAAATATCAGAGGTATTTTCTTCAAACTTGGTAGTTAAGGGTCTTCGGTGATTCCCTAGAGGAAAAATTGAATTTTTTTTTTTAGCTCCAAAACTAAGGGTACCCCCCATACACCCGTAATGCAAAATCTTATTTATCTCGAAAACGGCTCTAACGATTTTGATAAAAAAAATTAAGTGTGATATTATGGACATGGACTATATTTTGGCGAAAAAAAAACTACAGCCTAAACTATCAGAGGTATTTTCTTCAAACTTGGTAGTTAAGGGTCTTCGGTGATTCCCTAGAGGAAAAATTGAATTTTTTTTTTTAGCTCCAAAACTAAGGGTACCCCCCATACACCCGTAATGCAAAATCTTATTTATCTCGAAAACGGCTCTAACGATTTTGATAAAAAAAATTAAGTGTGATATTATGGACATGGACTATATTTTGGCGAAAAAAAAATTTGGGGGGAAATGTTATTAGGGGTACCTGTCATAGAACGGTTTTTTTGATTTTCGAATTTCTCACCAACGGCTCTAACGATTTTAACCAAAATTTTTATGTAGGAGCTGCTTTGCATTTGAAAAATATAAACTAAAAATTTTTTCGAAAAAATAGTTTTTGGATTTGTAAAAAAATAATACAATTTTTTTTTTTGAAAATTCAATATCTTGAAAACCGATACACGACTAAATATTTAAATTACGTTTTAAAATGTATTTTATTAAATACTAACAATTTGCATATCAATTTTTTTTATAAAAATTTTAAGGAAAATTTAGTACACAAAAAACATGTTTCAGTGTGTCTGTATGTCTGTACCTCTCACTGCAGCCTAAACCACTGGACCTATTTCTTTCAATCTCGGTAGTTAAGAGTCTTCGGTGATTCCCTAGAGGAGAAATTGAAATTTTTTTTTTAGCTCCAAAACTAAGGGTACCCCCCATACACCCATAATGCAAAATCTTATTTATCTCGAAAACGGCTCTAACGATTTCGATAAAAAAAATTAAGTGTGATATTATGGACATGGACTATATTTTGGCGAAAAAAAAATTTGGAGGGAAATGTTATTAGGGGTACCTGTCATATAACGGTTTTTTTGATTTTCGAATTTCTCACCAACGGCTCTAACGATTTTAACCAAAATTTTTATGCAGGAGCTGCTTTGCATTTGAAAAAATATAAACTAAAAATTTTTTCGACAAAATAGTTTTTGGATTTTTAAAAAAATAATACAATTTTTTTTTTGAAAATTCAATACCTTGAAAACCGATACACGACTAAATTTTTAAATTACGTTTTAAAATGTATTTTATTAAATACTAACAATTTGCATATCAATTTTTTTTATAAAAATTTTAAGGAAAATTTAGTACACAAAAAACATGTTTCAGTGTGTCTGTATGTCTGTACCTCTCACTGCAGCCTAAACCACTGGACCTATGTCTTTCAATCTCGGTAGTTAAGGGTCTTCGGTGATTCCCTAGAGGAGAAATTGAAATTTTTTTTTAGCTCCAAAACTAAGGGTACCCCCCATACACCCATAATGCAAAATCTTATTTATCTCGAAAACGGCTCTAACGATTTTGATAAAAAAAATTAAGTGTGATATTATGGACATGGACTAAATTTTGGTCAAAAAAAATTTTGGGGAAAAATGTTATTAGGGGTACCTGCCATAGACCCGTTTTTTTGATTTTCGAGTTTCTCATTAACGGCTCTAAGGATTCTAACCTAAAATTTTTAGCAGGAGTCCCCTTAAGTTTAAAATAATATTGTATATAAAAATATTCGAAAAAATATTTATTGGGTTTTAAAAAAAAAAAAAAAAATTTTTTTTAAATCAATATCTTCAAAACCTATGAACGATTATTTTTTGAAATTATTTCCTAAAACCAATATTATTAAATACTTAAAATTCGCATCCCACATTTTTTTCTTGAAAAATTTTAGAGAAATTTCTTATATAAAAAATTTATTTAATAATAAAACGATTTTTTAAGGTTTATTTGCATAAATTCATACTTTTCCGGAAACCAGACGGAAATTTTATGCATTTGAACATTATTATCTCATTAAATCCATATTTTATATTTATAAAATGTATCTTAAATTCCAAAGTACTTTTTACATAAGTCGTGCATTTTATTTCTTTTTGTGTTGTTTTATTTTGAGGCGTTTCTTTAAAAACTTTTAACTAGACTTTTTTTTTGTTTAACACTCGCGCACTGTCTTAAGATTTCTATTTTTCCAACCGCTTGATTCGACACTGTGATTACTAATGCTCAGGTAGCATTCTCCTTCAGACGATCCTACTGTTTCTTATTACCAATAATGTAGCCACCCACACCTGCAAGCATCCACCGCTCCTCAACTGTATCGAATCGCAAGTATTGGTTGCTACTCGAATACTCCTTCCCCCGTAGTCAATCGCTAATCAAACCTTAAACGACGAAACTTATACTACACTTTTATTCCCAAAATTTTGGTTTAGTGTATACTCTACCCAATCTCTATTGACACGTCCATTTGGATTCGAACTTGAGTATTACCTAAAACTGTCGAACACATTCTCCCTAATATTACAACCAACCAATCAAAACAAACCTTTTAAATTTTAATTTCGAATTCATTGATAACCAATGTTTACAAATTTTCTCCTACTACTTGTGTGCGGTTCGTGGTGGTTCGTCTAATTTTCATTTATGTTGTTCTTGATTAGTTTATCATTTTTTTCTTTTATTTCGTTGTTTTCTTTAGTTTGAAAATTTGTGTTGTTCTTTTTGTGTTCATTAAGTTTAAATTTTAGTGTTGATCAAACCTTCTAATGAAGTAATTTATTTGTGTATTTTCAGAAAAAAAAATTGGACATCGAAGGCGATGGCGACTGCAGGGCGAGGAGGATTTCACCAGCGCGTGTACATGTAAGTATCAAAAAAATGTTTTTAACTCTTGGGCGAATATAATTTATTTATTTATTTTTTCCTTTCTTATTTTAGGTGAACGCAACATGTTATTTATCAATTTTACATGATCTTCACTGGATTTTCTTCATTGTTTGAGATCCGGAGCAATCAACAAACTTGCAACGCAGGAGAGTTTGGACGAATGAAAAGGAGCACGTTGGTGATCAATAAGCCAGCCGCTGACGACCTTCTTAATTTCGATGGATTCTGTAAAAGGCCTGATGGAGCTGGGACTTAGGCAGATGAACACTGAAACGAATCCGATGATTTGTTTTGAATAATATGCTGTCTCTGGACGCATGTCGCTGTGTTTCTTATCGGGTAGCCAATTGGTTTGAATGGCAGCAATAGCCATTACTTTAGAATTTAAATGGAAGTTTTGGTTGGATTATAAAATATGTAAATAAAAAAAGTTTGGTGTGCAGAAAAGACTTTCGTTTCTTGTTCTTTAAAGATGAGTTCTTCAAAGTTGATGCGTTTTCTTTTTATGACTTATATGTATTTCACATTTGACTTCTCGGCTTTCAATCTTGTTTGAAAACAGTTTAAATTCACAGTTTGAACATGCCTGGTTGAGAGAGAGTGGCTCTCATTTTCGAACTTCGAAAAACACTTATACTGCTTTTAAACGAAGCAATATTACCTTGCAATTTTTAAGCCCGTGGGAGAGAGACGTGTGTGGTGGCGGGGTTACACAAGGCGGAAGATGACTCCAAAATAGAAACTAAGATTAAAAATCGCTGTCGTGTAAAAGCAGTATTATGAGAGGTTGGTGAATAGCACAAATAATTTCCAATTTATGAGCCTCTTAAGCTTAAGAGCCATTTGCGAGCCTTCGGTAAATACCGCCCCTAGTATCTGGTCTTAGCTAACTCTGTATAGATTTAAGTAGTTGTTGTATTTTATGTAAAGCGCTTAGTCCCGATGTCGTTTTTTTCTACAATTCTATATGGACTTGAGAAAAAACACACCTATTATGAATATTTGTTTTGCATGCTTTGGACAAAGCTGAAAGCTGTTAGGTGTTTTTTTTTTGCAGATCCATATAGAATTGTAGAAAAAACGACATCGGGATTTAAGAACTTTTTTACAAAAAGTTGGAAGCACTGTGCACGCTATATGGCATTTGTCAGCTGTATTGAGACCTTTGAGTATATATAATATGGAGGGCTCGTTCCTATCCTTAATGCATTGTAGTACTTGCAGTTGTGATAGGGGTCGCTGTCTCACTTTCTGTAAGTTAAGGATACAGCTGTATGCTGTCAATTTGTGTTTACCTTCTCCTCGCACATCGTTCTCGGTCGCTTGTGATATGATTATGAAGCACCCGGTAAATTTTCAGTCTTGTTTGAAAAAAACCGCATATCAATAAGCTTTGTGACTGTTTTAATTCTTTACAAATTATACGTAAAAATAAGATCAAACTTTAAAGTGACTGTTAATTGCTGGTTTTGTAATCAAAATATTAAAGTTCCCTACTTGGAGGCGAATATCTTCCCCACAATGTGACCAATACAATGGATTTATCAAGGATGTCGACTACAATCGAAAGATCTATCAATAGCTGGACGGCAGTCATTTAGCCTCGACTAAGAGAGATGAACAGCAGAATGATTTTTCCGACATTAGCGATCAATTCCCTGCAAGTGGCTTGTGTCACCTTTGTAATGAGGTAAAGATTGAGAAACTGGCACAATTCCAACCGGAAAACGAGTCCAAATTCGAAGACGAACTCGAGGTGTAATGAGTTTTAGTTGGATTTTAAATAATAAATTTGTAGAAATATTTAGCTTGAAAAAGTTTTACAGCCATATTTATAAACTCATTATAGTGAGTACATAAGGCTATGCAAGCCTTATAATTCCTCTAAACGCAAAATCGTTATTTATAAAACTTATGTGACGTTTAATAGAGGCATTATAAGCTAAACGCGTTTGGAGGTTGAATAGTGCCTACATAAGGACATTTTAGTACTGAACTGTCACATTCACTTTGACATCACATTGAATTATAATGATTATCAACAAAATAAAATGACTTTTACTTGATATTGAAACTAAAGCTTTGTTGTTTTTATTTATTAAAACTAAAATGTTATACTAATATATTAAAAACAAATTGAATTGAAAATTGTTTAGAATTAAATAGATAAATATACTTGTTGTTGATCTCTCTCCACAGATCCTTCTTCATCCGGTGTGTTAGTGTTGCAATTTTTATTTTGCATTATTGAATTTTATCCTCAATAACTTGTCGTAGGAATATTCCAGCTAGGATAAAACGCATAACAATTTGATTTCTAGTATGTGCTAGAGATAATTACATAACTTTATCTGATGAATCAAAGTTAATTTTTCGAATTCTTTTAATTTTTCCATTTTAGTTTATTAAATTTGATAAACAGACAAGATGTTTTTTTTTTGTTTTGCGACAAACAGCTGAATGTTATGAAGGCTAAATGTAATAGATTCTTACTTTTTGGTACTTTATTTGACACAAGCTCATTATAACTATGCAGGGTAGGCAAATGTTTTATAAATATGAATTTGCATAGTGGATGAATAAGTCCTTTTGCAGTGCATAACTATTCACGCGTTTAGGGAATTCTAATAAATACGGCTGTTAGTGTTTATTTGGTTGTTTAATGATACAAAAATATTAAACAATAAAATGTTTTCTTGTTCGTTAATTTGTATGCTATTCTTTTGTTCTAACGTAGTATCATACCGCAAGGCAATCAATCCTGCCAAAAACTTTTTTTTGGTTGCCGCTGTCAAATAACTTTGTCTTACACAAATTTGAGTAGCGCCCCCTATGATAGTCACGCATTTGGAATAGAAACGAGCCCTCCATATTATATATACTCAAAGATTGAGACTATCATCAACCAGCATCCATAAACGTCACTTTTGACTTATCTGTACAAATTATCGATAACACATAGATAATTTAATTTTGGCATCACAGTTTTTATCGCGTCTTAGCTTAAAGGCTCGGATAAACAGAACGCGTTTTTACGCCGCGTTTCACCGCCGCGTTCAAACGAAGTGTTGTATTACATTGCAATACATGTCCCATGTCACACTGAACGCGTTTTTGACGCCGCGTTGAATTCAGCATGGCGTTGCAACGCGGCGGTGAAACGCGACGTTGTGTCAAATTACAGATTATTTCTAACGCTGCGGCAGTCAAAGGAATTTTAAATTTTTTCAAGATGGACAAATTAATTGAATTGGTGAGAAATAACCCATGTCTATACGATATGGGTGATAAATCGTATGAGAATATTGTGTTACATACATATTTAATTATTATTATTGAAATGAGACAAATTTGTCTCTTATAAATGCCGCATTGCTAGGTCTTCTGTTTGTTGGCGTTCGAGATGTGCGACTCTAGCTCCCGATACAGCTGGTGATATTCGCCAATTTCTTTTCTTTTTTTGTTTATTGGCATGTACCCAAATTCTTTTTCTTTTACGGGAATTTCGTAAAATAGCAAATAGAAGCAATAAATTCCTCTTCTGAATCTGAGCTGCTTGACATTATTTTTGTTAAGGAATGATTGTTTTGTTTGTTCATTGCTTGAAAGCTCTCTGTTTGACGTCCTCTGACGCGGCGGTTGCAACGTCACGTCAAAATAATCTTACCGTCGCGTTAAAAAATCTTAACGCGGCGTTAAAAACGCGTTCTGTTTGACCGAGCCTTAAGTCTCGAAAATTATCTGGTCTTAGCTAACTCTGTATAGATTTAAGTAGTTGTTGCAGTTGCATGTAAAGCGCTTAGTCCCGATGTCGTTTTTTTCTACAGTTCTATATGGACTTTCAAAAAAAACTCAACTATTAATTCAAAAATGAGAAGTCTGAAGCAATTTCTTTCCTCGTGTGGAATTGGACTTAAAAACCGAAGCAAACACACCTAAATATTAGTTGTGTTCAACCACGAAAAGGCCAGTGTAGAGTAGTGTAGTGTAGTGCAAGTTCATGAAAACTGTCAGTGCAAACTCAAGCAAAAACGTCATACGTCAGATGTTTAAAAAAAAAAAAACAAATTAAATTCGGTGCAAGTAAAATGCCTTATGCCTGCGCTAAAGTCGATGGTAAAGGGAAGAAATTCATTCCCACTGCCTGCGACGACGTTGTTGGCTTTTTAGGCACAAAATCTCTTCCTCCTTTTCACCTTTTTTCATCAAACTTTCAAACACTTGCGTTCGGAATCCTTCATGCAAATATACATACATACATAGATTTAATTAAGATATTATTGGATTAATTGGAGAACACTGAATCACCAGAGATTGCCCTTCACTCGAAGTTAGCTCTAATCTATGCATTATTTAAAAACTTTAATCAAAAATACAAAGCGCCGAAAAAAATCAACTTTATTCGTCAACAAAATATAATCGAATAATGACAACAACTGATTTTGACAGTTTTTACCAACCTGCACTAGCTCAAAAGGTAGTGCAAGATATTCTGCACTAGTGTACACTAGTACAGCTCAATGAACGCTAATCAGTGTAAGTCAGTGCAGAAATTTTCTCACTGAACACAAAAAAGCTACACTTTTCTGCCCAGAGTAGTTCAGTGCAGCTGGTTGAACAGAACTATTATGTTCAAAACGAGCACCGAGCCGCTGTCCCAAGTTTCACTATCGCAACCGCTGTCAAGGACTGACGTCTGACATAACAATAAAATAAGCAAGGCATTCTGCTCCCCAATCCAAGCTCACGTAGGCTTTTAATAAATTAAATTAGTTTACGATCGCATAATTTAAGTCAAAAATTACTTTAAAAATGTCGGTTATTGAAATAAAAACGGGAGAGGAATTCACTAAGCTCATAAGGTAAATATTTACACACTATCGGACGTTTACATTTTAACAAAAAAATTACAGCTCGGACGTGACAAGCGTAGTGCTCTTCTCAGCACCTTGGGCACTGCAATGTAAGCAAGTTCTAGATGTTCTCAACGATATATCCAAGCTGGGGTACATGAATTTGCAATTTGTGAACTTGCCTGCAGAATCTTTTCCGGAAATATCAATGAAGCATCAGGTTGTGTAGTTTTTGTATACATATGTATATATAGGCGAACAACTATTGTTATTTTGTTTTGCTTTATGTAAATTTAGATTGAAGCTGTTCCAACTATTATATTCTTTACAAAGGGTCAGGCAATTAACAGAGTTGATGGTGTGAATATTGCATCAATAAATCAAATATGTAAAGACTTAGGTTCCAAAACGTGTGCTGGAAGTGGTGGTTCCCTTGAAGATAGACTGAAAGAATTAATCAATAAATCGGATGTGATGATATTTATGAAAGGATCTCGTGACGCTCCGAAATGTGGTTTCTCGAAGCAGCTAATCGCTATTGTTAATGATATTGGGTAAGTAACTCTTTAGTAAATTCTCCGTAGTAGGTACATAAAGAAATTCGTTTAGATTTAGTAAGCATAAGTGCGCTAAAGAAATTGATTTCATATCGCGCTTCAGGCTGCTTAGGTGCCTACTGGTCTCATGTTTTTCGTCACTTTTTTCTCCAAAGTAATACCTATTGGTATAGTTATTCAGATTCATTTAATTTATTTAGAAGTTATAATAGTTTCTCAAAGAAGGGGTTACGTTGAGGCACAGTAAACTTTGCAATATTTCCAAGAAACTTGAAATTACTATGTATATTAAAAACGGAATAAAAACGTGTGCCATCAAGAACTAAGTTCCCTATGTTTATTCTTCAAATCCGAATGTAATTCGAGATAAAATCTCTATATTTCGTTTTGTTTTTAAATCATTTTTCAATGTTATTAATTTAAAAAAGCGAATTAAATCTAAAAGTTTAATATAACATTTTATGAAAAAAAAAGAACATGAGAAGTTGTGCATTGATTATGCATTACGGTTCGCATAGTTAAAAATGTATCAATTCAGAGTGTTGAGTAGTGGACTGTATTTTGGTTTAAAATTCTTTTATTTAAAAACAGTAGGTCAATTAATACTAAAAAACAAATTAAAAGTTGAACTGTTTGAAGTAAGAAACAAAAGCTGAACGAAAAATTATAAATTAGAAAAATGACAAGAAAATAAAATACAATTTTAGAATGCTAAGTTAAAAACAAAAATAGAAGAGTAATAGCTTCAAGTAGCTTCAACATTCCGCCCGCCTTGAACGATCAGTGAAATTAAACTCTTTTGGCATATTTATTATTACAAGTCTTCTGTATTGGATAGAAGTGGAGCTATTTTGACTATAGGACGCATAAGCTCTCCGGCAGCTGTCTTGATTGAAACTACACGTACTTTTCCGTCTGATCCAGGATGAATATTTATTATTCTTCCGAGCCTCCATTTTGTTGGGGGTAATTTTTCGTCTCGTAAAACGATCAAATCTCCTACATTGAAATTAGAAGTCTGACGATTCCATTTTGAACGCTGTTGAAGATGAACTAAATATTCATCACTCCATCTCTTCCAAAATTGTTCTCTCAAACTGGATATAAGACGCCAACGATTCAGTAAGCTTCCTCTAAAGTTGTTAGAAGTAGGTTCAAGAATTATTTTCAAGGGCTCGCCTATTAGATAATGTCCAGGTGTCAGTGCTTCATAGTTGTCGATATCTGAAGAAGTAGGACAAAGTGGTATTGAATTAACGCATGCTTCAATTTTTGTCAAGACAGTATAAAATTCTTCGAACGTCAACAAATTGTCTCCAAGAATGCGACGTAGATGAAATTTGACGCGCTTAACAGCTGCTTCCCAGTAACCACCCATGTGAGGAGCAGCAGGAGTGTTGAAATGCCAGATAGTACCATCGTCTGCTAAATACTTAGCAAGATGTTCGTCTTTTACTGCTTGATCAAGAAGAATTTTCAGTTCTTTGTCCGCACCGACGAAATTGGTTCCATTATCACTAAAAAGTTCCTTACAGTGACCACGACGGGAGACAAATCGTTCGAAAACAGCAATAAAAGTTGATGATGATAAGTCACTCGCAAGTTCTAAATGCATCGCTCCTGTTGACATGCATATAAAAATGGATATGTAACCTTTGACTGATTTGGATCCTCTTCCTTTGGAAAATCGAAGCGACACAGGCCCTGCAAAGTCCACTCCGGCGCGGAGAAAAGGTCGACATGCTTCAACTCGAGGTCTTGGAAGGTCACCCATAAGTTGTTGCTGGATAATCGTTGTATGTCTACGACATTTGACACACTTCGTGTATACCTTGCGCAAAACTTTACGAGCTCCAATGATCCAAAAACGGCTTTGGAGAGTAACAAGCATGGCTTGAGGACCAGCATGTAATGTCGTGCGGTAATGTATGTCTTCGCAAATAAGTAAAGCGAGTTTTGATGAAGAATGAAGCACAAGTGGATGTTTTTGATTCGGTTGTAAATTTGATTTGCCTAGCCTTCCGTCAACTCTAATCAAACCGTTATCGTCAAGAAATATATTCAGTTTTATAATTTTACTAAGTCGGTTAATAGGTTTCTTTGAAAGAAGTTGTTTGAGGTCATCAGCAAAGAAATGCTTCTGAGTGATTCTAATCCAAATAGTGAGTGCTTCTTCCAATTCTTCAGGTTGGAGAATTGGTTGATATTGTAGTAGATTTACAAATTCAGTTTTACGCATCTTAACAGAATGTCGAAGCTTTCTGACGTATCTTAATATATAGGCTGTTATATGCAAGAGCTTTTTTATGTTCGAATAACGATCTATTATATCCCATATGACTGGTGCTTCCGAATTGCTCAGCAGACTGCTGGATTCCGCCCGTTGATCCAGATTTGTAGCAAAGATTTGTTGAACTGGCCACAGTGGTTTTTCTTTTTGAAGCCAAGTTGGACCGCTCCACCAGAGCCTATGGTTAGCTAAATGTTGCGGCAATACACCTCTTGTTGCACAGTCAGCGGGATTATCTGATGAAGGAACATGGAACCAGTGTTCGCATGCTATCACTTGTTGGATTTCTGACACACGGTTAGCAACGAACGTGCACCACTTCCCAGGCTGTTGGCGAATCCATGCAAGTGCTACGGTTGAGTCTGTCCATCCATAAACGTTTCTTATGTTGGATTTCATAACAGTTTTGACATGTCTAATCAATTGCGACAACAGGAGAGCGCCACATAGCTCCAAGCGTGGAAGTGACAGGGTGTTGGATTTGAGTGGAGCGACCCTCGTCTTGGCAGCAATAAAACAAACAGAAATATTTCCATCAGCACTAATGGATCGAGCATAAACAACAGCTGCATATGCAGATTGGAAGTAAATCTGTAAGTGCGTTCGGGACACCAGTACCGACCCACCTAGGAACTTTGATTTCTGCGAGGCAAGTAATATGGTCCCTATAGTTTAACCATTTTTGTTCTTGGGGTACAATCTCATCCCAGTCGACTTTGGGTTTCCATAGACTTTGGAACAGTATTTTTGGAATATAGGCCCAGAGGATCGAATAACTTCGCTGTATCTGAAAGCAATAGGCGTTTAGTTAATTTCGTTTTATCCATTTCGTGAACCTGAACAGGGAATAGAAGATGACGAGTTTGATGACCACTTTCGGAGGTGGAATCCACTTCTATTAAGGATTGTAGTTATTTCAACCTGTAGATGTTGCAAATCAGCTTCTTCGAAACAGCCTGTTAGTAAGTCGTCCATATAGAAGTCTCGTAGAATGACTTCCGCTGATAATGAGTTATGTTCATCTTTTGCCGCTTGTTGAATAGATTTCACTGCAAGATGTGAAGCCGATGCAACTCCGTAAGTCACTGTTAACAGCCTGTAATCTTTAATGTCTTCAGAAGGAGAGTCACGCCAAACGATTCTTTGGTAATCGATGTGATTTCTATCAACGAGTACTTGATACATTTTGGCTATGTCGGCACACATAGCAAATCGGTGTGTACGGAATCTAAGCAGTGTTGTGAATAAATCTGGTTGTAGTTGAGGTCCTATCATCTGAGAATCGTTTAGGGAATATCCAGGATTAGTACGGCAGGATGCATTGAAAACAACTCTGAGCTTGGTTGTGGTACTCGTATTTTTTATGACAAATCGATGCGGCATATAGTAGTGCTCACCTGGTTTTGGAGGTTGATGTACTTGTTCCATATGACCTAGTTGAATGAATTCATGAATGAAATCTTTGTACTGCCGGAAGATATGTTCGTCCTTGGCAAACACTTTTTCCATTCGAAAGAGAGCACGGACGGCTGCATTGCGGGAGTACCCTAAAGGACACTCAGGTTTGAATGGTAGTTGGACAAAATAACGCCCATCTTTCTGACGGTAGTGAGTATCTTCGAAAAACTGCTCACACAACTTCTCTATAGTAAGGTGCTTGACATCAGGTAAGGATTCTACTTCCCAGAATTTAGAAACAGCTTTCGTCAAAGCAGTGTCGCTGTACAGATAGATTGATGAGAGTGAGCTTGTTGTAGGCGTTGAATCATCGATTTTCCCTTGAAGAACCCACCCTAAGGTAGAATTCTGTGCGAAAGGAGTACCGATAGGTCCTTTGATTAGTCCGGCATAGAGAAACTGTCCTAGTTCATCTGATCCTAGTAAAACATCAACTGGAGCTATGTTTATTCTTCAAATCCGAATGTAATTCGAGATAAAATCTCTATATTTCGTTTTGTTTTTAAATCATTTTTCAATGTTATTAATTTAAAAAAGCGAATTAAATCTAAAAGTTTAATATAACATTTTATGAAAAAAAAAAAAGAACATGAGGAGTTGTGCATTGATTATGCATTACGGTTCGCATAGCTAAAAATGTATCAATTCAGAGTGTTGAGTAGTGGACTGTATTTTGGTTTAAAATTCTTTTATTTAAAAACAATAGGTCAATTAATACTAAAAAACAAATTAAAAGTTGAACTGTTTGAAGTAAGAAACAAAAGCTGAACGAAAAATTATAAATTAGAAAAATGACAAGAAAATAAAATACAATTTTAGAATGCTAAGTTAAAAACAAAAATAGAAGAGTAATATTGAAGCAAGTAGCTTCAACATTCCGCCCGCCTTGAACGATCAGTGAAATTAAACTCTTTTGGCATATTTATTATTACAAGTCTTCTGTATTGGATAGAAGTGGAGCTATTTTGACTATAGGACGCATAAGCTCTCCGGCAGCTGTCTTGATTGAAACTACACGTACTTTTCCGTCTGATCCAGGATGAATATTTATTATTCTTCCGAGCCTCCATTTTGTTGGGGGTAATTTTTCGTCTCGTAAAACGATCAAATCTCCTACATTGAAATTAGAAGTCTGACGATTCCATTTTGAACGCTGTTGAAGATGAACTAAATATTCATCACTCCATCTCTTCCAAAATTGTTCTCTCAAACTGGATATAAGACGCCAACGATTCAGTAAGCTTCCTCTAAAGTTGTTAGAAGTAGGTTCAAGAATTATTTTCAAGGGCTCGCCTATTAGATAATGTCCAGGTGTCAGTGCTTCATAGTTGTCGATATCTGAAGAAGTAGGACAAAGTGGTATTGAATTAACGCATGCTTCAATTTTTGTCAAGACAGTATAAAATTCTTCGAACGTCAACAAATTGTCTCCAAGAATGCGACGTAGATGAAATTTGACGCGCTTAACAGCTGCTTCCCAGTAACCACCCATGTGAGGAGCAGCAGGAGTGTTGAAATGCCAGATAGTACCATCGTCTGCTAAATACTTAGCAAGATGTTCGTCTTTTACTGCTTGATCAAGAAGAATTTTCAGTTCTTTGTCCGCACCGACGAAATTGGTTCCATTATCACTAAAAAGTTCCTTACAGTGACCACGACGGGAGACAAATCGTTCGAAAACAGCAATAAAAGTTGATGATGATAAGTCACTCGCAAGTTCTAAATGCATCGCTCCTGTTGACATGCATATAAAAATGGATATGTAACCTTTGACTGATTTGGATCCTCTTCCTTTGGAAAATCGAAGCGACACAGGCCCTGCAAAGTCCACTCCGGCGCGGAGAAAAGGTCGACATGCTTCAACTCGAGGTCTTGGAAGGTCACCCATAAGTTGTTGCTGGATAATCGTTGTATGTCTACGACATTTGACACACTTCGTGTATACCTTGCGCAAAACTTTACGAGCTCCAATGATCCAAAAACGGCTTTGGAGAGTAACAAGCATGGCTTGAGGACCAGCATGTAATGTCGTGCGGTAATGTATGTCTTCGCAAATAAGTAAAGCGAGTTTTGATGAAGAATGAAGCACAAGTGGATGTTTTTGATTCGGTTGTAAATTTGATTTGCTTAGCCTTCCGTCAACTCTAATCAAACCGTTATCGTCAAGAAATATATTCAGTTTTATAATTTTACTAAATCGGTTAATAGGTTTCTTTGAAAGAAGTTGTTTGAGGTCATCAGCAAAGAAATGCTTCTGAGTGATTCTAATCCAAATAGTGAGTGCTTCTTCCAATTCTTCAGGTTGGAGAATTGGTTGATATTGTAGTAGATTTACAAATTCAGTTTTACGCATCTTAACAGAATGTCGAAGCTTTCTGACGTATCTTAATATATAGGCTGTTATACGCAAGAGCTTTTTTATGTTCGAATAACGATCTATTATATCCCATATGACTGGTGCTTCCGAATTGCTCAGCAGACTGCTGGATTCCGCCCGTTGATCCAGATTTGTAGCAAAGATTTGTTGAACTGGCCACAGTGGTTTTTCTTTTTGAAGCCAAGTTGGACCGCTCCACCAGAGCCTATGGTTAGCTAAATGTTGCGGCAATACACCTCTTGTTGCACAGTCAGCGGGATTATCTGATGAAGGAACATGGAACCAGTGTTCGCATGCTATCACTTGTTGGATTTCTGACACACGGTTAGCAACGAACGTGCACCACTTCCCAGGCTGTTGGCGAATCCATGCAAGTGCTACGGTTGAGTCTGTCCATCCATAAACGTTTCTTATGTTGGATTTCATAACAGTTTTGACATGTCTAATCAATTGCGACAACAGGAGAGCGCCACATAGCTCCAAGCGTGGAAGTGACAGGGTGTTGGATTTGAGTGGAGCGACCCTCGTCTTGGCAGCAATAAAACAAACAGAAATATTTCCATCAGCACTAATGGATCGAGCATAAACAACAGCTGCATATGCAGATTGGGAAGCGTCTGCAAAACCATGTAAATCTGTAAGTGCGTTCGGGACACCAGTACCGACCCACCTAGGAACTTTGATTTCTGCGAGGCAAGTAATATGGTCCCTATAGTTTAACCATTTTTGTTCTTGGGGTACAATCTCATCCCAGTCGACTTTGGGTTTCCATAGACTTTGGAACAGTATTTTTGGAATATAGGCCCAGAGGATCGAATAACTTCGCTGTATCTGAAAGCAATAGGCGTTTAGTTAATTTCGTTTTATCCATTTCGTGAACCTGAACAGGGAATAGAAGATGACGAGTTTGATGACCACTTTCGGAGGTGGAATCCACTTCTATTAAGGATTGTAGTTATTTCAACCTGTAGATGTTGCAAATCAGCTTCTTCGAAACAGCCTGTTAGTAAGTCGTCCATATAGAAGTCTCGTAGAATGACTTCCGCTGATAATGAGTTATGTTCATCTTTTGCCGCTTGTTGAATAGATTTCACTGCAAGATGTGAAGCCGATGCAACTCCGTAAGTCACTGTTAACAGCCTGTAATCTTTAATGTCTTCAGAAGGAGAGTCACGCCAAACGATTCTTTGGTAATCGATGTGATTTCTATCAACGAGTACTTGATACATTTTGGCTATGTCGGCACACATAGCAAATCGGTGTGTACGGAATCTAAGCAGTGTTGTGAATAAATCTGGTTGTAGTTGAGGTCCTATCATCTGAGAATCGTTTAGGGAATATCCAGGATTAGTACGGCAGGATGCATTGAAAACAACTCTGAGCTTGGTTGTGGTACTCGTATTTTTTATGACAAATCGATGCGGCATATAGTAGTGCTCACCTGGTTTTGGAGGTTGATGTACTTGTTCCATATGACCTAGTTGAATGAATTCATGAATGAAATCTTTGTACTGCCGGAAGATATGTTCGTCCTTGGCAAACACTTTTTCCATTCGAAAGAGAGCACGGACGGCTGCATTGCGGGAGTACCCTAAAGGACACTCAGGTTTGAATGGTAGTTGGACAAAATAACGCCCATCTTTCTGACGGTAGTGAGTATCTTCGAAAAACTGCTCACACAACTTCTCTATAGTAAGGTGCTTGACATCAGGTAAGGATTCTACTTCCCAGAATTTAGAAACAGCTTTCGTCAAAGCAGTGTCGCTGTACAGATAGATTGATGAGAGTGAGCTTGTTGTAGGCGTTGAATCATCGATTTTCCCTTGAAGAACCCACCCTAAGGTAGAATTCTGTGCGAAAGGAGTACCGATAGGTCCTTTGATTAGTCCGGCATAGAGAAACTGTCCTAGTTCATCTGATCCTAGTAAAACATCAACTGGAGCTATGTTTATTCTTCAAATCCGAATGTAATTCGAGATAAAATCTCTATATTTCGTTTTGTTTTTAAATCATTTTTCAATGTTATTAATTTAAAAAAGCGAATTAAATCTAAAAGTTTAATATAACATTTTATGAAAAAAAAAAAAGAACATGAGGAGTTGTGCATTGATTATGCATTACGGTTCGCATAGCTAAAAATGTATCAATTCAGAGTGTTGAGTAGTGGACTGTATTTTGGTTTAAAATTCTTTTATTTAAAAACAATAGGTCAATCAATACTAAAAAACAAATTAAAAGTTGAACTGTTTGAAGTAAGAAACAAAAGCTGAACGAAAAATTATAAATTAGAAAAATGACAAGAAAATAAAATACAATTTTAGAATGCTAAGTTAAAAACAAAAATAGAAGAGTAATATTGAAGCAAGTAGCTTCAACATTCCGCCCGCCTTGAACGATCAGTGAAATTAAACTCTTTTGGCATATTTATTATTACAAGTCTTCTGTATTGGATAGAAGTGGAGCTATTTTGACTATAGGACGCATAAGCTCTCCGGCAGCTGTCTTGATTGAAACTACACGTACTTTTCCGTCTGATCCAGGATGAATATTTATTATTCTTCCGAGCCTCCATTTTGTTGGGGGTAATTTTTCGTCTCGTAAAACGATCAAATCTCCTACATTGAAATTAGAAGTCTGACGATTCCATTTTGAACGCTGTTGAAGATGAACTAAATATTCATCACTCCATCTCTTCCAAAATTGTTCTCTCAAACTGGATATAAGACGCCAACGATTCAGTAAGCTTCCTCTAAAGTTGTTAGAAGTAGGTTCAAGAATTATTTTCAAGGGCTCGCCTATTAGATAATGTCCAGGTGTCAGTGCTTCATAGTTGTCGATATCTGAAGAAGTAGGACAAAGTGGTATTGAATTAACGCATGCTTCAATTTTTGTCAAGACAGTATAAAATTCTTCGAACGTCAACAAATTGTCTCCAAGAATGCGACGTAGATGAAATTTGACGCGCTTAACAGCTGCTTCCCAGTAACCACCCATGTGAGGAGCAGCAGGAGTGTTGAAATGCCAGATAGTACCATCGTCTGCTAAATACTTAGCAAGATGTTCGTCTTTTACTGCTTGATCAAGAAGAATTTTCAGTTCTTTGTCCGCACCGACGAAATTGGTTCCATTATCACTAAAAAGTTCCTTACAGTGACCACGACGGGAGACAAATCGTTCGAAAACAGCAATAAAAGTTGATGATGATAAGTCACTCGCAAGTTCTAAATGCATCGCTCCTGTTGACATGCATATAAAAATGGATATGTAACCTTTGACTGATTTGGATCCTCTTCCTTTGGAAAATCGAAGCGACACAGGCCCTGCAAAGTCCACTCCGGCGCGGAGAAAAGGTCGACATGCTTCAACTCGAGGTCTTGGAAGGTCACCCATAAGTTGTTGCTGGATAATCGTTGTATGTCTACGACATTTGACACACTTCGTGTATACCTTGCGCAAAACTTTACGAGCTCCAATGATCCAAAAACGGCTTTGGAGAGTAACAAGCATGGCTTGAGGACCAGCATGTAATGTCGTGCGGTAATGTATGTCTTCGCAAATAAGTAAAGCGAGTTTTGATGAAGAATGAAGCACAAGTGGATGTTTTTGATTCGGTTGTAAATTTGATTTGCTTAGCCTTCCGTCAACTCTAATCAAACCGTTATCGTCAAGAAATATATTCAGTTTTATAATTTTACTAAATCGGTTAATAGGTTTCTTTGAAAGAAGTTGTTTGAGGTCATCAGCAAAGAAATGCTTCTGAGTGATTCTAATCCAAATAGTGAGTGCTTCTTCCAATTCTTCAGGTTGGAGAATTGGTTGATATTGTAGTAGATTTACAAATTCAGTTTTACGCATCTTAACAGAATGTCGAAGCTTTCTGACGTATCTTAATATATAGGCTGTTATACGCAAGAGCTTTTTTATGTTCGAATAACGATCTATTATATCCCATATGACTGGTGCTTCCGAATTGCTCAGCAGACTGCTGGATTCCGCCCGTTGATCCAGATTTGTAGCAAAGATTTGTTGAACTGGCCACAGTGGTTTTTCTTTTTGAAGCCAAGTTGGACCGCTCCACCAGAGCCTATGGTTAGCTAAATGTTGCGGCAATACACCTCTTGTTGCACAGTCAGCGGGATTATCTGATGAAGGAACATGGAACCAGTGTTCGCATGCTATCACTTGTTGGATTTCTGACACACGGTTAGCAACGAACGTGTACCACTTCCCAGGCTGTTGGCGAATCCATGCAAGTGCTACGGTTGAGTCTGTCCATCCATAAACGTTTCTTATGTTGGATTTCATAACAGTTTTGACATGTCTAATCAATTGCGACAACAGGAGAGCGCCACATAGCTCCAAGCGTGGAAGTGACAGGGTGTTGGATTTGAGTGGAGCGACCCTCGTCTTGGCAGCAATAAAACAAACAGAAATATTTCCATCAGCACTAATGGATCGAGCATAAACAACAGCTGCATATGCAGATTGGGAAGCGTCTGCAAAACCATGTAAATCTGTAAGTGCGTTCGGGACACCAGTACCGACCCACCTAGGAACTTTGATTTCTGCGAGGCAAGTAATATGGTCCCTATAGTTTAACCATTTTTGTTCTTGGGGTACAATCTCATCCCAGTCGACTTTGGGTTTCCATAGACTTTGGAACAGTATTTTTGGAATATAGGCCCAGAGGATCGAATAACTTCGCTGTATCTGAAAGCAATAGGCGTTTAGTTAATTTCGTTTTATCCATTTCGTGAACCTGAACAGGGAATAGAAGATGACGAGTTTGATGACCACTTTCGGAGGTGGAATCCACTTCTATTAAGGATTGTAGTTATTTCAACCTGTAGATGTTGCAAATCAGCTTCTTCGAAACAGCCTGTTAGTAAGTCGTCCATATAGAAGTCTCGTAGAATGACTTCCGCTGATAATGAGTTATGTTCATCTTTTGCCGCTTGTTGAATAGATTTCACTGCAAGATGTGAAGCCGATGCAACTCCGTAAGTCACTGTTAACAGCCTGTAATCTTTAATGTCTTCAGAAGGAGAGTCACGCCAAACGATTCTTTGGTAATCGGTGTGATTTCTATCAACGAGTACTTGACGATACATTTTGGCTATGTCGGCACACATAGCAAATCGGTGTGTACGGAATCTAAGCAGTGTTGTGAATAAATCTGGTTGTAGTTGAGGTCCTATCATCTGAGAATCGTTTAGGGAATATCCAGGATTAGTACGGCAGGATGCGTTGAAAACAACTCTGAGCTTGGTTGTGGTACTCGTATTTTTTATGACAAATCGATGCGGCATATAGTAGTGCTCACCTGGTTTTGGAGGTTGATGTACTTGTTCCATATGACCTAGTTGAATGAATTCATGAATGAAATCTTTGTACTGCCGGAAGATATGTTCGTCCTTGGCAAACACTTTTTCCATTCGAAAGAGAGCACGGACGGCTGCATTGCGGGAGTACCCTAAAGGACACTCAGGTTTGAATGGTAGTTGGACAAAATAACGCCCATCTTTCTGACGGTAGTGAGTATCTTCGAAAAACTGCTCACACAACTTCTCTATAGTAAGGTGCTTGACATCAGGTAAGGATTCTACTTCCCAGAATTTAGAAACAGCTTTCGTCAAAGCAGTGTCGCTGTACAGATAGATTGATGAGAGTGAGCTTGTTGTAGGCGTTGAATCATCGATTTTCCCTTGAAGAACCCACCCTAAGGTAGAATTCTGTGCGAAAGGAGTACCGATAGGTCCTTTGATTAGTCCGGCATAGAGAAACTGTCCTAGTTCATCTGATCCTAGTAAAACATCAACTGGAGCGGGTGTGTTAAAATAGGGATCTGCCAACTTAAGACCTTGGATGTGAGGCCAATTGAACTCTTGTATCTGTACCGGTGGAAGATTGCTTGTAATTTTGTTCAAAATTTGAGCACTGATTGTTGTTGTGAAAGCTCCATCGGCCGATGACAAGGTAAGTCGAACTTGACCTTTCGAAGTACCAGCTGCTGTAGCTCCTATTCCTTCAATCGCTGTCGTTGATGGTCTACGTTTAAGTTGTAGAAGTTGGACGCAAGTCTCGCTGATGAAATAAGCATGAGAACCATTGTCAAACAGTAACCTGGCTGGCTGGTACCTTTGAGATTTGTCCATTACTTGCACTAACGCAGTTCCTAGTAAAACATGATTCTTTGAATGAGAAGCATAAGAAGGCGTAAAATTTGGAGTTGACGTTGTTAATTGAGATGGGGCATTTGAGATTTGCTGTCCGCTATGTAACATTGTGTGGTGGCGCAAGTGGCATACACGGCAAGTTTTAGTGCTGGGACAATCTCTTAGGCTGTGACCCGTTCCCAGGCAATTAACGCATAAATTATTGCTTTGCGCAAATGATACTCGCTTTGAAACTTCTAAAGCACGAAATTTTTCACAGCTATATATTAAATGCTTACCCGAACAGAATAGGCACATGGTTTTCTGATAACCTTGACGTTTCTCAGTTGATCCGATGTGGAAAGAATTAGATGGCTTTTGTTTAGTTCTTCCTTGTTGAGGTTTTGTGATGATTTGATGAGAACTGATTGCATCTAACGATCGGCATCTAGTTTCCAGAAAGTTGATAAGAGTATTGAAGTCAGCTACTTTGTTATCGCATTGTGACAACTCCCATTGTTTATGGGTTTCGATATCCAGCTTACTTATAGTAAGATCTACTAACCAGTCATCCCAATTAGTAACGGGTCTTCTAAGTGCTTTAAGTGATCTAAAATGTTCTTGAATAACATCGACAAGAGCTTTGATGGCTGTAGATGACTCATTTTCTATCCTTTTTAGTGCAAAAAGTGCTTGAAAATGTGAATCAACTATTATGCGTTCCGCATCATACCGCTTTTTCAGGAGTTCCCAAACTTCTTCGTAATTATTGTTTGTAATGCGAAATCCTTTGACTACCTGAAGCGCAGGTCCTTGGAGGCTTGTCAGCAAAAAATGAAGTTTTTGAGCACTTGAAAGCGACGACTCACTGTGAACGAAGGAACTAAATTGATCTTCGAAAGGTTTCCACTCCTTTGGATTCCCATCGAAGGTTGGTAGGCGCATAGGAGGAAGATAAACGTCCGCTCGAAGAGCACGTGAAAGTTTGTCTTCTTTAACAGGACTTAGTGTTGATGTCTTTAGCGATTTTGATGCACGAGTAAAATTGGTTAAAGCTTCCCTGTACCATTGTTCTCCCTGATCCCTTTCAACTTTCTGAGCAGAAAGCGTTTTTTCTGAATATGTGTCTTCAACTGCTTCTTGAGCGAGATCGAATTTTATCCATTGCTCCTTGAGAATGAAAATACAGGAATCCAATTCAGCAGCATCCAATGATTCGGTCTTTTTACTGTTATTCAAAGACCTTTTAATTGCATTACGAGCAGTATCACGTTTTGTGGTTGCGCTCATTGTGAAAAGATCAGCTTTTGGAGGAAGTTCGAGAAAAAGTTTTCTTCAAATTGATTTTGCAATCAAAATTGCACGTTATTTAACAAAGATTATTTGGCGTAGAAGGACCAAAAATGTTGAGTAGTGGACTGTATTTTGGTTTAAAATTCTTTTATTTAAAAACAATAGGTCAATTAATACTAAAAAACAAATTAAAATTTGAACTGTTTGAAGTAAGAAACAAAAGCTGAACGAAAAATTATAAATTAGAAAAATGACAAGAAAATAAAATACAATTTTAGAATGCTAAGTTAAAAACAAAAATAGAAGAGTAATATTGAAGCAAGTAGCTTCAACACAGAGCTTCAAAGTTCAGGAATTGACTTCAGGACACACAATATATTCAAAAGCCCCAATATCAGAAGCCATAATATTACTCATATGACTGGCAAGTGTTCATTTTTATTGGAATATTATCTTTGTATATATGTATGTATATATATTGCGAACTCTAGCCTGGTGATGGCCCTGAAATTAGCCCTAGATTTTACAGTGGAGAGTAGGATAAGATACAAAACAAGTATGTAGTAAAAAAGAGAACATTTTATTATTAAATTTAGCAGAAACAAATCTTGTAAGTAATGTCCCTATACTTAAGATGTCGCCACAATCTTTCGTCTTCTTGATAGTACTAACATTTTATATACAAAGATATTATTTAGTACACAAATGAAGTTTTTGGGCAAATTAATAACATTTTTGTAAACTGATAATAAACTTTTGATAACTCATTTATCAAATCAGTTAAGTTACAATATTTTGTTATTTATTTTTATTAATTTGCTATGTGAATATGAATTTGTTTTGTTTAAAAAAAATGTATTCATATTCGATAGAATTATCAAAAAGTGTGAAATTCAAAATCTTCTCTAAAGTTTTGGTTTTATTGCGATTTTTGTTTTCAATCTACTGTGCAAATCGATTTTTTAATCTCAAAATTCGCAAGCAAATTCCCACTCGCATATAATAGAAACAATCAGATGCAGAAAATGTGCACCCGACTAGCCTGACCATGTTTTAATGGACGAACGCACACTCATATACATAGGCCAAGATTACACAGGTAAGTTTTACTTACGATTTACGTAAGTCTTACACAAGTAACTTACAAGAAAAATACAATCTAACAAGAAGGTTTACACTTTAGATGAACTTACAGTAAGAAATGCTTTCGTAAGTTGAATGTAATTTGTACCTACAAAACCGTTTATATAAAGTTACGAAGAAACGACTACGATCGGCCGTTTACACTAGTAATTTTTTTCAGAAGTTACTTCGGTTAGCAACTTGCGGAAGTTAAGCTTACGTGTAATCATGGCCATATAATAGAAGTTGCCTTTTTCGTTACGTAAGGATTTCTACCAATTCAGTCCTACTGCAAGCTATTTAAAGGAACTTTATTCCAAAAATCAGGGTTGCGAATTTTAGAATTAAAAAAACCTTAAGTCATTAGTCTGTAGATGATTTGTGAATTTAAAAAAAATTAATTCATAAGTTAGTTAGTGATTTATGATTTAAAAAAAATTTAATTCATGAGCTACTAAGTGACTTATGTATGAATTAAAAAGAAATTAATTCATAAGCTACTAAATGACATGAATTTAAAAAAAATTAATTCACTACCTATAAGTGACTTATGAATTAAAAAAAATTTAAGTCATGAGCAAGTTTGTGACTTATGAATTAAAAAAAACAATAATTCAGAACCTACTAAGTGACTTATGAATTAAAAAAATTTAAGTCATGAGCAAGTTAGTGACTTATGAATTAAAAAAACTAAGCCATGAGCAATTTAGTGATAAGAATTTTAAAAAAATGTATTCACAACCTACTAAGTGACTTATGAATTAAAAAAAATAATTCATAAGCTAATGGATGAATTCTGATTAAAAAATTATTAATTGGAACATTTATAAGCTAAAATGATAATTTTATGACACACAAAATTCTCCAAAATCTTGAAAACTACTACTACTTTCGTTAATAATTATGTAGTCAAAACAAGCTTAAACATTTCCAATCTACTAACTAGCTTGTGAAATATTTTTTTTTAATTCATAAGTCACTTAGTAGCTTATTAATTTTTTTTTTTAAATCATAAGACACTAAGTAACTTATGAATAAATTTTTTTTTTAATTTAAAAGTCATCTACAGGCTTATGACTTAATGTGTTTTTAATTCAAAAATTCGCAACACTGTTTATTACTTCCTCTCAAGAGGTAGTACTCCTGAAAAAAGAAGATATTTTTTTGTTTTTAACTATAATGGTAAGTCCATTACTCCGCTGTTGTAACCCACAAGCAATTTCAATCCCATAATAAAACCTATTTTTACCATTAATATACATGCCATTTTATCTATAGGCATGAAATCGCCCTCAAACAAAAACCGATTAGCTTAACCATGAATAATCCATGCTCGTCATAACTCCAATAATACTTTGTTCTAATTACATATAGAACACTGATTTACAATTCTCCATACAAACAAAGCAAACACAGGGCCCGTATTACGAATTACGATTATCGTTTAAAATCCCTCGTTATCGTTAAGTTGCGATTACGTTTTACGATACTCGTCTTTCTCGACTATTAGGAACGTCAAAAATTGACATAAATAAATGAAAAAAAAATTATAAATCAAGAAACGATAAAACGAAAGTTAAAGGGCAGTCGTTAGAAATGACGAGTATCGTTAAAATTAAACGATTCTCGTTTAACATAATCGCATTTCAACGATAACGAAGGAATTTCAACGATAATCGTTTTACAAAATAGGGCCCCAGGCAATATTTTGATGCATCCATTATCGTAAACCATAATCGGTCCATGTATTGACTATCGTTTTCTAGGGTCTCGTTTCGTAATCTGTAATACGGGCCCAGAAAAGTAAAAAAAATACAAAACTCCTCGGTTCATGAAAGTGCATAATGCAATATGACAATATGCGAACTGCGACCGATTGTGTCATATCCATACGATCGGAATAGAAGTGTGATATAATTTATGCAAGTTGCTATGACGGGTAATATTAAATTATGACCTTGGTGCGTGGCCCGGTTTTGGTTAACTGCACGCATTATTGCGTGACTTAGTTATCTTTATGTGAAAAACTACATGGATTTAAGGGCATTGTATGAAAAAATAAAGTTTTAAATAGAGAACCAAATGTCGTCGCCCTAGTGACATAAGAACGTAACTACATTTTTTACGATTTTGGACTGGGTATGCCATCTTCCTTAGAATATAGCATTCTATATTGTATCAAAAAATTGTACCTCTAAGTAAAGTACCTTACAAGTTAGCACCTGACGTATCAACATTTTTTTCAAAATACATCGAAGCAGACAAACGTATGAGGCGTTACGTTTCTATGACCCAAACTCTAGAAATTTGAATCAAGATACGTTTCTATGGCAATAAGCTTTTACCGTTTGACCTGCACATCAAATTCAATCTTTTTTTTTGTAAACAACTTACTTTCATGTCAACAATTAAGATTTGCTTTAGCTTTGGTTGACAGAAAAAAAAAATTGCCGTTATTGTTGTTCTGTAATACTTTTACTGATGCGTTATTCAGTTTCATTATTTGTGATTGCAAGATCGTGATTTTGTGAAAGGTTTAAATTAAAGTGTTCATGATGGAATTTTCGAGACCTAAAAGGCTTGTCATGTTAGCTACAAAAAATCAAACAAGAGAAAGAATTTTCGATGCCGAAATGAATGAAACGAATACCCCTTCTGTATCAATGTTCGCTAATGAAAACAATGATGGTAATATTTGTAAAAATAGAATTATAGTAGTTTTAAATATAAGATATTCATCCTAAGGTGATAACGATTTTACTTCAGATGATTTTAATGACGATGATTCAGTTGTCGATCCCCATTTCTTTCCTTCATCCTCCGAATCTATCTCGTCAAATGTGCAGAATATATATATATATATATAATATCAGCAATGCTTCTCTACGCAGTAAAATCACTTGAAATCCCGAAAATAGATCATTGCTATTTTGAACCTGGACACTCTATGATGGAATGCGATTCCGTTCATGCCCATATTGAACGATGTTCAAAAAACATAAATATATTTGACCCCGTTGGATGGTACACTGTCGTAAGGATGTCGTCAAAACAATCAAAATATTCAGTGGTAGAAATGGGACGCGAGGATATTTTTAGCTTCAAAGCAGTAAGTTCAACTTTGATTAAAAATCGTAAGGTTGATACTGAAGGGAATAACGTTAATTGGCTAAAAATATCTTGCCAGCAGTATAGAAAAACTGATACAAATAACATCTTTTTTAAGTATGACAAGGATCACGGAGAGTTCAAAGCTGTACAAATAATTCGACGGCAATCAAGGAAAGATGAGTTACCAAAATTAACTCAATGTTTTACGGGACCTAAGTGTATAAAATCAGAAAAGTATAGTGATTTGTTGGACCTTTGTAATAAAGGTATAATACCCTCGCACTACCACGATTTCTACAAATCGTTAAAAACTTCCGATTTGGATGACGAAAGTGATAATTAGAAATAAATGCCTTATGTACTTATATTACAAGAAAAAATAATAATATATTACAATTATATTACAAGAAAAAATAATAATAAAATGAAATTAATCAAAAAGATTTTTTGAAAATGATTATTTTATTCAAAAACGTAACAAAACGAAAGGGGTCAGAGTAATAATTCTCATTTGAGGCACATAAACGTATCAGCATATCTTTTCACTTTATTGAATAAAATATCATTTAAACCACAAACAAAATTTAGAATAATTTATCTATTCTATAGCTAGTATGTTAACCTTGAAATTTTTAAAAGTTAATTTTACAAAAGTTTCCATAGAGCTCATAAAAATGAAAAATGGTAAGAAAAAATCACAAAATCGTCTCTCCTGAAAATTAGCAAATATTGACATACGTTTTTGTGTCACTAAGGCGACGATGTGAGGATGGAGAGAGTTAACCGATAGACACCCTTTATCCTAAATAATGTTAGCCTTTATCACTAATAGCTTAAATAAATAAAAGAGAAAATTCTAATAATTAAAAAGAGAATACAAATAGAAACAAATCTTAAACTCTGTTGCCTTTTTTTTCAGTAGTTAATTGTGTTTTACTTAAAGCTGTTTATTAAAACTTTTAGTATTTTCAAAACAAATTGATTATTTGCCTTTGAAATTCTTGTTACTTTATTATTACATCTGTTCTATTTGATAAGTGTACATAGTCGTGCCATAAATACCTAATCTGTATAATTTTACATTCAGATTCATACAAATAAGTGGCTAAAAGTTCTTGTGATCAATCGAATGTTTGTGTGACGCACAATTAAACGATATACGGATATCTTAAGCGTAAAAGACAAGCCTAGGCCCGGTCACCAACGAAGTGTGAGGATAAAAAATTCGATTCGAGCAGTGGAAGCTCCAATTGGCAAAAATCATTTCGTAAACAAAAAAATTATGTCGCGACTGATGAATATTTCAAAAAGAAGTATGTCGCGGCTAATTAAAAATAATCTTGGGTTGATAACTTACTGATAACTTCTGTTATAGAACTGAAAAATTATATCCACACCAACCATCCAAAAATACTTTGCTCAATATGCCAAATCCAAGAAATTTACTTTTCGTAGGTGGGGTTTGTTTGTAATTTGAATCGTTTTTAAATTTAATGCACTTTTTTTATACAAATGCCTTGCGGTATTAAGGCTTATCATCATTTTAAGTCTTTGCTTTATTTTAAAATCCAAAATTATTGGATTTTAAGCCCAATATAAGAATACAAATTCTGTCTATTTCTTATATGTAATGTAATTTGGTGCCAAACGTTCGGTATGCCTACTAAAGTAAACTCTTTAAATTTCGACTACGCGTCTAATACAAAAAATATTTATAAATTATGATTCACAAACGCGAAAACCCTTACAGTTATGCTTGCATTCTTGTCTTCTTTCCATGCTTATTTGATAAACGAGTATGTATCTCTTTTTTTGCAAAAATGGCCACCAATATTTTATCTATCTTCTTTTCCGGCGATCATTGCGTAGGGAAGTTTATTTTATTTTCATAGCCATAGTTAATTTTTGTCAAAGTACCATATCCTATTGGAAATCATCCACTCCTGTTGATCTTTAAGTGGCCCAAAAGCAAATAGCATGCTCAAACTATATAGAGTAATTTCTGCAGTAATCATTGTATCCATCCATTGTCTTCAATATTGGTTCATCTCCGAAAAAATACAACAACAAGCTGTTTTGTAAACTAACAAGCCATAATCCCTTTGATCTTGAAAATGAAACTTGTTCCAATTCAAGTGTTGCGCCAGTATAAATAAGGATGGACTTAGCTAGATTTCATTTCAATAAGTTCTGCTAGTCCATAAGTCCCTCATTAAGAATTTGAATGCTAAATTCATTCATGCATTTGTTAAAAACATACGTTTTAAAGGTTTCATTTTTTTTTTTCATTTATTTAATAAAACAAATAATATTAAAATACGATCGTATGCATTTTTCAGCATCCAATATAGTACGTTTGATATACTAACGGACGAAGAGGTGAGACAAGGTCTGAAAACCTATTCTGACTGGCCAACATATCCACAAGTATATGTTAAAGGTGAGCTCATAGGTGGACTGGATATTATAAAGGAACTTTTAGCATCTGGAGAACTTGAAACCACACTGAAAGCAGCTTAGATAAAATAAACCTTTTTTATTTTTTAATAAATCCCCTGTCAGTGAAAATAAAACAATGCGCAATTGAACAAAAACAAAACAACACGATTTATTTGTTTTAAGTATAAAAAATAAGTTTTTATAGCTAGATGTTACGATGAGTAATATAAAATAATTTTCGTTTTCGCTTATTTTCTATGGAAGACAGTTGTGTGTTGTCGTGAGACTTAGATAGCTCTCCAAAATATAGTATTTCCATACCAGTTCGGATTGGTAACAACAGGTAACAACACTATCCAACCAATTAGACCTAAAACATAAATGCTACAAAAGAGAATCTTTCTCCCTGTATTGTGCTGAAAGAGTTCCTGAAAATCTGGAAATCCCATGTGGTTGCAAATTGCATGAGCAATTACAGGTGCAATAAAATGTCCAGTTTTAGCAAATAGATATGCTGAATAAAATCCGAAGAGGGTTGTGTAAGTAAGCTGAAAACCTTTAAAGAAAATTATTGTAGTAGCTTCAGTTCAAGAATATGTAATACAGAGTATTATTATCTGAGACATTATTTCATCGCCGTTCAATGACAACTCTCTAAGTCCATTTGTTTTGAGTTATAATAACATTTCTCATGGATTTTTAAAATTTTAAAATACAACAACAACGTTTGCAAAAGTTAGATTTGATATTATAAAAAAATAGACATGGACTTTTCATCAAACGACCACGATCTATGAACCTACAAGAAATTATGACAGCTGTTTTTATATCTAGGCCTGTACTGAGTCTTTCTGAGATATGATGAAAATGTGCGACTCCGAAGAACAACGGCGTTATGAACACAGATTTGATGGGTGTAAATGATTGTAATATCAAAGGCATCATGCAGGCTCGAAATGTAAATTCTTCCGATAATGGAGCAACAACATGGTTTCGAAGCCAAAGTATGTTATTGAAACAAATTTTCCAATACTGTAAACCTTTGTGGGAAAAATCACATCATCAAACTGAAAATTATAAATTCCATCGGATGATTCCTTACTTGAGTAAAATTTCAAATGTCCATTATACAATTGAACACTAAGTGGTCCCAAGAAAAGCAGCGCTGTGAGTAATGAGGGAAAAACAATTGCAGCGAAGAGTCCTTTCCACCGAAAGCCAAGTATTTCAAAAATGGAACAATTTGCCAACAATTCTTTACAGGAAAAACTATAAACAAATATTGGAGCTATGAGCATCACAATAGAAACACTGCAAAAACGTTTTTTCACAGTAGATGGATGATTTCTAGAAAGAAAAGAAAAGAAATTCCAATTAAAAAAATTCGTTTTCTTTTATTTCTGTATCGTTTACCTTTCATGTTCGTTTCTCCAAACATAAAGACTAGCTACATATATGATTGATAAAATAAAACAGCAGCTTACTGATGTGGCACGAGAAATTTTGGGTAAATCTTCCAAAACTACGTCCACAATTTTATCCATTTTTAGAACATTACCAAGTGATTGGGTGCTTGGAAGTAGTTCCAACTTCTCCTTGGTCTAGTGGGAGTGGATGCATATGCACGAGATGCATTTCTTTTGCATTAAATGTCACTGTCAGTGTCAAAAGCCAATTGATTTCTTCAGAGACTATCAATTATAAGGATAAGACATCTTGACTGTCATTTCGGTATTCCAACAAAAACACAAAACGGTGACAGTGGTGAAAGTACTAAAGTTGCACTAGGATGAGAGTTTATACGAGCAGTTTTGCCAGTTTCACCACAGAGTGAACAGATTATCGTGAAGTTTTGAAATTTGCCAAAGGAACCTTGAAAACCTCATGAATTCCAATGTTTATGCGTCTACAAAAAAGAAAGCTTAGCATTCGTCTCTATTGGCACCTGGTAAGTTGCTTTGCACGCCACATATGTATAAGTCAGTGTGTGTACTGACAAATGGAGATAGAATTTTTTACGATTTGTTGTTCAATGTATTTCCCATAAGAAAAAGCAAAAAGAGGCTCAAAAAACATAAATTTTACTAATTAATTTTGTATGAACGGGTATCAATATTATGATTTTAACAGAATAATAATCTGTATTTATTTATAAATCAGGTGGAAAATATTTCAAAAACATAATTAATCCTGTCTAATTTGTACTCAAAAAATGTTAAGAAATCGCAAGAAAACAAAGAAAACAACAACAAATACTTTAAAAAATGGATACACATGAATTTTTTGAATTAAGTCACAAAAACAACAAAATTTCTTTCATTTTTTTTTCTGCTTTTTAATTTGTCTTGATTATCATAGAAATTTGTCAACAAGAAAAAATAAAATTTTTCACAAAACGAAAACACTAAACGACCTACAGCGACCGAATTGAATTGAAAAAATAATAGAAGTACATAGTATTAGTAAACTTTATTGTGTTTTTTTTTGTTACATTTGTGTTCTTATATTACATAGTAATTTAATTACACTTGAAAAAATTGCTGACTTGTCAGGTCACAGGGGTCATGTTTGTTTTATTTTTAATTAAATAGATAATTATTGATTTAAGGACAAATATTCTACCTTGAGACTAAAACATGGCTAGTCAAAGAAGGCCATGCAAATTGCTTCTTTAAAAAAACTGTTTCGTCTGTTATTCACATACGATATGTTTACGATTTTTGAAGATGAGTTACAAAAGATTAATTAAGTTTCGTTCTATATTTTTAACCTGATTTAGAAATTAACACATATAACTATTCTTTTAAAATCATAAAATGCATACCGGTTCATATAAATTTGATTAGTTAAATCAAAGTTTTTCCGACACATTTTTGCATTTTTCTTATGGGAAATACATTGAACGTCAAATCTTAAAAAAAATCTATCTCCAATTGAAGGTTCACGCGCTGACTGCCAGGTGTCGTGACTCCATGTGTCAATTGATGGTATTGTAGTCATCAACAATAGCCGTTTGAAGCGCAATAATTAAGCCACAGAGTATATGTACTAGTATATTTACTCTATGAATTAAGGTAGGATCAAGGTATTGCCCCTAACACACACCACGAACTACTTCATCGAAGCATATTGTGATAAGGTTTTTGGGTCGTGTGAAATGAATATGATAGATAGAATAGACTTTATTTTACAAAATTCATTTATACAATAATTGATTACAGGTCTTATATGACCTGGTGTAAAAACCGTCGGTCAGTATGTATGAATATGTGTCGACATAGCAGTGCGAACTCTGGGAATCGAAGTAGTATGCCGACATGGCGTGTAAAAAGGACCGAACTAGTTCGTCGAAACAAATATTCATATTCAAATATATATATACATATATTTAACAGCTGATTTTGGCATGTACTTCTACGTCGGCGTATTGGTGTGTAAATGCCCATATAAAAGCGAAGTACTTTGTCGATTAGGGTGATCGATGTGGCGTGTGTGAGGGGTATATGATATTGCGCATAACTCTTTCATGAATTTTGCCACTATGCGTTGTGGTTGTAAATCACTTCATATTAGTTTTTTCTTACTGGTTTTATTTTCGTAACATTATGTGAAATATTCTGCACAAAAAATTTATGTCAAGATTCAGCAAGGATTTTAGAAGAATGTTCTTTAAAAATCAATTTTATTCAAACATTCCAAAGAATTTATTGATAAAGCCTAGTACGCAGATCGAGACAAGACAAATTTTATCTCTACAATTTTAATCTCTACAAAACTTTTCCAAATTTCGCGCAAAAATTTGAAGTTGGAGAAATTAAATCTAATTTAATGTGTTTTTTAGTGTATCTCTGGAACGGGTTGTTTTACAAAAGTCGTTCATACCTTTTTGGAATCTCCTCTTGATGATCTAGGGACAAGCATCCGCACCTCTTACATAAAACCAGTTTTGACAAAAATCACTTTCGGAAATACGGTGGCTGTCAAAATTTGTCCCGCAAAATATTGCTTGTATGAATTTTGCGCGCGAACTGCGTACTGCTCGGAAAAATAACCGAGACAAAATTTGTCCCAGGAAAAAAAATTTATGGGAGACAAAATTTTTCCCGATCTGCGTACTAGGCTTAATATTTAAATTGAGTAATTTCTGCATTCATCATAAAATTCGTGTCTTTTGGTTTCCACTTTTGTTCCCAAACTTTCTCGTTTTCGATTTTCAATTCAGTTTCACATTAAATTGAGGAACAGAAAATATGTCAAAACTTAGGTTGCGAATAATGGTGGAATAAATATTTCGTGCACATACTCGTAATATTGACAAACTTTTACTGCCCACTTGAGGAGAATCTCACATTTGCAATAAAGTTCTTATCATTATTTTATTTGATTGAATTCTAATGAACGATCTGCGTTGTGATGAATTTAAGCAAGAACACAAAATTTAGATCTGCATGGTAGGGTTTTTTTTTTCTTGAAATAAGGCTAGGCGCGTACATTCAATTTTTAGTTTCGCAACTGCTTGGTCGAGCAACTTAAAAGTTTGTGTTTTGACACAAACTAAACGATTGCCTAAAATGAGTTCGCTATTTTGTGTAACATATAATAATAATTGCGACATTTATTAGAGCTGTCATCAAAGAATGCACATGTTAGGATGCGGATTCGTCGTGGGTAATCGACTCGGATCAAAAGTCATCGATTTTAAGCCGATTAGTGATCGCCTGGCTGTGATCTGCATCAAAGCTACTTTTCAAAACATCAGCCTAATATGTGCACATGCCCCTACCGATGAAGCTGAGGAATCTAACAAGGAGGAGTTTTACGACCTCCTGGACGGAGCCTACGGGGCCTGTCCGGAGTACGATATCAAAGTCATCGTGCTCGGAGATTTCAATGCTAAAGTCGGGAAGGAAAATACCTTAGCACGTGCTAATTGGCGCAAGGCACGCGTCGAACATCTTGGACGTGCGAACTTTCCGAGGTGCAAACGTGGACTCTGACCACTTTCTTGTTGTGACAAAGTTCAGGGCCCGACTGTCCAACGAAAAGAAAATGAGGACCGCCCAAAAGAAGAAATTCAATACTGCATACCTTAGCACACCTGAGAAAGCCAGAGACTACAGTGAGCAATTGACTGGGAAACTCTGCCGTACCCCCAGCCACAAGCGTCAACAACCAGTGGAGCCAGTACCGCGACATCATTAGGGAGGTAGCCGAGTCCACCATAGGCTATCAAGTACCTAGGAAAAAGAACCCGTGGTATGATAATGAATGCGCGGTATTGAAGCAGGTGACGGAAAATGCAAGAATGCAAATGCTGCAATGGAAAACAAGAGCAGCAAAAGAGGAGTACCGTGAAAAGAGAAGGAAGGAGAAAAAAACCCTGCGCAGAAAGAAAAGAGCAGCCGCAGCTTCTCAGCTCAGGTATCTCGAGGAGTCTAGCACCGCTACAAACACCCGCCGGTTCTATAAAACAGCCAAACAACTGGCATCAGGTTATAGGACCGGCACGCAAGCTCTTCGAAACAGCGAAGGGAACCTAGTCACCGAAGCACAGGGAATTGTAGACGTGTTTAAACAGCATTTCCAGCAGCTGCTTAATGGGCATTATTTAGACGAAAACACAGGGGAGCAAAGAAGCATAAGACCAGTCAATGAAGATCCAGTCTCACTACCCAGTACTGAAGAGGTTAAGAAAGCCATACACAAGCTTAAGAATAACAAATCCGCAGGCTCGGATGGCCTACCTGCGGAACTCTTTAAGTATGGAGGAGATGTCCTGATAGGGTGCATGCATCAGCTCACCAACCAAGTGTGGGAGGAGGAAAGCATGCCCGACGACTAGTCAAATAGCTCCATATGCCCAATCTACAAAAAAGGCGATCCTATGTCCTGCAAAAACTACAGGGGCATATCCCTGCTTAATGTTGCCTACAAGATCCTATCCACCGTACTATGTGAGCGCCTAAAACCTTTCTGCAACACTATAATCGGCACGTACCAGTGTGGCTTCAGGCCAGGCAGATCAACGATAGACCAAATCTTCACATTGAGGCAAATCCTGGAAAAGACCAACGAATTTCAAGTCGAGACCCACCATCTTTTCATCGACTTTAAACGCATATGATAGCATAAGTCGCCAAGAGCTTCTATTGGCAATGTCGGAACTCGGGATCCCGAAAAAACTGATCCAGCTATGCCGCATGACGTTACAAAATACGCGGTGCAACGTGCCAATGGGTAACAGCTCATCCGAGCTATTCTAAACGTGCACAGGGTTTAGACAAGGAGATGCGCTATCATGTGATTTCTTCAATAACCTAGTCCTGGAGCAGATAGTGCGCAAGAGTGGTGCTAACCTGGAAGGCACTATTTTCAACAAGTCTTCCCAACTGCTTGGATATGCAGACGACATCGATATCATCGGCCACTCCAAGCGTGCTGTGCTAGAAGCGTTCACAGCTATTGATGAACAGGCGAAACGCGTTTGTCTTGAAGTTAATGAGGACAAAACAAAGTATATGCTATCAACAAACAAAGCCGCATCTGTCCATCGCCTAGGACAAAACGTCACTGTTGGTAGCAATAATTTCGAGGTAGTCAAGGAGTTCACCTACCTCGGAACGAACATCAAACCCAAGAATGACACCTTAGTGGAAATTCGACGAAGAATTACCCTAGCAAACCGCTGCTACTTCGGTTTGGCCAAACAAATGGGTTCAAAACTCCTTTCTCGAAACACAAAGTGCACGTAAAACGCTAATCTTACGAGTTCTACTCTACGGCGCCGAGTGCTGGACGATAAGTAAAAAAACTCCTTTCTCGAAAGACAAAGTGCACGTAAAACGCTAATCTTACGAGTTCTACTCTACGGCGCCGAGTGCTGGACGATAAGTAAAAAAGGGGAATTGATACTGGGCACTTTCGAGAGAAAAATTCTTCGGCGGATATTTGGTCCTATATGCGAAGAGGGCGAATGGAGGAGAAGATTCAATCGTGAATTATACGAGCTGTACCAAGATGTGGATGTAGTCCAAAAAGCCAAAACACGTCGACTACACTGGCTCGGTCACATCGAGCGAATGGATAACAACGCTCCAGCCAAGAAAATCTTCGAATCCCAGCCCCCAGGTTCGAGACGACGAGGAAGACCGAACCTCCACTACAGGGACCCTGCGGTTATAGACGCAAGAGCGCTTGGTCCCGACGACTGGAGGGAGCTCGCGAGGGATCGCAACCGATGGAAGACCGCAATAACTCAGGCAGAGACCCTCCATGGATCGGGAGCCGGTTAAGTAAGTAAGTAAGTATAATTATATGCACCTGCGCGGACATTCAACCAAATAGCTTATCTGTTTCCTATAAGCAACCAAACAGTTATGCAGCTAAAAATTGAATGTGCGCGCCTAGCCTAGGTTTCTAAAACATATTTTTAAGAAAACATCATACTCTAATAATTTTAAGTTCTTATTAATTATTTTTTATTTATTTTTTTTTTTTTAAATAATGCATATGAATTTCAAATATTGAGTTTAAAAAAAAATTAATTTTTAAAAAATTAATAAAATTTGGAAAATTTGAAATACTATTCAAACTTTTCAGGAGAAATTGGGTTAAAAATTCAAAATCAGGAAAGAATTCAGTATTAATACTTTGTTCGCATAAAACAGAAATTTAAGACCGAACTAGTGTAGAAAGATTTCGTTGAAATATCCATGAAATCTCAATTCTATCAATTTAAAATAGCAGAAGTTTACATCCGCATTTCGTTATGGTAGGAAGATAGTATAAGAAACGGTATTTCAAAATGTATTAAAAATCGCAGATCGATATTGCATCGTTTAAAAGGCACACCATATTAAAACCTGCTGAAAATGAACACACCTTGAGTGTGAATGCACCCTCAGGAAAATACGTCAAATAAAATTCACAATTTCCCTGCGCCTGCATTGCATATACTTTGGTAAATGGTAATTTTGGTCTGGGTCTGCTATAAGCTATAAACTTTCTTCACAAGTTTTTCTAGCAAGTGTGTATTTATTTTTATTTAAATGGAAAATTATGCAATTTAAAAATGAATTTTTGCATCAACTCTAAACCTAATTCATCAGTTATAACAAAACTTTTTAATTGAAAACTAATAACGTTGATTGAAATGCAAAAAATGTGTCATTAGTAATATTTTTTTGAAAAGTAAAACCCACCAATGATTTTTTTCCCATACAACTTGTCTCGTATACAAGTTAGTAGAGTAGAGAAATACGTCGGTCGAGTTTTTCCTTTCGCCTTCGCCGTCGAATACGAGTGTGTGAGTGAATTATGTTGTGTGGGTTAGTTTGATATCCTATACGAACGTGGAAAATTGATTCAGATTTTTTATTGTTGTAAAAAAATGCCGTCCACCACACAGTGTGTATATCGGAAAAATTAAATATGGCGTCGCGGGTTGGAACCAGAACCAGTTTTCTGCTCTTTGTTTAGGGGATTGATTGAAAAATCACCAAAAATCTTCCCTGACTAAACCAGAAATCACAAGGATCTGCAAAGGTCCTTCGATCTTGCCTTTAATAGCGTGTCCTAGACACAAAGGCTCGTCGATCTGTTTTCCGTTTGATACAAAAAAGCTTTAATTGTACTAAGCACAGATCTAAAGAAAAAAGAAAAGAAAAGTGGCAAGTGAAATTTTTTTTTATTTGTTCTGGCTTCTGGGCAATAAGTTGCTCGTCGTCCGTCGTGGTTGCTTTGTGTAGTAGAGCTGAAGTGAAAAATAAGAATTGCATACATACCGACAACAGTCGCTGAAGAAATTTGAAGATGCCGATGGCTGCGGTATACGTGAGACGGTCTCGTCGGAAAGGTGCAAACCGAATTGCCTTGCCCTCGAGAGCATCTGGTAAGTTCGTTTTTCGGTTGGTCCAACTCCCTATCCCAGAGCAGTATCAGAATGTAGACATATAGAAGATGTTATATCCTACGCATGGAACTGGATCTCTTGAAAGTTCCACACTTTGATTATGTAGAAATCGATCCATTTGGTGCATCGATTGGTGTTTTATATATTTCGATAAATGAAAAAGAAAATAAACATTCTATAGCAAAATGTTTTAAAAACAAAAAAAAGCTTGAACCCAATCAGGTGTTTATTATTCACGTTTTAAAGAAATCACATTCAAATATATACATTAGACTGGGCCAAAAAAATTGACTATTTTTTTTTTTTGAAAGATATATCGAGAATATCATTCAGAATGACAAAAAAAAATTTTCGTAAAAGTTTGAGCCCTTAATATCAATTTTAACAGGTCTATCATCGCTAATTTTGATTTTTAGTCATAATTTCATGTTTTGCGTCAGAACTGACAAAACATTGAAGTAAAACAAATTCATTTTGACTTACTTTTATATAAAATTAAATTCCCTACAAAAAAGGTCTAATTGAAAATTTTCGTCAGACAAGCCGTTTTTGAGTAATTAAGCTTAATAAATTGTTATTTTTCGTTAGTTACAAAATTCCAAATTAAAAAAGTAAAATCGAAGAAAAATAACAATTTATTAAGCTTAATTACTTAAAAACGGCTTGTCTGACGAAAATTTTCAATTAGACCTTTTTTGTAGGGAATTTAATTTTATATAAAAGTAAGTCAAAATGAATTTTTTTTACTTCAATGTTTTGTCAGTTCTGACGCAAAACATGAAATTATGACTAAAAATCAAAATTAGCGATAATAGACCTCTTAAAATTGATATTAAGGGCTCAAACTTTTACGAAAATTTTTTTTTGTCATTCTGAATGATATTCTCGATATATCTTTCAAAAAAAAAAATAGTCAATTTTTTTGGCCCAGTCTAATATACATAATCTACATCTCTATTTAAAAAGTAAACATTTGCATTTTTTAGGTATCTAATGTAATTTGCATTTATTCAAAAGATTCGCACATAAAATTAATGTAAGATAAAGACCTAGAATTTGATTAAATAATAACTTTATGTACCTACCAAAGAACCAGATGATGCCCCATTCAAGTGCAGTGAACCACAGGAAAATGCTTTGAGGCAGGGCATCGAAGATAGTTGAGTTTAAATAAAAAGAAATAATTAAGTTCGACTCTTGGTCGACAGAGCATACCTTTTCAATGGGACATTTATAAGAAATCTATACGTTTGCGTGCGCATCATTAAAATTGCCATAAAATCTATTGGAAAATTATATTTAATGTTTGCGACTGATATAAGTTAACACAAAAACAAAACTCTGCTCTTGAAAACACAGGTATGCAAAAATAGTTTGTTTTTTTAAATATCAATCACTTATTTGTTGGCAAACAAAAAGAACAAGATGTACCTATACATATATGTTTAGTATACTTACATAGGTATAATGAGTCATTTTGGTATCGTTATCGTTACATGTGACTTTCTTAGCTAAGGTTTGAATTTTTATGAAGTTTTCCAATTCACACTTTGTCTATATCTCTTTTGCTGAGGAATGCTTACCTCATACTTACATACTTGACAAGGTCTGAATTGCAATGCAGAATTAAAAATAACAAATTTATTTCAATACAAGTCTCCTTTAATTTTATTTTAAATGAGAAAATGAAAAACAATTGCCAACCGATTTTGTATACATATTAAAATGTATCCTCATTAATTAGTTACAAAAAATTATGTTTACAGTCGAGTTCAATGAACCGGAAAGGCGTAGAATCTTCTAAATACTCAAGAAAACCTCCGAATCGGATGGATGGTTTTACTTTTTGTTTTTATGTGTAGGTAGTTGTGTTATTTCAACGTCGAAATATATTCTTGAATTCCATATTAAACAAATTGGCACAAAGTTCGAAATCATTTTTTATACAATATATGTAAATATTCCCATAAAATGTTTTCCAGTCAAAATCTCTGTTATTTCAATTAAAATAATACTTTTTTCTGATTCTATCTATCAATTAGACCTAGAGAAATAATTTAGCTAATACAGGTTTCTAAGAGCTCAGAGAACTGATCCTTCTCATCATAAACGCAAAAGGCGGTGTCCCTGACAGCAACTAGAAATCGAACGTTAACCTCCTGGATGACCAAATTTCAAGGGCTACTATCATATTTCTTTATTATTTCATTTAAATTCCTAAGTGACCAGTCCCTTTAACCCCCTTCCATCAAACATGTTATAATTTTACCTGACGGTGTGAATCGAATTTGGAAAACAACAACCACAATACAGGTTTATTTACTATTTCATCTGCAGATACTGCTTTTAAAAGCGAAATTTTTGAATGGTAACATTAACTCCTCATTTTAACCATTCTGAGAAATCTTTTTTTTTCTTTGTGGTTTTCCTTAGTGTTCGAGCATATTTTAAATATTATTTGGCATTCCCTTGACAACTACAGTAAACTAAGTAGAGGAACAAATGCGTTGAGATGTTGCATTGTCACTTAGAAAAGTTAACTTTGATTGAAAATTGCAGTGTTTAAAAGTATCTATGCCATCAACAAAAAGAAAACCAAAAGGAAAATAAAGATTACAATTCAATTTCCTCACTTTCCAGAGTAAATTTCTTTCGATTTATATTCTTCTTGATTTACAATCTCACATAAATGTACCTACACTGCAGTCCAAATTCTAGCATCGAAAGAAAAGTTATTAAAAAAATAAGTCGGTATGTGGAATTTATGAGAAACATATAGGTATAAAACCAAAACAAGGAGAAAAACATTTTCATTTTAGTTATTAACACTAGGAATGTATTAAAAAAAAATAAAAAAATGATTTACAATTCCTTTAATTTTAGCGATAAGTTTTTGAATTGGTTCATATAGTATATTATTCCAGCAATGTTGAAATGTATTCCACAAGCCGATTCAGATGAAGGGCATTGATCCCGGATACCTCCGGTGATTGTGGTGGCTATGCCATGACTTTTAAGTTTTCTTCATCCTCTCTGGATATGTGTTTAGGGTTCTTGTCCTGTTGAAATACAAATCCTTCTTTAATAAATCTAAGTCCAGAGATCAAAGCGTTTTTTTCAACATCTCCTTATACGCCTAATTGTTCATTTATTCTAATATGTCAAGTCAAATCTTCCACTCCACTTCAAGAGAAACATCCGCTGACCATCACAGTACCAGCCCCATGCTTTACGATAAGAATCATTCGGTTCCGGCAGCATGTTTTGTTTAGCGCTGCGTAGAATAAAAACCCTGGGTTTTGTGCCAAATAGCTCAAACTTGGATTCATCACTCCATATACGGAGTTCGTATATGTCATTTAAATTCGCAAAGTCTTGTAAATAAAATCGATGAATTGCGCAATATATTTGAAGAGGGTCTTATGGATATTATCTGTATATCTGAAACTTGGCTTAATTCTAACATGGTATGTGATCTATTTAAATTGAATGGTTATAGATTGTTTCGTGCTGATCGTATAGCGAAGCGTGGTGGAGGCGTAGCCATGTATGTTAAAAATAAATTTAAGTGCAAACTAATTAAGCAGTCCACCAATATAGATGTATCAGAGTTTCTTTTTGTCGATATTTCGCTCGATGGCAATAAATTTCTTGTTGGTGTTATGTATTTAGCATGATAGAATCCTTAGGTTTCCAATTTACAAATTTAAACCATCCTACTCATTTCTTACCAAATAAAACGGCGTCACTTCTTGACGTCTTTCTGGTATCCCAACCTGAGCTTGTAGCCCACTATAGTCAAATAGGTGCACCAAGTTTCTCGCATCATGATTTAATTTTGCTGGTTTTGAATATTTTTCCTTCCAACACGACTGATACAATCAGAGAGTATTATGATTTTTCATCATTGGAAATTGAATCTTTATTTACTGAATGTCATAATCTAAATTGGGCTCCAATTTATTGTACCTCGAACGTAGATATTCAAGTTTCTGTTTTCAATGATAATATAAATTTTTTAATAAATACGTCCCTTTAAGAACTAGAAAGGTGAAAAATGTCAATATTCCTTGGTTAACACCACAAATTAAAAAATCGATTGATAATAGGGATATTCTGTTCTTTAGGTGGCGTAGATATAAATGTCCCCAGATATTCGTTGAGTATAAGCGGGCTAGAAATGCTACAACCTCCTTAATACGCAAATCAAAAACACTTTATTTCAAGAATACATTTTCCACACAGCGATCCAGTGCAGCGTTTTGGAGAACTATTCGTGAAATTGGAGTTAATAATTCAAACACTAAATATGATCTCAATGTAGACTTAAACGAGCTAAACAACAAATTTATCAACTCTTCGAATCAAGTAAATAATTCAATCGATTATTCTGCATTTAACAACACTTCTTTTAGTACACTGAGAACTTTCTCTTTGTACTGTGTGGATAGTTTATCTGTAGGAGAGGCAATCCTCTCGATAAAGTCAAAGGCTCCGGGATTGGATGGTATCCATCCGTTATTTCTTAAAATTCTTCTGCCTGTAATATATAAAAAGGTTACCTATATTTTTAATAGTATGATTACATTTAGCAAATTTCCCGACTATTGGAAAAATGCAAAAATTATACCCTTACCTAAGTCTTCGTCACCTGCGAATACCGAATTTAGACCAATTGCAATCCTGCCTTTTTTGAGTAAAGTGTTTGAAAAGATTGTTACAACTCAGATGAAAACCTATCTAGATAACGCTATGTTAATAACAAAACACCAATCAGGATTTAGAAGCAAACACAGTTGCACTACAGCGGTACTTAAAGTTAGTGATGATGTTCGATCGGGTTTCGATGATGATATGGTGACTGTAGCAGTATTTCTAGACTTCTCAAAAGCTTTTGATTCAGTTAATCACCAAATTCTATTATATAAACTAAAGATTCAATTTGGTTTTGAAGAGTCTGTGTGCAGCCTTCTGACTTCATATCTTTCAAACCGTAGACAAGTACATTACGAAAATAGGGCATCTTTGAGTTTGCCCGTTCGGTCAGGAGTTCCTCAAGGATCTGTTTTAGGCCCTCTTTTGTTCACACTATTTATAAATGATATTTCTAATTGTATAATTAATTGTAAACATCATTTATATGCGGATGATGTCCAAATTTATAATACATTTTCGAGAATTGATGAATCGTCTAGTGTAGCAGCCCTAAACAACGACCTAAACTCAATCTTTACCTGGTCTCAGCTAAATCAACTAAATTTAAACCCATTAAAAACTAAAGCACTTAAAATGCAAAGATATCTAGCGGATATGTCAACACCTTTATTATATGTTAACAATACTCCAGTTGAATTTGTAAAAACATTTAAAAATCTAGGTATACATTTCAATGTTCGCCTTAGCTGGGATAATCACGTGAACCATATTGTCTCAAAAATATATGGTATCCTTCGAGGTCTTAGTCCGACTAGACAATATCTACCAACAAATGTTAAGTTAAAACTAGTTCGGTCCTATGTTCTACCGTTAATACTGTATGGGTGTGAAATTTTTTCAAATCTTGACTCAGAATCAAAAAGAAAGTTAAATGTGGCGTATAATAACTGTGCTAGATACATATTCAACATAAGAAGATTTGATCACATCTCGAACTATTCCAGACAGATAGCAGACTGTCCTTTACAGACTCTCTTGGAATATAGAACACTTATTGCTTTATTTAAAATTATCCAAAGTAAAACACCGAATTATCTCTTTGAAAAACTTAGGTTCGCACGTTCTCAGAGGTCTTTATTGCTTATAGCTCCTAGACACAGGTATTTAATAAGCAGTCGTCAGTTTTTTGTTCATGCTATTCGCTTATGGAATCAGCTCCCTCATAGCATGCGAAGAGTAATCGTAATGGGTCAATTTAAAAAGCAACTTTTTGAATACTACGCAAACATCAGCAACTAAAATCCCTTTTTCTTCCCAACTCCTTTAGATTAGATACTTATTGTCATTAGAAGTTAAGAAGCTTATTTTTGTTAAACCTTTGGCAAATCCTGTATATGATCAAAAGCCTAAAGCTTAAATGTACAGAGTTGATATAAATAAATAAATAAATAAAACTGTAATCTGATTCGTCCAGTCTGTAACCGTTTATATTTCCGGACGTATTTACGGTGCTATTTTTTACCTATTTCGTTTGCTTGTTGTATTAGCAGATCCTCATGTTTATTGTAGATCTAGACCTTTCTAGCCGAGGTTAATCCTTAAGAAGTCCGGTTTGATCGTACCGCCCAAATGGAACGTTGAACACAGCCCTTTCTGCTGCGATTTGCCTTCTTTAATAAGAATGATGATTGCAGAACATTTTTCAATTGTGGGTTCTGCAAATTTTTCCATTTTGAACTAGTTGTTTACTCAATAGGTGAAGAATATCAAAATATTTATTATGTACCGAAAGAAGAACACAATTTCACAGGAATATATTCCTACTGAAGAAGCTATGGGCTGACACACATCCTTACTGACAATAAAACAATGGCTATTGCAACATTTGTTTCAAAAAATTGAATTCCAAAAGATTACTTTTTGAAACAATTTGATGTCATTTTAACAAATAGAGTTTTAGTATAACGGTATTTAAAACGTGACGTATTTCAAAGATAATGAATATATCATTCATAAAGCAGATGAACAGCGAATATTTGGCTGTTTCAGTTGAATGAATGAATATTGAGTAGGCGTTTGCACTGCGACCTAAAATCTATTGTGCCTTTATCCAGAGTAAGTTTATCCCTTTGAAGATTTTTATTATTTGAAGTACCTTCAGATAGGATAAATTATTCTCTTCTACCTAGTAGCGTCCCAGATTTGATTATTTGGAGTACCTTCAGATAGGATAAATCATTCTCTTCTACCTAGTAGCGTCCCAGATACTCATTGATGCATTAGTGCTTGGCATCCGCCTAGTATGTGTTCCGGCGTTTCGTCATAAGTATTTCAGAATCTGTATATGGACTGCTTCCAGGCCAATAATGATCAAGTGTCTAATTTACAGCGACCCGTGAGGAGTGTCGTTACTATTTGTAGATTATTCCTACTTAGGCTGATACAGTTCATGAAACGATCTTGGTTATAGTTTCCAAGAAGTGGTTTGGCCTGGCTCAGTTTTGGAAGTTCTTTCCAGTTTTTGGATCTTTTGGCTTCCTCCTCTATTTTGATTTCGTTTTTAATCCTGTTTTCTCCTAATCCGCAGTAGAACTCTGGCCCAATTTAATTGAGACATTATTGTTCTTCTCAAGTTCGTTTAGCCGGCCTATTATATTAGTATGGACCAATGGCAATAATTTGCTTTCGGTAATTCCTCTCGATATTTCGACTTTCATATTAACAATAAATAAATAAATTTGGTGGTGCAACAGCTCGAAGAGAACTAAGACCAGCACCTAGTGACTTACAACTCTCAACCATTCATGTGTGCGTGTAACCAGGAATGGATAGAATCTTCAAAAAATTCAAAAAATTCCAACACCAGTCTCTTCTGTCGTGCGGTACCACTTAATGTCATTGGCTTTGAATGTTTAGTTTTCTGTTTTGCCTACCCAATCTTTTCTGCAACCATCCATTGGAATGTCTATAAGGTTAGTTACTGCTGACTTTAAAAGGCAGTCCCTTTCCATTTAACTTATACATTTTCCGAACCCAGTCTCTTGGCAAATCTCATAATGGCAACACTTTCAACTATTACATGTAATGAGGGCATATGAGGAATAACTTCCATCGCTGCTGTAGGACAAGTCTCTATTCGCTGTTTCTATCTTTAAAGGGCTCTTTTCAGGTTTTAAGATGTATAAGTAAATACTTAAATTGGCATACCAAATAAAAAAATATAAATGAAAACATTTGCATAAATATTTAAATAAATTTTGAGCTTAAGGCTGTTCTAGAAGTTGGTTTCGCAATTTAAAGAACAAGTTTAATGCTTGAAATTTAAAACTGAACTATACTTGATGATTGTCAAATTCTAAACTATGTTTCATTTACCGCACATAGATAATGTTCTTGAGCCATTATTACAAAATTTGCCAACTGTCGGAGCTGCTCCTTCTGGATCTGGTGGCCCAAGCGTTGCAGCCGCTACTGGTGGTTCGAGTTCATCGTCTAGTTCTGTAAATTCCACAAATGCATTCAATACAAGTGGTGGTAACACAAATGGGCCATCGACATCATCATCGTCATCAACGTCTTCTTCCTCAAATTCTTCGTCAACATCATCATCATCAACATCATCCACTGCCACTGCAGCACCCACATCTTCCTCATCGTCTGCGACGTCTACAAATGCTGTAAGTGGCCCAGCCGCAACAAGCACTAGTTCTTCAGCACTCAATTGCATAAGTAAGATTAAAAATTCATTAAAGAAAAGAATTAAGCTTAACATCAGTAAATCTTTCCGTTTCTAGATAGCACAAATTCCATAACTAACGCAAATAGTAGCACAGCTGTTAATTCGAGTAAGTGTTTCAAAAAAAAATCAATTAGTTGTAGAAAAATAAAAACAAAACTTTTTTTAATATTCAAGCAGCATCATCAAGCTTTGTCTTGCCCTCAACGTCAGCCAATGCAACTGCAGTTGCCGCTGCAGCTGCAACAGTAAGCAGTTGTTCATCATTAGGATGTTGCCATCAGTCACCGTATGATCTGCGTCGTAAGTTACCATCTTCTAGCCATGAACAGTGGTGTGTTGCCAGTACGAGCAGTGCTGCTGGCAGTGCAACGGCATCATGCTCAGCAGCCACTGTTCCGACGGCAGGTCCTTCATCAAGTGTTGTGGCGTGTGGTGGTAACTTCACTTCTCATTATCACGCAATCACTCCTTCGACGTCTACGTCCGCCTCGTTAAACTGTGAAGACAGCTGTTATATGCTACCGGCGCGAAAACGATCCAAGAGAATGTACACGGCTACAAGTACAGAAACCAGTGGTCCATCTGCTGCCCACTATTTGCAATACGAAATGCCTGATGAGGTCCTCCTCACAATATTTTCCTACTTACTAGAACAGGACCTCTGTCGGTTGTCTCTAGTTTGCAAGCGTTTCAATACAATCGCCAATGACACAGAACTGTGGAAGCGCCTCTATCAATCAGTTTATGAGTATGATCTGCCGCTCTTTAATCCAGAAATATGCAAGTATGTCTTTGTAAAGGCTGAAGATTCCGACTATGCTAATCCTTGGAAAGAAAGCTTCCGACAACTTTATCGTGGCATCCATGTGCGTCCTGGTTATCAGGATAAAAAGTTTAAAGGCCGCCACATAATTCACTTTAATACAATTCAAGCAGCTCTCGATTATCCAGATGATAAAATATCACATGGTTCTTCGAATAACCCAGCTTTAAATGCCGCGGCTAACATTGGAATGCCCAATAGTATTTCTGGCCTCAGTTCACAACAGAATGGCGCCAACTTGTATGGCGCAGATGATAATGCCAGCCCAGAAAATGTCGGCACTTTAATATTTCTGCATGCTGGTCATTATAAGGGTGAATATCTGTTCATCGATTCGGATATAGCATTGATTGGTGCGGCACCCGGAAATGTAGCAGAATCGGTAATTTTAGAAAGAGAGGCAGGTTCCACTGTGATGTTTGTCGAGGGTGCAAAGTATGCCTATGTTGGATATATCACTCTAAAGTTTTCGCCCGATGTAACATCGACTGTTTCGCACCACAAGCACTACTGTCTGGACATTGGCGAGAATTGCAGTCCTACTGTAGACAATTGCATTGTCCGAAGTTCATCGGTAGTTGGGGCGGCAGTTTGTGTTGGAGGTTTGAATGCCAATCCTGCGATAAGGAACTGTGACATTAGTGACTGTGAAAATGTAGGACTCTATGTAACTGACTACGCCCAGGGGACCTACGAGCACAATGAGATAAGTCGAAATGCACTAGCCGGGATTTGGGTAAAGAACTTTGCTAGTCCTATTATGAGAGAAAATCACATCCATCATGGACGAGATGTTGGAATATTTACATTTGAAAACGGAATGGTATAATCTCTTATATTAGTTTGAAAAATTGAAACATTTTAAACTCTTGTATCTTTGAAGGGATATTTCGAGAAGAATGACATTCACAACAATAGAATAGCTGGATTTGAGGTGAAAGCTGGTGCTAATCCAACTGTGGTTAAATGTGAGATTCATCATGGCCAGACTGGTGGTATTTATGTTCATGAGAATGGACTCGGACAGTTCATCGAGAATCGTATACATTCCAATAATTTTGCTGGTAAGAAACATATTCTAACAATTTACATGTTATATTAAATAAATTTAGTGGCGCGACAATTTGTGAGAACCAGGTTTTAGTGATTTATAGACTCAACCATTTTATTCGTCTAATATATTGTCGGAATGGAAATTTTGATTCAAATTTAAACCATGATTTGAAAAAAAAGTGAATTTATATCTATCTATCAATCTAATCGTGTAACATTTCTAAACGACACAAGTACCATCTCTAGGCCCTAAATATTGAATAAGAGCCTTTAGCCGAGTGTTTTAGTCTGCACAAAATTAAAAAAAAAATCATTATTTCTTAAGTCAGAAAAAATTCAATGCTGAGATATAAAACATTATTTCCCTTTCCTGTAAAAAAAAGACGTTGATGGTAGGTGTTTTAGGACTCACTTTCATTGATCCCATAGTATTTAAATAGGCAAACTCATCATTATTTTTCCTTTGTAACTCTTTGTTGTATTTTACCGAATATATATATTAATTCCGATCTAAATACAAGATATGGCTTTGCAAGCGTCTGCCGTTGATGAAAGTTTTTATTAATAAGTATCAGTTATTTCAGATAAAGAATACAAGGAAAGAGAAATAAGAAAAAAGAAGAACAGATATATTTCTGATAGAAGGATACAAATGTATCTGTTGAATGATTAACCCGTGTTGCCAATGTATTTTTAAGTGGTAGTAACAACACCCCTCTCAACGCGGGTTGCTCTTCTCCTATTCCAAGTCCTTTGATGCATTTTCGATGTGAAGGTCCAAATAGACTTTTGGTGGGGACGTCAGCTAGCATCTCAGCTGTTGGTAGATATTGTACTTCAATTTCACCTTTATCAAAAACTTCTCTAATGTAGTGATGTCGAATATCGAAATGTTTAGTTCTTGAGTGAAATGTAGGATTTTTCATTAATTTTTGAGCTCCTTGGTTGTCGCAATAAACAATAGTAGGTTTAGTGTCATGATTCAAGAAGCCAAGTTCTTTTAGGTCTGTTTTCTTCACTACTGTTCAACTTGCCGGAAACTCTAAAGTTGACCAACTCTAGAGTTGATATAAAATCGTGAGTTAAATGCAAGTTGAAAATTGCTTTTCTTCACTCAACTCGGATGTTGAACTTTTAAAGTCGGCCAACTTGAGTTTTTCAGAATATCCCTGGGATATTTGTGACAGATATGTCATATGTTGTTGTTTTCTAGTTGTAGATTTGAATTTATTTTGTTTATAAATTAAAATTTAAAGTTCAGTATAATTTCTATTGGCAATTCAAATTAAAAAAAATAAATAATAATGGAAAAAAAAAAACGAATTAAACCCAATTATATTCCCAAATTGTCAGAGATAAGACAGCAACATTGGGCATAAAATCGAATTGGAAATTCTGGACGGCGAAAGGGAGACGTATAAACTAGAGCGTGAGAGAGCTACCAATAGCGTCTCTCATTGCAAAACAGTGATTCCTCCATTAGCAGAAACACTATTCTTGTGGTGGGCTTTGAAAGACGAAAATGACAAACAAAGTCACGGTCGTCCCATTTTTCGACTCCAACACGTGGAGTCTTACATTGTCTTAGGAGTCAAAAATTCTTCTTCTTCATCTTCGCTTTCCGTAGCCGTCTTTCCCAAAAACAGTTTCCTCGAAACATTATAGTTGCAAATTAATTTATTCTGGATAATGAAAGCGAAAAGAACTCTTGATTAAACAAAATCAAAACTCTAGTGGAAAATCTCAAGTTTGCTCGGCCTACTTCTACTTTTTTCGGGAGTTGAGAAAATCGAAAGTTGATAAACTCTAGAGTTGAAAATCAGAAGTTGAAACTGTCAACTTTGAGTGAAGAAAAATAAAATCACAAGTTGAAAATAAAAATCCGAAAGTTGAGTTCAACTTTGAGTGAAGAAAATCGCCCTTAGTAGATTTCGAAGGTAAATGGTTTCCTTTGCAGCTTCCGTAAGAGCCATGTACTCTGCTTCGGTGCTTGATAGGGCTACGGACTTCTGCTTTCTTGACTCCCATGTTACAGCAGCGTTGGCTAGAATGAACGCAAATCCAGTGTATGATTTTTGATCGTCGAAATTTCCGCCCCAATCTGAGTCGACGTATCCGAAAAGTTGTGGTTTATCGGATTTCCTGTATACGAGTCCAAGATTTTGAGTTCCTTGTAAATATCTAAGCACCCGCTTAGCTGCCTTCCAGTGTTCCTGTGCTATGTCTGGACGTGTTGAAACTGCCAGGTACATGAGTGAACCTATCAATGACGAATACGGTGTGCTTTCCATTTCAGATCTTTCTTTTTCAGTTTTTGGTGCCATATCCTTGCTAAGTTCAACGTTTTCATCCAAAGGGGTTGCAATAACTTTGGATTCATTCATTCCATAGTCAAGCAATATACTTTGAATATATTTGGATTGGTTCATAGTCACAGTATTTTTAGACATATCTGATTAAATTCAATACCAAGGCAATAATGCAACTTACCGAGGTCCTTCATGTTAAATTCTTGTGACATGTAGTTCTTCAGGTTTTCATATGCATTTAAATTATTTATCGCTAAGATGAGGTCATCAACATAGATAACAACAACCATGTAAGTATCTTCATCTTTTTCGAGATCGCCGTTAATGTAGGCCATCTCGACATCTAACTGAAATAGTTGTAGATCAAATTCTGCTGCTAGCCATTAGAATCCGCTCTTTTCAACAAAGTCGTCGACACTGTCATCATCACAAACTTTTGGTTTACTGTATGTCATGTTGATTTTTATTTTCAATTTTGTTTTTGTTTTTATCGTTTTCAATTTTTTTATCTGACGTTTTTTCAAAATCAAAAATAGTTTCAAGTTCTTTAAATTCAATATTATTATCATATTTCAACACTTCATTACATATAGATTGTTCAACAAACTTTACATCTCTGCTGACAATTACCTTTTTTCTTTCTGGATCCCATAGACGGTAGGCTTTTGATGTGGTTGAATATCCGATGAAAGTGCATTCTGTTGATCGTGATTCAAATTTGCCTTTACTCGGTTTTTTATTAAGAGCAAATGCTTTACATCCAAACGTTTTAAAGTGCGACACATCTGGATTGTACCCATATCTGACCTCAAAAGGCGTCATGTTGTTGAGTTTTTTAGTTGGACATCGATTTCGGATGTATGCAGCTGTGGCAATAGCTTCACCCCAGAAGCTTGGTGCAAGATTTGATTGAGGCATCATACACCTAACCATTTCGACTAGAGTCCTGTTCATTCTCTCTGCAGTCCCATTTTGCTGAGGTGTATACGCTACAGTATGCTCTCTTCTTATTCCAGCTTGTGATATCAGGTGTGAGAAATCTGGCCCACAATACTCTAGGCCATTGTCCGTACGCAATGTTTTTATCTTGAGTTCCGTCTGGTTTTTTGCAAAATTTTTGTAATTTATGAATGCTTCCTTGACATCGCTTTTTGCCTTCAAAAAACAAACATCAACGTATCTTGAATAGTCATCTACAAATGTTGCGAAGTACGATGCACCTCCGACTGTTGTTCGCATTGGTCCACAAACGTCGGAGTGAACCAACTCCAACAATTTGTTAGTTTTTGTCTGCGATTGTTTGGGAAAAGGCTCAGCGCTTTGCTTACCTCGAATGCAAATCTCACATACGGATAGACGACCAGCAGGTAAATTTGGAATACCTTTAACCATACCTTCGGCGATAATCTTTTTCAAATCTTTTTCGTTTAGGTGACCAAAACGCTGATGCCATTCGCCCAACTGGCTTAGTTTGGCACTAGCAGCTGATGTTGATTCGGAACTTGCTTCGATAAAGTAAAGATCTCCCCTTCGAGCCGCTAGGAGAATGGTTTTATTTTCGGTGTTCTTGAAGACTGCGTCGTTCTGGTCAAAATGAATCATGTACCCTTGTGAGACTGTTTTAGCAATGAATAACAAATTTGTCTTTAGTTCCGGTACATATAGAACGTTATCCAAACGAATGGTTTTTGTATTATTGTTGCATATAACATTCAAACGAACTGTACCCTTTCCAAGAATGTCTGTGGTTTTATCAACCGCAAGTCGCACGGTTTGATTTTGTATTTTGGTGAATTCCACAAATTGTTGTCTGTCATGACACATATGAAAAGTCGTTCCACTGTCGACGCACCAGCTAGTTCCCATCGAAATTAAACCAGCCTGTAGTGCGATTCCAAGAGATACTTTTTCGGTTTGATTTTTGTTTTCAACAACTGTAAATGCATCTTCCTCGGCGTTCGATACACTCTGCTTATTTGACCTGCCTCTACTCCAACATTCTGCAGCCTTGTGTCCAGTCTTTTTGCAAAAATTACATTTATATCCTTTTTTGTTGCTTACACTTCCGGATGGCTTGTTTGCAAATGTCTGTGGATTGGTCTTTCGTTGGAAATGTCGATGGTTTTGATTTCCATATTTTGCATAGAAGGAATCTGCGTCATGTTGTTGCTGTTTTACTAGACTTGATTTTTCTTTTCTGACATTGAATTCTTCCAAAAGTTGTATTTTAAGTGATTCAGGCGTTGGCAAGTCGTCTCGCGCCTCTATAGCACAACGAAAGTTTTCATAACTCTCTGGTATGCTGTACAAAAGAAGAATTGTTAGCAGGTCTTGAGCTATAACAATATCCATCTCAAACAATTTGTCGATCGTGCCAAAAAAACTGTTGAGGTGATCCATCATACTCTCGCCGTCTTTCATTTTTGAGAACAATAATTGCTTCAGCAATGTGGCCTTACGTGCCGGTCCTTTCGAGTGGAAGACTTCATCGAGTTTCACCCAAACATCGTTTGATGTACAGCAATGTTTTATGTGGCAAAGTTCTGATGGCGACATAGACAGTATATTGTCTGCCCGTGCTTTTTGATCAGCAACAACCCAGGAATTAATTTCGCTTGCATTAGTCACTACGCCATCTTCACCCGCTTCTGGCTCTGGTTTTTCGTTCGATCCATTGACGTATTCCCAGTGGTCGTTTTTTACCAAGATGGCACATATTTCGAGCTTCCAAGTATCTTGAGCTTGTTGATATGAACAGCGTGCGCCGACATCGTTTATATCTAGAACAATCTACGACGTAATTTGTATGTCTGATTTTCTTGCGAAATAAACTTATTTTGATAAATTTTAATTATTACTTATTTAATACTGCTCAATGCAAACGTCCTGGGCCCATAACCTGTTGTATTTTACCGAATATATATATTAATTCCGATCTAAATAAAATATATGGTTTTACAAGCGTCTGCCGTTGATGAAAGTTTTTATTAATAAGTATCATTTATTTCAACTAAAGAATACAAGGAAAGAGAAATAAGAAAAAAGAAGAACAGATATATTTCTGATAGAAGGATACAAATGTATCTTAAAATGCATAATAACTATTTTCCTTGTAATTGATACCGGTCTGCATCATTCTCAGTGAATACAAAAATTATCAAATAAGTTGTTAGTTATCGAATTTTAATATTTATTAATTATCAAATCTGGTGAAGCACGTTTTATTTGAAAGCAAATAAAACAAGTTGTGTTTAAAATATCCACTAATTTTTTGTTTTTATTAGAAAGAAGCTTTTTTGACATAAGGTATGAAGTATAATCTCGTTCAAATGGTTGCTGCTATTTTGCTTGATGGCACCTTTGAGTATTTATAATATGGAGGGCTCGTTCCTATCCCTAATGCATTGTAGTACTTGCAGTTGTGATAGGGGTCGCTATCTCACTTTCTGTAAGTTAAGGATACAGCTGTATGCTGTCAATTTGTGTTTACCTTCTCCTCGCACATCGTTCTCCGTCACATGTGATATGAAGCACTCAGTAAATTTTCAGTCTTCTTTGCAAAAAACCGCATATCAATAAGCTTTGTGACTGTTTTAATTCTTTACAAATTATACGTAGAAATAAGATCAAACTTTAAAGTGACTGGTAATTGCTATTTTGTAATCAAAATATTAAAGTTCCCTACTTGGAGGCGAATAGCTTCCCCACAATGTGACCAATACAATGGATTTACCAAGGCGACTACAATCGGGAGATCTTTCAACATCTGTACTGCAGTAATTTAGCCTCGATTAAGAGAGATGAACAGCAGAATGATTTTTCCGACATCAGCGATCCATTCCCTGCAAGTGGTTTGTGTCACCTTTGTAATGAGGTAAAGATTAAGGAACTGGCACAATTCCAACCGAAAAACGAGTCCAAATTCGAAGACGAAATCAAAGTGTAATGAGTTTTAATTGGATTTTAAAAAATAAATTTGTAGAAATATTTAGCTTGAAAAAGTTTTAGTTTTTATTTGGTGATTTAATAATACAAAAATATTGAATAATAAATTGTTTTTTGTTTGTTAATTTGTATGCTATTCTTTTGTTCTAACTTAGTATCTTCCTGCAAGGCAATCAATCCTGCCAAAAACTTTTTTTTGGTTGCCGCTGTCAAAAAACTTTGTCTTACACAAATTTGAGCAGCGCCCCCTATGATAGTCACGCATTTGAAATAGAAACGAGCCCTCCATATTATATGTATATACTCAAAGGATGGCACCTACATTTATTTGTTATTTGCAAGATGGCGTTCGGAGTGTTAACTTGCAAGGGGTTTGGAAGCAAATTGGGCTAGGATACAGAAATTAAATTTCCACTTGGGTTAAGCCACTTCCCTAGCTGCTTTTATTTCCTTTAAATTGTGAATTATTTTCTTTTTCGGCCCAATCGTCGTTTTCTTTTTGTCAATAAGAATGAAAAATAAACATTTCAGATTAGTGGCGTTTATAAAAAATAGATATTAAGCGATTTCAATTCAATACTTAGTACCCCCGAACATTTCGCTACAAATTGTATTGAGTGTTGTCCCAATGATCACGTTTGCTTTCGATTTATATAGTTGGGCAAATGTAAAATAAAAGAATGGAAATCCAAAAACTCAAATTCGCATAACTTCTTATAGTTTCTTTAATTTTTGAATTACTTTTTCACAGGTGTTTGGATTACCTCTAACAGCAATCCCACTATTCGAAAGAATGAGATTTATAATGGCCATCAAGGAGGTGTGTACATTTTTGGTGAGGGACGTGGACTCATTGAACATAATAATATTTATGGCAATGCTTTGGCTGGCATTCAAATACGCACCAATAGTGATCCAATTGTCCGTCATAACAAGATCCATCATGGTCAGCATGGAGGTATTTATGTGCATGAAAAAGGCCAGGGTCTTATTGAAGAAAACGAAGTATATTCCAATACATTGGCTGGAGTATGGATCACAACTGGGAGTACTCCAGTACTTCGGCGAAATCGTATTCACTCCGGCAAACAGGTATTTAAATTCATATATAGAATTTTATTTATTATTAATGTTTTTTGTTCTTTTTATAGGTTGGCGTGTATTTTTACGATAATGGCCATGGCAAGTTAGAGGACAACGACATTTTTAACCATTTGTATTCGGGCGTGCAAATACGAACAGGAAGCAATCCAGTGATTAGAGGAAATAAAATATGGGGTGGTCAAAACGGAGGGGTATTAGTATACAATGGTGGCCTTGGGCTTTTGGAACAAAACGAGATTTTTGATAATGCCATGGCAGGTGTGTGGATTAAAACCGATTCGAATCCAACACTGAAAAGAAATAAAATTTACGATGGTCGCGACGGTGGCATTTGCATATTCAACGGTGGCAAAGGCATTTTAGAAGAGAATGATATATTCCGAAATACTCAAGCTGGTGTTCTGATCTCAACGCAAAGCCATCCCATTCTTCGAAGAAATCGAATATATGACGGCCAAGCTGCCGGGGTTGAAATAACAAATAATGCGACAGCTACCCTGGAGCATAATCAAATATTTAAAAATAAATTTGGTGGATTGTGCCTGGCAAGTGGAGTGCAACCTATTGTTAGGGGTAATAATATTTTTAACAATGAGGATGAAGTCGAGAAGGCAGTATCAGGGGGACAATGTTTGTACAAGATCAGCAGTTATACTTCGTTTCCCATGCATGATTTTTATAGATGTCAAACGTGCAATACAACCGATCGCAATGCAATTTGCGTGAATTGCATTAAAAATTGTCACGCTGGACATGATGTAGAATTCATCAGACATGACAGGTAAGTTTTTGCATATTTTATTTTCCTAAAAAGATTGGAGTTTTTTTTTGGAAAAATTGTTTTACCTCCTCCAATAGTTTTTCATCTAAAAATTTACTCAAATCTAATTTAAAAAAAATGTTTATTTCATCTATCAGTTTTGTCAAATATCCTTTTTATGTGAAATGAATGTGAAAAGAACAGTCACAAAGAAACTATCAAATCAGATTAATTGTAGATCATTTGTAAACCATATACGAATGTAAGATAGTTTAGGAATATTAACGGTTTTATTGATCGAGTCTTCAAAATATATTCTCTTGGGTAGAATCTAAAAAATGATAGGTGATAGAAAACAATGAAATATTTGAATACAACAACGAGCGATATAAACTTAATATGCAACCTATTTGCTAGATTTTTTAAATCAGTGTACTCTCTGAAATCTCTTAAAAATCTATCAAGTATTTCCAGAGTTTTTGATATAGGAACTATGGTTTTGGATGTACCTGAGGTTGAAGTTGCTTTTTTAAAACTAGAAGGAAGAGTCTGATGGTATTCCACCTATTATACTGCTTAAATGTGCATTAGCCGAACCACTTACTTAAATTTTTAATGCTTTACTTTCCAAAGGTAAATTTCTACACTGTTAAAAGCTTTCGTATCTAAACACATCTTTAAGTCAGGATATAAATAAGATATTACTAATTACCCGCCCATTAGTAAGATTTCAGCCGCAAGGTAATCATTTAGGCCCGTTGTTGTTTCTCTTATTTATTAACAATATTCCTTCTATTCTTGTATCTCTTATTTGCTGATGAACTTAATCTCTATCAAAAGATAGAGTCATTATCAGATTGTTATTCACTTCGTGATGATGTATTAAGACTAAATGAATCATGTTATAATGAAAGCTTTCTATCTGAGATAATCGTTATACTCCTTTCAATTTATATTTGCAGTACAGGCAAGATAGGATATTTGCCTTTCAGTTTGACTATTATGGATTTCAATAAGCTATCTTTATTTTAAAGCTCCTACAGGGTTACCGCAGGTGAGGATATAAAATTGTCGCAAATTTCACAGAAATATCGATAGAGTTACCATCTATTTATTAATATACGGACATTTTATGATCAAAAACAATGATGAATAAAATAAATTGAATCTATCTTTTCCCACACCACCAACAGGTAAGATAGCAGGTGCGATTTTTCGATAGTATACACAGTAGGTCTAATCCGTTTCTAGGTAAAAACAAAGTCAAAAGAAAAACTTAATTAAATAAAAACAAATCACGTCATTACTCCGATACCGAGGAGTAGTTGCTGTTACTGCTTTTTCCATTCAAGCTTATTATCAAAGTTTCCATTGCACCTTCAATAAAACCATCCATTTCCCACATCTTTGGCTCAATCACTTCCTCAAAGTGTTCGACACAAAGATGCCATTTTTCATCATCAATATTCATAATTCATAAAAAATCTCTCTCTAAATCAATATCCAACAATTTTATAACTGCATTTTAAATTTTAACTGTTTTTCCATACATAAAAGAAACCTGAAGAAAACATGAAAACAGAAAAACACCCTTTTCTCTAAAGTAGAAATATTTGCTCTAAAAAAGCTTGAATCTTGAAAGTTACATAGAAAAAACCAATGAAAATGCCATACGAATTTCCATCAACTGGACAATGGTAACTCTGATTCAGTGTTTTTTTTTTTATAAGCACAATGTCAATAAGGGTTGGTTGCAAATTGGCGATCAGTCTCCTTTCACCCGGGGAGCAGATAGGTCATGGTGGGATGTACGTTAGCTCAAAGAAGAATATACAAATAATTTCAATGTAACTCAGTGATTCTGTTTTTTATTTCAGTGCCAATTTCTTAAGTTAATGTGCCGTGCAAACAGCAGCAGGCACCAGTGCAGATAGGTCATGGTGGGATGTACGTTAGCTCAAAGAAGAATATACAAATAATTTCAATGTAACTCAGTGATTCTGTTTTTTATTTCAGTGCCAATTTCTTAAGTTAAGGTGCCGTGCAAACAGCAGCAGGCACCAGTGTTTCTGAAAAAGCGTATAGATCCTTTTTACGTTCAACGCGCTCAAGACTTTTATGATTAATTTCATAATTGAATAAAATAATGTCTGAAACATGACATTATTTGATATTGTGCAACATTTAAATAAAGAAATTTTTACCTCATATTGATTACATTGTAAATAAGGCTAATCAAATGCTTGGATTTGTAAAGAGAATTCAAAGATTCACTCAATCTGTTTTGTGTTGGAATACTCTAGTACAGTTTGGAATCCCTTTTATAAAAACTTTTCTAATAAAATTGAAAAAAGTTCAGAAGAATTTTAGTAGATATTTGATATTCAAATTGAATTGGCGTATGGACTTACGAAAGTAGGTATTTATTGTTTGGTATTAAGGCTGAAAAATCGGCGTACTTGCTTTTCTATTTTGTTCATTAGAGATATTTTATAGTATCACATAAACGTACGCGTTCCATCGGACAAATTTATGGTCTAAATGAACCAATTTCACGTTGCATTACTGAAACTAACGTTTTTTTTTTTTCAGAATAGATATTTTCAGTAATAGTACATACATTCAAAATGCATTTATTAAATATTATAGTTACACAACCCGTTTAATGGGAATAATAATTTATTGTATTTTTATAAAATTCCTTAAAGATCGACCTTTCTATCGATACTGTATTATTTTTATCTTATTTTAACCAATGTAAATATGTTATTTATATAAATAGTTTGGAGTCTAAAAGGTACGAGTATATTCTTTCTGTTTGATGAAATAAATAAATAATAATTTAGAAAAAAAAAAACTAACAGAAACATTTGAATCTCTCGAGCATCGCGGCATTGTCTTTCATTATTTTATCGTTATTTTTATAAATATTGTTCTAGTGAAAAAGCCAGTTGTATCACCTTAAACAAATTTGACCCTAATATTCGTGCCTCTGGGAATGCCCATCAGTTTTTCCTTGAGTCTAACTTCGAATGTACTGTTAAATTCAGAGATTTTAATTTTAGCCGCACTACACGAATGTAGAATGCTTTACCCGATTCAATATTCCCCAACCATTATTGTCGTTTTTATTTGGCAATCCGGAAGCCTTCCGGACTCTTCTGAAAGTGTTTAATTGGGAAAAAATGACAGTTCTGATTCTGAAAAGAAGAGAAATTTGCTTCTGGATTTGAAATCAGAAGCAAAACCAGAAGCACTCACACATTCATATACTTAAACGTCAACCTCAACAGCTGTGATTTTTGGTATCCAAATTGTGCGAACCAGGGTTAGCCGAATTAACTACACTACATTTTCTACATGATTTACTACGTTTATATGAGGTGTTGAAGCTCGCTTGAAGCTCGCTTCGGACGTTTATATACCTGTATTGAGTTGAAATGAGCTTCGTTCGACTCGATCCCAATCGCTCAGCGGTGTCGAGTAGAAATGTGGGTCGAAAATCCGACCCTAATCCAACTCGATCTTTCGATACTGCATATAAACGTAGTATTTAACTACGCGTAGTTTATTGAAGAAACTACATGCCTAATTTACTACAATTTGTTACGTCTGCTACATATGTATATAGTTAATTCATAAAAAATCAATATAATAAAGGAAAAAAAAACAATTTTGCACTTTTATAATCTAATGAAGGTTTGTAAAAAAAAGTTTCATTTACCATAAGGATGAAGAATTGTAGGAATAACTGAATGTTTAATTTAAAAATTCAAATTTCAAATGCATAACTGACAGTTAATTGACAGCAATGCTACAATTTCTTACTTCTTCTTCTTTCATAAACTACGTAGCAGACGTAACAAATGTAGTTATTTCTAAAAAGTGACAATTCGGCCAACCCTGCTTTCAAAAACATTTTTCTTGATTTTGATTATTATACGCATTTGATGTTTCACATATACAATCAAACAAAACTTCAGAATCATCAGAAGCAAACAAAAGTGTTCAATTGGGATTCCGGATCGGAGAGAGATTCCGGATTGTCAAATAAAAACGACAATGATATTCAGAAATTCAAAATCAATGTGCATTGGTATCTCCTTTTAAACCCCTCCAACTTTCCAAAACGCTCGCTTGTGCCTCAAGAATTTTAAGGAAAGTCAAAGTAAGGTAGGTCAAAATGGCGAGCACTAACAGTCTAGCCCTATGGCCCAGTTAGCTCTGAATTGCGCGATTTTGATACCATTACTCTTATGAACTTGTGGATGGAATTGATATGGGAAATTGTGGACATTTTCACGGAGTCGTCTAGTTTGGATTAAGTTCAAAAATATGAAAGGATCTAGTAGGTTTTGATGTCTCTTTCTGTAGGAAAGTCATAATCCCTTATATGCGCTCAAAGTGATAAAATTTACAGTAAGCATAAATCTGCCGAAAATTCAAGATAACTCCTCTGACACTCTTCTAGACCTGTCGGTAAAAAGAAACCATTAGAAAAATCATAATTATAACCTTTTAACATCCTTCCTCCTCAACAGTAAAACTAACTAAGGGACATATAAACTTACAAGTTTGTGTTTTTTGTTACTAGGGAACTACTAACACTATTTTTGTTTTTGTAACTTGCTAAAAGGGATTTAAGCAAACCAAATATTTTATTTACAGATTCTTTTGTGACTGCGGTGCTGGCACCTTAACAAATCAATGTCAGTTACAAGGTGAACCCACTCAAGATACTGATACCCTTTATGATTCAGCAGCTCCAATGGAATCTCATACATTAATGGTTAACTAGGATATTAACTAAATTAAAAAAAAATCACAAATAAGAACAAATAGAACTATGAGATAAATGCAAAAATCAAATTATTAAATTAGAACTTTACAAAAAAACTTAAGCCCATAAAACAAAATATTATTTCAACTACACTACATTTAACAACTAATATAATCAATTAGATTACGGCTAACTCATATAGATATATATGTATATGTATACCACAAAAGAAAAAAATATGTTTTAAACATTCGGTGAAGTAAAACAATCCAGAAATGAAATTGTTGGAATCAAATATAAAAAAAATAAATGCCTATTAAATGAAAATAAATTCAACGTAATCAAAAGAAAGCAATTGTATTTGTGTATGCGTAGATGATTCTGTAAAAAAAATAGGAAAAATTGAAAAAATTTATTAACTATACAATTTCACAAAAAAAAATTAATCCAATTCATGTTACCACTATTGTATTGAAAAGAAAGATCTTCATCTTAAAAAGTACGAAACGGGAATAAATTAAAATAAAATTAAATTTAAAATAAAATTAATTAAAATTTATTCTAAGCTAGAAGTACATCATCCCAGTTGCAATAATTTTTTGATAGATTTGTTTTTGTTTAATTTTTTTTTATATAAAAATATAATTATGTATTGTAAAAAAAAGAAGATTACCGAGAAACTAAAAACGATTTAATAAAAGTGTTTTAGATATAAGTCCTCGTGTGTCATGTTTATTATAAAAAAAACATTAAGGTTAAAAGTTTTGTTTTGATTTAAATAATAATTTAAAATAAATATTTATGTACCTTATATATAAAAAGAGATTTTGATATTATACTTTGTGCTTTATAAAACTCGTCGTAATTATATAAAACAAACAATCATTAATTATTATTAATATTACTTTTATATTGTTTACACAATTAAAATAAAAGATTAATTTACCTTTTTCTTATATACATAACCTTTATGTTGAATATTTTTTTTTTAATTTCAGCATTTGATTATCATTCAATATTCATATATCAAAACTATGTATTTGTGTTATAACAAAAACAATGCAATTGTTGTAAATTTACAGCTTGCCTATAGCGTGGTTATTTGAAGTAATTAAAAAATAAAATTATAATAAATGTCACTCGTATTAAACAATTAAAAATAAATAAGCAACCACACAAACGATAAAATACAAAACTATAACTATTAGTGTTTTAAGCATCTACACGAATTCAAACACATAGACACACACTTATACACGCAACAACCCAGTGATTAAATTAAAAAAAAAAAAAAACAAAAAAAAAAAAACAAGAAACAAAAAAACGAAATATAAAAAGGCCGTTAAAAACTCATCACATGTATTTAGTATTTAATTTGAAATGCAGCTTTTTAAGTGACAACAAAATGAAAACATGGTATTTAATATAATTTTCTTTTTTAACTTATGTACTATACAATAATTAGAATAACTACTTAATGTTAAAAATGTATATAATATTAGCACTGATAAATTATTTAGAATAAAACTTAAAAAAAGCATAAAATAATTCAAAATATATGTATGTACATTACCCTTAATGAAAAAGTAAAAAAAAAACAATAACTGGCATAATATTTAGAATTAAGAAACCACGAAATATTGATAACCAACATGATTTAATTTATACATACTATTTAGTGAATGTAGGATGTTAACTATATATAAAACAAAACAAAAAATTCATAAGTGAATCGCTAAACATTAATTAAGAGACGAATAAATTCAGATTCAGATGTTCATATTAATTGGAAATGAATGGAATTTACCTGAATAATCAATATTAATAACTATTATTTTGTTTACTTTGTTTGTAATTTCGTTTGCAGTGCTGTTAATATGTATATATGAAAGAGGTAAGACTCAAATTTACTACGACCGATAGTTTCCAGTAAAACTCGAAACTCGTCCTTTTGTGTATGAATTTAAAATATAGATTTTTTTTTTATAATTCACTCGCGCTCAAGGGTATTTGAAGAGACCCTTATAACGTTAAACACAGCACGGGCGATGGGGAAATTAGGAAGGGAGAGAAAGGAGGTGACGATGAACATTTTTTTTTAATTTTTGCAAATTGAAACGGCGAGGGAAAACTGTGCCAGTTAAGTTATTCCATAATCGTGTTGTGCGACTAAAAAACGAATCTCTATATTTTTACGGTACGACCAAAATTAGACTCAAGGGTGAACTGATGAGCATGCCTAGCGAAGCGGGTATTACGGGTGAATTGATAAAGAGGAGGAATGCAACTGGCTACTTCGAGTGAGCATTGCTTGTGAAAGAAGCGATAAAACAGGGAAATACATGAAACATTCCGACGGTGTTCAAGAGATGGGAACGAATCCATGATTGCTGTTTCTTATCAGTTTTAACGCTCTGTTCTGGATTCTATCCAATAAATGGAGAAAAGATTGTAGTGCACCTGCCCAAAGGTGTGAGTTAGACTCGAGTTTTGGACGTATAAACGCCTTATAAATTGTAGCCAGATTAGAAGGGGTGAAAAATTTCTTACATCGATATAGAAATCCTAAGCATTTAGCAGCATTTTTGGCGGTCTCGTGAATGTGATCATTCTAACGAAGATCGTCGTTAACACATGCCGAGTACTGAGAGCTTTTCGGTTTCTTCGATGCAAGTGCTATTTAAGGTAGGGATGGCGGTTATTCAAAATTAACCGGTTTTCGGTTTTTCCGGTTATTTTCCCTCTCGATTTAACCTGACGGTTTTAACCGGACAAAATAACCGGTTTTTTATGTATAAATTTTTTGAAGTCATAAAATACGTTCATATCAAATAAACTTTATTATGTACATATAAAACATACAAACCAGGGACGAAGCGTCCATATATTGAGTGGAATGAGTGCTTCCGTTGAACCATTTGAAAAAATCGTACCTAGCAAGGAATTAAATTCAAAATTCCAAATTGTATTAATATCTTTATTATTTTATTTGTATCTATTAATGAATCTTCATTTACTCTATAAATTACATTCCAACATCATTATGACAACATTATCATCTTTTACTAAAATTACTAAAGGAAATCAAGATCTCTCTGGTTATTACAACTTAAAATGCCACACTGCAAACCAACTGAGAATGACCAACATCACTCCATTATTTATAATGCTCAATCTCATGAAAGTTCTTGCTAAAATGCTTAACAGCTATGCATTCCTTATTATCGCCTCCATAACTCAATTTCAAAATACCCTTCCACTCCAAGTCAACTGAAAATATACCTACAACATCACTCACCAATATTCACAAAATGCTCAAACAAAAATGATTCTCAAACAATATAGAATGCACAACAGCTGGGCATTCCATTATTTCGCATACATAACTTAGATCTCAACCCAAAGTCAAAATAATTTTGTCTCGTTTCTTGCCTTTTGCACAATGTGTGAAGAATGAGTTGAGTGAATGCATTACGAGAATTTCTTACAAGAGAGATAGAAAAACAAAAATGTACATATCTATTGAGTTGCTTATTGTCTCAAACTGATTATGAGTTTAATTTCGTGAACAAAAGGGGTAGAAGAGTTTTATTTTAACATAATCACCCTTATTCCGATAGGCGTTTTTCTAAAACGCCAACTGTCGTTTTAGGAGTCGTGTCGTTTTTTTTTTGGTATTCCGTAACTAAAACGCCAGCGTTTCTCTCGCTCTTACATTCCACAATACATTCCAAACATCTGACATATCAAATTGTTTGCAAATTGAATAATTTGATTATATTTGTGTGAATTTGTTTCAAACATAAAAAAAAATACGAAAAACGTACAGTGTAGAAAGTTATTTTTCTTTGAGCAGCAGTGACGACGAAGAAGAAGAAGAAAAGAAAGATTTTATACTGCAGAAGATATACATACACATTCCATCTAAAGCAAATCCTTTTGATGTGGCTGGCACAAAGTATGTTATTAAATAAATAAATATACACATATGCAGTAGGTAATTCTACCACTGGTTTTGATTTTTTATTTTATCGCATTTGTTAACAGATTCAAACTTGCTGATACCCTTAGTTTTTTTTTGCAAAAGCGAGCTACCAAAAGGGGTTGGGAACGACTTCAATTTGGGACTAGCCCAGCCAAGCCTAAGCAACATTCTTAAGGAAATACCTGGAGTTACAAGAAAAGGCTCGAGTGGGTACCCATCATCTCCTGCAAAAATGTATTTTTATTTGAACTGTTATCAGTGACAATCACATACCCAAAAGTCAAGTATTTCTTTCTTCTCCATCATATGCATATGTATATGTACAAATATTTGTATCAAGCGATCTATCTATGTATGTATCTATCCGATTAAAATGGAAAATAAAAGAATTCGTAGAAATTACAACTTGGCAAAGATAAAACGCGAGCAGGTATTTCCTTAAGAATGTTGCTTAGGCTTGGCTGGGCTAGTCCCAAATTGATGTCGTTCCCAACCCCTTTTGGTAGCTCGCTTTTGCAAAAAAACTAAGGGTATGAGCAAGTTTGAATCTGTTAACAAATGCGATAAAATAAAAAATTAAAACCAGTGGTAGAATTACCTACTGCATATATATTTTTTTATTTAATAACATACTTTGTGCCAGCCAAATCAAAAGGATTTGCTTTAGATGGACTGTATAGTATATCGTCTGCAGTATCAAATCTTTCTTTTCTTCTTCTTCTTCGTCGTCACTGCTGCTCCATGAAAAATAACTTTCTACACTGTACATTTTTCTTATGTTTGAAACAAATTCACATAAATATAATTTTCAAAACCAAATTATTCAATTTGCAAACAATTTGATATGTCAGATGTTTGGAATGTATTGTGGAATGTAAGAGCGAGAGAAACGCTGCACATAGGTCAATATTTAGCTTTTATGCGGCCAAAAGTCGATTTTGTAAACTTACGGTAAACAAAAAAAACAGTTTGTCGATCGTTAGGAGAATAGTCCCAGTTTTTAATTTTACTCTTTTTACCTCACAAAAGCACACCGTTTGCAAATACGTGTAATTTTAACTTGATCTCTAACCGCAGTACACGTTTTTCTTACCATATAGTTTACAGGACGAATAAAGTTGTAAGGTCAATATTTCTATTTCTGTGTGTGTTATTAATAATATAGTGATGGATTTCGATAACTCAGTTATGATTTCTTACTTTTATTAGAATTTGCTCCGTTGAAATGCATGATTCTAAAAATTTAGTGCTGTTAAACTTTGGGTATTTTTTTGGTTATATTTTTACCATATTTTACTTTTCAAAATTGAATTTGTTATATTTCCGCGTTAGATCGGATGATAATTCTTTTTGTATTGTGAAGTATAACCTTTTCATCTCCAAATGTAATAAAAATTGGCTGCAGAAGACTGCAGATGACAAAAATATTGACATTTTTGACAGCACAGATTTTTCGGTCAAAAAAATTAAAATTCTGAATAGTGAAACAATCATTGTGTTTTCTTGCTGTTGGAACTCCGAGCACATCAGGGGTGAAAATTGTGAGTCGGAGGTACCTCTATGAGTTTAAGAAAGAACAAAATTTACCAGATTTTGAAGCTAAAATTAATTATTTAGAAAATCGCTTACTGTCAAACTATGGCAGTACTGTGGATGATAAAAAAGTTTGAAACATAGATTTTCCTTATTTAAATCGACTTTGAAGGAAAAATGGGCAAAATGCTATAGAAAAGAAGAGGTGTTTTTGAAAAATAATGAGTCGTGGCTAAACGGAACCTTCGAACTTCCTTTAAAATTTCTTTCGTATAAGCACCAATATCACATAACCTACCACTCTAGAAGTCAACAGCTAAGTAAACAAGAAACTAACATTTAAATAATTAAAAAAAAAACCGTTAGATTTTACAGGTGCATTTTCATTCATTGAGATTTCGTTTCTAATTAGTTGCTCGTAGCTGTAGATTAAAGGTCATATTGGAAACCATTTCAAGTGGACACAAAATTGATTCACAAAAATATGACCAATTTGTCAAAGGTACAGGTCAGCTATACATCATTCTTTATAATTGGCACGCAATGACTCCGACAATGCACAATATATTGATACACGGTGCAATCATAATCGAAAACTTGTTGTTGCCAATAGGCCAATTACCAGAGAAAGCTGCAGAGGCCCACAATAAACATTTTCGCTTATATCGCGAAAATTTTGCAAGGACATTTTCAAGAGAACAGTGTGATTTGAATGTATATATTACTTAGTTCCGATCCACTCATAAGCAGCCTTAAGCCAAAAAAGCGAACCATTTTAAAATCATTTTGCCCTGAAGCAAGAAATATGCTTGTGCCAGCAGATTCTAACACCGAACCCGATTCAGACATTGAACCACTAGACGAATTTGTTATTGAATTACGAGTATTATGAATTAAGTTTAAATAATTATTATTTTTTGTGAGCTGAAAAATTGTTAAAAAAAGTAAAAAAATAAAGTTAAAAAATTTTTATTTTCTTAAATCAATAATTATAAATATCTAAATGTTATTATTATAAATTAAAAAACCTCAAAATATTTTTAAATTTACCTCAAAATAGTTTTTTTATTAAAATTATATTTTTTTTCGTCATATAAAACCCAATACAAAGAATATAAGTGGATGAATGTTTTTGGCCGCATAAATGTGAAAAATTGACCTATGTGCGCTGGCGTTTTAGTTACGGAATACCAAAAAAAAAACGACACGACTCCTAAAACGACAGTTGGCGTTTTAGAAAAACGCCTATCGGAATAAGGGTGAATATAGAGAACACGTTCCACAAGAGAGAATCGACAAATTGACGTTTATTTGGCGTCGAACGCCTTACGTAATACCAAATTCACACTGACGTTTTTATTTTGGCGTTCAACGCCTTACGGAATAAGGCTGAATGTGTGTGCAAATTTAGGTGCAATTCATTCATAACTATCAGAAAACAAACAAATATGAATTTAAAAGGTGGTAGTTTTTTAATTATTTTCGTGGCGATAAATACAATCCACCTGTTTTCTGTTTATTTTTTGTTATTCAGCCTTATTCCGTAAGGCGTTGAACGCCAAAATAAAAACGTCAGTGTGAATTTGGTATTACGTAAGGCGTTCGACGCCAAATAAACGTCAATTTGTCGATTCTCTCTTGTGGAACGTGTTCTCTATATTGTTTTTGGTATTCCGTTAGTCGTTTCCATACAAAAAACGTCTGTAAAAATGCCGAAATCTATCGTCTAGAAATTTGTTGACGACAGGAGTCAAAATATAATTTTTTTAAATTTATTTTAGTTTTTATAATTTAAAATTCTTTGTTAAGAGTGAAAATAACAAATCTGTAAGGAGTTACAAGAAAAGGCTCGAGTAGGTACCCAGCATCTCCTGCAAAAATGTATTTTTATTTGAACTGTTATCAGTCACAATCACATACCCAAAGGCCAAGTATTTCCTTCTCCTCCATCATATGCATATGTGTATATACAAATATTTATATCAAGCGATCTATTCTATATATGTATGTATCTATCCGATTAAAATGGAAAATAAAAGAACTCGTATAATTACAACTTGGCAAAGATAAAACGTGAGCAGGTATTTCCTTAAAAATGTTGTTTAGGCTTGTCTGGGATAGTCCCAAATTGAAGTCGTTCCCAACCCCTTTTGGAAGCTCGCTTTTGCAAAAAATCGAAGGGTATCAGCAAGTTTGAATGTGTTACAAATGCGATAAAATAAAAAATCAAAACCAGTGGTAGAATTACCTACTGAATATATTTTTTTAATTTAATAACATACTTTGTGGCAGCCAAATCAAAAGGATTTGCTTTAGATGGAATGTATATCTTCTGCAGTATCAAATCTCTCTTTTCTTCTTCTTCGTCGTCACTGGTGCTCCAAGAAAAATAACTTTCTACACTGTTCATTTTTCTTATTTTTGAAACAAATTCACACAAATATAATCTTCAAAACCAAATTATTCAATTTGCAAACAATTTGATATGTCAGATGTTTGGAATGTATTGTGGAATGTAAGAGCGAGAGAAACGCTGGCGTTTTAGTTACGGAATACCAAAACAAAAACGACACGACTCCTAAAACGACAGTTGGCGTTTTAGAAAAACGCCTATCGTAATAAGGGTGATTATAAAAAAAGTGGTCAAAAATAGTATTTCTTATATTCATATCTGAGGTTTCTTGACATTCCAGCAGAAATATAACTAAAGGTTATTTTCAATTATGAGAATTTTAAATCAAAAAAAACTTCAAGGAATCTTAAGATTTTTAATATCCCTTAATAATGGCATCTGTAGAGAGATCATATTCATGTTTTAGGAGAATTAAATATTTTTTTAGAAATAAATGTGGACAAGAAAGGTTATCTACTCGTAGCTTAGTTCTTATGAAATCGTACTTAGATAATTTTGCCTTAAAAGAAAAAGGATAAATCTTTGCGCAAGGCATCAAGCTTTTTTTTTTTAATAAGACTTTACTGTAAGATATTATTTATGTATATTATTTTATGTGTATTACCATAAAGTGGAATTTAAAAGGTTGGATCTCAAAGGTATTTCATTTTTGGTTTTATGATCAGTGCTTCCGCTATCGAAAAAATCACGCCTCGTGCCTGATACAAACATATATGTATAGATAAGCTTTTTCAGAAAAGAAAATCCTCTAGTTAAAGTGTTGTGTTACTTGAAATAAAATAAAATATGAGTTTCAAAAAATAACAATAACAAGCATATCTAGTTAACACAAAATTTATTTTTTTTTTTGAAAAATTCTTTTTTATTTATCGAGGAAATAGCCGACATTTCATTTTGAAAATTAATAAATAATAAATGTGTTTCTTTTATTGTTTTATAAGACTTTCATCACTTGGTCGGGAAATACGGTTACCTCAATGACTTAATTTTAAAAATTAAAAAAAAAAAAGAGTTACTTACACAATAATATACAGAACAATACAACGCAATTTTGCGAAAGTGTGTAGTTTAAAACGATTTCACATTGCTACCACTACACTAAATAACTCTATAAAAGAAAAGGTGGAAGTAGTGAATAACGTCACATGTTGCACACAAGTGCAGTTCTTTTGAAACAAGGAGATCTTGTTTCAAAGACGTTTTCTATACTTTTTTGTTTCTGTGGTACCAAAGTTTAAACCGGTTTCCCGGTTATTGGATTTTAGAAAAAACACCGGTTTTAACCGAGGTAAAAAAATCTCCGGTGAAAACCGGTTAATTGAAACAAAATAACCGGTTTCGGTTTTAACTGGCCGGTTTTTTCCATCCCTAATTTAAGGACAATGGCATTGGGGGTATATTTTGCTTTAACGACAATAGACACCATTGGGTTTTCGAAGCATTAAAATCCACACGGTTTTGTATACCCCATTTAACAATGCTGTAAAGATCGTAGTTTAATGAACTTATCATACGATACCGTTGCATATTCAATTCCGAAGGAGATGGACGCGAGTTTGGGAACGAGTATGAAAAGCTGAGAGTAGAGTCGTCGGCAAAACAATGAAGTGAATTAGAAGTTTCAGACAAGAGATCATTTATAAAAATGAGCAAGAGAGTCGGAGACAAAACAGAACCCTGGGGAACACCAGCATTTATTTTGTGAAGATCGGACTTAAAACCATCGAATACAACATGTATTGAACGATCTAGAAAGTAATTTCTAATCCAAAGAATAAGGGTTTCGTTGATGCCAAAAGCACGCATTTTCGATAAAGGAGCCAAAATCTGAAAGAAATGTATGTAGTTTCCTTCCTTTTTTTTAGAATGAAAACATATGAAATTAAATTTATTTTATTCCACACTACAAGACGTTACATAATCAGCCCTATCACGAATTCCATCGTAATCGGAAATTTACGAATCCCGAAAGAAGCTATGTATCACCAAATCCGTTCGCAATGACAATTTGTAGTATGAGATTTTCAACTACGATGGATTTTGTGATAGTTTTTTTCCGGGATTCGTAACAAGTTTCCGATTACTATGGAATTCGTGATAGGGCTGAATAGGGCGTTTTTGAGTTGTATCCCCAGTAGATCTAATCCTTTTTAATTAAAAAAAAAAATGTGTGTGTACTGACGTACGCGCGCTTGAAGTAAAACTTCTTTTTCCAAAAGCAAAGCCTCTGTACGATTCATGTGCTTTTCGGAAATATAAAAAAACTATTCAAAAGTAGTTTTAGTATAGTCTTGTAAATTGCCAGATGTCAAAACCACTTCCAAATACATTTTTTTTTTTAATATTTCTTCGAATTGAAAATGATTTGCAAAATAAATTAGGAGGTTTAAATTGGAACTCAAAACTGATTTAATTATACAAATGATGCAATTAGTTTTGGAATGATCACTTTGGTCTATCTGCCGATTTCTTGAACTATTATTATTTCTTCAATATTAAGAAAATCATGTATAACTTGCTTCTTAGATGGCTTTTAAACGAAGCAATATCACCTTGCGATTTTTAAGCCCCTGGGAGCGAGACGTGTGTGGTGGCGGGGTGGCATAAGGCGGAAGATGACTCCAAAAGAGAAACTAAGATTAAAAATCGCTTTCGTGTGGAATCGCGTAAGGTGATAGTTGACTATCATTTTTTTGACTATCAAATTTGATCGTTTAGACTTTTCCGTCTGTGTAAGATGATTATTTTCAGATCAGTTTTTTTTTTCCAACACTTGGTATCACTTAAAAAAAATACTTGATATCTGTCAAATTTGTATTTATTTAAAATTAAACGACCGAAGAATTTGTACGAATCTTGCAAAAAAATTGACAAAAATGTATGTAAACATTGTTTGAAACACTAAGAACAATAATTTTAATATTTTAATTAATATATAGGGCACACGCAAGTAAAGCACAAATGAAAATCATGACGGATTTCATGGAGCAGCATACGGACTTGGCCAAATCCTTCTCTGCCAGGGGGAACAACTACAAAGAATCCCACAAAATGTTATGGGAAAAACTTTCAACGACCTTAAACCAAAATGGACCACCAACTAAAGCCACACGAGAGTGGAAAAGGGTAAATATTTATTATTTAGTCAATAAAAATTATTTTTAATTGGTATTAAATTGCAAAGATTTGGACAACGAGAAAGTATTCCGTAAAAAAAAAACTAGTGCAGAACAAAAATTCTTTAAAACAAACAGAAGGAGGCCCGTTTATGGAGTTACCATTGAACACTTGTGGGGTCGGTATAACTACCGTCCGATGTTCAATGAATACTCGATAATTATTAACTATATATAAACTTTTATTTATTAACTAAAACGTATATTTAATAAAACGAAATGTATTTTTAATACAGCGAGGTGAAGCGGACGGCTGACAAAAATGGAATGGTCGACGGCGACAAAGGCAATGACACTTACAGTCTCATACAATTAAATGCGTCAAATGTCACGCTGCCGGTTTACACGTGGCGAATGCGCCAAATGTTGCGCTGTCGGTTTACACGCTACAGCACTCCCCCCCCAGTTGGATGCTAGTCATTCAACGAATCTGCTTGGCTTAATGATTTGTCGGCCAACTCTAGTTGTCCGTTCCGGTAAAATGGTAGTTTGATCTGTTGCGAACGAGACCCGTTTCGGTTTTCGCACGATTTCTTTGCGAGCAACGACTTGGTAAGGTGTTTCCTCCCTTTGCCCGAAACAAGGTTTGACGCGATCTATGCTTACCGTTGTTTTTTTTCCGTTAATTAAAATTTCAAAAGTCTTGTCGTTACGTTTTGTTACCGGATAAGGACCATCATAAGGCTGTTGAAGTGGTTTTCGTACTGAATCAACTCTTAAGAAAACGTGCGAACAAGTTTTTAATTCCTTAAAAATAAACGGTTTGAAACTACTATGACACGATGGTGGAGTAGGTCTTACATTCGCGAATTGTCGATGCAAATTTTTAATAAAATCCGACTGTGAAAACGAACTTTTTTCAAGAATTAAATCTGAAGGCATTCTCAAATTTTTTCCAAAAACCAATTCGGCGGCGCTGGCTTCGGAATCTTCGCGGATGGCTGCTCTGAGGCCTAATAGTACGTAAGGTAATTTTTTTGTCCATTGAGGCTCGTTGTGGCACATAAGAGCTGCTTTTAGTGTTCGGTGCCATCTCTCGACCATACCATTGGCTTTGGGGTTATATGCGGTGGTTCTATTGTGCTTGATGCCGAGTTTTTTGCAAAGTTCGTTAAACAGTTGTGATTCGAATTGCGACCCACGGTCTGATACAATAGTAGTAGGAATTCCGTAGCGAACGAACCATTCGTTGAACAAGGTGTGAGCGATAGTTTCTGCAGTAATGTCGGAAATGGGTATAGCCTCAGGCCAACGTGTATACCTGTCGATTATGGTTAACAGGTAACGATAATTTTCTGAAATAGTAAGTGGCCCTACGATGTCGATATGAATTTCTTCAAAGCGTCCTGCTATTTGTGGGAAAGTTCCAAGAGGACTTTTGACATATCTGCTTACTTTAGATTTTTGACAGGCTGTGCAGGCTCTAGCCCACTTCCTGCAGTCCTTGTTCAACGAAGGCCAAACAAATTTATTCGCAATCATTTTGATCGAAGATCGAATACTGGGATGCGCCAAGTTGTGGATTTTTTCGAAAATTGAAACGCGGAATTCTCGAGGCACAAAAACTCGGGGAGTTCCTGTAGAAACATCACATGTGATTGTAGCTTGGGTTCCAGGCATGATGAACTTTTTGAATTGAAGGGCTGTGCCCGAGTTGGACAGTTCTATTAATTCCTCGTCGGAATTTTGAGCTGACGCTAACTTTGAAAAATCTATGTCGGCAGGTAGTGAAATTTCTTCCAAACGCGACAGTAGATCGGCGACCGTGTTTTGGTTACCGGGCAGGTGCTGAATATCGGTTGAAAATTGTCCGATGAGGTCGAGGTGTCGCATTTGTCGAGGAGAAGCTTTGCTTGGTTTTTGCTGAAAAGCGAAAATTAACGGTTTGTGATCGGTGTAAATCGTGAAAGTGCGTCCTTCTAACAAGTGTCTGAAGTGTTTGATCGCAGAATATATAGCTAAGAGCTCCCGATCGTACGTGCTGAAACTTTGTTGCGATTTACTTAGTTTTGCTGAAAAGAACGAGAGGGGCTGCCACTCTGTTCCTATCTTTTGTTGAACCACACCACCGATCGCAAAATCAGATGCGTCGACGCATAGCGAAAGTTGTGCTTCTTCAAGAGGGTAAGCCAACAGCGTTGCTTCGCATAGCTCTGACTTGCACCGTTCAAAAGCTTTACTTGCCTCGTCTGTCCATTCGACCGTTGTTTTGTCATTCTTTTTCTTCTTACCGGTTAAAAAATTGTTAAGCACTGTTTGTGACACGGCTGCGTTTGGTATGAATCGTCTATAAAAGTTTATCATGCCCAAGAAACGACGAAGCTCACAAATGTTGTTCGGTTTTTTGAAATCGAAAATCGCCTGAACTTTTTCTGGAGAAGGTTTAAGGCCCTCAGCTGTTATGAGATGACCCAAGAAAATAACTTTGTTTTTGGCAAAACGGCACTTTTCGGAATTGATAACGAGTCCATATTCTTGAAGTCGAGCAAAAATGATTTTAAGATGCGCTAAATGATCTTCGCGATTCTTCGAGGCCACCAGGATGTCGTCTATGTACACGAAAACAAAATCCAAATCACGCATAATTGAATGCATAAACCGTTGAAAAGTCTGAGCGGCGTTTCTCAGACCGAACATCATCCTGGTGAACTCGAACAATCCGAATGGAGTAGCTATTGCTGTTTTCGGAATGTCGCTTTCGTCAATAGGTATCTGATGATACGCTCGAACTAAATCTATCGTGGAAAAAACCGAAGTACCTGCTAAACTCTGGGCGAAATCTTGAATGTGCGGAATGGTATAGCTATCTGCTTGTGTTACGCTGTTAAGCTGCCTATAATCTCCGCATGGCCTCCATTCACCGTTCTTTTTCTTAACCAGATGCAGTGGGCTTGCCCAAGGGCTACTCGACGGGCGACAAATTCCTGATCTTATTAAAAAATCGAACTCGTTTTTAGCAATTTTCAATTTATGCGGATCTAGCCTACGAGGTTTATTTTTCAATGGTTGAATTTTGCGGGTTATGATTTGGTGAGTAACACTATGCTTGACCGGACGGACAAAGATATTTTCGGACGAAAGGATGTTAAACTGCCGAATGAGGTTCAGAACGTCAGTCGGTATCAAATTTTTATTTATGGCAGAGATAGTTGTTGATGACTGCCTGTCCATACCGCCGGATGTATGCCTCTTAGTTATCGGATCAAACAACTGACGATTTTTAAGGTCTACTAAAAGCCCAAAAGCTTTCAAAAAATCGGCGCCTATGATTGGCTTGCTCACGTCGGCACAAACAAAAGTCCAAGTAAATTGACGGTGCAAACCGAAATCCAATACTAATCTGGCGGTACCGTAAGTGCGGATCGGTGAACCGTTAGCTCCAAACAACGAAACAGAAAGAAGGTTTTTACACTTCGAGAATTTTGCGGGTAACACCGATACATCGGCTCCGGAATCAATCAAAAAATTTTTCTTTGTACACCGATCGTATACGAATAAACGACTGTTTGCTGTCGTGTTTTCCTTTTCGCAAGTCGCCAGCGAAAAGGAATTTAGTTTTCCGAATGATTGTGAGCTCTAAGTTTGAAACTACATGGTTGTTCACAATTCCTTGCATTGGAACCGAACCGCCGGTGGTACCAACAAAACCTGGGTTCCGGACTACGAACTCTTGAATTATTTGGTTTAGAAAATGGAGACCGAGGTCTAGACCTAATTTGTTTCCGGAGTTCAGCTATTTCCCGTTCTAAAATCTCGAACGATTGCCTGCTACAACCGTTGTTAAACGTTGGCTTCGACGTTGAATCTTTTGTATTGCCTGAGATGGTTGAAACGTATGAAGTGGTAGGCAAAGTACTGACAATTTTGTCGGCTAGTTGTGCAAGCTCATCTATCTCTTGAGTACTCGCGAATAAAATAGCTTGTGCCATGTTTGGCAGCCTTTGAATCCACAATTTCTTCAAGATGGAACTTGTGAATTGGTTTCCAGCTAAAGCTCGCATTTCTCGAAGCAGTTCGCTTGGTTTCCTGTCGCCTAGTTCATTTTCATTTAATAATTTTTGCAATCGCGTATCTTCGGACTCCATTAATCGACTCAGAACTGTTTTCTTTAAGTTCTCGTACAAGTTAATCGCGGGAGGGTTTAAAATGATGTCTCTGCAAACGCTTATTGTACGAGAATCCAACAACCCGAGCGCGGTGAAATATTTTGTACTATCGGACCTGATTCGAGAAACACCGAACTGGCCCTCTAACGCAACAAACCAAACATCCGGACTTTCTGGCCAAAAAGGCAAATTCTTAAACGATATAGCACTCACCTCATTAGCAGGGGTGCCAGTGTTCGTTGCGTCATTTTCGGCCGCCTGTATACCATTGCTCCCAGTTGTCCATAGCTTGCTGCCATCCAATGTGCCGTCGCCTGTTCCACTTTCGTTTTCCATTGTGCTCTCGCTATAGTTAAATTTTAAAACAAAACTTATTAGAAATCTTTATGGAAATTATTGAATTGATTTAAATGACTTTACAATATGTAATACACGATAAAAATTGGATAATTTGTATGCACATAAATGAAACGACACTTTACAAAGCATACAATACAATACACATAAAAACGTTGTCTCGGACTCCTTTGGATTGTTGTTCACGTCAGGTGATGAAAGTTAAATCCTTTGTCTTAACTGCTTTCTTCTATTGGATACATATGCATATATGTACTTCAAACGATCGTGCACCGTTGATTGTTGCTAGGCACGAGGTTGCGGTACTTACGATACCGTTTTTAGTGCGGGATGTCGCTGCATTGGCTATATATGGGCGTGCCTGCGCTATAAATTTGCGTTGAAGCGGCAGCAGTTTTTTTACTTCTTACCAGCCACTTTTTTCGTTTTTTTCCGACGACATCAGCAGCTCTTGGCTTGGACTTGCTGACAATTTAAGCGAACCGCCAGCTGCGATAGGTACTCCTTAGGTGGTTCACTAAATCGCCTTTGATTCCGATCACGTCGGGGTCACCAATTGTGGGGTCGGTATAACTACCGTCCGATGTTCAATGAATACTCGATAATTATTAACTATATATAAACTTTTATTTATTAACTAAAACGTATATTTAATAAAACGAAATGTATTTTTAATACAGCGAGGTGAAGCGGACGGCTGACAAAAATGGAATGGTCGACGGCGACAAAGGCAATGACACTTACAGTCTCATACAATTAAATGCGTCAAATGTCACGCTGCCGGTTTACACGTGGCGAATGCGCCAAATGTTGCGCTGTCGGTTTACACGCTACACACTAATGAAGAAACCATTGTGCAAGTTTGTGGGATTGAGGCAGCAATAGCGGGGATAAGTGGTGTTTCCAGCTATGGTGGTGAAGACGAAAGTAAGTTAGTTTTTAGTTTAAATAAAATAATCATTTTTATTTCTTTTAAACATTATTAGATTTAGATGAAGAAATAAAAGCTGTTTTATCCGCCTTTTATAGCCCAATCACCAATTCCTAATTCCGCAATAGCTGCATCACAAACTCAAACTAATGCAATGGTGACTCCAACGAAAAAACATCTTGAAAGTTCAGCATTAAAAAAGAAAAACGAGCCTCAAATCGAAGAGTCTGTCCTTCTTGCGAGAAAACAGGTGGAGCTGCAGGAGAGATTCCTGACTGTGCAAACGGGCATACAAGCTTCACTTGACTCCATGAACAAGTCGATAAATGAAGTCAACAAATCCTTGAAATCCCTTTGCACGGTCATAGAAATGACAGGCAGTGTTCGTTGGGTCTAAGGGCTGAAGAGTTGCGGCTAAAAAAAATTAAATATTTTTGGCTAAAGCCGATATTGAAGGAGCTAAAAAAGTGATGTGATGTACATATACATATTGTATGTACATGTGTAGGTAAAATAACGCTGTGAATAATGAAATGTTTTTTTTTTTTGTTAGAAACGAAGTACCTTGTTTTGTTTGTTTGTTTTTATTTATTATACGTTTTCTTATTTAATATTTTTATTAGAATAAAAAAAAAGAAAATCCTTTTGAATTTAATTTTACTTTTCTACTTAAATATCAAATTAAAAAGCATTTAAAATTGAAATATCTTGAATTGCTTTTTTTATTTAATGTCTAAGATGGTTGGCCCAAAGAGCATCCTTTATTCTATTCCGGATTCGAGCTCCTTCATTAGAGTTATTTTCCATTGTATGTTCCCCACTTTCGGAGATGGGTCTTGTAACATTCTCTGGGAATGGTTCTCTTGTTTCTACACAAATGTTGTGCAAAGCAGCACAAACATTTATTATTTGCGCCGCTCTTTTTGGAGAATACCGCAGCTTTCTTTCTTCAAGAATACATTTCCATCGAGCTAACAAAATATGAAAATATTTGGTTACAATAAATTTCAACAATAATGTGATTAAGTGCATTTTCAATTGGTTTTTACTTTTCATCACTCCAATGCAGCGCTCAACGATACTTCTTGCTTGAGAATGTATGTTGTTGAAGCGAGATTCTGGCGAATTTTCCGTTGCATTTCTATATGGCGTTATAAGAAATGGTTCCAGTGGATAGCCGCTGTCACCTGCAATATAATCAGTAAGAAAAGCGATGCTAAAATAGAAAATGTCTCCTTATGTACGTATGAAGTACCAAGAAGCCATGATGATGGCTTATCTCTTTGAGCACACTGCCTCCAAACAAAGCTATCGTGAGCGCTTCCCCCATACTTCGCATTAATAGCCAAGATTTGCATGTTATGATCACATATCTAGATGAAAGATGAAATCGTTGGATAAAACATACTGTTGTTTCTAAACTACTTATTCGATTTGGATGGTTGAGACTGTTCTGAGTCACAACTAAGGTCCTCTAAACAGTCCTTTAAACCATTTTAACATTCTTAACACTATGGCTATGCCGGTTACATCCCATAATAAATTTTTCATTTTGTATTGGACATACATAAGATAATTTTTTTCTAAGTTTGAGTCTTAAGTTAAAATTACTTACAATCATGGTGTTAATGCTATGTCTTCCCTTCCTGTTAAAGAAAATATGTTCGCTTTCTGTTGGTCGTAAAATCATGATATGAGTGCCATCTATGCATCCGATGACTGTGAAATAGAAATTCATTTATTTCCTTGAACTGATACGTTAGACGAAAACATGCTTAAATCCAGGAATGCGATATATTTCATAAAAAAAGGATTTGGTTCTCTCTGAAGCTGAGAGGGCGAATTTTATCTTTAGAGGGCGTAGTTTCCTCTCCATTATATTGAGGGTTGAAGTTGTCACCTCACAAACTGTGCTTTGACCTATAGGAGCTGCCCAGTCTGCACCAACTTGCCTTTGGTAACCACCGCCCCCAAGAAAATTTAATGTCACTGCCAACTGGAGGACAGGAGGAATACGTGTTGAACGGACTCCAGCTGGCAAATCCAAAAGTTGTAGGATACTTGCAAAAGTATCTTTTGATACTCGAAAATTTGTATAGAATCTTTTGAAAACAAAAATTATTAAAATAGTTGTATACATTGTTATTAGTTAATCTCTGTTTAGTTATGTACTTACTTTGCGGTTGGGAGATCAAATATATTTAATTTATTCCTCAAATTAATACGGATGAGCCTGACTCTCTTATTTTCCATTTGATTTTGATTTTCACTATTATGTGGGCGTAAAAATAATTGTACCGGCACAAAAATATTCATTTTAATCGAAAATGTAAAACACATCAAGGAAACAAAAAAACAATACAAAATTGAAATTCAATCAAATTGACACCTAAATAGGTGTCATTTAAAAAAGTCGACAAAAATTTGATAGTCAAATATGACTATATCATCTTACACAGATGGATTTTCCTGATTTTGATTGTCAACTATCAAAAATCACCTTACACGATGTGTATGTGTATTACCAAAATTGAGCAAAATGAATGGCGCTCTTTTTGACGCACAGATGCCGCTTATTTTTGACGAACAGATGGCGCTCTTTATGACGCACTGTGGCGACCAACAGCTACCAGACCCAGATGGCATATTCATCGCAACGAATTTCAAAATCGAATCTCAACGATTTTAAAGTATCCGACAGATGTTTTTTATCTTCTCATCGAGACGCATCTTTCGCCATTTTCTCGTAGTTATAGTTTTTATAATAAAATAAAGATTGAAAGTTTTTGTGAATTGAATATTTTATTTGTTGGAAGTTAATACTAATAAGTTACTTCCACAGCACAGATGACGCTTTTTTAACGCATATGATTACTAAGCTGGGTGCACATCATAAATCGTAAAAGGACACTAATACAATACTAGCCGTTTCTTAGTTCATTTTAATCTTCGCTTAAATTTTTCAGATTTTGGCTTAGAAATACAATTGAAAACGACAGACAAAAGTTTTTATAACTCCCCAGTTATAGCTATCATTGAAATGCATCATTGAAAATTTTCATTACAATTTTTAAGGCGGATAAACAAAATGCAATGGCTTTAATTGATACCAAAATGAAGGTAATGAGTAGTAGAATTTCAACACTCTATAAAATACAAAATTCTGATTTGAACTTTCTTTCAGATCCACTTTTATTATTTCACTGATAGAAATCAATCTCAATGAACAGCTGATTTTCGTTTCTTTAATGTTCTCAAATGTCAGTTTTCCTTTCAATGATCAACTCTAACCTCAAATGCATAGAATTGGTTGTAATCAGCCATTGACGGTCTTTTACTGAAACCAATCTTTGAATGATTGCTATAACTGGTTTGTCAAAAAAATGAAGTCAGCCTTCCATTGACTTGTTCCAATGATGCATTTCAATGAAAGCTATAACTGCGGCCTAATTATGATTCACTGTCACCTTTACGTTGTTATAAAATCGTTCCGCAATTCCAGGCCTGAAGCGTAAATTCAATTTTTATTTTCGCAACTGTTTGGTTGGTAAAATGAAACATAGGTAAATATATAGTAAAATGAAACATAAGCCCATATGTTTCATCTCAGCAACCAACAGATGTGAAACTGTTCTTACATACTTCATTTATTGATTTAATTTAAAGTGACGACGAGAAATGCTTAATTACGTATGCAATATTCTCGTCTGCTTTCATAGTTTGAAACGGATTTTTCCACGATGTTTCATCACGCTCACATCTCTTTTTTCTTATCTCATTCATTATGTTGGAGCCCAAGGATTTTAAAATTGTAGGCAATGCTAATTTAATTTTGACACAGAATTTAAAATTCTTCGCATATGGCAATGCTAGTTTATATTTGACAACAGAAAGCAATAAAGCAGATAGTTTATTTACAAGTGTGTTTTTTATATTTCGCTTTAAGTATTTTGTAAATTTTATAGTGCTTATTTTTCAATTTAAATAGTTTATAAGTATTCAGTATTGCTTAGGTTAAAGTGTTTTATGTTTTAAATAAATAAAACTATAAAAAATTTATATTTGTTTGTGTTTTTTGTGCAAAGGAAAGTGGTTTTTGATCGAGAAATTACTCGGCCACATAATTCATTGAAAAAAAGCTTTTATTATCTAACTTTTTAATGAAATTATTTCATTAATGGTTTTGTAGGTTAGTTGTTGTGGTTGTGCAATTAAAAGAACATTATATTTCGGCAATTAAAGGTGTTTTTAAAGTGTTTTAAATAACCTCTAACAAAGTTCGAACAATAATTGTAAGAACCATGTCGCTTTAGCGTGTCGTTTTGACATGTCACTGACAGCTCCATAAAAAATGTTTTACCCCCCACGCCGGAAAAGAAGTTTTACTTCAAAAAACAAGCAAAAAACTTAAAAAAATCTATTCTTACAGGTTAATCTGCCTTAGCGAGGTAACCGTCGGAGCGGACAGTTTTCCGCAACGCTTACTTTTTCGGACGTTTAAGTTGCGTTCGAGGTATCTATCATCGGAACAGAATGTTACATAAATAAGTCGACGCATTCATTCGAACACTACACAAATTCCGCCAAGAATGTGTGTCGGAGGAAATCGGGAAAAAATTGCATTTAGCTGTCAGAAATGTACTTAATCGCATTGCAATGCAATTCGCCGGTATGCGTTACGAAATTTCGTTAAATTGTTCGGAACAGCTGTGTTTGTTACAATTGTTTTTTTTTTTGTTGACTTCATAAGTTTTCGGATCGCATGATTTCGGTGAAATTTAATCCCAAATTAACAATGATGGATGGAAAAGCCTTGACACACGTCATCACAACAAATGTACGTTTGTGGAGCTATTAAGTTATATGGTAATTTTCTTCATCTTTATTATTAAAGTCGGGCATTTATATGGCTGTGTGAATCAAAACGAATTCTCATACAAATATAAAATTCACAGCATATACGGTTGTGTACAAATTAATAGGAGTCTTGTTACAAAATTTGTCTGAGCTTCAACGAGTTCCTAAGGTGTACTCTGTTGTGGCAGCCTTAGACGACGATTTTAATATGCATTGGTGTAGTCATGCCTGGTAGTATCGTCAGAGCTAAAGAAACGAAATTTACATTGTGCTACAATAGTCAGCGAGAGTAAAATTTTCACAAAATCGAACCATTACTACCAGCGATGACTATATTCATTGTATTTTACCAGAAATATGATCTTACTTGGGATTCAGAATCAAAGATGAGTATGTTTTTAGCGAATATGGTTTTGGTTATCATATACTGGTAATCGACTGTCAAGGTTGAATTGCCTGTCATTAGGTATCCTCGTCTTTCAGCTTACCCCGGCGATGGTGTTGATAATTTCGTTTGTTTTTTTTATTTTGGAATATTTAATACATTGATATCACTTGAATTTCGAGATTTAGGGCGAATTATCTCGTGAATTTAGAGAGAAACAATTATAATAAGCCGTCCCGCTCAAAATCTCGAATATTTACATTTGATTTTGACTTTTTCGAAAAGCTATATGACAGCTTCAAATAATCGAATAAACGAAGTCATTCAGCAACCATGTGTACAAAATGAAAGAATGGTTCGGGGATAAGAGAACTGGTAGAGTTTTGAACACACCATGGTAGGTTGAGAGTTTTCCTTTCTTTTTGAGAAAGAGGAGGATACGTGGGAAGAGGGCTCCTCCAAGTTGATGGTGTTAACCAAAACGGAGCTCATTTACCTCTCCCAACAAAAGAAATAGTGTCTTTGTTTCGATGGGTTGCGGTGTCAAACCTACCAAGAAGAAACTTACCTTTAGTATGAAAGTAAATTTATACAGAGTGGGTAGTCATCTAAAGATAGTATAGTCCTGGGTAAAGTTTGGAGTTTTTTTTATATATATAAAGGAAAAGGATTAAGTGTCGGTTTTATTTAGTTTTTCGAATAATTTCGAACGAATAGAATTATTATATCGCTAAATTTGCAAATAGGTGAGTGTCTTGAGCCAAAATTTAATTTTCAAAATAATGAAAACCTGAACGGTTTAGGGTTCGGTGGATAAAGCGGTCATCAAGAGCGGAGTCGGTGCCGCTGCAGTTTTTTTTTTTTGATGCTGTACCTTCCAACGGTTACTAAAGAAACCGGAAAACGCACCTGAAACAAAAAGCCGTTTAAACAACCAAGCCGACAGCAATAAAAATTATAAAAGAAGCAGCCGAAAGATCTCGAAAGTATTTTTTTTTTATAGCTGATTTAATCGGTAAGTCAATATAAAAAGACTACCTTAAAAAAAAACACTTAATTGCGAAACAAGCGAAGACAACAACCTATTAGTCGAAGTACGAAAATATGCACTTCGAAAAATATAATACAGCATACGCACCAACCCATTCGAAGCACCAAATATTTACTTCGAAAAAAATAAAATCTATCAAATTCGCCAACCGATAGACATAAAATCGAGCCAAAGTACACTAACCACCGAAACAAATAGAAACCAAATTGCGCAAACGAGAAACAAGCAATACTAGTGACTTCAGGAACCAGGAGGCAGATGAGGAAGAAGAATTGCCTACTTTTCGACATTTTGATTTTTGGGCGTTGGCAATTTGAAAAATTATTAGATATTCAATTTGGTTTTTTTTATTGTGTGCAAAAAAAACCCCTATAGACCGCTCCTTAGGTAGGTTCGGGATCATACAAAGATATTCGTTTCGCGGGTAGCGGCGGTCGATACTGGGCTCGGTCCGAAAATTTGTTTTGTTGAAGTTTTCGCGTGGTGGAGTAGGACACCTCTCTGGTGCCTTTAAAAAGGCCTACCAGCGACGTGCGTACCCCAAGGAGGCAGAAAGGCCCCACAACGATATTGGCTGCTAATATAAGCACATTCGCCTTAACAACCACAACTTGATCAATTAATCATGTAATTTCTTTGTTATTAGTACTTTCGATAGCAAATTACATTATGGGTTTTCGAATTAAATATTAATTCAAAAAGAACTTATTTTTGTGAATTCTCTCGAGTAATGAATACCTTTTTGTTATATGAAGCAAATCTTGAAATTCCTTTTTTTTTTTTTTGATAGTTTGAAACTTTGTAAGATTTTGAATAAAATATAAAATAAATGTGTTTTTGTGGAACAAATAAGTTCTAGTAGGATGATGGAATAGATTTTTAATTTTCAGGGGGTGTGGAGGGCTGGCAGATGCTGAACAGTGTGGAGTGATATCATAGTCGAATGACATCATATAAGGGGAATCTGCTAACACTTTGGCCATACAGATTCCAAAGGAGAGGAGAGAGTAAGGCCACTTATTGCAACAACATCGGCAATAAACCCAAAGAGCAGCAGTTTGATAAGTGGGAAAGTTTTTTTTTGGCATGACAGTTTTTTTTGTAGCGAGGTGATGTTTGGCTGAGGGGCAAGATCCCCCCTACATCCGGCGAGCTAAGCCGTGCGTCGCCAGCATGCCACCGCCCCTTTTGTCAAACATTCGTACCCGTCCCATCCTATCCTAGTCCAAATTAATGTCCTTTCCTGTTCATATCCATTTCCTGTTTCCTTTTCCGATTCTTTTTCCTTCCAACTATCCTAATCCTATCCACGGGTCCTCATTTTTTTACCCCGTTACGTAAAGTCCAATGTTTGTTGTCCAAACAATTCGAAGTACTTTTGCTGAGATCAAGGAAAAAACTTGTATGTCTTGATTTGGAAAGCCAAAGGGCATACCAGATCAAATGCGACAAGGTGTTTCTGAGATCGCAGCGAAGGCAACTCGAATTTGTTTAATTATGTATAATTAAACTTGTGTTCAGAATCCGGCTTCTTGTATGACTTTGTCTGGAAGGTCATAGATGTACCAGTCGAATTGCGACAAGAAGGTGGATCTGAAAACAAGGTTGATTAATGTCCTGTTTAGTTTATGTTTGATTCTACAATCAGGGTTGGAAGGAATCGTATGTCTTGATCGGGATGGCTCATAAGAAAGCTCGGATGGTGGCATCAAATGTAACATTTGTTTGTGTTGTTGTTCGTTTAATGTATAAAACTGCTGCACTTAGAGGAGAGAAACAAAATAATGAATTCGGCTATGACATCACATCCGGAGTAGCGACAAAAATAACCACCGTTCATAGCTGCCCAAAGCACCCCCGCAAATTTATGAAATAGTATTTTGAAAACAGTTTTTTAGTTAAAGGAAAAATTTTGAGTCATTTTAGTAGAGTTTTTTTTTTAATTTAAGTCGAGGAACATTTTTTTTTGAAAAGTTAGTTTAAAAAACAAATTTTTTGTTTTATTTTGAAAGTTAAGTTATTTCGTTAGTTTAGTCGTCAGAAAGATATTGTTTTTTTTGTGATTTAGTCCGAGTTGAAGTTTTTTTTTTGAAAGTGTTATCAAGTCATTAGTTTTGTTAGATAAATTATTTTTTTTTTTGCAGATAATAGTTTTTAGCTTAGGGAAATTTAGTGTCGCTTAAAATTAGTTTCAATCAATCAACAATCAACGATTTGGTATAGAGAGTAAGTTTTTTTAGTTCATTAGATAAGTTTTTTTAAAATAGGTGTTGGTTTTGTTTTACTTTGTTTTAGGATATTTTTTAGAACATAGATTAGTTGAAGATAGAAATAGTTTTAGAAAAAAAAAATATTAAAAAAAAAAAATAATAGATATATAAACTTTAGAAATAATTTTATTAGTATAGGATTAGATATAGGACTATATAGGCTTGGATAGATTGGTATAGATAGTAAGTTAAATAAAAGTTTATTACATAAGTATTAGGTATTAGGTTTTTAGTTTGTTGCGGGTTTCTTGGATGCCGTCGGGGTCTGTGCTGGCATACTTGACCGGCCTCACGCTCGTCGGAGGGAGTAAGTTCTTGACCCCTATCAAAACCGCGCAGACAAAAATCATGCCAGGCTCTACGTCGCGGTGTTATGACGTCACGAGAATATTTTCTATACCCACCCTGCCATGGTAACCTATCTCGCCTAAGCTACCCCTTTCCTCGCCATCTTTCACTTCCTCATCCCACTCTTACCATTTCCATCAACCCTCATCCTTTATCCTCTAAATTAAAAACCCATTTTAAGTTAAATTCTCTTTTCAATCATTATATTTAAATTGAAGTTTCATTTTCTTTACAATTTTATTTGAATCTTAAACAAACAAATTAAGACTATACAAGTAAAAAAATTAAATTATTCAAACAAATTAATCTTGAAATTACGTCTTTCGAATTCTTGAAATTTACTAATTACTCTAATTTTGAGAATATGTACAAGCACATACGTAAGTACGAAAGTAAATTTTTAATAGTTATACAGGTAAGCACAACGCGCATTCATAAATATGCATGTATCTGCACGAATATTCTTTTGCGTGCACTTCACTCAAAACTACCGATTTTTAGCAATGTTCCCCGCCCCTTTGAAAGTTTTTATATATTTAAAATGCGATTTAATGCAAAAGCTTACAGATAATTGCCTCACCCTTCTTACCGGTGTTTAGGATCTAGCTCCAAATGTTGTGGCCACAGCATCCAGGCTGATATGATGAACTTCTGTATAGATGTTACGACTTTTACTCTGCTATTAAAATATATAAAACACTTTCAAACAATTATTTCCCTTTACAAGAAGTGACTAAATTTAAGTGCAAACAAGTAGCATTGCATATATATGTATAAATATGTATACAAATTATGCTACCTGTGGCCAGTTAAAATCTACTTCGCGCTCACGATATGCGTTACAAAAAAAATAGGTAATTTACGTTATGAAAAACACAATAGTTATTACAAAAAAAATGAATTAAGTTAATTAATAAAAAAAAATTAAAAGTGCTGACTGGATTCGAACCCAGGACCCCACGCCTACAGCTAAAACGCCTTTTTTTTTTAATTCATTTTTATTTTCATTCATCTTAAAACTATCTTAAAGCTAGACAAAAATTCATAAAAACTAGCCTAATTATCCAATAACTTAAAACTAACTTACTGGCCCTATGCGGGCGCTCTAAGCTAAACTTTATCTTAATTGTAATACCTTTCGGCCTAAAAACTATTTTTTATTTAAACTATCTTTTTTTTTGTTTTCGCGAGAAAATGTAAAAAAAACTCGGATTCTTTAACTTTTTTTTTAAATTTTTTATATAAAACTTAAAACTAAAGTAGACTAAATAAAACTATCTAAAACTAAAGTAGACTAATTAAAACTACTTAAAATAAACTAAAACTACTTAAAACTAGAACAGCCACAGCAGCAATGTTTTTTTTGTTTACACAAATGTGTAGAGTTTTTTTTTTTTTTTTTTTTTTTTGGTGCCACCCCGACTGTCCCTACCTAAAAAGTACACTTAAATCTATGTAAGTCGGCCAAGACATACAAAAAGTCCTCGTCAACTTTCCCTATTATTATTACACAACCACCAAAACTGGTTCTCCTGTCTCTCCCTGTCCCTCCGGTCCCGATCGGACACAGTCCTGCTGAACCGAAGGCGCTCTGCTCCATCTTGTGCGAGGGAGTCTCGATTATAAAGGAGCCGCCTATCCACAGTCCTCCGGCTGACGTGGTAGATTAGCGGAATCACCATTCTATCCTTATACGAACTCTCATAATAATCGCTGTTAGGGTAGTAAGCCCCAAAAATTAGGCTGTTGGTCGAGGACATCGCTCTTGCAATGTGACCCCGAATCAGCTTTATCAAAAAATTATCAATTCTGTTTATATTGGCTCCGTTGTATAGAACCTCGTTGGAATAATAATGTTTGTACTCCGACTCTGGTGTTCTGTGTAATCCAAGGCAACGTCTTAGACACTGCCTCTCAAACACCCGAATCTTTTCCATTTGAGATGGGGCAACGTTGAACCACACCGGACGACACCCATAGGCAATCATCGGCCGGATGAGGGCCATGTAGCAAATCACCTTCACCCTGCTGTCAAGCCGGCTGCTGTAAAACAACCGTTTCGTCAAGGCAAAGGCTCCCCTAGCCCTGTTCAGAGCAGCATTTATATGTATGTCGAAATACAAATACTGATCCAACCAAATGCCAAGGTACTTTACTACACTTTTACTCGCCAGTGGCTGTCTATGTGGCCCAACGATCACCAGCTTGCGCCAGTTCTTTCTAGTATCCCTAGGGGCTCTAGCCAGCGGAGTCCTGAACAGAATAGTTTCACATTTCTGAAAGTTGATTTTCAACTTCCAGTCATCACAATATCGCTGAATCTTGTCGAAGTCACGCTGCAAGAGAATTCTGATGACCTCAACTTTTGGAGCTGTTCTGTACGCTATTAGATCATCGGCATACGCAATTGCCTGAGTTAGACTACCTATCAGATCGCTGGTGTAAATGCTGAATAGAATCGGCGAGTTCACCGCTCCCTGCTGAAGACCATTCTTAATATCGAAGATTGCGGTAGAAGTTACATTGCCACTTTTGACAACAAACGTTCTACCATTGAGCATGTCATAAAGTATATACAATAGTGGTTTACTTATGCCGAGTCTAGTCAATTTTAGATAGAGACCTTCTAACCATACGGTGTCGAAAGCCTTCTCCAAATCAACCAGGCAAGGACCATTACATTGCCTTTTAGTTTTGTTCCATTGGATATCAGAAACGAGTTTAGACGCGGCATGAATTGTATCATGTCCTGCCTTAAAACCGAACTGAGTATCCGGTATGATATTGTTGTCCTCCGCCCACTTAGACAGCGCTCTATTAATAACTTTTTCGAATACCTTACTGATACTCGGTAGAAGACTTATCGACCGGAGATTCGCCGGATTGGAGTTGTCCTTTCCCTTTTTCGGGAGAGGATGTACCACAGCTGTCTTCTATCGCACCGGATAATATGCATTATTCAATGCGTTGTTAAACAGCGTGGTATAAATGTCCACTGCTTCCGAAGGTAAATGTCGTAGCACAACGTTGGATACACCATCGATTCCTGCTGACTTCTTTTTCTTTAATGAGTCGAAGATGAGCTGGAGCTCCACCTTCGAAACTAATAGGGAACTGGGCCCGTTTCGCTCGGTGATGATGGCGTTTGCCAGATGATCATCATTGAACCCGGCAAAACCGTGGTTCTCCGATCGCCATTGCGTCATTTCGTTACGAAGGTAGAAATGGTGCAGCAGAGCTCTGGTTTCCAGGTCGTGGTTCGGGCGAATGCTAGCATTCACCTTGTACACTTGCTGAAAAGCAGCCCCACCGTCTCCACTCTATCCCGCGGATCTTCGACAATAAAGAGTTCGTCGTCCAAGACGGCGTCCTCCGGATCTATCCCTGCTGTCAGAAGTATGTCTCTGTTTTCTGTCGTCCTCTGAAGCTTAAGACACTGAAGATCGTTTTGATCATTCTTCCTAAAGATCTTATTAATTTGTGGAAACATACTCGGGTCGCTAGAATTAACAGCCCGAATTCTGTTATTCCAAAATAAATTAATGGACAACCGATAGTTCTCCTTGATTAATTGATTGATGTTTTTGATTGACGACTTCAGTGTCCTAATCTCCAGATCGTGTGTGTTAGTAAACCGTCTGTATAGGCGTTTAAGTCTTGTCAATAGTCTGTTTTTTTGTTTGTGCAGGGCGTCAATGGTCGCGTTACGGTACATGTCGGTAGAGTCACGTTCTTTGTATTTGGGTATTGTTCTGTTCATTGTTCGTTTAATTGTATCGTCCATTTTTTCTAGGTATTCGTCGATCTCTGTGTTTGTCAAATTCCTGTTATTTGGTGGGGATATATTGTTCGTACTTAGTTCTCTTGCTAAGGCGTTGGTGAAGCGTGGCCATCGCATCTTACTATAATTGTAAGAATGAACAGGCACATATTCCTCCAACTCCACAAGTTCGTTCGGAAGCTGTATTGTGGCTGCAAGTCCGCAGTGGTCACTGTCGTACTCGATCGTTCGTAAGCAGTTTCTTGATTGTTGACCCACATTGTCTGTTATTGTCAGTCTTGTATCTTTTAGTATTAAATCCAGATAGGCACCGCTTCTTGGAAACGATGGCCTTTCTGTAGCGAGAAGGTCGATCCCGTATTCAACGCTGCGCTGACCCAACCAATTGTATAGATGGTTACCTCTAGGATTTTGTATTTGATTTCCCCAACTCATGTGTTTGCCATTCAAATCACCGGCCATGAGGTAATAAATCTCTTCCGAATCTAATCGTAGACATTCAAAAAGTTTTTCAAGCTCTGTTATAAAATCAATGGGTTGAGGAGATACCGGTGCATAAGCAGCGATCACATACATCCGTTTCCCTTGTTGGAGAGGGATGCAAATGATGCATGCCTCTAGCAATCGAAATCTACGCACATCACTATTATAAATAACTTTATGATCGATACCTTTTCGTATGAAGATTGCGACGCCACCTCCTTGAGTCGAGTTGGGCCGATCCCTTCTTACGTTGTGAGTCAGTTTATGTTTCTGGTTCAACTTAGTTTCGCTGGCCATAAACACATCTGGACTTAGGTCTTTCAGTAATTGGAAAAGATTAGCTCTTCGTGCGGTCCTAATCAGTGAATTTACATTCACAGCAAGGATCTTAAAGGGTCTCTCCGGCAAAAAGTTATTTAAATTTTATTATCACCCCAATAAAATATATTTTTTTATTATAATTAAATTAATCTTTAAAATTAAAATAATAAATATATAAAGATTTATAGGGTCTTCTCGTCTTTTAATATTATTTTAGCTTTTTGACTAAAAAATAAAATTCTATTTTAATTTTAAATGAAACAGTTAATATTTCGTCCAACAATTCATTCCAGCCTCCAATTAAAAGACTAATGATTATGCTACCTTTGCACAGTTAAAATACTGCGGCCATTAAAAAAAATCATTGGGCAGGTTAGACTTTAAATTAAATTCTAAAAGACATGTTTAATAGCCAATAACATGCCTCTTATTTCTGCCTGTGCATCAGGAGCCTTTGGCACAAGGTCCTTGGGGGCTGCCTTTTGCACAGGTTGTACCGTTCTTCCCCTTCCTGCGGCCATTTGGGTGTAGGAAATCTGGGGATTGACGGGTGTTATTGTGGGGAGCCGCGTTTGCGGGCGTTTTTCTTCCACAACTGTTTGCTTCGCTTTTTTTTGCTTGATTTCCTGAAACTTAGGACAGCCCCGATAATTTGCAGGGTGCCCTTCGCCACGGCAAAGTATACATTTAAGCTGGGTCCTATCTTCGACCCGTTCCTGACCGAGGATACATTCTCCTATTTTGTGGTTCTCACCGCACTTAACGCAGCGTGACGGCATTTCGCAGTTTGCTGCAGCGTGGCCAAATCTTTGACAGCGCATGCATTGTAGCATGTCGCCGCGTCTTTTTAATCTATCCCAAGTGACAACCTGGTAGTCGAGGACGGATATTTTCCTCAGACTATCCAGTTTGCTGGTGGGCGAAAGCTGAACCAAGAAGAACGGTAATTTCCGTGACTCCCGTCTGGCCTTAACCGTGGAAAATGGCTTTACTCCGATAAATTCGAGATCATCGCTCGCTTGTTGACGGAGTTCATTTAAGAGTGCCTGTGGTTCCGTGCAGGAATCTATGCCTTTCAGCAAAACCGTTTGCAGTTTATCCTCTTTTGGGGTGAAACTGAAGAATTCAGTTGTGGATGCTTTCAATAGATCTTTAATTATCTTATACGAGTAGTCTTTGATATTTGTGCACTGAATTGTGTGCCTGTCTACATTTAATCTTTTAATTGTAAAATTGTTGCCTATGGCCGACTTACATAGATTTATGGTTTCCTTTAATTCAATTTTATAAGTGTTGATCGGTGGCACCTTCTCTTTCTTATTTCGAAGTGGCTGTGACTGCTGCTGGTGTTCCTTCGAGGTCTGCTTCTGTTCAGTCTGCTGCTGTTGCGTCTGCTGCTGGTCAGGCTGCTGCTGTTGCGTCTGCTGTTGTTGTTGTTGCAATGGTTGCTGCTGTTGTTGTTGCTTTTGTTTTTTTGTTGTTGTCTGCTGCTGTGGTTGTTGTTTGGTTTGTGTTTGTTGTTGTTGTTGTTGTTGTTGTTGCTTAGGGTGCTTAAGCCGTTGTTCTTTTGGCTGCTGCTGCTGAATGAGCTCTTTAGCTTTGGCCTGGTCTTGCGCTATTTGTTTTTGTTGTAGCGCTTTTTGTTGTTCTTGGCGTACCATCTCTCGCTTTGCCTCTTGTTTTGTTTTGAGAGCCTGTACCAGCGGCTCCAATTTTGCTTTAAGGAGTGCAATCTCTTGCTCGAAAGCACTAATCTTCTTGGCCAGTACTTGCTCCTCTTCCTGGCACTCTTTTTCATCTGATGACGACCCTGGTGATGTGAGGTCGACGAGCAGGTTGCTGTCGCCTGTCGTATACATGCCCTCACCACCTTCAGACATGTATGTGATCTCTTCGTCTGATGACGAAGAGCCCAGTTGCTCTTGCAATTTTGCACTTTTTGCTGCCGCTGACGCCCTGGCTGGGCGCGCCTTTCCCTTCACTTCAGCACACATCTTTCGATGTCCCCGCAATGTTTTTATCGCCCATGCGCCTCTCTTCCCACTCGATAAAATTAACAACCTCCCGGTTATGAAAAAAAGCTTCTAAAAGCTTGGTGCCCGACGGGGACTCGAACCGGCGATCCCCCACACTGCGGTCCGCCACTACTTCCTCTGTGCTACTGCACTATATAAAATTGATTAGCTAAAGACTGTATTATTCACACACGATTTTACTTGAAGAAACTGTGAAGCCGAAAACGTCCACTCACTTCAACAGTACGAGATCGACTGTGAGCTAAAACGCCTAACTCACTGGACCGCAGTTGATATGAATTTTGTTAATCCCAAATTCAATTTGAAAATTTAGGGACGTTTTATCTAGTGGTGTAGCTTTCTTTTGTTTTTTCCTATTTCTGTAATATTTTCACTAGAGGCGTTAGAGATTCTTTAAATTTCTCGTTCAGGTTCACTTTTATTTTCTATGCAAATTAAGAATGTTATATTTAAAATCTTTCACTTGTGTTATTCAAATAATTTTTACATACTTTTAAAAATGAAAGTAAATTTAAATAAAAAAATGTAAATTGACTATAAGGTAAGTCTTTAGACTTCCAAGAAAAAACTTCTATTCATTTTGCAACCGTATTCTTTTAGCCATCTACAACTACCAATCAGTTTATACGGGATAAATATCGCCGATCGGGAACGGTGGCGATACGCGGTCTCATACATTACATTTCTTTTGAAACGTAGGAGAGCAGTGGCTAATATGAGGACTCGTTGTAACACAGAAAAAACCAGTTGAGTTGCAGTTCGTTACATAGGGCTTTGCTTTTTGCTTATATATGTATGTCTACATTATGTAAACAAAATTGCAAACAGAACCCACACATTTCTTCCTTATCGTCAAGCTACCCAACGTGGGAGCCGCACCCACAATATAGCCGGGCAAAAGTCTGTTAGAACTGAATTTTCTTATTCAAATACCCTTTGCAAATTGAGATATAATCCTTCAAAAAAAAATCTTCACTGCCGAATGTCCTTGGCATGGTAAACTCCTATCGTTTTCCCAGTCAAAGTTTCAAGCTCGTACATGCAGTTTCCTACAGTACGGCGAACACGAGCCTTGAGGAATTTTGGAAGCAACTTCGAATTTTGACCTTGAACAAAATTGCTCTGTGCAAAGTTCCGATAAAAGATTTCTTGGCCAACCCTAAACGAAACTGGCCTTGACCTCGTGTTGTAAGTTACCTTCGACCGCTCATGTGCGTTTTGTAAGTTTTCGGACAACTTCTGACGTGGAAGTGCAATTTTTGCTTCGCGTGGCACAACTACTTGTTCGGGATCATGAAGGGCTCTTAAATTTCTGAGGATTTTGTAAGCTGATCCATGGTTAATCATATTTTGGCCGAACATCGCAAAATACGGCTGACATCCGAGAGAGTCATGGTTATCAGACCGCAAGGCGCAAGCTATGCTTGAGAGGTATGAATCCCACGTATCTTGTTCATCTCGTACAAATACTCTCAGCTTATTTAAGATGCTTCGGTTCACTCTCTCTGAAATATTTGCCTGCGGAGAATAAAATGCAGTTCGAACATGTTGCACGCCATAGCCCTCCAAAAACTTACAAAACTCAGACGAAATGAACTGTTTTCCATTATCAAAGTGCACAAATTCGGGAGTTCCAAAAGCATGGAAGACTTCTGGTTCTAAGAATCGAATAATGTTTGCGGAAGTTGCTTTCGGTAACGCTTTCAGAAAAGTATATTTGGAGAAGAGATCAACAGCGATGAAAATAAAAGTATTACCGCGTTTTGTACGTGGATAAGGTCCTAACAAATCCACATACAAACGCTGCATCGGTCGCTCAGAGACGATCTGCTTCGTAATCGGAGGACGAAGAGTTCTATTTGATGCCTTTGTGGTTTTGCATACCTCGCACTGATTCACGTATGAATTCACCTGCGTGGCCATCTTAGGCCAATAGTACTTTTCCCTCACTCGGGTATAAGTTTTAGAAAAACCACTATGGCAACTAAGTCTGGTCCCGTGGGCCATCTCAATCACTTCGTTTGTCAAAGTACTTGGTATCCATAAGCGCCACAAAGAATCTTCACCTTCAAGCTCTTCACTCCTAAACCTAACTCTTTTGTATATGTACTTGTCGGATACAACTAGGTCCGGGAGTGACGCTTGATTCTTGATTATTTCTTCTCTTTGCAAACTATACTCAGCAGAGTCGAACTCAGGCGAATCGATATCTACTTCCTCTCCTATCGCGTTGATCGAAATCTCTTCCATATCCCCTCTCGAAAGCGCATCCGGAACAATATTCAAAGAACCCTTACGATGCTCTATCTTGAAATGGAAACCTTGAAGCTCTAAACTCCATCTTGCGAGACGCCCACTTAAATCCTTTAATGACATAAGCCATTTAAGACTTGAATGGTCAGTAATGACACGAAAAGGCAAGCCCTCGACGGCGTATGCACGAAACTTCCTAATGCTAAGCACAGCTGCTAGACACTCAAGCTCTGTCACCGTATAGTTCTTCTGTGCCTTATTTAACTTTTTCGACATAAAAGCTATGGGTTTCTCATTACCATCTGCATCCAACTGGAAAAGAACACCACCGACTCCCTCAGACGACGCATCACATTGAATTGTGAATTCCTTTTTGAAGTCTGGCTGAGTCAATACAGGAGAAGAGGTGAGAGCTTCTTTCAGTTTTTCAAACGCTTCCTTGGCTGCAGATGTTAATTCGAACCCCTTTTGCTTTTTAAGGCAATCGGTTAATGGAGCTGCAAGATCAGCATAGTTCCTGATAAAACGCCTATACCAACCCGTCATACCAATAAATCTCCTCACTTGTCTCGCCGATTTAGGAAGAGGAAAGTTTACCATCGCCTCAACCTTTTCAGGATTAGTTTTTAGCGTTCCCTGACCGACAATGTAACCAAGAAACTTTATTTCACGCATGCAGAACTTGGACTTATTAAGGTTGATGGTCAAATTCGCTCTACGAAGACAGGTTGCTACGTCTGTCAATACTTTTATATGAGTTTCAAAATCCGCTGTACATATCAAAAGATCATCTAAATAAACGAAAACATGTTGTCTGAGACGAGCAGGTATTACTTTGTCCATTAGACGACACATTCTCTGTGCGGCGTTACATAACCCAAACGGCATCACATTAAAGTGATACAGCGGCCGTCCAGGTACAGCGAAAGCCGTTTTTTGTTTTGACTCTTCATCTAACGGTATCTGCCAAAATGCATCTTTAAGATCTAGACCCGTTATGAAATGAGTGTCCTCTAATCTACTGATGATACCTTCAATATGTGACAGCGGATATGCATCATTAACCGTTTTACTATTTAACTTACGACTATCCAAGCACAGGCGTACTTTTCCTGGTTTCTTTACCATCACTATAGGCGAACACCAAGGCGAATTGCTCTCCTCAATAACCCCAAGTCCTAACATACGATCAAGTTCCTTGTAAACCTCCTCTTGCTTCACCGGCGAAAGCGGATAATGTCGAGATTTTATTGGTATGGCATCACCTGTCTCGATTGTGTGGATTTCGACATGCGTTCTACCAAGACCTAGCTCAGCAAAGTTAGGAAAAAGTCGCTTTACCGAATCCAACTTGATTCGCTGAATCGACGTCAGATCGATAAAAACCGCTTCCTCAGCAACTGCGTGACTCTCCTCAAACATGATGTTGCTGTCTATTTGGGATACTTGTGGAGTTAGATTAAATTCGTTCCAGAAATTCATACCGAGATAAACCTTCTGCGTTAGGTTAGGAATTACATAGAATGTAATGGTCTTCGTTATGCTATCAAGTGTTGTCTGGACTTCACAGTATCCAACGATATCGTGTGATTTACCGTCAGCTGTCCTAACAACATTCTTGTATGGTAGCATTTGAATTCCATTCCGTTCTATGAATTCAAAACATGAATCTCCCAACACAGAGATAGATGCACCACTGTCCAACAGGCCTGAAACTAGCTCGTCTTTCAGCTTAACTTGTGCATACAATCTACCGTCTGTATTGGAAGTCAAAATTGTCTCAGCCATGTGTCTCTGAAATTCCTTTCGCTTCTTGTATCTATCTCTGCATTTTTGAATTTGGCCACTTACAATCGGTTTACCAAAAATCTCAGAGCGCTTCCTGTAATAATTGAGTTTCCTCTCGTGAAGAGATTTCAATTGAAAAACTTTGACAGGATGACTCTCCGAAACTGGAACTTCTCGTTGAAGAACCTTGAAAGGACCATCAGATTTAGGAACCCTACTACCCTCAACTTCCTCCGACCTATCACCTGATTTTTCTAAAGCCAACCCAACCGAACCCGAATCAATTCCTTTATCAATTTCATCTCCTGCTTCTATTTTCTCTGATCGGGATGGCTCTTTTGGAACCGACTCTCCCCGATAACTCTGTCGGTCCCTTGGCGGTTTCCCTGGTGTTTTTGGCATTCTGGGGTACTAACGCCTTTTTCGCCACAGAGAAAACAGAACAGCTTTCTTTCGTGCGATGGACACTGATAGAAGGAATGACCAAGCTTATCACAGTTCCAGCAAACCATCGATGAAGTTGGCTGTCTATTGTTGCCTTTGCTAAATGCAGCAACCTCTTCCTGTGATAAATCTATTTCGATTACTTCTTCCACATGAACCTCATTTACAGTCTTATGGGGAACTGTTCTCCTTGCTAAAAAGGTTTCGGCTTCTCTAGCCTTGTTACGGAGATGCTCTAAGCTGGTAATTTCCGCTGCCAGCAACACTTCACCCAATCTATCCTTGGCATTACTTTTGATGATTTGTATGAGCTTTGTCGAATCAAATGGTTCATTTAACTGATCATTCAGATGTACGACAGCTCCATAAAAATCATCAAAAGTCTCCTTAAATCCTTGTTTTCGAGTGAGCAAGCGCATATATATCTCAACGTCATTTTCTTTGCGTCCGAATTCTTTTTTTAAGCTGCTTTTAATAAGTTGCAAATTTGCGTCTTGATTTTTGTGCAAAAATCTCCAAAACCAATCATTAGCTTTTCCAATCAGCAACAAATGAAAATTTGCGCTGATTTGATTATCGCTGTAACCCGAGGACGCTTGCAACCTATCAACCTTGAAAAGAAACTCGGAGACACTATTTCTACCGTCATATGAGATGTTCCACCTCTCTAGCCGGCAAACATTCGGTTCCCTTGAAGCATTTTGTGGTTGTAACCCCACAGAAGGAACACTTCGTGACGTACTGGGTACATGAGGTGGAAACATGTTTGGCATACTATTACTCGCAACATTCGAACACTGGGGATTACTAGGATGGCCCAAGTCTGAAAGATGCCGTTCCGAGCGGAGGTCACCAATACTCTCCAGCTTTTCCATAATACCTCTCATGAAATAATCCATCTGGTCAAAGAATCGAACCTGATTTGTCACCAAAGATTGATCAATTCTGTCAGCCAAAACATCGATAGCCGATGCTCTACCAATCCCAGCAGGGGATCCCGGATTTTCCGTTAAGTCATGGACTGATCGATTATTTTGGCCAAGAAGATTGCTGCCATCCGCAGGCTCCAAAGCCCTGGCTCTAGCCTGACTTACTTCATCGTGAAGTGATTGATCGCCCTCGGTCGACATTTCAGGAGAAAGTTCAGCTACTAAATTATAATAGTGATCCAAAATAACAGATCGATGAAACCTTTCAAAATCCTCCAACGAAATTCCTTCGCTCAAAGGTCTTGGAGTTTGACTAGTATTGTGAGGATTATTCGAATTCTGGTTCATAACCCAAAACGAAAAATCTAACGAGAAAATTCACTACAAATAAAACACAAATAATCTGTTCGAATGTTTCAGTTAACTGACGCTAATTTTTCTATTGAAGGAAATTCGAATCAGGAATAAATAGAAAAACAAAACTAAAACACTCTGTTTCATAAACTAAATCCTGAAACTAACTCCTACTACAATAAAAAATGAAATCGAACAAAAATGAACATTTTAAAAATTAAAACAAAATAAAAATTAAAATGAAAGAATTTTAAACTGAAAAAAAACACGTCGAACTCTAATAAAACTATAATATCATAAAAAAAATGAAAAACTTAAAAACTCGATCTATGTAAGATCTCATAAACAAGAAACTAAAATTTGTAAGAACACCATATAAATAAACAAAATCAATAAAAAAAACCTCTTGAACAAAAAAGTTGAAAATAAAATTTTAAATTTTCAAGAAAACTTTTTTTTTTTTTTTTTTATAAATGCGGATTTGGATGAGGATCAACTAATCTGGAAAGAATGAAAAAAGAAAACGAAAGATGGCGAAGCGCTGCGAGCCGAAGAAAAAAAATAAATTAAATACCTGAAACTAACTCTACTAAAATTGCTCTGTATGGCGATTTGCAATCACAACATAATCACAAAACGACTCTACAGACATTATCTTTTATCGACGAAAAGGTACTCATGAAGACTCAATGTGAATCCTTTTGTCTCTTCCGTCTTTATTTATATATCTACATACATATTTATGGTGATTTTGCAAACTGAACATCTATGCCAGCATAAATATGTACCACCAGCATAAAGACTCAGAATGCTAACCACCATTACTTATCAGATTCGAAAATCATCCTCCGTCATCGCAACGCAGTACCAAGGTCACACACCTCGGATACTGGGACTTACGACGAAAGATCATTTCCTCACTGAAAAGCAAAGTGAACAACTAAATAAACAAACTAAAATGAATCAAAATTTAAAATGAAAATTAAAAGCAATTAAAAAAAATATACTATTGAAACTGAAGCTAGAAAAATTAAAATGAAATGAAAAGTGAAAAATGAAAAGCAATACAAAAAAAATTAATGAACTATGGAATTTAAACTAAAATGAAAAAAAAAAACTGAAATTAAAAAAAAAACTGAATTGGCTCGAAAAAAATATCTAAAAACTTGCTATCGTAGGATAGCAAGGCCTTCACGTTATGGGCGCCATTTGTTGCGGGTTTCTTGGATGCCGTCGGGGTCTGTGCTGGCATGCTTGTCCGGCCTCACGCTCGTCGGAGGGAGTAAGTTCTTGACCCCTATCAAAACCGCGCAGACAAAAATCATGCCAGGCTCTACGTCGCGGTGTTATGACGTCACGAGAATATTTTCTATACCCACCCTGCCATGGTAACCTATCTCGCCTAAGCTACCCCTTTCCTCGCCATCTTTCACTTCCTCATCCCACTCTTACCATTTCCATCAACCCTCATCCTTTATCCTCTAAATTAAAAACCCATTTTAAGTTAAATTCTCTTTTCAATCATTATATTTAAATTGAAGTTTCATTTTCTTTACAATTTTATTTGAATCTTAAACAAACAAATTAAGACTATACAAGTAAAAAAATTAAATTATTCAAACAAATTAATCTTGAAATTACGTCTTTCGAATTCTTGAAATTTACTAATTACTCTAATTTTGAGAATATGTACAAGCACATACGTAAGTACGAAAGTAAATTTTTAATAGTTATACAGGTAAGCACAACGCGCATTCATAAATATGCATGTATCTGCACGAATATTCTTTTGCGTGCACTTCACTCAAAACTACCGATTTTTAGCAATGTTCCCCGCCCCTTTGAAAGTTTTTATATATTTAAAATGCGATTTAATGCAAAAGCTTACAGATAATTGCCTCACCCTTCTTACCGGTGTTTAGGATCTAGCTCCAAATGTTGTGGCCACAGCATCCAGGCTGATATGATGAACTTCTGTATAGATGTTACGACTTTTACTCTGCTATTAAAATATATAAAACACTTTCAAACAATTATTTCCCTTTACAAGAAGTGACTAAATTTAAGTGCAAACAAGTAGCATTGCATATATATGTATAAATATGTATACAAATTATGCTACCTGTGGCCAGTTAAAATCTACTTCGCGCTCACGATATGCGTTACAAAAAAAATAGGTAATTTACGTTATGAAAAACACAATAGTTATTACAAAAAAAAATGAATTAAGTTAATTAATAAAAAAAAATTAAAAGTCGTTCTGGTGACTGGATTCGAACCCAGGACCCCACGCCTACAGCTAAAACGCCTTACTCACTGGACCACAGTTGATATGAATTTTGTTAATCCCAAATTCAATTTGAAAATTTAGGGACGTTTTATCTAGTGGTGTAGCTTTCTTTTGTTTTTTCCTATTTCTGTAATATTTTCACTAGAGGCGTTAGAGATTCTTTAAATTTCTCGTTCAGGTTCACTTTTATTTTCTATGCAAATTAAGAATGTTATATTTAAAATCTTTCACTTGTGTTATTCAAATAATTTTTACATACTTTTAAAAATGAAAGTAAATTTAAATAAAAAAATGTAAATTGACTATAAGGTAAGTCTTTAGACTTCCAAGAAAAAACTTCTATTCATTTTGCAACCGTATTCTTTTAGCCATCTACAACTACCAATCAGTTTATACGGGATAAATATCGACGATCGGGAACGGTGGCCATACGCGGTCTCATACATGTACATTTATTTTGAAAGGTAGGAGAGTAGTGGCTAATATGAGGACTCATTGTAACACAGAAAAAACCAGTTGAGTTGCAGTTCGTTACAAGTTTTTTTTTTTTGCATTTTTCTCAGGATATAGGATAGATAGATAGAATTATAGTAATAGTTAATTAGATAAGTATCAGGTCGTGGGTTTTGTTTTTTTGCATTGATTTAGGATATAGGATTAGATTAAGGATAGAAATAAGCTTAAAAAAAAATTACAAAAAAAATAAAAAAAAAGAGAAAATAATAGATATATAAGAAACTTAGAGATAATTTTAGTATAAGCTTAGATATAGAAAGATATAGGTATAAGATTTTTGTTTAAGGTTTAGCTTATAAAAAAAAAATACAAAATATATAAAAAAAGAGAATATTTATAGGAATAGTTTAGATAGGTTTTTAAGATTAATTGTGATATTTTGTTAAGGATTACTTAGGCATATAAGATTAGGATTACTTATAGGAATTAAATTAGATTGTTATTTTTTGTATAATCCAGTAAATAGATTTTTTTTTGGTTACCGTAGGAAGTTTTTTCGTTCATTTTGCTCTTGAGGAAAGGTGGTAGCGAGTAAAAAGTTGTTAGGGAATGAATTCTGAAAAAGAAAATGAAATTGTTAAGACAATATATAAACAGGATCGTGCAATTACTCGCTCTCAGTACAACAACCTTACCAAAAATTTACTAAAAATGCCTTTAAGTCATTCTCCTGTAAAAAGCAATCAGAATGAACACCAAACAGGTGCCAAACAAGTTCCTCCAATGTTTTCAGTTCCTCCACCTGAAGTTCATAGGTCAGTAAGTCGGGCTGGAAGTTCAGCTGACTCATTGGCTTCACCTTCTTATAGTGCTCTCACTAACAATGAAGCAATAGCTGTTGGGGATCTGAGAACGAACCACAGTCCTATAGAGAACATTAGTCGTGTTGAGGAGAACAATAGCTCCGATGTCTCCAACAACAGGGATACAGTGGCAAAGAGCAGACCACTAGTAGAATTCGCAGACGGCGGAAGTGGCACAAGTGTTTCGGCGGATCTTATTGCCGCTATAAATGTCGCAGTAGCTAATGCTTGCAAACGTTATACCACCGCTCTTAAGTCCGAGTTGTCGGAATCCCTGAAGTTGGAGATAAGAAATAATTATTCGCCGAATTGGAAACAATTCGTGCTGTAGCACCTCCGACGGCACCTCCTCAAGCGACAGGTCGGAGCCCAAGTGTGTTGGAAGTTTCTGCGGACATACCTGTCAGACGATCTATTTCAGCGCCTCAGCGTCAGTGGCAACTGGATCTAGCGTCTCGTCCGTTTGTTCCCATAGAGAATCCAAATGGAAATTCCAATCAGGTTCCCTATTGGGAGCAAAGGTCTGAGGGTAGAGGATGCCGGTTGGCTGATCTTCGGGATTCAAGTGGCGGAGCACGAAATTCTGGCGGTGGGTACATTTCCATCTCTTGCTCTCTGGCGCTGCGCATGAATGGTACTGGCAGTTCAAGCGATCTCATTATCGTCCCTACTGGCCAATGCTTCGAGACGCATTAATGCGCCAATTTCGGAACTCGAAGTCCGACTATGAAATAATGAGGGATATGATGGGTCGCAAGCACGGCGCTGGAGAGACCAGTTATGAGTATTTTGCCGCGGTGAACAGGCTTAGGTCTCAACTCAGAGTGCAGATTCCAGAAATGGAGCTGGTTTCGATTCTTAAACGCAACTTGAACCGAAGGTTGAGTCAGCTGGTTTATCTACAGGCCATCTACACGTTGGATCAGTTGCGCAGAGCGTGTAAAGACGCCGAATTAGTATTTCCGGACAGAGAAAGAGAAACGTCTAAAGTTCACATGCCACCCAATCGATATGTGGCTAACGAGCTTGATATTGACGGTGCATTCGTTCCGATGGATGAACAGGTCGCAGCTTTTCAACAGACTGGGGCTCGACCTAAGGCGTCTCGTGGTTGGAGCGATTCAAAATTCATGACGTGTTGGAATTGCAAGCTGCAAGGCCACTCGTTCATGGATTGCCCATCCACCACGAGGAATCTTTTTTGTTATCGCCGTGGGTTGGAGTTATAACTCCGCGATGTCACAAGTGTAATCCGGAAAACTCGTTGAGGAACACCAAGTCGATGGGGGAATCGTGTTCCACACAGACCCCTCAGTTAAAAGAATAATGAACCCTTCTAATAAAGAAATAAATTTGAAAATATTAACACGTAAGGGATTTGAGGAAGGAACTGAGGAAAAACATAGTAAACTGAAAGTATTAAAACCATTACATATTCGAATTCAAGAATATGAATTGGCAAGGAATAGGATTTTTAACGGAAATAATATGGGGATTACAAAAAGGATACAGAAAACAAGAGAAAGGTTTAAAATTAGATCAGAGACGATGAAAAATATTTCGTCAACGGTGCTAGACATCAATACCGACCCGAGGCCATATGCCAAAGTTGGTATTGGTAGTAAAGAAATTCTCGGTTTGCTTGATAGTGGAGCCAGTGTGAGCATTTTAGGAAAAGGTTCTTTGGACATTGTTAAGTCTAGTAATATGATTATTCTTCCTTATAAGGCTGGTGTTAAAACCGCCGATGGAAAGTCACATGCCATCATTGGTAAAGTCCAAACTCCTGTCACTTACAAAAATACACAGCAATCTATAACTTTTTACCTCGTACCTAGTTTGGAACAAGAGTTATACTTAGGGGTAGATTTTTGGAAAAAGTTCCAAATTGCTCCAAATATTCTTAGTTCTGTTTCGGTTCTAGAGGAAGAAGCAGATCTACTAGACGCTCATCAGCTAAAACCAGAGCAGCGATCTGAGTTGGAAACGGTCAGGCGGAAATTTCTTGATTATGATCGCCACGGTCTCGGAAAAACGTCGTTGATGGAGCATGTCATCGATACTGGAGACGCTGACCCTGTTAAGCAGCGTCACTATCCTGTTTCTCCAGCGGTACAAGCCTTATTGTGCCAGGAAATAGACCGAATGCTTAAGCTCGGCGTTATAGAGGAGAGCGAAAGCCCTTGGTGCTCGCCTGTGGTCCTTATAAAGAAGCCAACAGTAGACGGGACTGTAAAGTACCGTTTCTGTCTGGATTCTCGTAAGGTCAACGCGTTAAGCAAAAAGGACGCTAACCCTCTTCCTCATATCGATGGGCTTATCAGTCGGATACCAAATACCTACTTCATAAGTAGTGTAGATTTGAAGGGTTTGGGTTGTGTAACGCAGCTCAAAGGCTTTGTCGTTTAATGGATAAGGTGATTCCTGCACGACTCAGGGACAACGTTTTTGTGTATTTAGACGACTTATTGATCATCACACCGGATTTCGAGACCCATATCACCTTGCTGGGCGAAGTAGCCGAGTGTTTGAGAAACGCAAATCTCACCATCAACCTTAAAAAGTCAAAATTTTGCTTTAAGGAGTTAAAATATTTGGGTTTTATCGTTGGTGGTGGGAAATTGAAAACCGATCCTGCAAAGGTCGAAGCGGTAGTAAACTTTCCGACACCGAAAAATGCCAGACAAGTCCGCCGGTTGCTTGGTCTAGCGGGGTGGTATAGGCGGTTCATCAAAGATTTTTCCAGTCTGACCGCTTCTCTAACCGATACGCTAAAGAAGAAAGAGTAGAAGTTTAAAATGACGGATGAGGCGATTTTAGCGTTTGAAGAACTAAAACGGGTTCTGACAACAGCTCCTGTTCTCACTCATCCGGACTTTAAAAAAAGATTTTGTATTCAGTGCGATGCTTCTGACTCTGGAATCGGAGCAGTACTGTTTCAGAAGAATGATGAAGGTGCCGAGGTCCCGATCTCATACTTCTCTCAAAAATTGAATTCTTGTCAAAGAAATTATAGTGTGACCGAGAGAGAGCGCATGGCAGCTGTCATGGCAGTTAAAAAGTTCAGGCCCTATGTCGAGGGTATGGATTTTACAGTCATCACCGACCACTCTAGCCTCAAATGGTTAATGACCATGGAAGACTTGAGTGGGAGGTTGGCTAGGTGGAGTTTAGACTTGCAAGTCCATACTTTCGACATAGAGCATCGAAAAGGAACGCAAAATGTCGTACCAGACACTCTTTCTCGGGCATTCGTAGAGAGTATTGAGATCGGAGATATTGCTCCCTTAATAGATTTGCATTCTGACGAGTTTCAGTCTAGCGAGTATAAGCATTTGATCTATACGATTCGGGCAAATCAAGAACAATTGCCTGACTTGAAGATAGTAGACAATTTTGTTTACAAGCGGTCATTCGCAGTGGAGAACGAGGAGCCAAACTATGAACATAATTGGCGTTTGTGGGTACCCTCTGGTTCGACCGAAGGCGTAATTGTTAGGGCCCATGATCCACCTCAGTCAACCCATGGCGGAGTGGGAAAAACACTTCATCGTATTCGACAGTACTTTTACTGGCCAAACATGACCATACAGATAAGAGAATTCGTTTCAAAATGTGCAATATGCAAACAGTGTAAGTCTTCAAACCAAATTTTGCGTCCTCCTATCACTAGTACCTTCAATGTAAATCGTCCTTTTCAAAAACTATATGTAGATTTTTTGGGGCCTTACCCAAGATCAAAGTCCGGTAATGTTTATGTTTTTGTGGTGTTAGAACATCTTACTAAGTATGTTTTTCTGGAACCTTTACGGTCAGCAAATACCAATAGTATAATAAAGTTTCTCAGAAATGACATTTTTAATGCTTTTGGAGTTCCACAAATAATACATTCCGACAATGGTAAACAATTTGTAGCCAAAGATTTTCAAACATTTTTACAAAAATATGGGATTCGACATTTTCGAACTGCAAATTATGCTCCACAATCCAACGCTTCAGAAAGGGTCAACAGAACGCTATTAGCGGCTATACGCTCGTATCTCAAAGATGATCAACGCGACTGGGATATGCACCTTAGTGATATCGCAGGTGCGTTGAGGAGTTCGGTTCATTCTGCTACTGGTGTTTCACCGTATTTTGCCCTATTTGGAATGAATATGATGACTCATGGTAGCGGTTATGAACTGACTCAGAAACTAAGTGTAGTCGACGATGGTGAACTGTTGATTCTTCCTAGGCAAAACCGATTACAGTGCATTCGCCAAAGAATCCATGAGGACATCATAAGAGCAAAAGAGAAAAGCGATAGAGTTTCCTGGTCAAGAAGTGTATAAGCGTAATTTCATACTAAGTGACATCTCAAAGTATATATCTGCGAAATTATGTCCTAAATTCGTCAAGTGTCGAATAGTTAAAGCCGTAGGAAAGAATAATTATGAACTTGAAAATCTGGCTGGCACGAAAATTGGGATTTTCCACGCGAAAGACATTAAAAAATAAAACGATGACATCAAAATCTGTGATTGACATCTGTGATCGACATAAGTCAAACAAATCTGTGATAAATATGTAAAAACATTCCGATCCCATAATCCTTCTATTTCCTCATAAAGATTTCCTTCCGTTCCCTTGAAACAGCTTAGAATCTATTTATGTATTTATTTATTTTCAGAGTTTACTTATTTAGAGAGTTTATTTATTTACAGTTTATTTATTTATTTATTTTCAGAGTTTACTTATTTAAAGAGTTTATTTATTTACAGTTTATTTATTTATTTAGTTTCAGAGTTTATTTATTAATAGAGTTTATTTATTTATTTATTTTCAGATTTATTTATTTATAGAGTTTATATTAGAGTTTATTTATTTGTTTTATAGAGTTTATTTATTTATATATCAGAGTTTATTTATTTATTTATTTTCAGAGATACATTTATTAGAGCTTATTTATTTATTTATTTATTTAAAGATTATTTTATTCATTTTATTTTATTTACACATGTTATTTTTGTTAGAAATTGATACGAATAAAGAGACCACACGTCTGCTCAGAACAAGATTTATTGATAAAGTAAAACATAGTGGAAATAGAATTCACTTGTTGAAAATATACATACAAAGAAACATCTTGGGAAAGTTTAATCATATACTATATAATAATGGAATTGAAACAATAGTTCAAATAGTTAATGTTGCCATATCGTAAGATTTACATAATTTAACACTCCTTTTCAACACTATTTATTTGAAACTAAATTCATAAATAAGAAAAATAGATTAATACAATCCCATAGCTTGGGTGAATTTACAATGCTTGATTTTCGGCAAATTCTTTGTAAGAATATCTGACATCATTTCACTAGTACTAACATAATTCAATTTAATTTCATTGTTTTTATATAATTCACGAAAATGAATTATCCCCAGTCTGCATCAACGAAGCATTCAATAGGCTGTCCTGTTTTACTGTAATGTAGCTTAAGATCAATAGTTTTCTTTAAATATTTAAGGATATGCCAAACACCAGCTTCATGTTCGGAGTGAGGATCCCTGTTACGCTGAGACAGTTTACATACGGAATGTAGAATATCAGGCCGAGAAGAAATTGCAAGGTACATGAGAGCACCAATAACGGATTCATACTTTGTTTGATCGACCCTTTTACAGCTATCGTTAGTGCAATGGACTTGAAATCCTGCGTCCAAAGGTGTTGATACCGGTCTGCAATTCTCCATACCATACTGACATAAGATGTTATTTATGTACTGCCGCTGACAAACAGTAACAGCACCAGTTTCACCTTCACGATTTATTTCCATACCCAGGAAATACTCAAGCTTACCTCCATCTACGACTTCAAACTCATTTGCTATTTGACTTTTGATCTCAGTAAGTTCATCCAACTTTGTGCTTGCTAGAATGAGATCATCAACATACACAGCGATAATATTAAAATTACCTTCATGATTTTTTGTGTACACACACGGCTCACTGACACACGACGAAAACCCAATCTTTCTTAGGCGCCAGTTATAGCTATCATTGAAAACCATCATTGAAAATTTTGTTTTCACTTTTTGGGGTAGTTAAGCTATGAATATTGAGAATGTTTGGTTTACAAATGAAGCTAATCACTTATATATTTTACTTTTGCAAATAAAAATAAACAAATATATTAAATATTTCTCACAAAACTAATTTAAATTTTTCAATGATGAAAATCGTTTTCAATGAACAGCTGATTTTCATTCCAACAAAGTGGAACACAATCGTTTCAATGATTTGTGTTCGATTCTCTTTCTATTCTCATGTGTCAGTTTTTTTTTCAATGATCAACTCTAACCTCAAAAAATTATTCAGGTTGTCTTTGTAAATTATAGTGATGGGCAGGATACGAATTTAAAACTATTTGTACTCATTTTTCGAAATGATGTGGTATTTTGTCTCACCTTAAATGTCCCATAGGACATAACTATTTTAATGGGCATTTTCAACAAAAAATTCAATTTTTCAATGACGTCTCTGCAATTCTAATGATCATGATACGTACATATGTAGGTATACAAAAACATATTTTGTAGTCTCTTTTCATATTCTTCTTCTCAGGCGAGATGCCAGACACGACAAACGAGAGGCGACTGAAATTTGAAAACCGCCCATTACGAAATAGACAAACACTAGCACAAAAGACACTTAGGCTAGGCGCGCATTTTCAACTTTTAGTTGCACAACTTTTTGGTTTCTCATAGAAAACAGACGAACTATTTAGTTGAATGTCCGCACAGGTGCATATAATTATATGTTACACAAAATAGCGAATTCATTTTAGGCAATCGCTTTGTTTGTACACAAACTTTTAGTTGCTCAAACTAAGCAGTTGCGAAACTAAAAATTGAATGTGCGCGCCTAGCCTTACACACTATTGGTATCCATACAATGGAACACGATTTTACCTCATATGTTTCTGGGAATACCATGGATATACCTACTCTACTTATATCTTTATATGATATGTATTTTAATATATTTTCTTTCATTTGTCTCCTTTAAAGAACATTTCGTTGACGAAATAAAAGATAAATATTCATTTTTACATGATGCACATGTGTACTTATTGAAATCTTTTATGATAAAAGTCACAGAAGTTTGTCTTTTATTCTTTTATGATTTTTAACAGATTTCATAACAGATTTTGGCATGCTGAATACCAAAAATGCTATTCGTAAAAGATTTTTTCTATTTTCGAACGTTTGACATTTCATAAAAGTTTTCTTAGCAGATTTTATAACAGATTTTATCGTGCTGAATACCAAAATTATAATTCATAAAAGATTTGTTGACAGCTTAAACTTTTGTATTGAAATTCATAACAGAATAACTGAATAGAAGATTTCGCCGAATAGGCCTAAATGATTGCAGTTAGCAAAAAAAAAAAACTTTTAAACAATAACATAACATGCGAAATTTTGTATTGCCTCATGAATGAGGTACCCATCACTAGTAATTTAGCAAGCATCAAAGCGACAGATATTTTCAATGACAGATCTTTTCAATGACAGCGAAATTATTGATTGCTATAATCGACTTGTCAAAAAATATTCCACCGTTCCACTGATTTGTGTTTCAATGATGGTTTTCAATGATAGCTATAACTGGCGCCTTAGAACTGAATCTAACCTTTTGTTCCATTCTCGCCCACTCTGCTTTAACCCATAAAGTGCTTTGTTGAGTCTAAGTACTCTATGTGGAAACTCCTTTTCGACAAACAATTTGGGTTGCTTCATGTAGATAGTGTCCTGGAGTTCGATGTTCAAGTACGCAGATGACACATCCATTTGATGCATATGCAGATTATTTTCACAAGCCAATGCAATGATCATGCGTATGGTTGCGTACCTAACAACTGGCGAAAAGGTTTCAGTAAAATTAATGCCAAATTGCTGACTACAACCTTTCGCGACCAAACGGGACTTAAATTTTTGAATGCTGCCATCTGAATTCCTCTTTAAGTTAAATACCCATTTGCAGCCAATGAGTTTCTATCCAGCTGGAAGGTCAACTAACGACCATGTGTCATTATTCACTAAGCTATCATACTCCTTCTGCATCGACGCTTGCCATTGCCTAGAATATTTGCCACTTATAGCCTCTTCGACACTCTGTGGAATTAAAACATCATCGACCTCCAAAAGATTCAATACATGACGTTCTTTTCTAGGACGTCCTCGCCTCCCTGTACGAACAAGTCTTGGTCTGCCTGTACTAAACTTTACTTCTTTTTCACATTCTTCGCTTGTGCTGTCGTCTTCCTTCTCGCGCCCTCGCTTTCCACAACTAACTTCATTTTTACTTTCCATCCGGGCAGGGTCGTTTTCATTAGTAACTTCAACCTGACCAGCATCATAGATAACTATGTTTGAACTCTGCATCTTTGGAACCAACATACGAATGCTCCATAAAAATGACATCCCTGCTGACAATTACCATTTTCGATTCGGGATTATATAACCGGTATGCCTTGGAAGTATCGGAGTAGCCAACCATGATCAGTTCCTTTCCTTTTGGACGAAACTTCTTTCGTTGCGTTTTATCGATTGCAATAGCTAAACTACCAAATACTTTCAGGTGTGATGCTGTTGGCTTTTTGCGAGTCCACACTTCATACGGAGTTTTATCGACAATGGACTTTGTTGCAGATCTGTTCCGTAAATATGCCGCAGTTGCGACTGCTTCTGCCCAAAAAGCTTCACTCATACCACTGTGGACAATCATAATCCTGGCCATCTCCACCAATGTTCGATTAGCGCGTTCAGCTGCGCCGTTCTGTTGAGGTGTATGTGGAACAGTCAGCTGACGCTGAATACCCTCTGTATCTAGGAATGCCCCAAATTCCTTTGAGAGATACTCGCCACCATTGTCACTACGCAAAATTTTGATTTGCCTACCTGTCTGCTTCTCTACTAAGGCCTTGAAAGATTTAAAGATTCCAAATACTTCATCTTTGGTCTTAACGAAGTAGACAAAAATGAAACGAGACATGTCGTCTATAAATGTGACAAAATAGCGAGATCCACCTATTGACTTTTTATTCATTGGACCACAGACATCACTGTGCACAATCTCTAAAAGATCTTTTGATCGAGTATTTGTTACACTTGGAAACGGCTTCGCACATATTTTGCTCTTTGCGCATGTCACACACTCGTTTTTGCCTGGCACACCTTTTATTGTTAGCCCATGTACTAGGTTTTTGGCTGACATTATTCTCAAACTATCAAAATTTAAGTGTCCATATCGATTATGCCAATCGACTGCGTCTTTAATTTCACCGTTAGCGAGCATGCATTTATTAGAAGCAGCCTTAAATGTAAACAAGCCACCACACATAGCTGCATTTATGAGGACATCACCTTTTCGGTTTCTTATAACAGCACTATCTTTATCAAAAACCACGGCTAGCCCGTTATCCACTGCCTTTGTAACGGAGATAAAATTTCCCTGCAATGTTGGCACGTATAGAACGTTTCTCAGTTTTACAGCTAGATCATTAAATTTAATGCAAACATCTCCTCTGCCTTCCGCTTCTATAAAATTCTCTCCCGCTAATACAATTTTTTCTTTTTGTTCAGCATATGAGAAAAACATATTTCGATCACAGCATAAGTGTGACGTAGCTCCACTGTCAATGCACCAGGAATCTTTATCAAAGCCTCTTTTTGAAGCCGAAGCGAGAATTGAAAACGAACGCTCACTGTTTATGTCCCTTTTTGGATCCTTACAATGAGATGCAAAGTGACCCCGACGACCACAATTGTAACACTTGCCTTTTACTCGTCTTTTACCCCTAATGCTACCATCCACGCTACTTCCAAGACTAGTGTCACCGCCACCACTATGCTTATTTTTGAGAATTTTTTTAGAACTCACACGAGCAACAAATGCCTGATGATTCTCGCCAACCTCTGCTACCTTACCCGACTTTTCAAGCCTCCTAGCTCCTTCCTCAAGCAATTTCACTTTAAGCACATTTAAAGCTGGAAGTGTGTCACGTGTTTCGATGGCGACTACAAAACTTTCAAACGAATAGGAGCTTTTTGAACAGTGTGATCTTACGCGCAGGACCACATGGCTGGTAAATTTCTTTCAATTTGTTCCAGGCCAATGTTTAGGTTAGGCAGTGCCTCACGTGATTTAGTTGCGAAGGTTTCATGCAAAGCAATATACTTGCTAGAGCCTTCTCGTCTTTTGCATCGAACGCTGCAGCCTCCACCACAGTAGCAGTCTCACTTTTTATAAGTCTACCACTTGTGATAGCCCATAAATCTGAATGAACCAGAACGCTCTTCATATGGACTGACCATGATGCATAGTTCGAGTCGTCTAGTTTTTCAATGGAGTACAAACCCGCGGCACTCATGTTACTTTTGAAATCAACAAATTACCTCTACTATTATTTAAACAAAAAAAAATTATTTAACTTTAGTATTTAATTTTAGGTTCGGCCTGGGCCCATAACCTGTTAAAAATTGATACGAATAAAGAGACCACACGTCTGCTCAGAACAAGATTTATTGATAAAGTAAAACATAGTGGAAATAGAATTCACTTGTTGAAAATATACATACAAAGAAACATCTTGGGAAAGTTTAATCATATACTATATAATAATGGAATTGAAACAATAGTTCAAATAGTTAATGTTGCCATATCGTAAGATTTACATAATTTATCAATTTTCATATCGTTATAGTTTTTATTTTATTCAGTGTATTGAGGTAATTTTGTATGTTTGATTTATTTTATCTTATTAAATGTATCTATTTATGTAATTAAAGTTATTATACTTTTTTTGAAATTTGTATGTTTCCTTAAACATTATTTTTTGTCTTCAGTGTAGAGACTTTAATATTTTACTTCTTTATTATTTAATAATGATTTTAGGTCTTTTATGATTTTTTTTTTACAAAATTTATTTTATGATTTTTTTTATATTGGATTCCCATCCAAACCTATCCCAATAGTCTTCAAAACATACACAGAAAACAAGAATCGATGTATAATGTGCAATATAAATGTGCAAAGCTAACATGATAGCATAAATTTATTTAAAATAAAGAACACATAAATAAAAACAAAATGTAAAATCAGCCTTAAGCAAAATATTACCAACCTTTAAAACAAAAAAAAAAAGGAAGATAACAAAATTGTATTTAACGAAATTTTAACTAATATATAAAGGTCAAATAAATGTCATACATTAATGGAATTAATATACATTTTGAGTGTACAAATGATAAAAATAAAATTATTCCGAAATTAACATCTCAGCGATTAGTTTCAGTTTTTTTCTCTTTTTTTTTCTTATTTTTTTTACAATAAAAATCAAGTACAAGTTATCCATTGGTCCTTCGAGCCCTCTTTTAAAATATATACAATTTCAAAATTAATTAAATAACTATATTTAATTGTATTACTTAAATGCAAAACCAAATTTAAGAATTCAAATATACATATTAAATGGACATATTTTGATAACCTCAAAAGTGTTAGAGTAAATCTGTGACAATACAATTTACAAATAATAAATATTTAAAAACTTTAAATCTAATTGCGATATAAAAATCGCAAATAAATTGCATCTAAGCAATAATAATTGTGCAGCGACGGAGTCCAGCGATAAAACTAAGCAACGACGGATACAGTGACGGCGGCGGCAGCGACAGCGACGGCGACAGCGACGGCGACAGCGACAGCGAAGACTACAGCGGCATCACCAGCAGCATCAACATCTGCAAACAACGCAGTAAGTCTTGCCTTGATTTGTGTAGTAAACTCGTCAATATTAAAATTTGTGGTTCTATCTGTAAGATAAACATATTTTATTAAAAAATGGACCGTAAAGGTTTTAAATATGGTGAACTCCAAAAGGGAATTCTCAATAAAATAGTAAGAGACCTTGAAAATTTTAAAAAGTCACCAAAAGAACGCTTGACAAAGACGCACATATCAGGACGCTTAGATAAGTTGAACGACGATGAAAAATCGGCCAAATCTTACCATGGGGCAATTGTTGGTGGAGGTTGCCTGGAAGAAGGCTTAAAATTAGAAGATTTGAAGGTTATATATGACAAAATTAGTGATATTTACCTTGACTATAAAGCCATTTTAATCGAATCCTTGGAAAAGTTTTCGACGCCCCCGCCTGCAGTCAAGTTGGACGACAAAGCTTCTGTTTCTGAAGGACAGCGATCTGCCCATTCAGAAGTTAGGTTGCCTCGCATCGATCTTCCTAAGTTTGATGGTTCATATACCACCTGGCGGCCATTTTATGACAGATTTCAGGCTCTGGGCCACAACAACAAAAGTTTAACGGACTTAGATAGGCTCCATTTTCTGCAGTCTTGTTTAACTGATGACGCAAAACGGTTCTTACAGAACTTATCTGTTGAAGCTGCCAATTATGAGAAAGCATGGATACTTTTAAAGGAAAGATATGACCACAAACGCATTCTGGTGCATATCCAAATGCAACAACTTTTTGGACAGTCTCCACTTCCTCGTGAAACTGCTGCAGGTTTGAGAAATCTTTTGTATACTACAAAAGAATGTTTTATTGCGTTGCAAAATATGGATGTTCCGGTTGAAAAGTGGGACATTGTTTTAATCTGGTTCATTAACCAAAAATTACCGTCGGCTACTCAGAAGCTGTGGGAAGAAAGTTTAGGTGATAAAAGGGATCTACCAAAATTTGATGAATTTACTTTGTTTTTGAAAAACGTTTCCGAACTCTTGAAGTTTTCGATCAAAAGGACCAAAGTACTTCAAATTACACCAAATTTGATCCAGCAGCTAATGCGAAACCACGTTTTCCACTGAAGTCAAAGGTTTTACTTGCCAAGCAGAAGTTTAAGCCTGCTAAACCAGCGGCGACGGAAATTTTAATATGTAAATTATGTAATAAAGAGAAACATTCCTTGAAAAGATGTCAACAATTTTTAAATATGGACACCATGGGTCGCACAGATTTTTTTCGACGGTTGAAAGTATGTGAAAATTGCCTTTCTTACAGGCATTCCTTAAATGAATGTCCAAGTCCACTGTGCTGCTTCTTTTGTCAGCAGAGACATCATTCTTTATTGCATGTCAACCAACAACAATTGCAGAACAACAACTTCCAAAGAAATCCTGCACAATCTTCTTCCAGATTTCCAACACAACCGAGAGCAACTTCCTCAAATGTAGTTCAAACAGCCATGAATGCAAATGCCTTCGAATTCCAACCCAACAATGATGCTCAAAATACCACCACCTTTAATTATCACACTTCATATGGTGATCGAGATTTCTCTCACCAAGTGCTATTAGCAACCGCTATTGTTAAGGCCCGTTCTTCAGACGGCCGATTACATTTTTTGAGAGCCATGATTGATACAGGTTCCGAATCTTCATTTATTACTGAAGAAGCTGCTCAATTGCTTAAGCTGAAAAAATTAAGGACATGTGTCGAGGTATCAGGGCTGGGGTTGGTCAGTAGTGGCACCTCGCAGAACGCTGTACAGGTACAGATCATATCTTGCCACTCACAGTTTCAAACTGCCTTGCAGGCATTCACCTTTAAGTCCCTTACTGGCCTTCTACCAACCCAAAGAATGGTACCCGACACATGGAATCACCTGATTGGACTTCCGTTGGCAGATCCACATCTCCACGAGCCTGCACACATCGATTTGTTTTTAGGCAGCGAGGTTTGTGCCCAAATATTTCTACCGGAAATTAAACGTTCCGAAGACGGCACCGGACCGATGCACTATGGAGTAAATGCAAGAAAAAACGAGACAAAATTATTTTTTGGCTTCAATGGCGAGATATCCATCTAAAACGATATTGTATGACATCTAAAATGCATTTCATCTTTGTTTTAAATAATAAGACATGTATTGTGATATAAAATAACGTTTATTTCATAATTTAAAGATTTTTTAAAATAAATTGTTATTCTGAAAGAGACCCTGAAAAAGACTCACTCTCTTCGTCAGAGTTATTATTATCTTCTTCTTCAGAGTCATCCAATGGAGAAGGAATCGGATGCTAAGATACCAGCATTTCGATTGCTTCTTTTAAAAAGATTTTGTTTTTTTTTAACAGGAAGAGGCCTCAGGCTAGTTATAAGAGGATCAGATGTTAATAATAAGCGATTAAGAATGTCTAAATTACAATTTTTCCTGGAATGTTTTCTTGAGTAATTAAGGCGGTACAGTCTGAAATGCATATTTCAAGCTTCTGCTGCTTCTTCGGAAAGATGTCCAATTGGTAAAATTGCATTTTCTATCACGGTTGGAATAATATTTTGTGCATTGTTGGTGTCATCGGATGCCAAGAATACATAAAAGTCTACATATAGTTTTGCTGTATCGAATGCATATTTGGCAATATTGGAAACATCGTTTTTATACCCATCACTGGATAGAACTTCTAGTATTAAGGCAGAAATATGTGGATCACTAAAAAAAACCTACGGCTTGTATTGCCATTATTCGTGTTACCGAAACCTGGCCTTGGTACATCCACTATCAGACCGAGTTCGATTTTGAATTTTTCTTGCAATTCTCGCTTTTTTTCTTTAACAATATATTTATCTTCCTGTGTTCGAAATTGCCATTTCTTTAAAGGAAGTTTATAAGCAATATGCAAAATGGTTTCAAAAAGACGAATTTGTGCATGTAGAATAATTATTGATAAACCGAATTTTAATGTGTTTGTTTGAATTTCTCTTGATAAGTCTATTAATAAAACAAAATACATTTAATTATTTTAATTAAAATTTAAACCTTAAACGCCATATTCTAAATTTAAATTCTTCGAGTTGATCCTCCTCACAACAGGCCTTATCTAGCAAATAAAGAAATCCAATTTAGCTTTAAATCCAACTTCAGAACACATTTTCATCGCATCATATAAACGTTTTTCGGTAAAAACTATTAAGCCGGAAGATTCTTCAAATTGATCAAAATTTGCGTTTTTTAAGAAAAAGCTTAAAAATGCATTAAACATCACATTTTCTAACACCAATAACAACTAAACCTGCAAAAACCTGCACCCAATTTTTTTTTTAACTGAAGCTTTATGGCTGATTTTATCATTCTACATAAACAAAACAATGGAATTCGACGGAAAGCAACAAGAAAATGATTAAGAATGAAAGAACAAAAAACAAAAAATTACATTTCAATAGGCATTTTTTAATTAAATCACAAAAAATATTAAAACACAAGTTTTTAACATAAAATTTAATAAATTATTTGTACACACCTGCATCTGAATTATACATGTTAAAAATTTAATCAAAATTTGCGATATATAAAAAAAAATAATTAATAGAAACTAACATTTTTTTTTCTCTGATAATGCAAAAAAAATAATGCTCTCGTTTTCACTGACTTTGAACTAGTGCTGTGGCTAAATTAGTTGGAATAAAAAAAAAAGTTAGACAGTTTCTTAATCTATGAGAAGTATACTAGCGTTTGGTAAAAACTTTACTTCTTAACTTTGCGATTTTAAAAATCGACTTTTGTCTCGTTTTTGCATGCATTTACTCCATAGTGCGATGGCACAAAAAACGGAATTGGGCTGGATTGTACTAGGAAGAGTTTCAACACAGTCACGTCAACAAATGCGCAGTTTCTTCCAAACAACTGATTTGAACCTCCAACTACAGAAGTTTTGGGAAATGGAAGAGTTACCGTTTCAAGCCCATGAGACCGAAGTAAACGTAGCCTGCGAAGCACATTTCGAAAAATATACTCGACGTTTAGCTAATGGTCGGTATCAAGTAAAAATGCCATTCAAAGATGACATGTTGCCAAAGATGGAATCCAGTCGACAGATGGCATATCGACGCGTTTCTTCACCTTGAAAAGAAGCTTGAAACTAACGCAATTCTTCGAGATGACTATATAAAATGTGTTAAACAATATGAGACACTCCATCACATGGAGCAGATCAGTAGCGATGATGAGATACTCAACACACCAAACCACTTTTTCTTACCACATCATGCTGTGATTAAGGAATCAAGCACCACTACGAAGACTCGAGTTGTTTTTGATGCAGCTTCGAAAGATTCGAATGGAAAATCTCTCAATGATTATTGTTTTAGAATCCATAAATAATAAAAAAAAAAAATTTTGAACTACATTCTTAAATGAAATATTTAAATTCTTAATGTTAAATTATGGCAAACATTCACTTTTTACCCTATATTATTGATATGTGAACTCACTCAAATTGCAGTAGTTTAAAGTTTAAATTTGCTCTCTTTGCTTGTTCTACATATACTTACATGAATTGTCAACCTGTTAAACATTTTTCTTGTTGGGATTCGATCTTTTTCATTTTGATCGTCACCCAGGACAGATGGTAAACTCTTGCTCAAAAAAAACTTCATTAAATTTATATAATCATTTGATAAGCCTTTTATTTGATTTGGAAATATTTTGTGGTGCTTTTTTTTTCTTCTTTGGCTTAGAATTTGCTTACATTCGCAAACATATTTAATGGTCCTTCTGCTGCGGGTAGTTTTGAACATTTTTAATTAAAACTTAAATACAGTCCGCTGAAAATAAATTGATTCAATTAAATAAAATTTAATAAAGTGATAGTGTGTGCCTGCTTGATTCTATGTATGCCTAAATCGTAGGCACATACTTCTATCCTGATCACGTGATCGAACTAGTATATTGAAGTAATTTATGTGAAAAAAGAAACTTGGTCAAATTTCGTCTGATTAATCACCTGAGACATTTTTATTGGTTCTGTTTTTTATACGATGAGTTCGCTGAAACAAAAATACGGGAATGCAAAGGGACGCTTAACACGAGCACGTGATTTTGTGAACACGATCGCAAGTTCAATTTCCCTTGAAATGTTAGAAATTCGATTTAAAAGCTTAAACCAGGCATGGTCGGAATTTTGTGAATTTTATAATGAAGTTCTAGAAACTGCACAAGATGAGGAAATTGAAAACCTTGAAATTGAGTATTCTGATTATGAATCGCGTTTTTTCGAAGCTCATGCAAAGTTATTGGCAGCCATTCGTCAAAAACAATTAGTCTCTAAATCAGATTCCGAAGACACGGCTGTTGAAAAACTTGCAAAGCAACAAACCACGCTTCTCGAAAGACTTAATGTTACATCAGAACGCTGCTCAATTCAGCTTCCGAAGCTAATTGTTCCTCCGTTCTCAGGAGATTATAAGGATTGGCCATCGTTTAGAGATTCTTTTACGGGATCAGTTGATCAGAAAGACAATCTTACGGCAATCCAAAAATTCCATTACCTAAAATCATTTCTTCGTGATCGTGCTCTGGATCTCATTAAACATATACCATTAACGGAAGCCAATTATTTCGAAGCATGGGAACGTTTGGAACATAGATATGATCGTTCGCAACTTATCGTTCAATCGTATATCGAAACATATCTTTCTCTTCCTAATGCAATCGTGGGTAATGTAAAGGTACTAAGGCAAGTTACAGATACGGCAGATGAGGTTATACGTGGGCTTAATGCCATAAACGCTAACAATCGAGATCCATGGCTCATTCATTTACTTTTGGCCAAACTAGACGTTGACACCAAACAAAATTGGGCAGAGAAGATCGGTACGCGTGATGATGCTACCATTGATGAACTTTTGACATTTTTGGAATTGCGATGCAATACTCTAGAATCATGTCAATCGGTGGTATCACGACCTAGTGTTTCGCGAAACAAACAACAAACTCATATTCGTTCGCATTTTGTAGAATCTTCACAAACCAAACCTATATTAAAATGTCCCAAGTGTAAGGAAGAACATAATTTACCACAGTGCCCGCAGTTTGTTTCACTTGATGTTGAATCCCGTCGGTCGTTTGTAAAATCAAACTCTTTGTGCTTTAACTGCCTTCGGTCTGGACATGGGGCATCTCGGTGCCATTCCTCATTTCGTTGTCGTGAATGTCGTACGCGTCACCATACGCTTGTTCATTCTTCATCACCAAATAATACTTCCGTTTCATCGCAGTCACCGCCATCATCGTCGTCTAACCAAACTCCTGGGTCTTATTCACAATCGATAGCACCAATTCTGAATAATCATTCACTGGATGTAGGATTCGGTAGGCAAACCATTCTTCCAACAATATTAGCTCAAGTAGAGGATTCTCAAGGAAATGTCCATGGTTGTAGAATTTTAATCGATTCGGGTTCGCAAGTTTCCTTTGTGGTTGAATCCTTCGTTCAGAGATTAGGACTTAATCGTAAACATGCTCGCATTCCTATAGTTGGGGTCTCATCTACAGACGCAGGGTATACGAAGGGTATTTCATCAATAAAAATAAATTCTCGGTTTGATAAAACTCCCTTGGTTATTGATGCATATATCATGCCTAAATTAACATCTAAGTTGCCATCTCAAGTTTTCGACCCGTCACGTTGGATTCATATTCGTGGGTTGGAACTAGCAGATCCATCATTCAATGTTCCCAGTTCAATCGATATCCTTCTTGGAGCAGATAAGCTATGGTCTATTCTCAAGGGCGATCAGATTCGAGGACCAGAGGGTGTTCCGATAGCTCAGCATACATCGTTCGGTTGGGTTGTTACGGGAGAGATGTTCAATTCTTCGCCATCGTCTTCGCATTGTCCAATCTCTTCACTTCACTCTTCACTTGATGTTGATACTCTTTTGCAACGTTTTTGGGAATTAGATGAGGTCAAGCCTTCTAAAGATGATTTTTTTGAAAAGGATGAGGCTGAAATACATTTTTGTAAGACATTTTCTAGATCAATCGACGGAAGATACTCCGTACAGCTCCCGTTTAAATCTCCATTTCCCGTGTTCGGTGATTCATTAAAGCTCGCAGTAAATCGACTATATTCAATGGAAAGAAGGTTTCAACGAGACAAGGCCTTGTATGAGTCATACTCAAAATTTATGCAAGATTATCTTAACCTTGGTCATATGACCCGTATCCCCTCAAATGAAATTCAAACCGCTCAAGGGAAACATTTTTATCTTCCTCATCACGCGGTTTTAAAACCGGATAGCTCTACAACCAAATTGCGTGTTGTGTTCGATGGGTCAGCTCGGGATTCGTTCGGAACTTCTCTCAATAGTCAGCTACTTGTCGGTCCTCCTATTCAAAGGGATTTGTTTGGAGTTTGTTTGCGATTTCGTAAGAATAAATACGTTTTCACAGCTGATGTCGTAAAGATGTTCCGCCAAATCTGGGTAGAAGATGAGCACACCGATTTCCAGCGTATCGTTTGGAGGGATAATCCCAATGATGAAATAGGACATTTTCGACTTCGGACGGTGACTTATGGCACAGCATCAGCTCCATTTCTTGCGGTTCGCGTGTTAAAACAGATAGCCAATGATTATGAATCACAATATCCAAATGCAGCTCGTGTTCTTAATAAAGACGTCTACGTGGACGACATCATGACTGGGGCTGATTCAACTGAGGAACTGATAAACTTGCAGGCTGAACTGGTATCTCTGTTGTCCAATGCTAAGCTTGAGTTAAGAAAATGGAACTCCAATTGCTGGCCTCTTTTGGCTAAGCTACCTAGGGATGATTGTGAGTTCTCATGGTTTGATGCGGACCGCTCGAAAACAATGATTAAGGTTTTGGGTTTACATTGGAGCCCCACATTAGATGAATTCTCATTTCATTTTTCGGAGTCTCGAATAGTTTCCCCTCCAACAAGACGTTCACTGTTATCCGAAATCTCTAGCATTTTTGACCCTTTAGGATTCTTAGCTCCATCGGTTATTTTATTTAAAATATTGTTCCAAGAATTGTGGTCTTCTGAACTCAAACTCAGCTGGGATGATCCGCTGCCAACACCTTTGGCCAACAAATGGGTATTATATCGAAATGAGCTCCATTTTTTCGAAAATCTTCGTATTCCGAGACACTTATTCCCATCAGTTGAAAACGTCGAATATCATGGATTTTCGGATGCTTCATCGGTGGCTTACTCTGCTGTTGTTTATGCACGCTGCAAGATATCTGAAAACGAGTATAGAACTATTTTAATAGCCTCAAAAACCAAGGTATCACCACTTAAACCCGTTTCGATCCCTCGACTAGAACTTTGTGGTGCGCTTCTTCTTTCGCGTTTGTTGACAATGATAAAAGATTCGATTTCAAATGATTGTAAGATTTTTGCATGGTGTGATTCCCAGATTGTTCTTCACGGGCTGTCCTCTCCGCCGCGTCGTTGGGCTACATTTGTCGCGAATCGTACAGCTACAATACTTGAGACTATTCCTCGATATTCTTGGAACTACGTTGCGTCTGAATCGAACCCTGCAGACTGTGCTTCTCGTGGAGTCTTACCATCAGCTCTAAAAGATCATCCACTTTGGTGGAATGGTCCAACTTGGTTGTCTCTGCCACAAGATCGCTGGCCTAAATCAAAGTTCATGGTGGATCTGCCAGTTGAAGAAGATATCGCTGCAGAGGAAAAACGATCATCAAAAATTCTGGCTCTTTCATCTGGCGTTGACTCTACCAGCTTTAATCGTATCATCTTGCTGGCTGAACGAGTTTCATCATGGAATCGACTCATCCGAGTTGTTGCAACAGTAATTCGATATACGAGAAATCTTCAACCTAAAAAATTCGCTAAGAGAATCGATAGTCTTTCCTTCAATGAAATTCAGTGTGCCCGAATCTGTGTCCTAAAAACGGTGCAAAATGAATCCTTCGGTAGTGAAATGCGGTACTTAGCAAAACATCGTGAAATTCCCTCGAAATCAAAATTGTTAAGATATTCACCTTTTATTGACGGAGAAGGACTATTGCGAGTGGGAGGGCGCATTACACATGCGACCGTCTCATTTAATTTAAAACACCCAATAATTTTGCCTAATAATAAAGTTTCTCTCCTTATAGCCCGAGATATTCATGAAAATCATCTACATCCTGGCTTATCACAAACGTTTGCTATTGTTCGTCAGAGATATTGGATACTTGGAAGCCGAATCCTCATCCGAAACGTAGTCTCCAGGTGCAAAACTTGCTTTATGCAACGAAAAGCCACATCTAGCCAGCTCATGGGCGATCTACCAGCCCATCGTGTGCATCCCGCTCGAGCTTTCGCCAACACTGGGATTGATTATGCTGGTCCGTTCCTCATAAAATTGTCAAAAGGTCGCAAACCCAAACTTTCGAAGGCATACTTTGCTATTTTCGTTTGCATGTCAACTAAAGCTATACATCTGGAGTTGGTAAGTGACCTAACAACAGATGCGTTTTTAGCTGCCTTTAAACGTTTTGTTGCTCGCCGAGGAAAATGTTCAAACGTTTATAGCGACAATGGAACGAATTTCCAAGGTGCACGCCGCTGCCTGAATGAGATGCAGAAATTGGTCGTCTCACAAACGTACAACAATGACATTGCCTCTAAGCTAGCGATGGATGGGACCGCTTGGCATTTTATCCCTCCGTCAGCCCCTCATTTTGGTGGTCTGTGGGAGGCAGGGGTAAAATCGGTGAAGCTCCACCTGCGACGAGTTGTTGGATCGTCTATATTAACCTTTGAAGAACTCTACACGGTTCTAACTCAAATAGAATCTATTTTAAATTCTCGTCCTATTTGTGATATGTCTGATGACGATTTAAATCCACTAACCCCCGCACATTTCCTTATAGGTGAGCCCTTAACTGCTGTTCCGGAGCCTTGTTACTGTCATACACCTACCAATCGGCTCTCTCACTGGCAACATATCCAAAGCATGGTGCAAGGATTCTGGAAGCGATGGCAATCCGAATACATCACGTCACTCCAAGAAAGACCTAAATGGCAAAGAAGGAAAGAACAATTGCAGGTCGGTGACCTTGTTATCATCAAGGAAACCAATCAACCTCCTTCAAAGTGGAAACTAGGAAGAGTCGAAGCCGTTCATCCAGGTATTGATGATATGATACGTGTGGCAACAGTAAGAACTTCAACCGGAACCTACCTACGTTCAATAACCAAATTGGCCTTGTTACCAAAATCCTGAAACCTGTTCCAGGGGAGGCGGGATGTTTTAGAATCCATAAATAATAAAAAAAAAAATTTTGAACTACATTCTTAAATGAAATATTTAAATTCTTAATGTTAAATTATGGCAAACATTCACTTTTTACCCTATATTATTGATATGTGAACTCACTCAAATTGCAGTAGTTTAAAGTTTAAATTTGCTCTCTTTGCTTGTTCTACATATACTTACATGAATTGTCAACCTGTTAAACATTTTTCTTGTTGGGATTCGATCTTTTTCATTTTGATCGTCACCCAGGACAGATGGTAAACTCTTGCTCAAAAAAAACTTCATTAAATTTATATAATCATTTGATAAGCCTTTTATTTGATTTGGAAATATTTTGTGGTGCTTTTTTTTTCTTCTTTGGCTTAGAATTTGCTTACATTCGCAAACAATTATCTTCTGGTTGGTCCAAAATTACAAACATCTATTATAGATCTTATCATACGATGGCGAACCCACCGATATACCTTTACGGCCGACATAGAAAAGATGTATCGACAAATTTTGGTGAGTCATCCAGATTCCTTTTACCAAATCATCATGTGGAAAGAAAACCAAACAGAACCTTTGAAGCTTTACAAGCTCAAGACTGTAACGTTTGGTACGGCAAGTGCTCCTTATTTGGCCATAAAAACCTTACAGCGTTTAGCCCAAGATGAACAGGATAAGAATCCTGTGGGGGCGAAGGTCGTGCGAGAAGATATGTATGTTGATGATTTGATTAGCGGTGCAGATTCTATGGAAGAAGCGAAAAGAAAACGAGATGAAGCAAGAGAACTTTTGGCGTCAGCCGGGTTTAATCTACGCAAGTGGACAGCTAATCATAGAGACTTGATTGAAGATATTTCAATTCAAGATCGCGAACATGATTTTGAGCTTCCTTTTGATCTGTCCAATCACGTCAAAACTCTTGGCATCAAATGATTTCCTAGCTGCGATTTCTTTTCATACAAAAATTTACAGGAACCAAATGAAACGACAACGAAAAGAATGATTTTGTCGACCATTGCCAAGCTTTTCGATCCACTTGGATGGATTTCACCGTGCATAATCACTGCGAAGATTATTATGCAGAAGCTCTGGGATCTTGGATGTCATTGGGACGAGCAAATCCCAGACCACATCAAAAAGGATTGGGAAGCTTTTCAGCTAGAACTTCCAATGATAGAAAAGGTGAGAATTCCGCGATGGAATCGAATCAGCCCATCAAATCATGCAATCGAGTTGCATGGCTTTTGCGACGCTTCAACTAAAGCATATGGAGCAGTGGTTTATATTCGAGTCTTAGATAATAAAGGAAACATCCACAACAACTTACTTTTAGCAAAGACGAAGATTGCTCCGAGTAAGCGGACGATCACCTTACCTCGTCTTGAACTTTGCAGTGCAGTCATTTTGGCACAACTTTTACAATATACCAGAGATGTCTTAGCCATTCCTAATGTTCGCATCTTTGCCTGGACTGATTCTACAATTGCTCTTGCTTGGATTCGAACAACTCCATCAAATTGGACAACATTTGTTTCAAATCGAGTATCCGAAATACAACGATTAATTAGCAGCGATTGTTGGTCTCATGTCCCAACACAACACAATCCAGCTGATTTGGCATCCCGTGGCGTTTATCCATCAATTATGGAATCCTTAGATGTCTGGTGGAACAGTCCAACATTTTTAAGATCGCAGTGGGAGTTTGATGTGCTTGGCCAAGCTGAAAGTGTTGAAACAGAAGAAGAACGTCGTCCAATAAAGATCCATACTATTCAAGTAGCAGAAGAACTCATCAGCGTGATTATTCACAAGATCTCGAGCTTACACAAAGTAATTCGAGTAATAGCGTGGTGGTTTCGTTACAAAACCAATCTCCGAGCAGTGAGTCTGGCCAGAAAAAAGTCAAAAATTAGCAATGTGGTAGTGATTGACTCGAAACTCACCGGACCATTAAGCGTTTCTGAGTTGGAGGCAGCTCGAACTCTTGCTATCAAAACAGCACAGAGCGAGATGTTCTCCAAGGAATTGAAAGATCTGCGAGAATATAATAAAATATCCAAACAATTACAAACACTAAATGTATTCATTGATACCAACGGAATTCTGAGAGTCGGCGGTCGACTTCAAAATTCACTGCTACCCTATGACGCGCAGTATCCAATTTTATTACATAATAGCCACCATTTCACAAGACTTGGTGGAATCCAACAAATGATAGCGTACATACGCCAACGATTTTGGCTCGGCCAAATTCGAAGAAGTGTGAAGTACCAACTACATCATTGCACAACGTGCTATCGGCAAAAGGCTGCAGAGATGCAGCAATTGATGGGAAACTTACCAGCTGCAAGAGTTCGTATGGCTAGACCCTTTTGTCACACTGGCGTAGACTACGCAGGACCCATCGAAATCAAAGCCTGGAAGGCACGTGGCAGTAAAATCCTGAAAGGATACTTCGCTGTCTTTATTTGCCTGACAACAAAGGCTATACATTTAGAAGTCGTTTCAGACCTGACGACACAAGCATTTTTGGCAGCGTTTAGAAGATTTACTGCCAGACGCGGAATTTGCAAACAAATTCATAGTGATTGTGGTACCAACTTTGTTGGTGCTAGTACTGAACTTAACAAAATGTGGATTGTGGGAAGCCGGTGTGAAGTCTGTCAAGTACCATTTAAAACGGATCGTTGGAACCGAGAGACTAACTTTTGAGGAGCTCACAACACTTCTAACTCAGATAGAAGCGTGCTTGAATTCGAGACCTTTGTGTCCTCTTTCCGATAGTATAGATGATTTAGATGTGTTAACCCCAGCACATTTTTTAATCGGCGAATCCCTTCATGCGGTGCCACAAGGTGACATCGACATCAACATCAACATCACATATATGGATAGATGGAAGCGAATCCAAGCGTTAATGGCGAAATTTTGGAGTAAATGGAGTTCCGAATACTTATCCAGGCTTCAACAACGTCCGAAGTGGCTGAAAATTCAAGAAAATATTAAAATTGGAGATATCGTTCTGATTAAAGATGAAAGATTTCCACCGACTAATTGGAACCTAGGTCGCGTTCAAGAAACTTATCCAGGACCAGATGAATTAATCCGTGTTGTCACGGTAAAAACCAAATCGGGAATTATAAAACGGCCTATCGCTAAAATTTGTCGCTTGCCATCAAACGAAACACTTGAACAACAAACCATCGTTTAAAATTAAATCACAAAATCATTTCACCACTCTTCAAAATTGCAATAAAATGAATGCACAAATTATTTCACCGGAAATTAAAGGTTCGGAAAAGACGGCACGGAAATTCAAATAAAATAAAAAAAATTAAATCTCATAAATTGAAACAGTAAAAATAAAATAATAATTAATCAAATCATTAATTGATTAATAAAAATATCGTTTCAGCCAGCGTTGTGTATAGAATGTATTTAAAACTTAAAATTTACAATTGCAAAATTTAAATAAACCACAGTTTAATTTCATAATAAATTTTATTATAACTTCAAAATTTTACAAACATATTATCATATACATTTAACATCGTGGAATAAAACCCACAAGAAAAAAGAAAAATGAGAACATAATTAAAACACAGATAAACTTTATTAAACATTTATTTATTAACATTTAAACTACATTACATATAATCAATTAAAAATGTAAATAAATACTTAAAGTACTACCACAAAGTATACTTAATTTAAAACCACAAAAAAAAAAAAAAAAAAAAAAAAAAAAAAACACTAGCTGCATCAATGCACTATTAAAATTAAAATTATAAAATGAAATTCGAATCATAAAACTATAAAAAATTTTCACAGAAATAAATATTTTCACATAATATATGTACATACCTACCAACATTGGAAATATAAATTCAAACTTTACTCGCGGTGTCAAAATGTAATATCAATTACATATTCAAAATAAATGAAAACAACACAAAAGTCAATTAATGACGTCACTAATATTTTATCCGAATTTCACCACGCACAAATACCTACTTCATATCACAAAGTACATAATTTACTTATAAACACTCATTTCACATAAAAACTTAAATTACCGGTGCATTAAGCACTTCAACATTATTTACCTCGGTCGCGGCGTATGTACTTTCCTTTGCAAAAAAGGGGGTACAGTCCCGGAAAAAGCATATGCATATTAAACGTTATATACATACATATATACATACACACACATTATATAAAATAAAAATTACACCAATCGCCCGAAATAATTAATAAAACTTATGAATTTATTTAAAACTAACCGCCCGCAATAAGAAATCAAATTTATCAATTTAAAAACAAAAAAAAAAATCACTTACCTAATTCTTCTGCGACCAGCAATACGAGATAAAAACCCTATTTACACTCGCGATAAATTAATAATTACTTTAATATACGAATACTATAAAACAAAAATAAAACGCATGCGACGAATGACACTACACGACACGATACGAGCACAAGTTAAAGAAGACTAATTGATGGAATGATCATTTACCATGCAATTATCAATTTACGCATCATAGTATAATCGCAAAAGGATAACGGAACCTTTCCATTCATATGTAAAACTGTTTGCACTATTGAATTGTTTATGTGCAATAATGTTGTTGTTGTTGTTGTTGTTGTACTCTATGTCATTCTATTTGTTCCATTATTAATTTGTTCCACTTTGTTTATATTTCAAATTAGATAGTGGTGGTACATCGCAAAACTCGAAAGGACATGTTCAGATGATTGCAGAACAAAGCTCCGGAATCAAGAACTTGGAGGGCGAAGAATGTGCAAAGCTAACATGATAGCATAAATTTATTTAAAATAAAGAACACATAAATAAAAACAAAATGTAAAATCAGCCTTAAGCAAAATATTACCAACCTTTAAAACAAAAAAAAAAGGAAGATAACAAAATTGTATTTAACGAAATTTTAACTAATATATAAAGGTCAAATAAATGTCATACATTAATGGAATTAATATACATTTTGAGTGTACAAATGATAAAAATAAAATTATTCCGAAATTAACATCTCAAGCCTAGTACGCAGATCGAGACAAGACAAATTTTATCTCTACAATTTTAATCTCTACAAAACGTTTCCAAATCTCGCGCAAAAGTTCGAAGTTGGAAAGATGAAATCTAATTAAATGTGTTTTTTAGTATATCTCTGGAACGGGTTGTCTTACAAAAGTCGTTCATACCTTTTTGGAATCTCCTCTCGATGCTCTCAAGACAAGCATTAGGCCCCAGTTATAGCTTTCATTGAAATGCATCATTGGAACAAATCAGTGGAATGCTGACTTCATTCTTTTGACAAGCCAGTTATAGCAATCATTGAAAAATTGGTTTCAGTGAAAAATCCTGTCAGTGGCTGATTACAACCAATTCTATGCATTTGAGGTTAGAGTTGATCATTGAAAGGAAAACTGACAGTTGAGAATAGAAAGAGAATCGAACACATTCAGTGGAACGATTGTGTTCCATATTAAAGAAACGAAAATCAGCTGTTCATTGAAATTCATTTCTATCAGTGAAATAATAAAAGTGGATTTAAAAGAAAGTTTAAAACAGAATTTTGTATTTTTTAGAGTAAAAAAATTCTATTACCAATTAGCTTCATTTTGGTACCAAATATAGCCATTGCAGTTTGTTTAATCGTTTTAAAAATGCAAATGAAAATTTTCAATGATCCATTTCAATGATAGCTATAACTGGGGCCTTAGCACCTTTTACATAAAACCAGTATTGACAAAAATCACTTTCGGCTGTCAAAATTTGTCCCGCAAAATAATGCTTGTATCATTCTTTTTCCTGGCAAAATTTAGTGGAGACATTTTGAAGAGCAATTCACAATAGTATGAATTTTGCGCGCGAACTGCGTACTGCTCGGAAAAATATCCGAGACAAAATTTGTCCCAGGAAAAAAAATGTATGGGAGACAAAATTTTTCCCGATCTGCGTACTAGGCTTCAGCGATTAGTTTCAGTTTTTTTCTCTTTTTTTTTCTTATTTTTTTAAGTACAAGTACAAGTTATCCAATAAACCTGTGATATCTTTGTTCTTTGCTGTCCAATGCGTGTGAAAATTTTAGCATTATCCCTTGCGAAAGGGTAGCAAACAAGAGGCCAAATATAACGTGTGCGAAGTTCAAAATGATTGAGGTTTTTACTGGAAGTATGCACTTATTGGCAGAAAATCAATGGGGACAAGAGTATCAAAGCAAATGGTTGCTTCACATAAAGCAAACAAAAGGACTGAGAGCGAGTTAACGAGTTAATAGCCCGGCCGGTTAAAGTGGGTTCATCCCCAACGTTCATTTAATTTGAGAGCTTCCTGTCACCATCTTTGGAGCGTAAACGTTACGGCCAAATCCGGAGGTTTGTTGTGGCAGCCTTAGACGACGATTTTAATATGCATTGGTGTAGTCATGGCTGGTAGTATCGTCAGAGCTAAATAAACGAAATTTACATTGTGCCACAATAGTCAGCGAGAGTAAAATTTTCTCAAAATCGAACCATTACTACCAGCGATGACTATATTCATTGGCCCTTAGTAATAGACATTCATAGAATCGGTTTTAAAGTCACTTTTTGTTAGATGTAGAAAAGTTGCTTTTAAAATTTCGTAGTAACAGATCAAATTTAACAACAGTCTTATTTATACCAATAATTGTGACTCATTCTCATAATTTCGTTATTGTGAACTAATACACAAACAGATTTCTATTAACCAGATTCGTAAAGTTCTATTGTGATTCTATCATTTTAAATTTAACTTAGTTGCAGGAAAGCCGCTTTTAAGTATTTATACTTGAAATTTGTTTTATTTCTACGAATGTTTGGTTAAAATCGAACTTAGGCTAGATTCGGATCTATTACTCAGGGCCATTGTATTTTACCAGAAATATGATCACAAATAATCATATACAGATGTCTTACGCCTATGGAGCAAAGTGACCTATGAAATTGAAAAAGCTTTATTCTATAAAGCTTTTTAAAAAGCATTTCTTCTACGAGAATCAAAGTTCTTCTCGCAGGATTTTGCAGGATAGGATTTCTCTTCTCTCAATTATGTGTTGCTTCTCTTTTTTTACCCTTTCCTGCAATTTTTTTTTTATATCCGCAATATTCGTTCACCCTTTCACTCTTTCAGTAACGATCAAGCCACAGACAGTTGTTTTTTTTTATATTTTGAAGAATTCTTTTAAGGTTGTCTAAGGTTTGCGACAATGACAAAAATATAAAATGGGATTGACCGATGAATATTTTTATTAGGGTAGATAATTAGAGAATTTTTTTCAATAAATTGTGTTTCGTTGGTAGGTAGTAATTATGTACATAGTTAAAATGATGGAAGGAATTTCTTCATTTGTGTTTTTTTTTTTTCAGTTTGGTTAATTAAGGTAATGACACATTTTGGTGGCGTCATTGGTTGCATTCGCCTTTTCTATTTCGTAAGAGTCCAGGAATGTGTGTGTATATTTTTATTCTTAATGTATGTAGGTAGGAAAGAACATACATATGCAGGTAGGGAGTTTATTAAATTTGGAAATGCCTTTATTGGTTTTATTGTCCACAAAAAATTAAAATTCACGATTTTGGGCAAGAGCTTGTTTAGTGTACCTACCTACCTAGCAGAAAACAAAACAAATTTGATGGAAATTTATGTAGGTATGTTACTATTTTTGTATGATAGATAGGTACTTGTTGATAAATAGATACGTATGTATGTAGGAAGATAAGAATCTGCTCTGGCATATGTAGGTTCAATTAGAATTTAGATATCGATACATATAATAGAAAATGTTTTTTATTTGGTTTAAATTTCAAATACCTAGGTAACCTATCTAGAATATCTGTGTTATTGGTAGGTAGGCATGCAATTACATTTATGTATGTAGTTAATGTAGGTATTAAAATACAGTCAAAATAGGTTATAACGACATCGGTTCTGACGAAATATCGGTTATTGCGAACTAATCTCGTCCCGACCAAGGTTCATGCAAATTGTACAATATACCTAATATTTTGTACGATTGAGGAAAAATCTGGAATAATTTCAAGGCTCGAAGCAAGCTCGAAAAGTTTGGCAGCAAAGTTTTCTGTACCTATCGGTTTCAACAATCGGTTTCAACAATTGTACATTCTTTTTATGATAGATATAGCCTTATAGGCGCGTTTTATTGGTAATCTATATCTAGCGCAGTAATACAAGTACCAAAAAAACGCTTTATTCACTCTTTAACTCACTCTTCCTTGTTCCTCCTACTTGTGGAATTGAGAATTAACTTACTCGGACTCGGATGTGTTCGAAAGATCTGTATCTCGTTTTTAAGCTGGAGTTGAAATATTCATGAAAATGCAGATTGAGTTGAAATATTCATGAAAATGCAAATCGAGTTTATTTAGAGTTCTTCTCACTGTTAAATTTGATTTAAAACTTACAAAAGTGCGAAAATATGTTACACAAAATAGCGAACTCATTTTAGGCAATCGTTTAGTTTGTCTCAAAACACAACCTTTTTAGTTTCTTAAACCAAACAGTTGCAAAACATCCTAGCCTAAGGCAATTTCTTTTAATAAATTGATTCTGAGCAACCTTAAAACAATAGTAGTTCGTGCAACGAACTAAGTAAACAGACCTATTTTGACGTTTTTTAATGTTAAAGAGTCATATGAAGTTATAACGATACTAAAAAAATAAAATAAAAAATAAATAAAATAGATGTTCTGAGAGTTTAGCTTTAATTTTTTCAATTGTTATATAAATTCAGCATAATGCCGCAGTTATACGACATTTTTGAACAAATGCCAGTGAACTGATAAAACATATCAATCGAATTCAATATTTCAATATTCAATATTTTATGACAAAATTAGTGGCAGTAGTGTATAGCCGGAATTATGGTATGAATTAAAGTTTTGCATTTGAAAAAATATTTGTTCTATAAATTTCGGAGCGATCACACTTTGGATTATCAAAGGCAAAGTATAACAAAATAAATACCAACGAACACACCCTCAAGTATGCCACATATATTTTTTCGGACACCACCTAAACACCTCCTACATTTCAACATCCGAAACTCCATCTTCACTAAATTATCCATTTCAATTACTAGCTTATTTTTATTCACTAATCGTTTGTTGTTGTTTTCCATGTTAAATTTTGCGATGTAGTATATTCACTAACCAATAAAACACGGCTATAGATAGATAAAGTCTTTATTTTTCAATCATTCAAAAGTACAATAGTTTAGATTCAAAAAGATTTACAAAGCATGGCTTGATAAGCCGTCTGCCGGAAGAAACTCAAATAAAAAAGAATAAAAAAGTAGTAATACAATAATGAGAGAAAATAATTTAAACAAATAATTTAAAATATATGCGTATACAAGAAATATAAAATTTATAATGAACATTATGTATTTAATATTGCAACTTTTAGTTTAGTCAAAACAAAATAGAAAATACTTCAACTGTCTTATATATTGGAAGCAAAAAAGATATTTATGTATGTATGTATACATGAGAGTTTAAGTTTGAATTCAAAAAAGAAATTATGAAGATTTATTATTCAAAATTCAATATCATAATAATGTGACTTTTAGTTTAGTCAAAACAAAAAAAAATTGAAGAAAAGTACAAGCTTTTAGTTTAGCTAAAACAAAAAATAGTCGAGATACATCTCTTAAGGCTATTATAAATAAATATAAAAAGAAGAAAGAAGGACTGCATGTATAAAATATTTATTTTAAGTACAGGCTTTTAGTTTAGCTAAAACAAAAAAAAAAAAAAACAAAAAAGAGCAATTATAATTATATCTCAAAACATATTCATATATTCATTTCGAAAGTTTCTTGCGTGTGAAACATAGCGTATAAGAGGCTTCCAACCAAGGTCTCCATTTAAAACCCTGACACATTCCGCTAGCGAAAGAAAACTAGAACTAAAATAAAGTCTTCGGATTTCCTGCAGAACTGGACAAAGTGCTAGGAAATGAAAAACATCTTCGTTCTGATTTAGGTTGCAGAGGGAGCACACAGGGTTTAAATCTGTTCTACGAGTATGAGGCCTAAAATTCAGATCAAGCATTTCGGTTCTAGTCTTGAAAATTAAACTCATTTCGAGAACAGTAAACTCTTTTCTCATTCTTTTTATGAATGGCGATCATTCAGCCAAAATCATTAATTTTTAAAGAATATTCAAGAATATGCACGAATTCATAAAAATCAATTTTTGTTTTATGACCAAGTCATGATTTTTATGAAAAACCATTTATAAAATCCAAAGCAATAGAATTGTTGTTGGAAAATCAAAGTATGATATTTTACATTTGAAATATGAACAATTCATACAAATTTCATTGTAGAGTTTTAATAAAACATTTCTTAAAATGCTTGAAACTGTTCTTTTATTGTAGGAACAAAGTGACTGATTTTATGAAACCACATTCATCAACATGAGCAAGTGACATTTTATTAAAAATTACTTAAAATTCTTGAAACTATACATTTTTTACATGCAAAATATCATTAAATGCATGAAACCACTTTCATAAACATTGTTTTTATGCGAATTCCAAGTAGGAGACTTTACATTTGAAATATGAACAATTCATACAAAATTTAATATGAAGCTGAATGAAAGATTACTTAAAATGCATGTAACTTTTCATTTGTTACATGCAACACATCATGCAATGCATGAAACCACATTCATAAGCATGAGTAACGGACATCTTAAAAAAATTACTTTAAATACTTGAATCCATTCAAAATTGAAATTGGGAATAACTTTTTTTAGTTGATCAACCAACCTAAAAAAATGTCAAAACTCACAAAATTAAAGAAATGTAAATGACGGAATTTTTGTTGATAAGGCATTCCCAAACTAATGCAAAGTATGTTTTCGTGTTGTTCGTTCAATCACAACTAATGTTGTACCTACTCGTACATGTTGTAATTATTACTTTCGACATCGTTAATGAATTTATTTGCGTGCGCCTAAAAACTTGAAAAGAACATGAGTGCAATATCAGCTTGCAATTTTATAGAAATTGAGTTCGTTACGAAAATTGAATCTGTATCTACTGACCAACATTTTTGTGTTCAAATCTTATACATTTTCGGCTTCATGCAATTTTTTACTTAGGCCAAACACAAAACAAATTTAAAGCTTGAGTGAAAGAGTTTCTTTTTTCTGCTCTTCAGAAAATAATAAAAAATGCAATAGTGGTATTGCTCACGGCCTCATATTATAAATGCCTATTTATCAAAAGGAATACTTTTTTTGACGTAAGTTAGTCCGATCTTGTTCAAACACGAATTTTTTTTTTTTTAAAACTCAATATTTTGAAAAGCTCATGCTCATTTTTTTTTTAAATTGATAAATAAAAGTTTCTTAATATAATCTACATGATGTGAAGAAAAAACAATTATTTAACCTAAAAATAACGGTACCCACCATGCAAATCTTAAAAAATGGTTTTTGAAAATCGTATTTTTCTCGAAAACGGTTCCGCCGCACAGTGCGTTGACTAGTGGACAAAAATAAAAAAACATACAAATGCAAATCCTAGGTTTATGCTCTGAACCTGTTTTAGAACAATTTTGAACTACTTAAATTTAAATTTAATTTTGGTTTTTTTTTTCTTCTTCCTGGATTAGCAATTTATGAGCAACTGAGATACTTTAAGCTGCAATGTAATTGAAACTTGTAATTTTGTGCGAATTAGCTTAGCTCGCATAAGACAAATATTTTGGCTATACATATATGTACATACATATGTACATTTTTTCGTTTGACTATTATTAAGGATACTTTGATTGCAGGCATGAGTTGTTGTCTCGAATTTTTCTTGTAAATTTGAATTTCTGTGATTTTTTGAAAAATACTCTATTTTAAGGCTTACAAATTGTATAAAGTAAAGCTTTTAAAAAAATGTTAGCAAACTGTAGCAAAATATTTTATGTCATTATGTTCTGTTATTATAGTGCTTTGAGAAAAAGTTTACTTTTCTTGCTACTTCTTGCTAACCTTCAAAATATTTGACTTTTTTTAGGGCAAGGTCAAAATTTAAGGTTATCCAGTTACAACTAAGAACGATTTTGGTGGAAAAAGTATGACTTCTTTTCAAAAATCTTGAACGTAGATGGAAGGCTTGTACACGAAACGGCGACCATTTTGCGAGACACCACGGAGTCTGGTTGAGACCTTCTTTTATTCTTCCCAATAGCATTCTTAATTTTCTAGAAAATGCTTTGAGAAAATGTATACTTTCCTACTAGCCTTTAAAATATTACAACTTTTGTATATCGTACAATCATCAAATTTTTAAAAATGTTTGGCTTCTAATTAATCATTTTACAATTGTGGGCGTGGCAGTGGGTGAAATCACTATCGTACTAGAAGTTTTCATGTAACAAATTTATTACCAAAAATGGGCGTGGTAGGGGACGTGAAAATTCCTCAAATTGAGTAAAATCTCCTATTTATTAAATTTAGCAACCAATTTTTGTTCACAGTTACCTTTTTAAAAATAGATTTTTGTCCACTACCTGCATACAATCGACGCACTTTGCGTCGGTCGATCCGATTTTAATTTGCGATGCACATAAGTACTCGTACTATCCATAACTTGATTCGTGAAAAAACTGAACTCGAGATTTTGATGAAACTTAATAATAGGATGGAAGTGTGTTTTGAGTAATATCCTTAGACGTACCTGACACACATTTTGTCAAAAATAAAATTTAAATATGTAAATAGAATAGCAAAATGCTGCTTTTTGGTATTTCATCATAAATAATAATTTTTGTTGCCTCTAATAAAATAAATTTTCTGATATTTGATTTCTTCATTTTTTTTTTCTTTTTTCGTATGGTGAAGATTCTAAAAAGTTGAAGCAGTACTGTCATAGGTGCAAAACTTTAAACATTTACAGTCTTATTTATTAGAATTCGCCAAACGCGTGAATAGTAATGCAATGTTTAAGGACTTATTAATCAACTATCTACACAAATTCATAATAAACATTTTCCTACCCAGCATAGTTATAATGAGCTTGTGTCAAATAAAGTACAAAAAAGTAAGAATCTATTACATTAAACCTTCATAACTCTCAGCTGTTCAAGGAAAAAAAAAACATCTTGAATTTAATAAACAAAAATGAAACTACGTCGACTCCGCTTATCTGCACTCCGCTTAACTGAAAATATCGGATATCTGAAACAATACATCTATCACCGATTTATTTTGTACTCTTTTCCAAATAAATAGGTTCGCTTAATTGGAACTCCGTTTAAGTGAACACTCCTTTTATTTGAAACAATTTTTTCCCCCAAATAAACAGTTTGTATTAAAATAACTCCGCTTAAGTGCAACTTAGAACGTGTCCAAAAATTTTCAAACGAACACACATAAAATTTTACATTTGAAGTTACAATATGAAGTTACATTATCACCCTTCCATCAGTCATTCCAATCGTCACAGTCGTATTTTTACCTGAAATTTGAATTAAATGCAAATCGTCGGCTGGATGCTATCTTGTTCAAAAGGCCATTTTTTACGAAATCGAGTTATGTATGCAGTCCTCGTAATTTTGGGACACTCTTTAATTTGGCGCAAACCATTTTGTTCTTTCTCTTTTAGTTTTCAATTTACAGAGAACTGTTTTGTTCAATAAGACACTTTTTTAACGATTTTTCAATTCATTTTTGTTCAATAAACTGCTTTTCATCTTTTTTTGTATTATATTGAACAATTGTTAGTATATTAAAAAAAATGCATAATTTCTATCTTGTACAATATCCATACATATAAATGACTTCCTCGTTGATTTTAATTTATAACTAATTCAAAATAAAATAAAAACAATTTCTGTAGCTTGATTTATAAACAAAATTGTGAAGGCTTTCAGAAAAAAAATAATACCAATCAAATATTTTCTTACATACACAAAAACTTTCAATTTGAACTTTAAAAATCGATTTCCCAACATTTTGAAAAATGGACATTGAACAAGATAGCATCCAGCCGACGAAATATGCATAAAAGTAAATATAATTTGAAAACAACTCCGCTTAAATGAAAAAGAGTTGCATTTATCCGAAGTTCGCTTAAGTGCAACAAGGTTGCAGTTATCCGAAGTTCGCCTAAGTGAAAAATCCGCTTAATTGCAACGATTCTTTTGCATTTTGGGGTAGCAGTTAAGCGGAGTCGACTGTACTGAGAACTAAAATAATTCGAAGATTTAACTTTGATTCATCAGATAAGGTAGGCATGTAATTATCTCTAGCACAATACTAGAAATCAAATTGTTATTCATTCTATCCTAGCTGGAATACTCCTCAGACAAATTATTGACGATAAAATACAATACTGCAAAATAAAAATTGCGATACTAACACACTGGACGGAGAAGGATCAGACAGACAAACAGTCAGACAGCAACAATTGCGAGACCCACTTTTTTAGTCTTCGCTATCATCATAATGTCAAATCAAAATCTCGAGTTCTATTTTTTTACGAATGCATAACTTGCCTTATAATACCTATAAGTCGCAAGTAAAAAATCGAACTCAAGATTTTGAATAAAGTGGGTCTCGAAATTCTGTCTGTCTGTCTGTACGTCTGTATGTCTGTATGTCTGTATTTTGATCTAGAGCCTAAGCCACCGTTCCTGTTTTTTTTAAACTTGGTACTTAAGAATTCTCGGTGATTCCCTAGGGGGGAAATTGAAATTTTTTGTCTGCTCTTAGCCTACTTCATTAATGGTTACTTAACACTTAGGCATTGTAACTGAAGAGTGGCTTTTCAAAAGAGAATATAAGGATTTTCAATTTTAAACTACAGAAGTGTACAATTTTACTTATATTTTGATGCTCAAGTTATCACGTTCATTTTCACAAAAAAAAATTGAAATGCGACTCAAAACCGACTATTATAAGAAATCATAAAGGAGTTTGTTCATAATTCTGTTCAGATTTTTTGAAAAATTTCTTAATGCATTTTTAGGCGTTTTTTGTTGTCTCCGAATCAAAAAGTCTTGATGAAAAAAAACACAACAGCTTAATTACAATTAATTATTGAATAATAACATTATTGTATAGTTAAATACTCGTAAGAAACAAAGCAAAATACGCCTACTGTGCATTCTCTTTTTAAAAGTAACTCCTCAATTATGAAGTACCAGAAAGCTTAAGTCACCTTTAATAAAGCAGTTTACCAGGGGACACGACCGTGGACGTGGCAGACATTCGTCCCCCAACCACCCTCCCTCCCTTTATTCTTTCACAATATAGAAATTTACGTAGGTATGTATATGTAAATAGTATGTTAACTTAAGCATTCATTAGGTTTTGTAGCTTCTTATTTTTATGTTTAGGCTTTTTAGTTTTGCAAACGTTTTTGTCGAGAGTCCATTTACAATTTTTCCACAAAAGCACGGTTATTAAAAAGTTCACGGTGTCAAGTCTGTGCGTATAACATTCATTTGTATTATCGAACCAATCTGGGAAATTAATGTTTGTTATGTTTAAACATTGTCTCAATATGTTTTGTCTTATGTTGGATGCGAACGCATGTTCTTCAAAGTATGTTGAAAAAATATTTACATGCAAGCGGCATATTTGAAAATACTTTTCAGAGGGCCATAAAAGTAGAGGTTTATCATTACAGTTGTCATATTCTTTAAGTTTTATGAGTATTTCTGTTATATTAAATGTAATCTTGTCCTTCGATACTTCTTCGACACATTTTTCGCAGACTTCATGCATTTTACTTAAAGTTTTGAAAAAACAATACCCTGCAAAATATCTAGTTGCCACGTCATTTATGTCTGGCATGACGAATGAAATTTCGTTTTCATCGCAAGAATAACCCTCATCATTCCAATTAGATTTAAACTGCTCTAGTTTTAAATTTTCTTCTTGATCTATAGAGCTATCATCTAAGTTCTCGTGAAGTAAAACAAGTGTTTTATCATTGTTATTTTCTGCTATTGCATTCCAATCTAGATCAAGATATTCTGAGTCATCTTCTTCACAATTTGAAAACTTAGAATTAAATAAAAATTTTAGGGAAATTACTTTAGCCAAAAGAGAACCGAATTCAGAGACTGTCGGATTATTTTTATTAAAATTTCGTGCTCTTATCTTCCCGAAAAGATTTTCAAGTGGATCTTGATTGAATTTATTTACGTTTATATAATTTATTTCATAATGATCTTCAAATAAGCTGTTTCTGATGCGTAGCACGCTTTGAATTGTCAAAACAATCCCTTCAAAGCAAAATACCTTACCTTTTGCATTAATACGTTGAATAGTTTGCAAGTAGATTATCATATCTTTCAAAAAATTTATATTACTGTCATCACGACAGAGTGCTGGTTTTCCTATTAGTAAATCAAATAATCTGTTTACCTTGGTTATAAATTTGGCTGTTGGGGTCGCATATTGCATTAAAGGCTCAGAGAATTTGTTAAGCTCCACAAATGATTCAATGCCTTAAGCTACTGACCTACTCAAAGTCTGTGCAGCCATAGAAACATTCATTTTTTGGAAATCCGTTGGATCGATGTGGGAAGATGTCAGTTTTGGACAAATTTTTGTTATGTTATTTTTCTCAGAGTTGTATATATATTCAATAATTTTCCAACTAACAGATCCATCAGGTGTTAAAAGGTTGTAGCTTAACAGGTTATTGCGAACACTTTTCATCAGATGTGGCATATCATATGTTGCATATATAGTCTTTCCTCTATAGTCAAATCCAAAGTTTTGCAAATTAATGTTAAGCTGGTTGTAAAGTTTTCTATTTGTAGGCCCTTGATCACAGCAAATGGCTCTTACATTTAGCTGAAGATTATAACATATATCTAGACAATTTTTAAGTTCGATCTCAAGATCTGTCGCCGGAATATTTGAGGGACAAGCTACGTAATAGAGGACTTGTTTAAAATTTCCACAAAGACTTCGAATCATAAAAACGCAAACAGACTTTGCACACTTGTTAATTCTAATACCTCTTCCGTAATCTACAAAACCTACTATTATGTCTTTATATTTATTGTAGGTTAGGTTTGACTGAATGCTCATCTCATCAAAAATGAGGATTATTTCCCGGTCTTTAGAAGACAATGTCCTTGCAACACTCTTTATTTCTTCAAGGACATTCGGATTCATTCCAGGGGATAAGCTTTTAATATTTATCCATCTATGCAATGAAGACGAGTGTGGAAAATGTAATTTAAGCTGATCCCTTAAGAAATTATATCCTGAAGCTGATCGAAAAAAAATACATTGACATATCCATTTCTCGTCTTCTGTAAATGGTTGTCCTCCTTTGGAAAGGATCAATTTTGCGAAAATCTTAGAATTCTTATTGATTCCAGGCATTATGTCAATTTTTTCGGTTATACTCTGCTTCGCATAAGCTTGCAATTTTTTTTTGTCCTCTTTTAATCGGTTAATTTTTCGAGACATTCTTGAATTCAGTTTTTTGAATTTATTAATTTTTATTTGAAGCTTATTGTTCATTTTTGTTAACCGACTGACTTGTTTTATATAATAAAATTGCTTCTTTGCATTCTTCTCACAGCTTGAACATTTTGCAGAAAATTCCTCACTTGTTTTGTTGCTTGTAATCGGAAAATTGTTATTCATTTCATTCAGAATTTGTCTGTTGTCTGTTTCTTCCAATGTCACATCAAGGTTATTTCTGTAATTGCACATGCAATTAATTCTTGCATTTTCTGGATTGAAACTAACTTGACTGCCTTCATTTGGCTCAATCTGTTCTTCAATAATCTCAGAATCATTATTATGCTTTAAAAATAATGTTGGGCGAGCATTTTTCTTTAATTTTTTTTCCCAATACTATTCGACGCAAAATGTTGGCTACATATGTAAGGTTTTTTATGTCTCTGTACATTTTCTCGACACTCTTCATCAAGCAAAGCTAGCCACTCTGAATATTTTTCTGTTCCTCTGTTTGGAAAATTAAACAGTTTTCTTTCCGTTAAGTTCGTATTTGATTTGCAAAAAGTAATGACACAGTTAGTTCTCTTCCAGGAAGACATTTTTTTCAATTATTTGTACCTGTATAAAGCTAAAAAAAGAAACTTAAAAACTAATTACCTTCCTGCAAATGTCTTTCTTCTTTCTTGAGACGAGGAACCCGCACATTTAAAGAAAAAAGAGTAGATAAAATATAAACCACGATCACAACTAAAAACTAGCTAAGCAACAGTTTCGAAAAAAAAGAAAAGCACTTTATTTTATCACAGTTTTAGGTATCCTAAACACTAAATTTTTCGATAAATCAAAATATACTTAAGTTATAGATAGTAATTATAATTACTGGTTAAAATAATACTTCGTAATACAAAATTGAGCTGCTAATAATCACTTTCTCAAGCCAAATTGAAGATCAATCTGTCGCTACTCTTCTGCGGGTTTTTCATTGCAGTATCAAAGGGCACGGTAGTGCCCAGCCAAGTTCTGGCACTACACCCTTTTTACAGGATACATATCTCACCAATTCATTTGACTAACGGTTAATTTTCATTTTCGATTCTATCTATCTCCTGGACACTTACAAATAAAACAAAATAAAACAGATACATGCATACCTACTTCCTTTTTTTCCTGGAGAAGACAAAGCCACACGAATACATTTTTATTTGCATACGGTGTAGGTATCTTTGAAAGGGAGAATAATTTGGCATAGATTTCGATTATGTGGTTGTTTGAAAGAAAGTAGTTAAACATCGGCTGGCATGTAAAAAAAGCTTAATCTAAATCTCAAATTTCATTCTTAGTATTTTTTATAATAAAACTAGAAATTTTACCTTTATTTTAAGTGCTTGTCTTTAAAGATCTAATCAATAATTCTCAAGTTATAAGCAAATCAACATTACCTACTTACATACCATAAAAAATCCATTTCCATTTTTCTATACCTACCCAAACAGTTGAAAACGAAAAATTATTGCCAAAATCCAAACAAGAAAATTCCTACCAAAAAGTGCAATACCCTCACAAGAAAACAAAATAAAAAAAAACAAAAACAAAAACACCAGCCAAGGAGTCGCCGCGACATACATCAGCCACCAAAACCAATAAAGGAACACAGGAAAAGGCAAATATAAAAACAAAAACAACATCCATCCACACAGAAATTCTATGAATGACAAAATATAATAAGAAAAAGTAGAGACAGAAACAATATAACCCCGGTGGGAAAGGGATGCGCTGTGTCTGGTACGATTAACGATTTGTTTGTGCTATGAATTTTGTCGCTTAGTCGCTTACCCCATGGAAAGATACATTTTTCGCTCTCCTACATTGTGGTCCATGTAGTTCTTGATTCGCTCTTGATTTTTGTATCTTTGTCTGCTAAAGCTTGTCTGCTGAAAGAAATATCTTAGGACATTTTTTTGTATGGAGATGAGACATCTGTATATGATTATTTGTGATATGACCTTACTTGGGATTCAGAATCAAAGATGAGTATGTTTTAAGCGAATATGGTTTTGGTTATCATATACGGGTAATCGACTGTCAGGGTTGAATTGCCTGTCATTAGGTATCCTCGTCTTTCAGCTTCCCTCGGCGATGGTGTTGATAATTTCGTTTGCTTTTTTTATTTTTGGAATATTTAATACATTGATATCACTTGAATTTCGAGATTTAGGGCGAATTATCTCGTGAATTTATAGAGAAACAATTATAATAAGCCGTACCGCTCAAAATCTCGAATATTTACATTTGATTTTGACTTTTTCGAAAAGCTATATGACAGCTTCAAATAATCGAATAAACGAAGTCATTCAGCAACCATGTGAACAAAATGAATGAATGGTTCGGGGATAAAATAACTGGTTGAGTTTTGAACACACCATGGTAGGTTGAGAGAGTTTTCCTTTTTTTTATGAGAAAGAGGAGGATACGTGGGAAGAGGGCTCCTCCAAGCTGATGGTGTTAACCAAAACGGAGCTCATTTACCTCTCCCAACAAAAGAAATAGTGTCTTTGTTTCGATGGGTTGCGGTGTCAAACCTACCAAGAAGAAACTTACCTTTAGTATGAAAGTAAATTTATACAGAGTGGGTAGTCATCTAAAGATAGTGTAGTCCTGGGTAAAGTTTGGAGTTTTTTTTATATATATAAAGGAAAAGTATTAAGTGTCGGTTTTATTTAATTTTTCTTAGTGTTAAAACGTCGCAATTTTGGAGCAAATAATTTCGAACGAATAGAATTATATATCGCATTTGCAAATAGGTGAGTGTCTTATGCCAAAATTTAATTTTCAAAACAATGAAAACCTGAACGGTTTAGGGTTCGGTGGATAAAGCGGTCATCAAGAGCGGAGTCGGTGCCGCTGCAGTTTTTTTTTTTTTTTGATGCTGTACCTTCCAACGGTTACCAAAGAAACCGGAAAACGCACCTGAAACAAAAAGCCGTTTAAACAACCAAGCCGACAGCAATAAAAATTATAAAAGAAGTAGCCGAAAGATCTCGATAAGTATTTTTTTTTTTGATAGCTGATTTAATCGGTAAGTCAATATAAAAAGACTACCTTAAAAAAAAACACATAAGCCGTGTTTTATTGGTTAGTGAATATACTACATCGCAAAATTTAACATGGAAAACAACAACTAAAACAGAATATGAAATTGTGAACGCGACCAATCAAAATTAGTACGTGTTATCTGGCAGCACCTTTGCTTGTTAAAATACTTTTTATATATGTATATATATATCCTGTTTCCTTCTTCTTGTATAATTGCTGAGGTTCCTCGTGTTTTTTTCCACTAAGCATTATAAGTTAAAATAAAGTACAAAAGGTTATGGGCCCAGTGGCGGTAAAATAAAAAAAAAATAAAAAAGTAAAAAAATTGAAATGGAGAAAATCGCAGTAAGTAAACTGAATAAAACCAACTGGAACATTTGGAGATTCCAGATGAGGGTAGTCTTGTTGGCGAAAGGGCTGTTTGAGGTGGTGTCTGGCGAGGACGTGATGCCAACGGAAAATACTACGGATGGTCAAACGAAATGGATTCTGAAGGATGCGAGGGCACAGGAGGCTTTGGTAGTGCGGATGGAGGAGGAACCATTGTCGTACATAATGCAGTGCACAAGCGCCAAGGAAATGTGGACAAAATTGGAAGAGATTTATGAACGAAAATCTGAAATCAGCACGCATCTGCTTAACGAGCAATTCTACAATCTAAGAATGGAGGATGAAAGCGTCAACTGCTTCATAACAAAAATTACCAATTTGCAAGCGAAACTTAAGCAACATGGCGAAGAAGTGCCAGAGAAGATGATAATAACCAAGATCCTAATGTCCATACCTGACAAGTATAAACATTTTCGGTCAGCTTGGGAGAGCGTAAGTGGTGAAAAACAAAATCTTGGAAATCTAACCACTAGACTTCTCATAGAGGAAGAGAGAGTATTAAAAGAAAAAGATGATTCAAGTGTTGCCCTGTTTGCAGTCCAAAAGAAATGTTTTGGCTGCGGAAAACCAGGTCACTTTAAAAAACAGTGCCGATCAATAATCTGCAATTATTGCAAGAAGCCAGGTCACTTGCTCAAAGATTGCTATAGCCGAAAGCGAAAAAATTCAACATTCAGAGGAAGTGCAGTTCCATCAGAGCAACATAAGGACAAAGATTATGCTCTGATTGCCATGTCAAGCGATGTTCAGATGCAGATAAATACATGTTGGTACTTAGACAGTGGTGCGTCACAACACATGTGCAGAGAAAAGCATCTGTTCACCAATTATGAAGATCTTACAATGACTAGATTGATAAAGATTGGAAACGGTTCCACCATACGAGCTCACGGCAAAGGTAATGTCAAAATATTGGCATACAACGGAAAATCATTTCATGATGTAAATCTACAAGATGTTCTGTATGTCCCAGATTTAAAAGAAAACTTTTCTCGCAAGGTAAAGCATTAGACAAAGGACTTTCCCTCATCTCCGACTCTAACTATGTTTGTGAACGGGGCTCATGAAGTTGTTGCAGTTGCTTTGCGATACGAAAAGTTGTTCAAGATGCTCTTTAAATCCAGCACAATGAATGAATGTTTTCTTGCAAAAAGTAATGATGATTTGATGTGGTGGCACAAAACTTTGGCACATCAAAACATTCGTCTTGTTAAAGACATTCTTCACCGGAACGGTGTTACAATTAAAGAATGTGACACGTTTTGTTCATCGTGTGTGCAGGGGAGATCCTTTTCCATTAAGCAGTTCAAGGTCGGACAAAGTTGGCGGACTTATGCACATGGATTTGTGTGGGCCGATGGAGGAACCATCACTCAACAACTCAAGATATATTTTTCTCCTAAAAGATGACAACAGCGCATTTAAAACTGTATTCTTTTTAAAGAACAAATCCGATGTATATGAGAATTTGAGGGAATTTATTCTGCTTGTGAAGAATCAAACTGAGATGACAATCAAAACCATCAGAAGCGACAACGGGAAGGAATTCATCAACCATCAAGTTCAACGGCTGCTTAAAGATCATGGCATAACATATCAAACAACCGTGCCTTATAGCCCACAGCAAAATGGACGAGCTGAAGGGGAGTTTCGAACAATTATTGAAGCTGTGCGATCGATGTTAGCTGAAAACAACTTACCAAAAAAACTATGGGCTGAAGCACCAAACACAGCCGTGTATATTCTCAACCGATCAGGAGTCAGTCCAGTTTCAAATCAAACAACTTACGAAGTATGGCACAAGAAAAATTTTGACATAAAATCGTTTAGAGGACCTTTTGGAGCTGAGGTGTGGGTCTACGTACACAAACAAAAGATACTGAAGCTTGACATGAAAAGCAAAAAGGGAATATTCGTTGGCTACTGCGATAATGTGAAAGGCTACAAAGTGTATTATCCTGAAGAAAATAAAGTGTGCATCGAGAGGGAAATAATATTTTCTCCAATTAAATTTCATATCAACCAAGAGAGTTTGGGGGACAAATTTATCAGCTTGGACTTGGAAGTGATGGAAGATGTTAAAGAAAACGAGGCAGAGGTACAGCAACAACAGGAGGGCGACAAAGATTCAGCAATAAATTCACCATCACAAAATCATAACACCGGTGAATTAGAACAAGTTCCAGACAACGCACAGACTACTTGCGAGGGTATACCGAAAGATGAAAGGAGTGCCCGATTATTATTAAGACAGCCAAAACAATTTGATGATTATGACTTAAGTTACTTTAGTGTTGATGTGGACGAGCCGACAACTTATGAAGATGCAATGGCGAGTGCGAATGCGAGTAACTGGCGGCAAGCTATAGACGATGAGATGAGAGCGTTGGAGGAAAATAAGACATGGCAGTTGGTTGAGAAACCAGGTAAATGTGAGATAGTTGATAGTAAATGGATTTTTAAAATAAAAAGAGATCAGGACGGTAAGATAAGTAGATACAAATGTAGATTGGTAGCTAGAGGTTTTCAGCAAAGCGTTTTTGAAGAAGTTTATGCACCAGTGGTTAAGTTAAGCACAATTAAAACTCTTTTGGCTGTATGTGCACATAAAAGTTGGCTTGTTTATCAAATGGATGTTTGTAATGCATTTCTACATGGAGAAATTGATGAAGACTTGTACATGTACTTACCAAAAAGCCATCAGCCAGATGGTAAACTAGTTTGTAAATTAAAAAGAGCAATTTATGGCCTTAAGAAGGCACCTTTGTACTGGTATAAAAAGTTTGATAGTTTTATGTATGCTGAAGGTTATATAAAAAGTAAATGCGATAACTGTTTATATTATAAAGTTAGAAATGATTTTTGTGTTTATATTATTGTTTTTGTTGATGATATACTTTTGTGCGGTTCATGTCAAGTTGAAATAAAAAAGATAAAAATTAGTTTGGAGAGAACATTTAAAATGAAAGATTTAGATCTACTTACTCTTTATTTAGGTATTCATGTGCAACAAGATAGCAAAAGAATTATTTTAAGTCAGAAAAATTATTTGGAAAATGTTTTGCGAAAATTTAACATGCAGGATTGTAGGCCAGTAGCAACTCCGATGGATAATGCTTTTGACTACAATCTTTTAAAAAAAGAAGCATCTGCAAGCTACGAAATAGAAACTAGATGTCGACAGATAATAGGTTCTTTAATGTATGCTATGATAGACACTAGGCCAGATTTGTGCGCAAGCATTAGTTTACTATCTAGATTTCAAAACTGTGCTAGTGAGCATTTGTTAATATCCTTGAAAAGAATACTCCGTTATATAAAAGGAACTATTCACTTAAAACTAGTATTCAAGAAATGTAATACCAATCCAATAGTAGGTTTTGCTGATGCCGATTGGGGGGGCGACACAATTGATCGCAGGTCAACAAGCGGTTATTGCTTTTGGATATATGGATGTATAGTTTCATGGACTTCCAAGAAACAAAGTACAGTCGCCCTCTCAACGACGGAAGCGGAATACATAGCATTATGTTTGAGTGTTAGTGAAGCATGTTGGTTTAGGAATTTATTGCTAGATCTGAAGCTTTTAAATGAAGAATGCCAAGTCATTATATATGAAGATAATCAATCCACTATTCGTTCATGCAATTCTCACGAGCAACTTAAGCGAATGAAACATTTAGATATTAAGTATCATTTTGTAAAAGAGAAAATAAAGAGATGGCATAATTGAATTAAAATATGTTTCAACCACTGATCAATTGCCTGATATATTAACAAAGCCACTCAGCAAAATTTGTTTTCAAAAATTAAGAGATGTAATGCTATGTTATTAAATATTTGTTCATATTGTAAAAGATACCAATAATCATTTCTATTATTTTTTGACTTAATATATTAAAACAAAACAAAAAAATTGTTGAATTAAATAATATGTAGACATATATTTTTTCTTAAACTAAATTTTGTTTGATTAATCTGAATTAAATAAAAATATGTAACAAAAAAAATACTAAATCATGTAATAAATTTTATCTAATAAGTAATTAATGTAATAATTAAATATGTACAAAATTTTGATTGAGGGGGGGTAAAACAGAATATGAAATTGTGAACGCGACCAATCAAAATTAGTACGTGTTATCTGGCAGCACCTTTGCTTGTTAAGATACTTTTTATATATCTATACAGGGTGTCCCACAGTCACCGCCCCAAATAACAACCATGGATTCCTGAGGTAATTTCAAGTCGAAAAACTTAAGTGTTCATTTTCTCGTTTTCGTCCCGTTTTCGAGTTATAACGGTTTTTATTATTTTTTCCTTAACTAGCTTTATCTTTGTTAAACTGCGTCCGATTCGTAAGATTTTTTTTATAACCAATCAAGAATTTATTACAGTTTTAGTTTTTCTCAGAACTTTTTTTCTGCGGGCAACTGTTTCTCCACAATTTTGCATCAAACCCAATTTTTTCGTTTTTTAAGTAGTTTTTTCACTTTGATATCAATTTATTCAAAAAAACACGTTAATGAGTATTAATTTTTTTCACTTATTATTAAAGCCCAGTTCATTTTCTAAAATTAAATATTTTTTTTTCCTAAAAAAGAATACTAAATGTAATTAACAAAAAATAAACAAACTGAGTGAATTTAAAAAAAAATAATTTTTAAATACAAAATTAACTTTTTTTTGAGCTATTGTGGTTAAGAAAAGGACAAATAGATAAAGTTAATTAGTAAAACCGTTAACTAATGTAAACAGTAAAGATTTGCATTATGATTTGAAGGTTGTAAGTGTCTTTCTCGCGTTAACTAGTGTCCGCGTCGTGTTCTTTCACTTGATACTCCATTTTGGATTTGTTATTCAAGTTGTAGTTTTTTTCAATTATTTGCGAACAATGGATTACACTAATCAAGATTATCTGGAAATCTTATTAATATACGCTGAAATGGGACAACTTTAACTATTTGTCCTTTTCTTAACCACAATAGCTCAGAAAAAGTTAATTTTGTATTTAAAAATTATTTTTTTTTTAAATTCACTCAGTTTGTTTATTTGTTGTTATTTACATTTAGTATTCTTTTTAAGGAAAAAAAAATATTTTTTTTTTAAGAAAATGAACTGGGCTTTAATAATTAACGAAAAAAATTAATACTCATTAACGTGTTTTTTTGAAAAAAATGATATCAAAGTGAAGAAAACAACTTAAAAAACGAAAAAAATTGGGTTTGATGCAAAATTGCGGAGAAACGGTTGCCCGCAGAAAAAAAAGTTCTGAGAAAAACTAAAACTGTAATAAATTCTTGATTGGTTATAAAAAAAATCTTACGAATCGGACGTAGTTTGGCAAAGATAAGGCCAGTTAAGGGAAAAGAGAGCAAAAATCATAAAAACCGTTATAACTCGAAAACGGGACGAAAACGAAAAAATTACCTCATAAGTTTTTCGACTTAAAATGATCTCAGGAATCCATGGTTTTCGTTTGGGGCGGTGACTGTGGGACACCCTGTATATATGTATATCCTGTTTCCTTCTTCTTGTATAATTGCTGAGGTTCCTCGTGTTTTTTTCCACTAAGCATTATAAGTTAAAATAAAGTACAAATCAGAAATAATCAAGACTTTTTATTATTGATTACAAAAACAACAAACGATTAGTGAATAAAAATAAGCTAGTAATTGAAATGGATAATTTAGTGAAGATGGAGTTTCGGATGTTGAAATGTAGGAGGTGTTTAGGTGGTGTCCGAAAAAATATATGTGGCATACTTGAGGGTGTGTTCGTTGGTATTTATTTTGTTATTTTGTTTGCCTTTGATAATCCAAAGTGTGATCGCTCCGAAATTTATAGAACAAATATTTTTTCAAATGCAAAACTTTAATTCATACCATAATTCCGGCTTTACACTACTGCCACTAATTTTGTCATAAAATATTGAATATTGAAATATTGAATTCGATTGATATGTTTTATCAGTTCACTGGCATTTGTTCAAAAATGTCGTATAACTGCGGCATTATGCTGAATTTATATAACAACTGAAAAAATTAAAGCTAAACTCTCAGAACACCTATTTTATTTATTTTTTATTTTATTTTTTTAGTATCGTTATAACTTCATATGACTCTTTAACATTAAAAAACGTCAAAATAGGTCTGTTTACTTAGTTCTTTGCGCGAACTACTATCGTTTTAAGGCTGCTCAGAATCAATTTATTAAAAGAAATTGCCTTAGACTAGGCTGTTTTGCAACTGTTTGGCTTAAGAAACTAAAAAGTTTGTGTTTTGACACAAACTAAACGATTACCTAAAATGTGTTCGCTATTTTGTGTAACATATAATTATATGCACCTGAGCGGACATTCAACCAAATAGTTCATCTGTTTTCTATAAGTATAAAAACAGTGTTGTGCAACTAAAAATTGAATGTGCGGTCCCAGCCTTAAGACGATATTAGTTAAAAAATGTTCAAAATTAGAAAACTACTTTAAAGTTAGGAAATATATAAGAAGTATAAGGCTAGCCGCACACTAGCAATTTTTAGTTGCGAAACTGCTTGGTTCGAGCAACTAAAAAGTTGACACAAACTAAACGATTGCCTAAAATAAGTTCGCCATTTTATTGAACATATAATTATCAGCAAATTCACGGACATTCAACCAAACAGTTCATCTGTTTTCTATAAGTAACCAAACAGTTTCGCAACTAAAAATTGCTAGTGCGCGGCTAGCCTAATACTACTACCTTAATAAGAGGCTGTTTAAAATTTTGCGCCAATGTCATTTTATTGAGTACTATGTTTTTTTTCTCCAATACTCAGTATATATGTATATGCGATATATTTTCGCACTTTTGTAAGTTTTAAATCAAATTTAACAGTGAGAAGAACTCTAAATCAATTCGATTTGCATTTTCATGAATATTTCAACTCAATCTGCATTTTCATTGAATATTTCAACTCCAGCTTAAAAACGAGATACAGATCTTTCGAACACATCCGAGTCCGAGTAAGTTAATTCTTAATTCCACAAGTAGGAGGAACAAGCAAAAGTGAGTTAAAGAGTGAATAAAGCGTTTTTTTGGTACTTGTATTACTGCGCTAGATATAGATTACCAATAAAACGCCCTTTATGTATTGTTGTCGTAGCTTTACTAAATTCCTCGTTCCATTTCTAATTTATTTCAATTCTTTTTTTTTTCAATGTCAAATTAGATAGCGGCGTTTTGTGGAAAATCAAACAGACGTGTTCAGATGCTTGCAAAACATGAGTCCAGAACAAACCCTATCTGAGGGCGAAGAATGTGCGAATGTCCATGCAACAATTAAATAAAAATAAAATAAATAAAAATTATTGTTAATGCAATTTATTGTTATTGAAAGCATAATGTAATCTATTACAAATAATTAAACTAAAATTGTATGGTAACTCGCCTTTATGTCAGTTTTGCCAACTGTTATAGTTAAAAATTTTAAACTTAAACTTATCGAAAAATGTAAAAGTAAAGTCAAATGAAGGTCAAGAAGTAATAGGTGTAGTATACACTTTGATTGTACTTTAAAATTATTATAATAAATACATCCGAAGAAATATCACCAAATTTTGATTTCTCAAGACTTTCTTTTTTTTCTTAATTTTTTATATAAAATTCAAGTTCAAATTATACAGAAATATTTATTTATTCAAAATTCGCAGGGCAAATATCTTATATTTTTACAAAATATATGGATAAAAACTATTTTTTTGTAAAAAAATGTTTATTTTTATTTTAAAAATTTTTCATGTGGTGTGCATCAATAATTTTTTTAAATTGACACCAAATTTCTTTTTTTTAATTTTTCTAAAATTGCTTATAAGCAATATGTAAATGCATACAAAATATTTTTTCCAAAAAAGGTATCTGATTTTTTAAAAATATTATGTCAATAATAATTTTATTCTATTTATTCTAATTTTTTTTAATTAATTTAAGTTTTCTAAAATTATTTTTTTCTCGAAAAACTTATTTGATTTTTTTTCACAATTGCTTTATGTGAATATTTATACATTTCTGAAATTGTTTATATACACATAAAAAGTATTACAAATTTTCTATATTTTTTGCAAACAAAGTTTATATGAATAAATTTTAAAAACTGTTCTATACCTATATCAAATTTCTTTTTTTTTATTTTTAATTATATAAATACCTATTAACGAATACAAATATTTTTTTTTTTAATCAAAATTATTTTCTACCATACCATATTTTATACAGTTATGTACATATGCAAAAGCTATTTTCTTTAATAAAATTATAGGTATACGTACCTATTAGATTTGCTTAAAGAAATAGTTTTATACCTATATATGTACATATTTATATTAATTGCAAAAAAAAAAAAAAAACAATTTCCACTACCTAACCACCCACTGCATCTAATGTAGGCAGTTAAACTAGTTGATTGCAATTATTATTTTTGTTCTTCAAAATTACACCAATTATTATACTATTGAATAACAAAAATAATAATAATTGCAATCAACATAGGTAAGTTACCTAATATATTTAGGCTAGCCGCGCACTAGCAACTTTTAGTTGCGAAACTGTTTGGTTACTTATAGAAAACAGATGAACTGTTTGGTTGAATGTCCGTGAATTTGCAGATAATTATATGTTCAATAAAATGGCGAACTTATTTTAGGCAATCGTTTAGTTTGTGTCAAAACACAAACTTTTTAGTTGCTCGAACCAAGCAGTTTCGCAACTAAAAGTTGCTAGTGCGCGGCTAGCCTTAGATAAAGTTTCTATGTAGATATACTAAAATTAAAAAAAGCCTAATCCTATCAAGAATCAATTTTCAAAATTATTCCTACTTATCAAAAGTCTCCACGAAATTTTTTCCTCCGACAGCGCCCTCGGTAGAGTGTATTCCATAACATTTTTTTCTGTTCCATTACCCCTATCACACGCCACGAACTACTTCATCGAAGCATATTGTCGATAAGGTTTTTGGGTCGTGTGAAATGAATATGTGTCGACATAGCAGTGCGAACTCTGGGAATCGAAGTAGTATGCCGACATGGCGTGTAAAAAGGACCGAACTAGTTCGTCGACACAGTTTTTTATGATGTTATTCGATTTTAGTTGTTAAAATTTACAAATCGTCTGATAAAGTAAGAATAAAATTTAATCTCCTTAAGCAACAATTCAATAAAGCTCTGATCAACACAAAAAAGTGGTTCTGGAGCATTAAAATTCAAATATTTTTCGATAATTTTCACTTTTCTTTTAAAATTTCACAACCCTACCATTTAACAGCTGATTTTGGCATATACTTCGACATCGGCGTATTGGCGTGTAAATGCCCATACAAAAGCGAAGTACTTTGTCGATTAGGTTGATCGATGTGGCGTGTGTTAGGGGTACATGAGAGTACTATAGTTTTTATATACAATGGTATATGATTTTAGGCAATAGTTTATATTTTTTGTTAAACACACATATTTTTTAGTTGTTCGAATAGAGTTGCTGTATGTGCTCGGAGTTTCATATAATCCCATAATATGTTTCATTTTAACAACCAAACAGTTGCGGAACTAAAAAATACAAAATGTGCCCGCGTGGCCTTAGAACTTAGATTATAACAAAATATTATGAAAACATATATATTATGAAATACTTACTTATAGCATCCCTGATTCATATCTCTCAAATGATTTGAGCTCTTTGTTGTCAATTTAGAATTTTAATTTCGAAAAATTTGACATTTCGAATAAGTTGACATTTGATGTTGGTATTTTTTTCACATTTCAGTTTTTAGTTTTCACATTGAAGTGCAAGTGAGTCTTAAAGCTGATTCAATTGATTTATATTTTCAATATCTCATACAACTAAATATTGTAAAATTATATTAAAACATTAAATTTGTTAAATTTTATTTTTATTTAAAACGAATAAAACCAAATTATCGTAAGTACAATGCTAACGCTTACAATAAATACAAATCAATCTACCTGAGTACACACGTACGTACATACATACATAGTTAAAAAAGTGAACAAATTCTTTGTTTAGCATTGTTTTGGATATCATTTACCTAAAATACAATTTTCATAATCGAACATAGAGAACGGAATCTTTTAATAAATAATAAATTATTCACTTAAAGAAACTAAAAAAATGCTCCACCGAAGTTTTCAATATGGTTTTTCATAGAATTTAGACATAATCCGCCATCTTGAAATGAAGTCTCAATTTTTTTTTTTTGTTAATTACAAAATAATTTATATTACTAAAGTAAAAAGAACAAAAAATATAGCTGTCAAATTTCAGATCTTTGTGTTAAAAATGATTTTTAGAAGTTGAATGAGCTTCATGAGGGTTATTGATACCTTAAAGGACTGAGTATGTAATTTGTCGCTAGTTCCAGACAAGTTCTTTTTTTTCTGAAATGGAAGTACCTACATTTTTCACTTCACACGAGGTTAATATTTTCTAAATTTGCACACTTGTTCCCAGATCACATTGAATGTACAAATCTAATTGGACCAGTTGGCGTGACCATTTCACTGGTACAAAATAGTTGAAATAATTAGTTGTAACTAGTGCTACAGTTGTCTTGATAGCTATTTTAACTGTTCCGAAGAAAAGGCTTTATTGCAGACAGTTTTCATCCTCTTAATTTTAAGGATGCTCATATAATTTTGTAATGAACACTGTCATTCTTTGTAATGACATACAGTGATACACAAAAGTTTGCGTACAGTGATAAAATATCAGACAAAAGAGGTATTGCTCACGAACGGCAAGTGATACATTTTCTTTGTGAGTATATTTCAATAAAATAATGGTCAAAGAATCAATTTAGTCAAAAATTACATGGTTCAATATTTTAATTTCTGTTTAAAAAACTTTTTTTAAATTCGTTCCACAAAAGTTTGCGTACATCTTATAAAATTCCTTCATTACACTCTGCAAATAACGGTAAATGTTTTTCGAACTACACGTTTGTATATTCGAGTTAGACAATTGAAATAAATTATAATTTTTTTTGGATCTTACGCAATTAAATAAAAAAAAATGGAGTAAAAGTGAGTATTAATAAAATTGTACATGAAACCAAGTTTGCTCTATGGTGAAATTTCTAAACAAACTTCCTGAAGTCGGTCAAGGATCTGGAGAACCATAGATCACTTTAGAAACTCGTTGCAGGTCGAATCTAAGGCAAGATCAGACCAACCATCGTAGCCCTCCGTATGAGATGAGCGAGCTATTAAGCGTATGGTGAACCATAATCATTTCACAACAGCTATGATGATCAGCTCTGAACTCGAAAGACAAGTGCATTCAGAAACGGTTCGAAGAAACATGTTTCGAAATGGATTTAAGTCGTGCACATCCATAAAAAAGACATTAGTGAATAAAACTAACAGACAGAAGAGGCTTGCGTTCGCCAAGGAATATGTAAGCAAGCCTCCCGAATTTGTTTAGGTCTGATGTTCGACTTAGGGTTTGGGGAAAGCGTATATTGATTTTACATAATACCTCAGTATTACAAAGTCATGATATCATTCGACTATGGTGTGATGTTCGACCCCGTTACTTAGGCTACTTCTGAAGAGATATGGATAACTTCAAATGACCTAGAGTCGCAAATTGGGATTAAACGCACCTTATATTCAGATTAAGTGACTCCAAAAACATAATAATCAACTGGTTTGAGACCCCAAATCCCGATTTACTGTCGATACATCAGCCGAGAGATCCAAAAGGAGTATTTGACCTTGGAATATCTTCCAGAGGTCATTTCAAACAACAGGTCTAGATGAATTTAGATGTAAAATATTCCGCTCTTTCAGAATCCGGGGTCAAAAATATCATATCGTTATATTTTAGGGATTTGACATTTGTTTGACCTTGATTTTGACGTGATGGGGTCAAATGGACACCAGCATCGTGATCAGCGATTCGAAAAACATAAAGATCAACTGTTTAAAGGACCAGAATTCCAATTCACAGCCAACACATAGGCCAAAATCTAAAAAAACCAGTCTTATTTTGGATGACCGCTACATGACCAACAGAGGTCGGTAAAAAAAAGTCAATACATACTATTTGGACGTAAAATTCTCCGCTCTTTTAGAATCTGGGGTCAAAAATATCATATCGCTAGATTTTAGGGATTTGACCTTGACCTTTACATGTTGGGGTCAAAAGAAGCCCGGATTCGAATTCAGCGATGCCAAAAACATATGTATATATAAAAACGTACAACACACATGGTCTCCCTTTGCTAAAAATTAAAAACTTATCTTTAACTACAGGTGTAGAAAAAGTAAAGAATGCAAAGAACCCAGAACAATGGAGGCCAATAAACATGCTCCCTACATATGAAAAAATATTGGAAGTGGTAGTTTGCAATCAACTTTCTTGTTTTGTTGAGGATGAAAAACTGCTTTGCGTTGAACAATCTGGATTTAGGCACGGTCACTCTTGTGAAACTTCAATGAGTTGGGTCATAAACGAATGGAAAAAAGATGTGGACAGAGGAAACATTATTTTGGCAATTTTTTTGGATCTTCAACGGGCATTCGAGACGATAGACAGAACAATTTTAGTAGAAAAACTATACAGATATGGAATTAGGGAAAAAGAACTTGAATGGTTTACAAGCTATCTTTCAAACAGGACCCAAAGAGTTAAAATAAATGAAACATTCTAAAGCTCCTTAGACATTGATATTGGCGTTCCCCAAGGATCAGTACTAGGAGTTTTGCTTTTTCTACTTTATATTAACTATTGCGGTGAGGCTTTATCTATTTGCAAGATCTGTCTCTTTGCGGATGATACGCTTATATATATTAGTGGCAAGGATGTTCGTACTCTGGAAACACTTCTTCAAAGAGATTTGGATTCAATATATCTGTGGTTGTGCAAAAACAAATTGAAACTAAATACGTCATTTACGTGCGTAAATAGTAACGATTCAAATGTAAATATAGCAATAAATGGTGATTTCATTGAGTGTGTATCGGAAATAAAATATCTAGGTGTTTACATTGACAATAGATTAAAATTTAACTTCCATTTAAACAAACTCTGTGATAAAATATCAAAAAAGTTGGGGTTTCTAAGAAGGATCCGAAATTGCATTTCCATAAGTTGTGTTCTGACAATTTATAATACAACTGTGTTTCCTCATTTTAATTATTGCTCTTCTATTATTTATATGTGTACCCTTGAAAACCAAACTAAACTGCAAGTCTTATAAAATAGAGCGATGAGAATTATATTAAAATGCAACCGGTTTACTCCAGTAGCTGATATGTTACGCTCACTAGGGTGGTTAAGTGTGATCCAACGTTTAAAATATAATGCACTAATTATGATTTTTAAAATAAAACATAATCTATATCCTGTTTACTTACAGAACAACGTAGAGTACATAACTAATGAGAGATATGCACTAAGAAATGCTGGAGACTTTCGGTTACCTTTATATAGGAGAGCGCAAACACAAAACCATCTTCTTTATAGAGGGCTTCAGTTATTCAACCGTCTTCCGACTGATGTAAAAAATTTGGTTAACTTAAATTTATTCAAATTAAAAATCAACTTCTTATTGAAAACTAATATTTTGTAAGCAATTGTACAAATAGAATTAAGAGTTTTCAAAACTAATAAAAACAATTAAAAAAAAAAGGACTTTTTTTTGTGGGGCTGTGTTACTATGGTGTTTAGATTATGGAATTGCACGGGCAACTTCATAGGAGCAATACGGTTTTCGTTTGACCAACCCTTCACAACATTAGCGTCATGTTTAGGATCGTTGCATGTTAAAAGGTCTATCGCAATGGCATATTTTCCTCAGCATGAGGAAGCACGATATATTGAAGGGTCTCCCTGTGCATGAAACGATTCATTATACCGTTAAACTTGTGAATTGGACCATGCTTAAGTGCGGCCTTTGTATAACGAGGATTTAAGCAGAGCTACGGCAAAACACGAATAAGGGCGCAACTATCTTCAAAATAGCCGCTCAAAGAAGAAGAAATGCCCAGGAGATTTGTTCGCCAAAGTTCATTAACAATGCTCAAGGCCAACTACTTGTGGAAGACAACGAAATTCTTCACAGGTGGCGACAGTATTGTGACGGACTTCTAAACGAACAATTTCCAAGGCTATACTTTCCAATAGCTTCACCTAACTTAAGCGAAGTATCCGACGTCACAGTGGAAGAAGTTAGTGAGGCGGTAAAATACTCCAAAAAGGGAAAAGCTGTTGGCCCAGACGAAATACCCTCAGAGTTTTGGAAAAAGATGGGAGACATCGGGTTTAGATGGCTCATGATTCTTGTCTCCAAACTTATACGAGGTGATCGCATGCCTAATCAATGGAGGGAAAGTTACCTTCTTCCAATTTATAAAGGAAAGGGTGATACTCGAAGCTGTGATAATTACCGTTCGATAAAGCTGATGTCACACACCATGAAGATCGTTGAGCGAGTCTTGGGTAGCCGACTGCGAAAAATAATTAGGCTATCTGATGACCAGTGCGGGTTTGTCGGTGGTAAGTCAACCACGGATGCAATCCAGAGTATAAGAATAATTATGGAAAAGCATCGGGATTCTTTGGAGGATTTGCATGTCGTATTGGTTGATTTTGAAAAAGCATTCGATCGGCAACCACGAGATCTAATATGGGTGGCCTTCAGGCAACGAGGAGTTCCAGAAACCTATGTGCGGATAATTATGGACATATATGATGGAGCAGTTACTACAGTAAGATGCGCAGCTGGAGTCACCGAAGAATTCGAAATCACAGTAGGTGTACACCAGGGAAGTGTCTTGAGTCCCCTGCTCTTTATTACAGTTCTTGATTACCTGCTTGAAGGCAAAGTGACGGATCCAAAAGTACATCAGTTATTCTTTGCTGACGATGGAGCCATCATAAGTGAAGACCCGATATCATTACTACGAGCACTTGACGTATGGGTGGATGTTCTAGAAGGAAGTGGGTACCGCATAAGCGCGAAAAAGACAGAATACCTATGCTGCCCATTTTCTGATCTACGCAGGCCTATTCCAGACATTTATTTGAATGGAGTAGTGCTTCCCAAGTGTGAAAAGTTTAAATATCTGGGGTCTATGATAAATAACGAAGCTACTTGTGATGACGATATCAATCATCGCGTAAGCGTAGGGTGGATGAAGTGGCGGGAAAATTCTGCTATCTTCTGTGACTGAAAAATGCCCCCTAAGCTGAATGGAAAGCTCTACACTTCAGTTGTGCGTCCAGCACTCACATACGGTTCACAATGTTGGACAATGTACAAAAAGTATGAGAGTAAGCTAACGGCAGCTGAGATGAAGATGCTTCGTATGACAGCAGGAGTTACAAAGCTTGATCGAATTAGAAGTACGAAGATCCGAGGAAGCCTTCATGTTAAGAATACAATTTCCGAAAAAATTGAACACGACCGACTCAGTTGGTATTGCCATGTTCAAAGGAGAGATCCTGAGAACCCCGTCAAAAAGGCAATATCATACAACGTTCCAATTCCGAATAAAAAGAAAGGTAGGCCTAAACACTCCTGGTACAAGCAAATGCAAAAACACCAGCATTCAGTTGGCCTCAGAAATGGAACAATACAAAACCGGGAGGCTTGCCGCCGATTTCTGAGGTCAACCCGGCGAACCCCACAGGCGGATCACTAGTGTGAAGCAGATACGTGGGAGAGTTATGATCCCCTCGACATCGAGATCATAACAGCGCCGAAACAAAGGCAGAAGAAGAAGGTCAAACATGAGCGTGAGATAAGCCTATACTGTAGAACGATTTTACTCTTAGAATATATCCAAGAATCATATCCCAAAATATCCTTGATGATATTTTGTGTATGTCACATATTTTGTTTCTTTGTAAAGGTGTATTTGTTGTAAGCCTCGTTATAATATTCAGTGCGTTGGACTGTCATGCAGAAAGCTCGATTCCCAGCTGCTTCAAAAGTGTTTTCCGGGGGTGCACTACATCCTTCGAGGAATTGGAAATTCCCACAAGAGTATCTCTTGTCATGCAAGATAAAGTGCTTCTCCCTTCCTGCCTACATTTTAGAGGTTTAAGTCACCAGGCCTAGGATTTCTACGATCCGTTGGCCTCAATTTATTTATATATTTTTTTTTAAATGTGTGTCAGGTTATAGGTTCTCATTGCTCCTTTTAACTCGAAATGTTTGCCAGTTAAGCTTGTTTAGGTAAGCATTTACATGCGGTATTGGTCAAACTGAAATCCCTCAAAGAATTAGGAGTAATTATGTCGAGTTTTCTTTAAGATTGAAGTCCTCCTTGGTAGATGGTATAAACTGGTATACAATTTTATTGATTTTTTCGCCTGCGCCGAGTTTCGATAGGATACCCTCGTGAGCTTATAAAATTAAATGTGTCTTAGGATCTACAGATTCATAAGGCAATCTTTATTTAATGTGAATATAGGAAATTACAAAATTATAAATCGAATGACACAAATAAGTTACACTTCGTAGTATAGAAATGACAAAAAATTTTACGGAAAGTGCAGTTTAAAAAAAATTATATTAGAAGAAAATAATTGAAAAATGAAGCGGTTTTAGCAGTCAGAAATCAATCCCTTTTTTATTTTTTTTTATCAAATTCTATTTTAACATGTTTTTACCTGCATCAAAGCAAAGTATAATTATAATTATATAAATTCTTATATATATATATTATATATATATTTATCACTATTTAATAATCGTGTTTCACAGGAATGACTAAAAATAATAAATCAAACTAAAATGAAAGTCGATACAAATCGGCTTAAAAAAGGCACTTCGGAGTTAACTCCGGAGTGTCGCCAATTAATTGAGGATATGAATTCCCGAAAGACACGAAAAGAACTATTGGAATACTTGGAGAAGCTCCGTGGTTGGGTTTATGGAAAATGTGAACTTTATCACTGGATTGAGCTGTTAGATCGTTTTGATGACATCTTGGCAGAAGCTGCAAAAGAAAATTCGGAAAATGAATTTGCTTTGTATTGCGACACAAATTATACTCCATCTGTAAGTTTCAGTATTTAGATTAATAATTATAGAAAATAATTTTGTATTATTCTTTTTTTAATTCTAGGATGTTCGGCTTTTGCTTTATGTAATAAATTTTACAACACTATTGATAGAGCATTCATTTTCAAGACATTTGTATAATTCTATTGAACACTTGACCCAATTACTTTCATCGACGAATATGGATATAGTAATGTGCGTTTTAAATCTTTTATATATGTTTTCGAAACGAAGCAACTTTATACCAAGATTAAATAGCACAAAAAAAGTATCTCTACTGAATAAACTTTTCAACTTTGCTGAGGTAAATATAAAGTTAAAACATTGAAGAATTAAAATTTGTATTCAGTAATACAAAAACTACTCAAAACAAAATAGGGTCCACCCAAGATTTAATTTGAATTTAGTCTAAAAATTACTTCATTGGTAAACATTGTCGAAGCAAAGCATTTTATTGTAGAATTTGTCCTTTAAAATAACTATAACTTTACCGTTACCTCCAAGTGAGTAGACAAAAAAAGCCTATCGCTCGAAAAAAAAAAAAAAACAATCAATGCAAAAACTGCTGCGCTGTTTTCGCAGTCCGATTCTAAGCGTTGTTGGTAATTGTTACTTTATTTAATTGTTTTTTTTTCGTCGTGATTAAACTTGATTAGCATGCCGAGTTCTCGGCATCATATGGGTACTGAGAAGGCAATAAGAGCGGAAAGAGGACCGTGAGGCAGCACGCTCAAGGTACGGCCGTGAGCATTTGGAGTGGACTATGGACAACTAGAAGTCTGTATTCTTTACAGACGAATGTAAAATCAAGTTTTTTAGTGGTGACAAACAAGTACGCGGTGAACGCTTCACCGACCCGTGCATTCTAGGAAGTGAATGTTTTGGGGGCCGAAGTGTTACGATATGGTATGGTATGCGCTCGAATAAGTTTACTAAGTAGAGCCGCCATTTACGTTGGTATTAAGACCTGCTGTGATCCCATTTTCACAGAGAGTTGGCGATAGGTTTGTTCGTATGCAAGACAATGCTCCCACACATACAGCCCGTACTACTCTACTTTTGCCATGGCCAGTGAGAAGCCCAGACCTCAATCCCATTGAGCATTTATGAGACCAGTTAAAAAGAAGCCTCAAAGAGAACCACAACTATTTCAACACTATATAAGAACTCATAAACTCGTTAAAAGAATGTTGGGAGCGAGTACCCGAACAGAATGTTTTTCATCTGATCGAAAGTGTACCAAATATGCTCAGACAGTGCAAAAAAAAATGTTCCTAAATTGATAATACGTACTCAATTTCTTAATCCTTAGCTCAAATTTATTAACAAAAAAAAAATATAATCACAAACATTTTTCAAATGGAAGCTAAAAAAACTGAGTGGGCCCTATTTTGTTTTCAGTAGTTTATATAGGTTAAAGCATTTAATGGATTAAAAAAAAAACATAAAGCATGTGTTTTTTTTTAATGTTCAATGCCTTAACTGGAAAAGAATTGTGATTGTGCAAATCTTCAACTAATTTTTTTTTGAAACTAGGAATTTTTATCCTCCTAATATAAAGCTCTGTCTTTGTACAACTTACAATAAACTTTATTTTGTTATTTTAAAGAGCTGGGGTGGAAAGGAAAATGGATTTTCACTTGCTCAGTGCTGTAAAAAAGATGCTCGTCTCCCACGTTCATCATCAACACTCTATTTTGAATACTACAATGCTGGAGGACAATTGGATTTTATAGAAGTGCCCGACCTTGATAGAATCAAGGAGTCGCCCGCCTCAATGGCAAAGATAGTGTGTGATAAGATTCCACACTTAGCAGATGATCAAAGGGTAAGTTCGTAGAAATACCTACACATAAGCTTAAATATTCGTAGTATTCTTAAAACTTAATGTTTTTCTTTACTTTTTATTTCTTATGATTATATTTATATTAACTTTTATTATTTTTTTTAGATGCACATTCTTACCAGAATCCGTTTGGCAGCAACTTTTCACAACTATCGCATGAGGTTACAATTTGTTCAAGCACGTTTACAAGCAATATCGGTGTTGGTGTACTCAAATGCCATATTGGATAATATTCATAATTTACTTTATCCTGGATTTTTGGAGGAATTAGTTGAACTTTTAGAAGTTAAAGACAATCATTTGGTCGAAATAAGAGCTGCTGCTTTGCGAACATTGACGTCCATCATTCATTTGGACCGAAATCCGCATTTTCCAAAGTAAGTACTTTAATAAGATAAAACATACCTACTAACTAATACTCGTAAGTGTTGAATATGTAATGGCCCAGTTCGTAGTTCAGATACACAAATTAAATATTTTATATACTGAAAACTGAAAATTAAACTCTTTATCTGCCGCACTGGTGGTAGAATACTATGGAGAAATTTGAGAGAGCCAATTTGTATCTCTTCGTTATCTAGCTTCTGTATTGCATAATAGCAGCTCCTACAATTACGCATTTTGTAGAAAGTGTATTCGTATTGTCTATAAAATCAGGTACTGGTGGAAACGATGAAATACACCCGCTTTTTGTAAAAGCCATTTTGCCATTGTTGGTGGGTTATTTCCTCAACGTTATCAACACAGTTTTAATGAAAGCAATTTTTCCACTGTAATATAAAATGGCAAACATTATAACAATTCCTAAGAACTCTGTAGATAAAGAATTTTATGTCAATATCGATTCTACGTTTTCTTTCTAAAGTATTGCATAAACAGGTATGTACATAATTTTCTACCACAAAACAACTTGATAGTCCCTTTGCAATCTGGTTTTCGAGCAAAGAATAGTTGCACAACTGTTCTGTTTAGCGTGGCAGAGGATATCAGAGAAAATTTAGACAAAAATTATGTTACTTTTCTCGTACTTTTGGATTTTTCAAAAGCGTTTGATATGGTTGACGATACTCCGTATTAATAAGTTACGCCGTTGTATCAACCTTACTTTATTCGCTACGAAACTTATTTAAGAGAGAGAAAACAAGCAGTGACTATTGGAAGTATTTTATAAGAGAGGTGTTTCTCAAGGACTTTTACTAGGGGCCCTTTTGTTCTCGTAAAACGTAAATGATATTGCTTCTAGTATACTTCATTCGTCAAAACGCTTTTATGCAGACGATATTCAAATCTATTGTAGTTGCCCTCTTGGTCTCATAGATATTTATGCTTTGAAGTAAATGTACACAAAAAAAAATTCAAATTGTGCTGACAAAAGCGGATTAGATTGAATCCAAGCAAATGCAAGTGCTTAGTAATTTCAAACAATTCACCGATAAAGTTTGTTGACTCCATCTCTTTTGACTCGAATTATAACAGTGCATATTGAAAATAAAGAGACAACGAAGATAGCGTTTAGATCAGCTAACACACTAAAGTCTTTGTTATTCACTAATACGAAGGGACAAGTTGTGAATACGGATAAATCTGACGTGTTCTACATCATCAATTGTTTGGGAGGTAGTGGGATGGATTGTCCATCTGGGTGTATATGGACTTCCAAACAAAAGCGCCGTAACCGTCTTTCAGGACACCGACCGGTCTGATATTAACAACGGTGGGTCTAAAAAAACTCCACTTGCTTTCCATTGTATAGAGCAGAACCACAAGCCTGACCTAGACAATGTAAATATATTGGAAGTAGAGAGGCATCATTGAAAGAGAATATTGTTGGATATGCTACATATTAACAAAATTGAGAGAATGACTAATCTGAGTATAATAATATAGTCAGCTTAACAGAAGGAACACTTAACTGTGTTAACCGAAAAAAAGTAACACCTGATGATAGTTTATGTTAACTGTTAGCCCAGTTGATCTTGTTACCGTCACACTTAGATCAAAGTAGATCCGTTGTGATACCCAAAAGGGTTGTATTGTCCTTTGTATTGAAACCTATGATAATCCTATGTCATTTAAGCTCGTTAAGGGTTTTGATGGGTCACAGCAAGCTATAGCCTAAAATGTCGGATTGTACTTCTAAGTCATTAATTAATGGCTGTCGTCACATAATCGTCTGACTGAGGAGGGTGTGATCCTTTTCTTTACCCCTACTTGAGAAATCATCCCTCCACCAGACTCGTAGGAGCAACGTCTGGTAAATGAGTTTGATCCAACAGTGGTTGGTGTATATGTCCGTTTGTTTAGTCGGTATTGCTGATTAAGTAAAAGTAAAATCTTGTTTCAAAGATAAATATTTTGTTAACCAAAGTTAATTATAACCATGTTGTTGTTTTGTGTGTAATTCAAACGTTCAATGTTAATTGTTAATAATCTACAAAATATTTTTTTTATAGAAAACCTGGATCTCGGTTGTCTAAAATTATCGAAGTTACAGGAGCATCGCTGTACCATGGATTCTTGCCAACACTAGTACGCGCCTGCATAAATCATCTTATATCAATACAAGCAAAGGAAACGGATCTTGTTGCATCTTACTCATTAATGCATCAGTATACTTTTGCCTATGAAAATGCTAATATTACCGAATTCGACATATTCAAGCAAACAAATCTGTTTCCACTTTCATTAGCTACAGCATTATTTAGCTTTCTTTACCATTTGGCTTCGTATGAAGCTGGAGGTGAAGCTTTGGTTGCTTGTGGTATGATGGAGTCATTACTTCGTGTAATAAATTGGCCGGGAGCTGATCTAGAGCATATAACATTTGTGACAAGAGCAGTTCGAGTCATTGATTTAATTACCAACATTGATATGCACACGTTTCACAGTAATAATGGATTAGGAGCTTTTATTCAGCGACTTGAAACCGAAGTGCATCATTGTCGTCAAGATCAACAAGATGGCAAGAAGAAGAAAAGGAGGCGAACAGCAGAAATTGATTATATGAATAAACATGACATCATAAAAAGCCCAATCCGTGAGGGTGAAGAAGATTCTGATATGACCGATGCAGAAGGTATAAATCTAGAATTCGAAAACGAAAGGGAAAAAGACGAAAATGAAGATAGTAATGTTTCTTCTGAAAGTGAAACAAAATCACTGCATTATAATGAGCCGGGATCCTCTTCGTCGAATGCGAGCACTTCTGGATCAAAAAAAGAAACAGACTCAAATGAAAAAGATAAAAAGATGGCGTGTGTAACTCAACGAGCTGCTCTTCTTAAATCAATGTTAAATTTTTTGAAAAAAAGCATTCAGGATAGTGCATATAACAGTGGTATGCGAAATGTAATGGAAAGCAGTCTGCCACGATCTTTACGCAACATAATCAGCAATGCAGACTATTATGGTCCATCGTTGTTTCTGCTAGCCACAGATGTAGTAACAGTTTATGTTTTCCAAGAACCGTCTCTGTTGTGCACATTGCAGGACAGTGGATTAACAGATATAGTATTGCGATCACTTTTGCGTAAGGAAGTTCCAGCAACAAGAGAAGTTCTTGGCTCTCTACCCAATGTATTTTCCGCACTATGCTTGAATGCACGCGGTCTAGAAGAGTTTTCTTCTTATCATCCATTTGATCGACTCTTTCAAGTCTTACTTTCTCCAGACTATTTGATAGCAATGCGAAGACGCCGAAGCTCTGATCCCTTGGGAGATACAGCAACAAACTTGGGCAATGCTATGGACGATCTAATAAAACATCACCCAAGTCTGCGTACAGACGCAACCAAGTCTATAATAAAACTTTTGACAGAACTTGTTCGTATTGGGAGTGATCCTCACTTTATTTGCTGGCGAGCAAATAATAACAATACCAAATCTGACACCGGCTCAACAGCGCAATCGAATACAGCTCGTAATTCGAACAAGGACAATGGAAATGGAAGTAGTGGGGAAGATGACGATGACGAGGAAATATCATCAGCCTCTCAGCAGAGGAGTTCTAATAGAAATGAAAATGCTGCTTCGAGCTCTAGGACATCGTTTACCCAAAACACAACATATCAACATTCCGGTAATACCCCCGAAGAACGTGAGCCTGTTCCATTGATTGATTACATCTTAAACGTAATGAAGTTTCTCGATGCTATTATCAGCAACGGTACTAATGGAGAACACTGTCGGGAATTTGTCAGCCTTGGAGGACTGCAGCCTTTGCTTTCGATATTGTCGTTGCCCAATTTGCCAGTTGATTCCCCGGTCACTACAACAGCCCAAGCTGTTGCAACAGTTTGTAAATCGGTTTTAAATCTAGCCCATGAAACAAAAGTAATTGAGGTAGCAATCGAACAACTTTCACAAGTTGTTGAAAAACTCAATCCATTAGTTGTTCATATGAATTCTCCAGAAAAAAGTATACTCCTTAAAGAATTGACAAACTGTCCGAAAATGGAAGCTGGATTTTCCAACGCTGATTATACTCCATTATTGCATGCAATGAGCGCTGTCCACGGTTATGTTGTTATGTTAGTCCACATTTGCCGCAGCAGCCAAAACGATGTTCGTATGCTGTTATTACGCAAATGGGGAATTGATTGTGCCAGAGGCAAAAAGCTACTTCAAAGCTTGGTTCAACTGTATACATCTTTGGTTTGGGAAAGTACTATTTTGCTGGGAATGTGTTCAGAAGACAATGCCAATGCAGCTAAAGGTCCTGATTTCAATTACGATGAAGTCAGTCGAATTCAAACTGAACTAAGAAGAGATACAGTAGATATAAGCGAGGAATCTTCAGAGCAAATTCCTCTTCAAGCTACAGCTGGAACGTCGCCAATGCCAGGCACGTCTGGCAGTGATTCCGTTTCAACATTTCTATCAACCTCCTCAGCGAGTGGAACGACTCTCCAACAATCTTCAGTGGCTAGAGTCGACATGGAAATCGATGATGATGTTATTTGTTTGACTCCATTCCCATCTTCATCTAATGCCATGGGAGTAAGTGATGTTACAATCCAATCAACAGTTCCAGGAAACGATGAGGCAATTTCAATTGATTCGACCACTTCATCTTCAGATTCGGTAGTTTATGTCCCAAATCGTGGAGATCCGGGAAAAGACGAAACTGAAACAAAATACTCATCTGATCAGGTTTCGTGTGAGAAGACAGACGGAGAATCGAAAAGGCGTGAAAAGGGAGCACCAACAGCGCAACTGCGCTATATTAAAGCCTTGCTGGCGGCGTCTTCAAGGCTCGGACGTGCATTGGCTGAATTGTTTGGAAATTTAGTAAAACTCTGTGTTGGCACACCAGGCCGCCAAAGACGTACAAATGAACTATTATCTACTGCGAACTTTCCTTGTACTGAAGCAGGAGACATTGCTCGAGTTTTGAGTTATATACTAGTTAATGGATTTTGCTATGAAAAGATAGTATCTCCTAGTGTACCAAAGCTTAAGCTGACTTTTTTGATCTGTTCTGTGGGATTCACTGGCCCTATGCTTTTCGATGAAAAACGCTATGCATTCCATTTAATGCTGTCACAGTTTTGTGAAGAAGGAGGTCTTGAGGCATTCTTTGACATGTTCAAATGGGCGCTTTCGTACGGCTGTGCTGATGAAGAAAAAGAAAATTTTATCAAAGGCAATGAGTACGCTGAAGGAACTGGCGAATTTTTAGATGCATGGCTTTTGCTATTGGAAAAAATGGTAAATCCTCGAGCAATATTCGAGTCACCACATTATATTACATCGCGACCAACATCTGGACCACCTGGGCAATTAATGGAATTTGAACCTGTCTTTTACATGGTTAAGGTCCATTCGTTAGCTTTGAATGCACTTTCCGATATTTGGGATAAAAAACCTCTTCCTAATTATGGCATCCGGATGGCGGAGTCTATAATGGCCATCATGAAACATATACTCAAAAATGAAACTATGCTTCGTGAGAAGTTCCAAAAGCGAAAAGAAGAAATAAAAAAAGTAGAAGAGGAAGGTGAGGCACGTAAAGTTTATAAGGATTCAATAAAAAAATCCGTAAATTTGAATCATTTAAAACTATTTATGGACATGGGATTCTCTGAAGTACATGTAAGCGAAGCACTCGCTGTTACAAATTCCGTAGAGCAAGCAACTGATTTCTTGTTAAATCGTCCTGAATCAAGCGGAAATGCTTCTGCAACAGCAATGTCTCGATTATTGAGTTTTGAACAAGAATTGGATGACGACGATGATGAAGATAATGATGAAGAAGGCGCGGATGTAAGTGAAATAGAAGTTCAAAATCGGAATAAGCCCGCAAATATTGAAAAAAGTACAATTTTAGACATTGAAACATCTCAACCCGCTCCACAAGCAACAGAAATTGAATCAAAAAATAAAACGACGTGGAAATCAGTGCAGTTACCTGACGCAATCGCTATTGATAGTTTTTGTCGTGAAGCTTTGAAGAAAACTTTCAACACAATGGACCAGCTACCAGAAACTGTTACTTCTGGTGCTGATTTGTTGGCTGTCCTCTACCGCCGTCACACTCCAGATATGAAACACAAATTTTTGTTAACTTTAGTTCAGAATATCACAGATTGGGCTGAAAAAATGTTGCACAATCTAAAGGCCCGTGATGCTTTGAATTCTAGCAAACGCGAAGAAATACTCATAGGCCGATATGGAATAAAGCTATATATTAGGCTTAAGGTCGGTTGTTTGCTGCTGGACGATATTTATAGAGATATGCGTAAAACCTTTTGCATGGCAATTCGACATGAAAAGTCACTGAGCACTCTAATCATGTTGTTGCACAAAATTGAATCCATTTTACAAGAACACATTGCGCTTGGGGCGCCACCAATTACTCCGCGATGGCTACAGCATTTGATTGAATTCATTGATTCAATTGATAATGCTTGTCATATAATGCAACGTAAAACAAACATGCTAGCAGTCACAACAAAAATATGGAAATGGTTTGATTCTCCAGCTGGAAAATGGAATGCATATTCAAATTCCAACAATGAAATAATACATAAAGCTTTTATTTCCGGAGAACGATCAGTACGCATCACATGCGGCAGGCAAAAATACACAATTAACTTTAACTGTATGTCACAAGTAAATGAAGCCACTGGTAATCATAGACCTATCATTTTAGGTCTTAAAGTTACCGAACTCACTGATGGAATTTCAAAAATTGAATCATCCATTATAACATCTGAAACTTCTTCTGATTCCGATTCTGGAGATCAATCGGAGATAGCTGATCAAAGTGCAGTGAACACGCGGTCTGCTGGATCCCAGGCAGCAGCTGACATTCTTCCTCAATCCCGCTCTTCATCAGACGGTGGAAGCATAGATTCTATTGCTGTTGTTAATACGGAATCATGTGTATCAGGACTATTTGAAATCGATGACGAGAGCAAGATCGAAGAAGAAATCGGAGAAGGATTGGAATCTGGTTTAAATAGAATAGTTCTTCATGAAGAACCAACAGGCTTACAACAGTATGATACAGGTGCTATCGTCAGTTGTCTAGCACGTTTGATGCGTCCCAAGTTAGCCATTGATTTGGATACAATAAATTCCATTTTGAAACTATGTGTAAAACTTACAAAAGATGCAGAGAGTGCAAAAGTGTTCGCAAATAATGGTGGCATCAATCTGTTATTGAGTATGCGTCAAATGTGCGGCTATATGGGATTCCCCACGTATGCCATTTTGCTAATCCGACATGTTCTAGAAGAACCTCAAACTCTGCTCGCAACTATGGAACGAGTAATTGCATCTCGTACTATGTCAGTGATTCCAAGCAATCATCGTGATTTAATTTTTGTGCTTAGGCAAATGAGCTCAGCTGTGTCACGTGATCCAAAAACGTTCATGCGTGCTGCCTCTAATGTTCTTCGATTAGATAATAACATCATGAAGGGCAAATCAAATTGCTATGACGATACTCGACTCATAGTGAAAGCATCAACAATTATAAGAAAAGCAGGGCCAACATCATCATCATCAGTCGATGAAAATGTAGCTAGTTGCAGTAACGTACACTCAAACGAAAATGATATATCAACTGGCGTCATCAAAGACTTACTAAAAGCTCTTCTTTTGCCATGCATACATTTCCCACCACCACCAGCGGCACGAACACCATACAAAGAAAAAACACCTTTGACTTTTGGGGGACTTGCGTCTGTAACGAAAGCTTCTAGTTCAGCAACGGATGCAGGTTCTTTCGACAAAACTCAAGCAGATGATAGTCAAAGTGACCAATGCTGTGGATGGCATGTTCCAAGCAGTAGTCACTTACATGATAAACCCTTGCTTACAAGGTCCACTATTTTAAAAATTCTTGCCGATGCAGTTCGATCCTATCAAACATTCGCCCCCAAATTGATCACCGAACATGTGTACTACGCCAAAGACAGTGTTCTCATAAAACAGGATCAATCAGCTTTATCATTTATTCTGGACAACTTTTTGCCCCTGAAAGAAAACTGTCAAGATCGTGAGGTGAGCACAATGGCTCGTGTTCTAATAACATCACTTTCCGACTGCGTTGACCAACTTTCAGTTCAGAATACGGTTATAAGCGAAGTTAAAGCTGCAATACAACGAGCTATTAATTTGCCAGAATGTTCAGATAAACACATGCGCTTACAGGTGTTTGTCGGGCTTTTGCCTACAATGATTGACAATCCAATGCCATTGAATAAGATAACTCCTCATCGAAATGAAATACTTTTGATACTCTTACGCAAAGGAATAATGACAGATTTGGCAAAAATGATTCTGCATCTTGATCTCTCTAATCCAAACTCGGTAACAACTTTAAATGCTGTTCTCAAACCAATGGAAACACTTCTAAGACTTACAATTTCCCCTGGATTATCAACAAAGAAAAAAACATCTCAAATGCAATGTGACCGGCGAAGCCGTGACCAGCTTTTAAATGCTGCCCAAGGTTCGAATAGTGGAACAACTACTATACATACATTATCAAGACGATCAACAAATGATTTAGATGGAGATCATATTATCCTTGATGTAATGGCTGATCGTCCGCGAGCTTCTGGCTTCTTTTTCACCGGCGATTCAAGAACAAGCGAACAGGTTTGAATTTTGCAAGTATTATTATCGTATTGATGTTAATGATAAATTTTCTCTCCCTCTTTGAAGTTTAACAATATCTTTGATGGTATTCTAGGAAATGATCAAGAATACTTCAATGATGGCGTATTTCGACATCTAAATGAAGGCTTAAATGATACTGAAAGTCCAAATGCAGATGCAGCTTTTGAGACGAGCAGTGAATCAAGTGACTCGGAATCAAATGCATCAGAAGACAACGATGAAAGGGATGGCGATGATGATGGTAGGTCTTTATTATTGAAAAGCAGAAAATAACTTAGCATTTATATGAACCTCCTTTTGTCTGTTAAATGTTTTCAACTAAATATTAAAAATTCTAATACTGCTAATAATAATGATACTCTAATAATTATGATTTGTTTCCAGATGGTAATGAAGAACACGGTGAGGAACGTAGTGAAGCTGATGCCGATGAGGAAACACGGCAATTTATTGAAATTTTTGACCATGCGTATGCCCCAGATCAGCCAAGAGCTGCCACAAGTGATCGTCGGTTGGATGGAGTTCCTATCATTCGTTATACTGTATCATGTAAGTAACAAGATTCACACTTGCCAAAAATTGAGATTAAGTGGAAAAATAAAAATAAAATTAAAAATAAAATATTTACGGTTTCTTTGGAGAATGAAAAGACATGCTGATTGCATCTTCTTATTAAAAAAACAAAAGTAGAAGACCAGTGATTGCGTTACTTTCCTTAATTCTCAAGTCGAAGGCTTGAACGTTAAAGTTCTGACTTAAGTTATACAAATGTTTTTCATGAGTGTACGGTGCCTTACGAGGAAGTGAGAAATCTGCAAAGAGTATCTTTTGATTGATTTTTTTTTAACTAATTTATTCGAATGCGCCCTTTTGAACTAAAACTTAATACTAATCTAATTATTTTAGCTAATTTGAATCCTTCTGGATCAGGAACGAGTAGTGGTGCATCAACCAGTGGCGCTGGTAGTGGAAGTAATCTTGATAATTTAGTTTTAGTGCATCAAACACGCCCACGTAATACCAATGCCAGTGTTCTAAGTCGTTCGTTTAACCCCATACACCAACAACAACTCCCAGGCATTAACTTAGGCTTAGTTCGTTCTTCGCCAGCTACTGGTCCGAGTACCAGTGCTAGAAATAATAACAGCATCGATGACGGTAATAGACTTTAGCGTCAAGCAAACAATTACAACCATACTAAGATTATATTTTTAAGATTTGATTGCACGTTTTAACTATTACATTCATCATGGGCAACCATTATCAAGTGGATCGGGAGCAGGTTCTAATCCAACTGTACCAAGCAGTCTGAGCAACCAACTCGGTGGAGGTGGTAATTTGGGATCATCTAGTAGTGTTCAGTTTGGAACTAATGCAAGCATTACTGTAGGTGCCGAAGACTCAAGTGAAGGTCGTGTTCCCAGCTCCATCAACAGATTACAACGTGATTCTCGACGATTACTATTAGTTGATCAGCAGTATTGCACATCACATTCATTTAACAATTCCGATGAAAATCAAAATGAACTTTTCAATCAAGATGGTGAGTATTGATTTCACTCGCTATAAACTTAGAACTTACTTTGTATTCAATTTTGTTCAGCACTACATTGGTGGCTTGAAGAAGCCAAACATTTGGATATGGAATCCCAACCTGATATATGCTTAACAGTGGCTCACCAATTAATTCCAGTATTACAAGAATTACGTGCAAAGACAAAGAGGAGAAAGAGGAAAACAGCTTCTGTTATAACCCAAGCTGGATCAACTGATGAATCAGCAAAAACTCAAGGACAAGAATCAAGTGGTATTAGTACTCCAAGTGTGAATATAAACACACCATCCGTACAAAATAATACGTCACCTAGTAACAGACGAAGTGCAATTCCCATTTTGCTGCCAAGAAATTCTGATTCACGTGATGTTAATAATCAATCGTCGGACATTGTAGATCCTATAATCGAATTTAATTCTCTGAATGATGAAGAAATTGATAACCAGGATGTCGATACAAGTAATTAGATTTTATGTTCGGTTCTATTTGAATTCAAAACAATGATGGTTTGTTTAACAGGTGGGGCAACAACACAAGCCAACTCTAATGTTAGGCTGTCTCCGGTCAATAGCCGTAATATAACAACAGGTAATTAAAGAGTATTTAAAGCTGGAATCAAGGTTAAACTGATGTTCGCTATTAAGGGCGCGATTATTAAGGTTGAATTGTATATTTTTTTTTTGGTTAAGGAAGAAGATATGTGGCTATTTCACAAGAAAATTACTTATAAATAACGGTAAAATAATGAAAGGCAAGAAACATTGCGGCGGTACACGAGAGATGCAAACGTTTCTGTTAAACTACTATCACCTATCATTTTTTAGTTCTTTTAAGAGACTCAAATGGGTTATTGGAGCACCTGCTCAAATACGGTAATTTTACTCGAGCTTTGGACGAATATAAGACTTATAGATTGCAGCCGGATCAAAAGGGGTAAACATTTTCTTTTGTGGTCATTCCACAAAAGTTAGGAAATGGGTTGCGCTTTAATGACAGAAGACAGCATTGAGTTTTGTAAGCATTAAATATGCTGTAAGCAAATTCGCTTTTTTTTGTGAGCTGACGAAGTAATATTCGCACATTCTTTACAAATGACCAAACATTTTTACATCCTTTGGTACTTTTTATTATTTTTTTTATGGATCAAAAAAATGATTGGTGGAAGAGTGTACTCGGAAAGACTAAAATTAGGTTTCTCATTTCATCCTCCCAATCATTTAAGCGCATTCCAGGCGCAACTTGTAATCAAAGAAGATTTTTCTTGGTCACATCTTCTGAGGCAGGTAAAAAGATAGCTAAAAAATCTCTAGACTATGTATCTAAAAATTCTTAAACAGTCCAAAACTGCCGATCATCTGTCGTTGAGGTGCAAAAGCTCAACATTTATCTTTGTGTGGTGCCAAACTAAGATGCGATAAAGAGAACAAACCTTAGGTGGAATATCACCACTTTCTTGGCGACAAAACAAAGTTGGTCACTATTGCTTTAGAAGTTGATGGATAAAGAGGAGGAGGATAAAATTCTTTACCCTTTACATACATAACCTGCTTTTTCCCAAAAACGTAGATTCCATTGACGAGACTGCTTTTAAAACATTAATCCGAGTGAGCTGGCAAATATTGAAATAAGTAATCTAACACGCTTCATTGGGTGCTCAAAATGGTTTAAAGAGTAGAGAAATACATTCCTAGATACATGTTGTATAACATATAACAACGGACTAATATTAAAATTAAAAAAAAAATCGGACCATCCGTTCTAGGGTTTAACGAAAACGAACATAAGGCAACTTATTCTAAATTTTTACTTGCGACTTATAGGTACTATAAGGCAAGTTATGCATTTGTAAAAAAAATCGAACTCGAGATTTTGATCAAAGTTGACATTACGATGATAGCGAAGACAAAAAAGTGGGTCTCGCATTTTTAATTTTTTCCCCCCACACGTTTTTTTCTTTTTTTTTTTAAGACCAAAAATAACGATACGAATTTTTTTCGAAATTTTATAAATATTTTTTTTTCTCAAAAACTGCTCGACAGATTTAAAAAATATAAAAACACAAAAAAATTCATTTAGTTAAAGCTAGGTAATGGTTGAAAAAAAATTTCCGAAAATTTTTTATTAAGGGTACCCCCATGGAACCATTTTTTTGTTTTTGATTTTCTCAAAAACGGTACAACCGATTTTGATCATTTTTGTTTTGCTAAGGCTCCTCAGAATTTTAAATTGAATTGTGTATTCAAATTTTCCAAACAATTTTTTTTTTGATTTTTAAAAAAAACTTCAATTTTTTTTTTCAAAACTCAATATTTCGAAAACCCCATGCTAGATTTTTTTTTAAACTTGATAATTAAAAGTTTCTTAATATAATCTACAAGATGTGAGAAAAAAAATTTATTTTACCTAAAAATAAAAGTACCCACCATAAAAATGTTAAAAAATTAAAAAAATGGTTTTCCAATCGTTTTTTTCTCGAAAACGGCGCCTAGAATTTTGATAAAATTTTTGTTCGTTCAATTAATTTGTATGACATTTAATTTAATTGAAATTAAGATATTACAGCTTGTACCTACCATAGAACCAATTTTTTTCGAATTTTGAATTTCTCATTATCCACATAACGGATCTTAATGAAATTTTTTATAGAGAAGCTTCTTAAAAGTCTAAAACACATTCCATTTCAAACCTTTAAAATAAATATTTTTTGAATTTTTGAAAAAAAAAATTATTTTTTCTTTTTTTGAAAATTCGATATCTCAGAAACGGCTCAATATTTTTGTTTGTAAATTTAATTTTTATTCGAACAATAATAAAAACTTTAAATTGGCGTACCAAATAACCACTACAACTACTTATAATTTTTGTTATGCGTAAATTCATATTTGCATAGCATTCTGTTTTTGTTTCTTACTAAAAAAATTAATTTTATCCTTATGAACAGTTTTCTCTAATAACATTCGTTTTTAAAATTCCTAGTCTATTACATAGGAGCAAGTTCGTGCGACCCAGTCCTGCATTTTATTTTTGTATAATTTGCACAAACTCAAGGGCAGTCATAACCCTTATAATGTTACATTGTAACATAGTTCGAGCGTTTAGATAAAGTGGAGAGGCATCAACAGAAACAAAAGTTTCCGTAATAGATGTGCATCCAATAAGTTTAAGGGCTCTATTCTGAATTCTATCCAACAGGTTACAATGAGTAATGGGGGCCCAGATATGGGAGTTATACCAGTGGCGATTCCTGATCTTTAGTATTGGGTTAGCGCCATGGTGTAAGGAAAAAATTGTAGTTTTTAATTTAATTTTTTTTAAATTTTATTAATAAGGAAAACAAAACACAAGCAATACTTTATAAATTAATAACATAAGGTAAAATGTTTAAAAATGTATCGATGCATTAATTCGGTTCGTCGTTAAACGGTAGCAAAACTTTCGATGACTTGATTATAAATTTCGTCACTTGCTTTAAATTCTTTTAAAAGAACCTTTTCTTTAGACATAAGAGCCGAGTAGCTCAATTTCTTGTGACCATGAGTACTTCGAAAGTACGTTTTTATTCTCTTCAATGCATAAAAGAAGCACTCCTTACACGCCGTTCAAGCTGGAGTTTTATAAGCTTGTACACCTGCTAAAAACTGTCGGCGACGTTTAACTCCACCCAGAGTAAGATATTAAATGGAGTTATCGCTTTTAAAGTCTCAGCTGATGTCGTACCTTTTGGCTATATAGAATCTGCGTTTTCATGAAAAAACATTCAATTCATTCTTTAATTGAGTAAATTCAAATATGTTTGGTCAGTTCGTAATTAGATTTTTATTTACTTCTTCAGGAAAATTTGTTTTTTGGCGTTATTAAATAAATTTGTTCCCGTTCAGTTAATCGAAATATTTCAGTTATTCGATTGTTGCCAACCTTTTTAATATCTTCATGCTTAATTTGTTTCATTTATATCAAATTGATCATTTTGAAGTTTTCGTTTTTTAGAATGTGTTAAAGCATCACAAAATCACGTTTTAATTAATATCTCAGCCCGACATAAAACAATTTATTGCTTTTATAACAATATTTTCTATCAACTTGCGTAAAATGCAATTTGTTTAAATTGTAGGAAATCACGAGGACTTAAAAAATAAAAAGTGCATCGTTAAATGAGCTTTTTTCTTAATAATCATGAAAAAATTATTTTCAAACAACAACAAATTATTTTAACTTACTATAACTTCTTTTTTATTTGTTTAAACAATTTTTGTGTTCTATATAATATACTTAATAGTTAATGTTATTATGAATAAATATATGTTTTATTTTTTTCTGTAATGGGTGCGAGATATTCGCGAAAGATAAAAAAATTACACAAAACACATTTTACCAATAACTTTTGTAAAAAAAGTTGTCAGGTAGTACAAATTTGGTTTCAAGCCTTTCTCATAATGTCCCTATTGATCCATTAAAAAAAAAATAGACCATGCGCCCAAGGTCAGGCCCTTTTTCATGACGCTTTGACTTGATTTATACATTCTCAACTTTTATCTGAATTCCATTCAAATGACCACTCATAAAGGAAGCCTCATCGTTGGCCTGGGCCATAACTTTATATTTTATGTTATATTTTTCCAATTGACCTGTGACTAATTGAAGTGAATCTTCTGCTGTTCGCCCAGAACTTAGATCATGGATTTTCTAATTAAAGTAATACCGAAACACAACGAACAATTGGGATTTCATTTGAATGTCAAAAGATTCATCAAGAATAATAGCAACAAAATAAAGCTATTTAATTTTTGCAGAGGTATGACATGTTTAAAAGCACAGACACTGCTTTGATCACATCATTTTGCCATTGAGGTACCTTTATAACCCCTTGCCGTTTCGTATTGTTTAAATACATTTAAAAACTTAATAGTTTTCTCGGTTTAGAAACGAAACAGATTAATTTTGGCCTCTAAGAATCAAAAAATTAAAATTTTAAAAAATCAATATAAGGACCACCCTAAGATACCTTGATACAAAAAAATTAAAAAAAAAAACAAGATCACACCATCGTCCTTCAGAGTATCAAAAATATCTATATTTATTCATATTAAAAATCCAGTCAAATACAAAATATATATATGTATATGTACTTAATTAATTTCACACTGATTTATGGATTTATTTATGTTTATTTATTACTAAACTTTTGAGATTTAGTATCTAACTTAATATCGCCAGATTTAAAGGCCAATCAAATAACAACACAAATAATCAGACCCTTTCCTTCCTTGTTTTTTCTACTGCATACAAGCAAGAGAACGCACACAAAATTTACCTGCTACTGCTACTATACGACTATACCTACTCCTCTTTCATTCAACCTGATGTCTCTCTTGTTTGATCGCAATTTTTTGCGCTAACGCTTTCATATTATTTAGCTGGGCTTTGCTTAGGACATGTTGTAGCCAAACGATGTTGTATTGTATAAATTGTATTAAATTTGTTAGCGCAAATTTTCGCGCTATAAATTCTTCAAGGGATATATTTTTGCATGAGAGTTTTGTGTTGCGTTTGTGTTAGTAAATATGATTTTAGAATAGGAATGTGGGTAGGTTAGGTATTTTTGTGTATTTATGTCAATGGTGTTATATTGTAGGAAATTTGGTATCGCAAATTTTAACGCTAAGGTATACTTTTAGTATGGTAGTTTTGTGTTGTGTTTAGGAAAATATGATTTGAAAGTTACGTTTTCAATATAAAATGTACATCATAGTAGTACTTACTTATTTAAATTCTTGGTTTAGCGGCGATAAACCTGCTAACTGAGAGGAATCGCCACTGAGTTATACTTAAGTTTGTGGCGGATGTATGCCTTAGTCAGATCAGAAGGGGAATACAAATTCTTGCATCTTTTAAGAAAACCTAAGCAGTTCCCTGCAAACTAAAATATTTGAGCACCCGTTTTTAGTACGACCTATTTTTTTGCTGCAATTCATAGGATCTGGGATGTATACATCAACTTGACAGTTGATCCCACCAATTTGGGTCTGCGAATTCGATCGAAAGGGATAATTTATTTGGGAAGGGCTCTACCAGCCATTTTCTAAATTGTGTGCCTTTCATTTTGGGTTTTACAATTGCTACGGTTCAAGGGTGCCTCTAATGTTACGGGTTGAACTCTTTGGGTTTTACAATTGGAAGACTGGTGGGGATCGAAATGTTTTTTGGGAAAACTAATATTAAATAATTGCATTGACAAAATTGAGGGGAACTTGCTATTTATACACGTCTTTACACGGAAGATTACCGAATATATTTAATGATAATTTTTTTTGTAAAAACTTTTAGAGCCTGACGTTGTTGAAAGTTGTGATGATTCCAACTCAGAAGATGAACCTCTTACACCACAAGAAGTTACCAACCAAACCGGTCGTCAATCAAACCAAAGTTTAGGTGAGACCGATGTCAATTAATTAATAAATCTGAATTTTATTTAATTTGTATTAATTTTATTCTTGTAATTATACGTTAGCAGCGAACTTACACCAACGAATAGCTGTAGCCGCCTTAGCTGAAGCTGCTTTGGTGCCGCTGCCAGACGACGATGAAGACGAAGATGAGGATGACGATGAAGAAGAGGAAGCCGAACCAGAGGAACGTCAAGAAAATGATGAAAATGACGACAATGACGATGAAAACGAGGAAGACGGAGAAGACGAAGAACTTAATGTAGAAGATGTTATAATGGACTTTGATGATGAAATTCAAAACGTTTTATCTCAGGTAGGCAAAAGAACACAAAGGACACAAACTACTCATAAAGCTTGAGTATTTTGTTTTTATTTTATTTAAATGATAATAATATAGGAACGTAAAGCTATAGAGGAGTATTTTCTTATAAAAATGGATTTATTATAAAAAACAAAGAAAATGACAAACTACAAAAGCAGTTCAATATTACTTTCGTGATTTTTTATTTATAACAATATTCTAGACATTGTGAATAACAAATTTAATTATAGTATATCGGTTTCGTGCAGTTTTCAGCACCAGCTCACCCACAGGAAACAGCCAGTGAAACTATGGTACATAGTTATAGCACAGTTTCCGAAAGTGGAGACACAAGCTCAAATCAAAATACCGAAAACAATTCAGAACCATCGGAAGCAATAGCTTCATCCTCAATATCGAATGTGACATCAGGAGCATTAGCATCAACATCTTCAAATATTATCAATACTCCACCTTCTGCAATTGATAATTTGTCTGCAAGAGCACTGCCAATCGTCGAAGGATCGCCTAACAGAGTTCCAACTGGCGCAACATCAAGAACTAACGAAATGAGTCCTGAAGTTCGTCAGGTACTCGGTGATCTTCAGATACCTGAAGGTGTGGATCCTTCATTTTTAGCTGCTCTGCCAACTGAAATGCGTGAAGAAGTTATTCAAGAGCATTTACGTGCACAACGCAACCGCCAGAGAGCTCAACAAAACGCAATTGAAACTGAACACGAATCATTAATCGAAGTGAATCCCGATTTTTTGGCTGCTCTTCCTCCAAGTATTCAAGCTGAAGTATTATCGCAACAACGTATTGAACAACAGAGACAGGCAGCACAGACAGCCAATCCTAATGACCCCGTTGATGCTGCAGCATTTTTCCAAAACTTACAACCTTCTCTAAGACAAGCGGTGAGAACCTCTAATTTAGATGACTTTTTCAATATATACCTTTTAGCAAAATACAGAGTGAATATCATTAACTGTTTTATTTATATTATTAAATTGTAGATATTGACAGATATGGAAGACTCACAGATCGCAAGTTTGCCTCCTGATTTAGTAGCAGAAGCACAAAATCTAAGACGAGATTGGGAACATCGCAATCGCCAAACTCTGCATGAGCGTTTAGTTACTCACTCCCAAGCCAACTCAACTCCAGCTATAGGTGGAACAGGTAAGTTCTTGGCAATAGCTACTATCAGAAAAGTTGTATTATATGGAATGATTTCAAACAAAATTTTTTCGCTGAGAAAAACTTGACAGAAATAACCATGATTGTTACCTTTTATGAGTTGTAAATATTGTATCATGGATTTATTGCAGTTTTAGATGCGAGATATCAGTATGCATACGATCTCAGAATGCTCTAAAATTAAATTAAATTTAATACAGCACAATATAAATCTCCGTTTTGAATCTAAAGCTTAAAAATAAATAAATAAAAAATACAACATACAAAAAAATTTATTTGTATTGTGTTCAATTTTTAATACATTTTATTTTAGTGCTTTTTGATGTACTATATTTTTCGTTTTTCCATCTGTTAAAATTATTAAGGCAGATGGCTTGCCTGTACGTGAAGATGCAACATATAGTTGCCCATGCGCAAATACTGGAACCTCTAAGTTAATACCACATATTCCCAAAGATTGGCATTATACCTTATTAATTGTAATGGCAAAAGCAAGTCATATAGGAAACTGCAGACGTTTGAAATCGAATGATAAATAAGTTGGAATCATTGGAATTCTCGGAATTAAGACAACTTCACCTTTGTATTTCCTTTTTAAAATTGTTGCTTCGATCACATTGTTAAACCACCTTTTTACTGCAAGTCTTGTACTCGTATCATTGCAAAGCCGAGATTGATTAATATTGCGTATCATTATTATCGGCGCGCCAACTTTTAATGGTAGATAATGTGGTGGCAAATCAAGAATTTAAAAATTCAGTGGGATAATTCACAACATCATCTTGATTCATAACTGTGTCGATGGACTTGTATGCAAAAAATTGAGTTGGTATTTTATTCAGAATGTCTGCATTGATATTATTTACGTCTTTATTTTTTCCAGCCAAAATTGCCCTTTCACTCAACCAATTATGATTATTGAGTTGTTGTGCTATATTTGGAAAAACACTATTAATCAATTCTTGTTTTGATTGAGTCTTTCGACAGAAATTGGTTGGTAGTGTTACTAAGCCAGTTGAATTATCAACATGTAATTTTCCATCTCCAATATCCAATAACTGTTTAGAAAATTCGGCTGCTGTAGCTCGAGGATTAATAGACAATGTTTGGCGAAAACCACCTACTAACAATATCAAGGCACCACTAAAAATCCGTTGATTCCCACGTAAATCTTGCAACGTTCTATCTAACGCTTCCAAAGACTTTTTGTGAGCCATCGTACATTCATCCCAAACGATGCAAAACTTTTGCCATGCCTGGATTCTTAAAAATTTAACATGTAGGTGTTTCAGTAGCATGCATGTTCAATGGCAATTTAAGTGCAGAATGTGCAGTTCGACCGCCTTCCAATAAAGTTGCTGCAATTCCAGAAGAAGCGAGTGCCAATCCAATCAATCAATCAAAAATGTTTTTCCAGTTCCACCAGGTGCATCTAAAAAAAACATTGCTACTCTTTCATTACGAACAGCATGCAAGATTGTATCATATACACGCTTCTGTTCAATATTTAATTTTGGAACATTTGACCGCACAAATGCCTCCAATTCAACACAATCATAACATTTGATTTGATTTGATTCAGCATTTCCATGTTGAATAAATCTTGCGCCGAACGATTAGGTGCTATCATTCCCAACTGAGATAAAGCTTTATTTGCAATAATTGACATACAAATATCTTCAATCAAAATAAGAGCTTCGTTGTGGATTTCCGGATTAATTAGCAAATTTGGATTTGAATTAATGGTACGTAATCTACGTTAAATATCATCTGACAATTCATCTTGATGGTTGTGCCATAATTCAAGCGAATTTCAAGGTGAAAATGTTGAAATTATTATTGCGAGAGCCAATGATCGATTTGATGATGGATCCTTTAAAAGAGAAGCACTGACATTTAAATATGGTTCATTTGACAAATCTGCAAATGAAATACATCGAATTCAAAGAATAATGTAATCGATCGAATCATTTAAGCGAAACATTAATTGTACCTATCGAAATAGAACTTGTGTCTTTGATTTTGTTAAATGAGGAAACAGAAACATTCTTCTCTTTCTCATTTTTTTAAAGTCATATTTTCCAGACATAAGTTAATCAGATATCAAACTTAAATCCAAATTATCTTCATGCCATTCTTTACATTGAAAAACTCCCGTCAAATTTTTTAAATCACTGGCATATAATATATATATATATATATATATATATATATATATATATATATATATATATATATATATATATATATATATATATATATATATCAGTGGCGTGGCGTGAATAATTTTAAATGGGAACCCGTTATAAAATTTTGTCACCTGTAAAAATGAAAAAAAAAATCTTAGAACCTTAAAAACAACATTTCTAGTAGGGATATGGTATCTACAAATGCATTCCACATTGACTTGGCAAAAAATGTGTAGCTATATTTTTTATACTTCAAGACATTAATATTTCAATCAACAATGAGCTTGAAACATAATAAAAAAGGACCTCTTTTTAGACACCACCCCCTTCGTCGGACATAACTGCGGCACCTTCCTAGGAATTGTTCTATTAACTTTTCCTTGCAATCATATGTGTCAAGAATATAAAATATATGATGGGACAACTCATCTGCATTAAGACTCGCCCTAACGTCTTGTGTTCCATTCTCAGACAAGAACCGAAATATGGCACTGAGTTGTCCCCTATGCCTCAAATCTGATGTTTCGTCGATCGTAATCGACACGAACCGAGCTTCTATGATTTCTGTTTTAATTTCAGATTTAATAACAGCCGCGATACTATGTATCAAGTCATTTTGAATATCGTTGCCCTATAACACTACTCTAAATAGGATTCCATTAAAATGTCATAGGTACTTATATGTTGATTTCCTTTGCACATAAGAAATCAATTTCTGTGTGAAGGTTTTGATCCCTCGCCAGATTTTGCGTTCCTTTACACCCAACAAAAATTTATTTTTCTGACAGAGATCAAAATCTTTAAATCCATATTTAAAGAGGGATTTAGATGTGATGTGATACATGAAACGCGCACTCCAAACAAAAAATTTCGATCTGGGATCGAAATCCCTGGCGTGTAAGCGAAAAAAGGATAAAATATAAACTATCAACTATCCTTACTAAAATTATTTGGTTTCTCCGAAAGGTAATCTGTTAAACAGCAATCTACATTTATCAAAGACATTTCCAAGACAAAATCTAGAACTGCCCTAAAATTAAGAAGCTAAATTATTTTATCATAGATAATAGTTGGTAATAAAAGGAATTAAATCTTCACTTTAACATCTAACTTTTCACTATTTTTAATTAAGTTCAAATTGGCTTTTCAAAACACTAGATTAATTTGAAGTTATTGAACCTGTGCAACACAGCCTTTTATTGAATGCCAATTGAATCTAAATTTAAATTCCTATTAAAAAAAAGCAAATGCATTTTATTTGTCCAGAGTAGCGATATGCTAAATTTATACTGCTGACAAATTGCCATATATTCTACCATGATTTCTTTCATAATTCAAAATTTTCACAGTAAATTTGCAAAAATATCAATGGTGCATTTAACATAAGCATGCAAATCAACATCAAATTCAAAATCAAGAATCAACAATACCCACATGCCATATTTGTATTTACATACATATATGATATATTTTAAAGAAAAAAAAACAACAAATAAGTCGAAGAACACCGTCTTATTTCTTACACAAGGTTGAAAAAAGGCGAGCACCTGAACTCCTGCAATGTATTATCTTCCTACTGAAATACAATTCTAATTGCTAAAGGCAGAATAGAATACAAATAATTCCAACTCCTACTGGTATACATCGAAAATTTTATAAGACTGAATGTAGCGTCTTATTTTTTGGATATAAAAGCGGATGTTGAACAAAGAGGATCCGAAACATAATGCTTGGGGAAGAAAGGGATATAAAACAAATAAATAAGACGGTGATTGAAAAGTTTACGTCGGAGTATTTTTGTGACTCTCTTGATTAATGTTGGTTGCGGATTGTGGAATGTGTTTGGATAAAGTAAAGTATAAGATACAAACGCGAGGCAGAAAGGGTAACTTAAACTTATTCGATGTTTATTTGGTAGATTGTGTTATTTGTGGATTTTCTAAAAGGGAAGACGATAGGAATCGTGTTATATGGACGCCACGCCACTGATATATATATATATATATATATATATATATATATATATATATATATACATATATATATATATATATACATATATATATATATATATATACATATATATATATATATGTATATATATATATATATATATATATACATATATATATATATATATACATATATATATATCAGGGACGAAGCGTCCATATATTGAGTGGAATGAGTGCTTCCGTTGAACCATTTGAAAAAATCGTACCTAGCTAGGAATTAAATTCAAAATTCCAAATTGTATTAATATTTTTATTATAATATTTGTATTTATTAATGAATCTTCATTTACTCTGTAAATTACATTCCAACATCATTATGACAACATTATCATCTTTTACTAAAATTACACTAAAGGAAATCAAGATCTCTCTGGTTATTACAACTTAAAATGCCACACTACAAACCAACTGAGAATGCGCAACATCACTCCATTATTTATAATGCTCAATCTCATGAAAGTTCTTGCTAAAATGCTTAACAGATATGCATTCCTTATTATCGCCTCCTTAACTCAATTTCAAAATACCCTTTCACTTCAAGTCAACTGAAAATATACCTACAACAATATTCACAAAATGCTCAAACAATAATGATTCTCAAACAATATTACAGAATGCACAACAGCTGGGCATTCCATTATTTCGCATACTTAACTTAAATCTCAACCCAAAGGCAAAATAATTTTGTCTCGTTTCTTGCCTTTTGCCCAATGTGTGAAGAATGAGTTGAGTGAATGCATTACGAGAATTTCCTACAAGAGATAGATAGAAAAACAAAGATGTATCTATTGAGTTGCTTATTGTCTCAAACTGATAATGAGTTTAATATCATGGACAAAAGGAGTAGAAAAGTTTTATTTTAATATAATGTGTGTGCAAATTTAGGTGCAATTCATAACTATCAGGAAACAAACAAATAATATGAATTTAAAAGGTGGTAGTTTTTTAATTATTTTCGTGGTACTAAATACAATCCACCTGTTTTCTGTTTATTTTTTGTTATTATAAAAAAAGTGGTCAAAAACAGTATTTCTAATATTCATATCTGAGTTTTCTTGACTTTCCAGCAGAAATATAACTAAAGGTTATTGTCAATTATGAGAATTTTAAATCAAAAAACCTTCAAGGAATCTTAAGATTTTTAATATCCCGTAATAATGGCATCTGTAGAGAGATTATATTCATGTTTTAAGAGAATTAAATATTTTTTTTAGAAATAAATGTGGACAAGAAAGGTTATCTACTCGTAGCTTAGTTCTCATTAAATCGTACTTAGATAATTTTGCCTTAAAAGAAAAAGGATAAATCTTTGCGCAAGGCATTAAGCTCTTTTTTTAAATTAGACTTTACTGTAATATATTATTTATATATATTATTTTATGTGTATTATCATTAAGTGGATTTTAAAAGGTTGGATCTCAAAGGTCTTTCATTTTTGGTTTTATGTTCAGTGCTTCCGCTATCGAAAAAGTCACGCCTCGTGCCTGATATATATATATATATATATATACATATATATCTATATATTATTAGTTGTGTTCAAAAAAATAGGAGTGATTCTTTTTAAAGATAAAATCGCAATTCAATAGTTAAATAAATTATTTTTATTTACTTTTTCTTTTGTACAAGATAGACAATGCAGTCATGTGTTAATTATGCTTATTGACTACTTTGCTTGAAACAAATATTATAGTAAAAACATAATTTTTCTTAAAATTAGGTAAAGAGGAACTGTTCAAAATAATAGGAGTATTTCATTTCATGTACAGAAAAACGAAGAGAATAATTAAACTTAAAGTTTTTTTTTTCAGTACTTTTTTGAGAAACCTTTGTTTTTTATTATTGCTGCACATCTGCGTGGCATGGAGTTGACTAGGGTCCTACAGCGCTCAATTGGTATTTGATGCCATGCTTCCTGAACTGCATCCCATAATTGCCGCGAATTTGAAGGTATCCGCTGGGAAACACCCTTTTTAACATCTGCCCATAAATTTTCTATGGGATTAAGGTCAGGTGACTGAGCTGCCCATTGCATAACCTCAAGCCCATTGACCCGAAGCCATTCCTTAGCAGGCTTACTCGTTTCGGGTCGTGGTCTTGCTGGAATACCCATTTTAACGGCATCTTCCATTCAGCATGAGGCAGCATCACTTTGGACAAGATATCCACATAAACCCGCTGATCCATTGTGCCAATTATTTGCTGTATGGGGCCAATACCACTATAAGAGATACTGCCCATGCCATCACCTTAGCACCTCCATGCTTAACAGTTTTAACGGTGTACTGGGGCCTATATTCAGTATTTTCTGGACGTCGTACGTATTGCCTGGAACCAGTTCCACCAAATAAAACAATTTTTGTTATATTTACCGAAGGAGAAATGACTTGTTTACCAATAAACACATGGTAAAATAATAACTTGGAGAAATTTTATAAAAGCACTCCTATTATTTTGAACACAGCTGTATATACCAAGCACAGCGGTGTCACTTTTTACTTGCGATATAGGTACTATAGGGCAAGTTCTGCATTTGGAAAAAAAATCGAACTCGAGATTTTGATCAAAGTTGACATTACGATGATAGCGAAGACGAAAAAAGTGGGTCCGACAATTCCGTCTGTCTGTCTGTATGTCTGTATGTCTGTACCTCGAACTACAGCCTAAACTACCGGAGGTATTTTCTTCAAACTTGGTAGTTAAGGGTCTTCGGTGATTCCCTAGAGGAGAAATTGAAATTTTTTTTTAGCTCCAAAACTAAGGGTACCCCCCATACACCCGTAATGCAAAATCTTATTTATCTCGAAAACGGCTCTAACGATTTTGATAAAAAAAATTAAGTGTGATATTATAGACATGGACTATATTTTGGTGAAAAAAAAATTTGGGGGGAAATGTTATTAGGGGTACCTGTCATAGAACGGTTTTTTTGATTTTCGAATTTCTCACCAACTGCTCTAACGATTTTAACCAAAATTTTTATGCAGGAGCTGCTTTGCATTTGAAAAAATATAAACTACAAATTTTTTCGAAAAAATAGTTTTTGGATTTTTAAAAAAATAATACATTTTTTTTTTTGAAAATTCAATATCTTGAAAACCAATACACGATTAAATTTTTAAATTACGTTTTAAAATGTATTTTATTAAATACTAACAATTTGCATATCAATTTTTTTTATAAAAATTTTAAGGAAAATTTAGTACACAAAAAACATGTTTCAGTGTGTCTGTATGTCTGTACCTCTCACTACAGCCTAAACCACTGGACCTATTTCTTTCAATCTCGGTAGTTAAGGGTCTTCGGTGATTCCCTAGAGGAAAAATTGAAATTTTTTTTTTAGCTCCAAAACTAAGGGTACCCCCCATACACCCGTAATGCAAAATCTTATTTATCTCGAAAACGGCTCTAACGAATAAAAAAAATTAAGTGTGATATTATGGACATGGACTACATTTTGGTCAAAAAAAATTTTGGGGCAAAATGTTATTAGGGGTATCTGCCATAGACCCGTTTTTTTTATTTTCGACTTTCTCATTAACGGCTCTTAGGATTTTAACCCAAAATTTTTTTTTAGCAGGAGTCCCCTTAAGTTTAAAATAATATTGTATATAAAAATATTCGAAAAAATATTTATTGGGTTTAAAAAAAAAAAAAATTTAAATCAATCTTCAAAACCTATGAACGATTATTTTGTGAAATTATTTCCTAAAACCAATATTATTAAATACTTAAAATTCGTATCCCACATTTTTTTCTTGAACAATTTTAGAGAAATTTCTTATATAAAAAATGTATTTAATAATAAAACGATTTTTTAAGGTTTATTTGCATAAATTCATACTTTTCCGGAAACCAGACGGCAATTTTATACATTTGAACATTATTATCTCATTAAATCCATGTTTTATATTTATAAAATGTATCTTAAATTCCAAAGTACTTTTACATAAGAGCAAGTTCGTGCGATCCAGTCGTGCATTTTATTTTTATTTGCGAAGATGTTTTGATTGATGTGCTAGAAGCAGTTTCAAGGTCAACAATTTTAAAAATTTCACTTATAGGCATTTCTTCACGATCATCATCATCATCATCATCATCATCATCATCGGCTCGACAACCGGGTTCCGGTCCTGGCCTCTTTCAACAAGTCTCTCTACCTATCCCGGTCTCTAGCCGACGCCATCCAGTTGCGCACCCCAAGGCTTCGGGCGTCCTGGTCTACGCCATCTCTCCAGCGCAAGCATGGTCTTTCATGGAACTTTCCGAGCAGGTTCCTCTTCGCTCATGCGAGCTAGGTGCCCTGCCCACCGGAGTCTACCGAGCTTATTTTTTGTCACGATATCTGCTTCAAGGTAGATTGCGTACAGTTCATGATTGTACCGTCTCCGGAATCGTCCTTCCTCACATACGGGGCCAACAATTCTCCTTAAGACTTTTCTCTCGAACGCAGCTAAGAGGTCGGAGTGCCTTTTGCTAAGCACCCAAGTCTCGGATCCATATGTGAGTACTGGCAGGACCATGGTCCTGTACAGCAGCAGTTTTGAAGTTATGGTGAGATTTCTGGATTTGAAGAGCTTTGACAGACTATAGTAGGCTCTGTTGGATTTGAGAAGCCGCCCGCGTATTTCTTCTTCTATATTGTTATCGGCTGCTACTATTGACCCAAGGTATTTAAAGGATTGCACCACTTCAAATTCGTGCTCCACAACCTTGATTGTTTGACCAACTGTTCCTCTCGCATTCGACGCCACCATGTACTTTGTTTTACCTTCACTAATGTGCAGCCCCAGATTTTGTGCCGCCTGCTCGATCTGGATGAAGGAATCGTGTACAGCTTGTTCGGTTCTTCCGATGATGTCGATGTCGTCTGCATAAGCCAGTAACTGGCTGGACCTATTGACGATGGTCCCTCTTGTTGCCGTGCCAGAGTCACGGATTGCTTTCTCCAACGCCAGGTTGAAGAGGAGGCAGGCCAAACCGTCCCCTTGTCGGAGTCCATTAAAGATGTTGATTGGTCTGGATAGCAATCCGGCTATTTTTACTTGGCTTGTTACGTTGGTCATGGTCAACCTACATAGTCGTGTCAATTTATTTGGGATGCCGAATTCTCTCATGGCTTTGTAAAGTTCTACCCTGGCTATGCTATCATAGGCGGCCTTAAAGTCTATAAACAGTTGGTATGTTGGGATGTTAAATTCTAGACATTTTTCCATCGCCTGCCTAAGGGTAAAGATCTGATCAGTTGTTGATTTGCCTGGAATGAAACCACACTGATATTGTCCGATGACGGTTTTAGCGTATGGGGTTATCCGGTCTTGTAGGATAGAGGAGAGTATCTTATAGGCGGTACTCAACAACGTGATACTTCTATAATTGCTGCACGTTGTGACATCTCCCTTCTTATGTATGGGGCATATTAAACCTTTTCGCCAGTCTTCTGGCATTTCTTCCTGCTCCCATACGTGTACTATAATATCATGAATTGCTTGACGTAAGGCTGGCCCGCCGTGATGGAATAATTCGGCTGGTATGCCATCGGCTCCCGGGGCTTTGTTCTGTTTAAGCCGGCCTATAGCCTTCTCAACCTCTTCTATGCTTGGTGGCGGCAACATAGAGTATTCTTCTTGAAGTAGTGGAGCCTCCACTTCTGCAGTGAGCTGACCATTTAGCAATTCATTAAAGTACACTTCCCATCGCTCCAGTATGCTTTCAGGATCGGTGATCAGATTTCCCTCTCCGTCCTTGCAGTATGTGCAGCGTGGTGTGTACTGCGTCATGTTTCGGACGGATTGGTAGAACTTCCGCGCCTGGTGCGGACCTCGCTCTCGGCTATTTTCTATTTCACAGATTAGGTTCTTCTCCCAGGCTGATTTTTTTTGTCTGTGTAGCCGTTTTTCTATTCTTCTGAGCTCTTTATATTCCTCTTCGCGTGCCCGCGTTCTATGAGATTGTTGCATTGCTCGGTACGCAACATTCTTGAGTTCAGTCGCTAGCTTGCATTCATCATCAAACCAGTCGTTCCGATTTTTACGACTGCTGCCTAAGATGGAGTTGGCAGTACTAATGACAATATTCTTAAGGCGTGTCCACTTCTCATTTACGCCCAGCATACTGGCTCCAGGACTTACTCTCCCTAAATCAAGTGATTCTAGGGCGAGTCCTAACGCATTACCAAAGGTGTTACTGGTGTTTTCATTGCGCAGGGCAGCCGTGTTGATTCGAACCTGATCGGCGGATGCAATGCGTCTTCGCAAGGCAATCCGCCCTCGGAAAACCATACCAACAAGATAGTGATCCGAGTCGATATTGGCACCTCGGTACGTTCGTACCGTCATCAAGTTCGAGTAGTGGCGACGGTCTATCAACACGTGGTCTATTTGGTTACGAGTGACTCCATCAGGTGATACCCAGGTGGCTTTGTAGATATCTTTACGCGGGAACCTGGTACTCGCAACGACCATGTTTTTCGATGCTGCCAATTCTAAGACTCGAAGTCCATTGTCATTAGTGTTCTCATGCAAACTATGGGTGCCTGCGTAATGAATACCGGCTCCCGACCTATTTTTGCGTTCAAATCCCCAAGGATGATTTTAACATCATACCTTGGACAGGCATTGAGGGCCCTCTCGACTTGTTCGTAGTAAGTCTCTTTTTCTTCGTCTGAGGACTCCTCCGTAGGTCCGTGAACGTTAATGAGGCTGATATTCGTAAATTTGCCTCGCACGCGAAGGGTGCATAGCCTTTCGCTTATAGCGTTAAAGCCGATGATGGTAGACTTCATTTTTTCGCTGACTAGGAAGCCTACCCCGAGCACATGGTGTTTTGTATGACAGCTATAGTATATGTCATATTCTTTCACGATCATCATCAACTTTCTTAAATTGACCTTTAGATATAGATGGTTTATCAGTTGAAGGCAGTACACTACCACCATCCTTTGATTCAATATTTTTTTTTCAAAGCATCCCTCTCTTTAACTAACTTTACAACAATTTCTTTAATATGGTCTTCCATCCTTTTTTCGATTGTTTCAAGTATTTTTCTTGTTCTATGTGATGCTTCTCGAACTGTTGATTTTGGTCCTTTATTTATTTTTTAAGCTGTTTTTGCACTGCCATTGCTTGATAACTCCATCTGATTCTTCCTTATAATAACTTTTTTTGCCTTCCGTTCTTCGCTATACTAAATCAAATACATATTAAATTATTGGGTATATCTACACAACTTAAAAAATAAATGCAATAACCTACTCAAGAAAAATTCACAATCCACGATCTTTAAAAATAATTTAGAAAGCCATTTTACTTACCTTAAACAAATCTAATTAAGCTGAAAATTGAAACTTAAAAAAACTTAACGAAAAAAACACTTGCTGCTAGAACGTTGCACCAATTAAAAAGAAAGTTTTTTCCGAGCCTCACTTTCACGAAAGAAAAACAAATTACAAACAGACATATGCCTTAAGAAAAATTATAATTAAATAATTTTTTCCACAGCCAAAGTGCCGAAAAATCAATTCGAAAGTCTTATATATTTAATTTATTTTATAGTGTGGGTTGTGTTGGTGTATTTTGATAGATTTTCGCTCATTTTAGATAGTTGTACGAAATCGAAAGGTATTTAGATTACGTCTGAACTTCGTTTATAATTATCAAATCTTAACGATTGAGGTATTATTTTAAATGTTAAATGTAGCTCGGATTATAAAACTTCGGCTGGACCAATTTTCAAATAGTTTGTTTCTAAAGGTGTGTCCAGACCAAAGAAACATTTCTTAAACATTTCAGAAACATTTAAAAAACATTTCAGAAACATTTAAAAAACATTTCAGAAACAGAGAAACATTTCTGAAATGTTTCTGAAATGTTTTCTTTGGTTTGGACGCTCAGATCCACTCTTGACGAAAATTTTAAAAATAAAATCAAAAAAGCCAATGATATATCTGAAATTTGCGAAAATATAAACTGTGATAAAGATGAAGTAGAAAAAAAAATTCATGCGCTTAAAGTACAACACAGGCGAGAAAAAAATTTACAGAAAACTCAATCTGGAAACAATGGAAAACAAAGAAACATTTCAGAAATGTTTCCCAAAGCGTCCACACCAAAAAAACAAATCAGAAACATTTCTGAAATGTTTCTGAAATGTTTTCTAAACAAATGGGAAACATTTCAGAAACGTTTTTTAAACAATGTTTCCTGAAATGTTTCTTTGGTGTGGACACACCTTAAACCATTTCCAAATAGTCCCCTTTCATTTAAAAAAAAAATTATAAAAATCCATCCAGCCGTATTCTAGTTATAAGGTCACACACAAAAGTTAAACTCGTTTTTATATATATAGATAGATAGATAAGTCTCTACAAGAAACTAAGCATTTTATATATTTTACAGAAGCAAATATATTCTTATGGTAAAATCGTACTGTATGTCGGTCCTCTAGTTTTGAACTTTTTTAGGTTTTTATTATTATAATTGTATAGCTACCAACACTCGAAATTATAAATGTTTAGATTAAAAAAATGTAGGTAAATATAATAAATGTGTGAAAGGCATATATGTATGGGGCTGTCGAAGGTTGGCGATCCTACAGCCAGTAGGCGACCATGCAGGAAAGCTAGGCATTCCTCACAATAATTTCCAAAATGAATATTCAGCCGTTTTTGAGATATCGAGTTTCCCAAAAAAAAATAATTTTTTTTTTTTCAAAAATCTTGCTTTAGCATAAGTTTACACGGAGCAATTCGCAATACATATGTTTGCCTTAACTGCTAATAAAGGCAACATTGATTTCGTAAATTTTTTGTTTGAAAGCAATTTTTTCTAAAATATTTGATCAACATAAAAGGTCGCACATCTTCGACAGCCCTACAAGTACCTCAATGAGAGATTTTTTAGATAAGAGATTCAATTTTAAGTATTGTTAAAATTTATTTTTCAACAGTGGTTGTTGACAATCAGAGATAAGATGCTTAAATGTTAAGATATATGACTAGATTGGCATAGGTGGCAGGTTGGAAAGTTGTTTTTTTTTTAAGTAGATGGACATGGGTGTGGCCGAGTCGGAGATATATTTGATTTTATTAGTAGTGTTTCGGCACTTGGGTTAATGTTTGAATAGTTGTGGTTGTAAGTTTTCCATTCTTCTTTCCTTTTATTTTCCCAACAAGTATTAATTACTTTCAGGAAATCTCTTTTATAAGGCGCAAGTTCACTTATATTTGGTTGAACAGATGCGCTTCTTGATACCTGAGTGTACGTAGATCCAGAGAAAAGGTTTTTTTGTTTTTAAAAATGTCACGAATTTTCGTAATTAAAGATGTTCATTTTTTGATCCGATTGCGTTAAAGTCGAAAGACGGTCCGAACAAATCACGAAATTTAAGCGATTACTATTTCAGTTGCTTTAAGGAATGGAATATGGTAGTCCCATATAGTTGTTGTGTCTCAGACACAACTGCAAGTCCTATACCATTTTCAGATATATCCATCAGTATAGAACATCCCAAGAGTCTGCTCTGTACTTATTTATGATTCTATGTGAGTTGGTTTCTTTGTTTGTGGACTCTTTTTGAGTTTCAATAGTTTGGTGTTTATGATATTTGTTGATTGTTGGAATTATACCAATGTTTCTGGAAGCATTTAGGACGATGTACATTGTGGAGGGTGTTTTGGTTTTTTTTTTCCGTTGTAAAATTTTTTTGGCATCTTCAATTATAGGATAATTGTAAGATTGGAAAATTTTTGGAGCGTTGCGGGCTGTTAGGAGGTCTCGGCGATGTTCGATGGATGGAAGACCAGATTCAGTGAGAATTTTTCTTATAGGCGTTGTACCAAAGGCTTTCAAACTGCTTCTGATTGCTGAGTGGATGGTTTGATGATTTGAAATGTTGCATTTACCGTAGATTACCAACCCATAGTCAATTTTAGATAAAATAATGCTTCTTTTAATATGAATAATTATTAAATTTAGTCTGGTAGATAGTTTTTTTTAAGTACTCTGCAATGGTCTTAAAGGCCAAAATTTTTATCAAAATTTAAGACTAAAATATTTGAGAAATTTACATTTTGAATTTTATTATTAAGTACGATATATCAATGTTGAATTTGTTACAGTATCCTTTATTGCAAATGAGTAAATGATTACTTTTAGAAGGTGAAACGATTGACCTTGAATGGAAGCACCATTCATTTAAATCTTCAAGCGTTTTTTCGAACATTTCTCTAGTACGATTATGATGGTTGCCTTTTGATAAAAGAATTAAGTGATCAGCATATAAAGTTTGGTTTATTTTATTATATTTGAAAATAATTTCGCTGATGTTATTAAATGCTATAACAGAGCTGAGTTACTGAAAGAGTGGAGGGAGCCTTGAGGGATACTACATATTTGACAAATTATATACAGAGGAGTAAAAGTTTTTCGAATTGACTTTTAATTTTCTGTGACACAAGAAAGGTTTTATAAAAGTGAATATTTTGGGACCAATCTTTGTAAAAATTGGTAGAACATGGAATCAAGGAAATTGGTCTGTATCCCAAAGGGTCTGTGGAACTTCTTTTGGGTTTGAGGATATTTATTGCACTCGCAACCAAGTGGTATTATACCTTGATCCAGAATGTTATTGTATATATATTTAGTATCCTTTGTTTGAGTAAAAATGGAGTATTTCTAAAGATAGGGTATGAAATCCGATCATAGCCTGGGGTCTCACTTTTGAGAGAGTTTAAGCAGATTTAAGTTCTAGAAAGCTGATTTCTTTCTCAATGCATTTTGCTGGTATACTCAGATTATCTACTTCGGGTTCTTTCTTCTTTGTGAGGCGCCTGGAGTCGAAGAAGGTTGTTGGTGAGTTTGAGTCACTATAAGTTTGAGTCTAATGAGTTTATTTCATATTCAGTAATTATTTGGGTTAATATTTGATGAGAATTTTTGGAAACTTACTGTTTTAGCTATTTTTGCTTATATGCGAAATAAAGCATTTGCTTTGCGGTAGTTCACAAGGTTAGGATATTTTTTGAATATTTTCCACAAACTTCTTTTATTTCGTAGGATGGTTAGTTTGTTATTCCAATGTTATGGAGGTATCGATTTACGAATGTATTTTTTTTGGGTACATCTATTTTGGCAGCAGAGCAATGCGTTTTAGTTATTATAGCTTCTTTAAATAAATAGATTATGAGATTGTGGGATTTTGCTTACCAAGTCAACTACTTCTTTTTGATAAAGTCCAGTTAACGAGGTCAGTTTTAAGTTTATCCATATTATACAACTTTTAAACAGTGGATGATCACACTATACAATCTTAGTGCTACATTTCCACTTGCCTTTCAAAGACGCACTCTGACAAGACAGTATATTAACAGTCAAAATCAAATAGAGTAGTATTAGAAAGCTGGTATCTCTCACCCTGTTGTGCCAAACCGCGTCTTTCAAAAACAAGCGAAAACCTAGAATTAGTAAAAGAACAAGAATATACATACACAAAATATAAAAATACCTTTATCTTTTTCCTCATCAACAGCATATATTCCACCTCGAATCCCATCTATTCAAAATCTGAGGGGTCGTCCCAGTTGGCATACAAACTCAGTTTGGTACAATTCTCACTCGTCCTCATCTAATGGTCCTGGCGAAGGAAGTTTCCAGAAGCTTCAGGGTAAACCGGTTGCATTGGCTTTAATGGAAACCGAAGGAAGTCTTCTCGATGTGGACGCTTTGTCGTCACTGCTTTTAATGTTGTTTATTGACGATGCAAAATTCAACATACTTCGACTTCATCGTGTAATTCGCCATCTGTGCTATCACACCGGCACAAGAGAATGGATAATTGATTCATTGATTTCAATAATCAAAATGGCTGACAAAACTGACATCACTAGGACAGATGGTAAGCTTATAAGTAGGCCACAATATCTAACGTTAAGAGTTGACGCTGCTCTCGGTTATCGATCCAGTGTTTTTCTAATAAAACGTGGTGTTGAACAACTTTTGAAAGAAGAAGCATATTGTGGAGGAGAAGGTAATGCCATACGAATTCATCCCCAAGCAGCTCAAATGGTGTGCCGAAATTCGCTTGATCTTTTAATAACATTAGCTCGATATTTCCCAAGGGATTTTGTACCATTTAGAGAAATAGAAAATATCACAGAAAAAAGCGATACGATAGATTCAAAATTGAGAGGTGAAAAGGACGGGCAAATAAATTCACAAAACCCATCAAATAACCTTAGTTTAAGTTCTGCAGGAGTTTGGTGTACAAATATAGCGAAAAAACCAAAAATTTCTCATACACCATCACTTAATGCCCCGAAGGAGGAAGATCCAAAATCAGGTGCATCAACATTATCAGCAGCAAAGAAGAGAACCCCTTCTGTATTTGACGTGCTTCTTAAGCTTGATTGCACAACTCGACCTTTCCAGTCGAGTAATAGCTCTAAAGAAATTACAGCTATGTTTTTAATTAACCCACAACCTAATCGAGCTAAACTCAATTTTCTATCATTTGAAGATTCTCCATTTGCTCAATTAATGTCACTCTTACCAACTAGTGTAGTCAAAAGATCTCAACAACTCACTGATAAACTTGTTCGCTTACTGGCTTCATTGGGAGTTGAACTTCCAAAAGAAGACAAAATAACCCCAGTTGCTATGGACGATGATATTGTGGATACTACTGAGCCACCTAAGGCACCACCGCTTGCAAATGAAACACCAGTAATACCTATTGGAAAAACCAATGTAATAGATGTTCATGACAGTGACAGTGAACCTGATATCATACCAGGCAGCGATGAAGAGTCCGGTAGTGACAGCTTTAAACTTAACAAACAATATATTAAAAAATCTCGACCAACATTACTTTATCCAAGTAAAATTCAGCAACTTAAAATTGCAATTGAAGTTCTAACAACAAAAAGTTGCTCCGAAGAAGGTCTGGAATATGTCACTGGGCTGATTGTTTACTTAAGTCAATGTTCCGCTAAAGCGAATGAGATTATCGTACAACTGTTAATACAAGGAGTTATGGGCTTGGCAGAATTAGTACGCATGCAAATATTAAGTCTTATGAAGGAAGTTAAAGAAAATAATCTTAAGACAACTAACGAAAGCGATTCAACTGCTGCAAACAAAAATCAATCGAAAATGAGTCGCGGTGGTATCATAAATGATCGGTTTACGACTGCTCAGGTAGTGATTTCGGCTCCAACGAAATCAAAGCCAACTTGTGAGCTGCAGTTACCCAGCATGAGTCCATTATTGACGAAATCCTCTTCGCAAACATTCTTTTTACGAACTCTTAAAGTCTTTATGCAAGTTCGAGAATTAGCAGAATATAAAACCTTGCAAACAGTTACAAAAATCGAACCACTGAGTGAGATTATTTGCCTAAATGAACTTTGGGACACACTAAGTGAGTGCTTGGTACATTTAGAGAAGACAAATGATCAACACGCAGTTCTAATTCTTCAACCGGCAGTTGAAGCGTTTTTCTTAATTCATGCATCGAAGAAAAAACAAACCACAAAAACAGTTCGGCCAGGAAGTCATCGCTCGGATACATTTACAATTACTAGACGTCCAATTGGTGGGGGAACTTCGGCAGCCTCAGCTGCTGTTCCGAATACATTAGATTTTACCATTAATGAGAGAATGCCACAACGCAATGCTCAAAGTAGGACCACCGTAGGTGATTCAAACGAACAAGAAACTACTGATTCAGCAGCTGTGGAAGCTACAGATACAGCATCTTTAATTGCTGCTGACAGTTCAAATAAAACAGACACTGCTCCATCAACATCTGTCGCAGCTACTGCCGCAGCTAGAGAAGCTGAAATACAGCGGCGAGATCAAAAGAAATTTCTTGAATTTGCTGAAAAACATCGCACAGTTCTCAATCAAATTCTGCGTCAATCAGCTACTCATCTTTCAGACGGACCGTTCTCGGTGCTTGTTGATCACACTCGCATATTAGATTTTGACGTGAAGAGAAAATATTTCCGAACGGAATTAGAGCGAATGGATGAGGGAGTTCGGCGCGAAGAGCTAACTGTGAATGTAAGGCGTGTTACTGTTTTCGAAGATTCATTCAGAGAATTATACCGTCGTGGCCCAGAGGAATGGAAAAATCGTTTTTACATAGTTTTCGAAGGTTCTTATATTTTATTAAGTGTGTTTTTCTTAAATTAAGCGTATAATTTATACTTGAATAGATGAAGAGGGTCAGGATGCTGGTGGTCTACTTCGAGAATGGTACGTGATCATATCGAGAGAAATCTTCAATCCTATGTACGCTTTGTTTTGCGTTTCACCTGGAGATCGAGTGACATATATGATAAATCCATCTAGTCATGCAAATCCCAATCATTTATGCTACTTTAAGTTTGTTGGACGTGTCATTGGTAAATATTATACTCAATTTTAACTGTGCTTATGTTTATGACATTTTCTTCTTGTTTTTCCTAAAGCCAAAGCAATTCACGACAATAAACTTCTGGAGTGCTATTTCACACGTTCGTTTTATAAACACATTCTTGGTATTCAAGTCAAATACACCGACATGGAATCACAAGATTATGAATTTTATAAGGGTCTTGCATATCTAATGAGCAATGACATTTCTTCTCTTGGTTACGATTTAACATTTTCAACAGAGGTTCAAGAATTTGGTGTCACACAAATTCGTGATCTTGTTCCCAATGGAAGGAATATAACAGTTACTGAAAAGAATAAATTCGATTATATTCGTTTGGTTTGTCAGCTCAAAATGAGTGGATCCATACGCCAGCAGTAAGGTCTTCCTTTTTTTTGTTATATTTTGTTTATCTTGATTTATTATCTTGCATGTAGGTTGAACGCGTTTTTGGAGGGCTTTTATGATATAATACCGAAACGCTTGATTTCAATTTTCAATGAGCAAGAACTGGAACTACTGATATCAGGTCTTCCAAATGTTGACATAGAAGACTTGAAGCAAAATACAGAATACCACAAGTATAATTCGAAGTCTCCACAGGTACATTAGAATTGCTAATTATTTATTTAAAAGCAGTCTCACTATTAAAATGTGTATTTTATTTTTAGATTCAGTGGTTTTGGAGAGCCTTACGCAGTTTTGATCAAGCTGATCGCGCAAAGTTCTTACAATTTGTTACAGGAACATCTAAAGTTCCTTTGCAAGGTTTTTCAGCCCTCGAGGGCATGAATGGAATACAGAAATTTCAAATACATCGTGATGATAGATCAACGGATCGTTTGCCCTGTGCTCATACATGGTATTAAAATTTTTTTATCTATAAAGTTGAATGATAATTAATTATTTATTTTTTCAAGCTTTAATCAACTGGATTTACCTCTTTATAAGTCGTTTGAGAAACTGCGGACATGTTTAACGAAAGCCATTCACGAATGTTCCGAAGGATTTGGTTTCGCTTAAATAAATGATTTCTTGCATACATACTTAATAAGATTGAAATTTAATAAAAAACAAAACATTTTATTACAAAAACGTACTAACTAAAATATTATAAACAACAATATATTATTCAAAATACATTCAATTACTAAAAATTAAAATGTGTTTTGTGATGTGCCAACTCCAAATGGCACGTTTTCTATAAAATGGTTTCCGTATTCAGTTTTACAAAGACGACAAAACTCTTATTTATGGGACTTTCCATTGGTAAATTTAGATTTTAAACTAAATTTAGCATGTCCAATGCAATGCATATTTCTTTTACCAATGCAAAGCCCCCGAAATTGTCACATTTTCTGACATTATGCCCGCATTTTCGTCATAAAAAACTTTTATGGTAAAATAAAGCAGAGATATCAGCCCTATCGAGGTATTTGTTCGAAGAAAATTTTTTTCCGATTTGTTCGAGATCGGAAAATTATCTACTGAGGTAACCTGTCCGATTGACATATCGGACAATCTTCCAATAAAATGTGACGCCCATCAACGCATTCTCTTAAAAGAAGATATAAAACCAAAATCACATATCGATTGCTAAAAAACGGATTTGCTCAGCTTATTCAAGAAAGAGGTTATACGTTATACGATACCGTATACCCAATGAGGACGCGGCATATTATAATGGTATCTCATCATGTAACGGTATTCGAGACATCGCAGTATGGTGACACGAAGATGGAAAGGAAAACCATGCAAATAAATATCAAATAATTGTGCTGCTTTTTATTCTTGTTGCAATATATTTATATTTTATTTCCTTTATTAAATGAAAAATAAGACTTTAAAATGACATTTTCAGGACAAAGTTTGACGACTTGAGATGCTTCTAGTGCATAAACCAGAAGATCTCGATTTTGACGTGGTTGGGAATGTTGATTGGTTCCTTTTGATGAGAAATGTTTTATTGACTTTCGATTAGTGCAACCCGTTACCGCTGGTGGGGGGAAGTTGCAATAATTTAAGAGACACTCAATATTTGGTGGTTAAACAGAAAGTAATTTTATTTCAGTACATAATCGTCTTAAATACTAAAAAATAGCTTATTAACAAAAATCAATAAAAGTTCAATAATTAACAAATAGCTTATTTTACAATTTTAACAAAGTCAATATAAGGTTCAATAAATCAATTTTATTGCCTGATTCTATAATATGCAGCGTGTGCACAATGTGTCATTGACTTGATCAAAAATAAAAACATTATGTGCACACACCGCACAGTGTGTAATCAAAAAATTATTAACAAAGAAATATGCACATTCTGCACAATGTATAAGAAATGAATTTTAGGTTTTTATTGTGACTTGAATTGTGACCTACTTAAGGTAGGTACGAGTAAGTAAGTGTGAAATGTGTATCGATTGTTTTGAAATGTGTATAGTGTTTATGAATTGTGATAGGTCAGTTGTGTAGGAAATTGTACTGGGTATTAGATTTCAATATTTTAGACTTTTTCGGAAACTTACCGCGTTATTTATTAGAAATATTTATTTATTTCTTCTTCCCGACGTTTCGAAGAAATTACACTCTTCGTGGTCACGGGATTAGTCTAGGGATCAGTCTAATCCCGTGACCACGAAGAGTGTAATTTCTTCGAAACGTCGGGAAGAAGAAATAAATAAATATTTCTAATAAATAACGCGGTAAGTTTCCGAAAAAGTCTAAAATATTACAATGATCAATGTCCGCGAAAAGAAAAGTTTAAAAAGGGTATTAGATTGTTTTGAAATGTGTATAGTTGTGTGGGAAATTGTGCTGGGTATTAACATACTCCCCGCCTTGAACTATTGTTCAAAGGTGTAAGGTGAAGGCTTCCTGACTTCGTGGAGCTAGGATCGGGGGTTTCTTCGGACGATAAATGCGGCTTCTTAGGACCCTCCAGATGAAGTAGACAAAGATCAAGCCTATACAAGATACGGCAAAATAACTGACAACGAACTGATGAGTATCAGTGTTTTTTATTTGAACGAGAGTTTCTTCGAGTTGTTGTTGTGCGATATTCTTTTGTAGTAGATCTAGTTCGTATGAGCGTCTCCGAAATTGTAGTTGTATATGATGGTGACTCATCTGGATTGATTGTGGATAGTTCTATAGTTCTGAATGAATTCCGATAGGTTGCTTGTAGGAACATAGGATGTTCGTCTAACACTTGTGAAAATGTTGTGTCCGTGGATGGTAAATAAGTCTTGTTTCACAATACACCCAGCTGGGACGGTTAAGATACCAGAATTGTTTAATCGGATTTGGGTAAGGTTCCCTTCGCAAACGACATTTATTAATGATTGAGATCGCAGTGAATATATTCAGTTATTTGATTGGTGCAGTTGTATCCAAAACTGCTCATCTGTAAAGTCTTCGAGTTGACAGGAAGCATGATCGAAAACCTGGTTCATAAGGTTGAACTCACAAAGACTGACATTAGAGCCTTTCTGATAAAGTGGATGCTTTTGATGACACATGATGTCATTTTCTAGAATCCTTGAACATGTGCTAAACTCTGCCTCATTTAATGTATAATACTGTGTTCGATGTAGATTTATAATTATGTAATCTGAAGACGGTCTTATCGCAATGAATGAAGTGCTGACTAAAGGGCTATTCACATGAGAGCGACCAACGACCAACGAATAAAAAAACAAATGGGATTTAAAACATATATAAACATAGATTCTTCACAAAAACTTTACAGAAGGGTAGCAATCTAGTATAATTTAATGTTAATTTATAAAAATTTGCGTTGTAATTGCTAAAATGAGAGAAATTTGAGAAAATAAATTGGTCGTCGCGAATTGCAATATGATCGCTACGACCAATTTATTTTCTCAAATTTCTCTCATTTTAGCAATTACAACGCAAGTTTTTATAAATTAACATTAAATTATACTAGATTGCTACCCTGTTGTAGAGTTTTTGTGAAGAATTTATGTTTATATATGTTTTAAATCCCATTTGTTTTTTTATTCGTTGGTCGTTGGTCGCTCTCATGTGAATAGTCCTTAAGACTGGAACTGTATAGTTCATAATGTTCGGTTGTGACCAATGGAAGTGATAATTTGAAGATTATGTTTGATCCAACGATTCGTCCTTCTGCTGTCATCAATTTGTAGAATATTGCTATGTTACCGTTTGTTTCTGACAGACGTAGATTTGGGGGTAGATGGGCCTTGATGGTTGTTATCTCTCGTCGTAATTGGTTGGGATGTATCAAGTTGGCGCTTACTTTTCCATGATGAACGTCTGTGATTAAGTCCAATAATAATGTTTGCATTCTTTGAAGGTTTGTGGCTCCTAAAAACATTTGACACCCATGTGCAAGAATTAGCTGGGAGAGTTTTAACTGATAAATTTCAGTGTTTGTTATGTTAAACTGGTTTATTATGACATTAAATTCCGTGTCTAGTGATTGGACTTGTTCTTCTAGTCTTCCTTCGTTGGTGCGAATTATGTTTGCGGTTGAGTTTATTAAAGATGTCTGATTCTTCATCAGCTGCAGCAAATGATCCTCATTGACATGAATAGTTGATATGACATGGGACATATGTTTGGCATACTCCGAGTCTAAGACTCCAAATAGCGAGTTAGCCAGATTTCCAACTATGTTGACTGCACCACGTTTTGGACGAAGTACATTTTCTTCGAGAAGTCCATCCTTATCATTTATTTCTTGTATCAGATGTTGAAATTGTTGCAGGAACGTTATACAAGGATCAGCTGGTGTCATCAATTGGCAAAGTTCTTTTCTCCAGATCGCATTCCTGTTTCTTCGTGTATGGTGGAGGCCATGATGATTCTGCCCCATGGTCCATGGAGAACGACGAATCGCCCGTCCGAATTTCTGATGGTGTTCTCTGCGAAATGGAGTTCACATTTTCTTTCTTCGCTTGTGAAGGACTCTTTTGATATTGTTTGCATCTCTTCTACTTTCCAGAATTTTTCTATATTTTCATGGAGTTTTTCTTCGATGGAGATTCCACACATTGATGATTGTGGTGATGTTCCATCTAATTTTCCGGTCACTACCCAGCCAAGATGTGTGTTTTGGAGGCTTGGTAGGCCTGGTCCTATGGTGATATGTCCAACTGTCAGGAAGTGATGGTATAATTCCGCTCCAAGGAGGATATCAATTTTTCCAGGATCATTGAAGTGCGGATCTGCCAGTTTTAATTCCTTTGGAATGTGCCAAGAAGCAGTGTTGATTCTTCGAGTTGGTTGAGTTGGAGTAATTTGTCGTAAGACAAAGGCATCTAGGTTGGCTGTAAAGTCAAGATGTTCTGGATTTTAAGGTTAAATTTACTCTCTTGGTTGCTTGTCTGGTTCCTTCTCCAATACCCAGAATTCGCATTGCTTCGGCAAATTCAGGAATATTTAGTTTTCTTGAAAGCCTTTCCGTAATGAAGTTGAGTTATGATCGAGAGTCAAGCAATGCTCGGCAATTGACTATGGTCCCTTCACTGTCTTCTATGTTAACGATTACCGTGCTGAGAAAGACGTAACTTCTCTCGCTTGGACTGACTGCCGCAGCCGAGGTGATTGGGGCCACTGCTGTGACTCATGATGTTGGTTTGTTTTCAAAGGTACCAGTCCTTCTGGTATTTTCTGAAACTTGTTCGCGGTGCATGGTTGTATGATGCTTTCTTTGACAGATTTGACATCTTCTTGATGACAAGCAATTTGAAGTGAAGTGTCCTGTTTTCAGACAATTTATGCAAAGCTTCTTTTCCTTAGCATATTCACTTTTTTGGTATGATCCCTTCTGCAAAAATCTTTTGCATGTGTAGAGTGGATGGTCGCTAGGGTGTGTCAAAGTGCTCAACTATGGTATTTTCAAATGTAATAGCTTTTAAAAGTTGTATTGCTTATCAAAATTAAATCCTGTGTTTACAATTTTCATTTTGATTAATATCTTTGGCTCGCTCAAAAATAGGATGAAATCCAAGAAATTTTGATTTTTCGAGATTTTTGAAATATGGTGTTGTTTTAAATTGCACCGTGTGGATACAAAAAAATTATATAAAATATTTTTAGGCTTCCAAGTCAAAGATAATTGCAAGGAAACACTTTTAAGCTTATATTTGCTTAAATTGAACACTTGATAAAGAAGTTATGAAATAATAAAAGAAGGAAGAAAAATCATTTTTTTATGTAAAATCGTTTTGTTTTTTTTTACAAAAAAAAATTCTTAAAAATCAACGGAACCACCTACAATATCGTGGTATATCTTTTTGTAAAGACAAAAATTCTTTCTGTATTTTGTTTAATTTTTTTTTAGTAAACGTAAAAAAAAAAAAAAAAAATTTACTGTAAATTAAATTTTTTTTTTCAACTTCAACCGATTTGAGCGAGCCAAAGACGAACAAAATCTTATTTTTTTTACATGTTCTTAAACCTCAGACCCTAATACAACTATTGATCACTATTACATTTAAAAATAAGAGTACTTTTTTGCGGCCATACAAAAGTGACACACACTAATGGTCGCCCTTACACAACTCGCATTTGATGGTATTCAATGTTGCATGGTAAGCTCTTGATGATGGAGCTCTTGTTTGGTATTGTGGCTTCTGTTTGTTTTCCTTGCGTTCAGGATTTATAGATTCCATTGATTGGAATCTTTTTTCAATGAACTGTAGTAATGGTTCAATATCTTGGATTTCACGTGGTTTTGTCAAGGCTTGTTCGTTAAATCGTTGCGATTCCTTATCTAATTTTTGGAGAATGATATAGGCCACCAATGTTCCCCAACCTTGTGTATCAATACCCAAGTTTTGTATTCCTGATATGCACTCCTGTGTTGTGTCTAGAATCTTCTTCAATGAATTAGCTGATTCTGTTGAGCTTGCTGGTTAATTCATTAATTTTTGAATGTATGTTGTAAAGATAAGTCTCTTGTTATCGTATCGCTGTTCTATTAACTTCCAGGCTGTTGTATAATTATCTGCTGTGACTTGTAGATGTTTAATTATGTTACCTGGTTCTTCAGTTAAGTGCGTCTTCAGATATTGCATTTTTTGGATTGAGTTTAATGACTTGTTGTTATGTACCAGAGTCTTGAAGAGATCATGAAACGATGGCCAAGCATCATAACGTCCATTGCAAGTTGGAATGTTGATTCTTTCAAGTTTCACTTTGTTGCTGCTTCCCTGTGGGTCCATTTTATTTTTATTTTCTTTAGTCTCGATTGCGATTTCTTCGTACATATTTTCTATTTCAGCATATTCGTCCTGCTTGAGGTAGTCTGATTCGTCTGGAGAGATAGCGTTTGCTATGATGTCATCGTGAGTTTGCATGATGTCCTTCCAGTACTGTTCCAACGTTTTTAAATATTGCTCGCATGCCAGATTTGACAGTAATTGAGCTAAAACTTCCTTCAGTTTATTGTATAAACGTACAAATAAAGCTATTTTATTTTTCTGCCGTTAATAGCGTTGCTGTTGTGAAGTCAGGTCTTGATTCGTATGTGCAGCCGGGTCTTGGTTATTGATTGCTTGGTAAGCATCTTCAATGAGGTTGAGCATTTCTTCATATCGATTGTTTATCTCCTCAAAGTAACCTCCTTCTTTGTATTCATGGTTCTCATCTTGGTAGGTTTCGTGTATCATTGTGTCGTTCATAACGAATTTATCCCATTGTTCCTTCAAGGCTTCACGTTGCCTTGCTAAATACTCTGGGGTAATTCGCAATTTCGGTCATTTTTTGAAATTCTTTAAAAGATTTTTAATCACCTCTCCAGTTTCCTTCTGTTTTTGGATTAGTTTTTCCATTTTTTCTGTTTCAATAGATTTATTAAGCTGCTTGAGAATATGGTTTTCTTCTTGCCCTCTTGGCGTATTTGATGATTGGTTGCTGCTACTTGAGGATATAGTTTTCTTCAGATTCGCTTGCCTTCTCGGCTTATTTGATGATTGCTTGTTGCTGCTTGAGGGTATAGTTTTCTTCTTGCCTTCTTGGCTTATTTGATGATTGGTTGCTGCTACTTGAGGATATAGTTTTCTTCAGATTCACTTGCCTTCTCGGCTTATTTGATGATTGCTTGTTGCTGCTTGAGGGTATAGTTTTCTTCAGATTCGCTTGCCTTCTTGCTTGCTACTTGTATACTCTTGCCTTCTTGGCTGCTTGATGATATAGTTGGATTAGCTCTGAAAACGAGCTTGAAATTCCTCAGATGAACAAAAGAAATCGATTAAGTACTTGTCGACCAAAGTGTATCACCTTGACGACTTGAGATGCTTCTAGTGCATAAACCAGAAGATCTCGATTTTGACGTGGTTGGGAATGTTGATTGGTTCCTTTTGATGAGAAATGTTTTATTGACTTTCGATTAGTGCAACCCCTTACCGCTGGTGGGGGGAAGTTGCAATAATTTAAGAGACACTCAATATTTGGTGGTTAAACAGAAAGTAATTTTATTTCAGTACATAATCGTCTTAAATACTAAAAAATAGCTTATTAACAAAAATCAATAAAAGTTCAATAATTAACAAATAGCTTATTCTACAATTTTAATAAAGTCAATATAAGGTTCAATAAATCAATTTTATTGCCTAATTCTATAATATGCAGCGTGTGCACAATGTGTCATTGACTTGATCAAAAATAAAAACATTATGTGCACACACCGCACAGTGTGTAATCAAAAAATTATTAACAAAGAAATATGCACATTCTGCACAATGTATAAGAAATGAATTTTAGATTTTTATTGTGACTTGAATTGTGACCTACTTAAGGTAGGTACGAGTAAGTAAGTGTGAAATGTGTATCGATTGTTTTGAAATGTGTATAGTGTTTATGAATTGTGATAGGTCAGTTGTGTAGGAAATTGTACTGGGTATTAGATTATTTTGAAATGTGTATAGTTGTGTGGGAAATTGTGCTGGGTATTAACATAGTTGATTTTTACAAGATGACAATGTCTACGTTTTAAAAAAACCCGCTTGAGTCCACTTTTACTACACCGAGAAAAAGAATCCAAATTTAATCAAATAATACCCTAGGAATTTCGATCGTTTGGTGTGCGTGTTTCATATGTTAAATACGTTCAACAATTAAGAAACACTGAATACAAAAAAGTCTCAATAAATAAAAAGAAATTCAGTTTGATTTGATGATTTGACAAGGGATAACTGACAATAACTGTGACAATTGTGATCAAAACAAGAGGAAAACTATCTTTTGTAAAAAAGAGATGAGGTTCAACACAAATAGGTAAACCATAAGGCTAGGCGCGCACATTTAATTTTTAGTTGCGCAATTGCTTGGTTCGAGCAACTAAAAAGTTTGTGTTTTGACACAAACTAAACGATTGCATAAAATGAGCTCGCTATTTTGTGTAACATATAATTATATGCACCTGCGCGGACATTCAACCAAATAGTTCATCCGTTTTCTATAAGCAACCAAACAGTTGTGCAGCTAAAAATTAAATGTGCGCGCCTAGCCTAAGCAACCAAACAGTTGCGAAACCAAAAATTGAATGTGCGCGCCTAGCCTAAGGCTCATATTATATTTCTCCACTGAAAATATCTGTCACAGTTGTCAGTGCGCGCCTAGCCTAAATATACCTCTGTACTTATTGTAATCTTTTAAAAGTCACAGAAGTTTGTCTTTTATGATATTTAACAGATTTCATAGCAGCTTTTAGCATGCCGAATAGACCTAAATATTATTACGTTTATATGCAGTATCGAAAGATCGAGTTGGATTAGGGTCGGATTTTTGACCCAGGTTTTTCGTCATTTTTGAGTTGAGAGCTCAATTTGGAGTTGAGTTGAAATAACGTTGAGCGATTCTGAAACATTTTGTTAAGCCAACTCCTCGACCCAGGTTTTTTGTCTAATATTTCGACTCGACACCGCTGAGCGAGTGAGATCGAGTCGAACGAAGCTCATTTCAACTCAATACCCACTTACAAAGGGTCGAAGCGAGCTTCAAGCTTGCTTCAATACCTCATATAAACGTAGTATATTATTACTACGTTTATATGAGGTATTGTTACCGAATCTTATTAATTGGGCATAAAGAATTTTATTATAAACAAAAAAACACAAAAACAAAATACGCCACGAGACACCAGACGACACAACTAACTTGGGCCGCACGAAGACGAAGTATTTGTATATTTTGTTCTTTGAGTATATATATATACTCAAAGGGATACAGCCGTATCCTCCGATTTGTGCTTACCTTCTCCTCGCATATAGTTCTCCGTCACATGTGATATGAACACTGATCTCTATAATAGGCGTTTTTCTTTTTTAGCCCCGAGTAGGGCACAGAGCGGTGCCGGAGCGCTTAGAGCTCGCTCCGAACCGAGCGTGATCTGACCGCTCCGAGCTATTTAAGAAACACATCTAAGCACTGAATTGTCATTGTATCAATTTTCAAATAAACTGTCAAAATTCTCACCTGTGTTTGTGAAATTTGTGTTTTCATATTCTTGAAAACTTGTTTTTAATTAATTTCTAATTAATGAAAATGGAAAAAGCAATTATTTTAAGGGAAGCGTTCAATTTGTTTTTTGATTTTGATGATGAGGAAAACTGAGCAAAACTCGCTCATAATTATATTTATTTTACCTTACCTTCACTAGGAGAGCAACCAGCTTCACCCGCCATTTCCATTTGTTTTGATTTTTTATTTCTTTTTTTTTCTTTTACTATCATCCCTTCCAAAAAAATTAATGAAATTAGCCGCGCTCAGCTTTTTGCTCGGTCTGCTCGGTCATTTATTATCGAGCTCATCGAGTGAGCCCCGTTCGAGCTCGGAGCTAAAAAAGAAATGCAAGTTGAGCGCCTAGGGCGCTCTGGGTTGAAAAAGTAACATAGTTCTTTTTTTGACAGTTCAGTGCCCCGCTCGGAGCTAAAAAAGAAAAACGCCTAATAATAATCTAATTATAGAGATCAGTGGATATGAAGCACTCGGCAATAACTTTGTCTTACACAAATTTGAGTAGCGCCCCCTATAATAGTCACGCATTAGGAATAGAAACGAGTCCTCCATATTATATATACTCAAAGGTTTTGTTTTTATTAGAACATCTGTGACTGCTTTTAAACGAAGCAATATTACCTTGCGATTTTTAAGCCCGTGGGAGAGAGATGTGTGTGGTGGCGGGGGTACACAAAATTGCTAGGGTTGGAAAAATTGCAGAGTTATCGTTCTTTCTTCTTTGTGGTTTTCTTTACTTGTCAGGTATGTTTCATTTCTATTTGGCGTTCGCTCAGTGAACTTCGATCTACTCACTAGAGTAAAGAGTGCGGAGAGTTGACTCCTTTTCAATGAAGAAAAGTTAACTTTCATTAAAAATCGCTGTGTTTAAAAGCATTCATGCAATCGAAGGGAAGTCAAAAGAGAATCAAAGATTAAAAATCGCTTTCGTGTAAAAGCAGTCTATCAATTGAAATATCGTAGAAAGGAAAATGGAAGAAGGATGAAAATTTAAAAACGTAATAGATTGGTGGTTCGATCTGTCTGTGGAATAGATTTCTATTTCCAAGTTTAGACATAACTTTTGCAGATCTCTCGATGCAACTTTTGAGAAGTGGCTAGGGTTTCTGGAGTTTTTGACTCAAAAATGAAGATGTTGCTGGATTGGGTATGTGCTCCTGGATAATGCGAGCTTTATCCAATTCCCATGATGCAACAGAGAGTTGAGAAAAGACTCGAGAACTAAATAAGTTAAATTCGAAACTACATTCAAAGCGATCGGTAGAGTGCTGTATAATAGCCATCATTAAAAGTAAAGGCGTATAAATTTCGCTTAACCAAAAGAATTGTTGATACTATTGATGAACCGCATCGGCAACACGGGTTAAATAGATTTTGTATCTTTACTTTCTTTCAATCTTTATTATATATTTCTCTCTCTCTCTTTTTAACAACTATCTTTCTCGTTTTCCTTTTTTCTTTTATATTCATTCCTTTTTGAATAAAGATCCTGGCTAGACGCGCCATTATAAGTTACAATACAATAAAGTTGTTTCATTAATAAATTAAAGTGTTGAACTATTAATAATAAAATCCAACAGGTTATGGGCCCAGAACCCTAACTGCACAGCAAAATAAAAACTCCCTAAACGTGAATTTGTGAATTCGAATCAATTTCGAAAGAAATAGTAGATACGCAATTGCTTCTATGAAAATCTAGAAATTAAAAATGGCGGGGAGCATTATGCATATTGAAAAATTACAAAAAGACAATTTCGACACTTGGAAACTCCAAATGTGTGCTATTTTAATAAAAAATGATCATTGGGAATATGTTAACGGAACAAATCAAAAACCCGAAGAAGTAATAGAGGCTGGCGTCGTAAGTAATATAGGAGAAATTAATAATTGGGTTGTTGCCGATCAAAAAGCAAGGGCAGACATTATTTTATCTATGTCGCCATCTGAATTGTGTCACATTAAACATTGCTGCACAGCGAATAACGTCTGGGTAAAACTCGAACAAGTTTACCACTCAAAAGGACCGGCGCGAAAAGCCACTTTGTTGAAGCAATTGTTGTTCACCAAAATGAGAGACGGTGAAAGTATGATGGACCATCTTAATAACTTTTTCGGCACGATCGATAAGCTTGCTGAAATGGAAATAGGCATAGCTGAAGATCTGCTCACTATATTGTTGCTCTATAGCATACCAGAGAGCTACGAAAACTTTAGGTGCGCTATAGAGGCAAGAGACGATTTGCCAACACCTGAAGCATTAAAAATAAAACTCCTCGAAGAATCCAATGCTAGGAAAGAAAAAAATACCCAAGTGAGACAACAACAACAAGACGCAGATGCTTTTTATGCTAAATATGGAAAGCAAAATAGATACTTTCAACGTAAAAACGAAACGCAGACAAGTAGCAACCCAGTCAAGAATATTAGCAGTAGTAACAAGAAGTTATATAAATGCAATTTCTGCAAAAAGCCTGGCCATAAAGCGGCAGATTGTTGGAGTAAGGGAAAAAACAAACCAACCAAGCAGAGTGTGTCCAATGCCGAAGAAGATGCATTTGTAGCTGTTGCTGATAAAGTTCATGCCAAAATCAAATCCGAATGTAGCAAGATTTCGAACAAAAACTGTATTCCAGACCCAACAGAAGGGGTATCTTTTGGAATAGCTCTTCAGGCAGGTTTTAATTCAACGGCTGATTGGTGTATAGATAGTGGGGCTACATCGCACATGTGTCTAGATAAGAGTAAATTTATTAATATGACTAAAGTTGAAAATCAGACTGTCAGGCTTGCTGTTGACAAGACCACAGATATACTTGGAAGGGGAACAGTAAGGATAAATGTTCATTACGAAAATAGTACAAAAACCATACGACTGAACAACGTCCTATACGTTCCAGAGTTAAAAACAAATCTGTTATCCATCTCCAAGGCAGTCTCGAATGGATACACGATCGAATTTGATGCAAACGAAGCGGTTTTCAAAAACAATAAAAATGAAACCATCATAACAGCAGCGAGGAAAGGAGATCTCTACTTCATCGAATCCTGTGCAGAGTCAACATCAGCTGTTAGCGACAAACCAAACCATCTTGACCAATGGCATCAGCGTTATGGACATCTCAATGAAAAAGATCTCAAAAAGATCATCTCTGAAGGAATGGCAAAAGGAATCCCACATTTGGCTGCTGGTCAGTTATCTACATGCGAAGTTTGCATACGGGGTAAGCAGAGTGCTGAATCATTTCCTAAAGAATCACACACGAGAACCACAAAATTAATTGAGTTAGTTCATTCGGACGTGTGTGGGCCAATGAGAACCAAAACAATTGGGGGAGCTTCGTTCTTCGCAACATTTATAGACGACAAATCAAGATTTGTAGACTTGTATTTCCTGAAAACAAAAAGCAATGTTAAGGAATCGTTTATGAATTACAAGAACTTAATTGAAAACCAGACAGAACTTAAAATAAAAACCTTACGGACAGACAACGGCCTGGAATATTGTGGGCAGGATTTCACCGAGTTCATTTTACAAGCAGGAATCAGAAGAGAACATACAGTAGTGTATACACCTCAACAAAACGGTATTGCAGAGAGGATGAACAGAACGCTAGTAGAAATGGCGAGATGTATGATGCTGCAATCAAAAGTTCCACCTAGCTTCTGGGGTGAAGCTATTGCAACTGCTGCGTATATAAGAAACCGATGTCCAACGAAGAAACTTGACAACAAGACGCCGTTTGAAGTGAGGTATGGATATAAGCCAGACGTTTCACATTTCAAAACATTTGGCTGTAAAGCATTTGCCCTCAACAAAAAACCAGGCAAAGGCAAATTTGAACCAAGGTCAACGGAATGCATATTCATCGGATATTCAAACACTTCAAAAGCTTATCGTCTATGGGATCCAGCTTCTAAAAGAGTAATTATTAGCAGAGACGTCAAATTTATCGAGCAGTCCAATTGTATTGAAGCTGTGGAAAATTCAAAAGAATTTTTTGAATTCGAAGTTGTAACAGAAAAACCGGCAGATACTAAAAAGAAAATTATTAAAAACGAAAAACAAACTGACAAAATCGATCAAAATGACAGCAAAGGCGAAGAGCAAACATTTTTTGAACCTGGAAGTGAAGATATCAACGAAGCTGAAAGTAAAAATTCTCACTCTGACATCGATGAAACTCCACTTAAGAGGGGGCCTGGAAGGCCAACATTTGAAAGGACTGGCAGAAGGGGCAGACCCCGTAAATTATTCAGAAAGGTGGAAGCGAAAATGAAAAATGAAGCTGACCTGGCAGAAGAAGTAAATGTAGCGAGCGTCCTGATCAACCCAACAGTAAAAGAAGCTATGGAAAGTTCAAGTGCATACGAGTGGAGAGCTGCAATGGAATTAGAGTTTAATGCTCTTCGTGATACAAAGGCTTGGGAACTTGTTGAACGCCCAAAGAACAAAAAGGTTATAGGCTGCAGATGGGTTCTGAGAACCAAATTCAACGCTGATGGGAGTGTCGAAAGACATAAAGCGAGATTAGTTGCAAAAGGCTGCTCACAACAGCCAGGCATTGATTTTCAAGAGACTTTTGCGCCAGTGGCGAGGCAGAGCTCGATACGGATTCTCATGGCGCTTGCAGCAGAGTTCGTTTTAGAACTATTCCAGCTAGATGTCGAGATGGCGTACATAAATGGAGACCTGGAAGAGGAACTATTTATGGAACAGGCTGAAGGCTTTGTAAAGTCTGGGGAAGAAAATCTTGTTTGTTCGCTCAAGAAGGCTCTATATGGCCTTAAACAATCTGGACGAAGATGGTACTTAAAATTGGAGCAAGAACTTTTGGAACTTGGATTGAAGCCGTTGAATACCGAGAAGTGTATATACTTAATGGAAACTCAAGACACATATATGGTCGTGGTCATTTATGTAGACGATCTAATAATCGGAACCAATAACGTAGAAGCATATCAAAGATTAAAAACGCATATGTCGCAAAAATTCAAAATGAAGGACCTTGGTAAATTACATTATTGCCTTGGAATTGAATTTAAGCAAGATGTTTCTAAAAATATTGTGACAATGAATCAATCCAAATACATTAAAAACATTTTAATTGATTATGGTATGGGTGAGTCAAAAGTTATGGCAACCCCATTAGATGGAAACGTAAAACTAAGCAAGCAGATGGGACCAAAGACTGAAGAAGAAAAATCAGAGATGGCGAATACACCTTATACATCATTGATTGGGTCACTGATGTATCTTGCCGTCTCAACACGTCCGGACATCGCACATACAGTTAGTGTGCTAAGCCAATACAACGCTGATCCCGGAAAGGAGCATTGGAAAGCTGCAAAACGGGTCTTAAGATACTTGCGAGGTACTCAAAATCTTGGGCTAGTATACAAAAAATCCAATAGACCACAATTAATCGGATATGTCGATTCAGATTGGGGTGGTAACATTGACGATCGCAAATCGTACACAGGATTTGTTTTCAAACTGGCCAACGCAGCTGTAACTTGGGAATCAAGGAAGCAGAAATCCGTCGCCTTATCAAGTACAGAAGCCGAATACATGGCACTAACCGAAGCAGCTAAGGAAACTATTTATCTGCGAAATCTCCTGAAAGAACTTGGCTTACTTAATGAAGATGAAAAACCTACAACCGTTTATTGTGATAACCAGGGAGCACAAAAACTTATGAAAAATCCAACTTTTCATTCCAGAACCAAGCATGTGGACATTCGACACCATTTCATCAGAGAAGTTTTCCAGCGAGGTGAAATAGACGTCGAATATATTCCAACTAATGAAATGATTGCTGACGTCCTGACGAAGAGCCTTTTTGGACCATCTCATCGTAAATGTATCAAAGGATTTGGTATTTTAAATGATGAAGAATAACCCTTGTTGAGAGGGGGTGTTGATACTATTGATGAACCGCATCGGCAACACGGGTTAAATAGATTTTGTATCTTTACTTTCTTTCAATCTTTATTATATATTTCTCTCTCTCTCTCTTTTTAACAACTATCTTTCTCGTTTTCCTTTTTCTTTTATATTCATTCCTTTTTGAATAAAGATCCTGGCTAGACGCGCCATTATAAGTTACAATACAATAAAGTTGTTTCATTAATAAATTAAAGTGTTGAACTATTAATAATAAAATCCAACAAGAATACCGCTCGTGTTGAAATTTTTTTATGAAGAAACTAATAAAAGTTTAATTTCGTTTTTTGGATAAAACACCTTAAAGGTTAAAATAATAACCTGTGAAAAATATATATTATGAGGTAATTAATCAAATTAAATGCTAGACTATTAGCCAATTCCTTTTAGTTTCTTTGAAACTCAAATTAAATTTCCTTTGAAATTTGTTTCAATAGGATATACATAAATCTGGCGGTGTGAGAAAAACTCACCAAATAACTTTTATTGGAGGATTCCAAGGAATTCAGGAAATCCTACAGGAATTATAAATCGCTGTTACCAGAGCATCAGGAACAACGGCCAACGGAGTTGCTACGGTTTCGTATACAGGAGAATCTTTTGCTGAACAGTTCTAATTAAGAAAGCAGTTAGTTCAATAAAATTCAACACGACAATAGCCTAGGTGGTAAAAGAGGATAAATGTTTTTAGTCACATGCGGAGACTAGAAACTGTACGAAAATATAGAGATGCGTTCCAACAAAACCAATACATGCATACTCGTATTTAAAAGAAAATACATACACACATTTTAACAAAAACCTTTTATTATTAAAAAAAAACTTAAAAAAAAAACAATATAGGTAATAGAGCAACAAAAGAAAAATTAATGAAAATAAAAACTTAAAACAAGAACAATCCACGAAAGAAAAAATTAATGAGAAATGATTGAGTGAAAGCTTAATGTTCTTCGATTGGTTTAAAAAAATTTAAGATGCTGGGTTGCTGAACAGCTCTTCTTTTTTCCTAATTATCTATATTTTTTAGCTGATAAAAGTGTAGCATTTTTAATCGATCATGATGAGAATCTATAAATATTAGCACTACCTACCAATTTAAAAAAGAACCAATAAATAATAGTAATGTAAGATACATTAACACAATAAGAACAAATTGCAGAGATATTCTGGCCAATCTGATATGCCCATGTAGATAATTTGAAAGTAAATGCAAGACCAACTGACGAAAAAGTTTTTCTTGATATAATGTTTTCATTTTTCATACCGCGAATTGTTGTTGACTCGCGTATAATCACAGTGTATGTAGAGGGAGTTTCGGAAAAATTTCATCGCGTATAAGCGAAACCGCGTAAAAAGAGACCGCGTATATGGAGGGTTCAGTGTAGTTATAAGAATATAGTTTAACTTAGAGTGCCCGCATGGGGCCAGTAAGTTAGTTGTAAGTTATTGATAAGTAGGCTAGTTTTATGAATTTTTGTCTGGCATTAAGATAGTTATAAGTTTGAATTGAATAAAAATGAATTATAAAAAAAAAAAAAAAAAAAAAGAGGATAAATTTGAGAACCACTGTGCAAAGTTCAAATCACCAAATTTTAATTAATTTTTTTTTATTTTTTTTTATTTTTTTTTATTTTTTTTGGATTGAATTTAATTTAAAATTTTTACGTAACTTAACAGTGTATCTACTATTTTAATTGAAGTTTTTTTTTAAATCATTTACGTTTTTGTGGCAAATTAAAGAATCGGTTTTTAGAAATTAAAGCGTTTTGGATGCTGCAGATTAATCAAAACGAATCTTTGAAAGAAAAGAAACACGTTCTATTATGTGTAAGTTATAAAGAAGAAGGAAGTTTTATTTTCAAAAGTAACAATAATGCCAAGGTAATATACAAATCAAGTTTTTCTAATTTACATGAAATTATGCCAAATTAACATCCCCACTAAAACTTAATTTAACAATCCCATTGGTTTTATAAAACTTTTGACCATAGGATCTGATAAGGGCTTTGTAAATATATCCGCAGCCATGTCTTCGGAACGAATTTGTTTCAAAACGACTTTGCTATCAGCTATTATATCTCGGATAAAATGGTGTCGTATGTCGATGTGCTTGGTTCTAGGACGGTAGCTCTCATTAGACGCAAGATGAATAGCACATTGACTGTCACAAAACAGCATCATAGGTGAATCTATTTCTGTTAACTCTTATTTCTGGATACCTTTGAGCCACATCGCTTCCTGAATCGCTGATCCCATTGAAACATATTCAGCCTCGGTAGTTGACAAAGCAACGGTAGCTTGCTTTTTTGAACCCCATGATATTGCACCACCTTGTGATAAAAATACGTATCCGCTGATAGATTTTCTTTCATCTAGATCGTTGGCGTAATCAGCGTCACAGTATCCTAGGATTTCACTATTTCCATTTCTGTTATAACACAATTTCATATTCGAAGTTCCCTTTAAATATCTAAGGACTCTCTTAGCTGCAAGCCAATGCTCCTTGCCCGAGTTATTGTTGAATCTGCTTAGGAAATTAACAACGTAACAAATATCTGGACGGCTGATTTGAGCTGCAAACAGCAAACTGCCGATTAGCTCCTGATAAGGTAAATTAACCATGTCAAGTTTCGCGTCTTCTGTTTTTGGACAGTTATCCTTGCTCAGCTTTACGTTCACATCCATTGAACTTGACACCGGATTACAATCGTTCATTCAAAATTTACTCAGCATCTTTAAAATGTATTGTTCTTGATTTATGCAGAGCTTTCCAGACTCTCTATTGTGTTCTAACGTCATACCCAGAAATGAATTAACTTTAGAAAGCTCTTTCATGTGAAATTTCGATTTTAAATACATTTTTATTACATTTTTGAGATTCCATGTTCTCGAAGACTGTTTTAGTCCGTAAATAGATTTTCTTAACTTCAAGACTTTATTTTTAGGAAAATCTAAACCTTCAGGAGAAATAATATAAACTTCTTGAGATAACTCACCCTGAAGAAACGCTGTAATTGCATCTAGCTGCTCCATATATAAATCCATTTTTGCAGCAAGTGATAGAAGATAACGTAATGAGCTGTATCTAATGACTGGAGAATACACTTCATCGAAATCAATTCCTTTGCGTTGAGCACAGCCTTTTGCAACTAGCCTTGCTTTGTAACGAATAACATCATCATTTGTTCCTCTTTTTGTTTTAAAGACCCACTTGGAATGAAGGGCTTTCTTTCCATCCGGAAGATCGACTTTATCCCATGTATCATTTTTCATCAATGACTCGTATTCTTCCGTAATCGCCTTCTTCTAACTTAAGGCATAGGATCTCAAAATCGCTTCAGAATAGGTATACATACGGATCATCAGCTTCATACACAATGTCGTTGATAAAAGTTACATAATTATCGAAGTTTTTGGGCTTGGGTTCTCGATTTGGACGCCGCACAGGTCCAACGATGTTATCCCCACTAGATAGTGAATTTGTTGGAAAATAATTTGAGCTCATTTCAATATCGGATTCAACACCAGACATCTCAGCATCAGCATATTCGTCTTCAAAAACATCAGAATCATCGTTCTCAACACCAGTATCAGCATTCTCATCAATACCATCAGCAACTTCGGCAGCAACATCAACAACAAACGAATTTTCTTCAGCTTCAGAAAAATCACCTTCATCAGCAGCGGGTTGGGCATCATTAACAGCATCAGGCTCAGGATTTATTCTTAAATTCCCCACTAAATTCTGACTTGAAGTTATATCAATGGAATTAGAACAGCTTTTCAAATCAATTACCTTTTGAAAACTTTAATTTTCTTTTTCATCTGATTTTCCACCATGTTTTTGAAAACCAAAAAATGTTTTGAAACTTCGCTTTTATTCTTATACGAATACTTTTTTAGAATAGTCATCTAAGAATAAGACGTAGTATCTGGATCCTCCAAGCGATACTTTTTCCATGGGACCGGCAACGTCTGAATGAACCAGCTGCAAAAAATTTGTGGTGATAGTTGTTGACGATTTGAAACTACGCCTGCATTGCTTTCCTTCACAGCATGTCATGCAATTTTTGTCCACAAAACCAGTAGACTCTGAACTCGGATGGCCCATCCGTCTGTGCCATAAACTGCTCTTGAATTCAGAAACTACCCGAGCAGTATTTGTCAGAGGTGTGTTTAGTTTGAAAACTTTATCGGTTTCAGTAGCTGATGCAAAAACTAATTTCCTTTTGTCAAGAATCTTACATCCATCTGAATCAAACTGAACTCTGTTGCCATTTTTTACTATTTGGATGATCGACATCAGATTAAAGCTTATTTCAGGAACATGAAGAACGTCTTGGACAAGAACCTCATTGACAGCACCTCCACAGGACAACAACATCGTAATATCGCCTTTTCCAGCAACCTCCAGCTTTGATCCATTCGCCAACGTAACAAAACTCTTCTCAGAACACTTTCTGTAGTTATCAAATCCTTCCGCACTTCTTGCAATGTGTGATGATGCACCAGAGTCCACAAACCATGATTGACTTGATTCTTGAGCAGAATATGATGCGAACACAGCAAAATTGCCTTGGGTTTCCGCCTTTTTGGGACAATTTTTCTTTATGTGTCCAATACAACCGCATCCAAAACATTTTAATGATTTTGTTTTATTTTTAGGCTTACCCTTGCACTTAAAAACCGCCATGGCCTGTTTCTCAGCAGCTCCTGCATTATAACAATCAAAGTCTTGCAACAATTTTGATTTTATTGAATCAGCGGTGATCTGGATTCCACTGCTTTCAATTGCCATAATCATTGGCTGGAATTTCTCAGGTAATCCACTCAATAGCAAGCTCCCAATCCATTCATCATCCACTTTCATTTTGATGGAGTTGAGTTGTGAGCAGTTCCGACTATTTTGTTCACGTACTCGGATATATTGGAACAGTCGTCCAGACGGGTTGTGGTCAGTTCTCTCAAAAGTCCTACCCTCCTGGTAAGTCCTGAGTCATCAAATGCGACCGCCAATCTGTCCCAGACTTCCTTTGCAGTTGTGGCTTCTTTAATGTGCACATATAACGATGGGTCGATAAGCAACATCAACTTTGCTTTCCCTACTGCAATTTTTTCGGGTTTTACCTCGGTACCTTGGACCGAGCTCCATAAGTCATCCAAAACCAAGTAATTCTCTATAACAAATTTCCAGGTGTCGTAATTGTCACGACCTCTGAGTCGTTATATTGCCGGCAAATTACTAGCCATTTTGTGACTTAAAAAACCCTCTAAAAATTGAAAAATTCTTCTACTTCTTACAAAAACTTCTTTTTATCTTTAATTTAACGTATTATCTGGGCCCATAACCTGTTGGATGCCGCAGATTAATCAAAAAGAATCTTCGAAAGAAAAGAAACACGTTCTATTATGTGTAAGTTATAAAGAAGAAGGAAGTTTTATTTTCAGAAGTAACAATAATGCCAAGGTAATATAAAAATCAAGTTTTTCTAATTTACATGAAATGATGCCAAATTAACAAAGCGTAAAACCATTTAAAAGAAAACTTACCTGCATATCCACCTACACAAATTGGTATATGGTAATTAAATTAAAATAAAGTGCAAAAAATCTAGTTCCATCCAATATATCCAGTTGCAGTGGCCACAGCATCCAGGAATAAAGAGGGTGAGTTATTTTTAAAGAAAAATATATTTGTTTCTATATTTGGATTTATGCGCATTTATACGGTTTAAAAGGTGTGATAACATTATATGTTTTTTTTTATTTTTGCAAGTCCATATAGAATTTAAAAAAAAACGACATCGGGATTTAGGAGCTTTTTTCCACATAGCTGGAAGCACTCTGTGTACGCTGTGACATTTGTCAGCTGTATTGACGACTAGCATCAACAGCATCCAAAAACGTCACTTTTGACGTCTCTGAGCAAATTATCGATAACATATAGATAATACTAGGTGCGTTTTATTATTCACAAATCTATCGGGATCCGGATTTGGATTAAGTTTTTACATGTATTACAAAAACAAATTCGGGATCCTGTTTTCTATCGGGATCTATTTCAAGATCCAAGAATTAGTTTTAAATCCGAACACCAGAAGGTGATTTTCTTATGTAAATTTTGTCAGCACTGTGCAAAAAAAGACAACAAATCGTGAAATGTCAAAAATCAAAAGATGGATGCAAAAGAAAATAAAATGTAAATATACTTCGTTTTATTAATAAATTTAGTTGCAAAAATATTTGTTATTAAAGGCGAAGAATTTGGACGAATTGTGAAACCATCGCCTTTTTAAGAGCTTACGAGAAGCGGCAATGTGAATTTGACCACCCACGTAAAAAAAAAATGCTATGAACAATTTGCTGGAGGATCTCTTGGCAGCTGAAGTCCTCGTAAGTTTCTCGTTTTATTTAATCAAACTATATATCAGATTATCTGATTCACAGACTCAACCAACCAACAACGAAATGTTGAACACAAAATTAAAAAAAGCCTTGAAAGAAACAAACGATAACAACGCCCGAACCGGTGCATCTGCCAGCAAAGCCCCATTCGTTTAGCTTCTTCGACTTCTTTTTTGTGAGCATCAGCTAAAGCTAATTCTATACAGATGATTCGTCCCTCGAAATGGTTAGTGCTAGCTTGGAACCCCTAAATGATAGACTCGTGAACAAACATTTGATTGGTGGATAGAATACAAAAATCGTTCTTGATAAACTTGTTGACAGAACCAGCATGGTTTCTACGTCTTCACTCCCTGATAATGTACCGCCATATACTGAAACCAAAAATGAATTTGTTGTAAACAACGATGGACTCAACGAATCACAACCTTTGAAAATATCTGTAAATAACTGTAACAAAGCCATCAGTACTGAAGCAATCAATTTAAACGTTACAAAAAGTACTCCTACAAAGGCTGAGAAGCTTGCGAAGGAAAATCAAATTACAGAAGATGAATCGATTGTTCCGCCTCCAAATGATTTCACTGATGATGAGAAAATGCGTAATTTACTGGCCAAATTCAATGAAAAACAACAATAAAACGGACTCTGGAGATGATAACTCCTCGTCCCTGTCACTAATGAACGTAGCTGTTTTGCTTTTACTTGGCTGTATGGTGAATCCCTGTTCCAATGTCATGTGTTTCGATGTCACATACCAGAAGCAGTCAACCAAGTTAGTGGTAAGAAAGAAACTGTATTCATCAATAAAAAATCAAAATGTCTATGTAAAATATGTTTGTTCTAGCATGTTTCACCAAAGCTTTTCGGCGTTATCCAGCAAGTCTGACATGCAGTGTCACTTCTGCCGTCGATAGCATAATGATAAACTCAATAACCTCAGACATAAGTGGTAATCCAATTAATGCAGCGGGATATGAGTTTATAGTTTCACTTGAGATCCGAGAGAAGGTGGCCAAAGCATATTGTGCAGTTCCACGAGGCGATAGATCAAGCTTCAAATTACGTTGCAGGACCGACAAAGAAGTGTGTATCACTGTCAAACAGACTGCATCTTCAACTCTTCAGCCACTTTTCATAGAAAGATGCTTTGGAGTTCTCCTCAGTCCAGGCAAGCTTGTCCGTCAGGCTGACATGCAGTTACTCGATATGGTAACGATGGGATACCAAGTGGGTAACATCGACAACCAAACTCCTTTAACACTAAATCCGTATCAAATCCGTGCCGAATGGAAAGCCAGCGACGTTCCTCACCGTAGCTGTGGATCTTGTTATTCGAGGAATACAAGAACATGTACGTTTTGTTATCGAAACTCCGGTCATAATACAGTCACAAACCGAAATTCGTATAATGGATCATTTCACATCTAAGCGTCCCATGTCGTTGCGTTTCTATTTACATTTAAAGAAAACCGACGAAGCCTCCTGGGAAGTGGCATCAATTGATCCATCTGAGGAGATACTCGAACAGACGCCACAGTCGTCGCTCCTCAAATTCGGCATCAATAATTTATCACGAATGGTTAGATCGTCGAGTGTTGTATCAATTGAAGATGATTGTCCAACAGATTATAGTTCGGATGGAGATGAACCCTTGCTCAGTGGAACTGGGGAAGTTTCCAAAGAGTGCTCACAATATACATTAGATGAATGGGATCCGATATTAAAAGAATGGGACACCGAGAAGAGACCTAAAAATTTAGCTCCACTTGTGAGGCTCGGTGTTCCTGAGGCGCTTAGAGGAAAAATTTGGCAAAAGTTGTCAAATGTAGAAGGCAAAATAGAAATGACCGACAAGTATAGGACTTTAATTACGGAAGTAAGTATTGAACTTTTTATAATTATTATTATTTATGGATCTCTTATTGAGAATCAATCAGGTTATTTTTTAAGACAAATTAAAAAATGTTAAGGGTAGGTAGGTAGGTAGGGTAGACAAAAAGCCATTAATTCCTATTTGGTGAGTAATGACTCGTTTCTCTATTTATAACCAGATTAAAATGTAGTGCTTAACAAGTAATTGTGATTGTATACCAAACAGTTATTAATTCCTCATCAGTCCAAAATACAATGAAAAGGTCTTCAAAAGTGTTAAATTTAAAGACAGATGTTGCGTATTATTCTTGTACAAAAATTTACTTTTATGTTTATGTAAATTTTAGATATTTTCTAGTTATGAATTCCGAAAAATTGTATCTCTTCTTGTATTGAAACAACAATTAATATAAAACAAATATTTTTAGAAAACAAAATGTGAAACAGTAATCCAGCGAGACATTCACAGAACATTTCCTGCTCACAAATGCTTTAAAGAAACCGGTGGATCTGGGCAAGATGCACTCTTTAAAGTGTCTAAAGCATATGCCGTTTATGATAGTGAAGTTGGCTATTGTCAGGGTCTGAGCTTCATAGCTGCCAGTTTATTATTGCATGTAAGTTTTTCTTCTCTCATTTATATGCTTCTTTATCTTTATCTATACAAACAACTTTTTCCGAAAAGATGCCCGAAGAAGACGCATTTTGCGTACTGGTTTCGCTAATGTTCGACTATCGTCTTCGAGACCTTTACAAGCAAGGCTTTGAATCTCTCTACCTGCGATTGTTCCAACTTGACCGCCTTATACGCGAACATTTGCCTAAACTTCATGAACATTTCGAACGATGTGGTGTCGAAACTCATATGTATGCATCTCAGTGGTTCCTCACGTTATTTACGGCAAGATTTCCTTTGTGTTTTGTATTTCATGTCCTCGATGTATTCTTACTCGATGGAATACCATTGCTATTCCAAGTGGCCATTACTTTGCTTTCAATTTGCGAAGCCGAACTACGCCAACTCGATTTCGAAGGCATACTCAAGTATTTCCGTGTCACATTGCCCAAAAAATGTCGCAGTTCTAGTCAAGCCCGTAAAATCATGAAGATGGCTTGCGAACGTAAAGTCAAAAAATTAAAACAATACGAAGATGAGTTTTTCATACAGAAAAAGAACGAAGAACGCATCGAAAAGGAGGCACAAATCTACGAAGCAAAGTTTGGAGAAGAACGAAAGAAATTCCAAGCCGAAATCGCTCTTTTGCAAAAGAAAATCGATGAAAACACTGAAAAGTCCATTCAAACCGAAAAGACCCACACTGGAATAACACATGATTACAAGCAAATCATACAGCGTCAAGAAGAGGAAATAACTAGACTTAATAAGATTGTTGATGGGATTTCGGTAAGAATTAAATTAACCCAAAATCTTACGGTAATTTGAACGTCGTTTGGATTCATCGCTAAGGAATGTTATAAAGTCGCAGAAAAAACAACCAGAAGAACCTGCCCTAGGACCTCTGGATCCCTTCAATATAGCTACACAAAGGATACGTGAGCTCGAACTTGAACTTGCTCAGGCAAAACTCGCACAAGTCGAGGCAGAATGCAAGAACCAGGACCTTAACCATCAGCTCAACGCCACCCTCTCAGAAATTCAAAATAACCGCAGCAGCTGACGACGAGGCGCGATGCCCCCACATTCCAGTCGTACACGAATCCAGGTCCCGATGAAGGCAGCAATCAGGTAGCTTAGGCCAAAACAGACCTATTACCGTTGGGGCGGCATTTAAAGAGGGAACGCGAGACCACCATTTACCACTAACTTGACTTCACCGTTATTATTGTTTTCCTTTTTTGTTTTGTTTTAAGTTTATTTTTTCATTCAATCACATTGTGGAATATACATGTACCTTTTTTGTAATGTACGTAGCACGTGTAAAAATTTTACACGCCATTACATCGTCATTTATCTTTTTGTTTGCGTCACCTACTTCACAGCCTTAATTTTGAATTTATTTTTTATTTTGTTAATTTTGTATTGTTTATTATAAAAATGGAAATAAAAAGTTTATATTTAGTTCATTTGTGACATATACAAAAAACAATTGGCAAATTTTGTGTGTGCGTATTTGTTTGTTTTTTTTTTTACAGGACAGCAGGGCATCAATGGTAATGGAACATTCTCCAAAAATTCCATCCAAATTCCATAACGCACTCAGTCGCAACAGTATTGATATTCTACCTAGGGAACGGCCCATCCTAAGAGATACATTGAGTTTCAATAATTTGAAATAACAGCTGCAGCAGGATATATCGTATTAACGCTGGACATAAATCAAAAGAATTATTAATTGTCGTTTTGCCTGGAAAATAATATGGGAATCAAAATTTTTAATTTATCTTATTTTTTTTTTTATTTTTATAATTTTAAGTATATTGATGCTTGAATATAACTTTTTCTTTTCTAAAACAATTCCCAAGCAGAGATTGTTTTTATTATTTCGTAGCGAATTAACTTTCGAGATTCTAGATTGGAATTCACTTTTAGAAGCAAAAACAAAATGAGCACAAGTTAAATGTGTGCACTTGTTTAAAAAAGAAATTGCATAAATATATAAACAATGTTTTTTCCTATTCAGTATGGGCTATTCGTATATATATTTTTGCACTTCAACAGGATTATCAAAACATAAATATATAAATAAAAACAAAAGCATGAACAAAAGAAATGTATAAAACAAAATAACTATTACAAAATATTAATTTATATATAGTTACTTAATGTGTAATCTAAACAAAGATCTGTTTGCAAATAAAGATATTTGATTTCCCATGCTTAAATTCTTTGTGTTTCAGTTCAGACTTGTATAATTTATAGATTCATGTTTAAAAATGCACAACACTTTGGCAACGTTCATCTTTTCCGACGACATAAAGTTTAATTTAGAATATTTCCACCAGGAAACTTAAAGATGCAACTTTCGTTTGCATACAACAAATTTTGAGAACTTTCTAGTAACTGACGAGCATCTTGAAGGAGCCAAGTGGGTGCTCAATGAGCCTAAGAATTGAAATCAATAATTAAGATGCGAACTTAGTTAAACGAGAAGACTTACAAAAATACGCACCTTTAAGATTTCACAAAAATGAGAACCGGAAGGAAATTACAATAAAGTTTATTACATTTTAATATTTTGTATTGGGGGTTGTGTACTTAACCTAATAATTCTTAAACGAAGTATAATGTAGATTTGAATTGACCGAATAATTCTTAAAATATAATGCAGATCTAAATTGTATAGTTTTAAGGAATTAAACTTAAAGATCTGTGGAGTAGTTTTAAAATTACGAATTATTTCTCGGTTCTACAATCTTATTTTTTAATTAAATAATAATTTCAGTGCATTATTTTTTTTATAATTGTTTTACATAAAATTTCGAACCAGTTTTGATTTAGATTGAATTGTGCAAAATATCGGTTAGCAAAATTGCAATAAAAACGGTATAACCATCAACGAGATATACTGAATCAAGCTAGAAATAAAATCATTTTTTTAAGTCAAACAACCTTGGGGCGTAGAGTATAAAGGTTGAATTTAACTGTAACGAAGAATGATTGTAGGTAGACAAATGATATTATACATTGAAAGACTTATATAGATTCTCGTGCAATAAGGTAGGATTTTTGATAATCAGGCGGGAAAGCTAAATTTCAATATTTTGGGTTTATAAAAAAATCGAATTGGAGGATGGTCTACTCATCATAAATATTGAAGTAGATTTTAATTTACTTAAAATGGATACATTTAAAAAAAATCGACGGCAGCACTTAAAATATTTTTTTATACATAACTTAGTTTAAAGTTACAAACGAATTTTTGTTTGAAACACTTAAAAGTTTTCCATTACGTAAACTTTTGTTTCTCTTGAACATAATAGTAACGTGTCTTGCCTTTTCCTCTTTTATCGTTTTTTTTTTTATTAACAATGTTCAATTAAAATAGCCAGTTGCTTTCGTTCCTCCAAACAATTCCGCCGTAATACTCGTCTAGCTGGGAATGCTCATCAGTTTGGTCTCCCCTTAACCTAAACGCTCGCACTATGTTACACCATACAATAGCATTATAATATTCCCTTGTGTGTACACGTTATAAAAAAAGGGGTTCTTTGATGGGCGCGGATGGATTGTGGCGGGCATATTGTTTTGGTAATATGTGACCAATCTGTTATTTATTATTCAGTTGCTGATCCCAAATCACCTGGCAAATAACACGACAGAACACCACTTCCAAATGGTAAAACTTTATCAAAATGAGTGTTCCTTAGCGTAGTGTGCGCGTTGCGCCCATTTTACGGTAGAGATGGATGGTGGTGGCATGCAGTCGATTCCTTGCAATGCACAAGAATTCCTCCTTTCGCCATACACAACCCTGAACAATTCTTTAGCGACAAGGCGCATTTCTAGATGAATGCCGTTTGTGGAACAACCCTAACCCACACGAGGTTCACCAGGGTGACAAAGCATTCGCAAAAAGTTACCGTTTGATGTGGATTTTGCGCCGGTGGCTTCATTTATCCGCAATTTTTTCAAAAACGGGTTCGCAGGTCTATGATAATAAACCACAATTGAATGATGCATTAACATAAAACAGGCAACCGCTCGAATTCATGCCGAGCCGGGCATTTGATCCTTGTCATATTCCATACATAATCTAATGGCATACATGGATCTTTCAAATAAAAGGAATTTTGTTAATACCTCAGTCACAGCTCGTTTTATTTCATTTTAAAATCTAGACGCTCTTATGGAAAAACCCGTTATAATGTAACTACATAGCAACATTTAATATCGTATCTATTAATTTATTCTATATTAAAACGATGTTGTAGAAAATTACTTCTCCCACATGAAGGAACAGAAAAAGAACCCATTCCAAACGAACATGCCCAAAAATTATTTTACAAATTTGCATTTAAATTGGCACCACCTTGTATATTACTATATACTGCTTTTACACGAAAGCGATTTTTAATCTTAGTTTCTCTTTTGTAGTCATCTTCTGCCTTGTGTAACCCCGCAAACACATACGTCTCTCCTACGGGCTTAAAAATTGCAAGGTATAACGCTAAGATCTTAGAATTTTTCTACCTACTACAGCTAAATGAAGATTATCTCCTCCGAGTTCCAGCTTAATTTTTCTCAAACTGCCGACCATAGCTAGACATACATAGTCCGCATCATTCCGAATACACGTCTAGAACTACAAATTAAGATTAACAGATTATTGCTTAAAATAAAAAAAATCGACTTATTTTACCTAGAACTCCACGTCTTTCAAGGAACTTGTATAATTCCTCGTTGTATTTATCTCCGCTTGTAACTGTTGTGCCCCTCCTTTTTAAGCCATTATATACAGTGAATATTGAATGCACGATGAATTTTATTTAAACAATATTTAAAATGATGTAACTTTAGCTTTCAGAACGTCAGGATTGGGGATTGAACGAAGTATCGTTCAAACAAATTAGAAATTTGGTAACAAGTTGTTATTGTTCCTTTTGACCTTAACTTAACTTCACATCATTGTTGTTTATTTTTCTTTAATGGAATTTACAATTCTTCATCGCAGATTCATTGTACGACTTTCGGGTCAATAGCTGTAAGCTTTTTGAAAACAAAGTGTTGACAATTACTAACTTTGAAGAGGCTTCTAATGTTGTTTTGTTATTTCTTTGACGTGGACCACAAGATGACGAAAGTTTGTGAAACGAATAATATTTGGCCATTCGAGTCCATTGGCTGGTGGTTTGGTTTCAATTGGTGTCCATTTGAGCGGTATGGGCTTTTATGAAATTTATAATAGAACTATCCATACTTGAGTCACTATCGGAATCTCCGAATATTTCTGTTTTCCAATTGGCATAAAGATTCGATTTTGTGTGTAGTGTTTGCATAGTAGGGTTAGTTGAACCTGCTGCTCTTGTTTGTACTTCTGTGGTAGATTGTGTTGATGCCGATACTGAACTTGAACTGGAACAGGAAGTTGAATTTCTTGTTTTCTTCGGTTTATTGCTTTTATTGGCTGACTTAAGTAGCTTTTTGATGGCTTTTTGTTTTTTAAATAAATCCGAGTATTCGGGTCCAAAAGAGATGGCCGCAATTGTTTCGGACCTGGAACAAAAATTTAAATAAAAGTATTATATTAGAATATAGTATTATCTAAACGTATTATACGGTTTTATCTTAAAGTTTTAAATTTTGTAAGAAAAACATACCTATAGGAAAAACAAGAATTTCATCTGGAATATGATTTTAAGTACTACGTTCTGAAAAATTGTTCTATGAACACACTGCGAGAAGTACATTGTCATTGACTTCGTGGCTGTAACCTATCCAGTTTGAGTCCCAGTCACTGCCTTCACTTTCTAAAATAAACTAAGAAAATTATTTTTAGTATTACACAATAAATAAATATTGTAATTTATAATGAAAGCAAATTTACTTACTTCAATTGCGTTTTCCATTTTTATTTTTTGATTGTTTACAAAAAAAAAGTAGAAACGTCAAAAACAAAACTCAGAAGTACCACAATTGAAAAGTAAATTTTCTAGGATCTGGATCGTTTTATTATCAAATTGATATCCATATGGATCTTGGTCGATAATAAAACGCACCTACTATTTTGGCATCACCATTTTTATCGGGTCTTAGATTAATGCCCGATTTCACGAAGGACTTTTAAACATTTAACAGGCTTCTAAACCTTAAAATGAGATGTTTTGGTTTCACCAAGCGCTTTTAAATTAAACAAGCTTGTAAACACCCTTATAAACTAAATGCCCATTTTTGGCTCATTAAATTTTAAAAGTGTCATTGAAATGTCATCACATGTAGATAACAACAATTGGTTATAGGTATAGCAGCTGAAATTATTGTTTTGTTAAGATTTAGTGTTCAATTTTTAAAGATACAAAATGAATAGGTTAATACTAAATATTTAAATGATTTGTTTCTTTATTTCGAAAAAAATATTGATCGTCTTCATCCAATTATAAAGGGCAACACAAAGTTATTTGCTGAGCAAGAATATTCCCGGTTCACAGAAATATATTATATGACTTAAAAATGTGGTTCCGACTTTCTAAAGCATCTGTGGATGAGTTTGTTGAAGTGTGGTCTTCATTTGGAACCAAAAAAAAACACAACAATGCAATACAAAATAAATTAAGTGGTTGTTACTTAATGATACTCTCGAAAATTATCTGGCCTTAGCTAACTCTGTATAGATTTAAGTAGCTGTTGCATTTGCATGTAAAGCGCTTAGACCTGATGTCGTTTTTTTTACAATTCTATATGGACTTACAAAAAAAACACGCCTAATATTAAAAGAAATTGCTTATCGTCGCGCGATCGAATTGATTTAAGAAAGAAAATTTTTTGATTAAAATATAGTTTTTTTTTATTAAGGTAATATTAAAGTATCTTAACAATAAAGTAACGTAATGTATGAAAGTTTTTAATTTAAATAAATATCTGTTTGTTAACTTTTCTTAAAATGAAAATTTCATGTTTTTATTGAAATTGGAAGAGATAACAGAAACGATGGTTTCAGAGCAATTTTTTTTTTAAAGGTATGACAGAAGGATGATTTAGAAGATTGAGAAGAAGCCTAGTCTAGGGGTTGCTTAGGCGAGAAAAGCAACCAAGGAAGGGAGGGTTGAGAAAAATAACTCGCGATATCCAACTTACACCCTGGATAACCAGAATAAAGCCTGGTAATATAATAATTTTTTTTTGTAATGAGCAAAAGGTCCAAGAACCACTCCCAGGACTGAGCTAGGGGTTCGTTAGGGGCCAGTTATAGCTCATCAGAAAAGTCCATCAGAAAAAATTTTGTCTTCCAAATTTGACCATATTACAACTCGATTTTGAGTAAAATTTTAATGCAATTAGACGAATACTTGCGTGGACTAATTTTTACAAAAAGAATTATAACATTTTGTTGCTAAATTTATTCAGAAAATGGATTTAAATATTTTTTCTGATGGAATTTAATTTTTCTGAACAGCTGATTGCCAAAACTCAAAATATATTCCATTTTCTGAGTAAATTTAGCAACAAAATGTTGTAATTCTTTTTGTAAAAATTAGTCCAACCAAGTATTCGTCTAATTAAATTAAAATTTTACTCAAAATCGAGTTGTAATATGGTCGAATTTGGAAGACAAAATTTTTTCTGATGAGCTATAACCCTTATTACCAGCAAGGACCAAAAGGCAACAAGGTTCGTTACAGTATTGAAGCGAGTTTGAAGCTAGTATGCCCAACAAGGATAAACACGAATAAAATAATGTGAATTATAAGCGACATAGAAATAAGACACGGCATTCTCCGCTTTAGTTCAGCCGCCATCCCTGGAGATAAAATATCTGAGACAACAACCTTCAGTCTCAGAACATCGTGCCACACATCTTTCCTATCCTTCTTTCTCTTCTTAACTTCACGCACGCGCTGTGTTGAAACATTTAAAGGGTAATCTAATCCCTTGAGCGCGGGTAGATTATAAAAAAAAAAAACACCATTTCAACTCAACTCCAAATCGAGCTCTCAACTCAAATGACGAAAAACCTGGGTCGAACATCCAACCCTAATCCAACTCGATCTTTCGATACTGCAAATAAGCGCGGAAAACCCTCGTAAACCTCGTAAACCAGATAATTTTATCTCCGCAGAAACGAGCTGTCAAAATTTGTATGGAAAAAAGTTTCTGCAAATCGCATAAAATTATCTCACAAATTTGCTGCGGAAAGTGCAGAAATAAACCTCGTAAACTAAAGAAGTATGGATTCTGACTTTTAATTTGACATTTCACAAAATATTTCCCACATTTACGCAAGTATTTCTTAGGGGGTGTTCATGAAAACATGCTGCGGAAAGTTCTATCTTTCTACAAAGCGGAAAATTATCTCGTTACATGAATACCCTTTATGTCAATTTATCCAACAATTGTTTCCGCGTTTATATGATCAATCGTTGATAGTAGTTTCGTACCATGTTGTCAAACCAGTTGTTCCATGTAAACACCTTTTTCAATCTTGAACCGGGGGAGAAACACGCAAAATAACTATCTGTCAATGTCAAATGCGAGGGCACCTGCAGCCACATTGGCAGATTAGCTTTGGCATATTAAATTGAACATTTTAACTTGGATAATTTTTCAGTTTTATTTAACAACGGCATTGATTAACTTAACAAGAAAATGCCGACAATTGGTGTAAAGCGCGATTTGCTTTTTGATGCCCTAGGCAAAAAATACAGTAAGTTAATATTAAAATGTGAACCAACCCAAAAAATAACAAAAGATTTGATTTAGCGGATAGTGAGTTCCAGCAACTTTGTTTTGCATTTGGTCTTGAGTTGGATGAAGTGGTAAGAAAAATACAATTCAATACAAATAATATCTTGTTTATTAAATAATCAAATGAATATTAACGACTTCATACAGACTACTGAAAAACAAATGCTTACTAAAGAACAGGGCGATGTTGCAGCAGCTCATGATGCATCCGAAGAAATCATCTACCGCATTGATATTCCAGCAAATAGATATGATTTGCTATGCATGGAAGGTCTGGTAACTGGCTTACTAGTTTTCCAGGAAAAGTATTTACGATTTAACAACTTGCCAGCCAGCTAAAAGGCAACTATAGTTTTTGTATTTATTTTAGAATTAAACCTCCGCAGTTTAAATTGGTCGAACCCAAGGGCGGAGTTGAAGCTCGTCAAACTTTGAAAATTTTACCTGAAACAGCTCAAATTAGACCATATGCAGTGGCTGCAGTTCTCAGGAACATTACTTTTACTCAAGAATCCTATAATTCGTTTATAGACTTGCAAGTGAGTTTTCTAACTATTCATTTAATTTATTGAAAAACCCAACAAAACTTATCTTTTTATTAATTTTATAAGTTTGAAACTTTATGGCTCATAACGAATTTTTATTACTAACTTTCAACAAGCTATTAGAATTATTAGAGAAAACATTATTTGGAAAAAGAATAAGACTGTTTAAAAGCTAAAAGCTGAATAATGTCGAAAGTTTCCTTTTGAATTTATTGATATCGGGAATTAAGTTTCATAGGGACTTGGATTCTCATTTCAAAAGACCAGCTGCCAGCTTACAATGAACAGTGCAGAATTATTGTCGTTTCCAACTTTCAAAAATGGGAAAAACTCAGGGGGAACATTTTTTTTTTCACGATAGCCCAAATACATCGGAGGGTTCATGACCACAATTTAGTTATAATATGTTATGAGGTTTGGAGAGGAAAATTGGGTGCGATAGGATATTTGTTAAAATTTCAGTTCAAAAAGTAGAATATTTTATCTGTGAGTTTTAAACAATGGACAAACATATTTTAGTTTGTCGAATATTAGTGTGACAGAATTGGCTACTTGCGATATCAATTAGGCCGAACTTAAGACTTTGAATACATTAAAATGCATTTTTTCGTAACTTTCAGAATTTTTTTCAAACTTGCGGAGCTCAATCGGAGAATTGTCGGCGCTTACAATGATCAAAATACTTCAGTTCTTAATTTAATTTGATTTTTTTTAAAGGTATAGGGCAATAGCCCCCTGCAAAATGTATTTGATTTTTGATTTTATATTGACACAATACAGCCATTCAAAATTTCATAAATAGATGACATTTTAGTACAGATTAGATTATCATCATGATTTATCACAGTTTTTATAAGATTAATCGTCACAATTTCAAAATAAAAATATGCATATAAAAGCTTATAAACTATAATTTGCCATTAGTGATTTTTTTCAAATAAAGTCTATTACCTAGTTATTTTTTAAATATACATACATATTTGAAATCTATATATAAATAGCCTTAAATAAATTTTGTGGTACCATTTTCTCCAAAAGTATTTAACCGATTTCGATAAATTTTATATGGTTGGAAAACCAGAGTTGCGGAGATGTACAAAATATACTTGAGACACGCATTTACACACTGTGGGTCATTTTTGTTTTTGCACTGTCGAACACTGCACATTTCAAAAAATAAAATTACACAAAAAACTTGCTTTAAATTTCAAATAATTCAGATTTTTTAAGCTACATGGGTTTCATAGATTTCATTTTCTGTCGAATTTCGACACAAGGCGAAAGGCTAGTATTCTATATTCGATTTGGAAAACTATTATTCATTGCAAAGCCCTTATAGATCGATCTGTTTTTATCTACTGTTAGATGAATGTTAAGCCGACAAATTGTTGTTGCTTCGCAAACTATGAGGCCAGACATCGGTTATGAACCTGAGATCGTCCGACAAATAGCTTAGTAAAAATCCACTATTGAACCTGAATACTATTCGTTGGTTGATGTTCAGCCACTTAAGCATATTCTGCATACATGAAATGGGGGTTAGTCGGTTACACCCAATCATACACATACGCATCGCTTTATTTTGTAGCTTCTGCCATCTTGCCTGAACCGAACAACAATATTCAAAGTGCCGATTTTTTATTATATCATTGTACCACTTTAAGTGCCTCAGGGCTTCGTATTATCTCCAACTCTCTCTGATATTCATCAATGATCTTTTGTCTGAAACTTCTAATTCATTAAATTGTTTAGCTGACGACAGTACTTTCAGCATCTCGTATTCGTTACCAGATGCATTACCTTGTGGATCTAGAACGGCAGCGTATGATAAGTTCATTAAATTATGATCTCGATAGCATTACCAATTCAGAGATTCTTTCTTTAGTCGCACTACACGAATGTGGAATGCTTTACCCGACTCTATTATTTCCTTTCCATTATAATATTCAGACATTCAAAACTAATGTGCATCGGTGTCTTCTTTTAAATCCTCTCCAACTTTCCTAAAACTGTCGCACTGTGTTCAAAAATTTTATAATTCCTTTAGTGCGTGCAAAATTATAAAAAAAAAAATGATGCCAAGATACTCAATTGCGGAAAGAATTTCAGCTGACAACGTCCTCATTAAAATAACTTTTCAGCACCATATTATACGTATTCAATTTGAGTTTATTTATTTTAATCCAATTGTTCAGCGTCTCGATATCATACAGCAACAGACCTGTCAGCTAACTTATATCACTACCTTAGTTTGGCATATTTAACAACACCAATCATATCATTAATGGAAATAATGAAGAAAAAAATCATTGTGGTAATCCTTTTGTGACTTCTGTATATTTGGAAGTTATATCATTTAAAAATTTGTGAACTTAATTTGATTTAACAAGTTTGAGTTGTATCAATGCCATTGGTTTCCTCGGATTCCATAATAATATAATATCTTTAATAATATTGGTCTATCAACTATTCCAAATGTACGCTGAAGATCAATAAATACCGCGAGAATCTTGTTGTTTTTTGTCGATAAGACGTCGCCAGTCATTCAAAACAATATTTAAAGCCGTTTCACTTGAGTGTTGGTCTCTCATTGATTATAATATAATTTTCGTTCAAAAACTCTTTTATTTATAATTATTTGAAAAAAATTTGAGATTCGACAAAATCAAATCGAAAATAATTTTACATATGGCATGAAAGTTGAATGAAACTAATCTTTAAAAAATTGTGTGTCATCCATCCACGCATCCACATCCATCCACAGGCTTGTTTTAAAAATGTTTAAATGCTCTAGTATTTACAGCTTTCCCTATAACGAAAAATTTGACTTTGTGCGTTCCAGACGCATTAGTGCAGACAAGAAAAGTGATTCTCTCCTTGCTTACATTCCGACCAGGAGCCATGGTTTGTTTAGGCTATTTTATGGGATCTGATTCTCGAAGAAAACAAATTTATGAAATAATCGTGCGAACCTTTTATTTTGTTAATAAAATACATTTGAAAAATCTGTGAAGTGCATTGGATATATTATGCATAAAACAAACTAAAGTGTTCACCGACCTTTGGACCGCAGTGTTTTCTGTCGCAATGCGGTAATATTATGCATAAAACAAATTAGAACTATACCAATGAAGGACGTGTATTTTTCTGATAAGGTTTGATGAGGGTTACTCAACCCAAACAAGTCTTGTAAGTCAGTATCTTTTACTTTTGGAGTGTAAGAAAATGTTAAGCTTCTACTAGAAAATTCTACCAGGAAATTCGGGAACTTTGATTTTATCCGCATCACTAAAAATTTGTTCTCTAGGTGTATGCTAAATATTTGTAAATGTTTTTTTTGTTTCGTTTCTGTAATGTTTAAGCAATTTGGCATCATTATAATTGATCCCTTTCATTGAAAGAGATAGATGCTTCTATATACGAAGGACAACAAATATGAACATACATATAATCGTTACAGTGTTAATAAAGTAGTTAAGTGAAACGGACGTGTTTTATTACGAGTAAACTATAACAAAGTAAAGTATAACAAACAAACAAATAGTTAACAAAGAACTAACTACACTACATTTGGCGACGAGGATACAAAGGTAGATACGAATTTACAACAAATAAATTCTATTTATTCGATTCAAAAAACAAAAAAATCAATATGGAAGGAGGTAGAATTCCCTTTTTCAATTATAATGAGGACGCCACTAACGCTGGTGATCGTTGGAAAAAATGGATTGCTCGTTTTGAAAATTTTCTCATCGCGATGAGTGATATAAATAGCATAGACATAGACAGACAAAAAGCACTGCTATTGCACTACGCAGGAGAAGACGTGTTTGAGATTTTTCATAATTTGCCAGAGCCTACCGTAACAACAAAGGAAATAATCGACGAAAAAGGTATTTCAACAAGAATACAAATGAATTGCTTTGAGATAGCGAAACAAAAGCTATCGAATTACTTTTCGCCTAAAACAAATGTTGAGTTCGAGATTTTTTCCTTTCGGCAAGCAAAACAAAATCAAAACGAAACAGTAAGTCAATTTTATGCCAGGCTGTTGAAATTGAGTTCCAACTGTGATTTCACAGACAGGGACAAAGAAATCAAATCTCAGATTATATGTACAACATCTTCACATAGACTCAGAGATTTTGCATTTCAAACAAATCCAACTCTTCAGAGGTTGTTAGAAGAGGCAAAAACATATGAAATGTCTGAAGAGCACGGAATCAAAATCGAAGCGCAACAATAACAGCAACAACTCGAGCAATGCAACCATGTGAGAGCGAGACAACATCAACAAATAAAGCGCACAAACACAAGCAACAACACTGTACATACAACAAAAAAAGCCACAAACAAAAAACCGAATTGTTTGAACTGTGGAAATGATTGGCATTCTAACGGACTCCAACAATGCCCAGCACGAAATGTCTTTTGCAATTCATGCAAAAAGAAAGGACATTTTGCCAAAGTCTGTATGAAAACCAAACCAACGAATACTTTTAAAACTTACAATTTGCAACAAACAGGAAATGAAAAACAAAACACAGCATTTAATGTAAACGACTCAAACAACACTTTGCCAACAGTAACAGTTTCAATCAATAATTTGCCAACAATTTTTACAATAGACACAGGATCAACAGCAACAATAATTAGTAATAACATATTTAACAAACTTAAAAACAGACCAACTCTAACAAAACACACAGGAAAAATCATTCCGTACAACTCCAATATATCACTGCCCATCATAGGAAAATTCACAGCAAAATTAAATTTCAAACAACATTCCATAGCCGAAACAATATATGTAATAGACAGCCACGCAACATCTTTACTTAGTTACAATGCCTCCAAACAACTTAAAATCATCCACATAGTCCAACATTTAACAAATAACATCAATCATACCATAAAACAAAAATATCCGGAAGTATTCAGAAGAATAGGAAAACACAACAAACACAAAGTTCATTTGTTTATAGACAAGGATATACCACCAGTAGCACAGCGTTTCCGTCGAATTCCATTTCATCTACGACCAGCTGTTGAAGACGAGAAAAAAAAAAAACTAAACAACATCAAAAATGTCTTAAATGTGAGTGATGACATATTTATCTTCGGAAAAACTCAAGCTGAACATGATGCGGCACTGGAAGAGGTGTTTCAACAACTTCGTGCGAACAACCTAACGGTTAACGAAAACAAATGCGTATTTAGCCAACCCCAGCTGAAGTTCTTTGGTTTTGTTTTTTCCAAAGACGGCATTCAACCAGATCCGGAGAAAGTAGCAGTTTTCGAAAAACTTGAAACACCCAACAATGTTTCAGAAGTTCGTAGCATCCTCGGTATGTTAAATTTTGCTTTGCCGTTTCTTCCAGAACTAGCAACACATACACAACCGTTAAGAGAACTCATTCAGAAAAACAAAGAGTTCGTCTGGGAAAGAAAACACGAGGAAGCACTTATTTTTCTGAAGAAACTAATGGGAGATGCTTCCAAACTTGCATATTACGACATTAATAAGCCAACACACCTACATGTCGATGCAGGTCCCGAAGGTCTATCTGGGATTTTGTCACAATTCAACAAAAACACATATGAGATTGTGGCATATGCAAGTCATGCACTTAGTCCAGTTGAAAAGCGGTATAGCCAGATAGAGAAGGAAATGTTAGAAGCAACATGGGCAATGGAACATTTTAAGATCTATTTATATGGAACGAAGTTTACGCTCCACACAGATCATTTGCCTTTAATCAGCATTTTTAGAAATCCACTTTCAAAACCAACAAGCCGAATTGAACGCCTATTACTAAAAACACAACAGTTTAATTTTAACATTCAACATCAACAAAGTAGTTCAAATCCTGCAGATTATTTTTCCCGACATCCAAACAAAAACAACAATAGTAACAGCATCAACAAACACAACGAAATTGAGCAATATGTAAACTTCATAGTTGATAACGCTTTAGGTTAGGTTAGGTTAGGTTAGGAGGGGTGTGCACAGCCCAAGGGCTGTTGCGTACACGGGGGCCTATTGGTCCATTGTGATCCCCTATTAATAAAAGCAGAGATGCTCCTAACTAATTCCTTATGTAGACTGGTTCATTTTCGAACCAGCCTGAGCTTACAATGAATTTTCTCATATTTGCCATTGAGACCTGCGTTAGATCGTCTAGTTCTCCAACAAACCTGTTTCCGAAGTAGCGAAGGCGATTTGTTTGGAGGTTCGGACAGTCACAGAGCAAGTGTTTAATGGTTTCAGTCTCCTCGACATCCTGGCAGCTCCTACAGAAATCGGGTGCAAATGCACCCATTCTAGTGGCCATTGTGCCAATGGCGCAGTGACCCGTTAGTACACCTATCAGGATTCTGATGTTCTTTTTACTCAGCGATAAGATATACCGAGTTTCTTTTTCATTAATTCTAGGCCATAAACTTCTAGAGATAACACAGTCGTCCCTGGAGGACCAGGAGTTGTTGATTTGCTCTTTCGTTATTAGGTCTATTTTCCTTTTAATCACTCCAATCGGGATTTTTGGTTCTAAATTTAAATGGCTACTGCTGTTTTTATTTGATAGTGATCCTTTCCTTGCCAGTTCATCTGCTATTTCATTCCCTTCTATATTACTATGTCCGGGAACCCAGCAGAGGTTGACTTGGTTAGTGCTACAAATATTGTTCAGCATGTCTCGACATTTTGTTACTGACTTGGATCTTATAGTCTCACTAGCTAAGGCATTGATGGCAGCTTGGCTGTCCACGAAAAATGTGATCTCAGACGAGTTCAATTCTTTCGTGCGTACCAATTCTGCCGCCTTTTCAATAGCATAGATCTCAGCCTGAAAGACACTACACTCATCTGGGAGTTTGAATGATTCTTTAATATTTAGAGCTTCACAGAACACCCCAGCTCCTGTTCCCTCTTCCATTTTTGACCCATCGGTGTAGAAGGAGATACCTTGTTCACTAATTAGTGAGTTGGATTCCCATCCCTGCCTTTGGGGTATTGTAGTAGAGAATTGTTTGTTAAAATCTATTTTGGGTGGTAAGTAGTCAGTCGTCACATTAAGCCCTGCCACTGTGTCATACCTATGCAGTATTGACCCATGACCATAACTACTGTGCTTCCAAAAGTTCATTTCTTTAAGCCGAATTGCGCTTTTGGCTGCTGTGCATCTTATGTGCTCGTCCAGGACTGGAAGATTTAATATAATTTCCAGGCCTGCCTGTGGCGTAGAACCCTGTGCCCCCGTTATTCCTAAACAGGCTAGTCTCTGTACCTTATTCAGGTTTTTGAGATAGCTACTTTTTTCTACTGCTTTCCACCACACGATCGACCCATAGGTAAGTATGGGACGAACTATCGCCGTGTACATCCACTGGATGACCTGCGGTCGCATGCCCCACCGTGTACCGAAGGTTTTTTTGCATGTGTAGAGAGCGCATAGTGCTCTTTTCATTCTTTCCTCTGTGTTCCGTTTCCATGTTAGCTTGGAATCAAGAATTACTCCAAGATATTTAGCCTCGTTGGAAAGTTTCAGAGGAATGTCGTTGAGTTTTGGAGGAGTGAAATCCTCCAATTTCCTTTTCTTCGTAAACAGGACTAGTTCGGTTTTGGAAGGGTTAACCCCGAGACCGTTTTGTCCTGCCCAAGAAGATAGTTCTTTAAGTGAAGATTCCATAATATCCTTGATGGTGGTAAGATATTTACCCGATATCAGAATTACTATGTCGTCCGCATAGGCTACTATTTTAATGCCCTGATTCTTAAATCTTGTGAGAATTTTGTTAACAACCAGGACCCAGAGAAGAGGTGAAATTACTCCTCCTTGTGGAGTGCCTCTTGTAACCGATTTCTCTACTTTGCTATCCCCAAGTTGCGAGCTAATGATTCTGCCATTGAGCATGGTATAAATCCAGTCCACAATAGCAGATTCAACTCCAACTTCTTCTAGAGCAGATTTAATGGACTCCGTTTTTACGTTGTTAAACGCTCCTTCGATGTCCAAAAATGCTGCCATGGTGTATTCTTTGTGCTCGAGACTTTTCTCAATTTGTGAGACGACCTCGTGCAACGCAGTCTCCACTGACTTACCTTTCAGGTAAGCGTGTTGGTAGTTGCACAGGTTGCTTGGTTTGAGTAGGTCCCTAACATGCAGATCAATAATTCTCTCTAGTGTCTTGAGGAGAAACGAAGAGAGACTTATCGGTCTGTAATCTTTTGCAGTCGAGTGTGTCGGTTTTCCAGCTTTTGGAATAAAGACTACTTTAACTCTCCTCCAACTGATAGGGACGTATCTCCATTTGATACAACTTTTGAAGATTACCCTAAGCCATGGGGTGATTATCTGTAGAGCATATTGAAGAAATGCCGGAATAATCTCATCTGGTCCTGCTGATTTGTAGGGTTTGAACGAGTTTATTGCCCACATAATCTTCTGCTCTGTGATAACCTGTTCCAATTCTGGTTCTGATTGTAAGATATATAAGGTGTGTGGTTGTGTAAAACCCGGTCCTTGATGATTCTTACAGCCCGGGAAATGCGTTTCCATAAAGAGTTCAAGTGTTTCTTGGCTCGAGTTCGACCATGATCCATCGGGATGCTTAATGTATCCCGGAATCGTGGGATTGTGTGCAAGGATCTTTCGAAGTCTCGCAGCCTCACTTGTGTTCTCAATGGATTCACAGTGTCTTGTCCATGAATCCTTTTTGGCCCTTCTTAACTCTTTGGTGTATGAGTTAAGTTCGGATCTATATAAATTCCAATCTTCCTCCGATTTACTCAGTCTGGCTTTGTTGAAAAGTTTTCTGACCCCTGTTCTTCGTTTCTTAAGATCGCTATTCCACCATGGTGGATTAGTGGGTTTAATGTTACGAGATATGGGGCAGTGTTTTTCAAATGCCTTTATCATTTTACTAGTAAGATTTTGAACAGTATTGTCAATGATTGAGGTTGCCGAAAGCGTTTCTTCCTCTGGAGGATCGATTCGTTCAATCAACCATTTTGAATACTTTGTCCAATTCGTCCTAGTTGGGTTCCTAAAAGGTTTAATATCATTTATTCTCCTATCTAAGGTGAAGAGTATCCTTAAGTGATCCGAAAAGGATTTCTCAGAAGAGACTCTCCAATTCCCTACAGAGATCTTATCATTATTACTCATAAGAGTGAGGTCTAGAATTTCTTCCCTGATTTTGTTACGAAATGTAGGGTGATTGCCCCTATTACATAACATAAGATTAGAACAGAGAATGTATTCAAAAATTGACTCACCCCTTTTGTTGATATCCTTGCCACCCCATTGTGTATGATGGGCGTTGGCGTCGCATCCAATCACCAAAGGTGTCCCTCTTGCTGTGGTGTAATCCACAAGATCGCGGACCGTTTTTGATGGAGGATTTTCTTCATCTCCCGGCATGTACGTTGACGCCAAGACGAAGTTGCCTTCCTTGGATTCAACGTTGATTGCCGCGTTATCCCTGTTGCTGTACCTAGATAAAAAGAAAGCATTAATCGATTTTTTGGCTAGAATACAACTTCTAATATCACCTTCTGACGTGGAGTGGAAAAGGTTGTAATTTTTTGACCTCAACCCTAGCACCTGATTCTTACAAATCCAAGGTTCTTGAATTAAGGCCACATCCACGTTCTCCTGAGACATGTAGAGCATTAGGTCGTGCGTTGCTGCTTTAGCGTGCTGCAAATTACTTTGCACCACCAGCAGCTTTTGACTCCCCTTTGCCTTCATGCCTCTTTACCCTTACGGTACCGAGACCATATCTCACCACGTCTGCCTTTTCTTTCAGGAGGAGGTCAGATTTTTTGTCGATAGCGAACAAAAGGTCCTTTCCTTCCCCGTTGAGACTCTTTCTGGAATTCAAGAGCTTCCATTCCAATATGGGGAGCTCCTTATTTTGTTTTGCCATCAGTTTAATAATGGATGAGTCCTCATGCGTGGCAGGAGGAGGAATCCATATCTTAATCTGCTGACGAAGTGGTAGAGCCGTGACAGGAAGAACCCCGAGAGATGCACCCTCCCACAGTTCACCAATTTTGGCGATTGTATGAGTGAGGAACTCCAAGGATTTCTGGTCTCCACAGCAAACCACTTTTACTCCTTTCCGCCAACCAGCTCCGTCGAAGGTATAGTCCTCAGCACTATCGTCTTCGGATGGCGCCATCATGGCTTTTAGGATTTCGTTTTCCACGAGTAACCAGTTCTTGGCCGTGATTTTCCCATCCGGATCCTCTCGACTAATAATGGCCACTTGAAGATCGATCGGGGTGTTGTCAAAGCTGTTGGTCTTAAACTTTTTAGAACCATCGGCCTTGGCTGTCTCCTCCGATCTTGCCCTCTTGGACGAAACTGACTTTGTCCCAGAAGAGTTGCCTACCTTTGCTTTGTCGTTCCCTTTCGGGTTCGATTTAGCGATGGTTTGCTGTTTCTTGAGGGAAGTCTTATTCGTATCCTTGCCGGTACGAGCTGTTGAGTTATTGTTGTCCTGTTCTCGGTTTATCTTTTTAGGGATAGACTTCGATGTGGAAGCAACTACTCTTTCGCTGACTGGTTTCGTTTCTTTCTGTTGTTTGGAGGAAGCTATGGGTGCAGTGGAAGTCTTTGCCATCTGACTTTCATAGTTCTTTATCAACTTTCTATGTTTCTTTAAAAGGGCCCTGTCTCTTGGACTGAGAGAAGTTGGGTCCTTTTTCTCCGTAACACTCACGAATCTTTTAGAGGATCTGTAGTTACTGCGTTGCCTCGAAGCATTGGGCGGTGCAGTAGACTTCAGCATAGTCTCTTCTTGACTCGAGTCTTCCAGCAACTCGTCCTCGGTACGACTTCCTATAGATGGAGGTCTGTTCGAGGTCTCCCTACCGTCAATAGCCAGGCTATCTAGAGCAGGGAGAAGAGCCGCTGCAAGGTTGTGCTGTTTCACTAGTTTTGGCTTGTTTACATTTTTTGTCACTGGCGACTTAGCTTCTTGCGAAGCCAAGCCCTCGCCGGCAGCCGTGACTTCTGCCGACACTTGAGTGTATATCCCCACTCGATTTTTATCTTCATTTTGTAAACTTTTTTCCATAATTATTTATTTGTTGGATAAACATCCCTGTTTTTTGTTGGTTTCTCTTAGTTGTAGGTCCCTGCAGCTGGATTGCTGGAGGGTCAAACGTAAGCCCCCTCGCCATCGTCAAGGCGGAAACCGTGAGGGGGTGATAACGCTTTACCTAAAGCAATTTCATTATCAGCAATTCAAGAAGAAACAAAAAAAAAAAAAAAAAAAAAAAAAAAATGCTCATGAAAGCAGTTAAATCCAATCAAAACAGCATGTGGAACCAAAAGGAAATCTCGAGATACAGAGGAGTACGCCAAGAACTATGCGAAACAAATGGTTGTTTACTAAAAGGATCTCAAATATTACTACCCGAGAAGATGGTCCAAACAGCTATAACATTGGCACACAAGTCTCACATGGGTATTGTGAAAACAAAACAGCTCCTCAGAACAAAAATTTGGTTTCCCGATTTGGACAAGCGAGTTGAAGAAACTATTTCACAATGTCACATCTGCCAAGTGGTTAATAACCAAAACAACCGCGAACCACTTGAAATAGTTGAACCAACATCAACACCGTTTGAAAAAGTTTCAATGGATTTTGCTGGTCCACTTCCAAATGGCAAGTATTTACTTATTTTGGTGGACGAGTTCTCAAAATATCCATTTGTCGAAGAAATCAACTCAACAAAGTTCAAAGACGTGAAGAAGGTACTGACGAAGATCTTCGCAACATTTGGAATACCACTAAATTTGAAGTCAGACAACGGACCTCCATTTAGCAGTTATGATTTCAAGGAGTTCATGGAACAATATAACATACGACATCACAAGACAACTCCATACTGGCCAGAGGCGAATGGTGCAGCCGAGAGGATAGTTAAAACCATTAAAAAATCGCTCATATCGGCTGAGCTGGAAAATTCTAACTGCCTTTCTCAGTTGGACAGTTTCCTCATGTACTACAGGTCAACACCACAAGCAACAACTGAAGTCTCACCGTTTGAAATGATGTTCAGTAGGAAGATGAACAATTTCCTGCCAACAATAAACAAAAAAAAGGAAAATTTCAACAAAAACGAACAAAAAAACAAACTCAAATACAAACAATACGCTGATAAACGAAGACACACAAAACCATCCAATTTTAACGTGGGAGATGAAGTCCTATGCAAGCAGAGAAAAATTAATAAATTAACTCCACCATTCAACCCCGTTCCGTTGAAAATAACAAAAATCATCGGATCGCAAATCTGGGCAAGCAGAGGAGATAAAACAACGATCAGAAACTCATCGTTTTTTAAGCATTTCTTCAGAGGTAACAAGAATACAGAAAACACTTCAAGAAATCCTGAAAAAAAAAAGAAAAATAATTTATGCAACACCACGAGAATTATACGACCAACAAGGAATTGAAATTGAAGATAACAATTTAGGAAGAATATCTACATCAGCTGACATTGACAACCACATCACAACAAACAACGGAGATGTTAGTGAAAATGAAGTTTTCACCACTCCACCAAATTCACCACAGTCATTACACCCAGACCACAAGCGAAGCACAAGATGCCAGAAGCCTTTACGTTTTCAAGATTACTATTTAGAATAATTTTTAAAATTTATAAATGTTAATTTTTGTTTTGCAGTTGTTTTTAATAATAAGTAGAGGAGGAAATGTAATGTTTAAGCAATTTGGCATCATTATAATTGATCCCTTTCATTGAAAGAGATAGATGCTTTTATATACGAAGGACAACAAATATGAACATATAATCGTTACAGTGTTAATAAAGTAGTTAAGTGAAACGGACGTGTTTTATTACGAGTAAACTATAACAAAGTAAAGTATAACAAACAAACAAATAGTTAACAAAGAACTAACTACACTACAGTTTCAAAACCTGATATTCATGTTTTGTACTCTGTGCAGTGCATGCTATTATTTTAAGTTTATAAATCAATCCTTTGGAATGAAAATAAATTTTGTAAATCGTAAAATTTGTTTCATTCATATTTTAGGATAAATTGCACCACAACATATGTAGGAAGCGAACTCTTGTGGCCATAGGCACCCATGATCTCGACACAATTAAAGGGCCTTTTACATATGAAGCACGTTTCCCACAAAATATTAACTTCATTCCTCTCAATCAAACTAAAACGATGAATGGGAACGAATTGATGGAGTTCTACACAAACCACACTCAATTGAAGCAGTTTCTACCCATAATTAGAGATTCGCCAGTGTATCCAGTTATTTATGATTCGAACGAAATCGTCCTATCATTGCCTCCAATTATAAACGGAGATCATTCGAAGATTTCATTGAAAACCAAAACTGTATTCATCGAATGTACTGCAACGGATCTAACGAAAGCCAAAGTGGTGCTTGATACTGTCGTGTGTATGTTCTCGGCTCATTGTGCTGACAAGTTTACCATAGAGCCATGTAATGTTGTGTACCCAGACGGTTCCGTATTAACATGCCCCGAAATATCGTATCGATCTGAGAATATATCCGCTGCCAAAGCAAATGCAGCTGTGGGCATAACAGAAGAACCCCAAAAAATGGCAAATATGCTAACTAAAATGTATTTGGAAACAACTTTGGTTGGTGAAGATGAATTACATATCAGAATCCCTCCAACACGACACGATGTGATTCATGCTTGTGATATTTATGAAGATGTTGCAATTGCTTATGGTTACAATAATATCACTAAGTCACTTCCATCTTTTATGCATATTGCAAAGCAATTTCCGTTGAATAAGTTGACGGAACAATTACGCGAACAAGTCGCCCAGGCTGGGTTTACTGAAGCTTTGACCTTTACTTTATGTTCGCGAGACGACATTGGAACTAAATTAAACAAGCTTATTGAAATTTTACCGGCTGTTCATATTTCGAATCCTAAGACACTTGAGTTCCAAGTGGTAAGAACGTCACTGCTGCCAGGTCTTCTGAAGACACTTGTTGCAAACCGGAAAATGCCGTTACCACTTAAATTATTTGAAGTAAGCGATGTAGTCTTAGCTGAAGATGAAACAGGTGGGTTGATTTGCAAGAAGAAATTGTTTTTTTTACATTCTTTTTTGTTTTAAATACTCATATAGAAGTAGGTGCAAGGAACGAACGCAGATTGTGCGCGGTAAATTGCAGTAAATCAGCTGGATTTGAAGTTGTTCACGGTTTGTTAGATCGTGTAATGCAACTGCTGGAAGTTCCATGGAAGACCGGCAAAGGATATTATTTGCAGGCCTCTGAAGGTAAGAAACCAGCTATTACAAAATATAAATGGAATTTTGAATACAAAATAAACAAACATTATATTCCAGATTCTAGTTACTTTCCTGGACGATGTGCGGATGTAATTTATAAAAATATTCCCATTGGTAAAATTGGAGTTTTACATCCGACTGTTCTCCAAGCATTTGAGTTAACCACTCCATGTTCTGTTGTAGAAATTAGTATTGAACCATTTGTTTAAAAATCCTACAAGCTTTGAAAAATAATAATTTATCTAAGCTTTGAATAATAATAATTAATCTCAGCTTAAGATAAAATAATAAATTGGCTTCAATGTCTTTCTGTTTATAATAAGTAAGTTTAATTTAAAAACTAATCACATTTGTACATAGACTTATCTGGCGATGAATCACGCCAAGTAAAGTATAAGGTCTGCAAGTTAATCATAATGGAACTACTGACTTTGAACATTCTTCCATTGTTGGTTGATTATTGCTTTCAAATCCAGGATTTGAGGGACTATCATAGGCTTTGGATTTTTCAATTAGCATCTGAACCTCGCGCCATCAGTGGCTGAGGTGAGGGATTTCTAATGAAAAAATTACTTTTTAGGTTATTATGCATTTGCAACAATATGCTCGCCGATGTTTTAAATTTGCTTTGGAAGTATAACAACTAACTAACTTGAGGCATCCTGAACAGGAAAATGGCAATCATTTTTTTATTACAGAATTAAGTTGGATCCTTGGTACATTTACGCAGTTGCATATATTTACAGTACAGTAAAACCCGCTTAAGAGAAACGGAAAAATGTCACAGTCCTTCTTTCACTTAAGCGAGTTTTTTTTTTTTTTTTTTTTTTTCCAACGTTTATTTGGCAAAATTTTGCCATTTAAAAATTCATAACAATATTTTTACATTCTACATATCTTTAAATAAATCTATTCTTGACATAATCAACTAAATTTTTTTTTAATTTTCGTAAATTATTTTCCAATTTCAATGCATTAGGTAAATTATTATAAATATCTAAGCCTCTATGAAGGACCATATTTTTTGTTTTAGCATTTCTGTACATTGGTAACCTAATCTACAGCATTACGCAACTCAAAAGGTTGAACTTCTCTTACATAGGTTATATATTCATTTAAATAATTTGGTAATATATTAAATTTGATTTTAAACACAAAAATTATTGCATTATACATTATTCTTTGTTTCACACTCATCCAAGATAGTTTTGACAACATTTCTCTTATTGGAGTTAATCCATTATACCTAAGAATGATTCTCATAGCTCTTTTCTGTAATTTTTGTAATCTGTTCATCATCTGGTTATTGCACATAAATAAAATAGTTGAACAATACTCAAAGTGCGGTTTTATCATTGTATTATATACATTAATTGATGTCTTTGTTGATATTTTTTTCCTTATTCTACTCAGAAAGTAAATCTTTTTAGATATCTTTTTACAAATATAGCTTACATGACCATCAAGATTTAATTTATCATCAATTACAACACCCAGATATTTGATTTCATTTACAATCTCAATATTTTGATTGTTTACATTAATGTTTACATTTGTGTTTGCATTATCATTTAATACCATAGCTTTGGTTTTATTAATATTTAATTTTAGCATGTTTCTATCAAACCATTCTTGTAAATTCTTTAAATAAGAGTTAATTTTAACAATACCTTCATCAATGTTACTACATGACATAAATAATAATGCATCATCAGCAAATAATACAATTTTAGAAAACTTGATAACATTCTCCATATCGTTGATATACACCTGTTTAGAAACCAATTCCTAAAAGACCAAAAAACGCAGCAACAATACCCTATAAAATTATAAATCTTAAAACTTGCATTACTAACTGTTATACATTAAACTCATTTACTCATTTACTCATTTGCTTATGCATGCACTCAATTATATTACACTTAATTATGTAACATTTAATTTTTTGAATTCAATTGTCATTCGAACGTTAAGCTGTAAGCATCATTTTTTTCCTAAGTGAACACACATAAATTTGGTTTGTTAATAGTCACAGTACACAGTAATTTTACACACATTTTTTTGTAACAATTACACACTTAACCTAAATTAAAATTAAACACTTTTATAAATTTAAACATTGAAAAAGAATTGTTTTATTAATTAAAAATAAAAGACAATACACGTACACACACAACACAATCCCCGTCATCTCCCGAATTATATCCTAAACATATTGGTCCTTCGTCGTCGGATGCTTAAATCAGCACACATTTAGTTTCTTATGGATGGTTTCAGGAGGTTGCTATCAGGAGTGTACCTTAAATTGGACAAACAATAAAAAACAGACAAGGTGAAACAATTCCAATTTGTAAGTAAAAGCCTGAGTGGAATTCAGGTGCATTATACAAGGCAGTATTTAATTAAATTATTTACAACAAAATATTTGCTGATAACGTGATAGAATTTATGTGATGAAAATTGAAAAATGAAATTGCGTTTTTTATCTAAAAACAGTTAAATCTCTGATCACGTGATTTTGTCAGTACATATGTACATATATACATACATACAATATAATCTGCGTACTTGCGGCATATGAACAGTTAACGCTATAAACAATTTCGGTACATATATAGCGGTCGTACGGGACAATTAAACAGTTTATTTTCACGAAGCCAACCTATTATTTTATTTCTTGTTCTTTGACTTATAAAAAGAAACACTATATTTTAGAAAAAAATGAACAAGATTATTGCGAAACGTGGTCGTGCGAAAGGTTGCATTACGCTTGCATCATCGTTCGTAGAAAATATCGATAGCACAACGTCTCTTTACACCTTAGAATTTCGTCTTAACAAACTCGAAGAATCGTGGCATGAATTTGTTAGCTTACAAAATGAGTTGTTAGAACATATTGAAACAGAAGGGTACGTAGATCGGGAACCCGAGTATGCAGAATATGAGGAGAAATACTTTCGCACTCACGCGGCTTTTACAGACGCCATTTTCAAGCTGAAGAAAGAACCTACTGAAGACAAAGTAACACCTCCGCCTGCACAGGGCTCACCTCATAACGTTAATCGCGAGACTCCGTCAACCGCACCTTCTGTTACCTTCATAACCGCACCACAGGATATACCTGAGGAACGGGCAGACATTCCTTTTCGGCCATCATACAATTCGATTCAGTTACCTAAAATTACAATTGAACCATTTTCTGGTGACTATAAGGATTGACCAACCTTTCGCGACATGTTTTTGGGGACAGTTGATTCTAATAACACAATTTCATCCGTTCAAAAGCTTCATTTTCTGAAATCGTTCCTTCGTGGAAGCGCCGCGGACTTGATCAGTCATGTCAAATGCTCTGAAGCTAATTATGTTGAGACATGGGATAGATTAGAGAGACGATATGACCAAAAGCAATTGATTGTTAAATCGTTCATTGATTCATTTCTTTCGCTTCCAACCTGTTCTAATGGAAACACTGCTTTGTTGAACAAGATCGCTGATGGAGCGGAAGAAGTTGTTAGAGGACTAAACGCGGGGAGAGTACGATAACTTGGCCGCCAAGATTTGATAACGGGTTTTTGTAGAAGGGTCAAAAACAAGCACTTTTTACTATGGGAGGGGGGGGTCTATCTCCCCCCGTTTAGGAGGTAGGGGCACTTTTAGAAAAAATGGTTTAAATTGAAAAAAAAAAATATTAAAAAACAACGGCAACACCTACAATAAAGTGCTATACTGCGTTTGAAAGCCAGAAGATTGTTCTATAATCCTGCATTTAAATTTTATTACTAATATCAATAGTTTTTGAGAAATTCGCATTTAAAGACCAAATTTTGATAAAAAAACGTGAAAAAAAATGTTTAGACCGGTTAATTTCAAAATTGTGAAACGAAATTGTAAATTAGCTGATATGTGTTTCATGTATCTATCAGTTCTTAATCGAAAACAAGAAACCGCATGGTTCTATGTCTTTTGGTTTTTGAGAAAACCTCCGTTTAAGAGGTAGGGGCACTTTTAGAAAAAAATGGTTTAAATTGAAAAAAAAAATATTAAAAAACAACGGCAACACCTACAATAAAGTGCTATACTGCGCTTGAAAGCCAGAAGATTGTTCTATAATCTTGCATTTAAATTAAATTACTCATGTCAATGGTTTTTGAGAAATTCGCATTTAAAGTCCAAATTTTGATAAAATAACGTGAAAAAAAAAAGTTTAGACCGATTGTATTCAAAATTTTGAAATGAAATTGTAAATTAACTTATATGTAATCCATGTATCTATCAGTTCTTAATCGAACACAAAAAAACGCATGGTTCTATGTCCTCTAGTTTTTGAGAAAATCGAAAATTACCAAAACTACTTTTTTTGATTTTTGGTGGTGACGGTGATTCCATTTTAAGGATTAATGTTAATAAACATAATGAATCTTTGTTAGTTCAGTACCGCAATTCATTTAGCGTTACCCAGAATGCACCATGAGGAGGTAGAATTGCATCTGGGTCAGTTATTTTGTCAGTGAGTCAGGAGTTAGTCAGTCATAGTTAGTTAAAAATGGTCAAAATGTATTAAAAAGGTGTGTAAGTCTCGTCAATAAAGCCATCGTCCGTACTATAACTGTCGAGTTCGTTGAGTTACTCTTTTATGGTGGGAAGCCGAGGATGTTTTGCCGGTAAAACACTTTCTAAATTTTCGCTCTGAAGGGTGGGACGATCGATGTCTTTTAACTGTAAACCCTCACATATATCACCATCGGTATAACAAGGGTAAACTTTTTTTACATCTGATAAAAACTCTATTATTTGCGAACCCCAGTCGTCCTTATATTTCCTTTCTAGGCAGTATTTTCGATAGAAAAATAGTGCCATGTATTGGTGAACATGATCGGAAGTTTGTTTTGGTTTTCAAGATCGTTTATTGTATTTTATATGTATTTAGTGGACATTGGATAAATAGAATAAATTTGATTTTTTTTAAATACAGATTCTGTGAATGCGAAAGAAACTTTGCATGCACCCAACCTCGCACCTACCCCAAATCCTATAGTGTGCCCAAGCAGGGGGGTTGCAGGGGGGCAGCATGCCCCCCCATACATACTTTACTGCGATCTGCATGCAATCCTGCAGACTTGGCGACGAGAGGTATATCTCCATCATCTCTATTATCCACAAGTCTCTGGTGGAAAGGACCCCATTGGTTGAGTGATGAAGCAGATCAGTGGCCGGTGTCGGAAGGAGTACATGAAAACATAAATGTGGAACACCTAGAAGAAAGAAAAGTATCTCCAGCACAGGTATTCGTATCTAATATCTCTTCTTGTACATTCGTAGAAGCATTAATACAAAATGCATCAAATTGGATTCGTTTGGTACGGGTGGTTGCATACGCAATTCGTTTTATCGAAAATTTCCCATTAGAACAAGTTAATCGCAATATAAAGCCATTGTCATCTGAAGAACTTAACTTTGTAAAAACAAAATTGATCAAAAGTGCTCAGTTGTCTTTGTTTCGTAAAGAAATTGAACTTTTAAAAGCGGGAAAAAATCTACCTTCTAAAAATAGACTTCTGTCGTTGAATCCTTTTATTGATGCTGTTGGTGTGCTGCGCGTTGGTGGTCGTTTAAAAAACTCAGAACTTTCATATTCCGAAAAACACCCTATAATATTGTGTAAATCACATTCGATCTCAAGGCTTTTAGTGACTTATCTTCATGAAAAATATTTGCACCCTGGTGTATCTCTTTTGTTCGCTCTTACTAAGCAAAATTACTTCATAATCGGAGGTCGAAACCTCTCGCGGAAGGTTGTGCATAACTGCGTTAAATGTTTTCGTGAAAGTTTGGCTACATCAAAGCAACTAATGGGAGATCTTCCTATCGAGCGTATTCGTTACTCGAGGCCTTTTAGTAAAGTGGGATGCGACTACGCAGGTCCCATTACATTGCGTTTAAGTCGAGGAAGAAACCCTAAGTTTGTGAAAGCGTACATAGCACTTTTCGTGTGTTTTGTGACCAAGGCTATTCACATCGAACTTGTGGGAGACCTATCGTCAATTGCCTTTTTACTCGCATTGGATCGTTTTGTCGCACGTCGTGGTAAGCCTTTTGAAATCTGGAGCGATAACGGTACGAATTTTCGTGGTGCTAAACGTCTGCTGGATGAAATGCATACTTTGCTCTGGAACCAACATCACAACACCATAGTCGCGGATCATCTTGCTAATGATGGTATCAATTGGAAGTTTATACCACCCTCCGCTCCTCATTTTGGTGGTTTGTGGGAGGCGGGGGTAAAATCTGTCAAACTTCATTTAAAGCGTGTAATAGGTGAATCAAAACTCACTTATGAAGAGATGTACACCCTACTGGTAAAAATAGAGTCTCTACTTAATTCTCGCCCTATGTGGGCAACAACAGATTCCGAACCGGTAGCTCTCAGTCCTTCGCATTTTTTGATAGGAGAACGCTATACATGCGTTCCACAACCACCTGCTCCTAACTCTATTGTTTCTTCCACCACTAATTGGTCTCTCTTACAGGCAATGCTACAAGGTTTTTGGAGTCGCTGGCATCGCGAATATTTAACATCACTGCAGCAGCGACCAAAGTGGCAGATACCAAAGCCTAATCTTCGAGTTGATGACGTTGTCTTACTTAAAGAGGCTAATTTACCACCATCTAAATGGATAATGGGAAGAGTATCCAAGACACATCCTGGAGAAGATGGAAAGGTCAGAGTTGTGACCATCAAAACTAAGTTTGGAGAATTTGTTCGACCTGTTGTTAAGGTGTCGCCATTGCCTTTTTCTGAAGGACCCTAATCTTTCAGGGGGGGCTGGATGTTTAGAAACCAATTCCTAAAAGACCAAAAAAACGCAGCAACAATACCCTATAAAATTATAAATCTTAAAACTTGCATTACTAACTGTTATACATTAAACTCATTTACTCATTTACTCATTTGCTTATGCATGCACTCAATTATATTACACTTAATTATGTAACATTTAATTTTTTGAATTCAATTGTCATTCGAACGTTGAGCTGTAAGCATCATTTTTTTCCTAAGTGAACACACATAAATTTGGTTTGTTAATAGTCACAGTACACAGTAATTTTACACACATTTTTTTGTAACAATTACACACTTAACCTAAATTAAAATTAAACACTTTTATAAATTTAAACATTGAAAAAGAATTGTTTTATTAATTAAAAATAAAAGACAATACACGTACACACACAACACAATCCCCGTCATCTCCCGAATTATATCCTAAACAACACCAAAAACAGCAATACACCAAGTAAAGATCCTTGTGGGACACCATGAATCACAGAAACAGCATTTGACACACATTCGTTTATTTTAGTTCTTTGAGTTCTATCTTCCAAATAAGATTTAAACCACTGAAGTTCATTATTTCGAACACCGTACATTTTAAGTTTTTCAATTAATAATACTTTATCCACAGTTTCGAATGCTCGTTTTAAGTCTAAAAATACTGCCACTACAACTTTTTTGTCGTGAATGTCTATCTTCCATTTAGTGATCACAAGGTTCAGAAGGGATTCAGTATTGTGGTTTTTTCTAAAACCGGACTGATAACAAGATATTAAATTATATCATTCAAGATAGTTTTGTAACTGATTATATACAATCTTTTCAATAATTTTGCTTTCAAGACACATCATATTAACTGGTCTGAAATCTTCCACTTTTTTTGAGTTTTTTATTTTTGGAATAGGAACAATGATGGACTCTTTACAGATATTTGGAAACGTACCACTTATCAAAGACAAGTTCACAATCTTAAGTAACGTATCACTACATATTTCAAAGGCATCGAGGTATATTTTAACGCTAACTCCATTTGTATCTTTTTTATTATTCATGGATTTTAATACATTTTTTAAATCACTCATGGATATTGTTTTAAATTTAAAATTTAAATAGTAGTAATCACGTATAGAGTTTGTGTATGCATTGTAAGGAATATTATTTCTTATTTCTTGAATACTATTTACAAAAAAGAGTTTAACACATTTGACATTTCAGGACCATTATTTAATTTTCTGCCATTATATTCGATTTCATTTATAACTTGTTTGTTTTCTTTTAAGACAAGGAACTTCAGAGTAGTCCACATTGATTTTTGATCCGAACAAACTTCAATTTTTCTTTTAATATAATCATTTTTCGTATTAATTAGCGATTTTTTAAATCTGTTTCTACACGCCTTATAAATATCCCAATCAACCGATAAACACGAAACTTTTGCCTTTTCATATTTTATCACTTTTTCATTTTTAAGGGTTCTCAGATTTGCATTAAACCAAGGATTATGGTCATTGTTTAAATGTTTACACTTGATAAAACTATTAACAGTCTGTAGAAAGTTTTCCGAAAATTTATTAGTTAATAAATTAACTTCTAAATTGTTATCACACACAGAAAAATCACAATTACTTAGTCTCTGGACAAAACTTTCAGAATTATATTTAAATACTCGAATAGACTTTTTCATTTGTTTTTTATTAGATAATGTCTTAATACTAATTATCACAGATTCATGATCACTTATTTTAAACTTACTGTCAGTCTTCGCTTCAATTCTCTCCGGGTCATTGGTCATAACATGGTCAATTAAGCTTTAAGAGTTCCTGGTTATTCTCGTCGGATCTTTCACTAATTGTATATAAGAGTTATCACACAGTATTGCACATAATTGGTTTTTGAAGGAACTATTTTTAAATAAATTGTTGTGGACGCCCTGTCTTAACTTTAACATGTTATGGACGGTGTTCACATTGGACTCACCCCGCCGACTTATTTTGATGTCTCTGTGTTTTTTCTCGTTCGCACTTCATGGTAAGAAAGAGACGGCAAAGTGAGGCAGGATTTTTAAAACAAATTGAAAATTAATGGATTTTTTTTGACATTTGACTTGGTGACATAATATGACACACGAAGATACAGTGTATCACAAAAGTAAGTAAGCACTCATTAAAAAAAAAATATAGGCAAACACTATTTGGAAAATAAATCGAAGTGCGAGAATGATAAAATTGTTAACAAAAGTCCATCTACTATACACAAAATAATAATCAAATAAAATAACATTGGAAGTTTGCAAAATGACCCTCGATCAATGACAATGACAAGCAGGAATGCCGTATTATTGTTAGGAAAGTGAAGAAGAATCCCAAAGTAAGCAAATCAAAGATATCAGCAGAAATAACCAAATAAAACAGGTAAGTCATGTGCTCTACCAATCCGGTTATCATGGTCGAAGTATTAGAAAGAAACCTTACATAAGTAAAATAAATCGCCAAAAGCGGCTCTTCTTTGAAAAAACCCATGAATCTAAACAAGCAGAATTTTAGAACATAGTTGTTTTATTTGAAATGTTACTTTTTAGTTCGAAATATGGTACATATCAATTATAGACAAAAATATTAAGTTTTTTTTTTTAACATTACTATCGATTGTTTGAAGGAAATGATCTTTAAACTAAGAGGTGCTTACTTACTTTTGTAATTCACTGTATATTTGTAGTGGCATAGCAAATGGCCAACAATTATGACAACTACAAGACGTCTGGAGTGTTCACACTACTTTTGTGTCTGAACACGACAGGGTGACCTTACGTCAAAATGACTTGGTTGAGTAAGTCCAATGTGAACAGCGTCATGGGTGTAAGTGAGGCCTTATAAATTCTGGTTCCGATCTTAGCGACATCTAGTTGTCAAAAGTAGAAAACGAAGAGTATGTGTTCGATCTTAAAAGAGACGTTTACGAAACGTCAACCAAAGCAAAGGATGGAGGAAAAATAATATCCACTACTACCTTGAAACTTTAATGAGTATAGTACATATATGATCGGATGATCGGAATAGAGTAGGAGCAAAAACTATGAAAATAAGTGGCCTGATTCATCTCCGGATCTCGCATGACACCTCAGAGTAAGAGTAACATCTCAGTTGTTTGAAGAGGCGAAATTGATATCCAGCGGACTGGTTACGTTACTAGTTTGAAATTTAAATTAATACTTAAAAGTTTTAAAAATACATTACCTTTCTAATATATCTTTTTAAAAATTATTGGTGCGTAATATTTAACATTATTAATTTTTTTTGATTTGCCGGCGTTATTTAAATATGTAAGAATTTTTGAATATCTCTACCTTAATTTTGATAGGATTTCGCTATACTACTTACCATCGTGTTTAAATTTTTATATACACCATATTATACATAAGACTAAACTACAATTTTGGGTGAGTTTTAAAAACGTTTTTTTTTTGAAAATCTGTGCTAAGCAGGGTATTTTATACAGGTTCGAATTTACAATATTTGATTTCTGGCGGCACCAGTTGGCCAGCGGAGCGCTGGGCCGCCACATAATTTTTTTTGCTCGTTCTTTCTTCGACTTGTGGGATGGATCTGGACTTTGCCACGAAATTTGGTTGCTCCTGTTTGAGGGTACTCGACGGGCCATCATCGTTAACGCTAAACACATCACTGAAAATCCCTGGATTGGCCAGATTCCCAGCAATACGGGACCGTGGATTTCTGTCTAAGAAAAACAATCCTCGGGTGCCAAAGTAACCCTCAAGGTATTGTCTCTGAAAAACATTATGGAACCATCTGCTTTAATGTGAGTACCTAAAAATAAGAGATTAAGAGCCGGATTAATAAAGAAGTGCAAAAGTCCAAAAGAAGAAAGAACATCGGGGCTATGAAAATCAATTTTTTTTTCTCCACGGAAAGAGTGAAGTTAAATTCTTTCTACTAATTTACTGTGTTCAATTAGTTAGCAAAGTTTTACAAACCTCTTTATTTTTGGAATTTTACGATCTACGTCATTTTGTTAATTTTTGATGAGCGTTGAAGTGTGTTAATGAAAATTTTGTTGTTAAATTTTTATATATTTTGTTAAGTTAAAAGCTGTAAGTGAACGAGGTAGTGTTTTTTCTTTATGGGTCTGTCAACGCGATTAGCTAAAAAATTTATAAATTTCATCCCCCTCCAAGGAGCTCCATGCAGGCAGGGCATTTTTATTCGCATATTCCCAATTTTGTTTTACAGCTAGCCACCAAAAAGGGTGATTACCAAAACTTTCTTTGATAGTCCAGACAAGAAATATCTCGTCTTCACGTTTCTTTTCTTTTTAGTTATTGTTGTCAAAATTGTTGCATATAAATTTTAAAATATAAAGTAAAGTTACATATTGGATTTTTGGTGAAATGTTCATTTTTCTAGAAGAAAATTATTTTCCATATTTCATTTCGTTTTTTTTTGGTTTACTGTGTCAATTAAGATTCTAATAAAACTTCATCTCTCGCCATCAGTGTTGAAATATTATGTTTATTTTGATTTCGAATGAAGAAATCGTGATTTTTTGAAGACAATTTTTCAGGGGTGTGGACGGTAGCTCGGTTCCTGTGGTGAAAATGGATTGACAAGAAAATGGTGTCCTTCGTTTGGGGAAGTTCCATCTAGGCCGCTGAACTTCCAGGTTGGGTGGGAAAAGGCCACACTGCAAGAACATCCGCAGTGCCCTTGAAGTGGTGATCGTCCGTCTGCTGTCTTTTTGCTTGTTCACTCTGGCCTGATTTGTGTTTTGTCTGCAGGTGAGGTCAAGTTTCGGGGGCAAGATCCCCCCCCCATTCCGACGAGCTGATGCCGCGCGTAGCAAGCAGGCCAAGTCCTCGGAACTTGACATTCGTTTCCATTTTTCAAACTCTTCCTTTCCGAATTTCCAACCTACTCCTTTTTCCAACCCATTCCTTCCACAATCCTACTTCCTTACCGAATCCACACCTCCTCTTGCCTTGCAACAAATGGCGCCCAACGTCTGAGCTTTTTAGCGAAGATTTTTGTAGTCTACGTTTTTGTAAATGTCCCCAACCAAACTTGTTATGGATTTTCCGGAATCGTAAGTCTTCACCAAGAAGGTCTTAGACGCACTTAGGTGAATTGCGACGATTTCCTGAAAGTTTATAACGATTGCGGTTAGTTTATGTTAAGGACGTTTAATCTGGTGTTGGTGTGAGGTTTTCTAGACTCGTAAGTCTGCACCTAGATAGTTTTTGACATACTAGGTGTATTGCGACGAATTTTTGGAGGCTTGCAGTAGCAACAGATTACGTTTTTCAGTCTTGTTTTTCCCTATTCTGTTCCTAATTTTTTTTACTTTTCTTTCATAATTTTCATTTTCTTTCCCCCTCGTCTAGTCTTGATAGGTTTCAATTTGGACCCAGTGACCATGTTTGACGAATTGTCGAACATCGATGCACCGTCCAACTTAATTTTTTGAGTTTTTCTTCTCATGTTTGTGTTTCGTTTCCCCCACCGTTTCAAGTCTTACAGCAAAGTCCCAAGGACAGACTGAAATCGCGGGAACGGTGAGGAAAACGACATCTTCATTCGTCATTTTTCTACTACATGTTATTCCTTATCTATCTCATCACTTCAAGGGATATAATTTTTGTCCGTCTGTAGTCTAATTTTTCAATAACACCACTAAAAATGTCATTCCATAACGCTCAGAAACCATCAAAGCTGCTGAAAGCACCCCGAATGCTTATATGAAAAACCAAATCCTCTAAAAGTAACATACTCGGAAAAATAGCCGTTTTTTTTTCTGAAAAATTAAGTTTTTTTGGTGAGAAAAAGTAGGACTTTTCTTTACTAATTGCAAACCAATTTTCTAAGTTATTTATACCTTTTTTTATGATATTATAGAAAATATTTTTCTGGTTTATTTTCTTTTCTGTAATCGTTAGTTTTGGTTAGGTTTAAAACTATTCGATTTTGAGTCTTTTTGATTTTGATTTTTTTCAACGAAAGTAGGTTAGGTGAAGTAATAAATCACTTTTTCTTAACAGATTTTCTAAGAAAAAAACGTTTTTTTTAAGAAAACTCTCCCACGTTATAGTTTAAGATTTATTTTCTATAATTTATATTTTTTGATTTTGGATACCACGTTTGTAAATTTAAAAATGTATTCTTCCGGTAAAGATGAAGAAGACCGAATTAATAGAATGATAAGAGAAGCTAATTTGGATGATAATGTCCGACTAACTAGATCAGTTAGCCAGCTTTTAGACAGTAACGAGAGACGTCGAGTCATGCATTCTCCGCTCATTTCGGATAGAGACGTCCGATCTACATCCAATCTGCCTACTAGCTCTGCTTTTCCCATTAATAACACGACAAGCAACTCAATAGATACAGTTTCTCCTCCATCCTTTAGCAATTTAAGTGGCTTAGGTGCAGAATCAGTACCAATTCCGCGCGAAAGTATCGATAATCATAACGAAACAGTTATACCTAATGCCGGTAAGATACCTACTTCTAGACCAACGAGTGCGAATATTCACAATTTGGGTGGTTCGAGGAATATTCTAGAGAGCATAGCTCCAAGACCTCCTAGTAACAAAAGGACAGAAAAGAGAATCGTTTCTGAGGACCTCAAGGCCTACATTAATTTAGCCATAGTTGATGCTATGTCCTCTTACAAAAATTCGTTACAAATTGAGGTTAAAAATACTCTCAAGGATGAAATCCAGTATCAGCTCGGAGGATTCTTCAGAGAACTGAACCTTGGACGATCTGCTCCACCAAATAACGAGCCGATATCACGACCCTCGGGTCCACCAAACAATTTTCCGCCTTCAGTTCAGCCACCAACATCGCAGCGACCTCAGGCTGATCCAAGTCGAAGTGCTTTTGTGCCTCTAGGACAGCGGCGTTGCAGACAACAAGAACCGTTAAGGAGAACTCAAGGTAGGGTATACCAATCGGACAATTTTCATGATGATGTTCATCATAGTACAAGAAATGTACCCACTCCACAAATTCCAAACACCCACCAGACGACTTTTTCGCCTTACTTGTGGAACTCTGGTTTCAAAGCTCCGATAAAAATCAACCAGTGGGGGCTAAAATTTGAAGGTAAGCCCGAGACCTTGACAGTGGAAGATTTCGTGTTTCGCCTCGAAACTCTCCAGAGCCAGTATGGTTGTCCGTGGGCAGAAATTTTAAGAGATTTCCATCTCTTACTGGAAGGAAATGCTCAAGACTGGTTCTGGCAGTTCCAACGAGACAATTACCGGCCCGATTTGCCGATGCTGAGAGACGCGCTGCTGCGTCAATTTAGAAACAATCGCTCAGATTACGACATAATGCGCGATATTATGGATCGCAAACAGGGATTTTCAGAGACTGTCGATGATTTCTTGGCTGCTGCATGCAAGATAAAATCCCAAATGCGAATACCAATACCGGAAGTGGAGTTGGTGAAGATCTTGAAGAAAAACCTTAACGATAGGGTCGTGAAGTTGGTATATCCTATGCCAATATTTTCCTTGGATCAGCTGAGGAACGCCTGTAAGGAGTCGGAAGCAGCATTTCCGAGGAAAGAACGAGAATTCCAGAAATTTCAAAGAACCCCTGTAAAATATTCGGCCAACGAACTGGAATACGAAAACCAGTATGAGCCTGTTGATGAACAAGTAGCGGCTTTACAGTTCGGAGGGGTTAGACCGAAAGTTCCTCCTCGGAGATATGCTGATACTTCCAGTTTGGTGTGCTGGAACTGTAAGGAACAGGGCCACACGTACTTCGAATGTGAATCCGACGTCATCAATTTGTTTTGCTTTAAGTGTGGGCTAGAGGGGGTAAAAACACCGCACTGTAAACGATGCAACCAGGGAAACAGATCATTGAACGCGAAGGCTTCGGGGGATTCGCGTTCGAACCAACCACAGATCCCCAAATAAATCAAAAATCTGAAGTAGAAATACCTCCAACTGTGGAGGGCCAAGAAAAGATCAAACTGTTAAAAAGAAAGGCCGGTGAAGAGTTCGACTCAAACGAAGTTAAGAAACAAAATTCATTTCAAATTAAACCATTACATGTTAGAATGGAAGAATATTATCGGGCTAGAAATAGGATTTTCAACAACAATGGTTATACGCCATCTAAAAAGGTAATTAAAGCTAGGGAAAGATTCAAAAATAGAAAAGATGTTAAGAAGCGTATCGCGTCAACTGTTATAGATTTGTCCTCGGATCCTAGACCTTATGCTTCAATAAAAATAGGGAATAAGGAACTCCGAGGGTTACTTGATAGTGGAGCGAGTGTTAGTATCCTTGGGAAAGATTGCTTAAAACTAGTAGAAGAACTTAACATTCCAATTATAACTTATCAGTCAGGTGTTAAAACGGCAGACGGAAAGAGACAATCAATCATTGGTAAAATAGTAGTAAAAGTGCAGTATAAACTTAGAGAAGAGATGGTTACATTTTATCTTGTACCAAATCTAGACCAAGAAGTATATCTAGGAATAGATTTCTGGAAATTATTCCAACTAGCACCGAACATAATTAGTGCGATAACGGCATTGACTGATGAAGCTGCAGATCTCTCGGACGCACATCAACTAAACTTCGAACAACAGGCCAGACTGGGGGCAGTCAGGCAGAAATTTCTGTGTTTTGACCGGGATGGTCTCGGAAGGACGGCGCTCATGGAGCATGTTATTGATACCGGAGACGCGTTGCCGGTGAAACAGCGTCACTACCCTGTCTCTCCAGCGGTGCAGGCCATTTTGTATGAAGAGTTAGATCGGATCGGGCCTCGGCGTTATCGAGGAGAGTGAAAGTCCCTGGTGTTCACCAGTAGTACTCTTGCGGAAACCAGGCAAAAACAGACTTTGTCTGGATTCTCGCAAAGTGAATGCTCTGACTAAGAAAAATGCCAATCCTCTCCCCCATATCGAGGGGCTCCTCAGCCGACTACCGGATACATACTACATCAGTAGTATTGATCTAAAAGAAGCATTTTGGCAGATACCTCTGGAGAGGCGGAGTAGGGAAAAGACTGCCTTTGCGGTACCGGGAAGACCCTTGTACCATTTTACTGTCATGCCCTTTGGGTTGTGTAATGCAGCTCAAAGGTTGTGCCAGTTGATGGACAAGGTAATTCCTGCACGACTTAGGGATCGCGTCTTCGTCTATCTGGATGATTTGCTTGTCATGGCGCCGGACTTCGAGACGCATATAGCCCTGTTAAGCGAAGTAGCCGACTGCTTACGCAGAGCGAATCTCACCATCAACATGAAGAAATCAAAGTTTTGCTTCAAAGAGCTGAAATATTTGGGCTTCATAGTTGGTGGTGGGAAGCTTAAAACCGACCCTGCTAAGGTGGAGGCGATCGTGGATTTTCCAGTTCCCAAAACCCCTAGACAGGTTCGGAGGCTACTTGGTTTAGCAGGGTGGTATCGGAAATTCATTAAAGATTTTTCGAGTCTGACTGCTCCCCTGACGGACCTGCTGAAAAAGCGAAACGAAAAATTTAAAATGACGGAAGAGGGACTGAGAGCGTTTGAAGCGCTGAAGAAGACGTTAACTTCAGCCCCGGTTCTTACGCATCCTGATTTTTCAAAAAAATTTTACATCCAGTGTGATGCATCAGATGCGGGAATCGGAGCGGTATTGTTTCAAAGAAACGCTGAAGACGAAGAAGTTCCCATTGCCTTTTTTTCCCAAAAATTTAATAAAAGCCAGAGAAGCTACAGTGTCACCGAGAAGGAGTGTATGGCAGCGGTGATGGCGGTGCAAAAATTCAGGCCGTATGTCGAGGGCATGGATTTTACCGTAATCACTGACCACGCTAGTCGCTCGCTAGGTGGAGTCTGTTGCTGCAATCCTATGCCTTCGACATACAGCATCGAAAGGGCAGCCTGAATGTAGTTCCAGACACTCTTTCTCGGGTACACGTAGATTCTCTGGACTTAGAAGACGTAGCACCGTTAATTGATTTGAACTCTTCCGAATTTCAACACGATGAATATTTAAGTTTAATACAAACAATTAAAAATCATACCGATGAACTCCCGGACCTTAAAATAGAAGACGGATTTGTGTACAAGCGAGCATTTCGAAATAAAGTAGGTGATGAAGCTATGCAAGAACATACTTGGCTTCTTTGGGTTCCGTCAGGCTTAACCGAAGAACTCATTAAAAAGGCCCATAATCCACCCCAAGTAGCTCACGGAGGAATAGCTAAGACGCTATATAGAGTTCGACAATATTTTTACTGGCCGAACATGACAGTTCAAATTCGTGATTATGTGTCTAACTGTTCTGTTTGTAAAGAGTGCAAAGCCTCGAATCAAGTATCTCGTCCTCCTATCGTCAACTCATTTTGTACCGATCGTCCATTCGAAAAACTCTACATAGATTTTTTGGGTCCCTATCCCAGGTCGAGATCAGGAAATTCTTACGTGTTGGTTGTTTTGGATCATCTGTCTAAATTTGTGTTTTTAAAAGCCTTGAAAAACGCGAACACTACTAGTGTTATAAAATTCTTGCACCACGAGGTGTTTAATATGTTTGGTGTGCCCCGAATAATCCACTCGGATAATGGAAAGCAGTTCCTTGCCAATGAGTTCCAAAATCTTTTACAAAAATATGGAATTCAGCATTTTAAAACGGCCAACTATGCACCCCAATCGAACGCGTCAGAAAGGGTTAACCGCACGTTGTTGGCAGCAATCCGTTCATATCTAAAAACAGATCAACGCGATTGGGACTACCACCTTAGTGACATCGGGTGTGCTCTTCGAAGTGCAGTTCATAACTCTACCGGTGTATCTCCATACTTTGCGTTGTTCGGGACCAACATGATTATGCACGGGAGCAGTTATGAACTGGCACAAAAACTAAACGCGGTTGACGACAGCGGGTTGTTGATTCTTCCACGACGCGATAGATTGGAATGCATACGAAAACGAATACGCGAAAACATATTGAAATCGAATGAAAGATCCGCCAAAACTTATAATGTAAGAACACGGAAAGTAAGATACCTGCCCGGACAGGAGGTATTCCGAAAAAAATTTATATTAAGCGATGCTTCGAAAAACTTATCGGCAAAATTAAGTCCCAAATATGTTAAATGCCGTATTATCAAACAAATAGGCAACCAAATGTACTCAGTTGAAAATCTGAACGGAAAAAAAAATAGGCATATTCCATGCGAAAGACCTAAAGCAATAACCGAAATAAATGTTCACACAATAACAAGAATACCCAGGCATCGTTACGAATAAACTGATTTATTCCCGAAACGCACAAACACAGTTCTCAAATCTCCATTTAGCAAATGTTAAGTCCATACTGTTTTATTTCTTTCAAAATTCCACACTCACTATGTACCTAATATTCGGAAAACAAAATTCGAAACTTCGGTTCAAAACTTTTTTTGAAATGTTTAAGGGGTTGCATCAGAAGCACCAGACTGTACAATTCAACCAAATTTATAAATGTCCACCTCGTATTCGATTTTACAGTAAGGGTCTACAAAATCCCTTTAAAATGAATTAACCCCATTCAACACCGGGTACCTATCTGATTTGTTCTTTCTTTGTTATGATTCACAATCCCGTTAATTTATATAATATGTGTAGATATATATATACCCGCATAAGTTCACGCAGTACCTAATTTCCAGTTAAAAGATTTTTGTATCAATTTAATTTATTTTGTTATTTATTAATTTGTTGTTACGCACAATTGACTTAAATGTTAACTTAATATCTATTTATTCATAAATTTTCGTTACTGCATGGTAACCCGTATAAAACTATTTGATTTTGCATTAGCATTTAAGATATGGAACTCATGAAACTTTTGGATCATTAAATGCATCTTCATTTCACTTCAGCTTTAAAATAAAATCGGTGATTCCTCTTCTGTGATAAATCTATGTACCTAAATTATGTATGTAGGTACTTGGACAAAAAGAAAACATCTGGTATATGAGACTGATTATACGAACTGTGATATATTTTAAGTTTAGTTTCTACGATAATTTATTAATATTTATTTCTCTGTGCTTGTAAAAATCGTATTTATTTACATGTCTATCCCGTTGGTCTAACAAAAAAGTTAAATCGACTCACCCTGATTCGATCGCGAATAAGCAGCATGTTTTATTTACCTGGATATGGACGTCAAGGACTTCGGTTATCACAACCAGTTGAATGTCCAAGTAGAGAAAAAAAAATTCTCGACGGGGTACGGGGATTAAGAATTAATGACGCTTGCTTTGTTGAAGTATGTAGACATGTAGAGACGACCGTACCGAAATATGAATGTCCTAGAAAAGAAATAAAAAGAAAGCATAATAGTAAATGGATAAATAGAGTAGGAATTTGAATGGTTACCAATGGCACTTTGAGAAAAATTAAACTTTTCGGCTGCAAGTATATGGTAGGTAGACTTAGATATAGACATCTTATATATATATACATCTCCTAGTTGGGAAAAAAGCGTATCGTAGAGTTGTTATCCAAACAGATCTTCGAATGAATGGTACATAGGTAAGAATTGAAATGATGGAATTCATAGGTACGGATAGCTGAAAGAAAAATAATAGAAAATAAAATTGAGAAAATGGCAATTATTTGGTAATTATAAAGATACTACGTACCTGATTTGGGACGGTACTTGCTTATGGTAAACAGGTATGTAACTGTATAGGGACGCGGCGTAATATAACATACTCCAATCTTATATTAATAACGGCACTCTTATCAATGAGCAATATATGCCCGGCTTCGTTAGCGTGGGTTGGCTCACCACGTTTTTCCTGCCTGGTTATAGCAAGTTCCCTGTAGCCTGAAGATGAAAATTGGACACCTTAGAAAAAAAAAAACGAGAAAAATTAGTATAAATAAAATATAAAACATTTATGGGAATTGAAATACTATAAGACAAGCAAATAAAAATAAATATATATATATATACCTACATATATTAAATACCAAACAAAATACTTACCAAACCTTTGATGTCTTCCAACTTCGGCTGCCAGGAGTAAAATGAAATAAAATGAATGAATGAAAAGAAATAATCTATTCCAAATGTCAAATGATCGCGTTGCCAGGTAGAGAAAAAAAAATAATGGGAAAATTTAGGGAAATTTTAAGGGAATGTTCGGAGACACAACTCCTGAAAACGATAGGCGTGAATCACGGTACGCTTCATTTAACTAAAATTTCTTGTTAACTTCTACAGTGAAAAACCTTTTAATTAACTGAATTTAACAGAAGAATAAGAAGACTTTAAAAGAACAAATAAAGAGAATTGAAATCAAGAACAAAAATAAAGAATTTCGGCCAACAGTCACGTTTAAGAAGCTGATATAAAAAATAACCTTGGAAGTTCTTAGCGCGAACAGACTCATCGGGCGACCTCAGGTTTCGTGTTTTGATTGGAGTGAATCCAATAAAACCACGAATTTTGTTGTGGACGCCCTGTCTTAACTTTAACATGTTATGGGTGTAAGCGAGGCCTTATAAATTCTGGTTCCGATCTTAGCGACATCTAGTTGTCAAAAGTAGAAAACGAAGAGTATGTGTTCGATCTTAAAAGAGACGTTTACGAAACGTCAACCAAAGCAAAGGATGGAGGAAAAATAATATCCACTACTACCTTGAAACTTTAATGAGTATAGTACATATATGATCGGATGATCGGAATAGAGTAGGAGCAAAAACTATGAAAATAAGTGGCCTGATTCATCTCCGGATCTCGCATGACACCTCAGAGTAAGAGTAACATCTCAGTTGTTTGAAGAGGCGAAATTGATATCCAGCGGACTGGTTACGTTACTAGTTTGAAATTTAAATTAATACTTAAAAGTTTTAAAAATACATTACCTTTCTAATATATCTTTTTAAAAATTACTGGTGCGTAATATTTAACATTATTAATTTTTTTTGATTTGCCGGCGTTATTTAAATATGTAAGAATTTTTGAATATCTCTACCTTAATTTTGATAGGATTTCGCTATACTACTTACCATCGTGTTTAAATTTTTATATACACCATATTATACATAAGACTAAACTACAATTTTGGGTGAGTTTTAAAAACGTTTTTTTTTGAAAATCTGTGCTAGGCAGGGTATTTTATACAGGTTCGAATTTACAATATTTGATTTCTGGCGGCACCAGTTGGCCAGCGGAGCGCTGGGCCGCCACATAATTTTTTTTGCTCGTTCTTTCTTCGACTTGTGGGATGAATCTGGACTTTGCCACGAAATTTGGTTGCTCCTGTTTGAGGGTACTCGACGGGCCATCATCGTTAACGCTAAACACATCACTGAAAATCCCTGGATTGGCCAGATTCCCAGCAATACGGGACCGTGGATTTCTGTCTAAGAAAAACAATCCTCGGGTGCCAAAGTAACCCTCAAGGTATTGTCTCTGAAAAACATTATGGAACCATCTGCTTTAATGTGAGTACCTAAAAATAAGAGATTAAGAGCCGGATTAATAAAGAAGTGCAAAAGTCCAAAAGAAGAAAGAACATCGGGGCTATGAAAATCAATTTTTTTTCTCCACGGAAAGAGTGAAGTTAAATTCTTTCTACTAATTTACTGTGTTCAATTAGTTAGCAAAGTTTTACAAACCTCTTTATTTTTGGAATTTTACGATCTACGTCATTTTGTTAATTTTTGATGAGCGTTGAAGTGTGTTAATGAAAATTTTGTTGTTAAATTTTTATATATTTTGTTAAGTTAAAAGCTGTAAGTGAACGAGGTAGTGTTTTTTCTTTATGGGTCTGTCAACGCGATTAGCTAAAAAATTTATAAATTTCATCCCCCTCCAAGGAGCTCCATGCAGGCAGGGCATTTTTATTCGCATATTCCCAGTTTTGTTTTACAGCTAGCCACCAAAAAGGGTGATTACCAAAACTTTCTTTGATAGTCCAGACAAGAAATATCTCGTCTTCACGTTTCTTTTCCTTTTAGTTATTGTTGTCAAAATTGTTGCATATAAATTTTAAAATATAAAGTAAAGTTACATATTGGATTTTTGGTGAAATGTTCATTTTTCTAGAAGAAAATTATTTTCCATATTTCATTTCGTTTTTTTTTGGTTTACTGTGTCAATTAAGATTCTAATAAAACTTCATCTCTCGCCATCAGTGTTGAAATATTATGTTTATTTTGATTTCGAATGAAGAAATCATGATTTTTTGAAGACAATTTTTCAGGGGTGTGGACGGTAGCTCGGTTCCTGTGGTGAAAATGGATTGACAAGAAAATGGTGTCCTTCGTTTGGGGAAGTTCCATCTAGGCCGCTGAACTTCCAGGTTGGGTGGGAAAAGGCCACACTGCAAGAACATCCGCAGTGCCCTTGAAGTGGTGATCGTCCGTCTGCTGTCTTTTTGCTTGTTCACTCTGGCCTGATTTGTGTTTTGTCTGCAGGTGAGGTCAAGTTTCGGGGGCAAGATCCCCCCCCCCCATTCCGACGAGCTGATGCCGCGCGTAGCAAGCAGGCCAAGTCCTCGGAACTTGACATTCGTTTCCATTTTTCAAACTCTTCCTTTCCGAATTTCCAACCTACTCCTTTTTCCAACCCATTCCTTCCACAAACCTACTTCCTTACCGAATCCACACCTCCTCTTGCCTTGCAACAAAATCTATGTTTATATCACCCATTAATATCACAGTTTTGAAATCACAGTTTAAAGTATTAATCCAATTGGTAAATTGATCTAAAAATATCGTTGGAGAGTAACTAGGTGATCTATAAATTCCACCAATCGAAGTGGAAGTGGAAAAACACGGAGAACTTCCCTATTTGGACGTGAAGGTAATTAGAAAACAAAACAAAATAATTTTCGATTGGTATAACAAACCCACCTCTTCGGGGAGACTCATCAATTTTACATCCAAACAGCCGAAAGGAGTTATTTACAACACAGCACAAAATTTTATTAATCGTGTACTCGATATAAGTGATGTTATTTTTCATGAGAAAAATATCAACATTATCCGAGACACCCTTTGTTCCAATTCGTTCCCGCTCCCCCTGGTAAATAAGTTAATTTTAAATCACGGTAAAGAGAAAGAACCTGCAAAAAATATACAACTACCGGCAATTTATAAAACTGCTTTGTTCATCCCCCGCCTCTCCAACCGACTACTATCTGCACCTATAAGAGATAAAGAAAAGACGAAAATAGCCTTTAAGCCAGTTAATCCGCTCCGTACCCATTTGTTCACCAATACAAAAGGGAGAATAAACAACATGGAGAGATCTAATGTTGTATACCAAATAAATTGTCTAGGTGGGAATGGGAGTACATGTACGTCGGTGTATATTGGTACATCAAAACAAAAATTAAAAAAACGGCTCTCTGGGCACAAGTCTGACATAAACAGCGGGAGCGCACAGAAAACTGCACTGGCACTGCATTGTTTAAAAGAGAGCCATAAACCAGACTTCGACGGAGTTAAGGTTTTACAGACGGAGAAACATACCTCAAAGAGATACCTACTTGAGATGCTGCACATTATCAATACTGACAACGCAGTTAACCGAAAGTCTGACTGCGAAAACTTAAGCAGCGCATACAGCCAGATTATAAAAAGGCCAAGAGCTTTTGGTTGACTAAAGTTGATTTCTGTGTGCGATGAGGGCTGTGACGATTCCCCTTCTTAAATTTGTGATATGCTCTCCACAGTTTTTGTTTAAAATAAGTAAATTTTAAAGATAATTGTACTTGTAAACTCTACTTTACGCATTTGTTCTAATTTTGTTTGTTTCAGTCTTGACAATATTATCCAAATTATAATGTGACCAATTGATACCTACTGTATCAAAATAGTTACATAAGTACTGTAAGTTTATTAGTCTGACGTTTTAAATTATCTGATGAATTAATGTAAAATTTATTTTTGTTTATTTTTCTATTTCGATCAATAAAAAAGACCTGATGAAGAACGTAAACACGTTCGAAACGTTGTACAAAATATAACATCTATTATTGACCTACAGCCCGCTTTAAAAAAGATCCAATTAAATATCGTAGAAAAAGGTCACGTAAATAAATAACAATTTCAAGATTATTAAAAGACACTTTGACCAATAAGAACCAAATCTGTTTCTCAATCGTTAAATTTTTCAATATTTCACATTGCCCCGCTTAAGTGAAATTATTTTTCGTTCGGATAAGTGAAACAAAAATTTAACTTAAGCGGATTTAAAATTCCATTAAGCGGAGATTTAATGCTAGAAACAATATTGTTTTTATCTTTTGGACTTGCCTTGAAATAAGTTAAATAAAACAACGATTAAATAACACAAAAATAATTTATTGAAAAACGAAAACTAGCAAATTTTTGTTCTGTTCGATTATTTTTTTTTCAATGAAAAATATTAAAAATTAACTGAAAATATGTTTCAGTTATCCGGGTTTTTCGCTTAAGCGGAGTGTTTTAAGGAAAATTTTTCGGAAAATACTTGGGGATGAAAACATGTTTCAGGTAAGCGGGTTTTTCTCTTAAGCGGGTTTTACTGTACAAACATATGCAACTCAGACGAAGAAAATTACTTCTGATCAAAGTGGAGTGTTTAAATTTAATTCAATGGAAACTTCAAGTGACCTCAACTCCAAAAGGTGTCTGAATTTAAACAAATTTCCCTGAAAATAAAATTCATAAGCATCGACCAAATAGAAGGGTACAAAAGCGTCTAATTCATGAGCCCACTGTCCTATCTGGGCGAAACGCAGTACGCACATTGGAGTTGAGGTCACTTGAACTTTACATATCTTAGTTAAAAAAATAAATATATTCAGTTTCTTAGTTCAAGCTACATAAATTCATATTTATTTTTTATAATTTGCACACACTTAAGGGATTATGAATACCCTTATAATGTTCTGGATTTAATAGGAGATGTCGATGCAAATTGGTCTTATGTACTCGTATCACAACCACGTTCTTCACATGCGGCGTTCTAGTGCGGCTACAGAAAAAACCTCTATATTTGACAGTATATCCGAAGTTAGGCTCAACGGTAAATTCATAGAGGAAATATATTATATTATAATTATTATAATATAATATATTTCCTCTATGCTTTCGATACTGCATATAAACGTAGTATTTAGGCGCCAGTTATAGCTATCATTGAAAACCATCATTGAAACACAAATCAGTGGAACGGTGGAATATTTTTTGACAAGTCGGTTATAGCAATCAATAATTTCGCTGTCATTGAAAAGATCTGTCATTGAAAATATCTGTCGCTTTTACTACGTTTATATGAGGTATTGAAGCGAGCTTGAAGCTCGCTTCGACCCTTTGTAAACGGGTATTGAGTTTAAATGAGCTTCGTTCGACTCGATCTCACTCGCTCAGCGGTGTCGAGTCGAAATATGAGACGAAAAACCTGGGTCGAGGAGTTGGCTTAACAAAATGTCTCAGAATCGCTCAACACCATTTCAACTCAACTCCAAATCGAGCTCTCAACTCAAATGACGAAAAACCTGGGTCGAAAATCCGACCCTAATCCAACTCGATCTTTCGATACTGCATATTATAAACGTAGTATTTGATGCTTGCTAATTTACTAGTGATGGGTACCTCATTCAAGAGGCAATACAAAATGTCGCATGTTATGTTATTGTTTAAAAGTTTTTTTTTTTTGTTTTTGCTAACTGCAATCATTTAGGCCTATTCGGCGAGATCTTCTATTCAGTTATTTTGAAACTACATGCCTTATTTACTACAATTTGTTACGTCTGCTACATATGTATGTAGTTAATTCATAAAAAAGCAATATAATAAAGAAAAAAAAAACAATTTTGCACTTTTATGATCTAATGAAGGTTTGTAAAAAAAAGTTTCATTTACCATAAGGATGAAGAATTGTAGGAATAACTGAACGTTTAATTTAAAAATTCAAATTTCAAATGCATAACTGACAGTTAATTGACAGCAATGCTACAATTTGTTACATTAACTACATAAACTACGTAGCAGACGTAACAAATGTAGTTGTTTCTAAAAAGTGACAATTCGGCCAAACCTGCTTTCAACAAACATTTTTCTTGATTTTGAATGAATGAATGAATGTTTTATTGAGTCTTTAAGTATCAATTACAAAGTCGTTTCATCTTATTCTAACTTTAACATAGGTACAAAAGTGGCTGTAGCGTATGGTCTTCTTTAAACAATTACTTTATTTAAGGTTAAGCCTCGTGGCATGTCAATTTTTATATAAAAATATAGTTTTGTTCTGCTCGTGCTCAAGAGCGTTATACATTTGCGTGAAACGGAAGTTTCGTTGACTATATACATATTTACAGATTTAATATAATAATACTAAGGCTGAAAACACACCGGATAAAGCAAAACATGTTTTTTTGTTTCGTGAAACAAGAGAACATTGTTTCTTATGAGACTAAACACACCAAAGAAAACGAAACAAAACACATGTTTTTGTTTTGAAGTGTTACGATGGTGGTTGTCGAAAATACATGCTTTTGTATACGAGCAACACACACCGAATGCAACAAAACTGTTTCGAACAAGGGTCGTTGACGATAATTGCATACTTTCTTATGGCGCAACGCACACCAAATGAAACAAAACATAAAAACAAAAGCAAAACAGAAAAACATGTTTCGTTGCCGATAGCTGACCTATTGTTTTTTGCAAAACAAAATTTTCTTTCTTTTTCTTTTTATTTTCTTCTTTCGTTGCACTTTACAGATTTATTTGCTTCTACGTTTACTCTGTGCGCAAATTTTAAATAAATATGAAATTTGTAGATTGAGAGAAGTTAATTTTTTTGTAATTAAGGCGAGAAGCCCTATCTATAATTATAAAGATAAGGAACATGCCAATAAACTTACTATTGATAAGCTGTGGATTACTACTTCCTATACTATGACATTTGAAGATTGGCAAGATTAAAAGCTTTTCTCTTTTCTTATAAATAAACATAATGTCTGTTTTGTAAACACAAAATTATTATCTGTGTTTACTTACCGTAGAGTTATAATCTTTCAGCCGGAGTTAAGCTTTTACGATAGTTCCTATTTTGTTTCATTTCAACGCACACCAAACGAAACAAAAAAACAAAAAGTTTTGTTTTGTTTTATTCTGTGTCGCTTGGTGTGTGTTCAAATAAAAAATGTTTTTTTGACTATCGAACAAAAAACGTTTTGCTTTATCCGGTGTGTTTTCAGCCTAACTTAAAAACTAAAAATTAAAAACTAAAAATGCACTTTGCGCAATATATCTTTTCTATTTTTGTATAAAATGTTAATATTTCTTGTCTTTTTGAGAATGAGAGCGAGAATGCTCTTTATGTTTGAATATACAATTAGTTCACTGGAGGAGTGAAAGTAAGAAAGGTAGTCAGTTATGAGCGATGGCTCTATACTGCTTACTTATATACATTTTGAGTGAGTGAGAAAAATATACGATTACACTAATATCACATGACAGAGATAATAAGTTGAGAGCGATGGCTCTATACTTATACATATATAATATAAATATACGATTATTGGGAGTTGTTTTAGCACTGAAATTAATTCCGTTACTTGTAGTAGTAGTAGTATTTATTTATTAGTTTTTAAACTGCGCAAACTGGGGTTATTTTGTGTCGTGAATTGCCGGCCTTAGTTTCTCTTTTGGAGTCATCTTCCGCCTTGTGTAACCCCGCCACCACACACGTCTCTCTCCTACGGGCTTAAAAATCGCAAGGTAATATTGCTTCGTTTAAAAGCAGTATTAGTAGTAGCAGTAGTAACTTTTATTGAGTTTTTGTTTCATTTTACATTTGTATTTTTTTTTAACAATTGTGTATACCTATATATTTTTTTTTTGTTCTTAAACTAAATTTGCCGACTTGGCATTGGTCAGGCTACACAGAGTTTTATTTTTAATTAGCTTAAATTATTTTGCCAAACTATATTTATTTTAAAGTAATCAGACTTCAGAAAAGATTTATATACATATGTGTCCACTCAATAAAGACCATAAGTTTATTTATTTATTTATTTTATTCATCAAGCAGATATACATTAAAAAATATATAATCTTAAAGACTACTGAATAAATTTTTAGCAACATGCGATACTTTACAACTTTGAATAAATACCTTACATAACTTAAAAATAATAAAACACCTAACCACCAGAGTTTAAAATAGTTAATAAATTAATAATATGACTTTTAAAGATATCACGACTAGTATTATTATGAAAATTAATAATCGAAGCAACTGAGTTGGCCTGTCTAAGGCACCTAGTTATTGGCTCGTTAAGACCATAATTAACCCTATGAAACGGTTCAAAAAATATACTATGCACTCGAAGATCTCTCGTTGGAGCATATATTCTTATAAGGGACAAAAGAAAAGGGCAATTTATTTGATTTTTAAGAATGTCTCTAATAAAAATTATTTCAAAATACTTTCTCCGAGTTTCTAAAAGCTGAAGACCGATCAGATAACATCTTGAAAGATAAGATGGCATTCGTATATTCCAATGTAGTCTATAAATCACTATTCTGGAAAATCTTTTTTGGATACTTTCGATTCGATTTGAGTGGATAGCATAGTAGGGGTTCCAAATTACACAACAGTATTCAAGGACCGGCCTTACATAGGAATAAAATAATGCTCTGAATGTATAAGGGTCAGAAAATTCCTTAGAGTTACGTGAGATGAATCCAAGTAAGGAATTTGCTTTCGCAACAATAAAATCTATATGAAGGCAAAACGTTAGCTTAGGATCGAAGATGACACCTAGGTCTTTTTTTTCGGTAATTTTTTGCAATGGAATACCATTAATATTATAAACATAGTTTATAGGCGACAAGTTTCGGAGAAAACATAGAAAATCACATTTGGAAACATTCGAAAACAACTGATGAGAGTTACACCAATCAGCTAAGTTATTTAGGTCATTCTGAAGAAGAAGGCAGTCTTCAACAGATTTAATGCATCGGAATATTTTTATATCATCAGCAAACATAAGACATTGAGAAGAAATTATACAATCGGGAATATCGTTAATAAATAGCAAAAAAAGAAGCGGGCCTAAATGACTTCCTTGAGGTACCCCAGAAGTCACAAATATGGGATCAGATATGATGTTATTAATACGCACATATTGAGAGCGCCCTTTTAAATAAGATTCGAACCATCTCAATATATTTGAGTGGAAACCAAGGGCAAAAAGCAAGCAACAAATAACGCATGACACATAATCACTATCGGTCGTTTTAATTTCGCAAATAAAGCATTCATTCGAGAAAGGCATTGTACTAGGCGCATAGAAAGAAATTATAAATAACCGTGTGATACGAGAGCACAGTGATGACTGATCCAATGAAAGGTGGAGTCTACTTGACGCCTGTGATACTACTTGCTGATAAAAGAGCTTAACCTAGAATAAGAAATAACAGAAGGGAAAATGATAGAGATAACATGAACATGAGGCTGAGGTGACAGAAGGTCTACTTCGCCAAAAAAAAAAACAACATTGTGTACAAGAGCAAGACAACTAGTCTTTATATAGTATCGTACTGTTCTGTTGAGTAAAAGGTAGACGATTTGCACGAACATTTTTATCTTAAGTTGTTATACTGCTTTAATTTCGAAAGTTTAAGATGGAGATTTCAGTAGTTTGTAAGAGAAATTTGCTTCTGGATTTAAAATCGGAAGCAAAACCAGAAGCACTCACACATTCATATACTTAAACGTCAACCTCAACAGCTGTGATTTTTGGTATTCAAATTGTGCGAACCAGGGTTGGCCGAATTAACTACATACATGATTTACTACGTTTATATGAGGTGTTGAAGCGAGCTTGAAGCTCGCTTCGAACCTTTATATACCTGTATTGAGTTGAAATGAGATTCGTTCGACTCGATGCCAATCGCTCAGCGGTGTCGAGTAGAAATGTGAGTCGAAAATCCGACCCTCCTTTGCGAAGGTAGTCACCTTGACGTGGTGCAAAGGCTTATGGCTTAAACAAATGTGCAGCAAGTCTGCACGCAGCGATGCATGCAGCGCTGCAGACAGAACACATGTGCATACTTCCTAACTTTAATGATGCCTAGTTCTGTTAAAACAAAAATGACATCTGCCAAATTTTCATTCTTTTTGTTTGCTTAAATTGTTTTGTACTTAAAGTTTTATAAGTTTATTTTAAATTAAATGGATATTTCAACAAACAAGGACAAAATTTTGATTTTGTAGTGATTTCGCATCAACAGCAAGAGCTGTCTCTGTCGTCGTCGTCCTCGAATTCTTCTTCTTCCTCGTCCGAATCATTGTCACAACAAAAACACCAGCTAAAGCAAAAGGAGCCAGTCGCAGGAAATTAAAGATAAAACAACGATCATAACAAATTCTAGCGAATCATCATCATCTTCTTCGTCATCGGAGGAGGAAGAAACGACTTCAGCTTCTTCACTGAAAATAACACACGCAAGCAGTAAATCAGATATTGATGTTCCATCAAATATTTCTACCAACATAACGACTGGTAATACAACTTCCACCACCAATAGAGCGACTGCGGACGCGTATCAGCTGTAGTTGCCGCTCCGCTATAGCCGCTAGGGCTCAACTTTCCAAAACGACAGCAGGAATTTTCACATGCGGTTTTTTTTATTCGATAGATAATCACTAAAAAACACTATTTATCGCAATCTTAGAGTGAGGAAAAAATTATTTCTATTTTTAATTAATTTTTAAAGTTTCACTTTTTCATACAAATTGAACACACATGAAAAACTTTTTTTTTGCTTTATTTTGACGTTTCTCCTCTCTTTCTTTGGTTCAGTGATTTTATACGCGCTGTTTTTTTGGGATATTCTTGAATAATATTTACAATATTTTGGAAGTGCAAAAGAAACTTTGCGGGCACCCAACCTCGCACCTACCCCTAATCCTATAGTGAGCCCAAGCAGGGGGGTTGCAGGGGGGGCAGCATGCCCCCCCATACATATCTCACTGTTTATGCGCTATAATGCTGGATGCTAGCACTGATGCATTCATGTAAGTATGTAAGCAAAAAACAAAAAGTAGTCTTAGTAATTTTCAATTTTCTCAAGAACTAAAAGACATAAAATCATTCGGTTTTTTGTGTTCGATTCAGAATAGATAGTAACATTGAATACATAAACCAATTAAGCACTTTAATTTACGATTTCGCCAAAAAAATTAAGTCAAACAAAAAGTGAGGTTAAAACCGAAAAAGAAAATATTTTTTTTTAGGATTTAGGGGGGTTTCATCACTCTAATATTTTAACCCTGTTCTATTGAGACCCATACCTAACTGTAAAAAAAAAAAATCAAAACTCAACTCCTGCTGTCGTTTTGGAAAGTCGCCCCGCCGCTAGTACTAACTGTGAAATCGTGATGGTATATTGAGTGTTGGGGTGGCAGCAGTAGGTGCCGTGAAATAAGGCCAAGTGAAATAAGGCCAACTTTCAAAAATTGGCCTTATTGCACTTTTATAAAGTGAAATGAGGCCAATTTTCAGCAATTGGTCTTATTGCACTTTTACAAAGTGAAGTAAGGCCAAATTGATCTTATTTCACTTTCAACAGTTGGTTTTATTGCACTTTGACAAAGCGAAATAAGGCCGAACTGCATTTTTATATTTATTTCATTTCGCTCGTTTCATTTATAAGTATTATTTATTCGTATAATACATAATTTATTGTTTATCGAGCAAGTAGTTTAGAAATGACAACGTGGTTTATCGATCACATCTAAGAAAATCATATGATTTTTCATTATATTCTTCAAAATAGTGGATAAATCATCCTGTCATTCCTAAACTACTTGCTCGATTCCAACGATTTAAACGGTCTTTAGTGTTGTTTTTAATCATCTAGGTGATTCTGAAACCCATTTTAAAATCTAACCAGAACATCGAAAAAATATCATGCCAGAGACGTTTCAACATTTTCATATTCATATTGAAATTCTTGAAACGATACCCATATGCAAATTTTTCGAAGTTTTCGATAAAATTAAAGCTGGTTTTCAGTTCTACTTAGAGGACTTAAAACAAAACTCGAAACCATTTCAATACTCCAAATGAAGCAACTAGTTTAGAAATGACAACATAATGTATCGATCACTTCCAAGAAAATCATATAATTTTTCATGAAATTCTTGAAAATGGTAGATAAACCATGGTGTCATTTCCAAACTATTTGCTTCATTTGGATGATTCAAACGGTTTCGAGTATTGATTTAAGTCCTCTAGATGGTTGTGAAAACCATTTGAAAATCTGATAAGAATATCGAAAAAAGTTCATGTCAAAGACGTTTGAACATTTTCATATTCATATTGAAATTGTTAGAACGTTCCTCACATGAAAATTTTTCGAAGTTTTTGTTAAAATTAAAATTGGTTGTCAGAACCATTTAGAAGACGTAAATTAACACTCAAGCCCGTTTAAATCATCCTAATGTAGCAAGTCGTTTGAAAATGACAGGATGGTCTGTCTAACATTTTCAAGAAAATCACATGATTTTTCATGAAATTCTTGAAAATGGTAGATAAACCAAGCTGTCATTTCTGAATTAGTTGCTTCATGTTTATGATTGAAACGGTTTCGAGTGTTGATTTTAGTCCTCTAAGTGGTTCTGAAAACCAATTTTAATTTTAATAAAAACTTCGAAAGATTTTTGTATGAGGCACGTTTCAACATTTTCATATTCATATTGAAATTGTGAAAACGGTCCTCATAGGCAAATTTTTCGAAGTTTTTGTTAAAATTAAAATTTGTTTTCAGAACCACTTAGAGGATTAAAATCAACAATCGAAACCGTTTTAATCATAAAAATAAAGCAACTAGTTCAGAAATAACAGCTTGGTTAATCTACTATTTTCAAGAATTTAATGAAAAATTAGATTATTTTCTTGAAAGTTGTTTCTAAAAATTATTTTTTTAAATTATAATGCGCTAGCGTTTTTAAGAAACAGCATTTGCTCGACTGATCCTATTCTGAATCCTATCCAATGATTTCTAAAACATATTTCCATAATCCCCACATCAATTCCACTCACAGGTTTAACCGAGTTATTCTATCAAAACTTCAGCACTAACTTGGCTGTAATTTAAGGTTATATTCCGGCGGACATCTAGTTAAACGAAATTTTGTTAAACTATCAAGTTGGAAGGCCAATTTAAAAAGGAAGAAAATCAAAACAGTAAGCAAAACATTCTTGAGTATAAAATAGTATTTTTTTTTATCAAGGCATTTTTTGCTTCTTTTTTTCAACTGAATTGAACTTGAAGTTCAAGGACTAACAATTAAGTTGATTCAAGATCTAATTCAATGATGTTGGCCGATTTTTGTGTTTAGATCTTGTTGAAAGCTGCGATATCAACAGATTGGACAAAGTCCTCGAACTCTTGCATCTTTTCTTGCAACAAGTCAATTGAAACCTTGTCATCCTCGATGACGCACATGATTTGCAACTTGTTGATGCGATAGCCGACTGGAACTTGTTTGGAGGCACCCCATAACTGACCGTCCATCTCGATGCTGCGGATACACTTTTCCATCTTTTTCATGTCGGTCTCGTCATCCCAAGGCTTCACGTCGAGCAGGATGGACGATTTGGCAATAAGGGCGGGTTTCTTTGATTTCTTGGCAGAGTAGGCGGCTTCGGCGTCTTCTTCTTCGTCGTCTGATCCGAATAGATTTACGTCTATATTGGGTAAACAGAGATTTTTAAATTTAGATGCCAATTGGCAAGAACAGTGACATTCGAACTTACCATCATCGTCTTCAGCTACTGTGGGCTTGGCGCCAGCAGTTTGTGAAAGTGCTTGACCGTCCCATGCGGGTCTTTCGGCGGAGGTAAAGGACGCAATGTGTTACACCAACTGCGGACCACTAGTTTGAAGTGGTCCTTGGATGCGAATACCATCGGGTTGTTATTTTTGATTACCAAAGTTTGGGTGGCACCTACGGTTTGAGAGTTCTGCTGCTGCTGATGGTGTTGCGGCAGACCTGCAGCCGACGTTATCGTCTTGATGGTGGTGGTGTTGGGCAGCTGGGCCGTGGACACGGCTTGCAGAATGAATGCAGCCTGGCTCTGCGAGGCGATATTGATTGAAGAACTGGTGAAAACTCTCTTTGATGGCATTATGGCAGACGGCAATTCTGTTACATACATCGCACCGAATTGATTTTACTGTAAAGTAAAAAAATCGCCAGCACAATGAGTTTTATTAACAAAACTATATCCCAAACGATGTGTAATTAAATAAACTAACACTTTTCTTTAAGGTTTCTCAAAATTATTCGCATATGAGTGTCTCGTGCGAAATGGTTGCCTGTGGAGCATGCTTTGCTTCCGCCTCCTGCATTTGTTGAATGGTTAGTACCACTAGTTGCACCGCCGATTTCTTCGAAAGCATTTATCGACGGCAATTGTCCGGGTGAACTAAGCTCGCTGCTGGGTAAGTGTGGATGAGTGGCATATAGCGGCGACATACATTCCATATCATACATATCTGCTTCATTGGATGCTGCTATCAGATGTAAATAAAAAATTGGAATAATATTAACAAAATCAAATTATTTTCTTGGTCTTCAATTCGAAATTTGAAAACTTAAGAAAATTGTATATGTACTTATAAAATGCAGATATCCTTAAACAATTCAGAATGAAATCCACGATTTAGTCACACGAATTTGTTCTTTTCGTAAAAACAATCGAACTCGAGATTTTGATCAAAGTTGACATTACGATGATAGCGAAGACGAAAAAAGTGGGACTCGCAATTCTGTCTATCTGTCTGTTCGACTATAGCCTAAACGGCTCGGCCGATTTTCGTCAAGCTTGGTATGTATCGTTTTTAAATTTCCCCCCCTCAGGGTTTATTTCTTTTTTTTAAGACCACTTTAAGGCCGTAATTTTCAAAAAAATGGAAGTGGAAGTTTAAAAAAAAAAATTGTAAAATTTTGAAAATGCTATCTACCAAGTTTAAAGAAAATGAGCCGAGCCGTTTAGGCTTTAGTCGAACAGGAAGACAGAACTGCGAGGTGCACTTTTCCGTTTCCTATAATCGTAATGTATCTAATTAAAATCTTGAGATTGATTTTTTTTTACGAATGCATAACTTACCTATGGACAAAACGATATAAGTAAAAAAAGTTGGGAGTTAAACTTCCGATGCTACAAGGCAAACTGAACTGATGAAAACCGAAAAAAGTACAGGCAAGCCAGGAATACCCGTAATGGTCTTCTTTGAAAAACAATGTTATTACATGACCAAAATCTACATAAAAAAATACTACAATGCCCGAAGAGTATTAAAAGCACTTCTAAATCATCGGTTCCACTCGTTCACAATAATACTCCTTTCGTCAGCTCGCAAGAAAAAGCAAATCTGCTTGCAGCGTAGTTTGCTGCAAATTCAACTTTGCTACATAGTGTTATGACTCCCCCTGACTGTCGCAAGAGTTTTTAAATTCCTTGAAATACACAAATCCGCTGGTATGAACTACATCTCAACTTTACCATTGCGTAAGCTTTTCCATCTGTCTTACTCTTCGGGGCTCTTTCCTCCAATTAACGACCAATTGCACTAACGTCCCTACTAATATCTCGAAGAAGGAAAGCTCTTTTAAGACCGTCAGTACAGCTTTCCTAGGAATAGGTGCACTAGTGATCTGAATGCATATCTTACCGAAAAGTGGCACCAATCTTTCATCATTTTGGTGAAACAAAGGTTATAGTCCTTGATATTTCATAGGCATTTGATACAGTTTGGCACGAAGCTCTCTTATCGAAAATGCGTGCATTTGGTATCGATGAATTGCTCCTTCGTTGGATACGAAATTACCACTTGGACCGTTCAGTTCACGTTGTTTTGGACGGTTTTAGTTCTGATAGTCAAAAAATAAATACTGGTGTGCCCCAAGGCTCCATTTTGTGAGCAACACCTTCCATATTTATATCAATTATCTTTCGTCTAAAACATCTAATGCACTTCATTGTTTCGTTGACGACAACACCCTCAGCTTTTCATATTCGCTTCCAGACTCACAACACTACTCTTCGATCATGGAACTGAAATGGCAGCGTATGCTAAGCACATTAGATTCTGATTGCGATAATATTACACAATGGGGAATTAAAAACCGTGTGGAGTTAAACACTTCGAAAAAACGAAACTCTCTTCTGTCGGCCAAGCAAAATATTAAAGAAACCGAAAAGCTTTCTTTTGTTGATATGTATGTTACTGAAATTTGTTTCCTTCTCTGATCTGGCTACCATCTATAAGGCATAAATCCGCCCAACACTTTAGCAAAACTCTAATATCTGGGCTAGTGCCCACATTACTCATTTGAATCTGGCGAATATAATCCAGAACATAGCTATAAAACTTATATAGGAGACAGATTAATTACAGAAACTTTGTCTCTCATAAGCATCCGTCGTAATGTTTCCTGTCAAATAAATACTCAAATGAAATAGCCAGTTGCATTCCTCGCTTCAAACACTCCGGCCGTAATGCTCGTCTAGCTATGAATACACATCAGTTTACCCTGGAGCCTAATTTCGGACTTACTGTCAAATATATAGGTTCTTTCTTAAGCCGCACTACTAGAATGTGGAATACTTTGCCCTTCTCGATTTTCTCCCCTCATTGTCATGTACATCTCCAATTATATCCTCTTCAATTTTCCTAAAAACTACACCATAACATTAGATATTCACATTGACAGATCATAAAAAAAGTTTATGAATGTATTTATGTATATTAAAATACAAAATTATAGTCACCCATATTCTGAAACTCGTATTTATGACTCGTATTCGACTATAGTCGTATGTTGGTATTCCAGGAGTCTTACATTCGACTTCACTTGTACTAATCACCCATATTCCACAAGTCTTATTTTGTCTCGTACTCGTAGTCGAATTCAAACTCGTTTCGTATCAAAATCATTATTCTTCAAGTCGTATACGTTGCGTACGAGAAGCTTAAAAAAACAATCACCTATATTCTGAAACTCGTATTTATGACTCGTATTCGACTATAGTCGTATGTTAATATTTCAGGAGTCGTACATTCGACTTCACTTGTACTAATAATGGGAAACGCAAAACATCGCATACGACTATTCATATTTTATCGTTATTCCGAATCTCGTATTCGATTTACTTGAAGTCGTATTTGTGTACTTTTTTACTCGTGCCAAATTTTCTAAACGAGACTTGTTTTTTTCGATAAAAATGGACAAAAAGTTAATGTAAGTACTGTTATGGCTCCCTCCGACATGTATTGCAAGTGTAAACTTACAATATTAAACCTATCCGGTTTCACATGGATTCGATTCCATTCGATGCAGCCAGTAGTCGGTTCAAATATGGCAACTGTAAGAACCGCGTGCGCAAAATCGCATCGTCACCTCCGCGCGGTGCCCGCTGGATAACCGAAAGGTGAACTAACGACGAGCGTTGGATCCATCGGATCCATAGGTTGTAGATACCTGAGTTCTCTTCTCAGGAACTAGGAGCAGGAGAAAAGATGCGCTCTGAAGATCCAACCACCAACACGATCTACACGTCATGCACAGGCCTTACTAGCCGGTCATGAAAGGGAAAATTTATTGTGATGAAAACCGCAAATTATGCCTCGGATGACAAAACCAATAACGTTGACGACCCCCCCCGCAAACGAAAAACGGACAACGATTTACGCATTTGCACATGGAATGTGCGAACTCTAAACAGGCCGCGCAAAGCCGAACAGCTGGCCGAGGCCCTCACCAGTCTACAAGCTGATATAACAGCCCTCCAAGAGATGCGATGGGATGGACCGGGCCTGAGAATTACAGATGGCTGTAACTTTTACTATGGGAAATGCCATCTTGATGGGGGATCGCGCCTGTTTGGGTGCGGATTTGCTGTCAGAGGAAGACTTAGGCAAAATGTCTTGAGCTTTCGCGAAGTCAGCGAAAGAGTGACAACAATCCGCATTAAGGCCAAATTCCACAATATAAGCCTAATAAGCGCCCATGCCCCTACAGAAGAGAAGGATGACGCTACCAAAGAAAGCTTCTATGAGCTCCTCGCCAAAACCTATGAGCAGTGTCCCAAACATGACATTAAAATTCTCTTGGGAGACTTTAATGCCAAGATTGGGAGGGAGGACGTCTTTGGTATGACGATCGGAAAACACAGCCTGCACGACACCACCTCCGATAACGGATTTAGGCTCATCGATTTTGCAGCGGGAAAAAACATGGTGCTGAGCAGCACACGATTCCCACGTCTCGACATCCACAAGGGCACATGGCGATCCCCAGATGGTCGAACCTGCAACCAAATCGACCACGTTGCGATTGATGGAAGACACTCCTCCAGCATTATGAATGTCCGTACTTTCCGAGGAGCAAACATCGACTCGGACCACTACCTAGCCAAACTTAGAGTACGAATCTCCATGGAAGTTCTTAGGCGAACACCGACTACGCCGAGGAAATTCAATGTTGGGCGACTTCAATCGGAAGAGACCGCCGCTGCCTATGCCGACCGCGTATCCCTTGAGCTTGCGAGAAATCCTTCGACTGATGATATGAACCCGGAAGAACAATGGCAGCTATGTCAACAAGCTATAAGAAGTGCTGCGTCAGAGGTGCTGGGCTTCTCACGCCTTCCCGCCAGAAACCCCTGGTTCGACTCCGAATGTGCTCAGGCAAACAAAGGCTCCAGATAGATACTAGAGCATCAAGAAATCTCTATGTTGAGCGAAGGAAAGAGGAGAAACGCCTACTCAGGAGGAAGAAAAAAGAACACCAGCAACGAGAAGTCGAGGAGATGCAGAGATGCAGAGATGTTTTTGCAGAAAAGAGGTGCGGAACTTCTACAGAAAAGTAAAACAGTCTACATCAGGTTTCACAAACCGCCCTGGGCCCTGCAAAGATCAGGATGGAAATACCATAGTGGAAACGCAGGCGATGTTAGCCATCTGGAGAGACTACTTTAACCAGTTGCTTCATGGCGATGACAGTCAAAATCCCGCCCAAAATCAACTTGTACCAGCGAATCTAGATGACGTCCATGAGTTACATCCACCCGACCAAAATGAAATCAAAGTAGCCATCAACAGAGTAAAGATGAACAAAGCAGCTGGATGCGATGGTCTACAAGCGGAGCTTTTTAAGCATGCTGGAGATGACCTGGTCAGGAGCATACACCAACTCATCTGCAAAATATGGTCGGAGGAAAGTATGCCCGATGAATGGAATCTCAGTACCATCTACCCGATCCACAAAAAAGGAGACCGCCTACTCTGCGCCAACTATAGAAGCATAAGTCTTTTAAGCTTCGCCTATAAGATCCTGTCCAGCGTTTTATGTGAACGTCTCAAGCCCTTTGCTGATGATCTTATAGGTCCTTACCAATGCGGCTTCAGACCTGGAAAATCTACAACTGACCAAATATTCACATTGCGCCAGATCCTGGAAAAAACCCAAGAATATAACATCGATACCCACCACCTGTTTGTCGATTTTAAAGCAGCCTACGACAGTGTTAATAGAGCTGAACTTTATCGTACCATGTCCAACTTTGGAATCCCTGCTAAACTGATACGCCTTATCAGGATGACGTTGGAAAATGCTCGCTGTTCCGTCAAAGTTGGTAGGGACTTCACTGAATCCTTCGAAACCACCAGAGGGCTAAGACAAGGTGACGCACTGTCATGCAGCTGTTTTAACATTGTGCTTGAAAATGTCATACGAAACACCCATGCAAGCACATCAGGCACCATCTTCAATAAATCGACACAATTACTTGGGTGCATTCACTACAATGGAGTCAGCAGCAAGCAGAATGGGACTGAAAATAAACGAGGGCAAGACGAAGTATATGCTTTCATCAACAAAAGTCCAATCCCACCACCGACTGGGTCAGAACGTGACCATTGATAGGTATAACTTCGAGGTAGTCAGTGAATTTGTCTACCTGGGCACTGCTGTAAACTCAGGCAACAACATCAGCGCCGAAATCAAACGCAGACTAACTCTTGCTAATCGCTGTTTCTTTGGGCTGAGTAAGCAATTGAGAAATAAAGCCCTATCGAGAAGAACCAAGGTGACACTCTATAAAACACTAATCATCCCGGTCCTGCTATATGGTGCAGAAGCATGGACCCTCTCCCAATCGGATGAAAAATCACTTGGAGTCTTCGAGAGAAAAGTTCTGCGTACGATCTATTGCCCTGTCTGCGTAAATCGAGAAAACAACATTTGGCGAAGAAGATACAACGACGAACTATACCAACTGTACAGCGACATAAGCCTAGGCAGAAAAATTCGAATTCAACGACTAAGATGGCTGGGCCATGTAGAGCGAATGGACAACGACGCTCCAGCTCGTAAAGTCTTCAACGCCAAACCCGAGGGAGTCAGAAGCCAAGGTAGACCTCATCTTCGATGGAGCGACCAAGTAGAAGGAGACCTCCGACAACTTGGAGTGCGAAATTGGAGACGGCAGGCTAGCGATCGAGTCGGCTGGAGGGGCATACTAAGCAAGGCCCAGGAGCACCACGCTCTAGTGGCGCCATCGTAAGTAAGTAAGTAAGAACCGCGTACAGCGGGGCAACCTTCGCGTATGAGGGATGTGTTTGTTCTGAAAGGCACCAGTTCTGATCAAGGGTGGTGTATTTCGCTTTAATGAGCTATGAGCCACACTCGGTGGGAGCAAGGGAAGCAAAAAGAACTCAACCGAAGTCGTATTGTCGTCGAAGAGAACCACCGCTGCGCTGTATCGAGTGGAGCCTAACAGCGAATATGTAACACTGAACCGTAGTAGCGCGAGAGAAACGCAAACCAAATAAAAAACCCGAAAATCACGATTCATGGCATGAAAACAGCAGAAAACACATTCTTGCGTACAAATAAAGTTTATATTTTTATTGGGACAAACTTGTTTTATGATACAAAATATTCTTACCCATTACCCAAAAGCCGATCGGAAATCCGACGACCCTTCTAAGGGTCTGTTCTTGAGGTCGGCTGAGTGATGACGGCGGCTGAGTGTCGTGGTGTGTAGTCGGTAAATAATCCTCCTTGTCATGCCAGGATTTCGGAAGCATAAATAAGATCTAGTTGCACCAAAGAAATCTGATAATTAAAGCAAATTTTAAAACTAAGTTTTTTTGCTTACCTGAGATGGATTTCGTCTCTCCGTGTGGACCATGAATGTCCAGGCCCATCGGTACCACCGGTGTCCGCTTTGTTTGCTCCCCTCGTAGGAGTTCCTCGTGTTTGTCCATCTAAAAGAAAAAAATAGAAATAGGATAAATAATAAATGCAATAAAATAAGGAAAAAAATAAAACATTACCTGAATGTAGAAGTTTCCAACAATTGTCATTTCATTTGCCAGTCAGCTGGGAAGGGGAAATGCATTGTTCAGAATTCTGCTTTAAAGTGTCAAACGTATATGTCAGAATGTGAGAAAGCGTTCAGGGAACTTTGAATCGGATATGATAAAGGGTGCTGATATAAGATAACCACTAGGGTAGTGAATACACCCTGGTCATAAGAGAGGTCTTTTTTATACCTGAGGGGGAGGTTGCAGGAAGGGCGGGCTCCTCCAAAGTGGTGTCGCTAAAACCCCAACGGATCTCATTTACCTCATCGAACGGAGGGAGATAGTGGTTTTTTTTTGCTAAAGAAGAGGAACACAAGCAGGAGAATGTTAGGGTTTTTACCAGCCAGGTTAGTTCCAGAGGAGAGTTCGCGCACTTTAGTTCGACGAAACACGAAAGGCAAAAAAATCAAACGCGGTAAAATTTAAAGTAAAATTCAAAACGAAAGTAAAAATAAAGCGCGGGAAAATTTAAATTTAAATTTAAATTCAAAACGAAAACAAAAGTAAACGCAGTAAATTATAAATTAAAATTCAATTAAAGAAAAAAATAATTAAGGTGCATGCTAATTTTGTAGAAAAGCAAGGAAATCAAGTAGGACGTTCAACGGGGGAATAGAAAATCGCTGCATAGGTTTTCTCGATCCCAGGTAAGGGTTTAAAAAGAAATTGTGGTTGGCAAAATAATCGAACCTAAACGGTTAAAGGTTTGGTGCTGGAGGCTGGCGGTCAACCAAAAGGGGACCGCCGAATATTTTATGGTGGCTGATACAAATTAAGGTGTCTAAAACAAAAAAAAAAGAAGCAAATTTCTTACCGCAGATTTATGTCGTTTTTATTTGGCAATCCGGAAGCCTTCCGGACTCTTCTGAAAGTGTTCAATTGGGAAAAAACGACAGTTCTGATTCTGAAAAGAAGAGAAATTTGCTTCTGGATTTGAAATCAGAAGCAAAACCAGAAGCACTCACACATTCATATACTTAAACGTCAACCTCAACAGCTGTGATTTTTGGTATTCAAATTGTGCGAACCAGGGTTGGCCGAATTAACTACACTACATTTTCTACATGATTTACTACGTTTATATGAGGTATTGAAACGAGCTTGAAGCTCGCTTCGAACCTTTATATACCTGTATTGAGTTGAAATGAGCTTCGTTCGACTCGATCCCAATCGCTCAGCGGTGTCGAGTAGAAATGTGGGTCGAAAATCAGACCCTAATCCAACTCGATCTTTCGATACTGCATATAAACGTAGTATTTAACTACGCGTAGTTTATTGAAGAAACTACATGCCTAATTTACTACAATTTGTTACGTCTGCTACATATGTATATAGTTAATTCATAAAAAATCAATATAATAAAGGAAAAAAAAAACAATTTTGCACTTTTATGATCTAATGAAGGTTTGTAAAAAAAAGTTTCATTTACCATAAGGATGAAGAATTGTAGGAATAACTGAACGTTTAATTTAAAAATTCAAATTTCAAATGCATAACTGACAGTTAATTGACAGCAATGCTACAATTTCTTACATTAACTACAATTAACTACATTTAACTACATTAACTACATAAAATACGTAGCAGACGTAACAAATGTAGTTATTTCTAAAAAGTGACAATTCGGCCAACCCTGCTTTCAACAAACATTTTTCTTGATTTTGATTATTGTACGCATTTGATGTTTCACATATACAATCAAACAAAACTTCAGAATCATCAGAAGCAAACAAAAGTGTTCAATTGGGATTCCGGATCGGAGAGAGATTCCGGATTGCCAAATAAAAACGACATTAGTTAGAAATACACCAAGTCGTCGAGCTAGATAGACAAATTACAGCACCCTACGGATATAACACTTAAACGCCCCCCAAGACACCAACCCCAAAATTACCGTATCCAAGTCACCCACCGTTGGAAGAATTTAACCGCAAAACTAAAGAACCGCAAATCAACAGGACAGCAACGTACCAAAGAATTACTGCCTACTTTAAGGGATAATGCTGTTTTGGCAGTTGATGATTTTTACTTGCGATATAGGTACTATAGGGCAAGTTCTGCATTTGGAAAAAAAATCGAACTCGAGATTTTGATCAAAGTTGACATTACGATGATAGCGAAGACGAAAAAAGTGGGTCCGGCAATTCCGTCTGTCTGTCTGTCTGTCTGTCTGTCTGTCTGTCTGTATGTCTGTACCTCGAACTACAGCCTAAACTACTGGAGGTATTTTTTTCAAACTCGGTAGTTAAGGGTCTTCGGTGATTCCCTAGAGGGGAAATTGAAAGTTTTTTTTTAGCTCCAAAACTAGCGGTACCCCCCATACACCCGTAATGCAAAATCTTATTTATCTCGAAAACGGCTCTAACGATTTTGATAAAAAAAATTAGGTGTGATATTATAGACATGGACTATATTTTGGTCAACAAAAATTTTGGGGCAAATGGTTATTACCGGTACCTGTCATAGAACCGTTTTTTTTGATTTTCGACTTTCTCATTAACGGCTCTAACGATTTTAACCAAAAATGTTCACCAGGAGCTCCCTTCAGTTTAATATAATATTGTATATAAAAATATTCGAAAAATTATTTGTTGGGTTTTTTTGAAAAAAAAAAAATTTTTTTTTGAAAAATCAATATCTTCAAAACCTATGAACGATTATTTTTTGAAATCATTTCCTAAAATCAATATAATTAAATACTTAAAATTCGCATCCCACATTTTTTTCTTGAAAAATTCCAAAAAAATTTCTTATATAAAAAAATTATTTAATAATAAATCGATTTTTTTAAGTTTGTTTGCTTAAATTCATACTTTTCTAGAAATCAGACGGCAATTTCATGCATTTGAACATTATTATCTCATTAAATCCATGTTTGTTGTACATATATAAAATGTATCTTAAATTCCAAAGTACTTTTACATAAGAGCAAGTTCGTGCGATCCAGTCGTGCATTTTATTTTATTTAAAATTTTACGTTTAATTTCATTTTCATTTCATATTTCAACATTTTAACCTTTTTTTTTATTAAATATTAAAATAATTGTTAAGGGATTTGAAAGAGGGTATTGAAAGGAAGGGTGTTTCGTCTCCTGAGTAGTCGATAGGTCGAAGCTGGTCTCCTCCGTAGCAGTCTTCGCATCGCAAACTATAGCACTGAAGCGTGTGACCCCTATAGAGCGCTCTTTAGGCAGGTATCGTGGTAAAGGTCGACCGGCGAAGGATATAGCGTTTTTTTTTAGATACCGTCTTTGAATTCCCTCGTTTGTTATTATTTCTAAATTTTGTCAATTTTGGTTATTCTTCAATTCAAAGTCCACTCAACATAAATACTTACCTTAGTCCAATTAAATTCGTTCTTCATTTTGTTAAATATTTCATTAGTTTTTTTTGTTCAAGAATGTTCGTTTATACTCGTACATATATACATACATATAAAGAATCGCTTCTCTCCCGTTCTACCGAATAATTGTAAATTTTGAGAAAATTAAATAATGAATTTTGTTATATAGATAAACAAATAGAGTTTTTAATTATGTGGTCGTAAGTGATTTTTGTTTCAGGGGGTGCGGAGGACCAGCATGAGCATGAACGGTGAGGTGTGACGCAAGCAGCAGTGGCAAGCGTAAAAGGGGAATCTGATAGAACATAGGCCTCCAGATTCCAGGTGTGGAGAGGGTTGGCCAATATCGGTAATAACAGCAACCGATACTTCGAAAAGTAGATACCACTATGTATATATAGGGATGTAAAGAGAGGCATGATTGTTTTTTTTGTAGCGAGGCGAGGTTCAGCGAAGGGGGCAAGATCCCCCCCTACATCCGGCGAGCTAAGCCGTGCAACGCCAGCATGCCACGGCCCCTTTTCGCTGAACATTCGGACCCTTCCGTTTCCTATTCCTTCCTGTTTCCGGTCATTTCCGTTCCGGTCGAGTAAACCACTTCCTGTGAATCCTAATCCTATTCCTATCCTATCCACAGGTCCTCATCCTTTTGCCCCGGTTACAGTACATTGGTACCTCTTGGCACAATGGTTAGTGGGTTGAACTATCATGCGGCAGGTCTGGAGTTCGATTATCAGCCGTAGCAAATTTTTCAAATTTTTAGAAGCTTGTCGATAAAAAAAAAATTCATTAAAATCCGTTATTTATTTATTTATTTACAATATCCATCAAGTACATAAACTTTAATAGATTAAACAATAGGTTTATATAATAATAAAATTGAATAATTTAACAAATAATATATCCTTAAAAATTATTAAAAATCAAATTCTTACATGTAAATCTTGTTATATTAAAATCGATTACGTCCTCATATTTATTATAATTTAACGAAGACATAGTAATAGGATCATTAAAACCATAGTTTGTTCTATGTGCTGGAATGTGTAGAAAATCACCTGTTCTAGGCCTAAGCTGTCGAATAGGAGCGTATAATTTAAATAAAGAAAGTAATTCTGAACATTGAATGTGGCAGGTCAAGACGATATAAGAATTTCAAAATTCGAAAAAATTGTTCTATGGTAGGTATTTGGTACGAGAAGAAATAAACTACACCCTCGAAACAAATACCATCAAGAGGTACACTGATGTATGGATTTTTGGGCCTAGAACCAAACTTTCCATGCATTTTCCAAGCGGAGGTAACCGCCATAAGGAAATGCGTGGATCGAAATCTCGAAAGGAACTATCGTAACAAGAACATTGCCATCATGTCAAATAGCCAAGCTGCACTCAAGGCGCTGAACTCATATTCCATCAGCACTAAATTAGTGTGGGAGTGCACAAACAGGCTAAACAAACTTGGCAAACAAAACAGGGTTACACTTCTCTGGGTTGGTGTTTGTGGAAACGAAGAGGCAGACTCCTTAGCAAAAATAGGCCATCGACCCCTTTAATAGTGCCAGAGTCCTATTGCGGAATAGGAGAAAATGTTATCAAAACCAAATTAAACAAGAAAAGGAGGCAAGTGGATCCAAGAATTGAAAGAACTCCCAAAGCTAAGGCAGGCGAAACTATTACTGGGTAACTACAACTAGGAACGTTTCACTGCATAAACTTAAGTAGAAATATTCTGAAAATAAAAACAGATATCCCAACTTGACACTAAAAAATTAGAAGACACCTAGGTTTACTTGGTGTGGTAAGCAGTACCACATGTAGATTCTGCAACATGCATGAGGAAACACTGTACCACATACTAGGAAATCGTTGTCCACTCATGCAATACCCCTAATACATAATTCATTCGTTCATTCATGGTAGGTACAGTCAGCAATATTTTATTTTAAAAATTTCTGTATTGAATAATAAATCGTAAAAATTAATCGAAAGAAAAAAAATGTATCACAAAAGAAAAAAACGTTTGGGGTGAAAATTAAAAAAAAAAACGCTCTCTACGCTCTCTAGTTTAATGGCTGCAGTCGACCAAACAGACAAACAGATTTGCAACACCCACTTTTTTGTGTTCTCTATCATAGCAATGTCAACTTTGATCAAAATCTCGAGTTCGATTTTGTTTACGAATTCATAACTTCCTATATAGTACCTTGTATACATATGTCGCAAGTAAAAACTAGAACTAGAAAATTCAAGGAGCATGACATACTCCAAAACCAATTTTCAAAAGCAGCTAGACCCCAAAATCTTAACGATTCTATAACAGCAGCGTAGCATTATGCCAACTCTTCATCAAAGCGTGAAACTTTTTTGGAATAAACTACGAGTACCACCAAAAGTAAAACTAAGTGGAGAAAATCATTGGGAAGTGAAATTACATCATTTAATGAAAATAGATGCATATGATCCATTTTGGTGTCTTAGGCTTCTTCTAATAGACCGAGAGCCCACAGCAATTTTTGGATGTGATTGATAACAAAAAATAATTAGCATAATTAGATAGGCCCTTAGTAGTTATTTTTTATTTACAAATGCGAACGCCTTGCATGCTCAAGTGGAAGTGCATATATATGCAGTTCCTTCCAAGTCTAAATAATTATGATATCAACTTTGCCAAAATGTAGAGTTAAGCCCTCTGATTGAAAATATCGAGGTCCAAGACGTTTTCCAGACAGCCTTCTGCTGCCAGACGCGATAAGAATACGGTACTTCTTGCACGAAGAAGGCCGCCTTCAAAACGTCGTGGATCTCGATATTTGCAAGTTATGGCAAATTTCGTATTACAATTTTTTAGACTTTGGAAAGAACTACATACCTGATGCACTCTTGTGCACTATTGCTCCCACTCAAGAATGCAAGAAGTTTCCGAACTGAAAAATCTGCCTTATGGATCGATCCTAAAAATGAACATTTTGAGATACTTACACTTTCTGGTCAGCATCTGCCTTTGTACCGCGGCGCAGCATTCTTTCCTCCAAGTCGTTCAAATTGTTGGTTTCTTCAACAATGTCCTTAAATTAATACAAAATAATTTTTCTGTCTTTCAGTTATTGTTCACTGCAAACTTACATAAAGCAATTTAAAAAAGTTAGGCCTGCCACTGTAGAACATGCTGTGGAAAGGACGTCCAGTTTCATCGAATTCAGCCGCTTTCCGTGCTGGAAACACTTGATCGGGACTTTTCATAGCGGGTCTGGCGAATTTATCATAAATTCCCGATGGAAAAATGGCATCATCAACGTCCTCTTAAGTGAATGTTTCACGATCTTCTCCCATCATATCTCAATGTGTTGCGTTTTCATGAATTGATCGTGCTCTTGAGCCCGTTGTAGATAATAGGCTTTCATGGCTTTGTTTACTTTTTGTTTATTGACAGCCATTAGAGTAGCGTGCACTGTAACTTCTGCACTGTAAGGAATTGCAATTGATTTTAATCCGGTATTACTTATAATTTTAAGAAAAACATTGTTTTTTGTTTTTAACAAATTTAAAATTGATAAACTTCGAAGCATTGACTTATTATATATGGACTGCTAGTTGTGTATAATTCTCATACAAAATTTGCAACCAAAATGGTCCAACGGATACAATCGAAACTAGCCCTCGTGCCGACACTAGTGGCAAAAATAAACAACATATTTAACGCCATCTCTTGTTCTACTAGTGCCAACAGAAATGTTTACTCATAAAAACTAAGGACATCTATTGACATTGCTTTGAAGAAACGGTGCTAGTCTATGGTTAGAGAAATAATCGGCTGAGTATAGTGCTAAGGGATCTCGAAAAAAAATCCCCTTTAAAATATTTTATGAATCATTTTGGTTTACTTAATGATTTTATGTCCGCGCAGGTGCATATAATTATATGTTACACAAAATAGCGAACTCATTTTAGGCAATCGTTTAGTTTGTGTCAAAACACAAACGCGCGCCTAGCCTTAGGCTAGCCGCGCACTAGCAACTTTTAGTTGCGAAACTGCTTGGTTCGAGCAACTAAAAAGTTTGTGTTTTGACACAAACTAAACGATTGCCTAAAATAAGTTCACCATTTTATTGAACATATAATTATCTGCAAATTCACGGACATTCAACCAAACAGTTCATCTGTTTTCTATAAGTAAGCAAACAGTTTCGCAACTAAAAATTGCTAGTGCGCGGCTAGCCTTACAGTTCTAGTTTAAGATAAGGTGCGTTTTATTATTCACAAATCTATCTGGATCCGGATCTGGACCGAACCTGCTTACCCAGTTAGACACAATCTGGTCGGCCACGGTCTTGGCTTCTTGGTTCGGGATAGCATATGCCTCAGGCCATTTGCTGAAGTAATCCATTACCACCAGAATGTATTTGTTTCCAGCATTCGTTTCCGGAAATGGGCCAGCCACATCAACCGCAATCCTTTCAAACGGTGACCCAACATACTGCATCATTTTCCCTTGCAGTTTTCTACCAGGGCCTTTGGTTGCAGCACAAGCGTCACAATTTCGGCACCACTTTTCAACGTCGTCTCTTGCATGCAACCAGTAGAATCGTTGTCTCACTTTTTCTAACGTCTTGTTGACGCCCAAATGGCCTCCTGAAGGTCCATCATGCATCTCTCGAAGAACCTCTTTGATTTTCGATTGAGGTAACACAAGCTGCATCACATAGGATTTACCATCAGCGGACTCCCATTTTCGCCGAAGAACACCTTCTCGCACATGAAGTGAGTCCCATTGTGCCCAATAGGCCTTTAAAACTGGACTCCTATCGGAAATGTCATTCCATACGGGTTTTTCTTCATGTTCCTTCCATGCGAGAAGAGGTTCAATGTCGGGGTCTTCTTGTTGAGCAGATCTTATTTCTTCATTGCTCCATCCACAAATGGGGTCAGCCCCTATTCGCAGGATGTTGATGGATTCTTTTTCTTCTTGTCGCCTACAATGCTTGCAGTCTATCTTACAAGGTCTTCGGGATAGTGCGTCGGCATTTGAGTGCAGCTTTCCCCTTCGGTGTTGAATTTCGTAATCGTAAGTCTGCAGTCTTTCTATCCACCTTGCGACTTGTCCTTCTGGGTTCTTAAAGTTCAACAACCAGTTAAGGGCACCATGATCGGTTCGTAGAAGAAACTTCTGTCCATAGATGTATTTGTGGAAGTGCTTCGTTGCCAAGATGAGTGCCAAGAGTTCTCTTCTGGTCACACAGTAGTTCCTTTCGGTCTTCGACAGTACTTTGCTGAAATAGGCGACAACCTTTTCTTCGCCATTGTGCACTTGTGACAGAACAGCGCCGACTCCCACGTTGCTTGCATCAGCATCGATGATAAAAGGCTTGCCTGGAGTCGGATAGATCAGCACCGGAGCATTGCATAGATGGTATTTCAGTTCTTGGAAGGCTTTTTCACATTCACCTGACCATCTAAACTGCTTGTTCTTTTCCGTAAGCTGATGCAAACTCTTCGCAATTCCGGCAAAGTTCTTTACAAAACGTCTGTAATAAGTAGCAAGACCAAGAAAACTTCGTAGTTGATGTTTGTCCTGTGGTGTTGGCCAATTTTTGACGGTGTCAACTTTTTCAGGATCGGTCTTGACTCCTTGGGACGAGATGATATGTCCCAAATACTTTACTTCAGTCTGGAACAGTGCACATTTTGGGTTCAGTTTAAGGTTAGCCTCTCGAAGTCTCTGGAACACACCCTTTAGGTTCTTACAGTGTTGGTCGTATGTCTTTCCATAAACGATAACATCATCCAAGTAGACAAGACAAGTTTTCCACGTCACACCTTGAAGGACACACTCCATCAAACGCTCAAATGTTGCCGGAGCGTTGCAAAGACCAAATGGCATCACGTTGAACTGCCACAGCCCATTACCTGTGGAGAACGCTGTCTTTTCTCGATCTTCAGGGTGAATTTCAACTTGCCAATATCCACTTTTCAAGTCCAGTGTTGAAAACCAGTGTGCTCCTTCCATCGCATCTAAGGTGTCACTAATTCTTGGCAGGGGGTAGCTGTCTTTCTTAGTTACGTCATTCAACCTTCGGTAGTCAACACAAAACCGTGTACTTCCGTCCTTCTTTTTGACTAGGACCACTGGTGACGCCCAAGGACTCTTGGAGTTTTCAATCAAACCATCCTTCTTCATGGTGGTAATCATTTCCTCAGCTTCACCTTGTTTGGCCAGTGGCAGACGTCTTGCGGGCTGACGAATGGGCCTTGCATCTCCTGTATTTATTCGATGCTGCACCATTTCTGTCCTTCCATATTTTCCGTTTGGTGAAGCGAAAATGTCAGCATACTCGTTCAGACGGCTTTCTGCCGTTTTAACCTGATGTTGGTCTAGGTTAGATGAATTGAGTATCTTTGCCTTGATGCTATTGAGCTCCTTAGGGTTTAATGTCGTTCTCGGTGTTTCAACTTCAATTCGTGTTATCGCTGTGACAGATTCGCACCTACCGATAACTTCTCCTTTTGCTAACTTTACATCGTACGGTTTGGTGTTGAGTATCCGTACGGGGACCATATTGTTCTTTGGAGCCACAAGTGTCTTCCCAATGATGACGTTTTGGGAAGAACAGTCTGGGCCTGGTTCCACCATTAGGTATCGATGGCGTCCACACTCACCTTCTACTTTTGTCCAAACGAATACCTCAGAAGAAGTAGGAATAATCATGTCTTCCTTGATGACAGTCCTTAGAGTTGTTGTTCCTTCGTACCCATAGATCATTGGAATCTCTGTATTCTGGTATTTGAGTACCTGGTTGCCAATATCCAAAATTACTCGATGTTCTTTCATGAAGTCCATGCCTATGATGCATTCGTCACATATATCTGCCACCAAAAATTTGTGTGAGAATTCTAGATCTGTAATTCGAATTCTAAGTCGGACTTCACCGTAAACCCTAGCTGCTTCTCCTGTGGCAGTTCTTAGATGGTAACTATTGGTGTTGTGTAGCCAATTCAGGTGAACTAGGTCTTGACGCACAATGGAGGCTGTGGCACCGGTGTCGATGGTGACCACACGTTTGTTGCCATTTAAAGTTGCCTCGACAGTCAGACTTCTATTGTCTCGCTTAGTTTGAGAGACCTGGATGGTGTTTCTGGGGCCATCGATACCAGAAACCGGCTTCTGCCCCTCGAAGTTGGCTCTTACTCGTTTTTCTGTTGGTAAATTTGTTCGGGAAGTAACACTGGTGTTCTTGTTACCTTGTTCTGAGTTTGAAACTCCGTGTCCACAATGTTGACAAGCTCTTCTGGGTGCTAATCGACATTGACGCTGTAAATGTCCAGTCTTGTTGCAATTCCAGCACTTTGCAAGTCCGTTTCGTTGATTCCTTTGGACATCAGTTCTTCGGCATGAGCATTCTTCGACGATGGCTTCTCTAAGTCGATGTACTCCGTGAGAAGCTTGCTCCGCTGCTTCCATTGTCAAGGCAAACGCTAATGTTTCAGAAAGCGTTCGTTTTCCAGCAGTTCGCACGGCCCTTTGAAGATGTATGTCGGAAATGGCGCGAACAAATGCCTCAACTGCGAACTGGTCCATCATCAACGTCCTCTTAAGTGAATGTTTCACGATCTTCTCCCATCATATCTCAATGTGTTGCGTTTTCATGAATTGATCGTGCTCTTGAGCCCGTTGTAGATAATAGGCTTTCATGGCTTTGTTTACTTTTTGTTTATTGACAGCCATTAGAGTAGCGTGCTGTTGCGGGGCAATTGGATGGGGACCTAAGAATAGGAATTGGATCTGGATAGGAAATTGAATTTGAAAAGGAAATCCGGAATGGACAGGAAGCGGACATGGTTTCAGATTAGGATAGGGTAGGACGGAATTGAATGTTCTATGGGCGCGGCAGTGGCATGCTGGCGTGCGCGGCTAAGCTCGCCGGATATAGGGGGGGATCTTGCCACTCCATAGAACCTCACCACGCTACAAAATTAATTTCATGCCGACACGATCTACAATTCTCTTACCTCATCTGCTCTTGTTCACCACTTTTAAGGACTCTGCTAGGTCTATTCGCAGAGTTGGCTTCCCACACCTCGCCTGGAATCTGGATGGCCAATGTTCGCCAGATTCCCCTTCGACGGTCCTCCTGACTGTAACCTCACCCTTCTTCACCGTCCATATAGCTCACCCTTGCACCCCCTGAAAATTTACAACTTAGAGGATCATGCTCACTATGACGTAAGCAAGAAGAAAAAGATCTTAATTGGCGTGGCTCACAAAAATGATAATAAAAACTTTATTTCAAGAAAAACTAAAACACTATGACATGAATTTTTTTCGTCTATCATTACTCTAGTAGGTAAATCCCTCACGGGAAAAGGAAGTTAAGACCATTACAAAAAAAATGATACAGGTAGGTACATATGTATATAATTTTACTTTAAATTTAACAAACTTAAACAGGACTTACTTCCTATCTTCACTGGCTTACAATTAAAGACTTTTGAAAAATTTAGTTAAAAATGAATAACAAAAAAATTAAACAAGAAGAAGAGAACTAATAACGTACTTAGCTTCAAAAGGTATGCGATTAAAGTGGGTGGGACCTTTCTGTCCTGGTCAGGTGGCACTTTTCTGGTTGAGTCGACCCAGGGAGTTAACCTTGACCTTCAGCATAACCAACGACCACAATATATTTGATTTCGCCCCGGCCCACCCGTAGCTACTTGTCCGGAGACCATACGTCTTTTCCCCGTTCCTACCTATAGAGCGCTCTGTGGGTGGAAGTTCGTACGCTATTGGTACACTACGTCGCGATTGGCTTGGGGGGACCCAGTCTTAATCGGTCGAATCAGTCACTACTCCCCAATGCTTCCTTTTTCCACTCCTATTAATCCTCTTTTACATAAATTTTTTAATTATAATTTCGAAATTAACTTTTAAAAGCAAGAATTTATCTTTCTCCACGCACAAAAAAAAACACAAAAACTTAATCCCTAGATATATACTACGACAATAATTTGATAATTTTCCTTCTGCCGGTTGTTGATTGCGATAACCTCTTCCGTAGCATAAATTAGAACCTCGTACTAAATTTCCCTTTCCGGTTGGTGGCTTCGATTTATTTCGCAAAAGGGAATTTTTTGAAAATCACTTAGAATAATTCGTATAGGGTATCGCACGGCATTTGGGAAATTTGTCCACAATCAAAAAAAATGCCTATAAAAATTTAATAGAGATAAAGAATACTTAATCTTCCGGTGCTTTTCAAAATTACGCTGCTCTTTTGTAAAAAGTCCAAAACTGCTCAATAGAAGCTTCGTCACATTTGGTCTGCCACGATAATAGGGCTAACTATGCATTTTGCCCTTGACGTCGACCTCTAGGTTAGCCTGCGATACCTAAACCGTTGATTCTCCGTTTTATCATTTTTTTTTGTTCTAACCTATCATTTATAACTCACCCTTTTCCAGAAATAAAACGCCTCACTTCTTTAATTCCTTCCTACCGGTGACTTAAAACACTCGTGAAAATAAAAACAACAATTTACTAGTTCACTTTTTTTTTTTTTTTATGCCAATACAACCTGGCGACACACTTTCAGCACTGAAGACGTCTAATTATCCACTCAACTCACCATTTCGATGACTTAGCTGAGACCCCGTATCCTCATCTTCGAAATCATACCGTAACCCCTATTTTTAGGCGGAGCTTATACAAATGCACACCGTTGAGTTTCTCTCACCGGTATTTCGAAGCTGTCTATCCGCAAAACCCCGTCTCAACCCGTCTCTTCACACACCATCTTCACCTCGGTAATCACTGTAACACATTCAACCCAAAAATACCTTATCCTAGTTCCTTACCCTTTTCTTTATTTTCTTTGAACTCATTCATTTTCTTTACATCCCATGGAATGCTCTTTCGGCTATGACATTTGACTCTAAATCATTTTCATTTGCGAGCTTCGAAATTGTTTTTAATTCAGTCTCCAAGAATTTATGTGGAAATAAAAACTCGGTAATTATTAATAGCTTAAATATAATGTGTTGCCCTAACGAGCTAATGGAACATCATTCATGTGATGGGTGTGTAACTACCAAGGAAAAACTACCAGCAAAGGAAAAAAAATCATTCTTCAAACAAGATCCTATAGGCAAATCAACAGGCGGCGGCGGCGGCGGTCTGCCAGGTAAGTGGATACCAGAACCAGAACTTGAGTAAAAGTTTATCTTTAATAAATCTTTCCCAGGTGCAGATTTTAAATGGTCTTTGACTGATAAAAATCACCATCGGCCTAACCCATCTACTACGGAGGCAGACGTAACAAATCTCCGGCTTTGTAAGTTTCTAAAACGCTGCAAGGACGGTGACAGGCTACCTCATTAGACAAATTAGACGCTGGGGATGAACCCACTACCCCAAAAGCCGGGCCATCAATATTTAATTCTTCTAGAAACGGATTTCCATCTCCTAGGTTATTATTTATTTATTTCTTTATTTTTCATGCATAATTTTGATAATGTATGTACCTAGTTCCCATCGATAAACATCTCTATGCTATGGTGAAACAACATGCTTCCTCTCTGTCTTAAGGTGTCCCTAGAACGATGATTTTAAATAAATCGGGAAATTCCTTCGGATTGCTCTATTGCTGGTAATTGTCTGTGTAACATTATAACTTTTAGTGTTTACTAATCTATCATAATAAATTGTAAAAATAATGAAACATATGACAGTGGGTACCATGTTTAAATAAACGTTCGATAAATGTCGAATTTACGTAAAGTAGGTCTCGAACAAAGTGCACCTGCATTCTTCTTTCCTTTTTCTATGGAGACCATAAATATCTAGTTCAGAAAGAAACTTTTTACTATTTTTGTTACTTTATATGGAATAAACTGCCGAAATCGGTACATGCAATAATTTACGAGTATATATATATTTTTGTTTCTACTTTTAAATTCAAAAAAATATGATCTCTTATGGAATATAATCAATTGATAGATGTGTGATGCAAACAAAGCAATTGATGATCTTAAATAAATAGTCATCAAGAGGTAATTAATAATTCAGCTACACTTCTGCTACCTTCACAAATCTTGATCTATACATACTCGAATAAATATATAAATTCTTCTGACGAACAACCACCTAAGTAAATAAATGATTTATACGATATGAAAATACCTGAAACTTACTAAATAAATAAATTCTATGACACGCCAACAATAAATAAATACTCTATGACACTCAAATAAATAAATAAATACTCTGTAACATACAAATAAATAAATAAATAAATACTCTGTTATGCGCAAATAATTGCTGTGTAACATACAAACAAATAAATAAATACTCTATAACATACATAAATATTTAAATAAATAATAACTCTGAGACATAAATTAATAAATAAATAATCTATAACATACAAATACATAAATAAATCTAATATATGAATCTGAAAATAAATAAATAAAATTACTCTAATAAATACTCTGTAAATAAATAAATACTTCTAATGCTATGTGACATACAAATAAATGAATAGTTCATCTATGACAGATAAATAATTAAATCAATACTCTGAGACATACATTCATAAATATATACTCTGTAACATAAAATTAAACAAATATATAATCTATGACATAGACATAAATAAATAAATACTCTGAAACATATAAATTAGGAAATAAATATGACATAATAAATGGATAACAAACACTCTATCTGACATAAAGATTAGCAAATAATTCATAAATAATGTATGTCAACCAAATCAATAATAAAAATAATTAAAATAAATACATCTTTGTGTCAATAAATAAATCAATTATCGGTCGATCATTTCATACTTTAATTTATAAATATAATATAGAATAAGCTCTACCCCTGATATACTTTACGACTCCAATTAAACGTTTTTATATTGTATACTTTACTCGTACTTTATTGCATCCACTCGTAAGGCAGAACATAATGCCTCTTTGTTCCCAGGTTCGGAATTTATTGTTTTATGTCTTTGGCATGGTATACCCCGATCTTCTTACCCCCTAGATTTTCCAATTCGTACATGTTTTTTCCTATCGCTTTCACTATCCTGCATTTAACAAACTTCGGGCATAATTTGGAAGCTAAATATTTGGAGGTATCACTCAAGACGAAATTTCGCCGATACACCTCTTGACCAGGCACATATTGGATATTTCTAGCTCGAAGGTTATATTGGTTCGTGCTTTTCTCTTTTGCCTTCAGAATTCCCTCTTTGACTTTTTCCCGAATGCATTGAAGTCTGTCTCGCCTGGGAAGAGTCAAAAGCTCTCCATCATCCACCACACTCAACTTCTGTGCCAATTCATACCCGCTACCGTGCATCATCATATTTACTCCAAATAGAGCAAAATACGGTGACACACCGGTAGCAGAGTGCACTGAGCTTCTCAACGCGGCTGCAATATCACTTAGGTGCATATCCCAGTCGCGTTGATCATCTTTCAGATAAGAGCGTATGGCGGATAATAAAGTTCTGTTGACTCTTTCCGAAGCGTTAGACTGCGGTGAATAGTATGCTGTTCGGAAATGTCTGATGCCATATCTTTGCATTAAGTTTTGAAAATCTTTTGAAAGAAATTGTTGCCCATTATCCGAATGGACTATCTGGGGTACCCCAAATGCATTAAAAATGTCGTTTTTTAAGAATTTTATTATGCTGCTACTATTAGCCGAACGTAATGGTTCTAGAAAGACATATTTGGACAAATGTTCTAAGACGACAAACACGTAGGCATTGCCCGCTTTGGATCTTGGGTAAGGGCCCAAGAAATCCACGTACAATTTCTGAAAAGGACGATCAATAGCAAAGGTGTTACTAATAGTTGGACGAAGAATCTGACATGAAGGCTTACACTGCTTACACTTTTCACACTTAGAGACATATTGCCTAATTTGAATGGTCATGTTAGGCCAATAGAAGTATTGGCGAATACGATGAAGAGTTTTCGCAATACCTCCATGAGCCGCTTGCGGAGGGTCATGTGCTTTGGTTATTAGTTCCTCTGTTAACCCCGAGGGTACCCAAAGTCTCCAATTGTGTTCACGCAACTCTTCTTCTGTTAATGGGAGTGATTTCTTGTAGACAAAATCATCTTCAATCTTTAGGTCAGGTAATTCATCATGATGATTTTTGATGGTATCGACAAGGCTTTTATATTCTTCTGACTGAAATTCTTTTGATGTGAGGTCAATTAGTGGAGCTATATCTCCGATTTCGATACTTTCTAAGTGTGCCCGAGAAAGCGTGTCTGGCACGACGTTTAGCGTTCCCTTTCGGTGCTCTATGTCGAAGGTGTAGACTTGAAGTTCCAAACTCCATCGCGCTAGCCGACCACTCAAGTCTTTCATGGTCATCAACCATTTGAGACTGGAGTGGTCGGTGATGACCGTAAAATCCATCCCCTCGACATAGGGCCTGAACTTTTTAATCGCCATTACCGCCGCCATACACTCCTTCTCGGTCACACTATAGTTTCTTTGACATGAATTTAGCTTTTGTGAAAAGTAGGAAATTGGAACCTCCTCGTTCTCATTGTTTTTCTGGAACAACACTGCTCCTATCCCCGAGTCGGATGCATCACATTGAACGTAAAACCGTTTCTTAAAATCCGGATGTGAGAGAACTGGGGCTGTCGTAAGAGCCTTTTTGAGTTTCTCAAACGCCGTTATGGCTTCATCCGTCATTCTGAACTTTCCATCCTTTTTCTTAAGCATGTCTGTGAGGGGAGCGGTCAAGCTAGAAAAGTCCTTAATAAACCGCCTATACCACCCCGCTAGGCCAAGAAACCGGCGTACTTGTCTTGTGTTTTTCGGGATCGGAAAATCTACCACGGCCTCAACTTTTTCCGGATCGGCTTTTAACTTCCCACCACCAACGATAAAACCCAAATATTTTAGTTCCTTAAAACAAAAATTTGACTTTTTAACGTTGATGGTGAGATTGGCCTTTCTCAAGCACTCGGCCACTTCACCCAGCAAGGCGATATGGGCTTCGAAATTTGGCGCAATTATCAACAAGTCGTCTAAATACACGAAAACGTTGTCCCTGAGTCGTGCAGGAATGACCTTATCCATTAAACGGCAAAGCCTTTGAGCTGCATTACACAACCCAAACGGCATTACCTTAAAATGGTATAAGGGTCTTCCCGGTACCGCAAACGCAGTTTTCTCTCTACTCTGCTTCTCCAGAGGTATTTGCCAGAATGCTTCCTTTAAATCTACACTACTTATGAAGTAGGTATTGGGTAGCCGACTAATAAGCCCGTCGATATGAGGAAGAGGGTTAGCGTCCTTTTTGCTTAACGCGTTGACCTTACGAGAATCCAGACAGAAACGATACTTGATAGTACCGTCCGCTGCTGGTTTCTTTATAAGGACAACGGGCGAGCACCAAGGGCTCTCACTCTCCTCTATAACGCCGAGCTTAAGCATTCTGTCTATCTCCTGGTAGAGAAGGGCTTGTACCGCTGGAGAAACAGGGTAATGACGCTGCTTAACAGGCTCCGCGTTTCCGGTATCGATAACATGTTCCATTAACGTTGTTTTTCCGAGGCCATGGCGGTCATAATCAAGGAATTTCCGCTTGACCTCTTCCAACTCCGACCGCTGATCAGTTGTTAGCTCATGAGCATTCACCAGATCTGCATCCTCCTCGAGGACAGAAACAGAGCTGACCACATTAGGCGCAATTTTGAATTCTTTCCAGAAATCTACACCCAAGTATAATTCCTGCTCCAAATTAGGAACAAGATAAAAGGTATTAGGGCGCTTTCGATTTTTAAATACAACTTCCGTTTGAATTTTTCCTATTATCGCCTGGTTTTTTCCATCGGCTGTTTTTACGCCAGCCTTATACGGAAGAATTCGTATTTTCGAAGCTTTCACAAATTCTTCACAGCCTTTGCCTAAGATGCTAATACTGGCCCCACTGTCTAGTAGTCCAAGGATTTCTTTACCAGCAATTTGAACTTTCGCATAAGGTCGGGGATCGGAAGTTACATCTAATATGGTTGATGAAATATTTTTCTTGATATCGTTTCTAAGTTTATATCGTTTTCTAGCTTTCAAAATTTTATTTGATACATTTGAATTATTTGATTTGAAAATTCTTTCCCTAGCTAAATTATACTCCCTTAACCGGATATGTAAGGGCCTTATCTTAAATTCTTCTCTTTTCTTTTCTTGGCAGGTTTTTTCCTCTCTGGCTAATATTTTGATATTTTGATATTGGTTAACAACTTCTAGTTTTCCTTTGGTGGCCATGGGGGCGTCTGGGTGGAACACGACTCCCCCATCGACGTCGAGTTCCTGGCTCTGTTTCCCGGATTGCAATTTCGGCATTTGGGTGTAATAACTCCCTCTTGCCCACATCGGTAACAGAAAATATTTCTGGTGGCTGAAGGGCAGTCCATGAACGTGTGTCCCCGCTGCTTGCAGTTCCAACACGCCATGGAACTTGTTTCGACCGGTCCTCGAGAAGTTTTTGGTCGACTATTATGATTGAAAGCCGCCAGTTCTTCCTCCTCGTAGCGCGGATCTTCAAAATCGAGCTCATTTGCCACATATCGATTCGTAGGTCTTTGATGCCTTGTAGCCTCTCTATCTTTGATCGGAAACGAGTATTCCACATCTTTACATGCTACCCTCAACTGGTCTAATGTAAAAATAGGCTGTGGGTACACCAACCGACCGACCCGCTCGTTCAGGTTGCGTTTTAGAATCCGCACCAAATCAACTTCCGGAATAGGTACCCTGAGTTGAGCTCTCAACTTATTCACGGCTGCGAAAAAATCCTCACTGGCTTCCCTGGCACCTTGTTCACGATCCATCATGTCCCTCATAATTTCATAATCGGACTTCGAGTTCCGAAATTGGCGCATTAATGCGTCCCGTAGCATTGGCCAGTCGGGACGATAATGGGATCGCTGAAACTGCCAGTACCAGTCATGAGCCGCCCCCGTGAGTAGAAGATGAAAATCTCTTAGAATTTCCGTCCAGGAACAAGCGTGCTGACCTTGAAGCGTTTCCAGTCGGAAAACGAAATCTTCTACGGTGAGTACGTCTGAATTGCCATTAAATTTTAAACCCCATTTATCAATTTTAATCGGTATTCTGACAGGTGCTGATAATAATGCCCGAGGATTGTGAAGGTACCCACCGTGAGGGTTACGCGTTCCCAAGAACGGCGGATCGCGATGATCGATGGGCTGATAACCTCGGCTCTCGGATCTATCAGTGCCGAGGGGTATTAAATGAGCTTCCCCGTTCACGTTTCCTACTGGTACGAAAGGTCTTGACGTTGGATTTAGCTGTGAAGAACCACGTATTTCATGTACTGACCGTCCACCCAATGATTCACCTGATACCTCGTTGACGCCTGAATTTTGCCCTCTTCCTACTGTTGGAGCTGCTGGGTGACTGATTTGGTTACTCTTTTCTATTAATATATTGACATTTTTCTGCATCTCCAATTTCAGAGACTCTGTCAGCTCTCCTCTCAAAGAGCTGATATACTGCTGACACGCATTGCCAACAGCTAGGTTAATAGCTGAGATCAAGTCGCCCGTAATGATGCCACTACTACCTGGTAGGTTACCCTGAAGAGAACTCATTTCCGTTTCTCGATGAGTCCTAGAATCCCCCTCAGTCGCCTTATTTGAATTTTGGTCACCCCCATTTGCATCTTGGCTGATCACCTCTACTTGGGTTCCTCCGTCTACCGCACCGCCTTCTGTAATGCTACTATAGTCAGGTGACGAATCGGAGTCCGTCAAGTTTCCTTGATTTCTTCCTGACGTCGAAGGTGGAGGGAACGGATACAACGGTGCGCTTCCACTAGCCATATCTTGCTGGGATCCGGATGTAATCGGATCTTCGGGTTTCCGTGGAGGAGAGTGTTCTATCGGCATATTCCTACTTTTATCTAAAATACGTAAGTATTGAGCGCGGGTAGTTGTACGGTTCTCGTGAAATGATATACTAACAATTTTTTCAATTTCTTTTTTTTTCTTATCACTCATGCCCTCATGGAGTTTCACAAGCACTTCTTCACTATTATTGATGTTCGACCCAATGAATCTTTCAAGTAAACCTTTTATTTTTAATTTCTAAGTTCTCCTATTTTTCTACTTTATTATTTTAACATACTCCAGCTGCCAGCTATCTTCTATTTATGATTTTCCCTAATTCTAGCGTATCTATTAAATTTCCTACAATAATCTCAATTTATCTATATATTCCTACTATATCTTATACCTACCTACTATATATCTTATATGTATCTAGACTATATACTATAACTAAAATTTATTCACTTTATTTATATTTATATCTATTTCAACTTTTTTTTTCTATTACTTACTATACACACCTATCCCACAACTACCTTATACTTAATTCCTACTGTTTTACTTATACTGCACACAACTTTTCCTTTCTATTTTCCAAATCTTATTTCTTTAGCTCAAATTTTTTTTTCTATTTCATGTGTCCATTCATTGGTTAATAAAGACTGAATTACTGGCTTCTGCCCACATTAGACTTTATTTTAAATTCGTGTTTCTATTTTTATTTTTTTTTCTGAATGTGATGGTACGAATTATCGATTTTGTTTTACTATCATATGATGCGGGGGTGTTTTGGGTGGCTTTTTTTCTTGGTGGTTTGTTTTCTTTCCTAAAGGTTTGAGGTTACAGTAGAACTTTCACTTTGATTTAAAAATACCTTAAAAGTGGCAACTCACAGAAATCTTCAAAACGACTTAAAAACACATAGGTTACAATTGTTGTTGCTATCAGAACCGGAATTCTTTGTCGCAATTGATCGGGCCTTCTAAGGAGCTATCCCGATCAAGACATACATTTCATTCCGCCTCTAATAGCAGCAACCAATGTAAATTTGACAGGACATTCTCTACACTTGCCACTCAGCTCGACTTCTAGTCGCAATTCGACAGGTTCGTACGCGACCTTCCTGTTGAAGTCATACCCGAAGCCGCTCTTCAGTTGCAAGTGCAATACCTACAATCTCCAATTATTTCCGCTATCAACTTCAAAAAACCTTCGTCGCATTTGATTTGGTATGCTATACGGCTTTCCTAATCAAGACTTACGATTGTCTTCGACGATGCCAACGAAAACACTCAGAAACTGAATAAGACAAAGGACTAACAAACAATTCTAACTTCGAGCTATACGTCTGGGCGCCATTTGTTGCGGGGCAATTGGATGGGGACCTAAGAATAGGAATTGGATCTGGATAGGAAATTGAATTTGAAAAGGAAATCCGGAATGGACAGGAAGCGGACATGGTTTCAGATTAGGATAGGGTAGGACGGAATTGAATGTTCTATGGGCGCGGCAGTGGCATGCTGGCGTGCGCGGCTAAGCTCGCCGGATATAGGGGGGGATCTTGCCACTCCATAGAACCTCACCACGCTACAAAATTAATTTCATGCCGACACGATCTACAATTCTCTTACCTCATCTGCTCTTGTTCACCACTTTTAAGGACTCTGCTAGGTCTATTCGCAGAGTTGGCTTCCCACACCTCGCCTGGAATCTGGATGGCCAATGTTCGCCAGATTCCCCTTCGACGGTCCTCCTGACTGTAACCTCACCCTTCTTCACCGTCCATATAGCTCACCCTTGCACCCCCTGAAAATTTACAACTTAGAGGATCATGCTCACTATGACGTAAGCAAGAAGAAAAAGATCTTAATTGGCGTGGCTCACAAAAATGATAATAAAAACTTTATTTCAAGAAAAACTAAAACACTATGACATGAATTTTTTTCGTCTATCATTACTCTAGTAGGTAAATCCCTCACGGGAAAAGGAAGTTAAGACCATTACAAAAAAAATGATACAGGTAGGTACATATGTATATAATTTTACTTTAAATTTAACAAACTTAAACAGGACTTACTTCCTATCTTCACTGGCTTACAATTAAAGACTTTTGAAAAATTTAGTTAAAAATGAATAACAAAAAAATTAAACAAGAAGAAGAGAACTAATAACGTACTTAGCTTCAAAAGGTATGCGATTAAAGTGGGTGGGACCTTTCTGTCCTGGTCAGGTGGCACTTTTCTGGTTGAGTCGACCCAGGGAGTTAACCTTGACCTTCAGCATAACCAACGACCACAATATATTTGATTTCGCCCCGGCCCACCCGTAGCTACTTGTCCGGAGACCATACGTCTTTTCCCCGTTCCTACCTATAGAGCGCTCTGTGGGTGGAAGTTCGTACGCTATTGGTACACTACGTCGCGATTGGCTTGGGGGGACCCAGTCTTAATCGGTCGAATCAGTCACTACTCCCCAATGCTTCCTTTTTCCACTCCTATTAATCCTCTTTTACATAAATTTTTTAATTATAATTTCGAAATTAACTTTTAAAAGCAAGAATTTATCTTTCTCCACGCACAAAAAAAAACACAAAAACTTAATCCCTAGATATATACTACGACAATAATTTGATAATTTTCCTTCTGCCGGTTGTTGATTGCGATAACCTCTTCCGTAGCATAAATTAGAACCTCGTACTAAATTTCCCTTTCCGGTTGGTGGCTTCGATTTATTTCGCAAAAGGGAATTTTTTGAAAATCACTTAGAATAATTCGTATAGGGTATCGCACGGCATTTGGGAAATTTGTCCACAATCAAAAAAAATGCCTATAAAAATTTAATAGAGATAAAGAATACTTAATCTTCCGGTGCTTTTCAAAATTACGCTGCTCTTTTGTAAAAAGTCCAAAACTGCTCAATAGAAGCTTCGTCACATTTGGTCTGCCACGATAATAGGGCTAACTATGCATTTTGCCCTTGACGTCGACCTCTAGGTTAGCCTGCGATACCTAAACCGTTGATTCTCCGTTTTATCATTTTTTTTTGTTCTAACCTATCATTTATAACTCACCCTTTTCCAGAAATAAAACGCCTCACTTCTTTAATTCCTTCCTACCGGTGACTTAAAACACTCGTGAAAATAAAAACAACAATTTACTAGTTCACTTTTTTTTTTTTTTTATGCCAATACAACCTGGCGACACACTTTCAGCACTGAAGACGTCTAATTATCCACTCAACTCACCATTTCGATGACTTAGCTGAGACCCCGTATCCTCATCTTCGAAATCATACCGTAACCCCTATTTTTAGGCGGAGCTTATACAAATGCACACCGTTGAGTTTCTCTCACCGGTATTTCGAAGCTGTCTATCCGCAAAACCCCGTCTCAACCCGTCTCTTCACACACCATCTTCACCTCGGTAATCACTGTAACACATTCAACCCAAAAATACCTTATCCTAGTTCCTTACCCTTTTCTTTATTTTCTTTGAACTCATTCATTTTCTTTACATCCCATGGAATGCTCTTTCGGCTATGACATTTGACTCTAAATCATTTTCATTTGCGAGCTTCGAAATTGTTTTTAATTCAGTCTCCAAGAATTTATGTGGAAATAAAAACTCGGTAATTATTAATAGCTTAAATATAATGTGTTGCCCTAACGAGCTAATGGAACATCATTCATGTGATGGGTGTGTAACTACCAAGGAAAAACTACCAGCAAAGGAAAAAAAATCATTCTTCAAACAAGATCCTATAGGCAAATCAACAGGCGGCGGCGGCGGCGGTCTGCCAGGTAAGTGGATACCAGAACCAGAACTTGAGTAAAAGTTTATCTTTAATAAATCTTTCCCAGGTGCAGATTTTAAATGGTCTTTGACTGATAAAAATCACCATCGGCCTAACCCATCTACTACGGAGGCAGACGTAACAGTGCACTGTAACTTCTGCACTGTAAGGAATTGCAATTGATTTTAATCCGGTATTACTTATAATTTTAAGAAAAACATTGTTTTTTGTTTTTAACAAATTTAAAATTGATAAACTTCGAAGCATTGACTTATTATATATGGACTGCTAGTTGTGTATAATTCTCATACAAAATTTGCAACCAAAATGGTCCAACGGATACAATCGAAACTAGCCCTCGTGCCGACACTAGTGGCAAAAATAAACAACATATTTAACGCCATCTCTTGTTCTACTAGTGCCAACAGAAATGTTTACTCATAAAAACTAAGGACATCTATTGACATTGCTTTGAAGAAACGGTGCTAGTCTATGGTTAGAGAAATAATCGGCTGAGTATAGTGCTAAGGGATCTCGAAAAAAAATCCCCTTTAAAATATTTTATGAATCATTTTGGTTTACTTAATGATTTTATGTCCGCGCAGGTGCATATAATTATATGTTACACAAAATAGCGAACTCATTTTAGGCAATCGTTTAGTTTGTGTCAAAACACAAACGCGCGCCTAGCCTTAGGCTAGCCGCGCACTAGCAACTTTTAGTTGCGAAACTGCTTGGTTCGAGCAACTAAAAAGTTTGTGTTTTGACACAAACTAAACGATTGCCTAAAATAAGTTCACCATTTTATTGAACATATAATTATCTGCAAATTCACGGACATTCAACCAAACAGTTCATCTGTTTTCTATAAGTAAGCAAACAGTTTCGCAACTAAAAATTGCTAGTGCGCGGCTAGCCTTACAGTTCTAGTTTAAGATAAGGTGCGTTTTATTATTCACAAATCTATCTGGATCCGGATCTGGACCGAACCTGCTTACCCAGTTAGACACAATCTGGTCGGCCACGGTCTTGGCTTCTTGGTTCGGGATAGCATATGCCTCAGGCCATTTGCTGAAGTAATCCATTACCACCAGAATGTATTTGTTTCCAGCATTCGTTTCCGGAAATGGGCCAGCCACATCAACTGCAATCCTTTCAAACGGTGACCCAACATACTGCATCATTTTCCCTTGCAGTTTTCTACCAGGGCCTTTGGTTGCAGCACAAGCGTCACAATTTCGGCACCACTTTTCAACGTCGTCTCTTGCATGCAACCAGTAGAATCGTTGTCTCACTTTTTCTAACGTCTTGTTGACGCCCAAATGGCCTCCTGAAGGTCCATCATGCATCTCTCGAAGAACCTCTTTGATTTTCGATTGAGGTAACACAAGCTGCATCACATAGGATTTACCATCAGCGGACTCCCATTTTCGCCGAAGAACACCTTCTCGCACATGAAGTGAGTCCCATTGTGCCCAATAGGCCTTTAAAACTGGACTCCTATCGGAAATGTCATTCCATACGGGTTTTTCTTCATGTTCCTTCCATGCGAGAAGAGGTTCAATGTCGGGGTCTTCTTGTTGAGCAGATCTTATTTCTTCATTGCTCCATCCACAAATGGGGTCAGCCCCTATTCGCAGGATGTTGATGGATTCTTTTTCTTCTTGTCGCCTACAATGCTTGCAGTCTATCTTACAAGGTCTTCGGGATAGTGCGTCGGCATTTGAGTGCAGCTTTCCCCTTCGGTGTTGAATTTCGTAATCGTAAGTCTGCAGTCTTTCTATCCACCTTGCGACTTGTCCTTCTGGGTTCTTAAAGTTCAACAACCAGTTAAGGGCACCATGATCGGTTCGTAGAAGAAACTTCTGTCCATAGATGTATTTGTGGAAGTGCTTCGTTGCCAAGATGAGTGCCAAGAGTTCTCTTCTGGTCACACAGTAGTTCCTTTCGGTCTTCGACAGTACTTTGCTGAAATAGGCGACAACCTTTTCTTCGCCATTGTGCACTTGTGACAGAACAGCGCCGACTCCCACGTTGCTTGCATCAGCATCGATGATAAAAGGCTTGCCTGGAGTCGGATAGATCAGCACCGGAGCATTGCATAGATGGTATTTCAGTTCTTGGAAGGCTTTTTCACATTCACCTGACCATCTAAACTGCTTGTTCTTTTCCGTAAGCTGATGCAAACTCTTCGCAATTCCGGCAAAGTTCTTTACAAAACGTCTGTAATAAGTAGCAAGACCAAGAAAACTTCGTAGTTGATGTTTGTCCTGTGGTGTTGGCCAATTTTTGACGGTGTCAACTTTTTCAGGATCGGTCTTGACTCCTTGGGACGAGATGATATGTCCCAAATACTTTACTTCAGTCTGGAACAGTGCACATTTTGGGTTCAGTTTAAGGTTAGCCTCTCGAAGTCTCTGGAACACACCCTTTAGGTTCTTACAGTGTTGGTCGTATGTCTTTCCATAAACGATAACATCATCCAAGTAGACAAGACAAGTTTTCCACGTCACACCTTGAAGGACACACTCCATCAAACGCTCAAATGTTGCCGGAGCGTTGCAAAGACCAAATGGCATCACGTTGAACTGCCACAGCCCATTACCTGTGGAGAACGCTGTCTTTTCTCGATCTTCAGGGTGAATTTCAACTTGCCAATATCCACTTTTCAAGTCCAGTGTTGAAAACCAGTGTGCTCCTTCCATCGCATCTAAGGTGTCACTAATTCTTGGCAGGGGGTAGCTGTCTTTCTTAGTTACGTCATTCAACCTTCGGTAGTCAACACAAAACCGTGTACTTCCGTCCTTCTTTTTGACTAGGACCACTGGTGACGCCCAAGGACTCTTGGAGTTTTCAATCAAACCATCCTTCTTCATGGTGGTAATCATTTCCTCAGCTTCACCTTGTTTGGCCAGTGGCAGACGTCTTGCGGGCTGACGAATGGGCCTTGCATCTCCTGTATTTATTCGATGCTGCACCATTTCTGTCCTTCCATATTTTCCGTTTGGTGAAGCGAAAATGTCAGCATACTCGTTCAGACGGCTTTCTGCCGTTTTAACCTGATGTTGGTCTAGGTTAGATGAATTGAGTATCTTTGCCTTGATGCTATTGAGCTCCTTAGGGTTTAATGTCGTTCTCGGTGTTTCAACTTCAATTCGTGTTATCGCTGTGACAGATTCGCACCTACCGATAACTTCTCCTTTTGCTAACTTTACATCGTACGGTTTGGTGTTGAGTATCCGTACGGGGACCATATTGTTCTTTGGAGCCACAAGTGTCTTCCCAATGATGACGTTTTGGGAAGAACAGTCTGGGCCTGGTTCCACCATTAGGTATCGATGGCGTCCACACTCACCTTCTACTTTTGTCCAAACGAATACCTCAGAAGAAGTAGGAATAATCATGTCTTCCTTGATGACAGTCCTTAGAGTTGTTGTTCCTTCGTACCCATAGATCATTGGAATCTCTGTATTCTGGTATTTGAGTACCTGGTTGCCAATATCCAAAATTACTCGATGTTCTTTCATGAAGTCCATGCCTATGATGCATTCGTCACATATATCTGCCACCAAAAATTTGTGTGAGAATTCTAGATCTGTAATTCGAATTCTAAGTCGGACTTCACCGTAAACCCTAGCTGCTTCTCCTGTGGCAGTTCTTAGATGGTAACTATTGGTGTTGTGTAGCCAATTCAGGTGAACTAGGTCTTGACGCACAATGGAGGCTGTGGCACCGGTGTCGATGGTGACCACACGTTTGTTGCCATTTAAAGTTGCCTCGACAGTCAGACTTCTATTGTCTCGCTTAGTTTGAGAGACCTGGATGGTGTTTCTGGGGCCATCGATACCAGAAACCGGCTTCTGCCCCTCGAAGTTGGCTCTTACTCGTTTTTCTGTTGGTAAATTTGTTCGGGAAGTAACACTGGTGTTCTTGTTACCTTGTTCTGAGTTTGAAACTCCGTGTCCACAATGTTGACAAGCTCTTCTGGGTGCTAATCGACATTGACGCTGTAAATGTCCAGTCTTGTTGCAATTCCAGCACTTTGCAAGTCCGTTTCGTTGATTCCTTTGGACATCAGTTCTTCGGCATGAGCATTCTTCGACGATGGCTTCTCTAAGTCGATGTACTCCGTGAGAAGCTTGCTCCGCTGCTTCCATTGTCAAGGCAAACGCTAATGTTTCAGAAAGCGTTCGTTTTCCAGCAGTTCGCACGGCCCTTTGAAGATGTATGTCGGAAATGGCGCGAACAAATGCCTCAACTGCGAACTGGTTACGGATTTCTTCTCCAACATCTGGATATGCAAGATGAACAAGCCTTTCAATATCCGCTTGCAGTTGTTGTAGAGTTTCGCCCCTCTTCTGAACTCTGGAATTGAGTTGCACTTTGAAGACTTCTTTCATGTGGCTGTTACCAAAGCGTTTGTCTATAGCCAAAACCAAGGAATTGAAGTCGCCGCTCTTATCTGCTGGTATGGTTTGCAACAACTCAGCAGCTGCTCCTCTAAGAGCAAGAGTTAAGGCTATATACTTGTCAGCCTCATCCCAGCCATTTGTTGTGGAGGCTGCCTCGAATTGCTTCTTGTATATAGAACAAGAAGTTTGTCCATCAAAGGTTGGAGGTTGCATCTCCTTTTTCCTCAAGGTTTCTCCAGAACTTTCCCGAATCTTTATATTTCGAATGCGATCTAGCTCTTTTGAAAACGTCTCCATTTTGTTGTCGACTTGATTCTCCAATAATGAAACACGTTCGGCTTGATTCTCCAACAATGAAACACGTTCATCAAGTGCAGATACATTCTTCTCGATGTTAACAAGCTTGCCTTCTAGCATGTTTCTCTGCTCTTCGAGAAGGTCTTTTTGTTCGCTATGCTGTTTCTCCAGGCATATTCGAGAACATTCTTCTGTTGCTCCTCGAAACGTTCGAGAACATTCTTTTGTACATTCTCCTGTTCTTTCTTTTGTTCATTTCGTTGCTCTTCGAGACGTTCGAGAACATTCTTTTGTTCATTTCGTTGCTCTTCGAGACGTTCGAGAACATTCTTTTGTTGTTGAAGCAGAAGACTAATTTCAATTGAAAGCTTATGCGACCTCAACTCCATAGTGCGTTTCGCCCAGAAAGACTAATCATATTTGAAACATCTACATTTTTACTTACGTCTGCTTCCTCAGCGTCAGCTTCAAAGACGAAAATGTCCGGGTCTTCATTTTGTTGTTTCAAATATTCGGCCAAACGCAGAACAAGCTCATTTTTCGATCCGGCTCTAGAAAGTTCTCGCTTGCCTAATTCACTTTTCAGCTCATTACAGTTGAGCTCTTTTAATAACTTGCTCATTTTTTTTATTATTTTTTTTTTCCGCACACTTCACTGCACAATAAGTTTTATTCCACTTTTCTGACACCAATGTAATATTTTTCCAAGGTTCGTTAAATAAAACTTATTACTCTTTCTAGTATCTCTTCTTTATTTTTACTTTCCAAATCACAACAATAAATCTCAATTTATAATCAACTCAAATACTTTATTCAAATTAAAATCACACTTGTTTTACACAATCCAATAAGCAGAGTTTTGCACACTTCCGTAATCAAAAATCAACTGTCCCTCGCTCACCGTGAACACTCCCTTTTATACTCAAATTAGTTGTTCTCGAAAGTTCTTGTCTTGGAATGTTCTAGATGGTTGGAATAAGGGGAAATACATTTGACATTGGAAGAGAGCTTTTTTGTTTCTTCCATAAATTATTTATGCAATTTTTCCAACAGATGGCGCTGTAGTAGTATAGGGGTCTGTTCACAACAATATATACGCCTAATGTAAATATTTACATCATAAAAAGAAACAACTTGTTATGTTATGTTAAATTAAAATCAAAAAATATTAAATATATCAATGTGTTCATATCATTATAAAAAAAAAGAAATATATATATATATACATATATATAATTTATTAATTAATATCAAATATAAACAATAAATATACCTCGATCTTAAATGTGCACATACCATTAAAGAACGAATATATCCAAATAGATGATCCAAACTAATGTTAAGTACAAAATTTGAAATCCTATGTGTAACAAGTTTAAAAAAAAAAAAAAAGAAAAGACTGAATACATTTATTTAATTATTTAATTGCTAAGTTCTTCATTACTTTTATACTTTTATAAACATTGACGTATTATATATGGACTGCTAGTCGTATGAAATTTCTATACAAACATTTCAATGAAATGGTTCCACCTCTCCCTACCGACATTAGAGCTCTTGGTGCAAAAGTGGTAAAAATAAATATTTATTCCAGAGGCCATCTCTTGGCTCCTGGCCTGAACTACTATTTTTGCCATAGAAACTATAGCCATCTATCTCAATTTGAACTTTACATTTTAACGTTATCCAAGACAAAATAATAACAATAATATAAAGGGTGTTCAGCGAAATTTGTGAACACGCGAGAGCAAAGCATTTAGTTTAATGAAAACTGCTTTACGGCGGATATTGTCTTCTAGGGCCTGAATTGCTTGGCGATTGTTGCTGTAAGGTTTTGACAGGTAACCTTATAAAAAGGTAGAAACGGTTATTCGTAAATTTATATTTATATTTTAAAATGGAAATGGCATTTTTGTCATTATATTTTTTAACTATAAGTGAATTTGCTATTATTTCAAAAAAATCTCCTATCTACATAAATGTAAGTAGAACAATATGATCTTTTTAATTTATCTATTCATGTTGAATCGCATCTATTTTTTACTAGATAGTTTTCATCATGATTTGAACACAATGTTCACAATAAATTGAAATGAAAAGTTGAAATTTTGATTTGTGTTAAGGTGTTTACAAATTGATATACTTATATATGCTCTTCTCCTGTCTATGATAAATGCTATTATGACTCTTAAATCGGCAAATAAAGCATGAAAATAGCCCTCAAGTTTTTATTTAATAATAAAGTTAAACAATTCCCGCTCAACACCCTTTACAAACTCAATTATGTCAAAAATTGATATATCAAATACCAAAACCAAAAGTTACACTATGTTTTCCGAGTTTGCACCAAGAGCGCTAGTTCCGTATAGTTTTAGGATGAACCATCGTGAAGTTGGGCTCTGGCAGCATTGACGTATTATATATGGACTGCTAGTCGTATGAAATTTCTATACAAACATTTCAATGAAATGGTTCAACCTCTCCCTACCGACATTAGAGCTCTTGGTGCAAAAGTGGTAAAAATAAATATTAATTCCAGAGGCCATCTCTTGGTTCCTGGCCTGAACTACTATTTTTGCCATAGAAACTATAGCCATCTATCTCAATTTGAACTTTACATTTTAACGTTATCCAAGACAAAATAATAACAATAATATAAAGGGTGTTCAGCGAAATTGGTGAACACGCGAGAGCAAAGCATTTAGTTTAATGAAAACTGCTTTACGGCGGATATTGTCTTCTAGGGCCTGAATTGCTTGGCGATTGTTGCTGTAAGGTTTTGACAGGTAACCTTATAAAAAGGTAGAAACGGTTATTCGTAAATTTATATTTATATTTTAAACTGGAAATGGCATTTTGACATTATATTTATCTAACTATAAGTGAATTTGCTATTATTTCAAAAAAAATCTCCTATCTACATAAATGTAAGTAGAACAATATGAACTTTTTAATTTATCTTTTCATGTTGAATCGCATCCATTTTTTACTAGATAGTTTTCATCATGATTTGAACACAATGTTCACAATAAATTGAAATGAAAAGTTGAAAGTTTTATTTGTGTTAAACAATAAGGTGTTTACAAATTGATATAAGTCTATGATAAATGCTATTATGATTCTTAAATCGGCAAATAAAGCATGAAAATAGCCCTCAAGTTTTTTATTTAATAATAAACTTAAACAATTCCCGCTCAACACCCTTTACAAACTCAATTATGTCAAAAATTGATATATCAAATACCAAAACCAAAAGTTACACTATGTTTTCCGAGTTTTCACCAAGAGCGCTAGTTCCGTATAGTTTTAAGTTGAACCATCGTGAAGTTGGGCTCTGGCAGTCCATGTATAATAAGTCAATGTCTGGCAGTCCATGTATAATAAGTCAATGTTTATAAATGTATTGTTGCGAACAGAGCCTTATACTCCTACAGCGCCATCTGTTGAGAATTACATATCTTCTTATGAAGGAACAAAAAAAGCTCTTTTTTTTATCGCATCTAAATTTCCCCTTCTTCCAAACAACTAGAACATTCTATCTGCATATGAATTTCCACTTATTCCAAACAAATAGAATGTTCTAGACAAGAACCTTCGAGAACAACTGGTTTGAGTATATAAGAGAGTGTACACGGTGAACGGAACACAGTTTATTTTCGATTATGAAAGTGTGCAAAGCTGAACTATTGGATTGTGGAAAGTGTAATTAAAGAAGTGGATTTAAGTTGGAATAAAAGTATTAGAGTTGATTATAAATTGAGATTTATTGTTTTGATTTGAAAAGTGTAAATAAAGAAGAAATATTAGAAACAGTAATAAGTTTTATTTAACGAACCTAGCAAAAATATTACATTGGTGTCAGAAAAGTGGAATAAAACTTATTGTGCAGTGAAGTGTGCGAAAAAAAAAAATAATAAAAAAATGAGCAAGTTACTGAAAGAGCTCAACTGTAATGAGCTGAAAAGTGAATTAGGCAAGCGAGAACTTTCTAGAGCAGGATCGAAAAATGAGCTTGTTCTGCGTCTGGCCGAATATTTGAAACAACAAAATGAAGACCCGGACATTTTCGTCTTTGAAGCTGACGCTGAGGAAGCAGACGTGAGTAAAAATGTAGATGTTTCAAATATGTTTAGTCTTCTGCTTGAACGTCTCGAAGAGCAACGAAATGAGCAGAAAAACGAACAAAAGAATGTTCTCGAACGTCTCGAAGAGCAAAGAAATGAGCAGAAAAAACAGCATAGCGAACAAAAAGACCTTCTCGAAGAGCAGAGAAAAATGCTAGAAGGCAAGCTTGTTAACATCGAGAATAATGTATCTGCACTTGATGGGCGTGTTTCATTGCTGGAGAATCAAGTCGACAACAAAATGGAGACGTTTTCAAAAGTGTTAGATGAACGTGTTTCATTGCTAGTCGACAACAAAATGGAGACGTTTTCAAAAGAGTTAGACCGTGTTCGAAACATAAAGATTCGGGAAAGTTCTGGGGAAGCTTTGAGAAAAAAAGAGATGCAACCTCCAACCTTTGATGGACAAACTTCTTGGTCTATATACAAGAAGCAATTCGAGGCAGCTTCCACAACAAATGGCTGGGATGAGGCTGACAAGTATATAGCCTTAACTCTTGCTCTTAGAGGAGCAGCTGCTGAGTTGTTGCAAACCATACCAGCAGATAAGAGTGGCGACTTCAATTCCTTGGTTTTGGCTATAGACAAACGCTTTGGTAACAGCCACATGAAAGAAGTCTTCAAAGTGCAACTCAATTCCAGAGTTAAGCAGAGGGGGGGCGAAACTCTACAACAACTGCAAGCGGACATTGAAAGGCTTGTTCATCTTGCATACCCAGATGTTGGAGAGGAAATTTGTAACCAGTTCGCAGTTGAGGCATTTGTTCGCGCCATTTCTGACATACATCTTCAAAGGGCCGTACGAACTGCTGGAAAACGAACGCTTTCGGAAACATTAGCGTTTGCCTTGACAATGGAAGCAGCTGAGCAAGCTTCTCACGGAGTACATCGACTTAGAGAAGCCGTCGTCGAAGAATGCTCATGTCAAAGAACTGATGTCCAAAGGAACCAACGAAACGGACTTGCAAAGTGCTGGAATTGCAATAAGACTGGACATTTACAGCGTAAATGTCGGTTACCACCCAGAAGAGCTTGTCAACATTGTGGACACGGAGCTTCGAACTCAGAACAAGGTAACCATAACACCAGTGTTACTTCCCGAACAAATTTACCAACAGGGAAACGAGTAAGAACCAACTTCGAGGGGCAGAAGCTGGTTTCTGGTATCGATGGCCCCAGAAACACCATCCAGGTCTCTCAAACTAAGCGAGACAATAGAAGTCTGACTGTCGAGGCAACATTAAATGGCAACAAACGTGTGGTCACCATCGACACCGGTGCCACAGCCTCCATTGTGCGTCAAGACCTAGTGCACTTGAAGTGGCTACACAACACCAATAGCTACCGTTTAAGAACTGCCACAGGAGAAGCAGCTAGGGTTTATGGTGAAGTCCGACTTAGAATTCGAATTGCAGATCTAGAATTCTCACACAAATTTTCGGTGGCAGATATATGTGACGAGTGCATCATCGGAATGGACTTCATGAAAGAACATCGAGTAATTTTGGATATTGGCAACCAATGATTCCAATGATCTATGGGCACGAAGGAACAACAACTCTAAGGACTGTCATCAAAGAAGATGTGGTTATTCCTACTTCTTCTGAGGTATTCGTTTGGACAAAATTAGAAGGTGAGTGTGGACGCCATCGATACCTAATGGTGGAACCAGGCCCAGATTGTTCTTCTCAAAACGTCATCATTGGGAAGACACTTGTGGCTCCAAGAAACAATATGGTCCCCGTACGAATACTCAACACCAAACCGTACGATGTAAAGTTAGCAAAAGGAGAAGTTATCGGTAAGTGCGAATCTGTCGCAGCCATAACACGAATTGACGCTGAAACACCGAGAAAGACATTAGACCCTGAGGAGCTCAATAGCATCAAGGCAAAGATATTCAATTCAGCTAACCTAGACCAACATCAGGTTAAAATGGCAGAAAGCCTTCTGAATGAGTATGCCGACATTTTCGCTTCACCAAACGGGAAATATGGAAGGACACAAATGGTGCAGCATCGAATAAATACAGGAGATGCAATACCCATTCGTCAGCCCGCAAGACGTCTTCCACTGGCCAAACAAGGTGAAGCTGAGGAAATGATTACCACCATGAAGAAGGATTGTTTGATTGAAAACTCCAAAAGTCCTTGGGCGTCACCAGTGGTCCTAGTCAAAAAGAAGGACGGAAGTACACGGTTTTGTGTTGACTACCGAAGGTTGAATGACGTAACCAAGAAAGACAGTTACCCCTTGCCAAGAATTAGTGACACCTTAGATGCGATGGAAGAATCACACTGGTTTTCAATACTGGACTTGAAAAGTGGATATTGGCAAGTTGAAATTCACCCTGAAGATCGAGAAAAGACAGCGTTCTCCACAGGTAATGGGCTGTGGCAGTTCAACGTGATGCCATTTGGTCTTTGCAACGCTCCGGCAACCTTTGAGCGTTTGATGGAGTGCGTCCTTCAAGGCCTGACGTGGAAAACTTGCCTTGTCTACTTGGATGATGTTATCGTTTATGGGAAAACATACGACCAACACTGTAAGAACCTAAAGGGTGTGTTCCAGAGACTTCGAGAGGCTAACCTTAAACTGAACCCAGAAAAATGTGCACTGTTCCAGACTGAAGTAAAGTATTTGGGACATATCATCTCGTCCCAAGGAGTCAAGACCGATCCTGAAAAAGTTGACACCGTCAAAAATTGGCCAACACCACAGGACAAACATCAACTACGAAGTTTTCTTGGTCTTGCTACTTATTACAGACGTTTTGTTAAGAACTTTGCCGGAATTGCGAAGAGTTTGCATCAGCTTACGGAAAAGAACAAGCAGTTTAGATGGTCAGGTGAGTGTGAAAAAGCCTTCCAAGAACTGAAATACCATCTATGCAATGCTCCGGTGCTGATCTATCCGACTCCAGGCAAGCCTTTTATCATCGATGCTGATGCAAGCAACGTGGGAGTCGGCGCTGTTCTGTCACAAGTGCACAATGGCGAAGAAAAGGTTGTCGCCTATTTCAGCAAAGTACTGTCGAAGACCGAAAGAAACTACTGTGTGACCAGAAGAGAACTCTTGGCACTCATTTTGGCAACGAAACACTTCCATAAATACATCTATGGACAGAAGTTTCTTCTACGAACCGATCATGGTGCTCTTAACTGGTTGTTGAACTTCAAGAACCCAGAAGGACAAGTCGCAAGGTGGATAGAAAGACTGCAGACTTACGATTACGAAATTCAACACCGAAGGGGAAAGCTGCACTCAAATGCCGACGCACTATCCCGGAGACCTTGTAAAATAGATTGCAAGCATTGCAGGCGACAAGAAGAAAAGGAATCCATCAACATTCTGCGAATAAGAGCTGACCCCATTTGTGGATGGAGCAATGAAGAAATACGATCTGCTCAACAAGAAGACCCCGACATTGAACCTCTTCTCGCATGGAAGGAACATGAAGAAAAACCCGCATGGAATGACATTTCCGATAGGAGTCCAATTCTAAAAGCCTATTGGGCACAATGGAACTCACTTCATGTGCAAGAAGGTGTTCTTCGGCGAAAATGGGAGTCCGCTGATGGTAAATCCTTTGTAATGCAGCTTGTGTTACCTCAATCGAAAATCAAAGAGGTTCTTCGAGAGATGCATGATGGACCTTCAGGAGGCCATTTGGGAGTCAATAAGACTTTAGAAAAAGTGAGACAACGATTCTACTGGTTGCATGCAAGAGACGACGTTGAAAAGTGGTGCCGAAATTGTGAAGCTTGTGCTGCAACCAAAGGCCCTGGTAGAAAACTGCAAGGAAAAATGATGCAATATAATGTTGGCTCACCATTTGAAAGGATTGCTGTTGATGTAGCTGGCCCATTTCCGGAAACGAATGATGGAAACAAATACATTCTGGTGGTAATGGATTACTTCAGCAAATGGCCTGAGGCATACGCTATCCCGAACTAAGAAGCAAAAACCGTGGCCGACCAGATTGTGTCTAACTGGGTAAGCAGGTTCGGTGTGCCTATGGAGCTCCATTCTGACCAAGGAAGGAACTTTGAGTCGAACATATTCCAAGAGGTGTGCGCGTTCCTTGGCATTAAGAAAACGAGAACCACACCACTTCACCCGCAATCTGATGGAATGGTCGAGAGATTCAACAGGACTTTAAAAGAGCACCTCACTAAGGTCGTAGGCGACTACCAAAGAAACTGGGATAGGCACATACCACTATTTTTGATGGCCTATAGAAGTGCAGTACATAGCTCAACAGGACAAACACCATCTGAAATCCTGTTCGGAAAAAGCATACGGCTGCCTAGTGAGATAAGGTTTGGACACCCACCACAAGAGTCTCAAGAAACAGGGGATTACGTGAGTGACCTAAAAGAGAGGCTAATCGACATCCACGAAAGGACCAGGACTAGAATGAGCACTTACAGCGATCGAATGAAGACAAGGTACGACACAAGAGCAAACACGACAGGATTCCAAGTAGGAGATCGTGTATGGCTGTATAACCCACATCGTCAAAAAGGATTGTCGCCGAAGCTTCAACAAAACTGGGAAGGCCCTTATACTGTCGTCACGAAAATCAATGATGTCGTTTACCGAATTCAAAGAGGATTAAGAGGAAAGCTAAAAGTTGTGCATAGCGATCGACTGCACCGATACAGTGCCGAAGCTGGTGATAGAGTTGTTCGGGACGAACAATCTTAAGAAGGGGGCAATGTTGCGAACAGAGCCTTATACTCCTACAGCGCCATCTGTTGAGAATTACATATCTTCTTATGAAGGAACAAAAAAAGCTCTTTTTTTTATCGCATCTAAATTTCCCCTTCTTCCAAACAACTAGAACATTCTATCTGCATATGAATTTCCACTTATTCCAAACAAATAGAATGTTCTAGACAAGAACCTTCGAGAACAACTGGTTTGAGTATATAAGAGAGTGTACACGGTGAACGGAACACAGTTTATTTTCGATTATGAAAGTGTGCAAAGCTGAACTATTGGATTGTGGAAAGTGTAATTAAAGAAGTGGATTTAAGTTGGAATAAAAGTATTAGAGTTGATTATAAATTGAGATTTATTGTTTTGATTTGAAAAGTGTAAATAAAGAAGAAATATTAGAAACAGTAATAAGTTTTATTTAACGAACCTAGCAAAAATATTACATTGGTGTCAGAAAAGTGGAATAAAACTTATTGTGCAGTGAAGTGTGCGAAAAAAAAAAATAATAAAAAAATGAGCAAGTTACTGAAAGAGCTCAACTGTAATGAGCTGAAAAGTGAATTAGGCAAGCGAGAACTTTCTAGAGCAGGATCGAAAAATGAGCTTGTTCTGCGTCTGGCCGAATATTTGAAACAACAAAATGAAGACCCGGACATTTTCGTCTTTGAAGCTGACGCTGAGGAAGCAGACGTGAGTAAAAATGTAGATGTTTCAAATATGTTTAGTCTTCTGCTTGAACGTCTCGAAGAGCAACGAAATGAGCAGAAAAACGAACAAAAGAATGTTCTCGAACGTCTCGAAGAGCAAAGAAATGAGCAGAAAAAACAGCATAGCGAACAAAAAGACCTTCTCGAAGAGCAGAGAAAAATGCTAGAAGGCAAGCTTGTTAACATCGAGAATAATGTATCTGCACTTGATGGGCGTGTTTCATTGCTGGAGAATCAAGTCGACAACAAAATGGAGACGTTTTCAAAAGTGTTAGATGAACGTGTTTCATTGCTAGTCGACAACAAAATGGAGACGTTTTCAAAAGAGTTAGACCGTGTTCGAAACATAAAGATTCGGGAAAGTTCTGGGGAAGCTTTGAGAAAAAAAGAGATGCAACCTCCAACCTTTGATGGACAAACTTCTTGGTCTATATACAAGAAGCAATTCGAGGCAGCTTCCACAACAAATGGCTGGGATGAGGCTGACAAGTATATAGCCTTAACTTTTGCTCTTAGAGGAGCAGCTGCTGAGTTGTTGCAAACCATACCAGCAGATAAGAGTGGCGACTTCAATTCCTTGGTTTTGGCTATAGACAAACGCTTTGGTAACAGCCACATGAAAGAAGTCTTCAAAGTGCAACTCAATTCCAGAGTTAAGCAGAGGGGGGGCGAAACTCTACAACAACTGCAAGCGGACATTGAAAGGCTTGTTCATCTTGCATACCCAGATGTTGGAGAGGAAATTTGTAACCAGTTCGCAGTTGAGGCATTTGTTCGCGCCATTTCTGACATACATCTTCAAAGGGCCGTACGAACTGCTGGAAAACGAACGCTTTCGGAAACATTAGCGTTTGCCTTGACAATGGAAGCAGCTGAGCAAGCTTCTCACGGAGTACATCGACTTAGAGAAGCCGTCGTCGAAGAATGCTCATGTCAAAGAACTGATGTCCAAAGGAACCAACGAAACGGACTTGCAAAGTGCTGGAATTGCAATAAGACTGGACATTTACAGCGTCAATGTCGGTTACCACCCAGAAGAGCTTGTCAACATTGTGGACACGGAGCTTCGAACTCAGAACAAGGTAACCATAACACCAGTGTTACTTCCCGAACAAATTTACCAACAGGGAAACGAGTAAGAACCAACTTCGAGGGGCAGAAGCTGGTTTCTGGTATCGATGGCCCCAGAAACACCATCCAGGGGTGCCAGCACGTAACTTGATACAATCGAGCATTGTCGATCGTAGGTCAACTCGAAACAAATTATTTTTGGCAGCACGTAATTTGAGACGAGTTTCTTTGTGACTTCCATTTAAAAATATCATTGTGAACTATAAAGTGAAATGTCAAATTGGTATTCTTCTGATATTTTTTGATTCGGAAAGTGAAGATGAGGAAGTACCGTAAAACGGGGTTACTTTGCTCCGTTTTTTGCACTATTTTTAGAAATTTCTCAAAAATGTTAGACAAATAATTTTTATATATTTTTGTTTCCACCCCGTTTCATTAATAAGATGTTAGATAATACATTTATGCATTTAAGACTGTTTAAATAATAGTTAAAATACTTTTTTTTTGTGGTTGAAAAGTGGAGCAAAGTTGTCCAAGGGACGGGGTTACTTTGCTCCATCTCAAACTCTTCACTATATTTCCTTTGTCTTAAGAGCTGGAGCAAAGTTAGTATTTTATTTCAATTCTACTGATTCCAAGAGTCATATCTTTAAAAAAAAAAATTACAAAATCGAAAAAACAACAATAACAATAACAAAAACAAAACAGACTCTTTTATTGCATTATCAAGCTGATAAACTAAAGAATACAAACAAAAATATTCACTAAATCTACTTAAATACGTTTAATATAATCATAAAAACAGTTTTTAACAATTTGGCATTTCTAGTTAAATTAAGTATAACAAATTTCAATAAATATAAACATAAAAATACAGTAACCATCACTTTTTTATGTTTTGGGGTCACTTTGCCCCTGGAGCAAAGTAACCCCAAAATCAAAAAAAAAACTACATGGTTACAAAAAAAAAATCTAATAAATATTATTTATTAATAAAAGAAACAAATGGCATGCGTAAAGTATTAACAAAACAATACTATAAATAGAAAATTGGAACTTACTTCATTCAAACTCACACAACTGTTTTTATAGACTAAATTTTGCACTTAAAAAATTATACAAATTTGCTTACTGAACTACATAGGTCGATTACTTTTCACTAACTGCTGGTAGACGATCGGTTGCAACACGTACCAGATGCATTATGTGTGTGTGTGTACAATTTGGTAGGTTCCGTTTAAGGAATGTAACATTTCTGAACGTGAATACAGAAACAAACTCTTTTCGTCAGTGGCGCAAAGTAACCCCTGCTGGGGCAAAGTAACCCCGGTTTACGGTACTTAATTCTAAAAACATGCATGTACATCGGCCCGTGCCTTTTAAGTGAAGTTTTTTACTTTTTAGTATATTTTATATTAGGTATGTAACTTGTAAGAAAATTTCTGTTTTCCCTGCCTTGGGTACTTTTAAGCATTCCTATGGCTAAATCATGGTGAAAACTCATAAAAGTGTTCGAAACATTCGTCTGTTTCTTATTTATTGACATTTTTTTGTTTTTCCATGCTATTTCTTAAAAAAATCACTGCCAACGATAACTTTTTTCTGTCGAGTGAAAAATTTTGTTTCAAACCTCATTTTCAAGTTTGTGTACTGCCAAATATGACGATACAATCGAGGACACTCGATTGAACCAAAATAGGTGCTGCCGAGGCTCGATTGTATCGATTAAACTCGATTGTACCAAGTTACGTGCTGGCACCCCAGGTCTCTCAAACTAAGCGAGACAATAGAAGTCTGACTGTCGAGGCAACATTAAATGGCAACAAACGTGTGGTCACCATCGACACCGGTGCCACAGCCTCCATTGTGCGTCAAGACCTAGTGCACTTGAAGTGGCTACACAACACCAATAGCTACCGTTTAAGAACTGCCACAGGAGAAGCAGCTAGGGTTTATGGTGAAGTCAGATATATGTGACGAGTGCATCATCGGAATGGACTTCATGAAAGAACATCGAGTAATTTTGGATATTGGCAACCAATGATTCCAATGATCTATGGGCACGAAGGAACAACAACTCTAAGGACTGTCATCAAAGAAGATGTGGTTATTCCTACTTCTTCTGAGGTATTCGTTTGGACAAAATTAGAAGGTGAGTGTGGACGCCATCGATACCTAATGGTGGAACCAGGCTCAGATTGTTCTTCTCAAAACGTCATCATTGGGAAGACACTTGTGGCTCCAAGAAACAATATGGTCCCCGTACGAATACTCAACACCAAACCGTACGATGTAAAGTTAGCAAAAGGAGAAGTTATCGGTAAGTGCGAATCTGTCGCAGCCATAACACGAATTGACGCTGAAACACCGAGAAAGACATTAGACCCTGAGGAGCTCAATAGCATCAAGGCAAAGATATTCAATTCAGCTAACCTAGACCAACATCAGGTTAAAATGGCAGAAAGCCTTCTGAATGAGTATGCCGACATTTTCGCTTCACCAAACGGGAAATATGGAAGGACACAAATGGTGCAGCATCGAATAAATACAGGAGATGCAATACCCATTCGTCAGCCCGCAAGACGTCTTCCACTGGCCAAACAAGGTGAAGCTGAGGAAATGATTACCACCATGAAGAAGGATTGTTTGATTGAAAACTCCAAAAGTCCTTGGGCGTCACCAGTGGTCCTAGTCAAAAAGAAGGACGGAAGTACACGGTTTTGTGTTGACTACCGAAGGTTGAATGACGTAACCAAGAAAGACAGTTACCCCTTGCCAAGAATTAGTGACACCTTAGATGCGATGGAAGAATCACACTGGTTTTCAATACTGGACTTGAAAAGTGGATATTAGCAAGTTGAAATTCACCCTGAAGATCGAGAAAAGACAGCGTTCTCCACAGGTAATGGGCTGTGGCAGTTCAACGTGATGCCATTTGGTCTTTGCAACGCTCCGGCAACCTTTGAGCGTTTGATGGAGTGCGTCCTTCAAGGCCTGACGTGGAAAACTTGCCTTGTCTACTTGGATGATGTTATCGTTTATGGGAAAACATACGACCAACACTGTAAGAACCTAAAGGGTGTGTTCCAGAGACTTCGAGAGGCTAACCTTAAACTGAACCCAGAAAAATGTGCACTGTTCCAGACTGAAGTAAAGTATTTGGGACATATCATCTCGTCCCAAGGAGTCAAGACCGATCCTGAAAAAGTTGACACCGTCAAAAATTGGCCAACACCACAGGACAAACATCAACTACGAAGTTTTCTTGGTCTTGCTACTTATTACAGACGTTTTGTTAAGAACTTTGCCGGAATTGCGAAGAGTTTGCATCAGCTTACGGAAAAGAACAAGCAGTTTAGATGGTCAGGTGAGTGTGAAAAAGCCTTCCAAGAACTGATATACCATCTATGCAATGCTCCGGTGCTGATCTATCCGACTCCAGGCAAGCCTTTTATCATCGATGCTGATGCAAGCAACGTGGGAGTCGGCGCTGTTCTGTCACAAGTGCACAATGGCGAAGAAAAGGTTGTCGCCTATTTCAGCAAAGTACTGTCGAAGACCGAAAGAAACTACTGTGTGACCAGAAGAGAACTCTTGGCACTCATTTTGGCAACGAAACACTTCCATAAATACATCTATGGACAGAAGTTTCTTCTACGAACCGATCATGGTGCTCTTAACTGGTTGTTAAACTTCAAGAACCCAGAAGGACAAGTCGCAAGGTGGATAGAAAGACTGCAGACTTACGATTACGAAATTCAACACCGAAGGGGAAAGCTGCACTCAAATGCCGACGCACTATCCCGGAGACCTTGTAAAATAGATTGCAAGCATTGCAGGCGACAAGAAGAAAAGGAATCCATCAACATTCTGCGAATAAGAGCTGACCCCATTTGTGGATGGAGCAATGAAGAAATACGATCTGCTCAACAAGAAGACCCCGACATTGAACCTCTTCTCGCATGGAAGGAACATGAAGAAAAACCCGCATGGAATGACATTTCCGATAGGAGTCCAATTCTAAAAGCCTATTGGGCACAATGGAACTCACTTCATGTGCAAGAAGGTGTTCTTCGGCGAAAATGGGAGTCCGCTGATGGTAAATCCTTTGTAATGCAGCTTGTGTTACCTCAATCGAAAATCAAAGAGGTTCTTCGAGAGATGCATGATGGACCTTCAGGAGGGCATTTGGGCGTCAACAAGACGTTAGAAAAAGTGAGACAACGATTCTACTGGTTGCATGCAAGAGACGACGTTGAAAAGTGGTGCCGAAATTGTGAAGCTTGTGCTGCAACCAAAGGCCCTGGTAGAAAACTGCAAGGAAAAATGATGCAATATAATGTTGGCTCACCATTTGAAAGGATTGCTGTTGATGTAGCTGGCCCATTTCCGGAAACGAATGATGGAAACAAATACATTCTGGTGGTAATGGATTACTTCAGCAAATGGCCTGAGGCATACGCTATCCCGAACTAAGAAGCAAAAACCGTGGCCGACCAGATTGTGTCTAACTGGGTAAGCAGGTTCGGTGTGCCTATGGAGCTCCATTCTGACCAAGGAAGGAACTTTGAGTCGAACATATTCCAAGAGGTGTGCGCGTTCCTTGGCATTAAGAAAACGAGAACCACACCACTTCACCCGCAATCTGATGGAATGGTCGAGAGATTCAACAGGACTTTAAAAGAGCACCTCACTAAGGTCGTAGGCGACTACCAAAGAAACTGGGATAGGCACATACCACTATTTTTGATGGCCTATAGAAGTGCAGTACATAGCTCAACAGGACAAACACCATCTGAAATCCTGTTCGGAAAAAGCATACGGCTGCCTAGTGAGATAAGGTTTGGACACCCACCACAAGAGTCTCAAGAAACAGGGGATTACGTGAGTGACCTAAAAGAGAGGCTAATCGACATCCACGAAAGGACCAGGACTAGAATGAGCACTTACAGCGATCGAATGAAGACAAGGTACGACACAAGAGCAAACACGACAGGATTCCAAGTAGGAGATCGTGTATGGCTGTATAACCCACATCGTCAAAAAGGATTGTCGCCGAAGCTTCAACAAAACTGGGAAGGCCCTTATACTGTCGTCACGAAAATCAATGATGTCGTTTACCGAATTCAAAGAGGATTAAGAGGAAAGCTAAAAGTTGTGCATAGCGATCGACTGCACCGATACAGTGCCGAAGCTGGTGATAGAGTTGTTCGGGACGAACAATCTTAAGAAGGGGGCAATGTTGCGAACAGAGCCTTATACTCCTACAGCGCCATCTGTTGAGAATTACATATCTTCTTATGAAGGAACAAAAAAAGCTCTTTTTTTTATCGCATCTAAATTTCCCCTTCTTCCAAACAACTAGAACATTCTATCTGCATATGAATTTCCACTTATTCCAAACAAATAGAATGTTCTAGACAAGAACCTTCGAGAACAACTGGTTTGAGTATATAAGAGAGTGTACACGGTGAACGGAACACAGTTTATTTTCGATTATGAAAGTGTGCAAAGCTGAACTATTGGATTGTGGAAAGTGTAATTAAAGAAGTGGATTTAAGTTGGAATAAAAGTATTAGAGTTGATTATAAATTGAGATTTATTGTTTTGATTTGAAAAGTGTAAATAAAGAAGAAATATTAGAAACAGTAATAAGTTTTATTTAACGAACCTAGCAAAAATATTACAGTATCAAACTAAACGAACTAAACAAATGTAAAGTAAAAAATTCTGAAACCTTATGTGTAACAAGCTTAAAAAGCCTGAAAATATCTAGTTAACAATGATTTTAATTACTTATATATTTTATATTTTATTACGGTAAATTATTAAGCTGCTCAAATAGTTTAAGTATAGAAGATACTCAATAATGTACAAAATAGTATTAAGTACTAATAATTAATTCATTGCGAAAATAATACTTTCTGGCAGCACTTCTTGCTATTGGAAGGAGTAGTTTATAACTACTACCTTCTCTTTCACCCCTTGTTATGATTTTTAGTTCTAAGTATCACTGATGTACTATATATAAACGTGTGATTGAGCAACACTAGATACTGAATTTGCCTAGAAATTAATTTTATTTTATCTTATGTTAATCCACTGTACTCTGTGTATTTAATAACGTATAACTTCAGACCAGACCAATTCTAAGTCGGTTATCTCTATAACGAATGTAAAACAAAACAAATGTAAAAATTTTTTAAGTCTCAAATAAAGTTCATTCATTCATTCATTCACAAATTTGAGCAGCGCCCCCTATGATAGTTACGCATTTGGAATAGAAACGAGCCCTCCATATTATATATACTCAAAGTGGATAACACAAGACGAGATTTTATTTTCTTTCTGAACCAAAGAAAATAAAATCGTTATTTTCCGAAAAAAATACAAATTGTTTAAATGATTTGGAAACTATCAAAATGGACTATCGCCAAAGCTGTTCGCACCATTTTTTTTCAACTTCCTTCTTTCGCAAGAAATCAAAGATTGAAGTTTTGAGAAGGCTAAACTTACATCCCCCCCTACGACCACCATTGGCCGTCCATTTTGATCCATGGTGAAGTGTTCTGTCTCAGTTATTCTGCAGCATTCCGCCATTTGGCTGAAGTGTGCGACTGAGAAGACCAGAACTCAACCAACACCCCCGATCTTGACGATTGGTGAAAATTTCAGCAGTAGGCTAATGGATGTGTTCAGCGATCTAACCTCAACTTTGCGATCAAAATTTGAGCGAAAAACTAGAACGCGTTAAATCAAAATCCCCAAGTCCAAACCGACGCAGACTACAAAAATAGTGAGAAGGACAACAACTTCGAGCGGGGTTGTTATTTAAAGCAGAGTAATCAATCAAAAACAATATTAAAAATGTAGTTATTTGTAGTTGACCTTTGTTTGTTTTGTTTATAATCATGAAGGAAAAATCGAGTTCAAGGTGAACTTCCTTTGATGTCGGACACTTATGGTGGGCACTCAGCCATACTAAATTTACGTTGGTGTGAATATGGTTCACGCATAGTTGGACATGGGTAGTTTCTTCATGCCGTTTTTTTTTGTCCGTGTGGACCAACTGTCGCAAACCCGTTGGTTGTGTGGACCGCCTGTCGCACAACATCAGATGTTTTGGGTTTTGTGTTTGTGTTACTTTTCCAAAGATGCAAAAAGAGCAGGACTCTGGCTGATGGACCAGGTTTCATCTGAACTCTTTTGGTGGTTTGGAGATGCAACGGAATATTGTTCGGGAAAAAGGTATTAGGGAAAAGGAAAGAAGGCAAGCGAAACTTGTTGTGGTAAAATTTACCGCAACACATTTGCGAAAGCTAATTCAATTTTGACATTCGAAAGAATAGAATTAAATGTCATTTTTGTGTCGTTTGAATTTTTCTGTCGAGTAAGCAACAAAACATGTAAGTTTTTAATTATTTCATGGAAAATAAATTACTTTTATTAATTTTTTTGTTGTTTTATGTTTAAAGGTCGCATTCCAACTGGACAAACCGCGAACAAAAGGAAAAGTTTATCAAAATAGTGGAAGAAAACCCGGAGGTAGCAAAGGGTTTTTTTACCACCCGCGTTGATACGGAAAGCATCCACTATCATTCTCCTCTGCACTCCTTCCAACACCATCTTCATTTATAAAGAACACAAATACAATATTTTTATTTATTATTTTATGTTTTTATCAAAGAAATTTAAATTATTAAACAATAAACAAAACAATTACAACTAAACAAAGATTTCACTTTTTGGTTTTGACATTTCACAAACACTTCTCTTTTGTTTTTGATATTTTAGTGTGACCAAGTGTAGGTAGGTATACGAAAAAAAATAAAAAATTAGAACGCGTCATGAACAACTTATTTTTTTTAAGAATAGTTTCAAAACAGCTGAATTGACACAAAAAATGTAATGAATATGTAGTTCTTTATGGTTAAACTTTACTTTTTAATGAAAAAGTGTATTATTTATTTTGTTTCTTGATTATTTATCCAACATCTATAAAATGTTTAGAAACAAAAAAAATGTAAAACGGTCATACTAATTCAAATAGAAATATAGTAAATGTCAAAGAGCTGATAATGAAAATGAATCTTTTTTGAAGTTCATTTTGTGCTATCTTTCGCAAATGAATGTTATTCGTGCGAATCTCAAAATTAAGAAAGTTCATTCGAAGGAATAGAATCATTCTAACGAATAGACTATTCATGAGAATGTCAAAATAAGCATGATTATCGACTATCAAATTGATACTCATAATAGGGCTGATAGTTTGTATTTTGTGTATCTAGTGCTAAAGGCAATGCATATTATGGGAAGCAAGTGTCAAGCATCGAAGTATGGTTGGAAATGAAGCAATTAAGTAGTCGCTAATGTAACCCCTTCAGTGTGATAAAAACAAAGACCGAAACAGTGAGCTCAATACGCAGACGTCCGATTATTATCGGTTGCAGGTCAATTGATTGACTGAAAATTTGATAACCGAACACATACCAAGATTGTCAATTTGAACCGACCTTTCGCACTTCACCAAGAAATTTTTTTATTGAAAATGATTAACAATTAATTATAATAGCGTAGATAATTGACAACGGTAATAATACACAAACAGTCAAAGAAATAAAACGACCAACGACGAACATTGTCAAGTATCTAGATTTTTGAGTAATGAATACTTGGTCTCCATTATTAATGGAATAAAAAGGCATTGACTATGTTTTATTCATATTTTAATAATATAATAATTAATAATATGTCCGTAAGGTTCTCATACAGCAATAATTATAATAATATTTCTATTTAATATAACATATACGTTTAATGTATATTTTTTGTTTTTTTTTTTTTGTTATGTATGCATTTTGTTAATCATAGTATTAATAATAGTATATTTATATAATTTTCTGTTAAATTCAATTTTTTTGCTTTCTTTATTGAATTTGTTTTTTTTTTTTTCATTTCTTTTGAATTCATCGGTTTGAATTGATTCTATTCATTTTTGAAGTATGCTTGTTGAATATATTTATATATATTTATAAGGGTAATAATTAAAAAATAATAATATTAATAATAGTAAACTTTTTTTATTTATTCAAACAAAATATGTTTTGTTGTGTGTTTTGAATAAATTGAATTGTTTTCTTGTGTATGTAAGCCGAAATGAGAGTATACCTGTGTTACATACCAGTTGTTTTTTTTTCTTTGTAATAATTTGTTTTGTTTAAATATCTGCTTTGCATTTTAGTTTTAATGTTATATCGCTAAAGTGACACCTATGCGCGGTAAATATATAGAAGATGCATGCAATGCAATAAATCACCATCGGGAAAAATGTTTTTTTTTTATTTTATTTTTTTTTTTTTGTAAATTAACTTACATTATTCATAATTAGGTTAAAAGTTGATTTTGTATTTTTATGTTTATATATATTTTTTTAATGTTCTTTTAGAGGCTAAATATCTATTTTTATAGCGATGATTATAATATTAATTTTAAAAATATTACATTTTAAAAATGTTAATATTTTTTTTAAGTCCAAATAGCAATTTTAATAAGTTTCATTTTGATAGTTCTAAGAATAAAACGTTACTTTACTACCAAACTTTTAGTTGGTTGCAAAAGTAAAATAAAATTCGGCATTCAATTTGATTACACAACAATGTTGTCAAACAAAAAACTTCAAAAACAACAACCTATTAGCCCAGTTCCAGTTGTTGTTAGCGAGTGAGTATTTGTTTAACAAGAGAAGATAAAAAAAATTGTCTGCGATGCGAACTGTTATTCTAAAATTATTAATATATTTTTTGTTTTGTTTAATGTGAGTGTGAGAAGAGAATAACATTTTTTTAGATCGATTTGAATGACAATGGTCGAGAAAATAACAACGAACCGATTCAGATTTGTTGGTGGGATCTATATGTGGTGCCTTCTCTGCTCATCTCAAATTTAATCGTGTCGCTTCTAACTTTTTAGTCACTCTTTTGAATATAAGCAATATAATATTGTATGAATTATTATCGTAAGTTAATAATAGAAGTGTATGTGTGTAATTTATTCTCCATTAACTTTCTCTTCCTAACTTTGTAATGTGATTTTAACTTTTCAATTAACTGTAGAATTATATTTTTTGTTAATTCTAGTTTTGCATTTTTTGCTTTGATTTATATTTGAATATAATATTTTCTGCGGACTTGCACTCCAATTTTTTTTTTAACTGAACAATTTGTGCCGAACGCATTTTATTATGTTTAACGTCCTCAGCGAAAGATGCTCAAACTTAAAGCAACTGTTTTGATTTTGTTGTATTTATCTTGAATCCATTCCAAATTGAAGTTGTTGGGGGTTTCCTCCGATTTTTTTTGCTGACGTGATCACTTCTCTGACTGCCTCTCGTTTTAGGTTCCTCATTGTATTTTGTATGTCGAAATAAAATACACTAATCAATTGAGATTTTACTCATTAATGCTCATTGTTTTATGCTTTTCCTTTGAATATTTTATATATATTTAGAATAATAAAGAAAAATCCTGCTTAAAATATAGATACATGTTTTCATTTAGCTTTATGTTTTATAATTCATGTTTTGTTTATTTTATTTTTTGTTTTGTTCATTTTTGAATTATTGATGCATAGCATTTAATAATATTATTTGAATGACGATTATTATATATGAACCTAAAATCTATGTATTTTTTAAGAATTATCATTGAATTTACTTTGTTTTTCTTTGAATTGCAACAAACAAAAAAACAAAACAAAAAAAAATATAAAAACAAAATAAAGAGATGATGAAAAATTATTATTAATAGAAAGAAAAAAAATATTGTGTGTATAAATAAATGTTGCTTCTTGCTAAAATTAATTACATTAATTAATAATTCTTACGAGGCAAAAAGCGGGTGAAATGTGTGTGTGTGTGTGTGTGTTTTTTTTGTTTGCTAATATAAGAAAGCATTGAAATCAATATAAAAAACAAAACAAATATGATCTACGAATAATAGATTTTTCAAAGTTTTGATAATATTTCGAATATTATTTTTCGTATTTTTCGGTGATCAAGTTCATGAGGACATTAAGTTGCTTCTGGTTGTTTATTTTCTCTTCAGATTATTTCGCTTGATTTATTAATTAGTCCAATTAGAGGGCCATGTCTGGAGAAAAGAACAAATTTTTACTTATTCATGTACATAAGTAAAATATAAATAAAAATCTAACTTACATTTTTATCGTGATGATCCCATAGTTCAATTTTATCCGGCATCTGATTTAGATCCGAATGGCCAACATAGTGCGGATATTGAAATGTTGGAATAAGATTCATTGGCTGAGCCTGATTTACAGTGGGAGGTGGAACAGTTGTATGGTAATCCATAATCTGAAGCAAATAAAAAGAAAGTTAAAAAAATACCAAATAATTATTAAGAATGCCTTTATTATTACGCTGTAGAAATAATAAAACTAACTATGATTCGCTAGTTTTAATGGACAAATCCTTAATTTCGGTGAGTTGGGAGCATTAAGTACTAGTTTCATGGGTATGCACATAGTCGGGATAATTTCGTTAAACATTTTAAAATTGGATTATATATATTATTCTATTTCCAAAACTCTGTCCTTAAGTGGGTTTTGGGTCATATTCACCCCGATTACCGATGTCGTAAACGACAGCGAAATATACGACCTGACACGATCTGCATACCATAAGTCGTTTCCAACTTTTGTCACTCGTTTTGTTGTCGTCTTAAAAATGTCAAACGTCGTTGAACACTCCTTCTGCATTCTGTAAGTCGAAAAAATACGACGACTAAGAAAAAAAACCACGATATCTCTCGTTCAAAAATTTACACACGACAGAGACATAGAAGGTCGCAAAACTGCAAGTATTCTTGTTAAATAATTTATTTTATCGAATTTTTTTACGATAAATAAAACAAGTACATATTTGTCTAAATTTGTTGTACTATACTATATACTAAAATGTTGTAATTAACAAATGAAAACCAATTCCAGACGCTCGTAGAATTGAGGAAGAAGACGAGCAGTTAGGGTTTTTTTTGAAGGGGATACAAAAAACGTTCTCCAGTAAGAGATGGAGATGCTTGGCAAAGGTTTTGAATCGATTATTCCATAATTATCGACAAATTCTTAATGTTTTTGCTCTTATTATGTTTGGGGCGAAGAAGAATATAATCCGCAATTTAAAGGAAATAAAAGCAGCTAGAGAAGTGGTTAAACCGAAGTGGAAATTATCAGTGTATCCCAGCCCAATTTGCTTGGAAACCCCTTGCCAACTTCATCTGAGCCTGCATTAACCCAAACTCAGACAGATGCAGGCATTTCACTTAAGTATTTAGAAGCAATCGCTTTAAATATGGAAGATAATTTCGCCGAATTTGCGGATGAAGTTCCGGAGCCACAAGAACAGCAACATAAAACTGAAGAACCAGCAGGAAAGAAACGACGGCAAGCTTTCGCTATTAAACAAAAAAAAACTACGCTTTCGGAGAAGCAGTGTGTACTCCAAGAAATAACCTTAAATGTTATCAATGAAAGTATAAACAAAGGAAGAAAAGAGGAATATAAGTCATACAAATTAAAGGAGCACACTGCTAGGAGAGATACGAGTACAACACATCTTAAGATCCAAGAGGAAACACTTGCAATTTAAAAACATGGGATGGAAAGAAAAGAAACTAATAAATGTAATACATTTCAACACTTATCATTTTAATAACTTATTTATTTTCTAATAATTAAAAAAAAATGCATTTGTTCATTAATTGAACATCGAGCAATAATATTGTATGTAGACTTTCCTTTGAATTTGACAGATGTTTGTTACTTTTTCATCGTTTTTAAATCTGTTACAAAATCATCGTGTCGAAGAAGTTATGGAATGCCATTTAAAAAACGAGACGACAGAGAAAACGAGAGACGTCGAAAAAACGAGACAACATAGGTAATTGGGGTGATTAATAATTAAGAAAAGGTCACAAAAAAAAACCGAAAACATTTATTCTGTTTCCTATACAAATTCATAATTTTATCCAAATATGCCCCAATTTATAATGGAGATCAAGTGAACACCTAACTGTATATGTATGAAATGAGCAGTGGCGGCTGGTGGGTTGTTGAACAGGTGGTGCACTTTACTTGCTCACTAAGTAGGTATTAAGATTAGAAATCGCAAAAAAACAAAAATTTACATGTATATGTCGATTTTTTATTATTTTGTATAATTGCTCGAAGAATTTCGACCATGTATAAAACTGACACACTTATTACATTTAGCAAGGAAAAATTTTTTGTATTTTTTCACTTAAATGCGTCAAATCGTGGATTCACGTAACTTTATTTTAAAAAAAAATATTACTGTCTTTAATATACCTAATCACTGTTAATTTTATCCCACACCACACACTGTACACAGTACAGAATCGAGCCAAAACCAAAATAAAAAACAATTACTAACCTAACACCTACAAACCTACACTATTTAACCAGTCACGGATAGAGCGAAACAACATTACATATTCGCAGGCGCAGCGCATTCTAGTCAAACATCGGTTGCTGTAGTTAATCTTCGGTTCTCGTGCGCTGCACGAGAGCAGGCTAATTCTCCATACATTTCAATGAAATATCTTTTGTCTCACGCGTCAGGGATACTTGCTTGTAACTCATACAAGTTATATTAGCAGTCCTCGTGCGTAAGTAAGTTCTAATAGTAAAGCAAAGCGCTTACATTGTTTCGTCATAATTGGAAATTTTACTTGTTTGTGTTCTTGTATGTTTAAAAAATAAATATTAATATGGGAATCTAAAAATAAAGATGCAGTAATATTTTGTAATTTTTAAATCTTTTGTATTGGTGGTTCAGCGCACGAGCGCACTTAAGGTACAGCCGCCACTGGTTGTGACTCACTTGTATTGAAATGTATGACAATCCTATGTCAATCAAGTCCATTAAGGGTGTTTATGGAATTGTCGGAGGGTACTTCTAATCTATTGAATGCATATCTGACGCGTTCTAAAGGCGTGGTCCTTTCCTTCACCCCCCAGTTGAGAAATCATCACTCATTTCCAGTGGCGGCTGTACCTTAAGTGCGCTCGTGCGCTGAACCACCAATACAAAAGATTTAAAAATTACAAAATATTATTGCATCTTTATTTTTAGCTTATCTAACGCTGATGTGTAGTGATCTGGCAACCAAAATTGTGCATTTTGTTCGTTAAGACTTTTTCTTGAGGTTCCATAAAAAAAGGAAGCATTTGTTTATAGTAAACGACAACGTAGTAAATGGCCAAATTCCTAAACGCAAGATTTGCAAAGCAAAACACTTGCAAAGCAGATATAGAAAATCAGAATACGCATATGTAAGAGAATTGCGCAAGAAATGTTTGACATTTGCACAAATGCCTCTGCATTTGCGCAAGAAAGTAGCATCGATTGCATTTTGGGACACTCTGCTTAGCAGAGATTTTTGTATTTGCATTTTGGAACTGTTTGCTTAGCAGAATTTGCGCAAGATATGCGTTTAGGAATTTGCCCAATGTTGAACAGTTAAAGCAATGCGTATTGGTAGAAGCGTTATTTACGTCCATAAGACGTGGATATCTTAGAAAAGTGAAGCTACCCTAAGAAGAAATGCGACTCCGATGGGTATTTCAACAAGTTAACGGCGTGAAGCACAGCAAGGTAACGACCTTGAACATACTGGTAGAAAAGCTAAAGAGTGGTTTCGGGTTAATGAGATTCAAAATATGGATTAACCAGCTTGGTCTCGGATCCCATTGAAAATCTCTGGGTAGACGTTAAAACAAAAAGCTGCGCAGAAACGCTGCACATGCCGAAAGAACGGGTAATCTGGGCCCAATTATAATTCTTGTTTAACAAATTAATCATGTTTCTCCATACGCAAACCTGAAAAAAATATGATAAATACTAGATCATGATGATATTCTAAGGCGATGGTAAGCTTGACTTATAGCTTACCATCGCCTTAGAATATCATCACGTTTATTTTTGTAGTACTGCTGCTCTACTGTAGTGGCGCTGAAGCAGTCAGTTTTAACAATGATTGCACAATTATATAAGTATGTTCATCCATTTAACATATATTTTCTCTATCCTCACAAGTCACACCCAACGAAAGAAATCCAATTATATACATACACGCATAGGTACATGTATACAATTTTCTCTTTTCTTTTATTTTTACTATTTCCTCTTTCTATAAATATTCCCTCTATTTTTCTATAGCAGAGACACAAAAATATTGGGCTAGTACTGTTTATATGATCTAGGAGCCTCCCCAATTGTTTTTCTTCTTAATAGTCCTATACATTTTATATACAACAGATTATATATACAAACATACATATAGATTTACAGATAAACTAAACTACTCTTCTACCACTCATAATCACCCAAACATCTGTTGAATGATATTCGAAAAACGACACGACAAAGGAAACGAGGAGAAAATAATTGATTTCAAAAAATGTTATGTTTTATAGGTTATTACTTACATGGAACTGATCCTGTTGATGGTAATCCCCAACACCAGCATAATATCTATACTGCGACTTCATCCAATTGTTTTGAGGATGATTCATTGCCGATGGAGGCTGCTGCTGTTGATTTTGTGACTTATCCATCATCCATGGTGGCATTGGGCCACCCATAGCAACCGGATTGCCACCACTAGCCGATGCAGTATTTGGATCTGCATCTAAAGAAACTCCACTATTGATGCCAGCAGAATTCATGTTCGGATAATTATTGTATTTCCATGAAGCACGCTCCGTTCCTATGGGTCGTGGCATTTTTCTCATATCTTCGTTATTCCCTTGCATACTTTGGGTCTGTTGTTGTTGTTGATTCATTTGTTGCGTCATCAAACCGTTACCTTGCGAAGCTTGAATATTGGGATTGTTGGGCGACATTGCAGCTGGCGATCCACTTGTAACGCCACCCATAGCATTAGGTAAACCATTTTCTAGATTAAGCAATTCTCTTGCCGTCGATGGCATATAACCGCTATAATCGTTGGTTGGATACCAGCGTCCACCTGCTCCAGTTTGTGGTTGCGACTGTGGGCGGCCTGGCGCTGCTGATAAGCCACTTAACTGCTTTTGCCCACCGCTGTTATAACCCCCTCCTATAACCATATTGGCAATATTTTGATGAAACATGCTTCCGCCACTAGCGCTTCCCCCAAGTTGTTGATTTGATTTATTAGGTTGGGAGAACACAGATGCGCGAGGATTCAAGCGCGACATATGCAATGGGTTGTTAGAACTGTTCATGGGGCCACCAGCAGGCCCGCCCATGGATGGTGCCGAAGTCCCATTACCACCACCCCCACCAGCGCCAAGATGGTACCCTGGCAGTAATGAATCCACGTTGAAGTTCATTTGATGTGACAGGTTTGACTGAGCCATCTGGTCGTAATATCTACTGGCAGATGAGCCTTGTACATGATCCCCTACAGCTCCTGGACCATTACGATTGGAGTTTGATCCGATGGGACCAAAATTCAATGCTGGTGTCTCTATTTGAGATGTAGCAGGTCTATGCTGCTGACCACCAGTTGGCCTCTGAATTGCTAACCCGCTTGGGGGAGGAGCTATAGCAGCTTGCACAACTGAACCTCCCAAACTTTGACCACTGCCGACTATCGGCTTAAGGACGCTGGACAATTCATTTTCATTTCCTACGTTAATTGAAGTGGATGTTGGAATGGTCGGCATCGAAGAGACAATCGACAGAGATTGTTGTTGTTGTTGCTGCTGCTGTTGTTGCTGTTGTAGTTGTTGTTGTTGTCCACCAACAACAGCCCCTGCAATTGAAGAGACAGGTCCGCTTCCCGGGGATGTGGCACTCACTGATACTGGCAGAATATTAAGATTGGTTGGTTGTATGGCAGTAACAGAACTGCCAGGTGGAGATGTTGAGTTACTAGATGCTTTTGAACTCACTGGAGAACTTATGACGTTACCCCGATTATAGCCAGGTGCTTTGGAGGCATCAGCTTTGGGGATTGAATCACTATTGGTAGAGTTATACATTGGTTTGTTCTCCCATTGGTTTTGATAAGTGTCATTGAACAGCGAGTATTCGCTGCCTATCTTAGACTGCAATGGTGGAACAATAGCTGGAGCTTTGACCGAGACACTTGTTGAAACTTGTGAACTAGGTGTCGTCATCGAAGCAGTTGAAGGCACAGGAACGTGCGATTGAATCGAAATCAAAACTGGCGATGGAGAAGTGTTTCGTTGTGTTGTTAAAGTTTGTGAGCTAGCCAAAATTGGTTGTTGTCCTATAGGTGTTACGGAGCGCACTTGTGGCTGTGACTGCTGAACTGCACTTGCGGCCACTGCCATGCTTACAGCAACGTCAGCTACATTGAACGTACCAATTGGACCAGCCAGGGTATTGAGATTGTTCATACTAGAATTATTTGTTGATCCCTTGCTTGCACTCTTCTTTGGTGAACTATGAAACGAGGTGGACATTTGGTTCTGTATGGAAGAGGCTGGTTGCTGCTGATTAGCAACTGCGGATCTTTTTTCTCCTCCACTGGTATTGTGAGTGTTGCTGGATGTAAGCTTAGCGGCAAACGTCTGGCCACTGTTAGCAACAGCTGCGGCACTCGCAAAGGGTTGAGTTAGTATCTGAGCCGGAATCTGGTTCTTGGACACGACATTCCTCTGCGACATTATGGCATTGGTGTATGTTGTGGTAGTCTTAGTGGCGCTTGATAAAGAATCGCTCGAAGTTACATTTCGAGATTTTTGAGTGGATGATGTGTTCGATGTTGAAGAGCTTGAAACACGAGGATTTTGTTGGAAGCAGAATCCCTTCGAGGGAACTCCACCTGGTTGCGAACGGGAGGAACTCACTGCTGTAGCGGAACTGCTTGAAGTCTTTGCTGATGACTGCTGCGAGAAAGCTGAAGTTACAGATTTACTTGAGGTGCTGCTTGCCTGGGAAGACAAGGATGTCGACTTTGTTGACGAAGTGCCGTGCTTTGCGGCAAAAGACATTGAAGATGTTGTGGTCACAGAAGAACTGCCACTAAATGTGCTGCTCGATGATGACTGCGTAAGTGGGGTGTTTTTGTCCCAAGAATTAACTACCAATGGTACTGGTTTAATATTTGGATTAATCCTTGGTAACATTTGTAGAATATCTACATCTGGATCTTTGATTAAAGCCGATATTAGCATGTGAGCTTGTTTTGTAGCATCGGTGAGTCCTTTTATTGTAATGCTTCGCTCCGATTGGTTTTTACCTTGTTTTTCAACTTCTATATGTGCTCCAGTTGTGGCACGAATGGCATTGATGTTGCTGCCTGCCCGACCGATTACTCGTGATATAGCATTGACAGGAACTTGAACTTTCTTGCATGTCATCTCAGGTGCGGCCGATGAGGAAGTAGATGAGGAATTTGAAGAAGTTTGCTGTTGAGTGGAACTTTTGCGGACAACTTCCTTCCAGCCATCTTCTCCCCGCTTTGCAGCAACAGATCCACTGCCTATTGGTCCTGTTTGCGGTTTAAGGGGGCTCACTTTGGATGTAGAGTGTTGCTCTTCATTTTGAGCGGCGGCACCACTGCGATGTAATGATTTCTGGCTGTGTGTAGTATCGTCTTTTTCAGAGCTAGCTGCATTCACATGGCGGGATGAAAATATCATCGACTTGCGTCCGCTTCCCTCCGCAGAATTCCCATGTTGCTTTTGCGCTGTGATACCGCCTGCTGCGACGTTGACGGTAGTATGCGACGAGGCATTTACATCGGTTGCAGCAATGCATTTCTTCTCAGGGTGTTTTCGAGTGGATAGTACTTGTTGACTGATTACCACCTCTTCTTTGGGAGCGAGATTTTCCTTTTCGCGCAGTTTTAAAGAATCCTTTGCTTCTTTGCGTTTGACCTCTTCTCTTTTGTTCGAAGTTGGCTTTTCAGACACCTCGGAATTAACATTTTGCTGTGCCGGTGGTTGCTGTTGAACTACTTTCGCCGGCTTGGAATCTACTATTTTGGTGGAAGTAGGAGGATCAGCTTTTCTATTTTTATTGCTTGTAGAGGCAGTAGATGATTCATCCTTCTTCTTTTCTTTCCTTGTGGGCAGTGGTTCATCGCCATTTTGGCTACCACCACTCGGACCAGGATTTGGTGTGGGGCTGTTCGAATTGCGATTGCCATTTTTCTTCTTTTTGTTTTTGTTCTTGTTGTTCTTATCAGGTTGGCTATTGGCTGCTTTGACGTCAGTGCTAGAGCAGGACCCCTGATCGATTCCAGAATCACCTTCTTCTCGGTAAGGATTACGATTGACAACGTCGTCTTCTTCATCGACAGCTTCGTCTTCTTTATCACTATCATCCTCTTTGTCAGAATCTTTATCACAGCCCTCGCCAGCGTTCTCATTTCCATTTGAACCTTCGAGAAGTCTTCGTTTTTCTTCTTTCTTCTCCATTTTCTTCTTCTTTTTACGTTCTCTTCGGCGAGCTGCTGCGGCCCGACGGCTTTCTTCTCGGGTACGTTCCATATCAAGTTCTTCCAGCAAAATTGATGCGTTCTTATTTGCCTTAACTGCCTGAGCTTCTTTTGCAGCTCGGATTATGTTCACACAATCGTAACATTTCTCTAATAATTCTTTATCACTTATGGTGCTGATGAAGCGATTCATTTCTTGATCAGAAGGGAACTGTGTCACATACTGTACCATCCACTTGACTACTTTGGTGTGGCCTTTGCGGAACGCAGCCATTAAGCATGATACTCTACGATTATCCTGTGAATCGATATCAGCATTGTGGTTGTACAATATCTCGACAACACTTAGATGACCTCCGTGGGCTGCCAACCAAAGTGGAGAATTCCCTTTTTTATTTTTCACTTCGACTGATGCACCACGAGATAACAATAGTTCAACGAATTTCAAATGACCTTTGTCTGCAGCAATTGTTAGAGCTGTATCACGTGAAGTGGGAACTGGCGCTGCATTAACATCGGCGCCCTTATCGAGCAGTACTCTTCCTACATCAATATATCCACCTGAAGCGGCTTCCATCAACGGAGTGAGACCTGTTTTAGCCCGATGTTCGACATTAGCTTTGCGATCTAACAAAAGACTAACCACTTCGTGACGTCCTTGAAAACATGCAAGGGTTAAAGCGGTGTTTCGATTCGTCTCGATTTGGGCATTTATATCAGAACCCTGGTCGAGTAGTAATTTTACAGCTGCAGTATGACCGTTCATAGCAGCCAACATTAGAGGCGAAATTCCAAGCTTGCTACCAGTTCGAGAATTAATCTCAGCTCCATTACTGAGCAAGAGTTTGATAATGTTCACATAGCCCCCACTAGCTGCTAGACTCAAGGGTGTATAATCCGATACATTACGATGTTCTTTATTCGCACTGACGCTAAGCAAGAGTTCAACTACTTCATACCGTCCACCAGAACATGCTAACGATAAAGGAGTGTCTTTTGTTCGCTCAGATTGAGCTTCTAGTTCGGCGCCATGCTTCAATAGAATATCAACTACTTTTTCGTGGCCAGCTGTTGCAGCAAGAATTAATGGTGTGAATCCCTTCTTATCACGATGTTCAATATTTGCACCGCGATTGATAAGAAGCTCCACCAGCTCTTCATGTCCACCAGCGCAAGCTAGTGTTAGGGCAGTGTCATGATTTGAGTCTGTTTCGGAATCAACATCGATGATTTTATCAGGCGTAGTGGCTACAGTAGTTACCGCTTGCTGATATTGCTGAGTAGTGGTATTGGCTGGGGAAAAAGGATAAAATAAAGTTATTTATTTTTTTTTTAACAGATAAAATATACAATTAATAGCAGACACAGGTCGACAAAATTCATTTCATTTGAAAATAATCTCTTCATTAAGTATATTTCCATTCAAAATCAGCCCTATCAGGAGTTTCGCCCGAATAACCTTTCACCCGAAATATTTTTGTTCCCCCGGATTTAAAAAAGCAATCAGGAATTTCGCCCGAACAAGATTTCACTTCGAATTTAGAACTGACGGTTCGAAAAATAGGTATGTTCAGAAACCTGAGCTATCAATAAATTTCCCCATCTCTGTGATGGAAACAGAGAATGAAATTTGAGCTTACTTTTTTCTTGTTTAAAAAAAGCTCAAAATAAATTCCGTTTTGCATTTTCCTGTTAAAATAGTGTCCATTGAGTGCAATGATACGATTTTTAATACTTCTCCAATCGATTTATTTAAGAAAAAAAAAATTCTGAATTAGCGGATACATAAAATTTCCCTCTCCGTTTCTAATCATAAAGACTATTCGTGTTCGATACATGAACAAACCTAACAATCTGACCTTTTGTTTTGACAGTTGTTGACAATCAGTAAGAATTAAATCAAGCGACGAATAAAAGAATTGGTTTGGTTGATATTTTTATTTAAAAGAAAAAAGTGTTAATCTAAAAATATAAATGATAAACTAAACAAATCATAATAAAAAAATTAAAACGCAAAGCATACCCATGCATTTTCTGTTGCTTGAGGAAGAGGAAGATGTAATACTGCGTTGAAATATTCGGAGGTAGTTAAGAGACCACTCAAATCCGTTGCAGTTACCTGAACCATTGTAAGAATGAAATTATACATTCAACTTCTTTAATATCTAACTATAAATAATTTTCAGATTTCAAGAGCTCTATAGAGTTCCTATTTCTGCCTGATGATAAAGAAATATTTAATTTATACTTCTTTTCGTTCTTTTGTATTAAAATAAAGATGTGTTTTACATGATTACTCTTGTTATTCCTCCTATTCGCCTACAAAAAAGAAGTGAACATTTTAAATGTAAATCGTGTTGCATTTCACCCGAACTGAAAGCTCCTAATAAGGGCAATTTTTCGAACATGAAATTTTTTTCGCCCAAAACTCAAAATAAGGGAAAAGAAAAAAGGGACATTTTTCGGGTGGAATGGCATTCGGGCGAAACTCCTGATAGAGCTGAATTAGAAAAGGCCTTGTTCTTCGCAATTTTTGAGGATATATAAAATGCGAGCTAATTTTTTTACGAACAAAATTTTTAAACATTTTTGAAAGAATTTATCTTATTCTTAACCAAATTTATTTTTAAATCTTTTCATTTGGACTGGCTCGCAAGTACCCGATATGACCGTTCCGGACTATACGAACACGTCACCTTGGCGATCCGAAACCAGAACATACGAGATGAATTCGGCAACAATTTAAGAAAAATGCCTTGAAACGATACCGAATAGGTATAGAAACAAAAACATGGAATATACAAGTTTCCTCAAATTCCCAAGCAAACTAATTCTTTTTGGTACACTTTCAATTGACAAAGATATAAATTGTTCGTACATATGTTCATACCTTGACTGCCTGCCGGCGTTTGTCGAAGCAATGAATATCGATTACGATCCTTTCGCGACGCTTTATCAATCGCCTTCTTTGCTATTCCTCCCGAGGACTTCGTTGTGGTAGTAAGGGGTTGTTGTTGCGGTTGAATTTGTTGCTGTTGTTGAATTTGCTGTTGTTGCTGAAGCTGTTGCTGCTGCTGTTGTTGTTGTTGCTGCTGTTGTTGTTGCTGTTGTTGTTGTTGCTGCTGTTGGGATGTTATGGTACAGACCCCAATACTAACATCAGCAGATATCGGTATAGAAGGACAGAATTGACTTGTCGAAGCATTTCTGTTCACTGCTGGTTGAGTTTGCGTAGCCACTTGAACCTGCTGTTTTAAACAAAATAATACAGAAAATTATGAATCTTTCTATTGCCACAATATTTATTTGATCAAAAGAATACATAGAATATAATGTTCTTTTTCGCACGTTTAAACCTGTCGGCAAAAATGCCTAGTAGATATTCTTGATATTTCTATTAATTTGAAAGTGTGTGAAAACGATAAGCAACATTTGTTTTTGTTTTTACCTGTGTGTGCTGCGAACATGACTGTGGTTGTTGTTGGTGCTGCTGTTGTTGTTGTTGCTGTTGCTGCTGCTGTTGTTGTTGCTGCTGCTGTTGGAATTGTAAAAGTTGCTGCTGCTGCTGGTGTTGCTTTTGTTTCAGGACCTGCTGATTTAATACCTGTTGAGCCAATGCAGCTTGCTGTTGCAAAATAAGATTGGTTTGCGTAACTTGGTTGGTTTGAACAACCGGTTGACAAATTACTCCAGAAGATCCAATTTCTTGGACTGTATTGCATTGTTGTTGTTGTTGTTGCTGCTGGTGAATATGTTGTTGTTGCTGTTGTTGTTGCTGCTGCTGTTGTTGTTGCTGATGTTGTTGTTGCTGTTGTTGCATTTGCTGTTGCGCTGATATTATGGATGCTGCAGACTGTATTTGCTGCTTTTGTTGTTGGACTGATGGCAGTTGGAAGAGCAATTGCAGCGATGGAGAAGGCTTCTCCGGGTCGACATTAAAAACATAGTTTGTCTGTTGTTGGGCATCACCAGACAAAATATGTTGTGATTGTTGTTGAATAATTTGCTGTGTACCAGTAGATTGTAAAATAGTTTGAGATAGTGTTTGTCCATTGGCAGATTGCTGATGTTGAAGTTGTTGCAAATCAACTTGGTTGTTGGGTAGTGCAAGAATTCCGATTGAATCAGAGTCCGTAGCAATCGGAGTTAATGCGAGTGTTGTTTGTTGAAGTTGATTCTAGAAAAAGTAAATTATAATTTAAGTAAAACTCCTTTAAATTTTAGTAAACTTATCATACTTGTAATTGGTTGCAGATCTGTAGATCTTCAACTTGCTGAATCTGTTGTTGCAACTGGTAGTCTAAAAGCAGCTGACTGGTTTGCCGCTGTTGCTCGTTTTGTTCTTCGGACGAAAGACACATGTTGTTTGATCCTGCAGATTGGAGATGTTGAGCATGTCCATTCCAACGGGTCTTACAAATAGAATTCAAACCAATATCCGCCAATTCGGAGCAATTCAAATTAGTTGTAAGTTCCTTAAATTAAAAAAAATATTTAGAATTCGGTTTTGAAAAAAAATATATATATTTTGAAATCCTATTAACCTGCAATGAAGGGTCGTGAATAACTTGAAATATCTCATCGACTGTGATGTCATAGATTCGATCACGGGTCCCATCATCTTCAGCATTGAACTGCTCCAATGTTTCTCCCAGGGGGGCGTAAATTTCACAATCATCATCCGTGTTGTCGTACATGCGAAAATGGTCTTCGTTTTGGGCAAATGTGGCTGTGCCAAGAGAATATACTAAATACTTGTTGCCAAAATATTCTAAAACATTATATAATCGTTTCTTACCCTGCTGTGTGCTGAATTGTTGCTGGAGGTTTGTCAGAGTTCCAGGCTTATAGTTGCCAATTTGAGGAAATACCTGCACCAAATCTGTGGCATGTAGATCAGGACGAAAATCGCACAAGGCTTGAGTGATATCGTCTGGCTTAAGCGCTACATTGGATAGAATCAAGTTGCCCAACCGATGAGACAGCTTGCGGCTCTTTGTAGGCGAATCCAGTTCAATATCTTCTTCGTCATCATCAACCTCATCTTCATCGTCCTCGTTTTCCTCATCATCGTTCTCTTCTTCTTCGTCGTCGTCTTCGTCGTCCTCATCATCATCTTCGTCATCCTCATCATCTTCTTCATCGTCGTCATCGTCTATGTCCTCGTCTTCATCTTCTTCATACTCTTCGACTGTTGCGCTACGTTTAGTTGCAGTATTGCTTCCGACGCTAGGAGTCGAGGGCACTTCACACACAGTGATCGTCTCTGTTCCGCCGGGATCGTTTCCATCAATTCCGCTACAATCTTGATTGAACCCAGAGTTGGCTGGTGGTGACTCAGTTGGCGATTTTGGATGGTCGACGAACAAGCGTTGAATGGTCTTCTGCATTGGATAGTTTGGCATTTGTGCAGCGACCATTTGCAACATTTTGAATTGAGTATTGACCCCTAAGTTATAATCCTCGGGTTCGTTAGCCAATGAGGAACCAATCGAATTTATCGATTCGCACGAACCAGAGGTAATGTTAGGAGGCATGTCCCTGAAATGAGCAAGCAGTGAAGAACACGACTCCTCAATTCCTACACATTCTGAAGGCTCATACCTTGAGTCGATTGATTGGACCATAGAGGATGCTGCTTGAGAGCAAGCAGCCTGAAGCGCTTCATGTAAGGTTTGTGAACCAATCAAATTGTGCTGCAAGCCTTGAGGAATGGGTCCCGTTTCGCCGCCAGTAGATGTTGATGGAGTGCCAGGCATTGGATTATTATTAAACTTGGATTGCTCAATCTGAGCTGCCATTACGACGCCTCTCATAAACGCCTGCTGATTTCTATCGATCTTATTTGACTCTGACGTGAGCAGCAATGGCTAAAATATGTTACAGTTAGGAAAACATAACATTATTAATGTGGGCAAGGTTGTTACTTACCAAGTTATTATAGATGGAAACCATTTGATTTTGCTGCAATAGAGGCAATGCTGGAAAAACGGTTTTGCGCAGGTTCTTGCCATCTTTCTTTGAAACAGGCTTTACCTTTGGTCTATCACTAATAGCTGTACTTTGGGAAACTTCCGATGGTGTTGTTATCTGTGTGGTGGTTGTTGTTGTTGTGTTATTGTTACTGGTTTGGCCACCAAGCGATGAAGACGTTATACCGGAAGTTGGAGCGAGCAATGTATTGGTATATGGTGCAAGAGAATTCAATGCTCCCGGTTTAAAAAGATCCGACACTGCGGTCGTTTCATCTGGGAGGGGTTTCATATTCATTCCCGTTTGCAAGGCCGAGGCAAGTAGCATTGGCATATTGGGAGGATCATCTTTAGCACCTTTAAGTACAAGTGTATGTATATTTTTTAATTAGTAACTAAACCAATGTATTTGCTTTGATCTAAAATGTTACCTGACGCTGCTGGAATTGTTCCAACTCCAGCACTGGTTACATCAAAAGATGGAAGTAATGATGAAGGGGTTGCTTTGTTGTCACGTACCATCTGAAATGTATAAAATCATGATATAATAACTCATAACGAACAAAAACTAAAAAATATCCTTATTACCTTTACCTTTGTGAAATCCCTGATCATATTTCGCCTTCTGCGTTTTTCTTCATCATTAGATATTGAAGTGGTACCAGTTGACAAACATGCAGGAGTAACACCAACAACACCAGCAGAAACATCATCTTCGCCCAAAGGCTGTGATCGAACTTGCTGAGCTTCAGAGCTTGTAAGATTTAGTTCAAAGGGAGCTGGAGGCTGGCGGTTTTTACGTAATAGACTCTTCTGCTTAATTGTGTTAGTGTTACTGATGGTAGTTGATGTTCCAGTTGGAGTTCCACAATTAACAGAACTTGAACCAGCATGTGTTTGATTTATGGTTTGAGTGACGGGGGTGTTGTTGCTGCTAATTAATTGGTTAACAATGCCTGATTGAGATCTCACTCCATGAGCAAATCCTTGTTCAAAACAATGGAATAGCCTGCTTTTGGCAATCAGGGCCTCTTGTTGCTGAGCATTTAAGGAATTCGGATCGATAGCAAAACCTTCCGAGGAATTGGCAATCAAGGGCTCGTCCAAATAATCCACAGAAGGGAACTGCTGCTGGTGGAATAGTTGTTGGTTGGAAACTCTAACTGCCTCAGGTACCTCATGCAAACCTGGTGGTGCACTAAGCTGCTGAAGTTGTTGCTGTAATTGTTGTTGTAATTGTTTTTGCTGTTGGATGTTAATCAACTGCAGTTGACCAGCATTATTGGCAGCATTGTTAATTCCATTAGTCTGCAATTCATTTTGATGGTTTTGTATGAGATGTGGGTACTTAAAAAGCAACTCAACAACACGAGTATGACCACCTTTCGCAGCTTCAATGAGCATTGTGCTATTGTCCTTCAGCTTATGGTAGGGATCAGCCCCACTTTTCAGCAAAAGTTCAACCACAGCTTGATGACCGCCAGCACAAGCGAGGGATAAAGGTGTATGATCGTTGCTGGTTGTTTGCTTATTAACATCTGCTCCTTTTTGAATCAAGAATTTAACAGTACAAAGATGACCAGCACGGCAAGCCTTCATCAAAGGTGTTCGCCCGCCTTCAGATTCATGCTCCAACTCAGCACCATAGCTAAGAAGTACTTCCGCGGCATCGGTGTGGCCATTTTCAGCTGCATGAGTTAATGCGGTATCTCCTGTTTGGGTTTCGGCATGAACATTAGCTTTGTTTTGCAACAAGAATCGAACTAGATCAGTGTGACCTTCTTGGGCAGCTTCCATAAGTGGTGTGGATGCGCCCAATTCTAAATTGGCGCCTTCTTTAATAAGAAACTCTGCCACTTCCATAAAACCACCGCAGCACGCTAGCGTTAGGGCAGTCTCTTGAGTTTCCTCCGTTGTTGCGTTAATGTTTGCTCCTTTGTTCAGAAGAAGTGATACCATTTCTTCATGGCCTTCACGAGCTGCTTCCATTAAAGGTGTGTAGCCTTCATCATTAACCTCTTCAATGTTCGCTCCTCGTTCGATCAATAACGTTGCCAATTCAACATGACCACCACAAGCGGCCAGAGTTAGAGGAGATTCAAATGAATCGGTTGGCATGTTAACTTGTGCTCCTGAATCAAGCAATAAACGTGCCACTTCCACATGACCATCCATTGAGGCTTCCATCAGAGCTGTGTGCATCTCGTCTGTTTTGTGTTCTTGATCTGCACCTGCTTGCAATAGAAAACGGACCATATTCAAGTGTCCCTTATAACAGGCCAGGGTAAGAGCACTTTCTTTGAACTCATTAGAATGGGTATTTATTCCCGCTCCATGCTCGAGAAGAACCTTCATAAAATTAAATATTATAAAACATTATTAGAACAGTTCTAGTTCAAGAAATAAAAATCTTTTTAACAAAATAATGTATCAGATAAGATCAAAGGTTGTCATTGACCACAAAGGTTTAAGTTCACGGATTATTAACTCAATCAACGTGTAACTTAACTTGCAAGTCTCGTATCTCGGGTTTTAATCATATACTGTTTTAAACGTGCATTCCACGTTAAACCTTAAGCAACAACTTACTTTGGCAACTTCAACATGCCCAGCTGATGCTGCCTCCATCAATGGTGTATGGCCATTTTCATTTTGTTCTTCGACATTAGCCCCGTGCTTGAGTAACTCCTTTACCACATCACAATGGCCACCGGCACATGCAAACATCAGTGGTGTATTACCTGTGGCACAATGAGCATTTACGTCAGCATTATGGCTAAGCAAAAGTTTAACAATATCAAGATGACCAGCGGAAGCGGCTTCCATTAGAGGTGTACAGTCTTTCTGCCCTTTATCCTCTACCTGCGCAGCTGACATTGCCAACAGAACCTAAAACAATTAATAAAAAACCGAGGTGAAATTTAATAAAAGCTTCGAATAAACATTTCATATTATGTATGTTTACCTGAGCTAGTTCATAATAACCAGCTGAACAAGCCATTGAAAGTAGCGATTCTCCATCATCCGTTGATTCATTGATATTAATGTTTCCTTTGCCCAAAAGTCTTCGAACTGTGTTAACGTCGTTATCGTTACAGGCAGCAATCAGAGTACGCGAGAAAATTCTAAAACAAAAATAAATAAAACAACGAAAACAATTAAAGAAAATCAATCAATATTTCGATTTTTGTCAACTTACGTTTTATCCCTTGGACTACTTGCACAACGCATTTTAGTAAGAGCTTGTTTAGTCTCATCGATGGCATGAGTTGCATGTCTTAAAACAGGTGCTTTTTCATTGGCTGAAATAAAAATGATAAATTTGAAAAAAAATTCCTTATTTTTGTACAACAATAGATTTTTATTATAAGAACAGCTTTCTGAAAGCTGTCTGAAACATTTGTGATAAGCCCTTTAATGTTTGCTGATGACATCGTTGCACTGGCTCAGACACCTCATAGTAATAATATGGAGGCTTGGAAATCCAAGGCGTATGAGTTAAGGCAGTAGATTTTAGAAAAAGACAGGATTTCGAAGGTAATCTGACCTAATGAACAGGAACTACTTCAATTGCAACTACTCAACGAACGAAACATCCTTCAATCATTAGAGTAAGAGCTGAGGGTATCCCATTAAATTTCATTCCATACAGAAATGACTTCGCAGTTACTGTGGGCTGTGTAACAAGAGGGCGAGAGAAAATGTATACCATTTTCTGGGAAGATGTCCTATTCCGGCGGAAATTTGACTATCAGTGTTTGGAAAAATGTTCTGAGCAATGCTTTTATAAGTTTATCGTTGGGAAATAAAATCATTAAAAAAAACAACAAACATTAATTGTTTAATGGTGAAAGTGGAATCTGTTTGTGTAAGTTGCCAGTTCAATTATTCACCTTACAATTTTCGGATGATTTGCAAGACCCTTATAAATGAATTTGCCGCTGTCAGATTATGTATACTTTTTATTTGGTCTTTAATGCAAGGTTCTATTCATTTTGTATAAACACGTCGAAAAAAGTTGTTTTTGTCAATGTGAGGGTCTGTAAACCTATTAGAATGTGCCCCGTCGTTCATCGGTGCATTTCTTGCCTAAAGACAGTGACCATATTATTGAAGGCGCCAAGAACCTGGTCTTTCGCAGACTTCAGCTTGAAAGAGGACCCTAATTTTGGCCGAAGTATAATCTCTAGCGACGACGAGGCGCATTTTTGGCTGTGTTAACAAGCAAAATTGCTGTATATGGGACGACACAACCCACACGAGGTTCTAAAAATGTAACCGGTTGTCGTAGATTTTGAGCCGGTGGCATCATTGGTACATACTATTTTGAAAACGAAGTTGGTGAGACGGTCGCCCTTAATAGTGAGCGTTACAGAACGATGGTTTGAAAATTATCTATCGAGAAGGTTACAAAGGGTCAAAGTGAAGGAGACTTATTCAGATGCAATAAACGTAAATCTTGGTGTGCCACAGGGATCGAAATTGGGTGTTTTCCTTTTTCTTATATACATTAACGACAAAGTAGAAGCGATAACAGAAGTAAAGATATCAATATTTGCTGATGATACTTTGATTTATGTTGTTGGTGAAAACATGAGTGCATGTGAATTTTTAATACATAAGAGATATATCGATATACATATATTTTCAAACTGTTACAAACAAATTATAAGAGAGGATGTTCACACTATATGCAAAAGTGTACGTTTTTGTGCGACCTGGGTGTCGTGAGTTGTTTGCGAGCATATGCAAACTAAACCAAAGGGTGTACAGAGGATGTAAGATCAAAGTCGCAAATGATGACGTAAGTCGCAAAGCTTTGGAAATTTTATAGACCACCTGCTCTTAGTTTGAGATATGAACAAAATGTACTCAATTCATAAAACTTTACAAACAAATTGGTGGATCGTAATGTTAATATAACTGAAGCTTACATAAATATGCAAGTTAGAACACACTGTGTTTCCAGGGCTTTGGTTAATTAACGTTTTTAGACAAAACAAGTTGTTTGTTTTTGATTATTGAATATGATGCAGAGATTAAGCCAACAATTGTTTTGAAAATATTCACCGAACTTAACCAGGCAATAGGCGTTCTATTAGCACATGGCAACAAATATGGTGATTCAGCGAGGACGACGAGGTCATCTGCATACATATCAGTATTTTTTATAATAAGACTTACCTGCTGCTTCAAACAGTGCAGTAAGATTTCCTCTCGGATCTGTGGCCGTATCTAAAAGGAAATTTCCACCGACTTCATTGGGATCTTGTAATTCATCGTCCTCATCTTCTTCCTCATCGTCCCCATCGTCCTCATCGTCATTTCCATCACCATCATTGCCACAACTTTCTGGATCTGATTCTGGAATATCATCCTAGAAAATACGAAAAACAAAATTTGAAACTAATGCAAGTCACACAATTTACAATTTACTCTGCACAGAGTAAACCATTTATAAGCAATAAAGAAAATTATATTTTTAAGAAATTTGTTTTATTAGTACTTTATTTTAAAAAAATATTAAAGAAAATGTTTGTCTTGCTCTGCAGTGGTAGGTTAACCAGTGGTGAACTTTCTAGTTTTTTTTTTTTTTATTTAATCTCACATCATAGCCTCATCACAAAAGGAACACACTTAAGCTTATTCTACACAATCAGTCTAGTGTCTAAGGCCAGAGCATGCTGCAATTGATACATATTGGCTCGCAAATCTAGCTACACATATCAATTGCTTAGTTGTTGTTTTTTTGTTAAATTACTTCGATTAGAGAAAAGTAAGAGGATTTGTAGTTTATATATTTTTATACATTAAATTATTATCACACACAAACATAATTTGTTACATAATCCTCTGATCATTTTTTTATTGTTGTTAATTAAAAACGTTTGCTGTTGATTTTTGTTTCAATTATTTTAAGTGTTATATTTGTTTGTTTTTTTTTTTTTTTTTTTTTTTTTTAAGCTTAGGATGGTAGCTAATATGCATCGAAACGCGAACTTACCAAGAGATCTGGCCTTAGACACAAGCATGCCAGAAGAATCTATAAATGAAAAAAAAAATCCAGAAAAATAAAACAAATAATTACTGAACGAAGATCGAGACATTTTTCTTATTTTATAAAATTCGTTTGATTCGCTTACATCTTAGTTTAAGCTAACTTTGATGATGATGATGATGATAAAGAAACTTGACCAATTGCTTTCACAAAACTATAAACATCATCATATGTATATGTAGATGGAAAGTATGTACATAGATATATAAAAACATATAAATTCCAATTGTGCCCTTGTTCTTTTCTCATCGTTATGAAAACGACGATTTCACGTTTGAGTTCATTGTCTTTGGAGTGGAATGTTCGATTAACATAAAATAAAAACCCCCAACAACATCATTTAAATTCACAAACTTGCACCTTTAATACAAATAAATGTGACTCTGTTTCTTCATCATATGAACGTCACTTAGCAGTGGTACTGCCAGATATTAGTTTATAATAAAGCTTACAAGCTTAACAATATTAAAATGATTGAAAAGTTATGCAGGATGCCGTATAAGTAACGTTATGATTTAATTTATTGAATAAATTTTCTTTGTTTAGGTATTTTCTTTTTTTTACCGAATTAAATTGAAAAATATATGATGGAAAGACTCAGCATAGAACAAAGAACTAAAGTTTTTAAACTTTTTTTTCAAAGTCAACATTCAATTATTCAGATCATATCGAAATTTATTTCATGTTTAAAATGCGCTCAATGCTTCAACAATTTACCGATTTGTCCAGCGATTTCAACAATAAGGGGCTGGAAGACCTTGTTCACTTGGAAATGATGTGAACATTGTTCGAGTTCAAGCAAGTTTTGAGGAAAACATCGAAACTTCCACCAGTTCTCAGTGTCACATACATATGTGACACTAGTATTAGTATCAATATTACTATATGTATTATACACTGAAGTCATCTGCATAATAAATATATTTTAGTTCTTGCTTAACTCTCGTCTTGTTCATGACATGGTGTCAGATGTGGGGTCAACCCATTTCCATTAGTAAAATTTAAATTAAAAAAAAAAAAAAAAAATATATATATATATATAAGTACATATATAAATAATCTGTTATAAAAATGCCGGGAGAACAGGAGCCGGCCAATTCACTTTCAAGTGTTAATTTTGTTAAGCCACCAAAAGCCCTACAGATATCAGGAAATAATATGTCGGCAACTTGGAAATCCTGGTCGCAACAGTACAAATGGTTTACCATAGCAGCACAATTGGACAAAAAATCTTCAGTTATACAAGTTGCCACATTTATGTCCTGCATTGGCGAGGATGCTGCAACTATTTTTAATTCATTCGCCTTAACAGATGAACAGCGACTTGATCTTAGTGTCATTCAATCGAGTTTTGATGAGTATTTTTCACCAAAGGTAAGCACAACCTTTGAAAGATATACGTTTAATAGACTTCGTCAAAATGAGGGTGAGAGTTTTGACGATTTCTTAACCAAAATAAAAAATCAAGCCAAAAAGTGCTCATTCGAAACACTGGAGGGGTCGCTGCTGCGAGATAAAATAATAGTCGGAATAAAAAATGATAATATGCGCGAAAAACTGCTTTCAGAAGGTGAACTTAATTTAGAAAAGGCGATCAAGTTATGCAGAGCGAGCGAGATGGCATCACAACAGTTAATAGAGCTTCATAAAACGGATGATTCTAAAGTTGACGTCATAAAAAAATATGCATCACATAGAACAAACACTTATAAGACATCATATAAATGTAATCGTTGTGGAACGGAACATTCAAAATATAACTGTCCTGCCTTCAAAAGTCGTTGTAAGTTTTGCAAACGAAAAGGTCACTTTGAAAATTTCTGTTACAAACGAAAGAACAAACAAAACACGAGAAAGAAAATTGATGTCATAAAAAATCACACCCGCAGCTCCGAGAGTGAAAACGACAGCATTAGTAGTGAATGTCCAAGCGAATTATTTGTCTTATCAATAGAAAAATCTGAGACAAATAAAGACGAGAAAAATAACTGGTACGAAGAAATGACAATCAGCGGTAAAAAATTAAAAGTAAAATTGGACTCGGCGGCGCAATGCAATATTTTGCCATTAAATTTATTGCAACACAATAAAACAAATAAAATACAACCGACAAACACCAGGTTAGTAGCCTTTGGTGGTACAAAAGTGGACGTGTGTGGAGAAGTGGTTCTTAAATGTGTTGTGCGAAAAGAAAAACACAAAATAAAATTTATTTTAGTTAATAATTTTCTCAATTGTGAGCCAATTCTTGGTAAGAACGACTGCGAAAAATTATCTCTTATAATGCGCGTTCATGAACTCGATGTAAGTAACAGTATATTTGAAGGATTGGGAAAAGCTAAAAACTTTATTTATGATATTGACTTAATCGAAAATCCGTCGTTCCAGCATTATGCTCCAAGGAGAATCGCTCATGCAATCCGCCATGAAGTAAAAACAGCAATAGATGAGATGGTCCAACTAGGCGTACTTGTCAAGACAAACGAGGTTACCCCTGCCGTCTCTCCCATGGTCGTTGTAAAGAAAAAAGGTAAAATAAGGATTTGTATAGATCCCACAGATGTGAACAAAAACATCCACAGACGATATCACCCTCTTAAAACAATCGATGAAATCGTAGCAAATATTAAAAAATCTAAAATTTTTACCCTTTTAGATTGCAAGAAAGGATTTTGGCAGATTGAAGTTACTGAGAGAACAAGCAAATACCTAACAATAGCCACCCCTTGGGGAAGATACTCCTATAAGCGTTTACCATTCGGTTTAGCATCAGCTCCAGAAGTGTACCAAGCCATGATGTCGCAACTCTTAGAAAATTGTAAAGATACGGAAGTATCCATGGATGACATACTTATACATGCGGAAGATGAACAAAAATTAAAAGAAAAAACTGAAAAGGTAATTAAAATTATTTCAGATGCAGGCCTCAAACTCAACAAAGATAAATGCTTCTTTAATGTAAAGAAAGTCAAATTCTTAGGCCATGTTCTATCATCGGAAGGAGTTGGCGCAGATCCGGATAAAACCACAGCAATAAAGCAACTTAAAAGACCAAATACACGCAAAGACTTACAACGAATTCTCGGAATGGCCACTTACCTAGGAAAATTCATCCCAAATTTGTCACAGATAACACAACCAATGCGAGCCCTACTGAAGAAAGATATAGCCTGGTACTGGTCCGACGATCAAGAAAACTCATTTAATGCACTAAAACAAGTTTTATCTTCTACACCTATCCTACGTTTTTATGATCCCACCTTAGATGTAACACTTCAAGTTGACGCTAGTCAATCAAGCATCGGAGCCGTTCTTCTACAAAATGACCAACCAGTTGCCTATGCATCTAGATCATTAACTAGCGGGCAACTAAATTGTGCCCAAATAGAAAAAGAAGCCCTTGCTATACGGTTCGGGTGCGAAAAATTCCATGAATTTATATATGGCAGAAAATTGACAATAGAATCGGATCATAAACCTCTGGAAACTATTTTTAAAAAACCAATACACTCCACTTCCCCAAGGCTACAAAAAATTTTAATATACATTCTACCATATGCACCAAAAGTTGTATATAGAAAAGGAGCCGAAATAAAGTTAGCGGATACGTTGAGCAGAAATTGCGAAAATAAAAAGAATACTTCATCAGACGATGAAATCGAAGTTCATACAGTAGACAAAATTTTACCTGCAACTAAAACAACAATAATAACAGAAACGACTAAGGACCCAAACCTTCAGCTATTAAAAGAACATATACTAAGTGGCTGGCCATCAAAGATCACGGAACTTCAAAAACAAATAAGGAATTACTGGAATTTTCGGGAGGAACTGACGTACAGCGAAGGGATAATTTACAAGGCAACAAAAATAATAATACCAAAATCTTTACAAATGGAAATCATTTCTAAAATACATTCTGGTCACCTTGGGATCCAGAGAAGCTTACAAAGAGCGCGTACTTCGGTGTTTTGGTTGGGCATGCACACTGACATAAAAAATTTTATAGAACGATGTGGTATATGTCAATCGTATCAGTCAGCAAAGCCTAAAGAGCCTCTCATACTAAAACAGATTTCAAGTCTTCCATGGGAAATAGTAGCCATTGACTTATTTCACTTTCACAATAATGATTTCTTGCTCATTACAGATAGTTATTCTGGATATTTTGATTTTGTTCAACTAAAACAATCAACATCAAATGAAGTCATACAAATCCTGAAACGATGGTTTTCCACACACGGTATACCGGTAATTCTTGAATCTGATAATGGGCCTCAGTTCTCATCAAGAGAATTTCGAGAGTTCGCCGACCTTTGGGATATTCAACATCAGACGTCTAGCCCAAATTATCCAAGATCAAATGGACTGGCAGAAAGGTATGTCCAAACAGCAAAAGCCATGTTAAAGAAATGCTACAAGGACAATTCGGATATACAATTAGCACTCTTAAACTATAGAAATACACCTAGAAACGAACAGCTACAGTCCCCAAACCAGCGATTGATGAGCAGAACCACCAGAACTACACTTCCAACGAGTAATACTATCCTTAAACCTGTTGTTATAAGAGACGTAAAAGAAAAAATTACACAAACACGACAACGCTTCAAAGCGTTATATGACCGGGGAACAAAACAATCTCATTCATTCAAAGAAGGTGACCCAGTACGCCTTAAAAAAGGCCATCGAGATTGGATTAATGGAACCATCGAAGATTTTAAGGATCCATTGCGAAGATCAATGACAGTTCGAACGGATGAAGGAAGGTTATTAAGACGCAACACTTTTCATATCCAACCTACGAAAGCTTTAATTAAAACAACGAAGACAATTGTCCCAAATAGTGTTCCGGACACAAATTCTAATATTCCTACCAATTCTTATAAACCACCAGCCTTGACATGTTCTAAAACTAACTCGGAATCTTCTACTACTTGTCTTACACCAGCATTGACCCACAAACAACAACTAGGAACACGTAAACTACCAGCTTCGACAAACAAAACACCAGATTTACCACTTACGTCACCAAATGCGGAAACAAAGTCATCACCATCACACCCAAAAGTATCAAGATTTGGAAGAATTTTGAAGAAACCCGAACGATATCAGCCCGATTGAAACACCGTGAAATTATATTTAACATTCACGTTCTCTCTATCAACCTTATCATAAATTTGCTATTATTATTAATATAAAATACTGAATTATGTATATATAAGAACTCAAATATATAAACTTTTTTTTGAATTAATAACAAAAAAAAAAAAAAAAAAAAAAAAAGGAAGATGTCACATACATATGTGACACTAGTATTAGTATCAATATTACTATATGTATTATACACTGAAGTCATCTGCATAATAAATATATTTTAGTTCTTGCTTAACTCTCGTCTTGTTCATGACACTCAGCAGTTGGTGATATCTAGGCGATCTTTGCATAGAATTTCACTGCAGTTACACCTTTTTCATATAAGATTCAATTCGTTCACGAGTTGAAAGCGAATAATCCACAAGTACGCATTCAATATGCTCGTCATTTTCAAGAATTGTTGCAAAAGCACAAGGAGTTTATTCATAAACTCATTATGAGCGATTAGGCCCATTTTCACATCAACGGTAACGGCAATAAACAAAATCACAGAATATAGGGCATCGAAAACCCAAAAATAATTGAACGTCAAATGCACCCACTTAGTGGAATAACCCCAGAAAGGATCATTGGACCATATTTTTTGAAAACTACGAACAAGTTGCGGTGAATGTGGATGACTTTCAATATCGGGCAATGACTGCAAATTTAAGGCCAGAGGTAGAGATCAATTCAAAGTTCCAGCCACAGCCACAGCTCGCTCATCCAACTATGGCTCTTATGAGTTAAATGTTTGGGGATAAAATACTATTGCGTTTTTCTGATTTAAACTAGCCACTGCGTCCGACCGATTTAACTGCTTCGGATTTTTTTTTTGGGATACCTAAAAAGTTAGGTGTATGGCAATAAGCCAAGAACCGTGTAACAGCTTAATTCCAATATCGGAGAAGTGGAACGCTGGGACCTGAAATTTAAAGAAAAGTATGTAATTGAAACGCTCTGGAAAGAGCACGTGTTTGTGGAAGCAAATAATGGACACCAGTTGAGAAATATCATCTTCAAAACATAATGTGAACATATTTCCTAACAATAATCAAAAACTAAATAAATGAAAAAGTTAAATAAAATCAGAAATATTCGCAGAATTAGAAAAAACTTTTATGAATATGGCAATTAAAGTATATAATTCCATTATACAACCCCATTTTGAATATTGCCCGACAATATTACTATTGGGAACAAATATAATGATAAATAGATTACACTCTCTACAAAACAAAGGAATGAGAACAATATTAGGTTTGTTCGTTGAGCCCTGAAGTCACCTTGGGGTCGCCCTAATTCCTTTTTTGAAAAACCTGAAGTCACCCTACCCTGGTGAGCAAATTCTGTGTTTTTTGAGACCTGGGGTCGCCCTGAACTCGCCATGAAGTAGATCTAGGTATTTTGCTGGGGCAAGTTCAGGTAACGATCAAACTGTCAAAAGTCATATGAGATTTCATATGTATTTCTTTTGTTGTCGTTTGTCGATTCGCATGTTGCATGTTATTGCTTGTATTTGTAATTAAATGTTTGTTGTACTAATCGGATGAAACATTCAACAACAACGCGAAATTGTTTTCGTTCATTTTTAAAACTAATTTATAACAAATTTAAAGTTTTATCAGATCACAAAATGATTTTGTCTTGCTTTTAGCTGTCAACAAAACAGTTGAAAGCTCTTGGGTGTTTTTTGAAAACCGAAAACCCCAGTTTTTGTTGACAACTCTGAGGGTTGTCAAGAAAACCTGGGTTAATTCTGGGTAAAGTTCAACAAACGAACCTATTATATTGCAGTAGATATACATCTAAAATACATAATATGTTAAATGCTTTAAAATGGCTATCAGTAAACCAAAAAATTATTTTTGATGTACCTACTTACATTTATTTTTAAAATTAAGAACAATTTGTTGCAAAATTACTTAAAAAGAAGACTTGTCACAAGAAATGAAAAACATAGATATAATTTAAGAAATAACAATGAATTTCATTTGCAATTGTTTGGAAATAATAAAACACAAAATATGCTTTTTTATAAAGCCTTACAAATCTATAATAAGCTTCCTAATAGTACAAAAACTGAAAATAATTTAAGAAATTTCAAAAACTCCAATGTACATTTTATAAAAACCAATTATTAATGTAAAATATTCACCCTTATTCCGATAGTCGTTTTAATAAAACGCTCCAGAGACCACATTTTGGTGTTTAAATAATTCGAAAGGGGCAGCGTTCTCTATGTTCTTCAGTTTTCTAAGCATTATAACGATAGTTGTTTCAATAAAATTCCAATTTTCGTTTCTAGAGCCTTGTCGTTTTACTGCCGTTTTAGTAAAACGACTATCGGAATAAGGGTGATGGTATTTTTGTTTTCAATGGCGAATTATTGCTAAATAAAATGTTCAAATCAAATCAAAGAAAAATGTTATTTCTCAAATTAATCACAATGATAATTATGCGCCACCCAGTTTAAATAGTATGCATTAAGTTGCATAAGTATGTTTCCATTGTGCGTACTTTAAAAAATGTTCTCAAATATTATCTGAGCAAATTGTTCTCAGTATTTTTAAGACTGAGGCCCTATTCTCCTATATTGTCATTTGCTAACTCTTATCGTTTATAGCCAAGTCAACTTTTAATACTTTTGGAATAAAAGTTTATTTAGGTTAAAATCTACAACTTAATGCTTTGATTTTTGTTTATTTCAGGCCCCTTATTATTTTGGCATAATAAAAAAGGTAGTTAAATATAATGTCAATTCGCGTACCGCCCAAACCTACTAATTTTTTCTACTTAAACCTTCTCGAGTCTGTCAAAGTTCATATACAAAAATTAGGCCTTCATTATGAATAGCGAATCGAACGTTTGACTAAAGTCGTATGAGCGAATTTTTCTTATCACGGTTAACGAGCTTTCACATTCGCTTTAAAATCAATGCTGCTGAAATGGATTCCATTAAAATAACCCATGTTAAACATCAAACAATGGAAAATTGCATTTAGCACTATGAAATTGTATTTTTTTCAGAATGGGTTTTGTGTTCTTTTGTGATTATTTGAGACATTCGATTCCAAAAAAAAGCGTACTTTGTGTATTTACATCCAAGCATTTAGAAAGTGGTTTAAACTTTGCAGATCGCCTATGGATTACTCTAAAGGAGACAAAATAATTCGCAGGTATGGTCCTCCACCTGTAGCTGTTGCATTTTTTTGTTCGTCGAAAGTTCTTCCAGTCTTTGACCATCATTCCCTCATTCTGGGCCTGGATTAGCACGAGCGATTTTTTATAATCTTGCCCGGTGCTTCTTGGCAGAAACAGCGTGATATTGTGCATTTTGGGGATGTCATCGCCCATGCATGCCATCAATTCGCTGTCCTTCCAGGTACTCAGCTTGGAGGCTTTCTCCTTTAGCCAATCTGCCGTCTCTTGCCCAGCGAAGTCGACTAACAACTGTCCTGCCCTGAAGTGCACGACTTTAAATTTCAGTTTATGCGTCCATCCAAGGGAGACTTCCTCAATAATGGCCTCCTCCAATACTGACAATTCGTCAGCACTTGAGAGAAACCTGAGGGTACTCCTTTGGTAGAACCGCAATCCTAGCCATATCAGCAAAAGTAATGCCGCATTATACATTGGGAGGCCGAGCTGCCGTACATCGGCTACGACCTTAGCAGTGCTTGTTCCCGCTGTGGTTGCTGGCGACTTTTTGGCTTCTTGCCGTTGGGGAGGGGTTATGTAGTGACTCTTCCTCTAACCCTGATCTAGGTGTTTTGCAGGTTCCTTATATGCATCCGCCTTTCTCTCGTCTACCTTCGGTTACTGCTCATTACTTCCAAAATAAACAATAACAATTGATAGAAAGGTACTTCAATTTTCAATTCGCTAACGTTATCACTAAATAATTTGATTCGATTGAATTTCACACTTTAAGCAGGCGCTAATTGGCCTAAAGGGCTAGTCTGTCGGTGATCGCTACTTAGGGTGCGATAATCCCTATGATCTCCCTCTTTATAACAACATACTTAAACTTATTGATATGTTAGTCTTAAGAGCAGACGATGTTATTAATGATTTGCTTTATTGCTTACATAATAAATGCAAAAAATAGACTCCTTGCATCTTTAATCCGATATTAACTTCAAAGAAACTTCAGAAATTTGCCAGAATGTATAAATATTTTAAACTTCGAATTAATTATGTATGAAATATTTTCTTTTCTATGCGTAAATTATATAATTTTTTCAATACAAGATATATCAATTTGTGTCATCCCCATTCCTTATTCCACAATCCCTGATGTCCTTTTTTTGATAGCCATACATAATGTATATTCTATCCTACTTATTCCCATTCTCCAATATCCCTCTAACTAAGATAAGGTAATACTATTTTCAGTTGGATTCGATCAGTTATCGTGTTTGGACGCATATTCAATAAACGTGTTTAAAATAGTCTTAATTTTATTATTTAGATCGGACATCTCTTGACATTTGTTTGATTATAATCTAAATTTGAATTAACTTTTATTTTCAATTCTTCATAAATTGAAAATACATTTTGTAAAGCAAGTAATTAGCTCATATATCATCTCTTCAAATTTCAGGTAAATTGTCATTTTTTTGTTTTCAATAAATTTGAAATAGATAAATTAGGAATGGGCGAAAAATTTGATTAATTTCCCTTATGAACGTCCAGTACATATGCATACATCCGTTACACTCAATGGATATATGGCACCCAACAATCAGTTGCATTTCACAAGCGGATGTCATATACATGTGGGCTGTTGAGTCACGTCAGTAGCATAATACGTGTTTGGGATTCACTTTCAGTGATTAGTACCATTAAAAGATTTGTAAAAATAAAGTCAAGATAATAAGTGCATAAATGTATCTTTCCGACTTTGTCCATAAAAGCTAGATGCGGAAAGAAACATCCTAATACATATTAAAATATATAAGAATGACACGACGAAATCATAGACAACAAGTTTGATTCTACACTACGCTGTTCGCAGAGCTAAATTGATAACTGTAGCAGATTATTTAGGGCGGTTTTCTTCACTACTGTTCAACTTGCCTATAACTCTAAAGTTGCCCAACTCGAGAGTTGATACAAAATCGTGAGTTGAGCGGCAAGTTGAAAATTGCTTTTCTTCACTACCTTAATTCTCAACTCGGAAGTTGAAATTTGAAAGCTGGCCAACTTGAGTTTTTCAGAATATCCCTGGGATATTTGTGACAGATATGTCATATGTTGTTGTTTTCTAGTTGTAGATTTGAATTTATTGCGTTTATAAATTAAAATTTAAGGTTCATTATAATTTGTATTAGCAATTCAAATTAAAAAAATAAATAATGACGGAAAAAAACAAATAAAACCCAATTATATTCCTAAATTGTCAGAGAAAAGACAGCAGCATTTGGCATAAAATCGAATTGGAAATTCTGGACGGTGAAAGGGAGAGGTATAAGGAAGCCAGATCGTGAAAGAGCTACCAATAGCGTCTCTCATTGCAACGCAGTGATTCCTCCATTATCTAAAAGACTATTCTTGTGTTGGGCTTTGAAAGACGAAAACGATAAACAAAGTCACGGTCGTCCCATTTCTCGACTCCACTACATTGTCTTATTTTAGGAGTCAAAAATTCTTCTTCTTCATCTTCGCTTTCTGAAGCAGCCCTCTTTCCCAAAAACAGTTTCCTTGAAACATTATAGATTCCAATTAATAAAACAACTTTTGATTAAACAAAATCTAAATTCTAGTGGAAAATCTCAAGTTTGCTCGACCTACTTCTACTTTTTTCGGAAGTTGAGCAAATCGAAAGTTGATAAACTCTAGAGTTGAAAATCAGAAGTTGAAACTGTAAACTTTGAGTGAAGAAAAACAAAATTACAAGTTGAAAATAAAAATCCTCAAGTTGAGTTCAACTTTGAGTGAAGAAAATCGCCCTTAGAGGTCTCCATAATTTTCGGCCAGAATTAATTACCCGGACAATTAATTGTGTGTGAAAAATAACATTTGAGTTTTATTCGCAATTCTTTTTGTTGTTTCGTCTATTACAGCATTTCTATACTTTATCAAAATTTTCCGTTCTTTTCGTATTCTGTAGGTCGCAGACATATCTCATGTTGCATCTGCAGCTCACTAGATTTAAAAGAAAATGTTTAAAACTTTTGGGTGTTAAAAATTTAAATTCCGCGTATTTCGAATCTGTGTTTGAAAATAGAGTGGGAATGTACGCACAAGGAAAATTGATGAGAATTCTTAAAATTCAAATTTATTTTCAATCGTATTTTTAAATATCTTTGGTTTTGTATTTTGTTCAAAAGATTAAGTTTTGGGTTCATGGATGCTCAATGTTTTAATTAATGTAGGTATGCACCCTGGATTACAGCCAGATCAAGTGGAAACAAATTTCCTCCATCCTCAAAGGAAGTCTTACAAATTTCTAGCGACATCGAATAAGTGGTCATTTTTTAGAAGTTAGTTATTTAGGGCCACTTGCTAAAACGAAACTTAAATATTTATGTTCAACCTAAGAGTTTATATTCTACTTTTTCCTCTACTTAAACTGTCACATAAGAGTTTATGTGTAACATAATGCTAGCTACACACGAGGCAACCGTTGCAGCAACACAGCCATGTTGCTTCGTGTGTAGCTATGTTGCCAATTGATTTTATGTTGCTTCAACCGTTGCCAGAAATATCAAAAAGTTTTGATATTTTTGGTCGGTTGCTCCAACAGTACTGTGGTTGCGGCAACAGTTGCCACGTGTGTAGTAAACAAACGAAACACGTTGCTGCAACGGTTTCCTCGTTTGTAGCTAGCATAAGTATTTATGTTCTGTATTTATGTTAAGGCTCCACAACCTTAGAACATAGACGTTGATCTTAAAACGAACATGAGAACCTGATGATACTATGTATCTGCAAAACAGTTTAATGGATTAGTACCTAGATTCTGGCAAAAGATTATTGAAAAAGTAAGTCGAAGAATTTCAGACTTGAAACTGGCCACAACGATATGTCTTAAGCCTACCGAGGGGTTATTTATTATACAAGGAAGAAGAGGTCCATCGATGTCAAATCCATAAATTTTGAAAAGAGAGCTTAAGCCCAAACACTATCAAACGTTTTTGAAATATTAAGTGCTAACATTTTAGTTTCTTCTTTTAAAATTTACTCAGCGAGATTAACCATCAGAAAGGCGTAAAGTTTGGGCAGCACATGTCCAAAGATGTGTAGCCAGGTCAGAAGGGGTAAAACATTGCTTAAACCAATATAGAAATACTAAGCGTTTTTGGCGTCCTCAAGAATGTGGTCGTTTCAACGAAGATAGTTGAGTACTGACAGCTTTTTGGTTTCTTCGATGAAATTGCAAATTAGGAACAATGCCATAGGGAGTACATTTTGCTTCAACGATATTAAACAGCATTGACTTTCGGTAGAGTCGTCTTATAAAATTGAAGAGGAGATTCGGAAACAAGACGCAGGCAAACGGAACACCAACATTTATTTTGTGAAGATCAGACTTGAAACCGTCCAATACAATACGTATTGAACGACCCAAAAGGAAAATAAAAAAGAATAAGCGTTTCATTGATACTAAATGCATGCATTTTCGATTAGAGAGCTTGATGCCAAACTCTATCAAATGGGTTTAACATATCAAGCGCAATAATCTTATAAAGATCTGTTAAAGTCTTCGGTGAGATTTTCAATCAGATCAAAAGTGGTACAATTGCTGCGAAAGCCGTATTGGCGGTCATTAAGAAGCCTTTGGTCTTCTTGAGCTGATGGTTGAACAGCGACTCCATGACCTTCGAAAAAAGGAACTTAAATGGAACTGGTCGGTAAGGAAGGGCGGTATTTTTTAGGATCATGCTGTAGAAATGCTGTTTTCCATTTTTCAGGAAAGATTCCAGAACATTTGGAGAAATGGAAAAGCTTTCGCAATGGTTTTGCAAACGAGGAAATATACCTGTCCCATTTTTGTATATAATAGCGTTGCAATGGTTATTAATATACATACTTTCGTTAATTTTGATTTCTTTGGGGGAAGGGATAAAAGATTACCTTTTATAGGGACAGAATTGACCCTATTAATAAGGCTAGTATATAGTAAGTTAAATGAAAAAGCTTGCTCATGCTTTGAAGAACATTTATTCAGGACAGAGAAGTATACCGATATGTTTATATCGATTTCTTTTAAGAACTCTTGTAACTGCATGAGTTGGCATCAGCACATCGGACTTACAGTGCCGCACTTAAAGGACAATCAAGCTTTGAAAGTGCTAAACATAAAGGTCGTCCCCGGATTTGAGTCCTCGTGAATGCAACCCAGATTTTACGAAAAGTTAAAGTAAACCCCAAAATCACAACAACACAAATTGCTGCAGAAGTAAACCAAGACTTTGGAAAGAAAGTTCACAAATGCAAATGATTTCTTTAATCAGCCGGAAGAAGCGTTTCGAATATGCAATTGGATAGGAGCAAGATAAATAGTTTTTGGGATGAAGTACTCTTTTTTAATGTGGAGAAAGTCCAATACAGCATTAAAATAAAATGCACGACTGGATCGCACGAACTTGCTCTTATGTAAAAGTACTTTGGAATTTAAGATACATTTTATAAATATAAAACATGAATTTAAAATGAAACTGCCGTCTGATTTCTAGAAAAGTATGAATTCATGCAAACAAACTTTAAAAATCATTTTATTATTAAATAAATAAATTTTTTATATAAAAATTTCTTTAAAATTTTTCAAGAAAAAAACGTGGGATGCGAATTTTAAGTATTTAATAATATTGATTTTTGGAAATAATTTCAAAAAATAATCGTTCATAGGTTTTGAAGATTATTGATTTTTCAAAAAAAAATTTTTTTCAAAAAAAACCCAACAACTAATTTTTCGAATATTTTTATATACAATATTATTTTAAACTTAGGGGGTCTCCTGCTGAAATTTTTTGTTTAAGATTGTTAGAGCCGTTAATGAGAAAGTTGAAAATCAAAAAAACGGTTCTATGACAGGTACCGTTAATAACATTTTGCCCCAAATTTTTTTTTTACCAAAACGTAGTCCATATCCATAATATCACACCTAATTTTTTTTATCAAAATCGTTAGAGCCGTTTTCGAGATAAATAAGATTTTGCATTACGGGTGTATGGGGGGTACCGTTAGTTTTAGAGCTAAAAAAAAAATTTCAATTTCCCCTCTAGGGAATCACCGAAGACCCATAACTACCGAGTTTGAAGAAAATAGGTCCAGTGGCTTAGGCTCTAGATCGAGGTACAGACATACAGACAGACAGACAGACAGACAGACAGACAGACAGACGGAATTGTCGGACCCACTTTATTCGTCTTCGCTATCATCGTAATGTCAACTTTGATCAAAATCTCGAGTTCGATTTTTTTTCCAAATGCAGAACTTGCCCTATAGTACCTATATCGCAAGTAAAAATAAACCTGGCACCTGAAGTAAAACACTGGCTGCCGAGTGATCGTGTAGGGATGCATGTCTGCTGCAGGTGTGGGTGAACTGGTTTTCATCAACGGCATTATGGATAAACGGATTTTTAGGGATATTTAAAAGAAAATCTGAGAAAAAGTGCCGAAAATTCGAACTTATCAAGTTTATTAATATACCGACCCAAAAAATACGTCTCATGACGTCCGTATATGTTTAGCATATAACACTCTGCATGTCCCTCCACACCCACTACAATCTCCGAACCGCAATCCAATCTAGTATTTGTGGGAAGAATTGGATAGACGGGTGAAAGAGAGGGCAATCTCTAATAAAAATGAACTAAGACAGGCGTTGTTGGAATAATGGCAAAACATTGGATAGGAAACGACCAAAACTTTGGTACATTCCATGCCTAGAACATTTAGAGGCCGTTATAAAACAAAATGGCTTGCCTAAAAAAGTTAATTTTTGCTGTACCATTCATTGTTCTCGACTTGAGTTGAAGTGTGCCAATAATTTTGTGCGATAAAATAAGACGGTTCTTTGTTAAAATTTTGTTTCTTTAAATCTGGTAAAATATTACTGAACAAAATGGCTTGCATTTGATAGTAAGTAAATGCACCTACCAAAGGGGAAACATAATTGAACGAAACAAAATGTTTGTAAGGCTTGAAAACAGGCATTAAGTGTAATAAGCTTGGTGTGCCATTAATTAAGTGCGGCACTGTATGCAGAGGGTGTCAAGACGAAGAGTTCTCATCTCACTTCCTTTGTGAATGCCCCAGCTTAGCCAGAACTAGAAAATATGCCCTCAGAGAATATTTGTTCGACGAACTGGGCGACGTCTCGATTTTGCCACTAAAAAGCATCCTTAACTTCTTTCAGAGATCAAGACGGTTTAGGGACGCACGCCCATACCTAATACTTCTACTAAATCTTTCCTCTTACCCTTCCCATCATTACGTTACCTGCACCCTGGGGACCACAATGGATCCATTGAAAGCAGAGTGAGGTTATACGGTATGCCGCATAATCAATCACCCCACTTAACCTAACCTAGCTGCATGAGCGCTAAAAAAGAATTTTTGCTCAAGTACCTAGTACGAGTATATCAAAAATCAACAGAAGTCAACAAAATCATTTCTAATCCGAATATAAGCAAAAGTAGATTAAAATTAAAGAATACAATATTGAGCTACAAAATAATATACTTGTTATTGCGCATTTTGAAGAAAATGTACGCAATGTGGGTGTAATAATAATTTTTCTGGTGGTCTGATCCGAAACATTATATGTACATGTTAGGTAGGTACTTTTTATGACAAATTAACCTTTGCATTCTAGTTTGTTCAAAACTTTATAGGTATTGCCTGTCATTATTTTTTCCTGCAAAAAATAAGCAGTATGTAAATAGACACATATAGGTTTAACCATGTATTTATAATTAAAAGAAATTAATTAAGCCAAAAATCATGTATACCTACATGTATTTTTTGAAAAAAAAAAAACAACATATTTTTCACTGTTAGAAATCGGAAAAAATCAAAAATATAAAATGAAAGTTTGAACAAATAGGTACCTACCTATTAAACCATTTAATTTATATGTAGGTACCTAAATCTAACCTAAAATATACGTTGGTATAGCTATCTATGATTGGCACTGCAAAAGTTCAAAGTAGCAACTCAACTTTAAGAAGGCATGTAGGTATATATTATGTACAAGTGATTTAAAAAAAATATTAAAATTAAAATATAGAAAGTGTAAATATCGAAGTCACTGGCTATTAAATAAGAAAAAAGAGGAAGGTATGAAGCAACTATACCTATATTAATGAATAATAAAAATTGATTTACGTTGATATTTTGACCAAAAGAGATTTGTCTGACATGTTTGAAAAGCATTTTACAACACCTTACCTCCTCCATTGATTGAAAGAATTTAAAACTTTTATGTTAGGAATTTTTAAGTAATTATTTAAGCAAAGGGTCTGCTATATTTTTTTATGGTACCTACTACCTATTCTGTGGAATTTTTATGAAATAAATGATGAAAAAGAAAAAGAAGAGGAACAATAAGTTGAAAAATTCCTGACTATGAGTAATTTTTGTCATCTCACTAGCTGTCCCTTTCTTTTTTGGCCTGTGAATTGTATATCTCTTTCATTCTTCATGCTTATGTAGTGGTTCACCAACGTATTACTCCATTTACACAATTATCCTATCCGTATACATGCTTTGTATAAACGTGCCGGCTGTGCAAATATGTACACTGCAGGTGAAATGAACTCCAAGTGAACATATCCCTACACTATCGGCTTTCACAGATGCATCGCATTTCGCATTTCATAGTATTGTGGCGGGTTCACCCTTCACATTCTCTCTTTCGCTCTCAATTTTAATCACTCTCTCACTTCACTAAGCCCATGTCTGCATGTGTGTATTTCGGAAAGTAGGTCCTCTCCGCGTAGCTCTGCTCTGCTCAACCTCTGCATCTGCAGCATATTACAGTTCAGCCAGCAAGCACCAGCACTAGAAGGCTTTCAACATTGGCGGGGTACAAAGAGGGGTGCTAAAGAGCTCAATGGGGAATTCATTTCGTGATGCAGAGAATTAAAATTGAACAAAAAAATAAGAAATAAAATTTGTTCAAATAGAACGAAAATCGTGAGGATGACCGATGATAGTCTTAGTAACTTGCAGTTAGAAATTTAGGGGATATTATTAAATTTAACTTCGGGTTTTAAGATCTAGAATATTTCGATGATTTCTAGATAATAAGTACGTACTACCTGCCACGTTATTCTCGATTTTTGTGTACTCAAAACATCTACAAAAAATCAGCCAACTATTGCAACATCAAAACTGATTCTACCTACCTATATATAAATGTGTGTTCATGTTAAACTTTTGGGTGGTGTTCGTTCTCATGTTTTACAAATTCATTTGTTTTTCCTTTTGAAGACAAGAGAAGAAAAAAAAACAAATAGGTAGGTACTGCCAATGGCAACTATTTAGTAGTTGAAATACCTAGGTACCTATAGTGATTTGTTTTGTAGGTAGGTATGTTAAGGACAAAAATTATAATTACATACCTACATTTACTGTTTCGTTTTCCTTTTAATTTTACTACAGTGCTAGACAAATCATATAAACACACGTCACACAAAAGCTAAAAATAGTTTGTCGGCGAAGCGACAAATACTGGTAGGTATTTACAGATCTTTATTTATTTCTTTTGATTAGAAATGCAAATATACATAGGTACATACATATGGGAAGTTGGCACATGTTTCCATCTGTACGGAAAACCAATGAGTGATTAGGCACTTATTCAAATTCATACGCATATGTGAACTGATTAATACATTTTTATGTATTTATTTTCCCGAAACAAGTTTATCTTTATGATGTGTGAATTCTTTTTATTAAGTCTAGGTATACATTCTTAACATCTGACTGTACGTGTTTCTAAATTTTGTGACACTTAGAGGAGATAAATCGAACAAAAAAATTATTTAACCAAATTCATAATAATCATAAATTAAAAAAAAATGTCTATCAATTTGAAATAATAATTATGAATCAATGATGATTGATGAGTAATCATTTATGTTGGCGATTTTGTTAAATTAAAACGTGAACCCCACATGATATCGTTTTACGTTAAACATTTTGTTGATAAAGTTTAACAAACACAGGTTTCATCCGATTCGAAATAGGTATACCTACATTACTTTTTGGTACAACTTAAAAGAATGTCGTTTCGGATGCGAAACTTCCATCATAACTCAATGTTACAAATAGTTAATAGTTTTAGACTGGCTTGTAGAAAAGTGCATTTAATTTCTGGAAATTCATTTGATGTTTTCTTGTTGATAAAAACTGCAAAGACGAAAGGCAGAAATAGTCTCTGCAATATCAGATATTAAGTCAATATATTTTAAAATTTTTCGCTTCGGAAACACCGAGGTTATTGCTTTCCACTGCGAATTAAACATGTGCTCTGTTACGTCAATTAACTGTTCCTCCCTAGTTGTCAAAAAAAAAGTGTTATACCTATTTCATTGGACGAAAAAAAACTCTATAAAGCTTACTATACTACTACTTCTATTCCATAGGAGAACGCCTACTATATGATTTTTTTAGGTACCAAACCAACAAACATTACTTGGCATAATGGTTAGTGCGTTGGACTCTCATGCAGAAGGTCTTGGGCCCTATTTTCAATTTTAGGTGTGTACTGCCTCTTGTGAGGTATCGACAAATCCTGTAAGAGTATCTTTTGTCATGAAAAGTGCTCCTCATTAGCCGTTTGGAATCGGCAGAAAATTGTAAGTCCCTCCATTCCTGCTAAGAAGCACAAATGAATGGTTGAGAGTTCTGTTACTAGGTTCTGGTTCTCTTCGAACTGCTGCACTACCAATTTTTTTTTAAACCAATTATTTAATTTACTTTTTAATCATCCCAGAATCATGAATATACTTTGATAATCTTTAGGTAGTTATTTAATGTTATAGGTAATGGTTAGTATGTTCTTGTAGTCGCAACGAAGGTCTGGCTTCGAATTCGAGTCCAGGCGACCATAAACATTTCTTAAATGGTAGGTAGGTACTACCTGTTGCCGAGAAGTTGAAAATCCTCCAAGAGTACCTATATCTGGTCATGAAGAAGTGCATCTAATCTAAACCATTTTGATTCAGTACAATATTGTAAGCGTTCTCCATTTGACTAACATAACAACATACACACCGGAATAGTTGAGGCCCAGTTCCCAACGAACTGTCACGCCAATAGGTTTTGTTTTCATAATTTTAAAAGCTTAAACTTAATTTATTTACGATTGTTAATACATAGTTTTGTTTTCATAAATGGTGAAACATATTATTATAAATTTTATATGAAATTTTATAATTCGATTCTAAATCGAAGATGATTTTCGGTAGGTAGGTACAGAGTTTCAACCATGATTGTATCGCAAAACATTGAATTTTATGTTTTGAAAAAAAAAAAAACTTCAATGTCTTTTATAGGTATATAATGAAAGCTCTATGTACATGTAGACAGATCGAATAAGCGGATAATTCCCTTAAAGGACACATTTTCGTTAAAAACTTGTTTTTCCAATTTCTCATACAAATTAGTTTTTCATATACGACGGAAACTCTCATAAACGGACGCCGAGACTTTTTCATGCTCATTTTAGGAGGAAAACCTCCCATACGCTGACACATACATTTTTAAAGGGATTGTTTCTTATCAAGAAATGAAACAGAAAAAAAAACCGAGTATAGTTTCTGTTTTATTAATACGTAAGCAATCCATAGAGAACCCCCCGATAACCGGACGCGAAGCTCTTGTTACCGTACAAAGCGAAGTTACGTTGAAAGTTTCTTAGGGGAATCCCCCCTAAATAAGTTTGTAAATAAGTTTGTGTAATTTTGAGGGTGTATGGTTCCCTTTTGTCAAAAACAAAAACTCTTATATTTATGTCTATAATTATGTTCACATTTAAAATTCAAAGTTCCAATAATGTTATAGAAACAAAAAAACTTTATTGTGAACAGGTCCGCTTTTGTTCGCCAACTCCATATTTTTTTCCAAATCAACCCAAATGGACTGACAAATTAAAACCAAGAAAGAATATTTAAAAAAATAAATGAATAACACTTTAATAAGGATTTTTTGGGCAAATCCGAAGGGTTACGATGATAAAACACTTTTTCATGATAAGAGTTGCTTTTATAGGATTTGTCAAAACCTCTAAGGTCTGTTTGCTGATACGAAACATTAATATTTAAAACATGTAGGCTAAACTTGAATAGGTAGGTTTTGTTTCAACAAATGGACCTTAATGGACAAAAAAAAACTAATTATTTCTTGCCCATGACAATTTGTAAACTTTTTCTTGTGAGTTAAAAATATTAGTAGTGCCCAGGGCATTTAATGTAGGTATTTAGAGTTCAAATAAGTATGTAAATTTTGTCTTGTTTGGAGTTTAATACAAACATTTACCCAATATCATACAAGTTATAGAAAATATGTTTTTGTACATTTGCTCTACTCTACATTAATATGATTTGCTTACAATTTGGGTCAGCTCTTCCTTCTAAAGAAGTCTGACCAGTGTTTCAAAGAAGTTATAAGGTGCAAGACTTTTTAGAGGAGCTTTAATATTAAAAAGACGTGTTTCCTTTTCGATCGCTTTATTCAAACTGTCCAACTCACAAAAGTTATAATAGCTATGTACATATGTATATACTTAAGAGAACATAATACATAAAGAAAGTTTTAACGGTTAAGTCATACGATTTTAGATGATAGAATGATAGATAATAGAAGTACTATATAACGTTTCTTATTTAACATTGAGAGTACATACATATATTGTACAGGGTGTTCATTAAATTAAATATAAATAAAAAGCACATTTGAAACATTTAAAATAAAAAGCTCTTACAACTCGATCTCCCTGACTAAAAATCGTCCTCGATTTACTATTTCTTTTCGGAATGTGAACAGCGTTCTTGAACTGTCTTATAAAACATAGTACATTAACAGAGTACTTAGGTAAATAGTAACGAAATTACTAAATTTTATAAATTTTCATGTAGTTATATGTATACATATTAAATCAGATTACATAAAACAAAGATCTTATTACAGAAATCAAATTGTACCTTTGAACTTACATAATTTAATATAAAAAGAAAATAATATTAATATGTGTAATGAGCTCTTACGCGGTAACATAAGGTTTCATATTCTCTGGAGAAGCTACGCCATTATAAGGAATACGAGAAATTTGTAAGTTTTCAATATCTTTTATCAAATATCTATCATTAGGAAGTGTTTTAATTATCTCGAAAGGACCTTTATACTTTGCTAAAAGTTTTTTATTTAGGCCAGGAGTAGTGACAACATTTTTAATCATAACATAATCCCCGACATTATATATATGTGGTTTCTTATGACGTTTATCAAAATAAAGTTTATTTGCCTCTTGACTTTTAACAGTTCTTTCATTTGCCTTCTGCCTCACGGATTCTAAGTTTCTCTGCTCTTCAGTAATTATATTTTGCTCTAGATACTCTCGGATTTTGTCGTTAACCACCCCTTTTTGGGCAACACCAAAGAGTAACACACTTGGACTAAAACCTGTACTTTTACTTTCGATGTTATTAAGAGCGAATTCAATTTTATTTAGATGTTTTGTCCAATCACCAGGTTCCATCTCGCTTTCCTTAGATAGCATTGGTGTTAAACTTCGGTTGATGCGCTCGACTTGTCCGTTGGACTGGGGTGAACTGGTAGCTATCTTAATATGCTGGATGCTATACTCCGTGCAGAAAACAGCGAAATCTTCAGATGTGAAGCAACTACCTCTATCCGAAATAATGCGTGACGGTTTACTATAAACTGAAAAATAATTTTCTAAGCATTTAATCACCTCATTTGTGCTAGTGCTTTTGACTGCGTATAATTTAGTAAATTTAGAGAAGCCATCGACAACTAAAAATATATGCCTTCTAGAGTTTCGAACAGCGGAAGGTAACGGCCCATAATGGTCAATATGAATCGTCTCAAAAGGTTTGTCTCCTTTGGGAATGTTATGCAAGACACCTTCCTTTTTGCCAGTTGGTGGGGAGAAGTGAATGCACTTTAAACAATTTTTTATAAAGTTTTTGATTTTCACCTTCATACAAGGAAACCAGTAGGTTTTTTTCAAAAAATTGTAACACTTTTCTACACCAACATGACATAGGGCATCGTGATGCGTTTGGATAACATCTCTCTCCATCTGAGAAGGAACATAAAAATATACTTTATCGTTTATCTTTCGATATACTAGCCCATTAAGTAATTCATAGGAAGAGCTTTCTCTTTTTTCCAACATTTCTACCAAACGCCTTATCGTTGGATCTCTTTGTTGGGATGCAGCAAGTGCATGCTCAAAAGAATCAGGCTCGATGATGAGAATGTTGTGAGATCGGCTTAGAGCATCAACGTGCTTCATTCTGTTGCCATCCCTATGCTCTATTGTGTAATCATAATCTTGGAGCTCAAGAGCCCAACGAGAGATTCTCGGATTGAGTATTTTCTTATTAAGGGTTAGAGTCAGTGATTTGCAGTCTGTTATTATTTTGAAGTGTATACCAGTAAGGTAAATTCTAAATCTTCTGAGGGCGTATACAATAGCCAAAGTTTCCAACTCATAAGAGTGGTATTTTGATTCTGGAGTTGTAGCACGTTTCGAATAAAAGAATATTGGGTGGAGTAGTTTATCATCTTGGCGTTGCAGTAAAACTGCCCCAAACCCTAGACTGCTAGCATCACAGTGTAACTCTGTTTCTGCTGTGGCGTTATAAATGCTTAGTATCGGAGCATTCAGCAATTTTTGCTTAAGTGCCTGAAAAACCAAGAGTTCTTTTTCACCAAAAATGAACGGTACATCGTTTTTTAAAAGATCATACAATGGTTTCGAAAAAATCGAAAAATCCTGTATGAACTTCCGAAAATAGGAACACAAACCTAAGAAAGAATGCAGGCATTTAGCATTTGTAGGTGTCGGAAAGTCAGAAACCGCTTTCAAGCCATCGGTATTTGGGCCTATTCCGTCAGCAGATACTTCATAGCCCAAGTATTTTATTTTTTCAAATACAAACAAACACTTATCGACACGTAGTTGCAAATTATTTTTTAAAACCTTATTCATAACTTCTCTCAAAATTTCAAAATGTTCATCTTTTGTTTCCGTGGCAATAAGTAAATCATCGATGTAAACTAACAGTTTACCACAATTTATAAGATCTTTGAAAATTGAACCAATGTATCGCTGAAAGACAGAAGGCGCGTTCTTAAGCCCGAATGGCATTCTTAGGTACTCAAATTGACCTAATGGTGTTATGAACGATGTGTACTTCACCGATTCCTTCGACATCTTCACATGGTGAAACGCACTTTTCAAATCTAAGAGTGAAAAGAACCTTTTTCCACGGAGTCTGTCTAAGTGGTCTTCAATCAAAGGAATCGGGAAATTGTCCTTCAACGTCACTTTGTTCAATTGACGAAAGTCTATACAAAGCCTTAATTCACCCGTTTTCTTTTTGGCCAACACAATTGGTGATGCAAACGGTGAGTTACTCTCACGAATTATTTTCTTCTTAACTAAATCATCCAAAATTGTTTGCAGTTGCAACTTATGGGCATATGGCAAACGCCTTGGAGTGCAATTGAAAACACTGTTAGGGTCAATTAGCGTTATTTTCATTTCAAAATCTAATGTATCATCTAAAAAAATATCGTTTTTTTCAATACTCCCGGCCACTAAATTTTTTACTTTCGTTTTCTCTTCATAGCTTAAGTTCTCATTAATGTTTAAAAAAACGGTTTCATCGCGATCATCACACATATCGATATTTAACATTTCACAAACTTTTTCATCAAATTCTTTTTCTTTAAAATTATCTTTAATATCATTTTTATCTTCTAGTCTAAGTGTTATATTATTTTTTTGCAAAAATTCTCTTCCTAAAACTATAATATTCTTCATGCTATCATCTTTAACTACATGCAAACAAATATCAACATAATCATCATATAATTTAATCTTGCAAAACACCTTACCGAATATGATAAGCTTACTATTGTTAATACCCACAAAGTTGTTAGTTGAATGGTCTAGAGGTGTCATCAGGAAAGATGGAATGTAACGTTGCTGGACAAAGTTGATAGGACTTCCAGTATCGATCATCGTTATCGCGTTCATCTTGAAATTGACAGCTCCACTCTCGTTGTTCAGGAAAGCGTATTCGAATAATCCTTGAAAATTATTCAAAAATGAAGACGTCTGGCTCTCGTTTTCGGGTTCCGTACTCTGGAGCGCCAAAACTGAAGTAGATCGTGGACAGTTTTTGGCGACGTGTTCCTTTTGTCCACATATAAAGCAAGAACCTTTCTCTCGCCGCGGCTTTGGACAATTGGTGGAAATGTGCCCTTTTTCATTACAATTGAAACACTTGATAGCAAAGTTCGGTTTTGCTGCAGGCTTTGACTGTGACACTGGCAGGGCTCTTACATAATTTGATGTTGACGGCTGTATCTCTAACTTGATTTTTTCATATTTTCTTAAAGTGTTCTTCAACTCCGAAATACTGTTGGCCGTTAGCAAAATTTGCTTGTTGTACATGGAGTCGGGAATACCCTTGATTATATATTGTATGACATCCTGCTCCTCAATGTCGGATGCCGAAGCTATTTCTTGCATTGTAAGCACGTACTGCTGAAAGTTTTCTTCTTTGCGTTTCTTCCGACTTCGTAAAGCGTTGTGAACATCCGTTGCGGTTGTGTATTGGCAAAACTCAATCAATAAAGCTGCCTTTAACTCACACCAAGACCGGCATGATGTTGTTCTCAAGAATAATTTGGCTGTTCCTCTCAGTAGCCTTTTCGCATAAATGAAGCATTCGGATTCATTCAAATTATATATAAGTTTTGAATCATCAAAGCTTCTGATCCATCTTGCAATTGGATAACTGTCGTCTCCGGAAAACGTTTGCATAGACTCTTCAATATCACGAAAAGAGTATGAAGATCTGGTTTCATCAACCGGTTTATTTAATTCTGCCAACCTCTTCTGCAGCGAAATTATTTCTTCCTTTCGTCGTATCGATTCACGCAAGTTCTCTAGCTGCTGTACTTCTGTTGTCTCTTCCTCATCGGCGTCGGCATTATCGTCGTCTACTTCAATGCCACCCAGAACATTAGGAGGAAACAACTCTTCCATTCGATTTTCATTAGCCGCAATACCTTCTTGTAATCTTATCCTTAATGCTGCTTTTACTCCATTTGTGGGCAAACCCAGATCACTCAATTTGTCCTTAAGACCTTGCACTGTTGCGACTTGCAAAAACTCCTCCGCACGTGCAACAGCCATTTCAAAAAAAATTAATTCACACCACGCAATAAATTAATAAGTTAAATTAAATTTCATAAACTTCAACGTAAATTGAATCAAGTACTTCTAAAATAAAATGCGTGAGGATAAAATCCGACTTCTGAATAATTATAAGGTGCAAGACTTTTTAGAGGAGCTTTAATATTAAAAAGACGTGTTTCCTTTTCGATCGCTTTATTCAAACTGTCCAACTCACAAAAGTTATAATAGCTATGTACATATGTATATACTTAAGAGAACATAATACATAAAGAAAGTTTTAACGGTTAAGTCATACGATTTTAGATGATAGAATGATAGATAATAGAAGTACTATATAACGTTTCTTATTTAACATTGAGAGTACATACATATATTGTACAGGGTGTTCATTAAATTAAATATAAATAAAAAGCACATTTGAAACATTTAAAATAAAAAGCTCTTACAAAGTGTTTATTTTTTTCATCAGCTAATACGTTCTGCTCCTAGCTACTCTTTTCCAATATATTTTGGATATGGTAATGCAATCATTCAGACCACTGATCTTTAGAGAAATTACTCTTCAAATAGAGTCTGTGTTACAAAGATTATCTTGAGTATTTTTTTTTAAAGAAACTGATATCCAATTTTGCCAAATACCTAAACATGACTCATAAATACTTAGGATGAAGTTGCACGTATAAGATACCAATATTTTTTAGCATTTATGTAAAAGAATTTACATATTTACACAAAACACAATTGACCTGGAATTGTTTTGCATGCGAAAAGGTATAGTGGTGAATTCGAAAGTTTTTTCTACGCAAATAATTTAAAATTCTAAACCTCCTGCATTATTAGCTGCTTCTACGGTTTTGTAGGCTTAATATCTTCTAAAACAATTAATATTTTGATATAAAGCCTATACCATAGGTAGGTTCTTGCTGTTTCATATAAACAAAAAACACAGTAAACTTATTCCCTTTGACGACAACACTGATAAATAGGTACTAGCGTTTTACTATGTATTCGACGTTAATGTTTTATTGTTTGTTTATAGCGTTTGAAGCAGAACGTGTATTAAAATAACTACGCATCAGTCTTAGTTCTGTTGTAAGCTCTAAAGTAAGATCTGGAAGATACTCGTATGTGATAATCTCAATCAGTAAATGTACTGTAGTGAAATATATAAAAATTAAAACCACACAAGGTAATTGTATGATGTGACATCCATCAAAAGAAATTCGTGCCTTTTAGTACTCCTTAGCGTAAGAGTTAAAGTCACCTCAGGTTTCTAAATTCTATTCCTAGCCGCTACCTACTAGGTACAATTCTTTGTCTTGGTACTTTGAGGCTGAAGCCCATAATGATCAATTAGGTTTTCTGCACTTTTTTTCATGGAACATAAAGGAAGGAATGAAGAAACTGATAAATAACACCTAAACATACTTCAGAAAAATCACATTTATCTAAATTTGTATTGTTTTGAACAAATTCACCAAGACAAAAATTGCATTAATACAATTACAATTGCTAAAAATCAAAACAGTTTTATGCTGTATTAGTCAAGAAAGATTCGTGATCTTCTGAAATATTAAGCCAATCGTTAAGATTCCTCAAAAATTTTCCATGGGAGAAATCTTGTAGAAATCCCGTTCAAATTTCTAAGGATGTACCTACAAACAATGATGATGATGCTTGGCTAATTCAGTCAGGTTACGTTTTGGGATCTCAAAGATCTCTGAAATATAACAATTTTACGTTTCTTCTAAGAAGTTTTGATAAAATTAAAAATAAAACTCCTTTTGTTCCATAAAATCATCTCCTCTCCTAAACCTCTACCCTACCTACCACTGCTGAAGAAAAAATAATTAAAAAAAGAAAAACAACCAAAATACACAATGACTCAGAAGATGAGTAGGTAAACGAAACACCTGGAAATAATTAAAATTATAATTAATTATAAAATAAATTTGTTTTGTTTACCTCTGAGACAGACTCTTCGTCGGATTCAGACAAATCTGTGCCTCTAGCTTCAGTTGGTTGAGCAAATACTTCAGTATCCGTATCCGAATTTTCAGGAGTGATAATGTTAATATTTTGCAAAGCAGATGATATTGCATTAACAATTCCAACAGATGGAGAGGATAACGAAGAGTTCGATGATATTGAAGATGATGCTGAACATGATAAATTCGGGGGCTGAACTGATGATGAGGATGTAGTTTGTTGTTGGGTGACTAAGGTCGAAGTAGCTGCAGCTAATGATGCTGCTGCTGCAGCAGCTGGAACTGGTGCTATATTACTATCTCCTCCAGATTTTGTTGGGGCTGCTGCTGCTGTTGCACTCTCGACATCGTCGCCACCAACACCAATACTTACGCAACCTCCACAAATGTCCGTCGACGTTTGTTGGTGTTGCTGCTTAGGTAGAGGTGGTGGTGGCGGTTGGTGGTGTTGCTGTTGTTGTTGTTGTTGTTGGTCAGGCTGGTGGTGTTTCTGCTGTCGATTAGTTGTGGATTTCTTACTACTTCCTACCAAATTAATGTTAGTTTTCGTTGAAGAAAGGATCGACATCGAAGAAGCAGGTGATGTTGAAGTTGATGATGTTATAGTAGGTGAGGATGCAGCGGCGCTAGGATCATTCCCAGCAGCAGCTACGGCAGCCATTATAGTCAGGGAAGACGATGACGATGTAATCGCCGTCGTCGTCGCCAATTTGTAGTTGGACACATTTTTGCCATTTGCATTTGCACCACCACTTTTATTTATATTATTACTACTACATATACCGGTACTATTTCCACTACCGCCACCAACCATACTTACACTACTGCCATTACCATTACCACTACTAAAGCTGCCAACTGTTCCTGGCGGCGTAGCCGTAGTGCAGGTTGTAGTTGCCGTTGCGGGTATAATAGTGGTGTTCGTGTTAATACTACTACTAACACAACTATCACTATTTTTTTGATTTTTCAAATAATTTTTGTTGAAATTTTTATTGTTTTGTTGATTATTATTGTTGCTATTATTATTACTGTTAATTGAAGTTGAAGTCGAAGTGCTGCTACCACTGGCACCACCAACGACAGAATTTTTACACGACTTTTTCGTCATTCTTTCGATTGTGTTGTTCTTCTTTTTCGATAACAACGACGAGGATGACGATTTTTTATTTGACTTTGTCGTCACCGTTGTTGGCGCAGTTAACGCTGTTGTTGTTGTTGTTGCTGTTGGTACTGCTGCTGAAGGTGTTGGTGAATTGTCGCCAATGACAGGGATAGATGTATTAGTTGTTGTAGAATTACCACCACTACACACATTTAAATCGGTTTTTTTATCAGATTCATTATTCATTTTTTTTCTCTTTCTCTCTTTTTCTCTGCTTTTTTTCTATAAATCTATTTCACTTTTTTCACTTTATTTTTTTTTTCGATTTTATTTGAATTTTTTTTAATTCTTTCAGTTCAATCAATCAAGGAAAAAACAGAAATTTAATAAATTTGTATTTATTTTAATTAAGAAAAGCCTGTAAAAATAAAATCACACATTTTTGGTTACGAATAGAAATAAATAGGAATTATACGTTGTTATCCAATATATTCCCCTTCATTTCACAATTCGTCGCGAAAATGATGCAAAAAAAAAGTAATATTTTGAAAGAAAATCATTAAATTCGAATGAAAAGTCGTTTTTTCTTCTTAAATCTTCTCTTGATTTCCTTTTCAACTTTTTTCTAATCGACTGTGTAGCTCGACAACGACGACGAGGAGGAGCACTTCTTTTTTTTACAACACACATTCACACAAACTTATATAGACAGCTTACGAGAGAAGAATGATAGAAGAAAAAAATGTAAGGGAAAATTTTTAATTTTTCAATTTCAATTTTAGAACATTTTCGGATGGCGTATCGAATTGAAAATACGATAAATGAATTTAAAAACTTTTAGTTAATATTTTTTTTGTATTTTCATGTAATTACCGATTAAATAAAACCGTAATATTTATTAAAATTTATTACAGCGACTTCGTGTCCGTCATTTTTTACTCGAGTCAGGTTCGCCATCATGTATTTTTTCCCGGATGCATATTGGGCTGATGCAGCATCACTATGCGGTTAATAGATGAAACAACTGCTGGCAAATTCTAGTAATTTATTGGCATTTTCGACCTGGAGTTGACTAGATGAAGTAAATGACAGGGTGATGATAAAGATGGTTTTATACTTTGAAATTTGTTTATGATGGATTTAAAAAACATAATTTTTGTTTAAAAGGACGTATGTAAGACGATATTAATAGCAATTTACAGCCCGATTCTCCCCCTTGTGAGGAGTCACAAGTCACAAGCTCTTGTGACTATTCCTTGTGAGAATTGTTTTGATTCGATAACATTTTGGTATTCTCCCCCTAATCGTCACAAGAAAACTCACAACGAAACTCACCACAGCATGGTCAGATTTTTAAGTGTCATTATTTGAACAGATGATTATTCAAAACGAAGAAATTACTTTATAAATTTATTGTTTTGGAGAGCGAATGGATCATTTGTATCTCTCAAAGTTTTTAAAAGCCGTCGGCGCTGCAAACTTCTTGATACGATTAGTTTCTTAACAAATTTTTGTTTGTGTAAAAATGTTACTTTTCATTTTCGTGGGAAAGATAAGCAATAAAATTCACTAGAAGATGTAAAAATGTTACTTTTCATTTTCGTGGGAAAGATAAGCAATAATATTCACTAGAACATCGCCCACTTCCATTTTTGTGTACTCACAATTATTCACAAATCTAGAAAAATTTTTTACAAAATATACTAGGTGTGTTTTTTTTGCAAGTCCATATAGAATTGTAAAAAAAAACGACATCGGGATTTAGGAGCTTTTTTTCCACATAGCTGGAAGCACTGTGTACGCTATGACATTTGTCAGCTTATTGACGACTAGCATCAACCAATCCAAAAATTCACTTTTGACGTCTCTGAGCAAATTATCGATAACATATAGATAATACTATTTTGGCATCACCATTTTTATCGGGTCTTAGATTAACTCTCGATAATTATCTGGTCTAAGCTAACTCTGTATAGATTTAAGTAGTTGTTGCATTTGCATGTAAAGCGCTTAGTCCCGATGTCGTTTTTTTTTACAATTCTATATGGACTTGCAAAAAAAACACACCTACTGAATGTCAATCCAAGAAACTTTAAAAATGTATGAGTTGTGACCTGCTCTGAAGGGGATCACAGTTTCGATTGTTTTTGTGACTCTCACAAGTTGTGACTGAGCAGCAGAATTCGAAAAAGTCACAAAATCAATTTCACCTCTTCTTGTGACTTGTGAGGCATCACTGACTTTGGGGAGAATCGGGCTGTTATTGTCTGGATGGGCATTTAACTTCTGACAATTTCAATTGCCAAATGTCAGCAGCAACGACAATGGCATATTTATTTCATTTTCAAATTAGAATTTGAAAAATCAAAATGCCGAATGAAAAATCACGATGCCGATCTGCATCCCACCGCGAGCGCACGCGCGGGAGAGTAGGAAGCAATAGACATTGCATCGTAGTGTTGTTTTTCTAGTTTAAAAATAGTAATACAAAAAAAAATACAAAACAAACTCAATAAATAAAATAACCTAAATAAAAAATAAAAAATAGCGCGCCGCGCCGTGTCTAATCAATAAAATCAAAAAAATAGTTCACCATAAAAAAAAAATTAAATATCCCCATAAAAAAAGAAAAAAAACATCAATACAGTGCAGTGACAGTGCAGTTTCATCTGTGCTCCTCTCCTCTTCCTCTCTCTCCATGTTCTAACTCCGCTCTCAGTTGCTTTGTATAGCCACTGCATACATTGTATGGTAAACACCATACAGTGTGGCATTTGACTATATATAGCAATATTGGATAGATTGCGGTTGTTGATTTTGGTTGTACAGGAGCGGATCAATGTGATTTTCCATTTAGGCATAACACTAATGGTAAATTGCAAATGTGAAGTTTCTGTTGCCCAAAATTAATTACCAGCATAGATTATTGTCTAGTTTTGGTTTTTATTTGTGTTTGTGTATTGTGATGGCTGGTAAGTTTTGTGTCCAGTATTGTAACATTCGGGGGCTCCGAAAGAATTTCTGTGCTGTGTACGTTCACTCTGTTTTAAACAGGCCAGCTATATTGGCGCTAAGTGAAACCCAGGTTGGTGAAAACACCGATCATACGGAGTTTAACCTACATGGGTATAGTTTAGTGCCTTTATTCTTTTCTCATCATGGTCTTGCCGTATACGTACGTAATGATGTTGCCTATCAGCTTCTACCACAGTATGGTCCCTGTACAAATACAAATTTTAATTATATGTGGTTCAAATTCACTGTTCAAAGGCGCATCATTCATACATGTTTTATTTATCGCAGTCCAAGTTTGGATAGTAATTCGACTTCTAATGAATTCGATGCCCTATCCGACTCTATCCAGAGAATTGTTTCCCATTTTCCGCACAGTGAGATCGTTGTTACGGGCGATTTCAATGTACACAATTCTTCGTGGCTGCGCTATTCTGGTCAGACAACACCCGAAGGAAGGTATGTCGAGATTTTTGCTGAGTTAAACAATCTGACCCAGCTTATTGACGAGCCAACTCGGATTCCTGACGTTGCAGGTCAAACGGCTAACACTCTAGACTTGTTCCTTACCTCAAACCCTGATAAATACACCATAAGTGTCTTATCGCCTCTAGGCACATCAGACCATTGTGTCTTATCTGCGAATTTCTCGTGTCAACAATCCCCAGTTAAAGAAAAAAACCCTGTAAGAACCGTTTGGCTTTACGAGAAAGCCAACTGGAACGGTCTCAACGATTTCTTCGGGAAATTTAACTGGTCGCTATGCTTCCTCGGTAGCGATGTAGATTCCAGTGCAGATATGGTCTCAAATCTGATTCTCTACGGTATGAGAAATTTTATTCCTAATAGGACAAAATCTATCAAACCGAAAGAAAACTCCTGGTTTGATTCGAGCTGTAAAGAGGCTATCAAGGTAAAAGAAGTAAGTTTCCGTTGTTTTAAAGCCAATCCCACTGAGGAAAACCGGAATAAGTACAAACAAGCTAGAAAGACCTGTAACATTCATATCCGACGAACTAAATTTTTACATGATCAAAAATTACGGCAAAAAATACTATTATGTCCCAAAGGTAGTAAAAATTTTTGGTCATTTGTAAAAAACATACGAAACACTACGTCATCTTCAGTTCCAACGCTCGTCTTCAATGACATTCCTGTTGTAAGTTCGATAGATAAAGCCAATTTGCTTGCAGCACAGTTTGCTGTTAATTCGACGCTTCCAGGTAGTGACATGACTCCTCCTGTACTTGAGAGCGTAAACGATTATATGGGACGGATCTTCTTTCGCACTCGTGCAGTTGCTAGAGTACTAAAAGATCTTGACATTCACAAATCCGCTGGCCCGGATAGTATCCCTGCTATTGTTCTGAAGAGGTGTTCTTCAACGCTGGCAAAACCTCTGCGTAAGCTTTTCCATCTGTCCTACTCTTCAGGTCTCTTTCCGAGTAGATGGAAAACAGCATTTGTCCAGCCAGTCCCTAAAAAAGGCGAATCCTCCTCCCCCTCTAACTATCGGCCAATTGCACTTACGTCCCTTCTTTCCAAGGTCATGGAAACGCTGATCAATTTTCAGCTTAAGAAATATCTTGAAGAACCCTTAATGACCGGCAGTATGGCTTTCGTAGCAATAGATCCACTGGTGATCTGATGGTATATCTCACCGAAGAGTGGAACAAATCTTTACATCGTTTTGGAGAAAGTAAGATTATTGCACTTGATATTTCAAAGGCATTTGATAGAGTTTGGCATCAAGCTCTCTTATCGAAAATGCGTGCATTTGGTATCGACGAATCTCTTCTTCGTTGGATTAGAAATTACCTTTCGGACCGTTCTCTTCAAGTAGTATTGGACGGTTTCAAATCTGATATCCACAAAATAAACGCTGGTGTGCCACAGGGCTCCGTTTTGTCTCCGACACTCTTCCTTATATTCATAAATGATCTTTTGTCTGAAACTTCTAATCCACTTAATTGTTTCGCTGACGACAGTACCCTCAGCTTTTCATATTCGTTTTTAGATTCACATCCTTGTTCTTCGGATGTGGACTTCCAACGGCAGCGTATGATAAGCTCATTAAATTCTGATCTTGACAGCATTGTCCAATGGGGAATCAAAAACCGTGTAGAATTTAATGCTTCAAAAACTCAATGCTGTTTACTGTCGTTAAAGCGCAACCCTCCCCCAATGCCACTTTCTATGAACGGCACTTGCATCGAGGAGACTGATCAGCTTTCAGTTCTAGGTATGTACATCACAGACCATCTTCTGTGGAGTGATCACATATTTGACGTTGCCAAAAACGCTGCTAAGTGTTTAGGTTTTCTCCGTCGATGCAAGAAGTATTTTACCCCTTCTGATCTGGTTGTTATATATAAAGCCTTTATTCTTCCGAAGCTCGAGTACAATTCCCATATATGGGCAGGTGCTCCTAAAACCCACTTGAGTCTCTTGGACAGAATTCAAAAGAGAGCTATAAAAATGATAGGCGACCGTTGTCTTACTGAAACACTTGTATCTCTCGAGCACCGCCGCAATGTTTCATGTCTAACATTATTTTACCGCTATTTCCACAAACAGTGCTCTAGTGAAATAGCCAGATGCATTCCTCCCCTTAAACAATTCAACCGTAATACCCGAACTTCTAGGAATGTCCATCAGTTTACCCTTGAGCCCAACTTCGGACGTACTGTCAAATACAGAGATTCTTTTTTTAGTCGCACTACACGAATGTGGAATGCTTTACCTGGCTCAGTATTTCCCAGTCATTTCAATGTGCAGACATTCAAAACCAATGTGCATCGGTATCTCCTTTCTAATCCTATCCTAATTTGTGTATTTAACATTATAAGGGTAGTCATAACCCCTTGAGTGCGCGTATAATATAAAAAAAAAAAAAAAAAATGTTTTGTAATCGAATTTGCAAATTTTAAACAATAACACCCATATTAATAAAGATGGTTTAGTGGAGGTTTATCGTTAAGTCCTGGACTAAGTGGGAAATTTCATTAATAAAACAAATTTTCTGCTAAGTGACGTTTACTAACTATGATTAAGCTAAACCGACGTAGGTAGCTTAGCGAAGGAATAAGAAATAAAATTGTCAAACTTGTTTTGTTTTATCAAAAAAATTAAACCAAAGTGCGAAGTGCGTGTCTTCACGATTTGTCAATTCATTTTGCTTTGAAAGCCAAGCAGTTTAACATGTTTTTAATTTTGCTTCCTTATCTTTTTACCCTCCGTACATAGGCAGTATTGTAAAATAATCTTCAACAGTGGTTATGTTCTTTACTAAAGAATAAAATAAACAGCCTTTTTGATTATGAAAATATTTAATAATAATAATTTAATGAAACATATTTCAATGTGATAATTTTCTTATCACTATAATTGATAACAAGTGATCAAACTTAAAGTGTTTGAATGTTAAATATTTCAACACTCCTCCTCGTTCAAACCTTTAAATAATCTTACAATTTGTTCTCAATTTTATGTGTCTGGCTGGTGGCAAGGGTTTCGTGAAAATATCCGCGATCATTTCTTCTGTTGGACAAAACTTGCAGGTGATACGGTTTTTATCAATGTGATCCTTTACAAAATGGAATTTTGTATCTATATGTTTTGTGCGATTACTAAATTTTTCTTCTTTGATGATTTTCAAGCAGCTTTGATTGTCCTCGAATATGGTCGTCGGATTTTGAACTCCCTCGTGCATGTCTTCTAATAATCTTTGAAGCCAAATCGCTTCTTGGCATGTATCAGATAAGGCGATTAATTCCGCTTCAGTTGATGACAATGATACACACGTTTGCTTTCTGCACGCCCAATTAATAATTCCTCCATTTAAAAAGAAAACGTAGCCGCTGTTTGATTTCCGTGTCTGTTTATCTTCTGCCTAATGTGCATCCGAATATCCAGTCAGTTCCTTGCTGTCGCCATCGTTGTCACTTAGCTTCAACTTCAGTTTTGAAGTTCATTTTAAATACTTAACCACGCGTTTGAGTTGCTCCCAATCTTCTTGATTTGGACTCGAAGTTTTCTGAGCTAATATGTTCACACTTGCTGTTACGTCCGGTCTGGTATTTATTGAAATGTACAAAAGACATCCCAATAGTTTTTGATAATTAGTGTTACTGATCATTGTGTTTGCATCCAAAGATGATTTGTAGTATCCTATTTCCATTGGTGTATTTGGTTCTTTTGCATCTTGTAGTCCGAACATCTTAGCAACTTGATGAATATATTTCGATTGACACAGTTCGAAATTTCCTTGTTTGTCTCTTGTTACTTCTATTCCAAGGTAATGTTTTATTTCCCCAAGGTCTTCCATTTCAAATTTAGCTTGCATTATGTCCTCTATGGTTTTCACATCTTTTTTATTTTTGCAGGCAACCACGACATCATCAACATAGATAAGTACATAACACCAATTACCTTCAATTTTTCTGGAATACAAGCACGGGTCTGCCTTCCCTTGAACGAATCCACAGTCGATCAAAGTCACTCTTACTTTTTCATTCCAAGTCCTAGCAGCTTGTTTGAGCCCATAGATACTTTTCTTGAGCAGGCATACTTTTCATGTAAATAGTTTCCTCCAAAGTTCCATTGAGAAAAGCTGCTTTGGCATCCAAATGATGAACGATTAATCCTATTTTTCCTGCAACAGAGAGCAAAGTTCTCAGGGTAGATTGACGAACAACTGGTGCAAAAACTTCGTTAAAATCTATCCCAAATTTTTGTGAAAATCCTTGGGCTACAAGTCTTGCTTTATATTTTTTGATATTTCCTTTTTCGTCCTTTTTTACTTTGAATACCCATTTACTTCCAATGGCTTGTCTTTTTTCTGGTAGATCAGATAGTTCCCATGTATTGTTATTTTTAAGTGTCTCCATTTCCTCTTGCATTGCTGATATCCATTTGGTTTTGTCTTTACAGGACATTGCCTCTTCGAAGTTTTTGGGCTCTTGAGTTTCTTCAACAGTAAAATTTATTTCGTGGATCAATTTTTTAGGGGGTTTTCCTTTAGTTGTCCTTGTTGAGACACTCTTAAGTAATGGGATTTGTTCTTCGTTATCTTCTAATATGTCTGCGTCTTCTGTACATGTGACAATATCGTTTTCTGTTTGATCTCTTTGTTGATTTCGCATATTTTTCCTTACGTGAGATTTTAAATCTACTTCAATATCTTTAGTCCTTTCAATTTTATTCACAAATCTGACGTCACGACTTATTTCTAGTTTGCATGCTACTGCATCATAACATCGAAAAGCTTTTGAATTGGTATCATATCCGAGAAAAATCATTTCCTTTCCTGTCTGGTCAAGTTTCTTCCTCTTTTCTGCAGGCACGTGGACAAAACATTTGCTTCCAAAAACATGAACATTTTCAAACGTTGCTCTGCTTCCGCTCCACTGCTCGTACGGTATTGAATTTGTCGATCTTGTTATACTACGATTTTGAAGGAAGACTGCCGTTGACACTGCTTCACCCCAAAAAGAATTTGGGAGTCCAGCGTCAATTAACATGCAGCGAGCCATTTCCATAATTGTCCGATTTTTTCTTTCAGCAACTCCGTTTTGTTGAGGCGAATACGCAGCTGTTAGTTGAGTTGTGATTCCTTCTGCTTTTAGATATTCCTTGATCTGATTTCCTGTGTATTCTCCTCCTCGATCCGAACGTAGAATTTTCGGTTTCTTTTCAAATAATGTTTTTGTCATCTCAACAAATCCTTTTATAGATTTTTCTACTTCGTTTTTATGGGTCAATAATTTTATTACAGTGAACCGCGAAAAATCATCTATAAATGTTAAGATGTACCTTTTTCCACTAGGAGTAGCCGTTTGCATAGGTCCACAAACATCTGAATGCACAAGGTCTAACAAAGCTCGTGTTCTACTTTGGGATTCCTTTGGAAATGGTTGCCTTGTCATTTTTCCTTTTGTACACGTATCACACAACTCTATAATACCACATTCCGTAATCTTAATGCCATCTACAAGATTTTTTTTAGCCATCTTTCGGATCGCTTCAGGATCCCTATGGCCTAAAGCTTTATGCCAGCTATGAATGCAATTTGCATTATGTGCCAATTCAACACTCTTGACCTTATCTGGTGTCCGCAGCTCGTACAAATTATGTATTCGGTCTACTACTGCCATGTTAACGTTATTCTTGGATATAACGCAGTTATTTTTCTTGAATATTATTTCAAACCCATTGTCGGCTAATTTCCCAATCGACAAAACGTTACCAACAAGTTGTGGTGCAAATAAAACCTCATGTGCTAAAACTTTCTGGGCTTCTCCGCTCTGATTCAAAAAATGCACATTTCCGCTACCAATCCCAACAACATTTACCTTTTCTCCGTTTCCAACTTCAATAGTAGCCTTATAAGAATCATCCATAGACTTGAATAATTGCTTGTTGTTGGTCTCATGTCTAGTTGCTCCCGAATCAAGCAACCAACTGTCCTTGCTCTTCTGGTTTACTGAAAAAACAAAAACGTTTTGATCTGAACTTACTGAGTTGACTTTATCAGAATGTTTCTTCTTATTTGGTCCATATCCTTGTTTTTTGGCAATCCACTTTTTATACTCCAGACAGTCCTTTTTCATATGGTTTTGCTTTTTGCAGAAGAAACATGTTATTCCAGTGCCTTTGTTCTTTTCACAAACTTTCAGCATCACCTCAGAACTCGAATCTCCTTCTGAATGAACACGCCGCTCATATTCCGCAATTAACTTTTGTTGTACAAATCCAAATGTCAGATCATCCTCATTTCTAGCCTCAAGTGCAATAATAAGAGTGTCGTAACTCTTTGGCAAACTGCTTAGCAACATCGCTACGCTCCAGGGCTCTGATAAATCTTCATTGCTTATGTCCTTGAGTTTTACAAATAAATTTCGCACCTCATTTATATGCTCTGTAATTCTACCATTTTCATCCATCTTCAATGAACAAATCATTCGCATCAAGTGAACTTTATTGCTCAGTGTTGCTTTTTCGTGGTACTGCTTTAAATTGTTCCAAGCATCGAGCGCTGTAATTGAACTGCGAATATGAACGATTTGGTCATCTTCAATCGACAAACCAATCAAGGAAAAAGCCTGTTCATCGATCCGGTCCCATTCTTCTTGTATCCGTTGCCTCTCTGCTTTTTCTGGATCTTTTGCAGTTACTGGTAAATTTATGGGTCTTTCCTTAGTCAACGTTGCCCACAGAAGCTCCTTTTTCAATAAGAGCTCCATCTTGAATTTCCATATCATAAAATTTGAATTATTCAACTTTTCAAATTTTTCCTTATAATTTGCCATATCGAAGTTTAAATTATTCTTAAACCGTTGTCTGGGCCTATAACCTATTGTAAAATAATCTTCAACAGTGGTTATGTTCTTTACTAAAGAATAAAATAAACAGCCTTTTTGATTATGAAAATATTTAATAATAATAATTTAATGAAACATATTTCAATGTGATAATTTTTTTATCACTATAATTGATAACAAGTGATCAAACTTAAAGTGTTTGAATGTTAAATATTTCAACAGGCAGCTTGTGACGTCAATTTAAAAATAAGGGAGATAGTTTGTCAATTGTCACTGCCGTGAAAGCACGCAAGATTCCCGTATATATAAAAGACCGATAAGCCTTCTGGACTCTTCTGAAAGTGTTCACTTGGAAAAAAGACAGTTCTGATTCTGAAAAGAAGAGAAATTTGCTTCTGGATTTGTTTCCTTACCTTTTTACTCTCCGTACATAGGCAGCTTGTGACGTCAATTTAAAAATAAGGGAGATAGTTTGTCAATTGTCACTGCCGTGAATGCACGCAAGATTCCCGTATATATAAAAGACCGACAAGCCTTCAGGACTCTTCTGAAAGTATCTTTCAACAAACATAATTCTTGATTTTCATTATTCTCCATATTTGATGTTTCACATATACAATCACAAAAAACTTCAGAATCACCAGAATCAAAAAAAGTATTCAGTTAGGATTCCGGATCGGAGGGAGATTCCGGATTGCCAAATAAAAACGACATAAAACACAAGCAAATGACAATCAATTTAGGCAGACACAGAATATAAAAAAGTGATATGGCTTACTTGTTGTAGTAGATTTTCTTAGATTAATTCCTATTCCACGGTTTAGCAAAAAGTTTTATAAATTATAAGATATTTAACCTATTCGGCGTGATCTTTTATTTTCCTATTCTTTTTCAGCTATGAATTTCCATACAAAAGTTTGAGCTGTCTAAAATCTTTTATGCTTAAAAGTGGATTTACATGTTTCTGCATCTGCAAAATGCAGAATAGTAGAGAGAGGCAGATGTATGTCGAAACTTTTTTACTTTCTATAAACTGCTATAGCTTCATGGCCTCTTAATACAAAACTATGCAATGCATATTTAGCTTACCTCCATTTTCTTCCATTTCCATTCAATGTTTTGTTTCATATCATGCGTCCGTCAACAAAAATTATAGAAAAATGTGAAAATATCGCAAATTTATAAAATGCAGACGAAGATGCTATAATAAAGATGAACATATTCGTCTTTACTATAATCTCGACTTCTGCATTTCTCGAATTTACTATAAAGCAGAAATAGAGTCCTTCTGCATTTTGCTCTTTTTCTCTCTACCTAACAAATATGAATTCTGTATTTGGCATCCCTTTTTTTTGCAGAAATCAAATGCAGATACATGTAATAAATCCATCATAAGTCTGTTATAAAATCTGCTAAGAAATCTATATTGAACTGTCAAACGTTCGAAATCAGAAAAAAAATTTACGGATCTCATTTTAAGTATTCAGCATCCCAAAATCTGTTATAAATCATAAAAAAAGACAAACTTCTGTGACTTTTACTATAAAAGATATCAATAAGTTTTAAAATATACTTTACTTAATATAATTTACTTTGTTCAAGTGAAAAAGAGTTATTTTTACGCCAAAAAGGAAATAAACACATGAATGTCAAAAATAAGCACACAGAATGTCAATTGAGAAATTTACCAACCTTAACTATTTCTTCTACAACGGCCACCAATAGCGTCTCTCACTTAAAAATAAAAATAACGATTACGATTTTGTTTCCTAATGTAATGAAAAAGTAGCTTGTTTTCTCGCAGTAAAAGAAGAACAACATTAGCCGTATGATCCATATAAATTAATATAAAACAATAGTAATTAATAAATTGTTGATTGTCTTAATAAAATAATAATATAAGGCAAAAACAAAACGTTTTGACAATATATTACAAATGACACTACCTACTGGCAGGTCACAAACAATTATGGAAAAATATAGCAAGTAAAAAGAGCTCTAAACTCTTTCGCACGTCCGTATTTCCTGTAATGTAAAACCATGATTAAATAGTTTAGATTAGGCTAAGTGTAGTTTTAAGTTCTAAATATGTTTTTTAAAAAATCGACATAGAAATTCTTGGTAAAAAATAAACCACTATTAGTATAGTTCTTACTCCGAAAATTATTACGTAAAGCTTAAATAAGAGTAATCGGTGTGGGTTCAGTAAGTAAAAATTGTAACTTATTGAGACTAGTTCTTATGAATTTTTTTCTAGCTTTAAGATAGTTATAAGTAAATGGAAAAATAAAATTTAAATAAAAAAAAAGTGCGATGAACTGTCATGCAGAGGGTCTTTGGGTTCGATTCTCAGCCCCTGAAAAACTCTTTTTCAGGAGTGTACTGCCTCTTATCTCTCATCATAGTAATGCTCGGAATCGGCCGAAAATTGTATGTCCCCTCCATTCCTGCTAATACACACGCAGAAGGCTGTAAGAAACTAGGTTTAAGGCTTGGTCAAACAGAAAGCATTTTCAACGCCGCGTTAGGATTTTTTAACGCGACGGTAAGATTATATTGACACGACGCGACGCACAGTGGCTCCCGTTCATACTAAGCAGTGCTCAAAATTCGGAATCTTGTTTGAAATGCTAAAAACTGTTATAAATACATCCTAACTGCTTTTGAGAATGAAAATATTTTAATAATGAATATAGTTCTGACCATAGTAAAGAGTATCTACAACATTTTCAATGTTATTAATAGATTTATATTACGAAAACAATGGTTCTTCGAGTAAAATATTTATGACTTCAGAATGAAACATTTTTCGGTTTATGACTGGCGTTGTGCGCGATGTTATCAAGGGGTTTGGGAGGGATAAGCAAACTACTTTTAACATCCCACATATATTATACGTTCGTGATGTCTTTCTGCTGAATTGTTGCCGATATATGAAAATCTCTATTTCGCGCCTCCTGGTTCTTCGCTTAACTGGCCAATTAGAAGTAGGACCATTGATAAGGATTTTGTGAAGACTTGTGCTCATGGGATACCAAGGATAGAGCTCCACGTCGAGCTGTTTCTTAGGCAAAAACACCTAAATCTTTCCGCATATGTATCAAAACCGATTATATATTAAGCAAAAAATTTACATAAAAACCGATGTGATTCACTAAAAAGCTTAAACTTTAAGTTCTATCAGTCGTATTGTCAACATTGAGGTATGTCAACTTAGGTTTAATTAGCATCCAATTGCATATTTAAATTTTATATTTATAGAAGTGGTTACATCCCTGGAACAAAGATTGGAAAAATAGCTTGTTGTGAACTTCAACCCCACCCCCTACCAAAGGCTGAGAAAAAACCTGCTGGATTTTTCGGATTTGATATCATGATAAGCCCAAATACCCTTATTTTGGCTAAACATCCACTACCAAAATTTGCTGTGGGCCTTTGTATTATTTATTTATTCAACCGCGAACTCAAACAGTGATATTTCAGATTTGCGCACCTAACTTTTTCTTCTGTCTTCGGATTTTTAATTAATTTGGTCAACAAACGATATATTTTTAATTTTGTTTTTGTTGAAAGAAGCTAACTTTTAAAAATGAAAAAAAAACTGCACAAAATTAAAACTTCTGCATGTGTAATAAAAACAAATGACAAAGAGTCAACTTAAATGTACCGTAACTTGGCCATTACATAGAGAACAAAAATACTCGCAATACTTACGAATAACATGTGTTATAATATTTATATTGATTGTGCATTTTTATTTTTTTATTTAAATTAAAACGGTATCTTGAGCAATGTTGTAGCTGAATCTGTATATAGACTTAAGTAGTTGTTGTTTTTTATACATATAAATCGCTTAGTCCCGATGTCGTTTTTTTCTACAATTCCTTATGGACTTGCAAAAAAACACGCCTAGTGTGACATGGGGCATGTATTGCAATGTAATACAATGCTGCGTTTAAACGCGGCGCGTAAAAACGCATTCTGTTTTACCGAGCCTTTAGGCTAGGCGCGGACATTCAATTTTTAGTTGCATAACTGGTTGAATGTCCGCGCAGGTGCATATAATTATGTGTTACACAAAATAGCGAACTCATTTTAGGCAATCGTTTAGTTTGTGTCAAAACACAAACTTTTTAGTTGCTCGAACCAAGCAGTTAGAGATAGATAGATAGAAAGGATTTTTATTGAATTATAAATTGATTTCTTACCATACCGAAAAGCTTTCTGTCCTTGGTATATGTTTTACTGACCATCTTTTGTGGCATGATCACATATTTGATGTTGCCAAAAATGCTGCGAAATGCTTAGGTTTCCTCAGAAGATGTAAGCAGTTTTTTTCCCCTTCTGATCTGGCTACAATTTATAAAGCATACATTCGGCCTAAGCTTGAGTACAACTTCCATATCTGGGCTGGTGCTCCTAAAACTCACCTGCACCTCTTAGACAGAATCCGAAGCAGAGCCCTTAGACTAATTGGAGACAGTTCTATTACGGAAACTTTTGTTTCTCTCGATCACCGTCGTAATGTCTCTTGTCTCACTTTGTTTTATCGCTTTTTCTATAAGCAGTGCTCTAATGATATAGCCAGTTGCATTTCGCCCTTGAAACAATTTCGCCGTAATACTCGTCTTGCTAAGAATGATCATCAGTTTACCCTTGAGCCTAATTTCGGGCGTACTGTAAAATACAGAGATTCTTTCTTTAGCCGTACAACTCGAATGTGGAATACTTTACCCCACTCGATTTTTCCCCTCATTGTGATGTACAAGCATTTAAGACCAATGTGCATCGGCATCTCCTTTTAAATCCCCTCCTTATTTCCTAACTGCTCGCGCTGTGGTATTTAAATCATTATAAGGGTATTCATAACCCCTTGAGTGCGCGCTAATTATATAAAAAAAAAAAACATGTTTATATACAAAAAATCATTATGACATGATTGCCAGATTGACAATTAACACATCTTAAAGTATTATACATGATTATCACAGTTTGATTTGATTAAATTTAAAGAAAGAATGAAAACCAATTGAAAAAAAATTATTAAAAAGGATACATTACAAAGCTAATTTTTATCTATTCAGAAATCTTCGTTAATTATTCTTCCTCTGTAACTTAACGCAATTTTACAATATTCATACAATTTTGTAACGTTCATCTAATTTAATTCGGTAAGAACTTCTTCTTCTGACAAAAAATCACTGCCAAGAATGCTTCTTCTTGATTCTATTAAAGTTGGACACTTTTCTATGAAATGAATGATATCTTCTCTTGCCTTTAAGTTGCATATGCTACATTCCAACGGTAAATCGGATCTATGTGGTATGAAGTTAGGGCTGAGTAATTTACTACGAAGTCTGACCATTGTAGAAATCACGCTGATATTCACCCCGATTACCGATGTCGTAAACGACAGCGAAATATACGACCTGACACGATCTGCATTCCATAAGTCTTTTCCAACTTTTGTCACTCGTTTTGTTGTCGTCTGTAAATGTCAAACGTCGTTGAACACTTTCTTTCTGCATTCTGTAAGACGAAAAATACGACGACTAAGAAAAAAAACCACGATATCTCTCGTTCAGAAATTTACACACGACAGAGACATAGAAGGTCGCAAAACTGCAAGTATTCTTGTTAAATAATTTATTTTATCGAATTTTTTTACGATAAATAAAACAAGTACATATTTGTCTAAAATTGTTGTACTATACTATATACTTAAATGTTGTAATTAACAAATAAAAACCAATTCCAGACGCTCGTAGATTTGAGGAAGAAGACGAGCAGTTAGGGTTTTTTTTTTGAAGGGGATACAAAAAACTTCCTCCAGTAAGAGATGGAGATGCTTGGCAAAAGTTTTGAATCGCTTATTCTATAACGGCAAGCTTTCGCTATTAAACAAAAAAGAGCTACGCTTTCGAAGAAGCAGTGTGTACTCCAAGAAATAACCTTAAATTGTATCAATGAAAGTATAAACAAAGGAAGAAAAGAGGAATATAAGTCATACAAATTAAAGGAGCACACTGCTAGGAGAGACACAACACATCTTAAGATCCAAGAGGAAACACTTGTAATTTATAAACATGGGATGGAAAGAAAAGAAACTAATAAATGTAATACATTTCAACACTTATCATTTTATTTACTTATTTATTTTCTAATAATTAAAAAAAAACTGCATTTGTTGATTAATTGAACATCGAGCAATAATATTGTATGTAGACCAGTGTTGGGACTTCTACCACTTAAGTGGTATTTCTACCACTTTTTGCTGTTCATGAAAACCTACCACCTAAAAATCTAATTCTACCACTTTTTGCAACTCAGATTTCACTTCTTCCAGATAATAATGTGATCTTTGAAACATAAAGAACCGAAATATTATTTCTTTTATTTTTGTATTTGAATTATTTTCAATAAATTTATTTTCAATATACGATTTGCTACATAAAAATGGCTTTTAATTTCTACCACTTTTATGACAACCTTTCTACCACTCTTTAGCTTCTGCGAAGTCCCAACACTGATGTAGATTTTCCTTTGAATTTGACAGATGTTTGTTACTTTTTCATCGTTTTTAAATCTGTTACAAAATCATCGCGTCGAAGAAGTTATGGAATGCCATTTAAAAAACGAGACGACAGAGAAAACGAGAGACATCGAAAAAACGAGACGACATAGGTAATTGGGGTGATTATTATCATCTTTGAAGTAGTTTCTATCTGGCAAATTGTGGTTCAATCTGCTATATATTGTTCTATAAATGGAGTTGGAAGCTTCATCTGCATATTCAGCTCTACACTTCTCATCTATCTTTGAAATTACTTCGTATAGCAGGTCCTTGCAGCTCGATATATTGTCAATTTTTAAATCAAAACTGAGATTACATCTTTCTGCGAGACATGTCCACTCCCTGTACCAACTGTTTTGCTCTCGAACGGCTTTGAGAATTACCTTCCTGACCAATCAAGACTCAGGCAACTTGAAGACTTTCAGAAGGTAATCAACTTGTAATTTCAAGGTTTTTACCAAAAGAGGAGACAGTTCAGTTTCTAACATAATAACGTAATTGGGCGTGTTCAATGGTATGCGAAATATGTATTCTCTTAATATAATGTGTCAAGAGTTTTTCTACCGTGTGAAACATTTTGCATCCCCACACTTGACAGCCATACAAAAGGATACTTTCAGTGACGGTTTCAAATACCTAAAATTTACTGCTATGCGCAATGCTTCCGTTCATGAAGCATCTTTTCCAGGCGAAATTGATGGCAGCTTTTTCCTTTGTATGCGCTGACAACTTCCAGAGTCTCTCCGTTAAACAGCCATTTTTCATTCGAGGCATTCCGACCTGCACCTTTTTTAAATACCATGACCTTAGACTTTTGTGTATTAACAATTAAATTCTATAAGCAACATTTATGGTATACCTTGTTTATCATTTGTTGTAATGTTTCAGGAGAGTTCGCAAACATGATATCATCCGCAAACAATAATGCTTTGATACGGACTCCTGCAAAATCTACGCCACCAGGAAGGCAATCGACGAAATCATTAATAAAGAGGGAAAACAAGGTGGGACTCAATGTGCAACCCTGTCTCACTCCCGAGGTAGAAGCAAACCAATCCGAAAGTTCCACACCATTCCACACTGCCGCCTGAGTTCCTTTGTACAACTCCTCGAGCATACGTTCGAACTTCAGCAATAATCCTAAACCATATAATTTATAGAATAAGGCACCTCGATTTATTGTGTCCAAAGCTGCTTTGAAGTCTATAAAAAATACATAAAGTTTTTTTTCCATGTGTGCTGTAATGGCATCTAATTTATTATTTTTTGTTTCTACTCATTAATGTACATTCCATACAGTCACCTGAGAAAATTCAATTTTTAAATGAAACCGGAGACCTATTTTGAATTGCTCTTTTACAAGCGTTAGTTTTACATATATTTATCACACGCAAATTTATCTACTCTTATTTTAAAAGTTAAGAAAGTTTTTATACTATTGTGAACTAATTAAAAACCAAGCTTTATCTTGAAAATAAGATTCGTTAATTCCGACATAGTTAAACATTATTTAACGAAAAAACAGTTATTTGAGGCAGTAAGCCGTATCAAATTAAATTATACTCTACTGCTGCAGGCTACACTTACACTATCGAAGTGGATTTTGTTTAAAGATCAAAAAAAAAAAAATGTTAAATTTAAAAAATATTTATTTATTTATTGTATTGCTTTTAATTGTGCAATCCAATGGAGATAAACACCAAAACAAAGATCACTACAGAAAAAATAGCGCCTCGGATAAAACGAAAGATCAAGACTTGAAAAGTCTTGAGAGACCATTCCGAATGACAAAATTAAACATTGCCTGGATGAGAGCGCAAAGGGTAATTCACTTAGTTGATTGTTAATTTTATCCAGAAAATGATATTATTTAAATTATTTTTTTGGTCCAGGCTTTGAATGATTCTAGTCTTAAATCATTTTATGCGGAATTAAAACACCAAGATAAGGAGATGCTTGAATGGAAGCATTCTGAAGATAGATATGATAACAGAAAAGAAGCAACCCGGCAAGCTCAACTCATGTTTAACCTTGTCATGTCCATGGAAAAATATGGCCTATTGAACTATATGGATGAGAAGAAAATAAAAGAGTCTTCCGTTACAACAGTAAAACCAGAGGAGGTATGATAAAATAGCTATGTAATTATGTAACTGCATTGCATACTACAGTTACATACACAAAAAAAAATCTAAAAGTATTAGTTACCAATTGTTACAACAGTACAAATTTGTCTACTTTTTCGTACTAAATTATTTACTGCCTGAGTTGCCTCTTGCCTGTTATAGGTTGAATCGCAAAATTTATGTTCTCTTCATTATGCTTACAATCAGAAAGTTATTACTTTATTGTCTGTGGCATAAGCATAATTAAGCCGAATTGAATATATATTTAAATTTAAAGTTAAGTGGAGCTAGTTTTTTGATTATTTTTTAAAGCCATAAAATATGTTTTTTTTTGTAATCTTAGTGTACAATATTTTTTTATAATATTCAAGAACTTCTGCGAAAGAAAACATCATTTCTGATTCTGCAAAGTTAAAAAATAAGCGTAAGCCATAGGATTTTGTATCAGGAGCTCAAAATAATCAAACATTCTTTCGCCAAGCGTGTATTTATGATTTTAGATAAATAAGGTTTAAAACTACTGCACTGAGAACTCGTTGTTCGAATTTCTAAAAACAAATTGCTTAGATGTTACGGAGCTCAAATCTAAGACTCGTTTACGTGAGGAAACTTTGTTTCCAGTAGGTTTATAGTTTTGAAAAGAGGGACAGTGAGTTCTATTTTGTTTCTCCAGACAAGGCGCCAGTTATAGCTATCATTGAAAACCATCATTGAAACACAAATCAGTGGAACGGTGGAATATTTTTTGACAAGTCGATTATAGCAATCAATAATTTCGCTGTCATTGAAAAGATCTGTCATTGAAAATATCTGTCGCTTTGATGCTTGCTAAATTACTAGTGATGGGTACCTCATTCATGAGGCAATACAAAATGTCGCATGTTATGTAATTGTTTAAAAGTTTTTTTTTTTTTGCTAACTGCAATCATTTAGGCCTATTCGGCGAGATCTTCTATTCAGTTATTCTGTTATGAATTTCAATACAAAAGTTTAAGCTGTCAACAAATCTTTTATGAATTATAATTTTGGTATTCGGCATGCTAAAATCTGCTAAGAAAACTTTTATGAAATGTCAAACGTTCGAAAATAGAAAAAATCTTTTACGAATAGCATTTTTGGTATTCAGCATGCCAAAATCTGTTATGAAATCTGTTAAAAATCATAAAAGAATAAAAGACAAACTTCTGTGACTTTTATCATAAAAGATTTCAATAAGTACACATGTGCATCATGTAAAAATGAATATTTATCTTTTATTTCGTCAACGAAATGTTCTTTAAAGGAGACAAATGAAAGAAAATATATTAAAATACATATCATATAAAGATATAAGTAGAGTAGGTATATCCATGGTATTCCCAGAAACATATGAGGTAAAATCGTGTTCCATTGTATGGATACCAATAGTGTGTAAGGCTAGGTGCGCACATTCAATTTTTAGTTTCGCAACTGCTTGGTTCGAGCAACTAAAAGTTTGTGTACAAACAAAGCGATTGCCTAAAATGAATTCGCTATTTTGTGTAACATATAATTATATGCACCTGCGCGGACATTCAACTAAATAGTTCGTCTGTTTTCTATAAGAAACCAAAAAGTTGTGCAACTAAAAGTTGAAAGTGCGCGCCTAGCCTAAGTGTCTTTTGTGCTAGTGTTTGTCGTGTCTGGCATCTCGCCTGAGAAGAAGAATATGAAAAGAGAATAAAAAATATGTTTTTGTATACCTGTACGTATCATGATCATTAGAATTGCAGAGACGTCATTGAAAAATTGAATTTTTTGTTGAAAATGCCCATTAAAATAGTTATGTCCTATGGGACATTTAAGGTGAGACAAAATACCACATCATTTCGAAAAATGAGTACAAAAAGTTTTAAATTCGTATCCTGCCCATCACTATAAATTACAAAGACAACCTGAATAATTTTTTGAGGTTAGAGTTGATCATTGAAAAAAAAACTGACACATGAGAATAGAAAGAGAATCGAACACAAATCATTGAAACGATTGTGTTCCACTTTGTTGGAATGAAAATCAGCTGTTCATTGAAAACGATTTTCATCATTGAAAAATTTAAATTAGTTTTGTGAGAAATATTTAACATATTTGTTTATTTTTATTTGCAAAAGTAAAATATATAAGTGATTAGCTTCATTTGTAAACCAAACATTCTCAATATTCATAGCTTAACTACCCCAAAAAGTGAAAACAAAATTTTCAATGATGGTTTTCAATGAAAGCTATAACTGGCGCCTAAAAGGTACAAGATATTTTAAAATAAAAAATTGAAAAATCTTCTGCGATTAGTTTAATATTGTGTAAATAAGTCTAAGCTTAAAAGATTTTTAAAATTGTTTTATTTGTAATTAGTATTATTAATTTATCAAGCATTTTGAAACTTCATGAAGTGTTTATTAATTAACTCGCACCACGACGTTGATAAATAATGAACATCTTAAAAAAGTCAATATAAGCAATTTTGTTTCTTTAATATTTTTTCTTATTAAAATTTTGAGTATATAAGTTATTATTATTATTATTATTATTATTATTATTATTATTATTATTATTATTATTATTATTATTATTATTATTATTATTATTATTATTATTGTTATGATTATTATTATTATTATTATTAATTACTATTATTATTATTATTATTATTTATTGCAGTTCTATAATTTTTATATTTATGTTTGTTGATTTAACAGATATAGAAAATTAAATTCTTTACATATTCAATATTCTTAATACTATAATTAATATAATTTAAATGAATTTAACAAAATTTTAAGGGAAAAGCTACAACAAAAAAAAAACCCTTAACTAAAAAATCTAAGATTGCACATAAACCCAAATGTGATATAAAAAAAATATCTAATTTAAGAGATTAAGAATGAACTAACTCATTATCAGAATAAGAACATCTAATAAATTTGTGTTGTAGGTTATATAGTACCATCTTAATTTGCTTAATTAATTAGCTATATCATGAAGCTTACTGTTGAAAAATACCATGGCATTAATTTTAATATTTGTTTTGCAGTCTTTGCATCTATTTAGTTGGGACTTCTAGGTACTATAAGGCAAGTTATACATACACAGCCTTATTTGCTAACTTTTTTTTAGCGACGGAGTGAAGTTACTTCGACTTTGAAACGGCTCTAATCCTGAAAACCTTATTTATAATGAAAATGCACGAGAAATAGCGGTGGAATAAGCTAAAACTGGTTCATAGGAGGTTTAAGGCCGTTTTAGTATCTAAGGCCGGTATTCACCGAGCGCTCATAACTTAAGAAGCTCATAAACGTATTCACCAAGCAATATTAGTGAAGATCTACGAGCGCTCTTAAAAGTTAGGAGTGGTCCCGACCACTCCTAACTTACGAGCGCTCTCTTCGAAAATTTGTTCGCTTGTGCGTGTGCCACGCACGCATTTGACTCGAATCCATGTGAGCAATGCCAAGTAGAAGAGTATCCATTTGCTGTCAAGACCAACATTACACAACATTTCACAGTTTGGGTATGCCTGAACAAGAGAGAGTGGCTCTCATTTTCGAACTTCGAATACTGGTGAATACCGCACAGAAATTTCAAGTTAAGAGCCTCGTAAAGTTAAGAGCCGTTTAGGAGCGCTCGGTGAATACGAACCTAAATGTCATTTTGAGATGACATCTTGTGAAATTTACAAGAAGGAGTGTAGGCAATTTTTTTTCGTTTCTTACTAAGACAAAATGGATAGATATTTTGCAATAATAAATTATTTATATTTTCCAAACGCTCTAACTGGGAACGCATGTGGTTGGTACATTCATTTATTGGATTTGAACTTTACGCCGCGCCTCCATTAGCAATATTTATTTCTGACATTATGTCAGACACTATGTCTGAAGTTTATATTTCTTTAACACCGTGGGCAAATTATGTCGTGATTATTCATTCTTCGCCATGATCTCAAGTAAATCACGTCGTTTGATTTTAGCGATAAACGCATTGGAAAAGCTGGAAGAGGCAAAACGGGAAGAATACAAAAGGAAGCATAGGTTTTGGGTCAATCCATTTTTGAGCAAAAGAGATTTGCACGACCTTGAAGAACATTTGCACCAAGTCATAATTGAGTAGTCCCACAAGCATGGAAGGTCTCTGAATGCCCTGATTAATCTAAAAATATTAATCAAAATACTTACTATCTTCAATGTTTAATTCTTTTAATGTTAATTTTGGCCTGCAAACAACCAAACAACATTGTATGTACTTCAACAGACAGTAAATGGTATAAAAATAAGTGTCAAATTACATCTTGGCTTAATTTCTATACGAAGTGAAAACATAACATGAGTTTGTCAATGAAATGAAGGAATGTTACGTGAAAATGTGGGTATTTGTGTCAAGACTCGACGTCTTGTGAGAAATTTGTGTCTAGTGAAGTTGGGGTATCACGAAACGTCAAAATTTATATCTGCATTTATTTCCTCTACGAAGACAAGAAATAAATAGAAAAAATTATGTCTAAAAATAACAAAAATCGAGACATAAGGGGACTCCACAAGAAATATTGGCTACATGACACATTTCTTGCAATCACTTATTTCAAGTGGAGGCTCAGTGTTATACAATCCAATTTTAAATGTATCCAATTTCCAATATGCATACAATGATAATAAAATGAATAATAATGGAAATCAGCTGGGGTTTGATTTAGGTGTATATTAACCAGAGTTTTAGATTTGTCACTTTTTTCCCAGTATATTTGACATAAGGAAGGCGTAGCTAAAACGGATAAGAAAATAATTTTCAAATAAGGATTTGTTTGATTTGGCGTAAACCCGAAGTAAGTGCTTCGGCTCGGTTTAACTATTCCGAGGTTGAACCTTTGAGTATATATAATATGGAGGGCTCGTTTATATTCCAAATGCGTGACTATCATAGAGGGCGCTACTCAAATTTGTGTAAGACAAAGTTATTGCCGAGTGCTTCATATCACATGTGACGGAGAACTATATGCGAGGAGAAGGTAAGCACAAATCGGAGGATACGGCTGTATCCTTAACTTACAGAAAATGAGACAGCGACCCCTATCACAACTTCAAGTACTACAATGCATTAGGGATAGGAACGAGCCCTCCATATTATATATACTCAAAGGGTTGAACCCAGTATTAATGAAAAAATAATAAATAAGGCTGACAGTGTCGGACAAAACTAAAGCACGAAAAAATATCACATTGGAAACATAATAGTGAAAAAACTCGTGATACTTTTATAATTTTTTTTTCTTAATCACAACATACTACAGTACATAACGCTTATAAGAAACTCAAAAATTGCACAAGATTTGTTTCTTATAACCGAGTGTTTCTTATATTCATAGAACGGATATGAGAAACAAGTTTCTTATACGGATATAAGAAACAAGTTTCTTATACGGATATAAGAAACAAGTTTCTTATACAAATATACCCAGCAGCCTTACCACTTCCGGAAAAAAAGTCGAAGTAGATTTGGAGAAAAAAGTGAAGTAAATTGAGAAAAATCGAAGTAGATTTTAAAATGACTCTATACTTGGTTTTTGAAAAATTAGAACTCAAGATTTTTATCAATTGATATTACAACACGAAAAGGTAGAGATTCCGTGTGTTTGCAGGTGTGTACCTTAACCTGCAGCCTAAATGAGAAATTAAAATGTTTTTTTTTTTGCTCGTTTCCTACCATTATGAAATATCATATTTATTTCGAAGACGGCTCTAATGGTTTTTATAAAAAAAAAAATCATGTTCAGATGCAGTCCGCATTTTTGTAAAAAAAAACGGTACCTGTCATAGATCCTTATTTTGATTTTCTACTTTCTCATTTCTGAGTCTACCGATTTCGATAAAAATTTTCATATATGAGTTTCTGTGATTTTAAAATAATATTGTATACAAAACATTTTTATCCTTAATATTTTAATATTATTAAATATTTAAAATTGCCAGTACATTTCTTTTAATTTTAAAGAAATTTATATAGCTATAAAGAATTTATATGAACGTTTTTATAATACGAATTCTATATACTACTGAAATAAATCAGCCAAGTAGAAGACTTAGCACTATTAATGGACTTTTTGAATTATTGATTCAAATTAGCTTTTTTGCCCTTTAGTCCACAAAAATTGGCGTTTCGTCCCGGCGATCTCACATGGACTCATCAGTTGACGAAACGCCAATGGGTCTTGTGAATAAAAAAAAAGTTAAAGCTTTTTTTGGAGGAAGCTAAAGCCAACTAGTCATAGCTTTTACTAGCAGCTAAAGCTAGACAGTACTAGCTTAAGCTTTGTTTTATGTGAATAAAAAAATCATAACGCTAAATAGCTTATGCTGGAAAATTCTAGTTTAAGCTTCGTAATTTAAGGTGTTCGTTTTTTTATTCACATGTTTCGGCTAGTTAGCTTTAGCTAAAACTGGTACATGTATGACCGAAAGGAAGGTTTTTTTGCCTCAATTTGTTATCTGTTCTACAGGGCAACTATTGGTTTCGGCTAAAAAATGTTTTTAACATTTCGTATGTCAGTTTCTGGATCCATACGTTCACAATCCTATTTTTTGAGATATTCCCTTATGTTTAATTAACAACTCGCACAAGTTAATACTGAAAATAAGAAGTAGTCAAAGCTTTCTAGACAGGTCGAAAAAATCTTGAAATTTTTGTAGCTTTAACTATAATATTCTAGTTTAAGCTATTTTTATTCACACAAATTGAAGCTTAAGCTAGGAAAACAAGCTAAAACTAAATGAATTTAGCTTTGGCTATTTTAAAATAGCTATTACTAGAAAACATCTTTAACTAGCTAGCTTAAGCTTATTTTTATTCACTAAAAATCAAGCTTTTACTTAAAAATCCAAGTTTTAGCTTTAGCTTTTTTTTTATTCACAAGGCCCAATTTTTGTGGACTAAAGGCCAAAAAAACTAATTTGTATAAATAACACTGAACACTGAACTAAAATTCTCTTCAAATGTCGAATTGAAATGACATTTGCATACCTAGGTTGCTTTGAATTTTTCTCAAAGGTCTGTTCAAGTTTTTTGAGTTTCGTGATTTTTTTGAAAGTTTCTTAAATCCAACCAACTTTACATTGAAAAAAGAAAGTTCGTGGTTGCAGAAATGTTTCTTTTATCAGTGTTTTTCTTATAAGCGTGTTTCTTATAAACACACAATTCAACATTGAAATATATGGGAAAGTACACGGTGCTTTTGTTCAAGTTTCTTGTAAGCGAGGTTTTCTTATAAGCGTGTTTCTTATAAGCGATAAATATTGTATTCTATATTTCACAGCTTGTAATTTGATTTCAAATCTTAACATATGTATTTCTAAAAAATAAAAATAGTTCAAAACTCATTAAAAAGTAGCTGGACAAAACTAAAGCACATTTTTGACTTCAAATACAAAATAAATAAAAACAAAATGCACGACTGGGTCGCACGAACTTGCTCCTATGTAAAAGACTAAGAATTTCAAAAATGAATGTTATTAGAGAAACTGTTCATAAGCATAAAATTCATTTTTTAAATGACTAAAAAAAACTTCTTTAGTAGTTGAAGGTAAGAAAAGGATGCCATGTGATTCAAGCAAATATAGATTTATGCAAGTTCAAAAATTATAAGTCTTTGTAGTGGTTTCTTAAAAAATAAGGTTTTATATAAGAAAATTTCAAAACATTTTTAAGAAAAAATGTTGGTACGCCAATTTGAAGTTTTTATTATTGTATGAATAAAAATTAAATTTACAAAAAAGTATTGAGCCGTTTTCGAGACATTGATTTTTTAAAAAAACAAAAAATTGATTTTTTTTTCAAAATTCAAAAAAATATTTTTCTTAAAGTTTTGAAATGCAATGTTTTTTAAACTTTTTAGAAGCTTCCCTCTACGAAATTTCATTAAAATCCGTTGTGCTAATAATGAGAAATTCAAAATTTAAAAAAATCGTTCTATGGTAGGTACAGTCAGTAATATCTTGTTTTCAAATTTTTTTTTATTAAATTACAGATATTAAAAAATAATAGAAAGAAAAAAATTTAAGCAAAATTCTCGGAACCGTTTTCGAGAAAAATACGATTTTCGAAAACCATTTTTTAACATTTGTATGGAGGGTACCGTTATTTTTAGGTAAAATGAATTTATTTTGCTCATATATTGTAGATTATTTTTCCAAACTTTTATTTATCAAGTTTTGAAAAAATCAATAATATTCAAACTGCTGGGAAGCTTTAGCATAAAAAAAATGATCAAAATCAAAAACAATAAACATGGTCCCAAGGGGGGTACCAAAACTACTCATTTTTTTCAAAAATTTTTTCAACCATTACCTAGGTTTAACTAAATTAAATTTTTGGATTTTTTTTTAAGAAAATCGTAGGGACAGTTTTTGAAAAAAAAAATATTTATAAAATTTCGGAAAAAAATCGTATGGCAGGTACCGTTATTTTTGGTCATAAAAAATCAAATCAAAAAACATCCGAGGGTAAAAAATCAAAGCCCGCATATCTGCCAAGTTTGAAGAAAATCGGCCGAGCCATTTAGCTGTAATCGAACAGACAGACAGACAGAATTGCCAGACCCACTTTTTTCGTCTTCGTTATCATCGTAATGTCAACTTTGATCAAAATCTCGAGTTCGATTTTTTTTACGAATGCATAACTTGCCTTATAGTACCTATAAGTCGCAAGTAAAAAAGTTTTAATGTTAGTATTTGGTGGCATAACCATTATTTTTAATGATTTCATCACATCGACGAGACATGGAGGCAATGAGATGGTCAATTATTTGTATGGAGGTGTTTTCCCAGCTATTTGTACTTGTTGTAGTAGCGAGTCAAAATTGTTACATTTTGTTCGATCAATCCTCTTGTCTAGAATTTCCAATGGATTCTCTATGGGATTGCGCTGGCCACTTCATAATCGTAATATTACCTTCATTAAGCCAATCTTTCACTAATTTAGCGGAATGTTTCGGATCGTTGTCATGTTGGAAGATTAATTGCAACGGCATATTTTCCTCCGCATACGGAAGCATGACGATTTGAAGGCTTTCCTGGTACATGAAATGATCCATTATAAAACTTATCTTATGAAGTGGCCCGATCCCTTGAGTGGAAAAACATCCCCAGACAATAATGTTCCCCCCCCACCGTGATAGTTGCCCTGGTGAATCGAGGATTGAGGCGTTCACCTTTCGGCCTTCGTATCGTACGAAATCCGTCCGATCCTTTTAAATTAAATTTCGATTCATCCGAGAATAGAACCGTCTTTCATTTTTTCCTAGTCCAGCTAGGGTGCGTTTTGGAAAATTCTAGTCTTGCACGTCTATTTATGAACTGCTCTTCGCCGGATCGTTCTGGAAGAGATTTATAAGTCTAGTTCTTTTTTATTTTTTTTAGAGGTAATATAAGGGTCCTTTTTTATTAACCTCGTTATTCTTTTATCGCAATGCGACGTGGTTTTTCGAGGTCTACCACCATTGTGCACTGTTCGAACACTACCCCGAGTACGAAATCGAGCTATTATCTGAGAAATAATAATATGGCTTTTATAACATATTTATTGCCAATAAACGTAATTTATTCACCGCTTCGAAAGTCGGACATTATTCCGCGCCATTTTAACACTTTTTAATTAAATTTTAAATTGTGATCGTTAGCACTATCAAAGATCGGTGATTAACTTTTTTTTGTTTTGCTTAGAATATGCTTGACAAAATAACAAGTAAAGGTAGTAGCATTTAAGAAGTAAGCGGTAAAATTCTATAACTGTACACAGAAATAGGGTACACGTGCTTTAGTTTTGTCCAGCTACTTTTTAATGAGTTTTGAACTATTTTTATTTTTTAGAAATATGTTAAAATTTAAAATCAAATTACAGACTGTGAAATATAGAATAATACGAGTATTTTGTGTAGTATAGCGAGAATTGCGAGTGTCAGCATGACTCAGTGGTCAACTTAAATAGTGACGATTCATATCGCACCATTTGAACCTTTTCAAGTGCATTGCATAATGTGTGAAGTGTGACACAATTGAGGTCGGGTCTTCTTGCTACGCTTGCACTTTCTTTTAAATTGAATTGTATTGTATTGTATATAATAAGTATAAATAATTCACAATAAAGACATCAGTATTGAATTAATTATAAGTCTTAATTTATTTCCGCCAGTCTAAAATATTATAGTTGTGATTAACAAAAAATAAAAATTATAAAAGTATCGCGAGTGTTTTCACTTTTTATTCGTATGTTTCCAATGTGGTATTTTTTCGTGCTTTAGTTTTGTCCAACACTGTACAAGTACATATATTCGTAAAAAAAATCGAACTCGAGATTTTGATCAAAGTTATCATTACGACGATAGCGAAGACAATACAAGTGGGTCTCGCAATTCCGTCTGTCTGTTCGACTACAGCTTAAACGGCTCAGCCGATTTTCCTTAAACTTGGTAAATATCATGTTTAATTAACACCCCCTCCCCCCACACGTTTTTTTTTTATTTTATTTTAGACCAAAAATAACGGTACCTGCCATAAGATTTATCTTTTCAAAATTTTGCAAATCATTTTTTTTCCAAAAACTGTTCCACATATTTACAAAAAAAATTAATTACAAGTTGGAGCTTGTTTCTTTTGTTTTGTTGCTTGTTTTCTTTTGTTTGTTTTTCTTTTGTTTTGTTTTGTTTTTTAATATAACCACATTTTTGTTTTTGATTTTCTCAAATTGATTTTCTTTTAGACGATCAGTTGTGAATTCAGTTATCAGTTCAGTTAAAAAATACAGTGTATTTAGTCGTCAGTCTAGCCTAGTACGCAGATCGGGAAAAATTTTGTCTTCCATAATTTTTTTTTCCTGCGACAAATTTTGTCTTGGATATTTTTCCGAATTCACGCGCAAAATTCATACTTTTGTGCATTGCTGTACAAAATGTCTCCACCAAATTTTGTCAGGAAAAAGAGTGATACAAGCATTATTTTGCGGGACAAATTTTGACAGCCGAAAGTGATTTTTGTCAGAACTGGTTTTATGTTAAGGGGTGCTGATGCTTCTCTTGAAAGAATCAAGAGGAGATTCCAAAAAGGTATAAACGACTTTTGTAAGACAACTTGTTCCACATTAAATTATTTTTTATCTCTCCAACTTCAAACTTTTGCACTTTTTTGTAGAGATAAAACTTGCCTTTGCTTTGTCTATGCTATGGTGGATTAACATGTATCTGCATTTGATTTCTGCAAGAAAAAAGGGATGACAAATACAGAATTCATATTTGTAAGATAAAGCCTAGTACGCAGATCGCGCTAAATTTTATCTCCCATACAAAATTCTCTCCAAATTTTAGCCAAGCTAAAATTATGTCAAGCATTTTAGCAGAGAGGTACGCTGCTCCAGCTAAAAAATCAAAATTTCTATTCGAACTGTACATAACTTATCTGTCAAAATTTAGCGCACTAAATAATTGTCTGGTACATTTATTCTCGAGCTAAATTTCAATTTGAAATGGAATAATATTTGAATAATATTTATATGAAGGTTTTTTATAATACAAACTCTATATACTACTGAAATAAATCAGCCAAGTAGAAGACTTAGCACTATTATTGGACTTGTTGAACTATTGATTCAAATTAGCTTTTTTGGCCTTTAGCCAATGTGAACTATATCCAACAAAGATTATAATTGTAATCATTAATGTTGGAATTTTTGTTTGCCCGTGGCCTGGCATTGAATATTTATATGAAAGTTTTTTATAATACAAACTCTATATACTACTGAAATAAATCAGCCAAGTAGAAGACTTAGCACTATTATTGGACTTGTTGAATTATTGATTCAAATTAGCTTTTTTGGCCTTTAGTCCACAAAAATTGGCGTTTCGTCCGGGTTATAGAGTTTGTATTATAAAAAACCTTCATATAAATATTCAATGCCAGGCCACGGGCAAAAAAAAATTCCAACATTAATGATTACAATTCTAATCTTTGTTGGATATAGTTCACATTGGATTTTTGTCAAAAAATTCATGTAAGATGAACTGAACTTAACAAAAATTGCGTATTGACAAGGTCCTCACAAGTCAACTGATGAGTCCATGTGAGATAACCCGGACAAAACGCCAATTTTTGTGGACTAAAGGCCAAAAAAGCTAATTTGAATCAATAATTCAACAAGTCCAATAATAGTGCTAAGTCTTCTACTTGGCTGATTTATTTCCGTAGTATATAGAGTTTGTATTATAAAAAACCTTCATATAAATATTCAATGCCAGGCCACGGGCAAAAAAAAATTCCAACATTAATGATTACAATTCTAATCTTTGTTGGATATAGTTCACATTGGATTTTTGTCAAAAAATTCATGTAAGATGAACTGAACTTAACAAAAATTGCGTATTGACAAGGTCCTCACAAGTCAACTGATGAGTCCATGTGAGATAACCCGGACGAAACGCCAATTTTTGTGGACTAAAGGCCAAAAAAGCTAATTTGAATCAATAATTCAACAAGTCCAATAATAGTGCTAAGTCTTCTACTTGGCTGATTTATTTCAGTAGTATATAGAGTTTGTATTATAAAAAACCTTCATATAAATATTCAATGCCAGGCCACGGGCAAAAAAAAATTCCAACATTAATGATTACAATTCTAATCTTTGTTGGATATAGTTCACATTGGATTTTTGTCAAAAAATTCATGTAAGATGAACTGAACTTAACAAAAATTGCGTATTGACAAGGTCCTCACAAGTCAACTGATGAGTCCATGTGAGATAACCCGGACGAAACGCCAATTTTTGTGGACTAAAGGCCAAAAAAGCTAATTTGAATCAGTATTTCAATAATATTTAGAAGAATATTTGGTGACGGGAGTCTTACAAGATTTTCGAAAACAAAAATCGCTCATAATTCATAATTCTCATTCGTTCTCATTCACAAATCTTAAAAAATCATACTTTAAAGCAAATTCTTTTAAATCTTTGAAAAAAGTTCATTTAGAGAACAGCTGTGACATATTCTCCACAAAGTTCTTATGTCAAAATTTAGCTTGGATTTTATCTGATGTTTGGAGAAAAATGAGGGAGATAAAATTTAGCGCGATCTGCGTACTAGGCTTAAAGAGAAAAAGAAAGAGAGAAAAAAATCACAAGAAAAATGTAGAAGAACTTCATTTCTGCTTTATAGGAAATTCGAGAAATGCAGAAGTCAATATTATAGTAAAGACGAATATGTTCATCTTTATTATAGCAGCTTCGTCTGCATTTTGTAAATTTGTGATATTTTCACATTTTCCTATAATTTTTGTTGACGAACGCATGATATGAACAAAAACATTAGATCTAAATGGAAGGAAATGTAGGTATGTTAAATTTTCATTGCATAGTTTCGTATTAACAGGCCAACAAGTTATAGCAGTTTATAGGAACTAAAAAAGAGTTACCACCAGTGTATTCTCTCCCATTTTCGGGTTTAGAAATACATCTGCCTCTCTGTAGTTTTCTGCATTTTGCATTTTGCATTTTGCAGATGCAGAAACATGTAAATCCACTTTAAAGCCTAGTGCGCAGATCGAGACAAGACAAATTTTATCTCTACAATTTTAATCTCTAGAAAGCTTTTCCAAATCTCGCGCAAAAGTTTGAAGTTGGAGAGATGAAATCTAATTTAATGTGTTTTTTAGTGTATCTCTGGAACGGGTTGTCGTACAAAAGTCGTTCATACCTTTCTGGAGTCTCCTCTTGATGCTCTCAAGACAAGCATCAGCACCTTTTACATAAAACCAGTATTGACAAAAATCACTTTCGGAAATACGGTGGCTGTAAAAATTTGTCCCGCAAAATAATGCTTGTGTGGAGACATTTTGTACAGCAATGCACAAAAGTATGAATACAAAATTTGTCTCAGGACAAAAATGTATGGGAGACAAAATTTTTCCCGATCTGCGTACTAGGCTTTAAGAATTGAGTTTTCGGCCGGAAAAATTCATCCGCGTTGCAGCGAAACCACTCGGTTCGAAGAGTCAAACAAAGCGAATAAGAAATATACTACACAATATTTTTGGGGTGGCAGTGCTGGTCGGATGTTAATCACCGACATTGGTTATCTGTCATTTCAGTAACAATTAACCGGGACGAGCTCTTACTTGGATTGCCAAGTGTTCTTCTTCTAAAAATTTAATAAAAAGATGCTAGTAAAATTTTGTATCGCTGTGGATTAATTAATAAAATTCCTAAAATTCATTTTTATAATAAAACTACCATAATACTTCGTTAACTTACTAAAACGTTTATATAAAAAAAAAAGAGTTTTAGTGTGAGAAATAGGCAAAATCTTTTCGTTCGCCCGTATCTCATCAAAGTTTATAAGTCACAAATTATTACTTCGAAAAATATCTGAAGCGATAGGAACTACTATGTTGTTTCCAAAAATAGTTTTCATATTAACATTACTTTTGATAGTACAAACAAATGGAGATAATAAAAAACAAAGCGGAAAGTATTCCAAAGAAGCAAATACTCTACATTTTACAACGGAGAGCTATGATCCGGATTTTAGAAACCTTCAGCGACCTTTTCGAATGTCCAAATTAAATTTAGTTTGGGCCAAGGCACAACAAGTAGTTGAAAGAAGTTCTGTGTAACATGATCAATTTGTATTAATTTTTTTTTTCGATTTTTTTTTTCAGAGAGTAACTGAACCCAAACTAAAGTCTTTATACATGGAATTGAAAATTCAAGACAAAGAAGAAATTGGATGGAAGCAGCTTAATTCGCAACACAAAGACAAAGAAGGTCTGAAAGCAGCTGAATTGAGACAAAAACTTATCGGTATAATGAGTAGCTACGATTTATTGGATCATTTTGAAGAAACACAAGATCCCAGTAAGACTAAACCTTACAGGGTGAGTTTTTTTGTTTTTGTTTACTTAACTTAAAGGGATGGCAATGGTACAATCGGTGGAGTGCCCAACTACTAACTTAGCAATATAACTGTAGGCTCACTAAAATACTTACATATGCTCCGAATTTCTCGTGGAGTTTTACCTTCTTGCACTTTTTATTATCGCGCAATCAGTTTGTTTTGTGTATTTTATTTGTTTAAAAAAACACAACATCAGTCAATACTTAAGACTACAAGTGTTATCTGGGTAGATTAATTAATTAGCTACAATTTACAACAGTTCTAATGGAGATTTCAAGTAATTTAATATAGGACATGCAAATAATCAATGAGCATTAATCAATATACCAAAGAATTTATGTGTTGTAAACTATAAGCGCACAATTAAGTGTTGTCTACTATTTCTTTTAAAAAGATCCTGTCTTTTTCGAAATTGTATTACTGACTTCCTTTGACTTGGTGTATACATTCTTCATTTTTTATTGAAATTGTAAAATTTTCAGGATATTTTAGCAGAATCAGATATTTTTGTATTAAATATTCCAGACAATTATACTTTTACCAACAGCATAATTTAGAGTAGGATCCGTGAAGATTAACATTTATGTACTTCTGATATCAATTGAACTATTTATTGCTCTTAGGAATCTTAGTATTTGGGGTACCTTAAGTGAGGGTAGGTAGCTCTCTTTCACTTGGTATTGTCCCAGATAGTTTTTCCTTTGGTGCATGAGTGGGCAACGTTTTCCTAGTATGTGATCCGGTGTTTCCTCATCCATGTTGCAGAATTTAAATGAAGCACTGCTTACCACACTACTTCTAAGCTTACAGTGGCCTGTTAGAACACCTATTACTATTTATAGGTTATTCCTATTTAAGCTTATGCAGTTTGTGAAACTATCCTGGTTGTAATTGCCCAGTAGTAGTTTCGCTTTAGCTTTTTCAAATTCTTTGATCTACTTGCCTCCTCTTTTTTTAATTCTGTTTTTGATAACGTTTTCTCTTATTCCACAATAAAGTTCAGGTCATTTTAAAGAAGTTGATGAACCAATTTTTTTTAAGGAATCTGCCTCTTTGTTTAGATTAACACCCACGTGACGAGGTATCCAGTGAAGTGTGACCCTGTTCTGTTTGCTAAGTTCATTTAGCCTGTTTATGCACTCCCTCACTAATTTAGAGCTGATGGTGATGATAAGCACATTGCCTTGAGTGCAGCTTGGATATCTGACATCATAGCAATGTTCTTGTTACGATAGTTCGAGATTTATATACACGCATTTCCATTTGGCGTGTACCTCCGCTTAGAAAATGCTGCGGGAATGTCCCATCGGTATGGAAAGTTTTGTTCTAGGCCCAAAGATTCCTGCACCGGTCCCATCGCTAGCTCTTGATTCATCAGTATAGCACTTGATGGTATTTGTTTCAAAGGTTTAGCTTATTTCTTCTCCTACCCAATCTTTTTTGTTACTTAACTCTATGAAAAAGTTTTTCTCAAAATTATATTTTTTTATCATACCATCTCTTGGTAAATCAACAAGGTTTTTTACTGTGGACTTGCTGATTATGTCTCTTTCTCTGAGAAAAATAATGTTTGCCTCGTGGAGATGGGATAGATAGAGCACGACCTCCACAGCTGCAGTAGGGCAGGTTGCTCATTGCTCCCCTAATATAAATACACGCGAGCCTTTTAATTTTTTCTTGAGTTTTTCTAGCTGTTGATAATTCGGTTCTCTTGTACCATGCAACCACACTATAAGTAATGATGAATGGTTTTGTGGTTCCGATGTAGCACAAATTGCATGGTTCGTTTGGTTTTCCCTTAAAATTCATTTTGTAAATAACATTTGTTCTTTTGTCCTTGTCCGATTTTGTTTTAAGTCTTGTAAAGAGATGACTAAGGTTTTTATTTGATTTGAAGGCCAAGCGAACGTCCTTTAGATTTTTGTTGGTGACGAAGTTCTCAGTCAAAATTAAACATAAACAATACTCTTGAAATAGCCATTTCTTGGATCCATATTCTGTTTCCGCGCAGTTTTTTGTTTGTGCTTTAAAAGCAGACCACGAATGATAGCTGGGGGATAGCTGTTGTCTTTGAGGATTTTGATTACTTTCTTCTCGTTGACCGTGTGGAATCGTTTGTCACTCAACGTAAAAACCTTACCTACAAGGTTCGAGGCAGTATTAATAACCGTGTGTCTGTCTAGTTTTTTCATTGCCAAATTGAAGTGAACAAAAAAGCCTAAGGAAAGATTTAAAATCAATTACACTCAACTTATTAATTTCAAATTGGTCAATAAATCATCTTAAGTGAATAATAAGAACTGTCTTGAATGTGTTTTAATAGGTTGTATGGTAACATACTGCTTCGCCATATAATATCTTTAACTAATTTGAGTCACAAGAGAAAGTTCCCGAAAACCTTATCTTTTAAGCACCATTTGTAAGTAATATTTAATATTTTTGTAATGTAATATTTTTGGATATTTACTTTCAAAGCATATTTTTGCATACTTTTCATAAAAATCATTCAATTTTCAGTATTTTCCCCACAGACAATTTAGTAAGGAAAAAATTGAAAATTTGATCGTACTAGTAGGTTGTAGCGCAATAGTTATTGCGCTGGAATATCGGACTGAAGTTCTGGAGATCGATTTACAGGCTCTGCTACCAAATCGAGTTCGCATTACAAACAACCGTTCGCTTCTGGGTTCCAAATGCAACTACTTATTGTTTTCCCAAAATCTTTATATATTTGCATTATTACTTTATATCTAATTTATTGCTAACTCAGCCGAATTAAGGAAATGATTCATTTGGTTGCATTTTTTTTTATTTTTTTTATTATTTACGTTTATTTGGCAATAATTTGCCATTTAAAAAATTCATTACATACATTCTTTATCTACATATATTAAATAAATCTATTCTTGACATAACCAATTAAAAGTTTTTTGAATTTTCTTAAATTATTTTCAATTTTCAATTCATTCGGTAAATTATTATAAATATCTAATCCTCTATGAAGAACCATATTTTTTGTTTTCGAGTTTCTATACATTGGCAAGCGAAAATCACCAATGTTACGCAACGCAAAAGGTTGTGCTTCTCTTACATAAACTATATAATCATTTAAATAATTTGGCAATATATTAAACTTAATTTTAAACACAAATAGTATAGCGTTATACATTATTCTTTGGTTCACACTCATCCATGATAACTTTAGTAACATTTCTCTTATTGGAGTTAATACATTACATTTTAAGAGAATTCTCATAGCTCTATTCTGAAGTTTTTGCAATCTGTTCATCATCTGATTATTACACATAAACAAAACAGTTGAACAATATTCAAAGTGGGGTTTTATCATAGTATTATATACATTAATTGATGTCTTTGTTGACATTTTATTTCTAATTCTACTCAAAAAGTAAATTTTTTTAGATATCTTTTTACAAATATAATTTACATGAGCATCAAGGTTTAAATTTTCGTCAATTACAACACCCAAATATTTTATTTCGTTTACTGTTTCAATATTCTGATTGTTAATATTAATGTTTCTATTGGTACAACCATTTAAAATCATTGCTTTAGTTTTATTTACATTCAATTTTAACATGTTACTGTCAAACCATTCTTGCAAATTTTGTAAATCCATATTAATTTTATCAATACACTCATCAATATTACTACCAGATATAAATAATAAGGCATCATCAGCAAACAACACAATTTTTGAAAAACGGACCACATTCTCCATATCGTTGATATAAATCAAAAACAGCAACACACCCAGTAAAGATCCTTGTGGGACACCATAAAGCACCGAGATAGGATTTGAAATATTATCGTTTAATTTAGTTTTTTGAGTTCTATTTTCGAGATATGACTTAAACCATTGCAGTTCTGTATTTCTTACACCATACATTTTTAGCTTTTCAATTAGAATTAATTTGTCCACTGTTTCGAAAGCTCGTTTTAAGTCTAAAAATACGGCCACTACAACTTTATTGTCATGAATGTCAATTTTCCATTTAGTGATAACTAGATTAAGAAGGGACTCGCAGTTATGATTTTTTCTAAAACCGGATTGATAACACGATATTAAATTAAAAGATTCTAAGTAAATTTGTAATTGATTGTATACGATTTTTTCAATAATTTTACTTTCAAGATTCATCATATTGACAGGTCTGAAATCTTCCACTTTTGTAGAGTTTTTTTATTTTAGGAATAGGAACAATAAGGGACTCTTTACAGCAATTTGGAAACGTACCACTTATTAAAGTTAAATTCACAATCTTAAGCAACATTTCTCCACATATTTCAAAGGCATCAATGAATATTTTAACATTAACTCCGTTCGTATCCTTTTTATTATTCATTGATTTTAACACACAATTTAAGTCACTTAGAGATATTTCTTTAAATTTAAACTCTAAATAGTAGTAATCACGTATTGAATTAGTGTACGTTTTTTTGGTAATATCATTTCTAATTTCTTGAATACTGTTTATAAAAAAAGAGTTTAAGACATTTGACATTTCAAGACCTTGATTGTATTTTCTTCCATTTGCTACAATTTCATTTATATTTTGCTTACTTTCTTTTAAAACAAGTAACTTCAACGTTCTCCACATAGATTTTTGATCACTACACAATTCAATTTTTCTTTTTATATAGTCGTTTTTCGTATTAATAAGTGATTTTTTAAATATGTTTCTACATGTTTTATAATTGTTCCAATCAGTTGTAAGACAGGAAACCCTTGCTTTTTCATATTTACTAACTTTTTCATTTTTAAGCAACCTCAGATTTTCATTAAACCAGGGATTATGATTTTTATTTATACTTTTACATGTTATAAAACTATTAACTGTCTCGAGAATATTTTTGGAAAATTTATAAGCTAATGTGTCAACCAATATATTGTTATTAGACACCGAAAAATCACAATTACGTAGTTTTGAGACAAAACTTTCAGAATCATATTTAAACACACGAATATACTTTTGCGTTTGTTTTTTATTGAATAATGCCTTAATACTAATTATCACAGATTCATGATCACTTATTTTCAATTTACTATCAGTCTTTGCTTCAATTCTCTCTGGGTTATTTGTCATAACATGGTCAATTAAACTTCGAGACCTCATGGTAATTCTCGTCGGATCTTTTACTAACTGAGTATATGAACTATCACCTAATATTGCACTTAATTGATTTTTAAAAGAAGTATCTTTAAATAAATCTATATTTATATCACCCATTAATATCACAGTTTTAAAATCACAGTTCAAGGTATTTAACCAATTGGGAAAATGGTTCAAAAATATCGTCGGAGAATAGCTAGGTGATCTGTAGATTCCTCCAAGTAAATATATAAGATTATTACAAGACACTTTCACCAATAAGAACCAAATTTGTTTTTCAATCGCAATATTTTTCAATATTTCACATTTCCAACTATCTTTAATATAACAAAATAACTCCACCCGTATGAGCAGATATAGAATCGCATCTTATTGTTTGAAAACCATTTAGGTCAATCTCTGCATCTCCGACAGAATCAGTTGTATGTGTTTCTGTTGCACAGATGAAATCAAACGCATTACCATAAACTAACGATTCTAACTCACTGAAGTTATTTATCAAACCTTCAATATTTAAGCTCCAGCACTTTAATTCGGATAACTGCTAATAGTTTATTTTACTGCGTTCGTTTAGCAGTTGTCTTCTATATATCGGACATTCCAAGCTACGGACATCATGTTTAATGTCTATATCAGGAAGATTAGCTTTATTCTTAAGCCTCATGCAATTAACACATTGAACATCATTTTTACAGTCTTTGATTTCATGATCTGTTTCACCACATTTTAAACAAATTTTATTACTCGTACATTCACTATGCTTGTGGTTATATCCCAGGCATTTAAAACAACGGCGTACTCCAACTTTTTCATATACAACACACCTGTCATATTTTATATATATTTTTTTAACTTCAATAACTTCATGAAATGCTTTATTATCAACTTCTAAAATGGCATTATAATAAATATTATTTTTTAAAGACTTATAGACTTTTAAACATTTTAGTGTATTAAAGACAATATTGTTTTGATTTCTAATGGCTTCTTCTATAACATCACTGCCTAATTCTTCACACATTCCACTCACTAATATAGTTGGATATTTCATAATTGGCATATGTACTTCATATTTATCACTCATTTTATTTTTAATCTCATCACCAATTTTTTTTATTGCTTCTTCACTGTCACAGCATATTGCAATCGAACCATTTTTCCTCTCATACATGTTGTTAACTTTAATGGAAAGGGCCGAGGGGTCTATTTTTGTTTTAATTTCAGACTTAGTAATGTTAAAGTGTTGATTCTCTTTAGGCTTCACTAATACAGGTGCAATCTCAATAGGTTTTTTTAGTAAGTCAGCATATGATGGTTTAGATTTTTTCCCTTTCACTCCAACATCAGACTCATTCTTACAGGAGTTCACCACTTCACTCTTTAACTCATCTATTTTGCTAACAAGACACTCGCGCACATTTTCTTTCATTATTTTAAGTTGTTCATTTTTCTCGCTCGCACTTTCCGATGCTTTTAACATTAAATTATTATTTAACTCTTTCACTGATGCATTTATTGCTTGCACTTCCTCTTTTTCTTTTTCACTCCTGTCTTTCAAATCCATTTTTAATGCAGCCACCATATCACTCATCTGTGTTGATATATACTCTTCACACCTTTATTTAACATTTCAACAATTTTATCATCTTTTAATTGATGTAGATCTAACAATTTTTCATATTGATTAAGAATATTTTTTGGGAATACTAGACAATCATTACACAAGTAACTAAGATTTCTATTCCCTTTAAGTAATTTGATGTCGTACTCAGACAATTTGCATTCGCAACACAATCTATGAAACATTTTTTTGCAGAAACCGCCACAAGGAATCATATTCACATCACCGCGAGTGAACCTTGTTTCACATTTACCACAAAATTCGTCCATCGTAAAGAATGTTTGTCACGAAAAACCGATTGTAAACACTTCTTTTCAATAAAAGATATATTTGTTTTGGTTTTCATTACCAACAATATCAAGAAAAAAAGATTTATTTCTAAGCACTTGATTAACACGTCAAACTCGATCGAACTCTCTCAATAACATTTACCATAAGAACGGTTTGCATTCATTTAATATATTTATATTATGAGACTCATCATTTTCTTTAGGCGCAGAGTCACTGTACGTAACTCGTGTGATTTATAAAAAAATATATAGAGATCCAAGAAATCTTCTCATAATCTACGTTGCCGATGCCCAAAGCAGGTTTTGTCCAACTTTATATTAATATTTATTTGATTAATTTCATTAAAGATACTTAAATTAAAAAATGAAACACTAATAACTCTTTTTTTAAAATTATAGAAATTCCATGAATCGGACGATTACATAAACAAGAGCTTGTTTAAAGATAAAAAACTTAACAAACTATGGGAAAAGGCTGAACTTTCTGGATTCACACCAGAGGAACTAAAAACTCTTAAAGAGGAATTCTTACACCACCAAGATAAAGTAGATATGTACTATAGTTTGTTGGAAAATGTAGGATCTATGCCTCCAAAGGCTAACGTACATGAAAGTAATTGTTGAAATTTATCTTGCTTATAACAAATGCTGAGAATAGAATTATTTATACTTTTTTCAGATGCAATCGATGAGGAGATGGAAACTTTAAATATCATTCCGGGTGACAACGACAATGAAATCAGAACACCATCAATGGAGACAAATGTTTTCCACGATAACATCAATCAATTGCGCGAACGTCATCGTGGCATAAAGGACCATTATGATCGCTTGGAGCGTATGGTATCAAATGGACCACACAGCCAAGATTTTATCGAGCCAAAGGTACAAGGGCTTTGGCGGGTTGCCATGTCTAGTAATTTTTCAGAGAAAGATTTGGAATCAATTAAAACTGAGTTGCATCATTTTGAGAGCAGGCTGCTTAAATTAAGACATTTACATGCTGAACATGCGTTACAAAAACACAAATACAAGGTATAGATATGAAACTTCAGTTAAAGTATATGGTTCTTCAAAATGTATCTTTTTTTTAAATTAGAATCAAAAACATCAGGATAAAAATGATCGCTTTGAAGAAATGGAGGATCATATTAAAAAGCAAACAAGGAAAGTCGAAAAAATCCAAGAGAACATAGAAGGACAAATATATAAACACACAGAACTTTAGAGTAGCATTGAATCTCAAAAAAAATAAAATTATAATCGATTATTGAATAGATCTGTTATAATTATGAATGTATTTAGATTAAAAAATATTAAAACCAAAATGTACGTTAACAATAGGAGTTTAATTTTGCTATCAAAAGATCGTTTATTGAATTTGCTCTCATTATCATAGGCAACCATATCGCCTGAGACTTAAGAGATAGTCATTTTGCACATAGCTCACTTCCACATCCGTAAGAAATGAAAAAGAGATTCGTAAGCGCAATGACCGTCGCATGGAGGAGTAACTTTAAGAAAAAGTCAGTTTTAAAAATTTAGTCTGCTGTTATCCATCCATTGTTAAAGCATAAAAAAAGTTTATTATGGTAATTTTGGTGACGCCATGCACTTTCTGAAAGGCAATCGGAATCCAGCACCGCGTCAATAAATTGTCTTTCTTCTCGAAGCTCCTGTTGAAAAGGAATATTTCAAAGCCTTGCTTAAGTTTGTTTCGAGTGATTAAAATATTCAAAAATGAAATTGCAGAGGAAGGTTCGTATTTAAATAAGGAATGTTTATTTTCCATTTTACACTTAATAAAATACAATATCTAATCACATACAGTGATCCACAAAAGTCTGCGTACAAGGAAGATATTTTTAAAAAATTGCTGTTATTCACAAATGTAAAGTGAATTATTTTCAAAAAAGATATTTATTTTTCACTAAAAACAATTTACAACGTTTTCATTTTCAACAAAAAAAAAATCAAAAAAAAAAATACCTATTAGTATCAAAAAAATTAATAAAAACAAAATAAACCTCTGAAATTCTTCCACAAAAGTCTGCGTACAAGTGAATATTTCTTGCATTACACACTGTTTAAGTATCGGTAAATTTGTTTTTGCATAATATGATTGTTTGTTTATTTTTAATTGTTCTTTGTTCTAAACGCGTATTGCAAATAAATGTCCGGTTTTTTTTTCTTAAAGCAAAAAATAGCTGTTTTTTTGGAAAAGTTATTCGTAGTGCAGTAGGATTTTATATGAATAACAAATACAACATCCGCAGTAGAATCACTGCCGATACTCGAATAATCGTCAAATCTCTATCCGCAGCAGGATTTCACTTCTCCTTTTATAGGCAGTGATCCTACTGTGGATGTTGTATTTGTTATTCATATAAAATTCTACTTTACTACGGATAACTTTTCCAAAAAAACACGGCTATTATAGTAAAGGCGAACATGTTCATCTTTATTATAGCAGCTTCGTCTGCATTTTGTAAATTTGCGATATTTTCACATTTTTCTATAAGAAGAACGCATGATATGAAAAAAACATTAAATCTAAATGGAAGAAAATGGAGGTAAGTTAAATGTTCTTTGCATAGTTTCGTATTAACAGGCCAATAAGTTATAGCAATTTATAGGAACTAAAAAAGAGATAATAGAAGTCATATGACCTGTCATCACATTTTCTGTAAGATTTATCAAATGACCTGTCATTTCCAGTCAAGTCATACTGTTTTGGTTTATCTATGCTTTACACTACACGTCTATGACTTCCCCTTTGATTTTCAGAGTACCAAAATCCAAAATAAATATAAAATATAAACTGAAATAAATTTGTGTCGTTATTCCATGATGGAGAACAAAAAGAAAGCAATGGTAGTGGTTTTATCAACAATGATAGCTATATTAATTCAAAATTTTACAGTATATATGTTAATGAGATCTGAAATATTTAAAAAAAAACGCATATATAGTTACCTTTTCAGAATTTTACCATATTTTGTATTCAAATGTCAACACCCCATTCAATGTTTCCCACGAAAACAACAAATCTCGTATGACTTCTCAAATGGAATTAGCTACAGTCCTAAATGTCAAAAAAGTCATATGCTTTTTTCGTTTGAGAAGTGATATGCGTTTAATGGGTGCGTTCAAACGATTTGATTTGTTTTTTTTTTTGACAGGTCATATGAGAAAGCATATGACTTATAATATCGTGTAAAGTGGCTTTTAGACATACATCTGCCTCTCTCTAGTTTTCTGCATTTTACAGATGCAGAAACATGTAAATCCACTTTTACAAAACAAATTCCTCATTTTGTCATTTTATATGCCTACATTTGTATGTATGTAATATGCATTTTCAAAAGGTGTGTTGAGTGCTCGTATAATATAAAAAAAATATCTGAATTTTCTTTTCTAAAGCCTAGTACGCAGATCGAGGCAAGACAAATTTTATCTGTACAATTTTAATCTCTACAAAACGTTTCCAAATCTCGCGCAAAAGTTTGAAGTTGGAGAGATGAAATCTAATTTAATGTGTTTTGTAGTGTATCTCTGGAACGGGTTGTCTTACAAAAGTCGTTCATACCTTTTTGGAATCTCCTCTTGATGCTTTCAAGAGAAGCATCAGCACCTTTTACATAAAACCAGTTTTGACAAAAATCACTTTAGGAAATACGGTGGCTGTCAAAATTTGTCCCGCAAAATAATGCTTGTATCATTCTTTTTGCTGACAAAATTTAGTGGAGACATTTTGTAGAGCAATTCACAATAGTATAAATTTTGCGCGCGAACTGCGTACTGCTCGGAAAAATATCCGAGACAAAATTTGTCCCAGGAAAAAAAATGTATGGGAGACAAAATTTTTCCCGATCTGCTTACTAGGCTTGAAGCATGAACGACTTTTGTAAGACAACCCGTTCCAAAGATACACTAAAAAACACATTAAATTAGATTTATTTTCTCCAACTTAAAACTTTTGCGCGAGATTTGGAAAAGTTTTGTAGAGATTAAAATTGTACAGATAAAATTTGTCTTGTCTCGATCTGCGTACTAGGCTTCAGCGTCACACACTCCACAACACAACAAATTTTTTGACTATTGTTTCCTTAAATTTATAGAAGTGTGATATGACCCTCAGTCTATCAAATATCCCATTGCCCGAAAATGCAAGAAAAAATTTCACCCACGCCAGCTGTTGCAAACAACTGTCAAAACATTTATGTAAATTTTCATTATTTTTTGTGGAAAACTCTGCAAAGTTATTGCGACGAAAATTTGTATTTCTCAATTTCCATTCTAAATATTCACCGATTTAAAAAAAAAAACTAAATATTCATTAGATATAATATTTTGAGCCAAATACAAATAATGCTCAAATAGATTTTAAACACTACAAACCTGTACAGAAGGTATTCCAACGAGGCAAAGCGATGTCGTCTAGCATTAATAGTAATGATTCAGATGAGAGCAATAATAAAGCTCCAGAAAATTTCCATGTTTCATCATCAAATGATGCTTGTTATGAGGATTCCCAAAGTAATAGTAATCATATCCGGTTCAGGTGCCCGCTCTGCTCAACACTACAAAAAAAATTCCATTGTCGGTGTTGCATTCGCAAAGGTGACTTCTTACATTCCTCGCATCATTTTGAAGAAAGGTTAGTAAATACATACGTTGAATAGCAAAGTAGAAACAACATTTGATCAGTATTTTTCACTCCAGTTTCGCCGAAAAACAAAAAAAGTACCTTAAAATACAAGCTAGCCTAAAGGTTTACAGCAATCGGTATGAACGCCTCATCAAGGAGCAAAAAACTTCCGAGAATATGAATTTCGAGATAAAACGCAAAAAAGAACGAATCACATTATTAAAACAACTCATATCGAACAAGCGGGTACAAATCAATAAGAAGCTCGAAGAAAGAAACGAACTGAAATCAGCCAATACCGAGAAGAACAAGCACCTTCCCAAATACCCGATAAAGGTAAAGGAGTTGGAAGATTATGTACTCGATCGCACCGAGAAAATAAACAAGTTACGTGACAAGAACAATGATTTGCTAGACAAACTTAAAGAAGTTTCATGCGTTGATATTCAGAAGCTAGTTGAGTACATATTTCCCCTATCCGAAGTTGTTCTAAAAGACGAACGGACGGTTGTAATGCACCACCAAGGCGGGGGAACACTTGCAACAGTTTCCGAGGATTCAGATACAGTTGCCGCATTGGCCGATGCAAAGAACACATCTTACATACGTGGTAAATGGGTGTTCCATGGGAGTGGTATTAGCGAGATGCAATATCGGATTGTAGCGCCCTCACTGCCGGCTAACGGCGATTATTCAGCTTACTTGGACTGGTTGACGGAAAATAAAGACGACGTTCCCAAATCGGACACAAATGAGATTTCACCCAGCAGAGTTGCTGCATTTCGCATTGCTGGAGCACTAACTTACACAACCCAATTGACTAATCTGTTGAGCTTCTACTTGAATGTAAGATTGCCATTTAAGCTGGCTTATGGGTGAGTATTTTTTTCAATATTTGAATCTGAAATTTGGTTGGAAATTTTTGTTTAAAATGTTTATAGCTACGTTTTTACTTTATTAATTTGTTCACTGTTTTAAGGCAGTCATTGATATGACCATAACGCAGCCTGCGTTATGAGCTTTAAATAAAGTAATAGAGCAGCTGGAGTACAATGCGCGACATTCATATAATTTTGCATGTCAGTTCTAATCCTATCGACAATGAAGTGCTGAAGTCTGTTTAATGAATAAAACGTTGAACACTTAATTTACTCTGCTGATACGCTTAGAGCATAGTCAACTTACTCAAGCTCTGTTATTTAACAGATAAAGTTTTTAGCAACTTACCGCATTTACTTCTTTAGAAATAATTATAATTTCTTTAACCCGGCGTTTCGAACAATTTTCATTTTTCTTGATCACGGGATGAGGCTGACACTTGATTGACGATTTAGTTGTTGTTTATTGGTACTCGCTCTTGTTCTCAAGCAGTACCAGTGCGTAGTTGTTGTTGCACTTTGATTGGTTGTGGATAGTGTACTTGTACTTTGTTGTTGTTGCATTGAGTCAATGTATTTTTTATTTTCATTCTATTTATTAGAGGATCCCATGTTGTTGATAATTTGAAGCTTAAATGTCTGTTGAAGTTTGCGTGCTTCTTTATTTCTATTCCCTCTCTAACAATTCTCGGCACATAAAGGCTTTCATGTGCGATTGCTTTGGCATGTCTACCTACATACACCTAGACCAATAGTTCTTTAAAAATAAAAATTAAAAATAAGATGAAACGTTTTGAGTTTGCGCCATAATGGATAAAAGAGGGTCAACACTACAGTCAATCAAATAAAATTTCAAACGAAATAACGGATTTTATATCGCAGCACATAAGTACAATTCGCCTCTCGAAATAGGAACCCAAATAAGCTTTATCTTTCAGCTTTGCCTAATATAACAAAAATGTATAAACTCTACATTGAGCATTGCACCGTATATAGGAATATTTTTATTACTCAATTCAACTTGTCCTTCCGCCTACCTAGAAGTGATACATGTAGTACTATGAGTCTTGCAAAAACTCGACAAAAATCGAACAAAACTGCATTCGAAGGACAGCAAATTAACCGCGAAAAGTCTCGATCTGATCTAAACGTCGTATATATTACTTTTGATTTGCACCATGCTATGCCTTTGCCCAAACTAACAACGTCAAAGGCATTCTATATGAGGCAGATGTTGTTTTATAATTTGGCAAAACATATCATTACTTCGGATGTTAAAATGTCTTATATGATCACATGGACCGAAGACAGCAGATAGAGGAAGCATTGAGGTGATGAGCGCACTCTTAACATTTTTTTCAGCAGTGCGGATTTACGAAAACAAGAAGACACTTAATAAAGTACACAGATTCTTGCTCTGGGCAAGCGACCGGGATTTTGGAAGGATATAAAAGGTATTATGGAAGCATTAACTTACTTATACCAACTGCAGAACAATATAGGCAGATAATAGGAAGTGTCAGCACAAAAATACTATTGTGGTAAACATGGAGGATCATTTTCGATCACTATCCAATCTTTAAGACCATCTAAATACCAAAAACACAACAAAAAAACATTTTTAAATGAAAAAATAAGCTTTCGTGACTACGTTAAATGGATAAGAATGGAATTCTTATAAAGAATGCTTCAATGAAGAATCTCCATTTGCAGAGGTATCAATCAAAGTCAAAAACGATTCCTGACAAAACCGAAGATTTTCTCGAGAAAAAAAAAAAAAGCAACTAAAAACTAAAAAAAAAAAAATTAAGGGAGCAAATGCAGTTCATTACCCAGGAGCTTATCTGGTTTTATAAAAAAAGCCATTTCAGATTCTCACAAAAAAAATATTAATAAAGAAACTAAACGAACTAAAAAAATAAAAAAATTAAAAATGCCACTTAACCCCTTCGTTTTTAACAATTAAAACGATTTTATTTTTTGTTTGCAAAAGGGTTTAAGTGCACTTTTTGAGAGAATATGAAAGAAAAAAATACCTCTAAACTATTTAAATGAATTTAAAATTATATTTTAAGAAAGTCTGTTTTGTGCTTTATTTAATATTCTTATCAAAAACTTTTAGTTCTTACGAGTAACTATAAGAAAGTTCTCATCGATTAACTTTGAACCCTTGTATCTCGAAATCTTACAATAATTGTCACTTAACCCCTTCTTCCTCTAAACGCTTCATGTGTTTCATTAAAGAAAAAAACCTTATAGCACTTCCGAATTACCTTCCTGACACTTGTTTATGAGACAGGCAGAGTGAATTGAAAAACATTCATTACTTGCGTAGTGGGATCTACAGTTGTGGTCATATTTTTAGGGACGGTGTAAACTTTATTTATACAAATAAATTGTGTCAAAGTTACTCAAATTATTAATTTATTTGGTCAATATATTAAAGAACTTATTAAAAAATTAAAATAAACTTTAATATTATTCACAGATTTTACTATAAACTGAAGAGTTTAGTTATAACATTTTTTCCTAGTCATATTTAAAGGAAATTCATTTTAGTTTTCTGAAAAATTATCGGAATAAGTGATAATTGTTGGTGTATATTTTTTTAACTCACTATAAATACTTTGTACTTAGTTGTATGACCATAGTCTAAAATAGTTTGGAATCTGCAAGGCATAGACTTAATAAATTTGCGGGAGGCCTCGATTGGTATTGCTTCCCATATTTTCTGGACTCTTTTCCATACATTTTAAAATTTTTCTTTTCCAATACGATCCTTAACATACTTCCATAGATTTTCTATCGGATTTAAATTCGGTGACTGCGCTGGCCGAAACATAAAAGCAATATTATTAGTGAAGAATAAGTCTTTTGAAACAGTTGGTCTGTCTATGTTTTGGATCATTATCCTGTTGGTAGATCCATCTAAAGGGCATATTCTCCTCAGTATACGGTAAAATAACACTATCCATTATATTTTCCACACACAACTTGGCAATCATTATTTATGAATTCGGAAAATAGGTTCCACTCCATGCCAAGAGAAACACGCTCATACTTTAATATTACCGCCACCATGTTTAACGGTCTTTATAGTGATTTTAGGGTCAACTTGTTTGTTTTTGGTCTCCTGACATAGTGCCGACCACCTGATCCAACTTAGTTTTACTTACTCGTAGATTCATCACTGCACAAAATTTTATTCCATTTTTCAATTCCTTCTCCGCCTTTCCAATTTTGATGTTCTCTAGGAAATGTTAAACGTTCTCTTTTATTTTATTTTTTTTTTTTGCTTAGCAAATTAAATTTTGCTGCCGATCTTCCACTGTCCATTCTGAAACATAAACATTGATTTCATTTTTAATGTCTTGAGATTTAATCTTGCTTGGAAAGATGAATAATCTCTACGGTCAGCTTGATCGCTCTTAGGTCCACTTTTTATTTATTTTTTTTATGTTTAATAATCTGCAGTGCAATTCTTTTTTACTCTTCCAATTGCGAAATTTAAATAATTTTTTAACTTTTCTGTCAATATAAACCACTTTGTTAAACACGCACTTAAACTGAAAATATGATAATGGCTTTTTCCCATGGTGTCCTTATAAATGCGACCAGGCCAGGCTAACAGAGTCTAACTGCAAATCCGTATTTTTTAAAGTTATTTGAAAATACTAAGCATTCAAGACTTTTCGGATGAATTTATTTGTTAAAAATGCGATGATACTAAAAACGATTCAGTCCTTAAAAATATGACCATAAGTAAAAATGTTCATCAGCGCGGCTGGAGTTGCCTCACAGGATGATTATTTGTCTAATTGTCTTATTTGTTCTAAATTTGTTTTTCTTTTTCGACTTACAAAACTTGCAAAACCCAAGTATCTATCATAACCACATTTTATATAACACGAAACAATTTGTTTTAAGGGATTTTTGCAAGAAACTTAATGAGGAGCAGTTTACTCGCAAGGTTTCACGTTTAAACACAAATATAATGTACCTGGCATACACACAACGTGTCAAGTTAAGACTCTTAAAGGAAAAGCATACACTTGAAAACATAATAGCCACATTGGATTCGGACAAAAGTGAACTCGGACGATATGGGCCAAATGAAGTAGCATATGCTCCATTGATGAAATCGGTAGATTCTCTAATGGTTGGCATTGAAACAGGTACAGAGTCTGAATCCGAAGGTAAGCCTTTAATAAAATCTCATGTGAATATTTATTTTTTAATCAATTATTTATTTATTTTTTGAACCCCTTCAAAGATGAAAATTCCTTAAGATTAGATTGGGAGGCAGTGTCTAGTTTACCAACTCAAGAAATTGCTCCAGCAAATATGCTACCACAAAGTCAACAAACAACCAGCATAGCCGAGGGGCTAATGACAAGCGCAGCAAATCGCTTGGCTTCGATTCTTCGATGGGTCAAATAAAGAGACGTTATTCTCACTCTGGATCCAGTTGTTGAGAATTTATATAAATAAGGTGATTTATCTATAATATTGAGAAAACTCTTCTTAGGATTAATATTGCAAAGAATATATTGCATAGTAGTTTTTTTTTTTTTTGTTCACTTTTTTGGTCATGTATTCAAAAATAGGTTATTCATAAGTATTTTTTTAAATTATAGTTGGATTTTATATAAAATCGACTTTTTGTAAATAAAACCAAACAAAAATAAAAAATTTCATGATTATTTTTATATCAGTTGTTTTTATTTAAAAAAATAAAAATAAACTAATCACCTGTGACTAGTCAAATATATATTTTCACGAGTTGATTTTTGTCGTTAGGTGCTGTGAAACGAAACCAGAAATTAAAAGGAAATTTCGAAACTATTACTAGCTTAATCTACTTTTATATGTATATTTACAGCCATTAACAGCTAACTAGAAAACGATTTCGTGTTCAATTACAAACATAAGTTTTCTTATTTAATTCTCTATTCTCTTTTTATTTATTATAGTCATAAAATTTTAAATTTTTGTTGGTAAATAAGAGTATTTTTCAAATTTTCATAGGGAGATGTGGTTTCAAAAATATTTTTATATTTTAACCTGTGATTTGGCTGGGCTAACTAATTAAAAACAAAAAATTCGGTTGGGTTTTGCCGTCTCAAGAAAATTCAAATTCAAGTTCCTTACATTACCAATGCGATTTAATACGTCTCATCGCTCCGCAACACAAATTTCCATCGATTCACCATCCAATCGGCATTATCTTTTGGCAAACTGGATGAGCCGCGGTCCTTGCATTTTTGTGACCATTGGTTTCTTGCGTGAAATTTGTCCATGAGGTAAAGCTTCTTTTTGATATGCGGACATCAGATTTATCCATTATTTCTCGCTGAATGACTGCTGAATTTTTTCAGGAAGCTGCTTTTGACAGCCGAACAGTTTGTCCAGCTTTATAAACTGTAGTTTTTCTTGGTCCCTTTCGTCTTTGTCTATGTCTGCGGTGTTATATTTACGGAAATGGACAATGCCACCGACTATGATAATCCAGACTTATTCAGCTCAACAATAGCGCTGCGGAATCTTGGCACACAACTCCTTCCTTGCCTCATTGTGAAAACCGTCTGCCTAAGTGTTTTTTTTTCGTTAAAAATCACTTGCAATCCGCAAGCTTAAGAATAAAAAATCCGCAGGCTCGGATGGCCCACAATATGCGAAACTCTTTAAGTATGGAGGAGATGTCCTGATAGGATGCATGCATCAGCTCATCAACCAAGTGTGGGAGGAGGAAAGTATGCCCGACGACTGGTCAAATAGCTCCATATGCCCAATCTACAAAAAAGGCCATCCTATGTCCTGCAAAAACTACAGGGGCATATCCCTGCTTAACGTTGCTTACAAGATCCTATCCACCGTAATATGTGAGCGTTTAAAACCTTTCTGCAACACTATAATCGGCACGTACCAGTGTGGCTTTAGGCCAGGCAGATCAACGATAGACCAAATCTTCACATTGAGGCAAATCCTGGAAAAGACCAACGAATTTCAAGTCGAGACCCACCATCTTTTTATCGACTTTAAAGCCGCATATGACAGCATAAGTCGCCAAGAGCTTCTATTGGCGATGTCGGAACTCGGGATCCCAAAAAAACTGATCCAGCTATGCCGCATGACGTTACAAAATACGCGGTGCAACGTGCCAATGGGTAACAGCTCATCCGAGCTATTCCAAACGTGCACAGGGTTCAGACAAGGAGATGCGCTATCATGTGATTTCTTCAATAACCTAGTCCTGGAGCAGATAGTGCGCTAGAGTGGTGTTAACCTGGAAGGCACTATCTTCAACAGGTCTTCCCAACTGCTTGGCTATGCGGACGACATCGATATCATCGGCCGCTCCAAGCGAGCTGTGCTAGAAGCGTTCACAGCTATTGATGAACAGGCGAAACGCGTTGGTCTTGAAGTTAATGAGGACAAAACAATATACTTTGCTATCAACAAACAAAGCCTCATCTGTCCATCGTCTTGGACAAAACGTCACTGTTAGTAGCAGTAATTTCGAGGTAGTCAAGGAGTTCACCTACCTCGGAACGAACATTAACCCCACGAATGACACCTTAGTGGAAATCCGACGAATAATTACCCTGGCAAACCGCTGCTACTTCGGTTTGGCCAAACAAATGGGTTCGAAACTCCTTTCTCGAAAGACAAAGTGCACGCTATACAAAACGCTAATTTTACCAGTTCTAATCTACGGCGCCGAGTGCTGGACGATAAGTAATAAAATGCACGACTGAAATTGCGTCTGATTTCTAGAAAAGTATGAATTTATGCAAACAAACTTTAAAAAATCTTTTTATTATTAAATAAATAAATTTTTTATATAAGAAATTTCTTTAAAATTTTTCAAGAAAAAAATGTGGGATGCGAATTTAAAGTATTTAATAATATTGATTTAAGGGAATATTTTCAAAAACTAATCGTTCATAGGTTTTGAAGATATTGATTTTTCAAAAAAACCCAACAAATAATTTTTTGAATATTTTTATATACAATATTATTTTAAACTTAGGGGGACTCCTGCTGAAAATTTTTGGTTAAAATCGTTGGAGCCGTTGGTGAGAAAGTCGAAAATCAAAAAAACGGTTCTATGACAGGTACCGTTAATAACATTTTGTCCCAAATTTTTTTTTACCAAAACGTAGTCCATGTCCAAAATATCACACCTAATTATTTTTATCAAAATCGTTAGAGCCGTTTTCGAGATAAATAAGATTTTGCATTACGGGTGTATGGGGGGTACCGTTAGTTTTAGAGCTAAAAAAAAAATTTCAATTTCCCCTCTAGGGAATCACCGAAGACCCAGAACTACCGAGTTTGAAGAAAATAGGTCCAGTGGCTTAGGCTCTAGATCGAGGTACAGACATACAGACAGACAGACAGACGGAATTGCCGGACCCACTTTATTCGTCTTCGCTATCATCGTAATGTCAACTTTGATCAAAATCTCGAGTTCGATTTTTTTTCCAAATAGAACTTGCCCTATAGTACCTATATCGCAAGTAAATAAAATGCACGACTGGATCGCACGAACTTGCTCTTATGTAAAAGTACTTTGGAATTTAAGATACATTTTATAAATATAAAACATGAATTTAAAATGAAATTGCCGTCTGATTTCTAGAAAAGTATGAATTTATGCAAACAAACTTTAAAAAATCGTTTTATTATTAAATAAATAAATTTTGTATATAAGAAATTTCTTTAAAATTTTTCAAGAAAAAAATGTGGGATTCGAATTTTAAGTATTTAATAATATTGATTTTAGGAAATAATTTTAAAAAATAATCGTTCATAGGTTTTGAAGATATTGATTTTTCAAAAAAAAAAATTTTTCAAAAAAACCCAACAAATAATTTTTCGAATATTTTTATATACAATATTAGGTGTGTTTTTTTCGCAAAGCTATCCGTAGTGAAGTAAGATTTTATACGTATTACAAATACAAAGTCTTCACTGCCGATAAAAGTAGAAGTAGGATCCAACTGCGGATAGAATGTTGACGTTTGCTCGAGTCTCGAATACAAATGTTGCTACAATTGAAAACTCTTTTGTATCTCGAAGGCATGTTAGTAGAGTACGAAAAGTAGTTTGTTGTTTAGCATTTTCCATTGAGAGTTTAAGTCTTTTTTTTACAAAACCATTTTTATAAGAAAAACCCTGCATTTTGTATCGTGTTGGTGTCGAACTCTTATAGAAAGCTGTTTAATAACTAACGCGTTTTTGTAGGAGCGAAATGTCGTGGTCAGCTGTTATACTTTAGTTAAACAGCGACATTTAAGAGTTACTAACGCGACAAAGCCTTCTTATGAAAAAAGCTGTTGAGAAATCCAAAACTAACTAAAGTCTGCGAACAGATCCCTTGACTTTTGTGGTGATAATTGTCAAAAAAAAAAAAACATAAACATAACTTCTGCTTTATGAAAAATGGCTGGTGAACAGAAAAAGTAAATACAAAATGATTTAAATTGAAATTTATAAATAAAAATCTCCATATATATTTTCAGAAACATGAAAATTACTCGGCAAAAAGTTATTGGTTGTTTTTTTTTTTTCAATTAAATATTTGACAACTAGTCAGTGGTATCAACTTTAAAGTACAAAAATCGCACAACTGCGGATACGTTTTTTTGGGAAATCCTACTTCACTACGGATAATTTTCCCAAAAAAACACACCTATTGTTTTAAACTTAGGGGGACTCCTGCTGAAAATTTTTGGTTAAAATCGTTAGAGCCGTTAATGAGAAAGTCGAACATAAAAAAACGGTTCTATGACAGGTTAATAACATTTTGCCCCAAATTTTTTTTTTTACCAAAACGTAGTCCATGTCCATAATATCACACCTAATTTTTTTTATCAAAATCGTTAGAGCCGTTTTCGAGATAAATAACATTTTGTATTACGGGTGTATAGGGGGTACCGTTAGTTTTAGAGCTAAAAAAAAATTTTCACCGAAGACCCATAACTACCGAGTTTGAAGAAAATAGGTCCAGTGGCTTAGGCTCTAGACCGAGGTACAGACATACAGACAGACAGACAGACAGACGGAATTGCCGGACCCACTTTTTTCGTCTTCGCTATCATCGTAATGTCAACTTTGATCAAAATCTCGAGTTCGATTTTTTTTCCAAATGCAGAACTTGCCCTATAGTACCTATATCGCAAGTAAAAAAGGGGAATTGATACTGGGCACTTTCGAGAGAAAAATTCTTCGGCGGATATTTGGTCCTATATGCGAAGAGAGCGAATAGAGAAGAAGATTCAATCGTGAAATTTAGGAGCTGTACCAAGATGTGGATGTAGTCCAAAAAGCCAAAAACGTCGACTACACTGGCTCGGCCACATCGAGCGAATGGACAACAACGCTCCAGCCAAGAAAATCTTCGAATCCCAGCCCAAACGGCTTGCAAAAAGTATTGTCTATAAAAATGCTATGCATATTGTTTTAAATAAAAAGAATGAAAGATCCTAAATAGATCACAATATGCACCGTTAGGGCAAAACCGCAAAAATAGAATTGTTGCAAATTAGCTGTCAACGGCTGTAAATTGTGATGGATCATTGCGCTATGAAATCATGTTTAGTAGTCGTTTTCAACATAATATTCTATTTTGATACGTTTTTTTCAGTAGAAAAGTTGTAAATGTTCCAAACTGCGTATATATAATTTTGCCGTTTCCGAAAATCGAAAAAAATAAAATGCACGACTGGGTCGCACGAACTTGCTCCTATGTAAAAGACTAAGAATTTCAAAAATGAATGCTATTAGAGAAACTGTTCATAAGCATAAAATTCATTTTTTAAATGACTAAAAAATACTTCTTTGGTAGTTGAAGGTAAGAATAGGATGCCATGTGATTCAAGCAAATATAGGTTTATGCAAGAACAAAAATTATAAGTCTTTGTAGTGGTTTCTTAAAAAATAAGGTTTTATATAAGAACATTTTAAAACATTTTTAAGAAAAAATGTTGGTACGCCAATTTGAAGTTTTTATTATTGTATGAATAAAAATTAAATTTACAAAAAAAGTATTGAGCCGTTTTCGAGACATTGAATTTTCAAAAAACAAAGATTTTTTTTTCAAAATTCAAAAAAACATTTTTCTTAAAGTTTTGAAATGCAATGTTTCTTAAAATTTTTAGAAGCTTCTTTCTATGAAATTTCATTAAAATCCGTTGTGCTGATAATGAGAAATTCAAAATTAAAAAAAATCGTTCTATGGTAGGTACAGTCAGTAATATCTTGTTTTCAATTTTTTTTTTAATAAATCACAGATCTTAAAAAATATTAGAAAGAAAAAAAATTTAACCAAAATTCTCGGAACCGTTTTCGAGAAAAATAAGATTTTCGAAAACCATTTTTTAACATTTGTATGGACGGTACCGTTATTTTTAGGTGAAATGAATTTAGTTTGCTCATAAATTGTAGATTATTTTTCCAAACTTTTATTTATCAAGTTTTGAAAAAATCGAGCATTGGGTTTTCGAAATATGTATTGAGTTTTCAAAAAAAAAATTTAAAAGTTTTTTTAAAAATCCAAAAAATTTGTTTTGGAAAATTTGAATACACAATAATATTCAAACTGCTGGGAAGCTTTAGTATAAAAAAAAATGATCAAAATCGGCGGTACCGTTTTTGAGAAAATCAAAAACAAAAAAAATGGTCCCAAGGGGGGTACCAAAACTACTCATTTTTTTGAAAATTTTTTTCGACCATTACCTAGGTTTAACTAAATTAAATTTTTTGAATTTTTTTTTAAGAAAATCGCAGGGACAGTTATTGAAAAAAAAAAAAATATTTATAAAATTTCGGAAAAAAATAAAATCGTATGGCAGGTACCGTTATTTTTGGTTATAAAAAATCAAATCAAAAAACATCCGGGGGTAAAAAATCAAAACCCATATCTACCAAGTTTGAAGAAAATCGGCCCAGCCGTTTAGCTGTAATCGAACAGACAGACAGACAGAATTGGCAGACCCACTTTTTTCGTCTTCGCTATCATCGTAATGTCAACTTTCATTAAAATCTCGAGTTCGATTTTTTTTACGAATGCATAACTTGCCTTATAGTACCTATAAGTCGCAAGTAAAAATTAATGGTGATGATTATTTTTATTCATAATAAAAAATTGCTTCTGGATGACCTATGTATTTATAAAACCGACACATTGTTTTATAACCAATTCTGGTCTTTAATATAACGTTAGTCCTTAAGGTAAGAGTCTTGCGGTCTTGCCGCATTTGGGGAATGGAGAATTTTTTCAGATTCAGAGAAGGTGAAACAGTCGATGGACACGGAATCGATATCGGTGGATGATGTTGGCTCATTGATGCCCACAAATGTATGAAAATGGTCTGGACGGTTACTGGTTTCAACAAGATGGTGCGCCATGCCACATTGCATGATAAACAATGTATTTAGTTTCACATTAAATGGCCAACCAAATCTCCAGATTTTACTTCTCTAGACTCGGACCATTGGCGAGCTCATTAGGCAAACATTCCTGAAAAAATCATGGCTAAACCGCCCGCAATGCTCGAAAAAGTGATGTAAAACACATAAAAAGGGCAGATTTTGCTTTGGTCAATAGAGGCGGTCAATTGCTTGATGTTCTATTTAAAAAATGATCTAAAATAAAGGTCAAATTATAAAATGAGGTACTAACAATTATTGTTCGGCTATATCCTACCAATAAATACTGAAACTTACTCATCCTTATATCGATAAATAAAGGGTCTCTGCCTCACACACCGCTTGTTATGTAGACCATCTCTCTGGCATCCGAGATGTGTTTGTCCTTCAACCGGAGGTTCGGTCTTCCTTGTAGCTAAAAACCTGTGTCACCCTGTATATAAATAATCTGCAGTGCAGTTCACATGATTAGACGCACCATTGTTCTCTCAACAAATTGTAGTTTTTCTTTTTCTTTTTCTTCATGAACTACCAAGCAATTGCATTCATTTGAAAGGTTATTAAATTCTCTGGGAAAAAAACTTAAATTCAATATTAGTTAGAGACACTTAACGGTTGTTTTGATCTCTTTCTTCGCAGTAGTGCTAAAAAAGCTCAAATAAATCGGTTCACTTGATTAGACGCACGAATTAATTCAGTTAGTTTCTTAATGCTGGGTAATACAAATTAAATTTGGTTAATGAGTGTACGTTATTAAAGCTTTTCCGAGTGTTTAAAGTGAAAATGGGTAAAAAGAAAATGTTAACGGCGGCGGAAATAGCAAAAATTGAGGCCTCTACCTCTCAGAAGGGTATTCTATGCCGAAAATTGCAAAAAAAAAATAGGACGAAATGATAAATCTGTTCGAAATGTTTTATCAAATCCTGCCACCTACGGAAAAAACAACAAAGGAAGGACAAAAACACCCTTTACACCACACGAGAAGCGAAAAATTATAAGAATTGCCTCAAATTTAACTAACTCCTCGATTAAAATCAAACAATTAGCGGGGGTAAGTGCAAGTGAACCGAAATAATTTCAAGAAAGGAGAAGTATGGGTTTGGGGTGCCACTTCGTACTACCGCGCCTTTGAGTTGGTTTTGTGCTTCACAAAATGACAGAAATTTCTTATAAAGCTCTTATGCAAACAGCTTTTCCAGCCATAAGAGAGCTTCTTGGATCTATCCAGTAGATTTGACAACTAGACAATGCTCCTATCCACAACGCGCACGTTGTAAAAGCATTTATCCCCAGTGAAAATGTGGAATTTTTGCAGTGGCCACCATACTCACTTGATCTAAACATCATTGAAAACCTTTCGGGATGGCTGACCCATCAAATTTATGAAAAAGGTAAGCAGTATGAAAGCTGTGAGGAGATTATTGCCGCAATTAAAGAAGCCTTGTCTAAGATTTCATTAGATTATTAAGAAAATTGTATGAATCTCTTAGAAGTAGAATTTTTGATGTAATTTCAAATCTAAGAGGTTGTACAAAGTATTGAAATTGTGAAAAATAACTTCAATAACAATAAAAAAGTAAATAGAAAATGTTAAAAATTGATCAACCTCTTTTTTTTTTAACTTTTAACAGGTGCGTCTAATCAAGTGAACCGATTTATTTGAGCTTTTTTTGCACTACTGCAAAGAAAGAGATCAAAACAACCGTTAAGTGTCTCTCACTCATCTTGAATTTAGGTTTTTTCCCAGAGAATTTAATAACCTTTTAAATGAATGCAATTCTTTCGTAGTTCATGAAGAAAAACAAAAAGAAAACTGCAATTTATTGAGAGAACAATGGTGCGTCTAATCATGTGAACCGCACTGTATATGGGCTTATCGCTGTAAATTTTAACTTCTTGAGTTTGAAAAAAAAAACAAAAAAAATTTAAGGCACGCATGTAAATTTGAGTTTTTCTTCAATTGAATCGATGAGTGAAAGAACAGTATAAGTGCAAAAAGCTACTTTGGAGAAAAACACAAACGAATGTTTTACAGGTAAACAATTAATTTTGTCGTATTATGATGGATTTGAAGTTTTTCACCTTCCCATTATATTGGTAAGAGAATTTTTAGTAAAGGAGTAAATTGAAAAGAAATATTAAGAAAGAAAAACGCTGAACTTGTACGGTTCTTTCACTAAATGTAAAAAAATACATGATTAAATTCTTTCCATTTGTTTTATTACCTAAATAAATCATAATAAACTTAAACATTTCAATTTGTTGAATAATATTAATATTCTGCAGGATCATTACATATTGTTTTCCATGATGTTATATGGTAGTAAAATTCCAAAGACTCTCCAGATAAATACTGCATTATTTTCTTAATGTCTGCTATTTTCTTTGCACTGGTTCAGTTGGTAATTGTAAATTAACTTTTGGCTTAAGTAATTTAAAACCATGTTATGTAAAACCTTCTATGAAGTCGGTTGTTGTAACAAAGCCAGGGCATTCACTGCAATATTCGAACTGGTTATAAAGTGATACTGCAAAATTTATATTATGTTGATCAACAGATTTGGTTGTCTTTTTAAAAAAACTGGGCCACCAGTTCTTAAAGTCTATAATATCTTTGTAATTAATTTCTGTTATGGTAAACGGATTTTTCTTCCTTGAATCAATGACTATCTGATAGTTTCTTCGGGAAGGTAAATACGATCGAATTTGTTTGTAGACTTTTTAACTGTTCCGAAGTCTCTATCACAAGGTAAAAATGAATGAACTCGAACAGGGAAGTAGTGATAAATCTTTTTAAAACGTTTTGTGGCTGTAAGAGTTATTAGAAATCTAACTATGGTGTTATTTCGGTTTTGACCTGGGCATCCATCTGAGAATAGGTGTAGTTCTGTTATTTCTGAAGGTATTTTATTCAAAATGTAATGAAACAGACACGTACACACTTCATCTGGACCCTTGTGTGCTTGGCCCTCATGATATGTGTAAAAGTGTCCAGAATCGTCTTTTATGTTGTGTATTTCAAACGCATATACCCACAATTAACGGTAATAAAATATTTCTTGAACGGGAATTTCTGGAAGAGGCAGATTTTGCATAAAATCAAAAGTAATACCGTACACATCATCTCTCTGAGAACATAAATCTTTTATCTTCTGCATTTGTGTATAAAACTTTCCTGCTTTACGCTTATGAACCATTAGTTATATTTCGACTTCTCTTTTGGCACTACCGCAAAGATTTGGATCTTTTAGCTTTGTCTCTAATCGTTCACACTCGCTACACACATCTACTTGCGGCTTGCGGCCTCCCAAATCTCAACGAATAATTTTCATTAAAATATTTGAGGCAGTACTCGTATTTTTTAACAGTGAGCTTAGAATCCAGATATTCAACTTCTTTGGAGCTACTGTAATGGGACATTTTTTCTGGGAAATGACTCTATGTGCTCTATTATTTTTATATCACAATCAGGCGGTAAAACTTGGTAACGATGATTGTGCTTATCTCTTAGGTCAATTGGACTGTTATTTTTTTTTTAAGAATGTTTAAGCGTTGCAATCTGGAGTTGGTGATACCATGCAAAGCCAGGAACGTTTTTTTACATACCTTTATACTTACACCTGTAACGAACTGCAACTCAACTGTTTTTTTTTGTGTTACAACGACTCCTCATATTAGCCACTACTCTCCTACCTTTCAAATTTAATGTACATGTATGAGAGCCTGTATCGCTACCGTTCCCGATCGGCGATATTTTCCCGTATAAACTGATTGGTAGCTGTGGATATGACTAAAAGAAAGTGGTTGCAAAATAAAAAGAAGTTTTTGCTTGGAAGTCCAAAGACCTATATTCAATTTGTACTTAGTAATTTTTTTTGTATTAAAATTTATTTTAATTTACAAAAAATTAGAAAGTGAACGAGAACATTAACGATAATTCAAATACTTGAAACACAAACGCCTTACGAATAAAAAAAAATAAAACAGGAGAAAAGCGCTACATCACTTGAAATAATGGAAATGCACTTACGACTACAAATTGAATTTTGAACCAAAAGAAATTCGTATCACTATTGGTCCAGTAGGCTAGGTGTTTCACCCTTAGTCGTGAGGTTCCGGGTTCGAACCCAGGCAGCAGACGACTTATATGATTTTTTTATTATTTATTAATTCTTTTAATTGATTTTTTTTATGTTTTAACGTCATTTTTGTATTTTTTTATAACGTAAATTACATATTTTAAAAACGCATATCGTGAGCGCGAAGTCAATTTTAACTAGCCACAGGTAGCATAATTGTGTGTACATATTTAAACATATTATATGTAACTATATGCAATGCTACTTGTTTGCACTAATGATTTGTTCACTTTTGTAAAGGAAAAAATTTATTGAAAGCATTATATATTTTTAAAGCAGTGTAAAAGTGATAATATCAACAGATAAGTTCATCTCATCAACCTGGATGCTGTGGCCACAACATTTGCAGCTCGATGTTTAAACACCGAAAATAAAGGTGAGTCATTGTTCTGAACACTTTTATATTCAATTGCATTTAAATATATAGTCTTTCAAAGGGGTGGGGAATATTGTGAAAATTTAGTAGTTTTGAGTGAAGTGCACTCAAATGATAATTCGTGCATATACATGCATATTTATGTATCTATGCGCGGTGTGCTTACCTGTGGGAAATAGAAACAATTTACTTTCGTACTTACGTATGTGCTTAAGTACATATTTCCAAAATTAAAGTAATTAGTAAATTTCAAGAATTCGAAAGGCTTAATTTCAAGAATAATTTGTTTGAATAATTTAATTTTTTTACTTGTATAGTCTTAATTTGTTTGTTTAAGATTCAAATAAAATTGTAAAGAAAATGAAACTTCAATTTAAATATAATGATTGAAAAGAGAATTTAATTTAAAATGGGTTTTTAATTTAGAGGATAAAGGATGAGGGTTGATGGAAATGGTAAGAGTGGGATGAGGAAATGAAAGATGGCGAGGAAAGGGGTAACTTAGACGAGATAGGTTACCATGGCAGGGTGGGTAAGAAAATATTCTCGTGACGTCATAACACCGCGACGTAGAGCCTGGCATGATTTTTGTCTGCGCGGTTTTGATAGGGGTCAAGAACTTACTCCCTCCGACGAGCGTGAGGCCGATCAAGCATGCCAGCACAGACCCCGACGGCATCCACGAAACCCGCAACACACCTTCTTTTTTAACAAAGTAGGCAAAAGTTGTGGTATTAATAATATTTTCAGTAAGTTTTCGATGCCTCACCACTGGATTTGCTTCTATGAGGCCCATTAGGTAAATATCTTGTTCATTTTTGGTTTCCATATCCAATATATAGAATAAAAAATGTTCTCTCTCTTCTTTCGTAAATTTGCTTGCACAACACCTACACCTACAATTAAAAATTACTTACATAATGACATATGTACCTGCATATTATTTTTACTTAAAAAATGGGTTGAATTATTTTTCTTGTAACGGTTTTTCCAGCCGTATTTTCATATTGTTGTTTTGCTTCTACTTTTCTGGTTCCCTTTTCCTTTTTTTCGATTTCATAAAATTATCATTTTCACTATTACTACCGCTAATTTTTTTTTTTGCTATTTATTAGTATTTTTATTTAAAGCCTTCAGACTTTAACACTTGAGCATAAAACAATGAATGACGATGAATAAAATGAAGATTGCAAAGATTGAGTGAAATAACAGTATAAGCGCCGGATATGTAATGTTCTTTCACTCAATGAGCAAATATGGTAGCATAGTTTTGAATGAATTCGACTCTCTAATGAAATATTATTTTGCTGATAAGTAGGCTTACACACGTAGAGCATTTTTGCATTTTCATCGCAAATCTCAATTTTTGGCGCTTGTATTGTTCTTTCACTCATCGATTCAATTATAGACCACGAATAAATAAAAAACTTCAAAATAACTCATGTATTGTTTGTTGAAGAGTATAAATATATAAAGTATAGAAAAATGAATTTAAAATAATTTATTTTAAGCACCGATTTTTTGGTTTTTATTTTTAATCTTCACAGCTTCTGTTTTCAAACTTATTTGTTTAACACTTTTACCATTTTTTGTTATAGTTTCTACAGTTTAAATTACGCTCATTGTAAGGGTATAATCAAACAATGCTTTGATGTGCTAGTAAAAAATGTGCATTTTTTGAAACAGTTACGTTTTTTACGTTCGTTTTGTTAACTTCATAAAATTTCTACATAATGAAGCACGCATTGAAGCCAAAGTTTTTTTTACTCTAGATAGCTTAAATAATGATGCAGACCATAAAAAAATGCCCCATGATCAATGTTAAAAAAATAGACACGAAAATTTGTGACAATTAAAGATTTACGAAAAATCACGCATGGCATTTTTTTCTAAAATTTATATCATATAGGATTATTTATAAGGAAGGCACGCACTCAAAATGAATGATTTCAATTAATTTTGACCTTCATTTATCTGAAAAAAAAAAAAAAAACAAAAATTGTACTAAGTAATCTTATGTTAAACATTATTTTTGCAATAATACAAAACGTTAATTACACAGCTCCACAAAAAAAAAAAATTTTAATATGGGATCAAACCACCTTTACTATAAGTTTTCGGGGTCCCTGAATCCGAATCCGACCACCATTTTACCCTATCACGTCAGGATTTTTCATAACCTCAGTGACCTCAGTGTCAACCCCCAGTGACCCAGGGTGCCCGAGTTGAAGCTCTCGGAGGGTATAGCTCAAGGATGACAGGTGTAAAAAAGTTCAAACTCCCTAAAACCCAACCAGGTTAACCCCAATAAACCTAGGACACCAGAGTTTTAGCTCTTCCAGGGAATCATTCGCAGAGCAGGGATAAAAAAAAACAGACAAACTTCCTCAAACGCAAGCAAAAAATCCTGATGTGATAGGGTAAAATGGTGGTCGGATTCGGATTCAGCGACCCCGAAAACCTATAGTAAAGGTGGTCTGATCCCATATTAATTTTTTTTTTGTGGAGCTGTAGGTATTATCCACGCACGCAGCCAAAAGTCTCAATATTCGATGATTTTTTCGATTTCAAACACTTTCGCACTATTTTGATGGTTCATTTTATAAATTGAATAGTTAAAACTCAATGATATATATAATATTATAAGTTCCAAAACCTGAATATTTAATAATAATGTCTATATATTTCGACGCATGGCAAAAGTTAAAATTTGCACGGATAAGCCCATATAGTACATTTGAACTTCTTCTGTTGCTGACTGTCTGTCTATTTTATCTTCCAAAAATAATGCTAAGTATTGAAACACCGTTTTTTAAACTATAGTTTCGATAGCTATTTTATTACATTATTGTGCATTGTTTTGCACATTTTATTTGCTTATGAATGTCAGATTTTAAATTTATTTAGCTGCAGTTCTTATTTAATATAATGCACAATTAAAGACTCTCAAACTTTGTAAATTAATTATTTTAGATGTAGAATAAAACTAATGTTATTAACAAGTAAAAATTAAAATAATTACAAAATAAAATGACAACTGTAAAAAGAAAATGTTCTTATATGAGATTAGATCTAAGAGATTCGCTGTCGGTTTTTTTTTTGTTGACTTGTCATGTTGCAAGATTTAATATTGTCATCTTTGAATGATAAATGCTTTGGTATCCATAGGGCAAAAATTGATTTCGTCCGTTATTATTGGTTCTTTTTTCCCAATAAAAGTCAAAGCTGTTTTGTATATATTCGTGTTTTCTTCGTCAGAAAGGCTCAATAGTCTTTTTATATTTATCTGAAATGGTAAATTGTTCAATAATTAGATTTATTGGGCAATTTTTGGCAAGGTTTCATAATTGTTAAAACAAAGAAAAAAAGGCACGTTGGAAATAAGACAGTTTACAAAGCGGGGTTAAAGATAAGATGAATTAGTAAGTATTTCGAGATAAAGCTGCAAAAGGTTATAAAAAGCAATAATAAATGATTATAAATGCTCCAACTAGACAGATCAATTAAGAGCTTATGTCTACTCGGAGACATATAGCTCTCCCTCCGACTTTCTAAACATTGTATCACAATTTAGCCTACAACAGGAATTAACATTTCATTATAGATCTGCAAGAAGTGACAAAAGCCGCACAGCAATATGACACCCATACATAATCTTATAAGCCAGAGGTGAAGAAAAAAAAATCATCATTTTCTCTGTACATGCCCTGGGGGTCAATTCTCTATCTGTGAAACTGTGAAGTGATAAGTTTTTTCACAACTTCACACACTATCCGATTTGCAATTTATGGACAAAATTAATAAAATGTCAAAATATTTTCAAATATTAAATTTTGTTTTCACACTCAAATGATTTTGTGAAAAGAGTATCGTGTATCAAAAATGTACTGTTTAGTACATGTTTTGACAAACATTTATCAGAATGAGTTCCAGAATCGCATTATGTGAGTTCATGAAATGTAAAAATGAAAAATGCCTGTGAAAACTGAAATGATAACTTTTTTATCACTTCACAGTTTCACAGATAGAGAATTGACCCCTGTTCTCTAACAAATACTTAGACTCCGTTTTCGAGATTTCTCCAATAAATATCAAGTATTTATAAGAAGAACCATCAAATTGTTAAAGGAAGAAATTCGATTTAGAAATGAAGAACATAAAAGCGATTGGAGCTAAAAACTAAGCAGTTGAGCGCACATTTTTGGTGGTGACATTTTTAAGATGTAAATTTAAATTGTTCGATCAATTGAACTTGATTCATATTTAATATATTAAGACGGACCACATTCAAGGCAGATCAAATGTTTAAATACAGCAAAATATGATAAGAGGCCGCGTTTAATGACATCTAAAGGCTCGATCTTTACAGAGTCCCAATTAATTATAATTAATTTGCTATTGTTCTTCTACAAGCTTTGTCAGGTTATTATTTGACATTTTGAATTCATAGGGAAATCAGTATCGAATAGCGACAGTAATTTATAAGAAAAAGGCAAATCAATTTCTAGTACTTACCACTCCAGATCGATGGCTATCTGAATTACATTCCATTAGATTAGTTCTGTGTACCACCAATCCCGTATCTAGTGTTGATTTATCTTTCTTTTTACTGACCCCCATAGTGTTGGGGATATTTCGCATAACGGCTAATTGAACTCCCTCCTCTAGTTGTTCGTGATTTTCTCCAAATGATCTCTGAACACCCACCCAATCATTTTCCACCCAAATAAATTTATCAATTGGATGCAATAGAGTCTGGTATTCGTTAAATGCAGTTTTGGTTAGGAATCCTCCAGGGTATTCTTCTGTTAGTTTTGAACAAGATTCGATTTTCTCCAAAATTAAACGGAATATGTGTTGCACTGGGCGATTGTCGAGAACCCCTTGCCCTAAACCTCTCTCGTCGTCTTGGGCTAAACGTCTGTCTTGCATGATTTCGACCTCACCCCCTCTTAACGATGTACCCCCGAGTGGCTGGGCCGATACAATTGTTAACCGCAAGCTATCATCTTCAATAAATATGATAGACGGTATGGGATAGTAGTTAGCCTGCAGGGGTATCTTTTGGAACCTTTTCCGTTTGATCACCTACAAAGAGGATACATTTTCAAAGAAACATTATTTAAATAAAAACAAAATCGTTAAACATATGTACTTGTAAACCATTAAGATCGGTGTAAAAGGTTTCAGCACTTTGAATGCGTGTTGCAATACGCATAACAATTTCTGTGTTGTCCATTACACCGATGTCTATTAAGTTTCTTATCTCTGGGTGACCGCCGCGCAATATCGTTTGGTGAACAGCAAATGGTAAGCCTGTAGTCACACTTGACTCTAATGGCCCTTCTTGCACCAGCACAACAGGATTGACTATAGGCAGAGGACTAGCTTCGCCGAAGGGCAGGAATAGATACGCACCACTCATTGCACCAGTCATTCGCGTCCCGTATCGCAAAAAGTTCAAGCTTGTTGGAATGTGCGGTGAAGAATCATCGATTTGTACTGATTTAAGAAGTCCATTTTCATGAAAAGCCACGGTCGGCCCATCACCAACCCGCAAAGAGATATCTCGTGGTTCTGCAAATTTAACCTGTTCTGGATAGTCACCTAGGTTGACAGAATATGGTGATACTGTTAAAATTCTATTTTTTCCCAGAGTAGTGCTTCTGCAAATGATAATTTTAATTAACCATTTGCCACTTTTGGTTTAAGGTTTCTTACTTTGGCATAGTTTCTCCAGGTTCTGATTGGATGACATACGTTATCAGACCTAGAGGGGGCACATTTACCTTAAATAGAAGTCTGTATTTTGTTGTAGAGGCTTGCGGAAATGCTGCATTGCCATCATGATGGCCGTGCCAAGACCACACAGGACTTATTTGTGCAGGAATTGCTTTGTTGTCCAGATCACGGACACTTATATAAGGCTTTGAAACGTACAATTCAACTAATTCTTCCCGCCACTTAGACAATGAATTATGGAATACAACATATTTTGTGGGCAATTCATCTCCCAAAATGATTGTTGTTCGTCCATCCTCTGGCCCAGGCCAATGAGATTCGTCGAAGAAGAAATATGTAAATTTATAATCTGGACTGTAAATCTAAAAGAATATCTTTGTTTAAATAGCGAAATAATAGAGACTATTGTATGCTTTGTTCATACAGATTCCTTTGTCAATAGACGATATACAGATTGTTGCATAACAAACCGACAGTCTTTGATAGAGTTGAGCGTTCGATTTGCATAGTCAAATACTACATGTGTTTTTGCCGTACCCGTTATTCCATCATGGTGCTGAAACAATGATAGTTCTCTCCTTGCATTTTGAAGCATTTCATCGAACTTGGTAGCGGGATCCCACGCAGCCCAGGCATGAAGCATTTCTGCAGATCGTATATGATGCAAAAGCACTCTGTCCATTCTCTTGTGATAAGGACGAGATGTGTAATAACCACTCCAGTAGTGGTCATCTCTATCTGCGTATGTAAAAAAATCTCCGCTGAGTGTGGGGAAAGAAGCTAAGTCATGTTCTTTGTGTACAGAATCGAAATATTCTTGCAATGTGGCAAATTTGGCTTCAGTGAACATCTTGCGCTCATTATTAATGTAATCGAATAACATTTCATAGTTTCGCATTTGAGCTTCCCATTCTGTGCTTTGGCTGTACCGAAAATCATCGCCAAGGGGAATCAATACGGAATTTGTTTTATAAAGCTCGGCTTTTTTACGCCATTGATCGACTAACATTTCAGCTCTTTATTGATAGAAAAAATACGTTAAATGCAAGTTACTGAGAAAGTTAAAATAAAATAGACAAATACTCACTTCCGGGCCACATTTTGGTCATCAATAGCTTGTGGCTGTACATGCCAGGGACATGCTATACCAAAGCCTGGTATTCGCTTGAAATCAAATTGACAGCAAATTTTAGGATCTGGGCCACATGTGTGTGGAATGTCATATGAGTAGAAAGGCATCATATGAGTGAAGAGCTCCGTTCGGCCAGATACATCTGTTTTGTAATAAAAAAAAATTACACTAAATTATGCAAAATTAAATATGCGACTCCCACATGATTGCTATATATTATTTAAGGTTCTAAGCAATTCTTTATTTATTTTATTTTTTATTTATTTTTCTAGGCTATGCATTCCGAAAGTCTCGAACCAATTGAGCTTAAATTCTCAGAGTATCTTTGGTGTAGTTCTGTGAATTTCGGCAAAATTGGTTAAGCAGTGTTGACAATGTGCCTAATATGTATTCGGATGATTCGTCATGAGTATTAGAGAATCTGCATGTGGGGCTGTTTACTAGGCCAAAAATACTTAAGTGTCTTCTTAGTTTACAGAGCCCGTGAGGAGTCCCCTTACTATCTATAGATTGTTCCTACTTAGGCTAATACAGTTCTTGAAACGATCTTAGTATATGTAGTTCCTAAAAAGTAGTTTGGCCTGCCTCAGTTTTGGGAGTTCTTTCCAGTTTTTGGATCTTTTTTCTTCCTCCTCTATTTAGATTTCGTTTTAATACTGTTTTATTTTATCCGCAGTAGGGCTCTGGCCCCAATAGAGGAATTCTTGTGTCTATTTTTGCTAGGGATCGTGGCTCCTAGTTTCACTGGAAACCTACATGTACAGGTACCCAATGAAGTGAGACATTATTGTTCTCGCCAAGTTCTTTTAGACTGCCTGCACATTTCTACACTAACTTAGACCTGATGGCATATAAGCTTAGTGCTTTGAGTGCGGCTTGGCTATCTGACATAATGGCAATGTTTTGGTTTCGGTAATTCCTTTCGAGATTTTGACATACACAAGTCGGTGACTAAAGAAGTCCTGTATTGGCGTAAGGAAAACGTGATATCAAATAAAGATATCCGCATTTTCTCATACAGCCAAGCAGCCATTCAATCTCTTAATTCTGACTCTACCAGCTCAATAATGGCCCTTAACTGCCTCTGATGAAGATGGTATAGCAGAGATGGCGTAATGCCACAGGGACATTTTAGGAAATTGTAAAGCTGGCGATCTCTCCAAAAGTGGAATAATGAGATTCCTTTATTGCCAGTTAAGGCAAACACAGGTTTTCCCATACTACATGTAAACCTATGCTAAAGCAGTTCCCTTACCAAATTAACTCAGCACCATTAACAAGAGTTAGTGAAATTAAGGATCTTGGTGTCTTCTTTGACTCTAAATTTTCATCAAAAATTCATATTGACCATGTTATTTCAAAAGGTTGGATTTATAAAAAGAAATGGATTTCACGGACCCATATGTTTTATTAACGCTTTACAACTGATTGGTCAGATCTGTTATTGAATATGCTGATTTAATTTGGAATCCATATTATAAAACTCACCTTGATAGAATTGAGCGTGTTCAAAGACGTTTTACGAAATTCATTTTTTATAAAATGGGTTGGAACTTCATCCCCGATTATAAGGCTAGGTGCCAATTTCTAGGTCTAAAATCCTTGGAGTCTCGTAGAAAAATTCCTGATGTAATGTTTGTAAGGGATATTCTGTGTAATCATGTTAAAAGTCCATTTTTGCTCTCTCTAATTCCTATGTATGTGCCATCAATGTACTTAAAGTCAAGAAATCTCCTCTTTCAACAAACTCGTGGGACAAATTATGGGACAAATGAGCCATTGTCGCGAGCTATCTCCTCGTTCAATGAAGTTTGCAACTCCCTCGAATTACATTTAAGGCGAGAAAAATTTAAAAACGAATTGCTATGTGTTTTTGTATTTTAACTCTTACTGTTACTTGTATATATGTACAGTGTCGGACAAAACTAAAGCACGAAAAAATATCACATTGGAAACATACGAATAATCACAACATATTATTCTATATTTTACAGCTTTTAATTTGATTTTAAATCTTAACATACGAGTATTTCTAAAAAATAAAAATTGTAAATCTCTTGTAGAACGATCTGGCGAAGAAAGGTTGATAGTGGCTGGAAAGCTCGTCGTGCTGTAAAAAGGGCCATTTATTTCCCTTAATAATAAACGTGCAAGACTAAACGCACCTTAGCTGGACTAGGGAAAAATTGAAGACAGTTATATTCTCTGATGAATGGAAATTTAATTTAAAAGGAACGGACAGATTTCGTACGGTACGAAGCCCGAAAGGTGAACGCCTCAATCCTCGATTTACCAAGGCAACTGTGAAGCACTGTGGGGGGGAACATTACTGTCTGGGGATGTTTTTCCAGTCAAGGGATCGGGCCACTTCATAAGATAAGTGGTATAATGGATCGTTTCATGTACCAGGAAAGCCTTCAAAACGTCATGCTTCCGTATGCGGAGGAGAATATGCCGTTGCGATGGAGCTTCCAACATGACAACGATCCGAAACATACCGCTAAATTGGTGAAAAATTGGCTTAATGAAGGTAATATCATGGTTATAAAGTGGCCAGCGCAATCCCCTGATCTCAACCCAACGGAGAATCTATTGGAAATGGTAGATTAGAGGATTGATCGAACGAAATGTAACAATTTTGACTCGCTACTTGACAACAAGTACAAACTGTCTGGGAAAACATCCCGATACAAATAATTGACAATCTCATTGCATCCATGCCTCGTCGATGTGATGCAATTATCAAAAATAATGTTTACGACACCAAATAGTAACATTAAAACTTTTTTTTTATTTATTTTGTATATGAAATCAAAAATGTGCTTTAGTTTTGTCGCGCTACTTTTTAATGAGTTTTGAACCATTTTTATTTTTTAGAAATATGTTAAGATTTAAAATCAAATTAAAAGATGTAAAATATAGAATAATATGTTGTGATTAAGAAAAAATAAAAAATATAAAAGTATCACGAGGGTATTCACTTTTTATTCGTATGTTTCCAATGTGATATTTTTTCGTGCTTTGGTTTTGTCCGACACTGTATATGTAATTTTATGTTTTATTATTCGCAGTCTGTTTAGCCTTGGTCTGGTAGATGAATAAAAAAATATAAATAAAATATGTAAATAAAATAAAAAGCCATATACTATACAGAGACAACATTCTAGGTGGAACAATATAACCACCTGCTTCGCAACAAAACAGTATGGCCAATGCTGGATCTGAAGCGCTCCAAAGGTTTAATATTTTTGAGCAGATCGCACATAAGCTCATAAGCACATAAGTATTTAAATTCTAATCATTAGTGCTGGAATATTTTGCCCGTGGCCTGGCATTACTTCTGTATGAAGGTTTTTATAATACAAACTCAACAAATGCAACAAAATTATTAGTTTTATGAGTCGGTGTTCGGTGAGCATCGGTGGCTGCTATATTGGCGAGCTCATTACCCTCTATACCCATGTGACTTGCAACCCACATGAGTTTCGTTTTATGTTGGTTTGTGATGAGGCTATCTCGAATTTTTGAAACTATTTCAGTATTGTGATTGGGATTTTTGATTGCTTTGATCACTGATAGGCTCTCTGACACTATGGAAAAATTACCAGTCATAGTTGCGCAGGTGTGTATAGTCTTAAGGAGTAAAAATGGATAGACTGTTATGTGAAAGTCCCACGCATATCAAAAAACCATTTTCAAGCACCTTGCTTGAGCTCAGATAAAGCGCTGAGAAAAGATTGGCGAAGGATTTCACTTGAGGTGTTGTTTTTGTTGAAATTAGTCAAATCTACATTAAAAAAATTTGGTTGTAATAACTATGGTGGGAATGTTGAAGTGTATTTGTCAATTTTTTTTAATTGGAATTTCGAATTCACTTTGAAAGGGACAAGGCTGATGGAAATCGTTTCACGGTTTGACTATTCAAAGCACATACAACGTTTTTTCCAATGATAGATTCATTTGAGAATGAAAGTTTTGTGTATTGTTTGCTCATTGTTGATGAGATTCGTTCTTCCAAAGTAGAAAGACCATCTCGACCATCATATTTTTAATTGTAGAAGTTGGAAAGGCATTAAGAATTCAACGAATACTTTGATGGTATGGTGATTTGATAATGTTCAGCATAGACTTCGGTAAATTGCCAAAACCAATTTTTCCAACGTCAACAGCAAAATTAATGAATACTATTTTCATAAGATTGCGCTTTGGACATACAGTCATTACGCACCATCACATCCTCCTTAAAAAAAACCCACCTATATGCCAAGCTTGCAACACTCAAATAGACATTAACCATATTTCCAAAACAAATAACTGTTCAACTTCATCACCTCATGAACAAGAAGACATCCATCTGTCTTACTTTAAAAAAACCCTAGTTACGACAACATTATCAAAGTTAATTCTTTCGCAAAAAAATACAAGTTTGATATTTGATTCTCCTTTTTCATTCAAAAATGTAAACATTGATAACAAAGCAACATATTCTCAACGTTACATGGACTATATATTTATACTTATAATACTATTATATTTTATCTTATCTCATCTCATAACTATATCTTTATTTAAACCTCAGAGCCGAAAGCCATAGCTGGCTTATGCTCGCCCTAATGTTATCATTTTTATTTTTAGTATTTGTTAATAAATTATAATAATAATCAGCCAAGTAGAAGACTAAGCACTATTATTGGACTTGTTGGGTTATTGATTCAAAATAACTTTTTGCCTTTAGTCTACAGTTTATGTCTTAGTCTTTGAGTGGTACTTGTATTGAAGCACTTCAATAGCTTTCAGTTTACAGTATGTGTTTCTCTAACCACATACTTAAAATCACCATAATTCTGCAAGATGTTTGGATTTCCTTCATCGTTGCAAGGAAATACCCCATCCCAATTGACTACAATGTAGAAGCCATATAAGCTCGAATACAACTCTCGCATCTAGGCTGGAGCTTCAAAAACTTCTTGGTCACATACACAAAAAAGTTTTGAAATTAGTGGGTAAAAGATCTATTAGTGAAACGATACACTCTCGACCATCGTCGAAATGTTTCCTACCTATCCTTTTTTAATAGTTTTTTAAATGTTTTGTGAAGTAGCCAGTTGAATTCTTCTCTTGAAACAATTTTTACGCAACACACTGCAAACCAGGAATGCTCATCAGTCTATACTTGAGCACAATTTCGGACGGGCTGTTAAATAAAGGGATTCATTATTTAGCCGCACAAAAAGTATGTGGAATATTTTACCAACCTCGATATTTCCCACTGATATAATCTTAACGCATTCAAAATCAATGTTCATCGGTTTTTCCCTCTTAAATAATCTATAAACCTGTCTTAACTCCTCGCACTATGGTATAAAAAAATCAATACTAAACAATTCACTGAGTCAAATTAGGAACTGCCTACGTTCGAGTATCAATTGAACTCGATTGTATCGAATTACGTGTTTCTGTTCTATTAATTTTTATATACAAATAAATCATTGGAAGTATAACAAATAAATATTTTTCTTAATTGTTTTTAATTTCCAAAAACCTCTGCCTTTTACCTGCTCTTAGTTCATTCGTTTAGAGTGTATTTCTGTTTCTAATTTCTTCATACAATCTTGTAAGCACTTGTTAGCGCTTACATAGTTAATGGTTTTTATTGATTTTTAAACTTGACTTTTATCAGAATACCCGAATTTATTAGTCCCTATATTTTCTGAGGTAAGTTTCTTGAAACAGCATTACGCAGCGAAACTACTTAATTATCCTAATTGCACTTACCCCAAATTTGTCGCCATCTAAATTCAAGTTGCTTCATACGAGCTAGACGTTTCTTCACCGAATAATGTGTTCGTTGAATTAACAAATTATCAAATCCAGAGTGCTTCAATATATACGGCATTGTGGGACTATGTCCAAAGGGATCAATAGACCACGATGAAGTAGGAGTTACGTTCAAGTTTTTCTTGAGCCAAGTATGACCTTCGGTCAGTTGCATCAAAATACTCAACCAATGTGAATTGGCTTCATCAGGCATTACCCATCCACCAGTAACAAAATCCAGCTGATGGTTTTGAACCAATCTGTAATAATTTTTTATTTTTAATTTTATCAAAGTAATATTTTTGTATATACAAAAAGTTTATTGTTACTTTTTTGTTTCTATTTTCGAATTTTGACCTAGTCCTTCGAAAAATCGCGAAAAGTATGATATTTCTGCCCAAATGAACTTCATGTCAGGATTTTCCTTCAAATGACGTAGCATATTAGATAAAATATGCTTAGTATCGTGCTCGTAGTAAGCATCAAATGTTTTAATCCATCCTAAAGAATTAGATTTTTACATTGAATTAAACTAAAACATTTTCAGTACCTGGATCATTGTGCGAATGCGGCACAACAAACACTTTCAGCTTATGATGCTCATTGAATTGCAAGGGATCATATTTTATATTCCAACCTTGTTTCCAGACACCTCCGTCGATGTTGTCAAATGAGATATTCTTATATACATCCAGCATCTTTAAAAATAGAAAGCATTTCAATCAATTATGATAACTACACTCGCTTATAAAATAAAAAAAATCAATTTTCATGCCCTAATAATTATTCGCAATGTTGCTTATGTGAAGAATTATGAAGGCACTCAATAACATCATTAATTTGTATAACTTCTAAGGTTTTCACGGTTGTTGGACATAATTAATAAGTATTTTTCGGATTAACCACGTTATTTGAAATTTAATAAGAGTGCAATTAAGAACTCACCCCGAACGTTTCGCATCAAATTGCATTGAGCGTCACCGGATCTTATTAAATTTCAAATAACGCGGCTAATCCGAAAACTTATTAATTATCATCAATTTGCCTGTAAAAATTCTAAAAAATTTAGTAATTTCATAGTTGAAGTTATAATGACTATGATACAACTTTTTTTGTGAATGCCTCAGACTAGCGAGGACCAGAAAAGCAGTCCCTCGAGAATATTTTTTCTACGATTTGGGCGACATCTTTAACCTGTTACTTAAGATCTTCCTAATTCAGGAATCTTCAAGGGAGCATCAAATACATAAACTCCCTCCTCTCCCACACAATTTCCTTATATACTTCCAGGGGAGCGCAATCGATCCATGGAAATCCGAGTGAGACGGTACGGCTTTGCCTTATCATCACCCCTTCTAACTCCACCTAATCTAAATGGCTCTCTGTCCAGATCAATGCTGAATACAAGTTATGTGTAACATTGGACCTTACAACTTACAACGAATCGTCATCATTAAATCATTACTAACTGATTTGCATATTTAAGCAAGGCTGTCTTATTCGCTCTTTTATAATTAACGGGTAAAAATAAGCGAGAGCGTTTTTAAAAACTGTTAACATAGAAAATATATTGATAATTAATGAACTTATAAAAGGGTCTAACATTTCTATATAAACTTTATTTTTATGTAAATATTATCTAAACATTAGAGCCGTTAGTCCCTTTTTTTATTTTTATTTATTTTATAATTATATTCATTATAAAGAATAATAATAATAAATAAAATTTCATACTCGTAATAAATCTAGATCTAGATAAATCTACAAAGTAGAGAAACTGAAAGCACTGGCAACTGAGGCCGTCGGCTTAGACCAGTGTTTTTCAAACTGTGGGTATCGTTGGGGGGTCGCGGTCCCAAGCCGGTAGGATTGATAAACAAAAGTCCTGTCCTAAAAAAATTAAATAAAACAAAAAAAAAATTAGTGCGACATATGTGCCTGTTTATTTTTTAATAAACGTTGAAATCTTGGATTAGTTTTTGACACTTGTAAGATTAAATCATTTTCCAAATTTAGTCTGTTTTGATTTTTAGTTTTAATGTTAAATATTGAAGAGAATGTGACTTCACACAGGTATGAAGTGACGAATGGCAGTAACAACTTCAAAGCCTCGTTTGTGAGCTCAGGATACTCTCCTCTTCTCTTTATCCAGAAATTGTCAATCGTTTTCAAAATGAATTCCATTCTCATTATGCCATCTGCAGCTAAATCTATAAGATTTTAATTCATCTTTACCGATGGTAGATTGGCGAGTTTGACTGACATATTCAAAAAAGGATTTAATACCCATCTTTGTCCATCTCCACTTTCAGAATCGAGTTCCGGAAAGTAACTTAATAGTTTCTTCTCTAAATTATGCAAACTCTGTACCATGAGATGAATATGAGAGCTTAAAGATATCGATTCATCTGATGAAATTTCTTCGAGTATCTTTTGAAAGCAGGGAAAATAATCAGAACTCTTTGTTTGTAAAAACTCTGACCACAAACGAAGTTTTGCGAGGAATCCTTTGATTTTATCTTTGGCAGTTATAATGCTTTCTTCTTCCCCTTGGAGGCTCTTACTCAATATGTTTAAGTGGTTGAAAAGATCAGCAAGAAATGATAATTTTAAGAGCCAAGTGATCCAAATTTCAATTCCAAAAGTCGTGTCAATACTTTTCCTTTTGACAGCTATCTGACCTCTGTATGAAAAAGGAGATTTTGATGGAGTGAACACATTTCATCACATAGGATCCTAAACAGCTGACTTTGCAAGGCCTTGCCTTTAATAGAGTTCACAACTATAATCACATCTTTAAGCACATCATTTAATTCAGAAGGTAACACCTTGGATGCCAGAACTAGTCGATGAAGAAAGCAGTGTGTCTATGAAAAGTTTGGCGTTATTAATTTTAAACATCAGTAGATTCATCCAGTCGCAAGGCAAAATTTGGACTCTTCTTGAAATTTTCAATTAATTGTTCTTGAATGTCAACGGCCATGTCACTTATTCTCCGCTCAATTGTATTGTCAGAAAGTGGTATATTTTTAAGTTTATCTGCCTCCTGTTTGCCCGCCCAAAATAGGGGAGAGTGGGGCACATTTGAACAATGCTTATAAAATTTTACTTTATTACTCTTTTTTAAAAGTAATTTAAAATTTTAACCACTGTTCAATGTGAGTGAAATATCAGGCCAATTGCTCGAATATTTTAAGTTTTATCAGTCTGGAAAGCAAAAAATCAAGGGCCGCAGGCAAAATAAGATTCTCAGCAATTGTATGAGGTTTCCCTGCTCTGGCGACTCGGTGTTCTACTTGATAGCTAGCTAACAACGCTTTCTCATTGGCACTTAAAACAAAAAGAATGTATCAAACAAAACAGTAAATCAAAATTACAATATATATGTATGTATGTAGGTAGCAAAATAAAAAAAAATGAAAAAACAAACAAAAATGACAATTCTGGTGCACACTTAAGAATTCAAAAAAATGAAAATAACTGCAAGACCTGCTACAATTTTTTTTTTTTTGCAATACGGGAGAAAATTTCATCGCGAATAAGTAAAATCTTGTGTAATTAGACCGGGCTTGGAAGGGGTTCAGTGTATGTAGCTTTTTAAATAACTGACACATTATAATGGGGGGTCGCCAAAATTTTGTTACTAGCAAAGGGGTCACGTACTCAAAAAGTTTGAAAAACACTGGCTTAGACAATACAACAGAGAGAGACACACAGAAAGAAAGAACAACAGAAGAAACACATGTCAACAGCACACGGTTGGTATTTGAACGGTGCCCCATCCAAGTACTAACTACGCACAATGATGCTTGATTTCGCTGATCGATGGGAAGCGATGCTTTCATCAAAGCCAAGGCCGTTGACCAATTATTATTATTCAATTGATGTACGTTCCTATGCCTCTATCATTTGAAGTTTCTCTATCTAAGATGCTTTGAACATCATTTTGTATTGCAATTTACAGATATAACATCCAGACAACAACAACAGATATAACACCCAAAAAGCTTATAATGTAGACCTTAAATAAACCGAACAATTAAATACTAAATAGAATGCAAATAAAATTTTATATGATGGATTATTTTCTTTTACAAACGTTAGTATCTATTCTACTTGTGGTGAAAGCAAACCGAGCCTACAGGGTTTTATGTAGATCAAAAAAAGCAATCATCATCACACACACAAAGCTCCACAACCGGGTTCCGGTCCTGGCCTCTTTCAACAAGCCCTGGTCTACGCCATCTCTCCAGCGAGAGCTTTGACAGACTATAGTAGGCTCTGTTGGATTTGAGAAGCCGCCCGCGTATTTCTTTTTCTTGTTATCGGCTGCTACTATTGACCCAAGGTATTTAAAGGATTGCACCACTTAAAATTCGTGCTCCGCTACCTTGATTGTTTGACCAACTGTTCCTCTCACATTCGACGCCACCATGTACTTTGTTTTACATTCACTAATGTGCAGCCCCAGATTTTGTACCGCCTGCTCGATCTGGATGAAGGAATCGTGTACAGCTTGTTGGGTTCTTCCGATGGACCTGTTGAAGATGGTCCCTCTTGTTGCCCTGCCAGAGTCAGGGATTGCTTTCTCCAACGCCAGGTTGAAGAAGAGGCAGGCCAAACCGTCGCCTTGTCGGAGTCCATTAAAGATGTTGATTGGTCTGGATAGCAATCCGGCTATTTTTACTTGGCTTGTTACGTTGGCCATGGTCAACCTACATAGTCGTGTCAGTTTATTTGGAATGCCGAATTCTCTCATGGCTTTGTAAAGTTCTACCCTGGCTATGCTATCATAGGCGGTCTTAAAATCTATAAACAGATGGTATGTTGGGATGTTAAATTCTAGACATTTTTCCATCGCCTGCCTAAGGGTAAAGATCTGATCAGTTGTTGATTTGCCTGGAATGAAACCACACTGATATTGTCCAATGACGGTTTTAGCGTATGGGGTTATCCGGTCTTGTAGGATAGATTAGAGTATCTTATAGGCGGTACTCAACAACGTGATACCTCTATAATTGCTGCACGTTGTGACACCTCCCTTCTTATGTATGGGGCATAATATGCCTTTTCGCCAGTCTTCTGGCATTTCTTCCTGCTCCCATACGTGCACTATAATATCATGAATTGCTTGACGTAAGGCTGGCCCGCCCATACCAACAAGATAGTGATCCGAGTCGATATTGGCACCCCGGTACGTTCGTACCGTCATCAAGTTCGAGTAGTGGCGACGGTCTATCAACACGTGGTCTATTTGGTTACGAGTGACTCCATCAGGTGATACCAAGGTAGCTTTGTAGATATTTTTACGTGGGAACCTGGTACTCGCAACGACCATGTTTTTCGATGCTGCAAATTGTAAGACTCGAAGTCCATTGCCATTAGTGTTCTCATGCAAACTATGGGTGCCTGCGTAATGTCTGAATACCGGCTTCCGACCTATTTTTGCGTTCAAATCCCCAAGGATGATTTTAACATCATACCTTGGACAGGCATTGAAGGCCTTCTCGACTTGTTCGTAGTAAGTCTCTTTTTCTTCGTCTGAGGACTCCTCCGTAGGTCCGCGAACGTTTATGAGGCTGATGTTCGTAAATTTGCCTCGCACGCGAAGGGTGAATAGCCTTTCGCTTATAGTGTTAAAGTCGATAATGGTAGACCCCGAGCACATGGTGTTTTGTATGACAGCTGTAGTATACGTCATATTCTTTCTTCTTTAAAACACTATTCACTGTCCATCTGATTTCTTGAAGAGCTGTTATGTCAGCTTTATATTTTGACAGGGCATCGGCTAGCTGCTGAGCAGCTCGAGCTCTATAGAGCGATCGTACGTTCCATAAGAAAATTCGTAAATCGTTTTTTCCGTTTTCGTTGCGTGGGTTGTCGTCGTGTGATCAGTCCGTTTCCGAGGCTTGTTGTCGGTCTCGTAATTCTTTTAGTTTTACGGGACAGGGACTTCTACCTGAGCGTCGAACTTGTCGAGTTGTAGAAGCTGAGTAGGGTCAATGATTCTCGAGATGTCATCTCCAGAAGAGTCCTGAAACCAAAGGACGCTCATCATCCTCTTACACATCCTTGTATCCCTCCCTCTCCCACATTGGAAATGCGAAAAGCTATCCAAAGTTACCAGCTCCTCTATTACCCTTAACGTCCTTCTTTTCTTTCAGAACGGTGCTTACTGTCTGATTCCCCGCCCACTCTCTCCTTTTCCTATTCTTGCAACTTCCCAATTGGGCTGGATTCAAGGTGTTATACGACCCGTGCCGATGATCAGCCTGGCTGAGGGCCCAATCAAAAAACTAGCTCAGTCGCTAACGGAGTATCCGGATACCAGGCGACCTCCGGATTAACTAGCCTTATCTGCATATACGGATCTCTGTGCAGATGGACCACCCTTTCTCCGTTACTCGTGGGATCTTTTATGGAAAATTTAAATACAAAAGATGGTGGAAAGTCCTGGTCTTTGAGACAGGCCAGCAGTGCGACTGAAAAGCCGTCTGCTGTTTCTCCGGCTTGCGCTGGAAGTAGTAGTACTGTGGATTCTCACAGTCCTATTGCCGAAAGCAAAAGCAGGAGTAAAATGGTAGAAATACCTCCTTCCAGTAACAGGAGGGCTGTGAAGCATGGCCCTTCTATTACTACTTCAGAGAGTAAACCTCTCCAAACTTCGACACCGCGGTTCAGTGGTAGTAAGATTGTGAAGCATGGTCCTGCTACCACTAAGGAGAGTAAACCTCCCCGAACTTCTTTGCCTCATTCCAGCGGTGGTAGGACTGTGAAGCATGGTCCCTCCACCTCTAACAACTCCACAAATCCTAAAGAAGGCCCTAGGGGGAGCGGACGTAAGCCCAACCCTTCTAGGACACTCTACAAGGACATTCGCAATGCTAAGAGAATACTCAGGGTGTTTGGTGAACAACCTGGCGCCGGGGGGAACTCTCAGCATGATGCAAAAATCAAGTGGGCTAAAAGCTTTTTAGCTAATAATAGCGTCCAGGCCAGCGGAGACTCCACGTCGAAGCGTCAAAGGTCTATGGAGGGCACAATTTCAGTACCCAAACGCCCCAAAGTGCACAACATCAGCGCTCCATCACATCCCTGTGGAGGGAATAAGACCTTCAGTGATGTGGTTAAAAACAAAATCGTGGTCGCGATCATTGACGGGAACGACGTCGATGGCACGATCTCTGCGGAAAATTGGCAGGTGGTCAAGGGGAAGCTCCAGTTGAGCTTCATGAGTATCATGACGGAGAACCCTGGACCACCTCCAATCACAAACGATGGAGGCTGGCATCAAGGACATGTTAAGCTCATGGTTTGTGACGATCAGAGATCGTGTGATCTTCTATCGTTGGCCGTTAGCCGGTTAGGGGAAGTCTGGCCTGGTGCTAAGCTCGAGGTTGTTGCTAAGGAGAAAATCCCGTGCAGACCAAGAGCTCGCGCCATGGTTACAGCCGAACTCTCCAGCATGGATGTAATACTCCAGATGATCCGGCTATCGAACCCATCCCTTCCTACTCACAACTGGAAAGTTGCGAAACTGGAGGAGAAAAAGGGACCCTACAGAGGTGCAATTATTGTACTAAATAAGGAGTCCCTTGCTCCTCTGGCGCAGACCAAAGGTGTGATTAGGTTTGGGTTTGAGACCATCACACTGAAGGTGTATAAAAAGGACGCGGATGTTACTGGTGCATCCACTTCCTCCAACGTAGTCGAAACTGCTGCTGCAGACCCTGGTGCATCTATCACCTTCCCATCACTGGAAGAGGAAGAGGCATCCAGGTCATCTTCGGCAACAGTGGAGACAATAAAAACAGTCAGCGACATGGAGATCGATGACCACAACAATGAAGATCTTCTGAGTGAGGACGCTCTTCTGGGCTCAACCTCGGAATCGGAAGACTCCAACGTCACCGTGTTGGAGGTTGATCGGGAGGGTTGTAGCAAAGATGCTGCGATTTCTTCAGATTAATCTCCAACACTCTATCAAGGCCTCGGCCTCCCTGCTTCTTCGTCTATCCAGCAGCGGAGAAGACTACCTAATTTCAGTGATCGAGATGTAACCGTCGCAAGACTGGAAACAGCCAAAGGAACTTTCTGGCTGGCGTCGGCATATCTAGGCCATGACCACCTTGGCCCCCTCCCAGGAGACACTCTGAGGAGGCTTATCACTGATGCAGATAGGCAGAAGACTGACCTCATTATTGGAAGTGATGCTAACGCCCATCATACAGTGTGGGGTAGCACGAATATAAACGACAGAGGTGAGTCTCTTTTCGATTATATTTTGAACACTAACCTAACAATATGTAACGTTGGAAATGAACCCACATTCGTTACTAAAAACAGACAGGAAGTACTTGACATAACTCTTGTCTCAGATAAAATTTATCATACTATCTCGAATTGGAAAGTATCAAATGATCATTCTTTCTCTGATCATAGATACATACAATTCGAAATAATGGACGAACCTCCTAGCCAACCTTCCTTCCGTAACCATCGGAAAACAGATTGGCTTCTATATAGGGCAACTCTATTAAGGTCAATCAGGCCTGAGTTATACAGCATACCCTACAACACTGAGGATCTTGATATTAAAGTCAATGACCTCACAGCAGCCCTCAACAAATCTCTGGAAACTGCCTGCCCTCTTATACAAATAAGAGGTAAAAAGAAACCACACTGGTGGTACTCGGGGCTGGATCCACTAAGAAAAGAATGCAGGAAACTCTTTAATAGAGCGAAAACCTCCAGAGAAGCTTCTGATTGGGATTCATATAAAGACTCCCTCAAGTTATATAAAAAAGAACTGAGGAAAACCAAGCGTATGTCCTGGAGAACTTTCTGTAACAATATAGAAGGCAACTCAGAGGCATCAAGGTTAAGAAAAATCCTCTCCAAAAATCCAGTAATGCCAAGTTGCCTAAAAAACAATGACGGTTCCTGGACAAACTCAAGCGAAGAATCGCTCAATCTGCTCCTGGATGTACATTTTCCAGACAGCTCTCCTTACGTTAATAGCACTGATCCTGATCCTAACAACATACTCAGTAGCATAACTCCTCCACAAGGTCTGATTACAGAGGAAAAATTAAAATGGGCAATAAACAGCTTCAATCCATACAAATCTCCTGGGCCAGATGGAATAATTCCAGCGGAATTACAGGAAAATTCCGATATTCTGATACCCATTCTGGTAAACATCTTAAATGGTTGTATCGCTCTGGCTCACATTCCTTTGTCATGGAGAGAAGTAAATGTTATTTTCATCCCCAAAGCTGGCAAACCTAGCCATGTTAATCCTAAAGATCTAAGACCTATTAGCCTTTCATCATTCCTACTTAAAACATTTGAACGTCTGATTGAAATCCATTTGAGGGCAAACATTGATAAGTCCTTACTATCCAATGCTCAACATGCTTATAACAAAGGGAAATCTGTAGAAACCGCTCTACATACGCTGGTTCGTACTATCGAACACTCCCTTCATCATAAGGAGTTCACCTTAGTTGCTTTCCTGGATATAGAAGGAGCTTTTAACAATGTCGACGCATCCGCAATCACATCTGCGCTGTCATCTCTAAAGGTGGATAAGTCAATCAGTAATTTGATAAATCATATGCTGATAAGCAGGATTATTAATTCAAAACTGGGCGATTTTACTACTCGAAGGACTGTCAGTAGGGGTACGCCGCAAGGCGGCGTCCTCTCTCCTCTCCTTTGGAACCTAGTCGTAAATGAACTACTAGTGATTCTTGAAGGGGAGGGGCACAGGGTGATTGCCTATGCGGACGATGTTGCGATAGCGATATCTGGTAAGCATCCTAATACTCTGAAGGAACTCCTACAAAATGCTCTAAACAAGCTTACTAACTGGGCAGATCAATGTGGACTCGGTGTCAACCCCCACAAAACTGAACTTGTCCTATTTACCAGGAAATATAAAATCCCACACATAGACCCTCCCCTCATCAAAGGTATACCGCTTAAATTCTCAGACAAAGCAAAATATCTGGGTCTTATTTTGGACAAGAAATTAAGCTGGAAGCCCAATATCCAAGAGAGAGTCAACAAAGCCAACATAGCTCTTTTCTCTTGCAAAAAAGCCGTAGGTAATAAATGGGGTCTACAAACTCATATAACACACTGGCTATACATCTCAGTCATTAGACCGATACTTACATATGGAGTGACAGTATGGTGGACTGCGCTGGAAACAGCAACTAACCGCGATAAGCTCAGCAAAGTCCAACGAACAGCCTGTTTAATCATGGGTGGAACTCTCCGCTCAACTCCTTCTGCTGCACTTGATGTTCTTTTTCATCTCATACCGCTAGATAATTTTAGCAAACAATCGGCCGCTAACACAGCCATTCGACTTAAAGCCTCCTCGCAGTGGATCAATAATGATATTGGTCACTCTACTATACTGAACTCGTTCAGTAGTCTACCTAGTAACGTCGATTACACCACCCCTCATCCAAAATTTGATAAAAATTTTCAAGTATCCATCCCTTCCAGGTCTTCATGGGAAAATGAGTCGTTTTTGATAGACGAAGCAATTCATTTCTATACAGATGGATCTAAAACCGATGACGGGGTCGGTGGAGGCGTATACTCCGAAAAATTAAATCTTTGTCTATCTTTTCGTCTTCCCAATCACTGTAGCGTGTTCCAGGCAGAGCTTTTAGCAATAAAAGAAGTCCTCTCTTGGCTAAAAGAAAACGTTATATCGACAACCGATATACGTATCTTCTCAGACAGTCAAGCTGCCTTAAAGTCACTGGACTCTGTCTCCATTAACTCACAAACAGCCCAAAATTGTCGATCATCTCTGGTGGAGATGTCAAAACAGTTTAACATTCACCTTACATGGGTGCCGGGGCATAGAGACATTCCAGGAAATTGTAAAGCTGACGAACTTGCAAAAAACGGAACAATATTACCTTTGTTGGATAGCAAATCTAACATCGGTATACCCCTAGCTACTTGTAAACTTATGCTAAAGCAAGATACCATAAAGAAAGCCAACCACAGGTGGACCAGCACCCCAACTTGCCGGTCTACTAAACTGATTTGGCCATTGTTTGATGCTAAACGCTCAAAACAACTAATTTCTATTGGTAGATTGCATATTAGCTCCATTATAGGTGTCCTTACTGGGCACTGCCTAATAGGAAGGCATGCTTCTCGTCTTGGAGTTCCTGCAAATGACTTTTGCAGAAGCTGCATGGATGAAGAAGAAGAGGAGTCAATTCCCCACCTTCTATGCTCTTGTCCTGCCCTAGCGCAAAGACGTAGACTCCACTTGGGAGACTACTACTATAACGATCCTAGTGATCTAAATAATTCCGACATTCACTGTCTCAAACGCTTCATTATTAGCTCAAAATGGTTTAACGAGTAAGGGGGATTTTTGAAATCCTTGTGGTATCACAACGGACCAAATATTGGTCTAAGTGTGCTGTCCTTTTCCGGTCAGCAGCCACTTTAACCTAACCTAACCTAACCTAACGGGACAGGGAATTAACCTGTCGCCAACCTGAGGAACCAGCCTGATGATATTAGCCAAACCTTTTTAAAAGGCTTGTTTCTAGCGGCCGCCGCGGAGAGGCTATGATCATACTTCCACCAGTCCCGAATAGTTACGGCACGTGCATGTTTTCGTATGCTACATGTAGTTCCCCCTTTACGTCTGATGGCTGACCGCTCAAAAAAACAAGCTTCTCTAAAAAACGGGCGGAGAGCTTAACTTTCTAAAAAAAACTCCTCAGATTTTTGGAAAGGTATAAAAAACATAAAAGGAAAAACGTTTGCAATAAAACCAAATTTACCTGCGTCAACACTGAAAGATGATTTTGAAAAGCAATTAAATCCGGAACTTTTTGCTCAACCAATCCAATACGCCAGACCGAATAATGAAAATCAAATTTTAGATAGCGATATTATACTTTCAGAAGTTGAATCAGTTGTATCGAAATTAAAAGATAAAATAAAAAGAGGCTGGGTGCGACCCACACTGATAACTTCCCATTTGTGGTCTTTATTATTTATTTATTTATTTATTTATTTATTTTTTTTTATTTACATCTACAAGCAATTTACAGCTAACAGATTATGGATAAAATTAAAACTAAAGTTATATACATATATGTACATTTGTACATATAATGCTAAAAAATAAATAAAAATAAAAGATTAGCTTTAAAGATATTTCTAGAAAAACTTATATCAATACTCATAAGTCGGCAAACTTCATTGAAATGAGTTATAGCTCTAGAAATAGGCTCATTACTACCATAACTGGTCCTGTGGTACCGTTCGAAAAGCAAATTCCTTGAGCGTAGTGATCTAAACGGAGCATAAATTGGCATAATTGAAAGTAAAGGAGGGCATCTTATATGATAACATAATACATCCCTTACAAGCATTGGATCATGAATCGTTCGTCTTGAATCTAAAGATTTAATTTCAAGTAGTAGACATAATCGGGGGCAAAATTCCATTTCATTTTAAAAAATATAAATTTTGTAAATCGCCGTTGAACATTTTCTTAAAGGTTGGATTCCATATAACGTCGGCGTATTCAAGTATAGATCTAACAAGTGATATATATAGTGATATCAACGCATAAGGGTCGGAGAAATCAACACAGTTTCGCTTAATAAATCCAACAAGTGAATTCGGTCTACCAACAACATATTCGATATGACTTTTAAAAGAAAAAGTTGAATCGAGCATTATACCAAGATCTTTGATTTGTTCTACACGAGATAACAAATTAGGTTCAATCAAATAGTTGAAGACAATGCGGTTAATCTTCTTCTATGCAATATAAAAACGAGTTTAACTTTTGTGTGTGACCTTATAACTAGAATACGGCTGGATGGATTTTTATAATTTTTTTTTAAATGAAAGGGGACTATTTGGAGATGGTTTAGAAACAAACTTTTTGAAAATTGGTCCAGCCGAAGTTTTGTAATCCGAGCTACATTTAACATTTGAAATAATACCTCAATCGTGAAGATTAGATAATTATAAACGAAGTTCAGACGTAATCTAAATACCTTTCGATTTCGTACAACTATCTAAAATGAGCGAAACTCTATCAAAATACACCAACACAACCCACACTATAAAATAAATTAAATATATAAGACTTTCGAATTGATTTTTCGGCACTTTGACTGTGGAAAAAATTATTTAATTATAATTTTTTTTTAAGGCATATGTCTGTAATTTGTTTTTCTTTGGTGAAAGTGAGGCTCGGAAAAAACTTTCTTTTTAATTGGTGCAACGTTCTAGCAGCAAGTGTTTTTTTCGTTAAGTTTTTTTAAGTTTCCATTTTCAGCTTAATTAGATTTGTTTAAGGTAAGTAAAATGGTTTTCTAAATTATTTTTAAAAATCGTGGATTGTGAATTTTTCTTGAGTAGGTTATTGCATTTATTTTTTAAGTTGTGTAGATATATCCAATAATTTAATATGTATTTGATTTAGTATAGCGAAGAATGGAAGGCAAAAAAAGTTATTATAAGGAAGAATCAGATGGAGTTATCAAGCAATGGCAGTGCAAAAAAGAACAGCTTAAAAAATAAATAAAGGACCAAAAGGAACAGTTCGAGAAGCATCACATAGAACAAGAAAAATACTTGAAACAATCGAAAAAAGGATGGAAGACCATATTAAAGAAATTGTTGTAAAGTTAGTTAAAGAGAGGGAAGCTTTGAAAAAAAAAATATTGAATCAAAGGATGGTGGTAGTGTACTGCCTTCAACGGATAAACCATCTACATCTAAAGGCCAATTTAAGAAAGTTGATGATGATCGTGAAGAAATGCCCATAAGCGAAATTTTTAAAATTGTTGGCCTTGAAACTGCTTCTAGGACATCAATCAAAATATCTTCGCAAATAAAAAAAAGTGACACCGCTGTGCTTGGTATATATATTTTATATGCCAGTGATTTAAAAAATTTGACGGGAGTTTTTCAATGTATAGATTGGGATGAAGATAATTTGGATTTAAGTTTGATATCTGATTAACTTATGTCTGGAAAATATGACTTAAAAACAAATGAGAAAGAGAAGAATGCTTCTGCTTCGTCATTTAAAAAAATCAAAGACACAAGTTCTATTTCGATAGGTACAATTAATGTTTGGCTTAAATGATTCGATCGATTACATTATTCTTTGAATTCGATGTATGTATGTATTTCATTTGCAGATTTGTCAAATGAACCATATTCAAATGTCAGTGCTTCTTTTTTAAAGGATCCATCATCAAATCGATGATTGGCCCTCGCAATAATAATTTCAACATTTTCACCTTGAAATTCGCTTGAATTATGGCACAACCATCAAGATGAATTGAGGCATTGAGAGCAGAAGTGGCGTAACCCCAATATTCACTTATTGAGAAAATCACGGTTTAAAAAGTTAACGAAAAAGAAATGTTTGTTTAGCTTCCTATTTAAAATAATAGTTAATAAACTTCAGTTATGACATAAACTAGTGGGATATCTTGTTTTTAAGACCTTAATTTTCTCTTTAAATTATTAATTACTGGATTTTATGTGGGTTACACCACTACTGCTTCTTAGATACTGTAATAAATTTAAAAAAGAAAGTTGGTTACACCAATAATTTGAAAAACAGGTTATGAAAAAAAAAATTATTATCGCTTTTAAGTACAAGATAGTTAGAGAGTTAAGTTTAAGTTTACACTACTACTATACACTACTACTATAGGTACTTTCATTCTTCTTCGTCATCTGGGTACTCAACCAGCCCAACGTCTCTGTCCATCGAAACAGTTTTCAATTTTTTATAAAAGTCGTGGTAATTCGGTGGGATAAAATTAAGTAACTCCAATAAGTTTTTCTTTTTTGCTTCACTTACGGCATTCCATTTTGAAACAATAGTTCGAGATCTGTGATGAGTGCAGGTGTTCTTTTTTTTCAAAAACACAGTATCAAAAAGCACGCCTTCGTTATTACTGTACTTGTACGAAATATTGAAAGGTGTCTTTTTCAGAAATTGTAGCCATTGAATTTAAAGCCATTCCACCTTCCCTTTATTTACATTAATTTTCCGATTTGTTATATTCTTTTCCAATTTTTTTGTCAAAAACATCATAGATTCATCCATAACAATAATTTGAAATGGATTCTTCTTTCTTGCCGCTGCTATAACCGTGTGCCAATTCATAGGGCCAAAAATGTCTTTAAAATACTTTTTCTGCTTTTCGATAAGACCAAAGTCTTGGTCACAAGGTTTAAGTAAGCCTGGCCACTCATAAGAATTTTGTGATCGATTTGATTGACAAGATAGTCACTATGAGAAACAATATATTGGCACAAAACGGACGGTTTCTATTTTGCCCAAGTGGGTTACACCATTTCTGCTCTAGGAAAAGTTCCGTGCAGAAACAATGTTTCAGCATTTTTGTATTGATTTATGAGCAAATATAAGTAACGTCACTTCTGCGTTGAAAGAAATTTTATTTTTGACCATTGTGTATTATAAAGTCAAAATTGTAACAAATGAGGGTTACGCCACTTCTGCTCTCAATGCCTCAATTGTCAGATGATATTTTAAGTAGATTACGTACCATTAATTCAAATCCAAATTTGCTAATTAATCCGGAAATCCACAACGAAGCTCTTATTTTGATAGAAGATATTTGTATGTCAATTATTGCAAATAAAGCTTTATCTCAGTTGGGAATGATAGCACCTAATCGTTCGGCGCAAGATTTATTCAACATGGAAATGCGGCGTGAATTATGTTATGATTGAGTTGAATTGGAGGCATTTGTGCGGTCAAATGTTCCAAAATTAGATATTGAACAGAAGCGTGTATATGATACAATCTTGCATGCTGTTCGCAATGAAAGAGGTGCAATGTTTTTTTTAGATGCACGTGGTGGAACTGGAAAAACATTTTTGATTTCATTACTTCTAACGTCCATACGATCAGTATCCCAAATTGGATTGGCACTCGCTTCTTCTGGAATTGCAGCAACTTTATTGGAAGGCGGTCGAACTGCACATTCTGCACTTAAATTGCCATTGAACATGCATGCTACTGAAACACCTACATGTTAAATTTCTAAGAATTCAGACATGGCAAAAGTTTTGCAGAAATGTATAATCGTTTGGGATGAATGTACGATAGCTCACAAAAAGTCTTTGGAAGCGTTAGATAGAACGTTGCAAGATTTACGTGGGAAACAACGGATTTTTAGTGGTGCCTTGATATTGTTAGCAGGTGGTTTTCGCCAAACATTGTCTGTTATTCCTCGATCTACAGCTGCTGATGAATTGAAAGCGTATTTGAAATCATCGTATTTGTGGAGGCATGTAAAAAAACTAACCTTAACTAAAAATATTCGCGTTGAATTAGAGAATGATCAAACAGCAGCCGAATTTTCTAAACAGTTATTGGATATTGGAGATGGAAAATTACATGTTGATAATTCAACTGGCTTAGTAACACTACCAAAAAATTTCTGTCGAATGACTCAATCAAAACAAGAATTGATTAATAGTGTATTTCCAAATATAGCACTACAACTCAATAATCATAATTGGTTGAGTGAAAGGACAATTTTGGCTGGAAAAAATAAAAGACGTAAATGATATCAATGCAGACATTCTGAATAAAATACCAACTCAATTTTTTGCATACAAGTCCATCGACACGGTTATGAATCAAGATGATGTTGTGAATTATCCCACTGAATTTTTAAATTCTCTTGATTTGACACCATATTATCTACCATTAAAAGTTGGCGCGCCGATAATAATGCTACGCAATATTAATCAATCTCGGCTTTGCAATGATACGAGTACAAGACTTGCAGTAAAAAGGGGGTTTAACAATGTGATCGAAGCAACAATTTTAAAAGGGAAATACAAAGGTGGAGTTGTCTTAATTCCGAGAATTCCAATGATTCCAACTTATCATTCATTCGATTTCAAACGTCTGCAGTTTGCTATACGACTTGCTTTTGCCATTACAATTAATAAGGTATAATGCCAATCTTTGGGAATATGTGGTATTAACATAGAGGTTCCAGTATTTGCGCATGGGCAACTATATGTTGCATCTTCACGTGCAGGCAAGCCATCTGCCTTAATAATTTTAACAGATGGAAAAACGAAAAATATAGTATATCAAAAAGCACTACAATAAAATGTATTAAAAATTGAACACAATACAAATAAAATTTTTTTATATGTTGTATTGAATTAGTTATTTTATAGCACCCGGCGAAGCGGGTGTATTTAAGCTAGTAGAATTATAAAATGAGATAAGGTTACATTTCTTAATGTTCAATTTTAATCTATTGTCGTTACACCATTCAACAACTCGGTTTAAATCAGATTGTAAACGATAACAGTCCTCAACGTCTTTTATGTCCAAAAATAATTTAAGATCATCTGCATATAAAAGACATTGGGAATGTTGAATAGCTAACACAATATCATTGATAAATATGTTAAAAAGGAGAGGACCCAAATGACTCCCCTGTGGAACACCAGAACTACATTTTATAGACCTCGAAAATGAATTATCAATTAAAACTTTTTGAGACCTACTCGTACCAACAAGGTAAGACGAAATCCAACTAAGAAATTTAGAGTGAAAACCAAATATCTCAAGTTTCCTTATCAGAGTTAGATGGTCAACAGAATCAAAGGCTTTGCTAAAATCTGTATAAATAGCATCAACCTGACACTTTCCCTTAACGGAGTTAATCACATATGATGAGAAAAGAACCATGTTAGGTAGATCGCCCAGATATAAAACCATGTTGTGATTCCGATATGGATTCTTTGGTTAAAAACTCTACTTTATTTTTGACGATACTCTCAAACAACTTGGGAATTGCTGAGAGTTTTGAAATACCTCTGTAATTTTCAATTAAGTTCTTAGACCCAGATTTGTAAATAGGAACTAGGTAAGAGATTTTCAGGTGTTCAGAAAAACTACTTCAGCTAGAGCACAAGATTTGAGAAATATAGCGGGTATACCGGCGGCCCCTGAGCTTAACTTAGGTTTGAGAGATTGAAGTCCCGAGAGAATTTCAAAACGACTTAACTGTAATTCTCCAATATCAACCTTACTTGGAATATTAGGCATGTTTGAACAGTTATTCAAATCAGGGTTTGAGTAAACTGATTGGAAAAAGTTTGCGAACAATTCAAGTATAGAAGTATTATTTGAAGCTTCAATATTCTTAAACGACATATTTTTAGGAAAACCAGTAGATTTTTGATTGAACAGTGTTAGAAAAGATATACATTTCAATTTTAATAAATAATTCTTTATGATGAATAGGTTCATTTAAAAGTGAAAAAGGAACAGTCGAAACTTTAGCATTTAATAAATCATTACAAACAAAGACTAGATCTAATATTTTGTATAATGAATTTAAAATATTATTAATTTGAACGAGATTTAATGAATAGATAGAGCCAATAAAAATTGATTCATAATCTTTTAACATATTGGAAGCAATTAGCATACTTTCATTATCGGATAAGTTCCATTCTATATTTTACAAGTTAAAATCGCCAAAAACACATACATTATCAAATTCAGAGCAAATATTATTAATAAATTCAATATTCATAAGATGTTTTTCATACAATTCAACACCACTATTTGGAGCAATATAACTGATAATAAAGAATAGAGAAACATTATGCGTGGTATAAAGGTTAATAGAAATACACATTTGCTCAACATCCAAATAACGCAAAGCTTTACATCTAAGTGTTGACCGAACAGCAACCATTATTCCTCCTCCACGCTCAGTTACAGTACTACATCTGTCAAGTCTGTATACGTTAAATAATAATAATAATTGTATTATGTCGATACCTTCCCGTAAGAATGTATTAAGCGACACTTTTTTCGAAAATGACTTTTTGATGAGGAAATATACATGTTAAGGGCCACGTTTTGACCTGGGTTTCGCAAACCTATTATGCATGAAAAGGAAACTAGAGTACAAATAAAAAAAATTTATCAACTGCCATGTTTTCTCATTAAAATAATGTTGCCCCCTAAAATTTGTATTATCCGCCAAAAAAATTATGCTAAGCGACATTAATAAAGATCTCATTGTCATGAGCAACAAAAAATTTTGTTAGATGTCACTTAGTTTAACCAAAATTGTTTCTTAGCACACTAAGATTCAACTAGAACTTTCTTCGTTTTTTTCGTTTCCTGAACAATTTTAGTAATGTCGCTTAGTATACATTCTTACGGGAAGGTATCGATGTATAAAACAACATTACTTTAGAAGGCACTATCGGTGTTCATTCCCAAGAAATTCGACTTGAAATACAAATTTCACTAGTTTTCACTAGAATTTTTAATAGTTTTTTTATTAAAAAAAAAAAACTATTAATTCAATATTTGTCAACATTTTACCAATTGTACAAAATTATACTATGTATAAAATAAACTAAATTAAAATATCACTACTAGTTCTCGAGAAATTTGAGTCGAAAAACAATTTTTACCAATTTTCAATAGAATTTTATATAGTTTTTTATTTTTTGTAAAAAAAACTGTAAACCGATTTTTTTTTTGAAATTTTCACCAGTTGTCTAACACATTATTTTTCGTAAAATGGAATTATTTTGAGTTATTTTCCGTTCTTAGAATATCTGGGTTATGAATTTTTTTTTTTCAGTTTTTTTTTATTTAAAAAAATAACGGTATGTTCATTTTTTTCCAAATTCATACCAAATCTGTATGATCTTATAATGAGTACATTAAATTTTATTTGAAATCAATAGCATTATTTTTTCGTGAGATATTTGAAACTAGCCAAAATTTTTACTTTTTTTACCGTTATAGTGAAAAAACTACTCACTGAATTTTAATAAACGCCCTTTCAGTCTCTTTCGAAGTTATTATCTATTAAACAAAATTTATTTAAAGTCGATATCTTTTTTCGTTCTTGAGATATCGTCGACGAAAAATGGTACCAGAACGTACGGACGTACGAAAGTACGTACACACACACACAGACATCTCTCTAAAAATGATTGATATAGCCTCTACGGACCTTGAAACGTCGAGAAATGTCGAAAATTCCAATTTGACAAATCGGACCGATTACAATAACTCTCTATGGGAAGTTAAAAATAAAGCCCCAAATTCGCAACAGAGGAATTCCTGAAACATCTTACAAGGATATAATAATGATATTTTCTGAACAGGAGAAGCACCGGAGGATTTCCGAAAATCAATTATAATGCCCATTTTTAAAAAAGGAGATAAGATGGATCCATCAAATTACCGAGGTATTTCTTTCCTCAACACAACGCTTAAAATTTTCATGGAAGTCTTAAGACGGCGCTTTACAACATGGATCGAAAGTAAACACCTTCTCAGCGAATTTCCAATAGGATTCACAAAGGGATATTTAACCTTAGACCATATATTTAGTCTCACCAACATTGCAGACATATATCTTCGTAGACAAAAAAAAATTTTACGTTTTTTTTCGTGGATTTTAGAGCTGCTTTCGATTCAATTGACAGAAAAGCTTTAATTTACAAATTGTTTGGAGATGGGATATATCTTAAATTTGGAAATATGATAGAAGACATCTATAACAAAACAATGTATGCAGTATGGGACGAGCAAAATTTGCCTGACTGGTTTCTAACATTTGTGGGCCTAAAACAGGGATGTAATCTCAGTCCCTCAGCTTTTTGCCTTTATATTGAAGATTTAATACAAGATTTGCCATGTGGTATTACAATCGATGGGTTCCTAATTAAATTACTGCTATATGCAGATGATCTAGTCCTTCTAGTTGAATCACCCGAGTCCCTTCAGTTGATGATTAACAAATTACTTGAATACTGTCTAAAGTGGAACCTTATTATCAATCTAAGCAAATCAAAAACAATGGTCTCTAACTTAGAAAAACGTCTGGGGCCAAATTACCGCATCAGTTATCGAGTAATACGTGACTGAATTATGTGACTTTGGCATTACTACTTACGTCAAATAGCAACCGATTACTCTAATTTGACGTTTTCATTCGATCACTGATGGGACTCACTCACTCGTTCACTGATGCGGTAATTTGGCCCCTGGTTAAAAAGCTGAGTGTCTCAAAAAATGCAATAGGGACGGTGTGGAAAAATATATATGGAAGCACGGACTTGTCATTCAGTACAAAATACAAAGTTTTTTCCGCAACTTCTAAATCGATAATGCTTTATGCTGCAGAATCATGGGGCTGGCAACAATCTGATACAACCAAAAAGCTATTGGGATTCTTCTTAAAAAGACAATTTCGACTACCAGATACAACACCAAATTACATGCTATTCATCGAAACCGGGCTATCACCACTATATCTTTCATCTCTGAAACTCCATTTTATAACTACATACATCCTCAAACGTATGTACAGCCACAATGATAAAGTTGCAAGGAAGATCGCAGTTTCGATTATAAGATCACAAAGTTCATGGTTTGAAGAATGGAAGAACTTGGTAGACTTATGTGGACTGTCATTTAACTTAACTCTTAATAATCTAGCAGAGTGAAACCTTTCCTTTATAATTTACTCGAAATGCTCCATTCAAAAGCAAGAAAAGACAGCATAAACAAAGCTAGAAGTTGACTTCATAGGGAAACCTATCCTATACTATAACATGATCTAAGGGAACGCAACTATTTTAAGGAAATCTTTAGCACTGAAAGAATTTCTTCTACATTTCGTGCAAGAGGCGAGCTGTTACCGCTTAATTTCATACCCCACCGAAAATCTACCTAAAGTAATACAAACGAAAGGGAAGATGTAGTACATTTCATGGCGAGATGTCCTATTCTGTTAGAGCAAATGTATTACCCAGGCTATCATCTAGCTGACAGTCTTTCTGGCCATGCCTCAAAAAGATTTAATTTTAAATATCAAAATGTTTTTGTAAATTTTTATTGATGAAGTAATAAATTAATCTAATCTAATCTAATCTACTTGTGGTTTACCTGGATATTAACATGTGTTTCGGGCTCAGCATTCAAGTCGCACTGTTGGTTATCCTCGGCGCTTATGACCATTTCCTTGAACATTTCTTTTTTGTTTAATTGTTGTGGTCCAAATTTGGGATGCTTGAGTAGACGTTTTTCCTTTGAATCAATATCATCGGGTTCGATTTTGTTTTGATTGCTTTGGAAGTTTTCGAGCATTTTCTTGAGATGACCCATTTCCTGTTGATGCATTATTTGCAAACCATTTTCAAGTAGTTTTAGTTTACTTTCAATGTTAAAATCATTTGTCTGAGTTTAAATTAAAATCAAAAGTGAACCAAAAACAAAAAATAAACAAACATCATTATAATAAATACCTGTTTGTCGGCCGGCACCGAAAAATTGATAAGCAAATAGGTGACAAGAAAAACTGCTATACATATCGCACATAAAATCAATTTACATTTTCGAGAAAATCGCAACATTTTTAGTCAAACTATTTTAAGGGGAGATTCTGTTGTGCTCTGAGACTCAAATTTGACAAGCAACCTCTGGCTTAATATCCAATTTGATTTATTTGAACTTTAATTTGATTAAATACATTTTATACCTATTCTTAAATTACGAAAACAAAAAACTAAATAATTGATCTGCCGATAAGATGTTTTGGATACATCAAAATCGAAAATTTGCCTTGGTCTCGAAATGATATGTCAAAAATGACAGCCAAAGATGACATGGCTTCGAGACTCGAAAATAATGAAGTATGGTTTAAGCTAGTACCATACTCAAGCGACAACTCAGGAAACATCGTAATAATAAGCTCGATTTAACTTTTTGTTCTTCATTCGGTGTTTGGGAAAATGTACACTGAAAACATCTTTAGACTTGTTCGTGTTTCGTTTTTATAACTTCGAAATTCGCTGAGACATATAAGCGTTCGAGTTTAATATCTCGGTGCTCGCTGCTGCCTCTACTGTGCATGAGCGATACAAAAAAATAGAAGCTATCAGGACCCATGTTCTGTAACTCGGTCGAGTATTTTCGCAGTCGATTAGAGGTGGAACAAAAAATTTCATCGTTTCTCTATATTGGAAAATGAACTGTGTCTATAACATGATGCGAAAACAGCCCTGTGCGAAAACCATAGTTTCCAGTTTCCAATGGAAGAAATGTTTACATTTCCCTCAAAATGACAGCTTCAATTTATTTCACATTTAACTAAAAATTATTTTTTCTTTTATATTGAAAAGGTTGAAGTGTTCAAGTTTCTATTTTGCAGTAATTCAAATTTTTAAAACAAGTAAAATGTATAGTGTGCTTGTAATTAGTGAACAAAGTGACAATAGAAATATGATATGCATTCACAGACGTAATATTTGAATTTGGTCCGCCGAATTGGCCTCTCGCGAACTCTAATTGTGTTGCCATGTAATCTACCAATTTTTCGTTTTGATCTTTTGATATCCTTTGAATTTTCTACGGATAAAAATAATAATTTTCCTGATCAAACAACATACAAAATAAGTTATTTACCTTTTGTTTATTTTCCGTCATATTTGATTTTTATTATTATTGTCTTGTTCTCACTTCTCACTTGTATCAGAGTGGTCGAATGATTTTGACAGAAAAATCGAAAGATTGTATCGACTTCAGACTTACAGATACAGTTTTTTTCACATTCTTCCAATACATCCAATAATTTTTTCCATTTTGTTCTTGATCGAGTGAAAAAAAGTTACAGAAACAGTTGCGTGCTTTGTATATATATTTTAATAGTACTCTCATGGAACACGAAAATAAGTTTTATTATTGTGCCGCAAAATCGTAAGTGTGGCTATGTTAAGCAGTACAGAGTTGACGTGGAAGGAGAAAATATAAGCAAACAAAGAGATGAGGTAGAGATATATTTATTCTGACAACAATAAAGAGGGTAAGGGAGAAAGTCTTATCTGCGTTTTTTTTTGCTGTCAGAATCAATTGTAGGTAGATATATACAGTTTTATATGCCATGCGCGAGATGAATACAAGCAAATAGTATTAAGAGTGTATGAGAGATTTGGGAATTTTGTTTTATTACTCATGCAATCTGGTTTGTTTGAATTCTGATACGAATAATTACCGAGGTTGCCATTTTATGGACTTTTTAATAAGATCTAGAGGAATTTGAACTTAATAAACTCAAATGGTTTTATTTCGTTTTTGAAAACTAAATAATTTCAAATTGGCTTTATTTCGTTATGGTAACCAAAATAATTTTATAATAATAATTTTATAATAATTATTTGCAGTGGGTAGTTAGATAGTGGCAATTGAATTTTTTTTGTAATTAATATAGATATGTACATACAGATACCTTTTTTGGAAAAAATATTTTGTATGCATTTACATATTGCTTATAAGCAATTTTTGAAAAATTAAAAAAAAAGGAATTTGGTGTGAATTTTAAGAAATTATTGATGCACCCCACATGAAAAATTTTTAAAATAAAAATAAACTTTTTTTTACACGTTTGGTACGCCAAACTTAAGTTTTTTTTTTATTTTACGAATGAATTAAGTTTCGAAATAAAATATGGAGCCGTTTTTGAGATATCGAATTTTCCAAGAAAATAAAAACAATTTTTTTTCCAAAAATTAAAAAAAAAAACTCAAAGCTTTGAGCAATGTTTTTTCAACTTATTGGAAGCATCTCTATAAAAAATCCCTATTTCGATAATGAGATAATTGTCAAATATCAAAATTTGAAAAAATGGTATCAAAAAACGAATTTTTATCTTTAAACGCGATTTGCGGCTAAACGGAGCCTCGTAGACCCCTCAAATTTGACATTTTCGAACGTGATTTCTGGCCGAACTATTCATCCTACAGAATTAAAAATTACATATTCGTGATCTAGGGAGTGCCACCTTTCAATCCACGAATGAAACGAAAAACGAAAACGCTTAAAAAGTATTTTAAGCGTGGAACAAATAAATATTGTTTTTAAGTAAAATCTCCTAAAATCGTGCGCTAGCTTTAAGTTTTATTACTGTACGAATGGAAATTAAATTTCGAAAAAAACATTGCGCCGGTTTTTGAGATATCGAATTTTCCAAAAAGAATGACTTTTTTCTAGATATAAATATATAAGACTTTTGATAATATTAAAATTTTCAAAAAAGTATGAACATTTTTTGGAAAAGGAAAATTTGTATACGAGTGAAAATATTTTTTTTTTCGTAAGTTACTTGATATTTTTTCAAAAATAATTTTTATTTAAAAAACTTTTATTCATCAAGTTTGAACAAAATCGAGCATGGGGTTTTCGAAATATTGAGTTTTCAAAAAAAAAAATTTGAATTTTTTTTAAAAATCCGAAAAATAATTTTTTGAAAATTTGAATGCACAATAATATTCAAACTATTAGGGACCTTTAGCAAAAAAAAAAAAATGATCAAAATCCGTCGTACAGTTTTTGAGAAAATCGAAAACAAAAAAAATGGTCCCAAGGGGGGTACCAAAAATAACAATTTTTTGTAAAATTTTTTTCAACCATTACCCAGCTCATTGTATATATATACAATGCCTACCTTTAACTAAATGATTTTTTTTTTTTTTAAATCTGTGGGACAGTTTTTGAGAAAAAAAAAATATTTATGAAATTTCGAAAAAAATTCCAAAGAAAAAAACATCTACCAAGTTTGAAGAAAATCGGCCGAGCCGTTTAGCTGTAGTCGAACTCAAATGTTTAATAAAGTGGTTTTTTGAACATAATAGTTCTTCATAACTTAAAAACTAAAAGAGATAGAAAGAAATGGAGTATGCCATTCGAAAGAGCATGTTTGATTTATAAAAACTGCATTTCTAACTAAATTTCGCCAAAAATGCTCTTTTGAACAAGATATAACTCAGACGACAATATGCACAGAAATAATTTTCTTCTATCCCAAAAAATACGTAATCGCCAAAAAAGTATTGAAAGTATTGACCTTGAAAATATTTGCCTACAGAAAATAACAACTACCAAATCCCCACACACACCTACATTCTACTCCAATGTACATAGTATGTGCCTTTGTTCTCCTATTTTATATACAGTATTCCTATTGCTGTCACTGTCATGTATTAAATGTCTATCTGTTAAAACTCTGCCATAGGCATCTCTGCTAATTTAGTAATTATGGTGCCGCTTGGTTCGCCTAGTCGCGTTCCTATTCATGATAGTACTATCATTGTATATATATTTGAATAGTACTATCATGAATAGGAACGCGACTAGGCGAACCAAGCGGCACCATAATTACTAAATTAGCAGAGATGCCTATGGCAGAGTTTTAACAGATAGACAATTAATACATGACAGTGACAGCAATAGGAATACTGTATATAAAATAGGAGAACAAAGGCACATACTATGTACATTGGAGTAGAATGTAGGTGTGTGTGGGGATTTGGTAGTTGTTATTTTCTGTAGGCAAATATTTTCAAGGTCAATACTTTCAATACTTTTTTGGCGATTACGTATTTTTTGGGATAGAAGAAAATTATTTCTGTGCTTATTGTCGTCTGAGTTATATCTTGTTCAAAAGAGCATTTTTGGCGAAATTTAGTTAGAAATGCAGTTTTTATAAATCAAACATGCTCTTTCGAATGGCATACTCCATTTCTTTCTATCTCTTTTAGTTTTTTAGTTATGAAGAACTATTATGTTCAATAAACCACTTTATTAAACATTTGAGTTCGACTACAGCTAAACGGCTCGGCCGATTTTCTTCAAACTTGGTAGATGTTTTTTTCTTTGGATTTTTTTCGAAATTTCATAAATATTTTTTTTTTTTCAAAAACTGTCCCACAGATTTAAAAAAAAAAAAAAAACAAAAAATTTCATTTAATTAAAGCTAGGCATTGTATTATATACAATGAGCTAGGTAATGGTTGAAAAAAATTTTACAAAAAATTGTTATTTTTGGTATTTTTTTGTTTTCGATTTTCTCAAAAACTGTACGACGGATTTTGATAATTTTGTTTGCTAAAGGTCCCTAATAGTTTGAATATTATTTTGTATTCAAATTTTCAAAAAATAATTTTTTGGATTTTTAAAAAAATTTTCAAAATTTTTTTTTTTGAAAACTCAATATTTCCTCAAAACTATCTTCCAAGAACAAAAATTATAATTCGTGTTGTTTTCTTAAAAATATAAGCTTTTATATACAAAAAATAATAAAAAGAAACAAATTTCAGCCTCGGAACAGTTTTCGAGAAAAATACGATTTTCGAAAACCCTTTTTTAACATTTGTATGGAGGGGTACAGTTATTTTTAGGCAAAATACATTTTTTTATATAAAGAAACTTTTATTTATGAAGTTTTAAAAAAATCGAGCATGGGGTTTTCGAAACATTGAGTTTTCAAAAAAAAATTTGAAAATCTTTTTTAAAAATTAAAAAAAAAAATTTTGAAAATTTTAATACACAATAATATAGTAGATTTGGGATTTTTTTGTAAAATTGAAGTAAGTTAAAATAGAGATATTTAAAATGAATTGCATTTCAGTATTTTGCTGATGGTGCGAAGTAGGAAGTAGATTTTAATTTTTACTTCAATTGAAGTAAAGTGGTACCACTGGTGGAAATACATACAAATTTAACAAAATTGTCAATATGTCTTGCTTTTTTGGTAACGGTTTTTTAACTGAAATTGAGTATACATATGCGCTTGTTTGTTTCTTATGGGTATAAGGCGGGAGTATGAGTGGGATAACTGATGTGTAGTATTTTCAGCTTAAGAAGCTTGTTATTATTCAGCTTCAGTGTCATTGACAATTTTGATTGGATTTGGTGCTTTTATTTATTCAAAGTGATTTCTTATTGTGAAAGTGATTGAATAAATCTAATTTTTGCATAATATTTAAAGAATTTGAATTGCGGAGTTTTTGATAAGTTTATCTTTTTGTAGTATTATATAATATCATAATATCATAAGTGTAGTTTTTTTAGCATTTGAAAAACTTAAATTGCAAAGAAGTGTTTAATATCATAAGTGTAGTTTTTTCATTTGGCAATTCCAGTTTTGCCAATAATTTTGATTTAATAGAGTAGTTTTTTCATTTGTGGAGTGTAGTTTTTTTAATATTAATTGGCAGAAAGTGTAGTTTTTTAATATTAATTGCCAGAGTGTAGTTTTTTTTAATATTAATTGCCAGAGTGTAGTTTTTTTAATATTAATTGCCAGAGTGTAGTTTTTTTTAATATTAATTGTCAGAAAGTAGTTTTTTTTAATATTAATTGGCAGAAAGTGTAGTTTTTTTAATATTAATTGGCAGAAAGTGTAGTTTTTTTAATATTAATTGCCAGAAAGTGTAGTTTTTTTAATATTAATTGCCAGAGAGTGTAGTTTTTTTAATATTAACTGCCAGAAAGTGTAGTTTTTTTGATTTAATAGTTTTTCATTTTTTGTGTAGTTTTTTCAAAGTTTAAAATATTTGTATTGCCAGAAAGTTTTTCATTTTTTGAGTGTAGTGTTTTTCAATATTTAAAACATTTAAATTGGCAGAAAGTTTTTATTTTTATAAGTGCAGTTTTTTCAACTTTAGTAAGTTTTATTTATTATTTCTCTTTTTTTATATTTTATTCTAATACATAAATTATATAATGTCTGTCTGCGCCTACGCAAACTGCGGTGAGCAGCAAAAGTTGTTCGGTCATATTTCGTTCTTTTTGATACCAAATGACCATAGAAGGGCGGTTTGGTTAAAGCATGCGAATATTTCACACACCAAGAATTTACCGAAACAATCCAAGGTGTGTGAAAAGCATTTCCATGCTAAAGACATTATTGTCAGATCGACAATGAAATGTCTTTCCAAATACGCGTTGCCCATTACTTCTGAATCTGTGTGTAATTGCACAGATTCTTCTATCGATTCATCATGCAGTCGTTTAATGGAAGCATTTAGGACTAGGAAGCAGCCAACCTCCACGGTTGTCTCTGCAGTTTCGGATTCCGCACTCCCACCCCCACCACTACCTGTCCCTTGCAGCCCAGCTTTATCTCTGATAAATATGGCTGCAAGCTCTTCGAAAACCTACTTAAAAGATTTTTCTCTTCCAGACGTGCCTTCTTCTTCGCACATTTCTCCTTCCCAATTCCCTTCTCCAGGTCATAATTCTTATAAAATGGAGCGTAGAATAAAACGCGAAAGCTTTATTCCGCGCTATATTTTTGAGACACCTAAGAAACTTAAGCGCGACCCCGAATATAGGTTAAAGGAAAATGTCGACACCCATATGGAAGGATTTTCAGAAGAGCTGCGGACATTCATCTTTAGCCAACTGTTCCACAAGCCGAACACACCCTGGGGACCTAAAGAAAGGGACTTATCCTTGAAATTTTTCTTTAAGTCCCCAGCATGTTATAATTTTATGCTAAGCGCCGGATTCAAACTGCCATCGGTTAGCACTATCTACCGGTGGCACTCGGAAATCCGACTACCAACGGGACTGAGTGGAAGAATGCAGGATTTGCTGAAGGACAAAGCTAAGGAAATGACAGCGATGGATAAAAAATGCGTGCTACTCTTCGATGAAATGTGCATCAAAAAAGAACTGGAGTACAACATTAAGGACGACATGATATACGGATACACGGATTTCGGTGAATTCGGGAGGGAGAAAACTATAGCCTCTAAGGTAATGGTATTTACACTTAGAGGCTTGAACAAGAACTGGAAACAGTCCATTGCCTATTACATTGGATCACCAGATTCCGTAATGTTGTCCCAGATGCCGGTCACTCTTATTACTGGAGTAATAAGATGTGGAATGAGTCTTGTTGCACTAAGCTGCGACCAAGGCAGCAGCAATGTGTCCGCATATAATAAACTCAAACCCGCAAAATTACTGGAGAGCGAACCATATGTGGAACTGGAAAGTCATAGAGTTTTCTTACTCTATGACTACCCACATATGTTTAAGAGCGTGAGAAATATTTTGCTCAAGCATCTAATTTCTTTTGAGAATGATGTCGTAGACTGGCGGATATTGGAAAGGATATTTGAACAGGATTCGAAAGGGATATTCCAGACTATGTTTAAGCTAACTGCGGCCCATATCCGACCAGCACCATTTGAAAAGCTATCTGTGAAGCTAGCCACGCAGGTTTTCAGCCTCAATGTATACTCTGGAATTATGTATGCATTGAGTGTTGGATTCTTTAAGTCCGATGAAGATAAAAAAGTTGCTGAGTCGACAGCTAGGTTCATAAAGAGAATGAATGACCTATTCGATACCCTAAATACAGGCCAACTATACTCTAGGAACCCAAATAAGCAGGTACTATCGGATACCACTGACACTCTTGATGTCTTGAGAAGTGCAAGGAACTGGATTTCAACGTGGAAATCCAGCAGCGCTATGACAATCCCGCCATGCTTTAAAGGATTAAAGCAAACTCTTCTCGGGATCGAGCAGATGTAGGAACACAACAAGAGCGATGATCAGACGTACTTTCTGCTTGCACATCTAAATACAGATGTTGCCGAAAACTTGTTTTCAATGGTACGCTCAAACCGAGGATCTTATGAACGGAACCCATCGGCATGGAGATTCATAAGAAATTTCAAACAAATAATTTTCCAGCATTTAACAGCAGCAGAACATTCAGGATATGAAGATGCTGGAGCAGTACCATTGTTGCATGGAGCGGAGTATGAAGCCGAAACTGAAAACGATACAACAAATAATGACTTCCTATTCGAAGAAAGAATAGAGAACAATTTATTTGATTGTTTAACAGTTGAAAACTTGGATGGCGATGGTGTCAGCGTGGATTCGGTAGTAGAGGGTAATATGGATGCTTGCTTGAAGCTACAGAAAGCAGCTGCAGCATATTACTCAGGGTTCGCCGCAGTTAAACTGAAAAAGAAGTTGCACTGTGAAACTTGCTCTCAGTTCATGATCGACGAGGTCAACAAAGTCAGGGAACAGACTTTGTTGATAGAACTGAGAGCTTACGATACTAAGACAACAACTTCAGAGTTTGGTAAACTGACAGTTCCTTCGATCCGTTTCGAAGAAACTGTCAGTATTTTTCAAAAAATGTTTTTGGAGCATTTTTCGAAAAAACAAACTATTGAAAGGATTGCCGAAAGATGGGCAAACGAAATTTTAAGAGAAAAGGAAAGGATACCAATACCAGCTTGCTCAACGGAACACCAGGAAAAGATCGTCAAGTTTCTGCTGATCGGACTGATCATACTGCAATTGAGGAAAACGAACAAGGAAATGAAGGAAAAGCCAACGGAAAAATTTCTTTAGATTTAGAATTAAATGATATGTTTTTATTTATTATATTTATGATATTTATTTATTAAATGTTTATTAAATATTTATTAAATGTGAAATAAACCTAGTCATTTATTAAATATAAAGTAATAATGTAACGAGGAATAGGCCTACTGGGGACACCTCGAAAAAAAAAACGCATCTTGTTTTCTACCTCAATGGGTGATGTGGAAAAGAATTCATACTAAAACAAATGTATAATACATATAAAAATAAAAAGACAATCTTTGAATAGTTCTTAAATATGTATAAAGGCGTAGATCATTTTTTGAAATTTATGAATATTTAATATTTAATATTCGATATCTCAAAAACCGGCGCAATGTTTTTTTTGGAAATTTAATTTCCATTCGTACAGTAATAAAACTTAAAGCTAGCGCACGATTTTAGGAGATTTTACTTAAAAACAAAATTTTTTTTCCACGCTTAAAATACTTTTTAAGCGTTTTCGTTTTTCGTTTCATACGTGGATTGAAAGGTGGCACTCCCTAGATCACGAATATGTAATTTTTAATTCTGTAGGATGAATAGTTTGGCCAGAAATCACGTTTGAAAATGTCAACTTTGAGGGGTCTACGAGGCTCCGTTTAGCCGCAAATCGCGTTTAAAGATAAAAATTAATTTTTTCAAATTTTGACATTTGACAATTTTCTTATTATCGAAATAGGGATTTTTTATAGAGATGCTTCCAATAAGTTTAAAAAACATTGCATCTCAACAAAATTTTTATTTTAATGAATTAATAATTTCCAAATTTGATGAAAATTCGTAGACAAACATTAAAAGAAATGTTTGTTTGTTCAAAATTCGCAGGGCAAATATCTTATTTTTTACAAAATATATGGATAAAAACTATTTTTTGTAAAAAAAAGTTTATTTTTATTTTAAAAATTTTTCATGTGGGGTGCATCAATAATTTCTTAAAATTGACACCAAATTCCTTTTTTTTTTAATTTTTCAAAAATTGCTTATAAGCAATATGTAAATGCATACAAAATATTTTTTCCAAAAAAGGTATCTAATTTTTTTTAAATATTATGTCAATAATAATTGTATTCTATTTTTTTAATTAATTTAAGTTTTCTTTATTATTATTTTGGTTACCATAACGAAATAATGCCAATTTGAAATTATTTAGTTTTCAAAAACGAAATAAAACAATTTGAGTTTATTAAGTTCAAATTCCTCTAGATCTTATTACAAAGTCGACAAAATGGCAACCTCGGTAATTAATCGTATCAGAATTTAAACAAACCAGAACTCTCATACACTCTCAATACTATTTGCTTGTATTCATTTCGCGCCTCGCATATGCAACTTTATATACCTACCTACAATTGATTCTGACAGCAAAAAGAAACTCGATAATATTTTCTCCCTTACCCTCTTTATTGTTGTCAGAATAAATATATCTCTACCTTGTCTCTTTTTTTACTTATATTTTCTCCTTCCACGTCAACTCTGTACTGCTTAACATAGCCACACTTACGATTTTGCGGCACAATAAGTTAACTTAAAATCGTGTTCCATGAGAGTACTATTAAAATATATATACAATGGTACTATTCAAATATATATACAATGTTGCGTGTGAGAAACAGAAATTTGTGTCATTCCGCAGTGTTTTCATTGTATATATATTTTAATAGTACTATCATGAATAGGAACGCGACTAGGCGAACCAAGCGGCACCATAATTACTAAATTAGCAGAGATGCCGATGGCAGAGTTTTAACAGATAGACATTTAATACATGACAGTGACAGCAATAGGAATACTGTATATAAAATAGGAGAACAAAGGCACATACTATGTACATTGGAGTAGAATGTAGGTGTGTGTGGGGATTTGGTAGTTGTTATTTTCTGTAGGCAAATATTTTCAAGGTCAATACTTTCAATACTTTTTTGGCGATTACGTATTTTTTGGGATAGAAGAAAATTATTTCTGTGCATATTGTCGTCTGAGTTATATCTTGTTCAAAAGAGCATTTTTGGCGAAATTTAGTTAGAAATGCAGTTTTTATAAATCAAACATGCTCTTTCGAATGGCATACTCCATTTCTTTCTATCTCTTTTAGTTTTTAAGTTATGAAGAACAATAATGTTCAATAAACCACTTTATTAAACATTTGAGTTCGACTACAGCTAAACGGCTCGGCCGATTTTCTTCAAACTTGGTAGATATGGCTTTTAATTTTTCCCCCCCGGATGTTTTTTTCTTTGGAATTTTTTTTCGAAATTTCATAAATATTTTTTTTTTTTCAAAAACTGTCCCACAGATTAAAAAAAAAAAAAAACAAAAAATTTCATTTAATTAAAGCTAGGCATTGTATATATACAATGAGCTAGGTAATGGTTGAAAAAAAATTTTACAAAAAATTGTTATTTTTGGTACCCCCCTTGGGACAATTTTTTTTGTTTTCGATTTTCTCAAAAACGGTACGACGGATTTTGATAATTTTTTTTGCTAAAGGTCCCTAATAGTTTGAATATTATTGTGTATTCAAATTTTCAAAAAATAATTTTTTGGATTTTTAAAAAAATTTTCAAAAATTTTTTTTTTGAAAACTCAATATTTCCTCAAAACTATCTTCCAAGAACAAAAATTATAATTCGTGTTGTTTTCTTAAAAATATAAGCTTTTATATACAAAAAATAATAAAAAGAAACAAATTTCAGCCTCGGAACAGTTTTCGAGAAAAATACGATTTTCGAAAACCCTTTTTTAACATTTGTATGGAGGGGTACAGTTATTTTTAGGCAAAATACATTTTTTTATATAAAGAAACTTTTATTTATGAAGTTTTAAAAAAATCGAGCATGGGGTTTTCGAAACATTGAGTTTTCAAAAAAAAAATTGAAAATCTTTTTTAAAAATTAAAAAAAAAAATTTTGAAAATTTTAATACACAATAATATAGTAGATTTGGGATTTTTTTGTAAAATTGAAGTAGGTTAAAATAGAGATATTTAAAATGAATTGCATTTCAGTATTTTGCTGATGGTGCGAAGTAGGAAGTAGATTTTAATTTTTACTTCAATTGAAGTAAAGTGGTACCACTGGTGGAAATACATACAAATTTAACAAAATTGTCAATATGTCTTGCTTTTTTGGTAACGGTTTTTTAACTGAAATTGAGTATACATATGCGCTTGTTTGTTTCTTATGGGTATAAGGCGGGAGTATGAGTGGGATAACTGCTGTGTAGTATTTTCAGCTTTAGAAGCTTGTTATTATTCAGCTTCAGTGTCATTGACAATTTTGATTGGATTTGGTGCTTTTATTTATTCAAAGTGATTTCTTATTGTGAAAGTGATTGAATAAATCTAATTTTTGCATAATATTTAAAGAATTTGAATTGCGGAGTTTTTGATAAGTTTATCTTTTTGTAGTATTATATAATATCATAATATCATAAGTGTAGTTTTTTTAGCATTTGAAAAACTTAAATTGCAAAGAAGTGTTTAATATCATAAGTGTAGTTTTTTCATTTGGCAATTCCAGTTTTGCCAATAATTTTGATTTAATAGAGTAGTTTTTTCATTTGTGGAGTGTAGTTTTTTTAATATTAATTGGCAGAAAGTGTAGTTTTTTAATATTAATTGCCAGAGTGTAGTTTTTTTTAATATTAATTGCCAGAGTGTAGTTTTTTTAATATTAATTGCCAGAGTGTAGTTTTTTTAATATTAATTGCCAGAGTGTAGTTTTTTTAATATTAATTGTCAGAAAGTAGTTTTTTTTAATATTAATTGGCAGAAAGTGTAGTTTTTTTAATATTAATTGGCAGAAAGTGTAGTTTTTTTAATATTAATTGCCAGAAAGTGTAGTTTTTTTAATATTAATTGCCAGAGAGTGTAGTTTTTTTAATATTAACTGCCAGAAAGTGTAGTTTTTTTGATTTAATAGTTTTTCATTTTTTGTGTAGTTTTTTCAAAGTTTAAAATATTTGTATTGCCAGAAAGTTTTTCATTTTTTGAGTGTAGTGTTTTTCAATATTTAAAACATTTAAATTGGCAGAAAGTTTTTATTTTTATAAGTGCAGTTTTTTCAACTTTAGTAAGTTTTATTTATTATTTCTCTTTTTTTATATTTTATTCTAATACATAAATTATATAATGTCTGTCTGCGCCTACGCAAACTGCGGTGAGCAGCAAAAGTTGTTCGGTCATATTTCGTTCTTTTTGATACCAAATGACCATAGAAGGGCGGTTTGGTTAAAGCATGCGAATATTTCACACACCAAGAATTTACCGAAACAATCCAAGGTGTGTGAAAAGCATTTCCATGCTAAAGACATTATTGTCAGATCGACAATGAAATGTCTTTCCAAATACGCGTTGCCCATTACTTCTGAATCTGTGTGTAATTGCACAGATTCTTCTATCGATTCATCATGCAGTCGTTTAATGGAAGCATTTAGGACTAGGAAGCAGCCAACCTCCACGGTTGTCTCTGCAGTTTCGGATTCCGCACTTCCACCCCCACCACTACCTGTCCCTTGCAGCCCAGCTTTATCTCTGATAAATATGGCTGCAAGCTCTTCGAAAACCTACTTAAAAGATTTTTCTCTTCCAGACGTGCCTTCTTCTTCGCACATTTCTCCTTCCCAATTCCCTTCTCCAGGTCATAATTCTTATAAAATGGAGCGTAGAATAAAACGCGAAAGCTTTATTCCGCGCTATATTTTTGAGACACCTAAGAAACTTAAGCGCGACCCCGAATATAGGTTAAAGGAAAATGTCGACACCCATATGGAAGGATTTTCAGAAGAGCTGCGGACATTCATCTTTAGCCAACTGTTCCACAAGCCGAACACACCCTGGGGACCTAAAGAAAGGGACTTATCCTTGAAATTTTTCTTTAAGTCCCCAGCATGTTATAATTTTATGCTAAGCGCCGGATTCAAACTGCCATCGGTTAGCACTATCTACCGGTGGCACTCGGAAATCCGACTACCAACGGGACTGAGTGGAAGAATGCAGGATTTGCTGAAGGACAAAGCTAAGGAAATGACAGCGATGGATAAAAAATGCGTGCTACTCTTCGATGAAATGTGCATCAAAAAAGAACTGGAGTACAACATTAAGGACGACATGATATACGGATACACGGATTTCGGTGAATTCGGGAGGGAGAAAACTATAGCCTCTAAGGTAATGGTATTTACACTTAGAGGCTTGAACAAGAACTGGAAACAGTCCATTGCCTATTACATTGGATCACCAGATTCCGTAATGTTGTCCCAGATGCTGGTCACTCTTATTACTGGAGTAATAAGATGTGGAATGAGTCTTGTTGCACTAAGCTGCGACCAAGGCAGCAGCAATGTGTCCGCATATAATAAACTCAAACCCGCAAAATTACTGGAGAGCGAACCATATGTGGAACTGGAAAGTCATAGAGTTTTCTTACTCTATGACTACCCACATATGTTTAAGAGCGTGAGAAATATTTTGCTCAAGCATCTAATTTCTTTTGAGAATGATGTCGTAGACTGGCGGATATTGGAAAGGATATTTGAACAGGATTCGAAAGGGATATTCCAGACTATGTTTAAGCTAACTGCGGCCCATATCCGACCAGCACCATTTGAAAAGCTATCTGTGAAGCTAGCCACGCAGGTTTTCAGCCTCAATGTATACTCTGGAATTATGTATGCATTGAGTGTTGGATTCTTTAAGTCCGATGAAGATAAAAAAGTTGCTGAGTCGACAGCTAGGTTCATAAAGAGAATGAATGACCTATTCGATACCCTAAATACAGGCCAACTATACTCTAGGAACCCAAATAAGCAGGTACTATCGGATACCACTGACACTCTTGATGTCTTGAGAAGTGCAAGGAACTGGATTTCAACGTGGAAATCCAGCAGCGCTATGACAATCCCGCCATGCTTTAAAGGATTAAAGCAAACTCTTCTCGGGATCGAGCAGATGTGGGAACACAACAAGAGCGATGATCAGACGTACTTTCTGCTTGCACATCTAAATACAGATGTTGCCGAAAACTTGTTTTCAATGGTACGCTCAAACCGAGGATCTTATGAACGGAACCCATCGGCATGGAGATTCATAAGAAATTTCAAACAAATAATTTTCCAGCATTTAACAGCAGCAGAACATTCAGGATATGAAGATGCTGGAGCAGTACCATTGTTGCATGGAGCGGAGTATGAAGCCGAAACTGAAAACGATACAACAAATAATGACTTCCTATTCGAAGAAAGAATAGAGAACAATTTATTTGATTGTTTAACAGTTGAAAACTTGGATGGCGATGGTGTCAGCGTGGATTCGGTAGTAGAGGGTAATATGGATGCTTGCTTGAAGCTACAGAAAGCAGCTGCAGCATATTACTCAGGGTTCGCCGCAGTTAAACTGAAAAAGAAGTTGCACTGTGAAACTTGCTCTCAGTTCATGATCGACGAGGTCAACAAAGTCAGGGAACAGACTTTGTTGATAGAACTGAGAGCTTACGATACTAAGACAACAACTTCAGAGTTTGGTAAACTGACAGTTCCTTCGATCCGTTTCGAAGAAACTGTCAGTATTTTTCAAAAAATGTTTTTGGAGCATTTTTCGAAAAAACAAACTATTGAAAGGATTGCCGAAAGATGGGCAAACGAAATTTTAAGAGAAAAGGAAAGGATACCAATACCAGCTTGCTCAACGGAACACCAGGAAAAGATCGTCAAGTTTCTGCTGATCGGACTGATCATACTGCAATTGAGGAAAACGAACAAGGAAATGAAGGAAAAGCCAACGGAAAAATTTCTTTAGATTTAGAATTAAATGATATGTTTTTATTTATTATATTTATGATATTTATTTATTAAATGTTTATTAAATATTTATTAAATGTGAAATAAACCTAGTCATTTATTAAATATAAAGTAATAATGTAACGAGGAATAGGCCTACTGGGGACACCTCGAAAAAAAAAACGCATCTTGTTTTCTACCTCAATGGGTGATGTGGAAAAGAATTCATACTAAAACAAATGTATAATACATATAAAAATAAAAAGACAATCTTTGAATAGTTCTTAAATATGTATAAAGGTGTAGATCATTTTTTGAAATTTATGAATATTTAATATTTAATATTCGATATCTCAAAAACCGGCGCAATGTTTTTTTTGGAAATTTAATTTCCATTCGTACAGTAATAAAACTTAAAGCTAGCGCACGATTTTAGGAGATTTTACTTAAAAACAAAATTTTTTTTCCACGCTTAAAATACTTTTTAAGCGTTTTCGTTTTTCGTTTCATACGTGGATTGAAAGGTGGCACTCCCTAGATCACGAATATGTAATTTTTAATTCTGTAGGATGAATAGTTTGGCCAGAAATCACGTTTGAAAATGTCAACTTTGAGGGGTCTACGAGGCTCCGTTTAGCCGCAAATCGCGTTTAAAGATAAAAATTAATTTTTTCAAATTTTGACATTTGACAATTTTCTTATTATCGAAATAGGGATTTTTTATAGAGATGCTTCCAATAAGTTTAAAAAACATTGCATCTCAACAAAATTTTTATTTTAATGAATTAATAATTTCCAAATTTGATGAAAATTCGTAGACAAACATTAAAAGAAATGTTTGTTTGTTCAAAATTCGCAGGGCAAATATCTTATTTTTTACAAAATATATGGATAAAAACTATTTTTTGTAAAAAAAAGTTTATTTTTATTTTAAAAATTTTTCATGTGGGGTGCATCAATAATTTCTTAAAATTGACACCAAATTCCTTTTTTTTTTAATTTTTCAAAAATTGCTTATAAGCAATATGTAAATGCATACAAAATATTTTTTCCAAAAAAGGTATCTAATTTTTTTAAAATATTATGTCAATAATAATTGTATTCTATTTTTTTAATTAATTTAAGTTTTCTTTATTATTATTTTGGTTACCATAACGAAATAAAGCCAATTTGAAATTATTTAGTTTTCAAAAACGAAATAAAACAATTTGAGTTTATTAAGTTCAAATTCCTCTAGATCTTATTACAAAGTCGACAAAATGGCAACCTCGGTAATTAATCGTATCAGAATTTAAACAAACCAGAACTCTCATACACTCTCAATACTATTTGCTTGTATTCATTTCGCGCCTCGCATATGCAACTTTATATACCTACCTACAATTGATTCTGACAGCAAAAAGAAACTCGATAATATTTTCTCCCTTACCCTCTTTATTGTTGTCAGAATAAATATATATCTACCTCGTTTCTTTTTTTGCTTATATTTTCTCCTTCCACGTCATCTCTGTACTGCTTAACATACCCACACTTACGATTTTGCGGCACAATAAGTTAACTTAAAATCGTGTTCCATGAGAGTACTATTAAAATATATATACAATGGTGTTTTTGTTCTGATTCGCACCGTTTATGCGAAAACTCACTCGATGTGAGAGTTACAGAACATGGGTCCAGGGCTCATAAAGTGCGTGAACCTACACTCAACACTTAACCATTTCTGTGTGAGTATTTAGAAAAATCTACGGGACCTACAATTTTCTGCCGAATCCGAACGGCTAATGAGCAGCTTTTTTAATGACAATAGATGCTCTTAAAAAATTTGTCAATTTTTCGCAAGAGGTAGGCTAGTCGCGCACTGGCAACTGTGATCGAAATCAAATAGTTTAATCACCAGTTGAAAGAGAACCGCGCACTGGCAACTCTTTACTCACGCTCACACTCTTTTTCTCTCTTGCGCTTATAGAAAACAGCTTCAATTCGTATCTATAATCGATTTTTCATTGGTACTTAACTAAACAATGGTTGTGTCACGTAACGTAAAAGAATGTGAAAATCTAGTACAAAAAAAAACAAATGCTGCTTCATTTTATACAACACAGCTGTTTTGTGACACCTTCTTTCAGTAAATAATTGGAAGACGCATTTTTTTATTTGTGAAATCAAAAAAAAAATGGCAATCGAACACACACCCACATCCGCCGCCGCCACAAATAAAAGAAAAAGATCTGAAAATCGGGATGCCTCCTACAAGGAAATTTTTTTATTTTAGAATTTGCAATCACTACAAAACAGAATTATTTTATGCACAGATTGGGCGTTTTCCTAAATGCAGTGTTGCAGCGCATCATGAATTTTGATGCTTTTTTTTATTCACTTATTGCTGCAATAAAATAACGTTATTAAATACGAATTCTAAATTTTAAAGTTTTTTTTTTAATGTATTGTAAAAGTAAATTTTAGAGTGAAGAAAAACGTTGCAAGGGCATCAAAATCCACGATGCGCTGCAACACTGCATTTAGGAAAACGCCAATTCTCTTCCAACAACGAGGAAGAAAGTGTCAATACAAACACTTCAAAGGCTAAGAGGGAAGCTTGGACGAAATTTCTTTGCACGTACACATACTTCAATCAATATAAATGTTATGTTTCTTAAATCGTTGCACTTTATAGTTCTAATATAATATCACAACAAACAATACCTACAAACACACAATTTGAAACTTCAAAATTTCAAAGATGACAATCGATATGTCAAAATACATTTTAAAATGCCTTTAAGTGACCCTTAAACGCGGTTGATGGCGTTTAAGTTAAGAGGCCTTTAAGTAACGTTACTTAAATGTGAAAATTGATTATAGATACCGATTTCATACTTAAGAGCTGCTTAGAGGTATTTTAAAGTTAAGTAACCTTTAAGATTTGTTTATAGATTCGCCTGAAACTTTTTAGTTTCGAGAATCGAGTTGCTCCAAGTGCGCGCTGTCCCATATAAGCCCATATGTTTCATTTTAGCAACCAAACAGTTGCGAAACTAAAAATTGAATGTGCGCGCCTGGCCGTATAGTACACCCCTGAAAAAATTTGTTGGCAGCTGCTGATAATTGAAGCCAGACTCCTCTGTATGACATTCCAACGCACTAAGGCTAGCCGCACACTAGCAATTTTTAGTTGCGAAACTGTTTGGTTACTTAGGCTAGGCGCGCACTGGCAACTGTGATAGAAATCAAATAGTTTAATCACCAGTTGAAAGAGAACCGCACACTAGCAACTCTTTACTCACGCTCACACTCTTTTCTCTCTTGCTCTTACGCCGCACCTCCATTAGCAATATTTATTTCTGACACTATATCTGAAGTTTATATTTCTTTAACTCTGTGGGCAAATTATGTCGTGATTATTCATTCCTCGCTATAATCTCACCAGGTAAGTCACGTCATTTGATTTTAGCGATAAACGCAGTGGAAAAACTGGAAGAGGCAAAACGGGAAGAATACAAAAGGACCTTGAAGAACATTTGCTCCAAAACATAATTGAGTAGTCCCACAAGCATGAAAAATCTCTGAATGCCCTAACTAATTTTGAAAAAATTAATCAAAATACTTATCTTCAATGTTTAATTCTTTTAATGTTAATTTTGGCCTGCAAGCAAACAAACAACATTATATATGTACTTCAACAGACAGTAAATGGTAAAAAAAATACATCTTGGATTCACAGGACATAATTTCTATACGAAGTGAAAACATAACATTAGTTCGTCAATGAAATGAAGGAATGTTACATGAAAATGTGGGAATTGGTGTCAAGACTCGACGTCTTGTGAGAAATTTGTGTCTAGTAAAGTCACAAGTCATGAAACGTCAAAATTTATATCTGCATTTATTTCTCCTACGAAGACAAGAAATAAATAGTAAAAATAATGTCTAAAAATAACAAAAATCGAGACATAAGGGGGCTCCACAAGAAATATTGGCTACATGACACATTTCTTGCAATCATTTATTTCAAGTGGAGGCCCAGTGTTATAGACAACAGCTCAACTGTTGTGAAGGCAATCGTTTATTTTGTTTCAAAACACAAACTTTTTAGTTTCGAGAATCGAGTTGCTCTAAGTGGGCGGTGTCCCATATAAGCCCATATGTTTCATTTTAACAACTAAACAGTTGCGAAACTAAAAATTGAATGTGCGCGCCTAGCCTTATAGAAAACAGATGAACTGTTTGGTTGAATGTCCGTGAATTTGCAGATAATTATATGTTCAATAAAATGGCGAACTTATTTTAGGCAATCGTTTAGTTTGTGTCAAAACACAAACTTTTTAGTTGCTCCAAGCAGTTTCGCAACTAAAAATTGCTAGTGCGCGGCTAGCCTAACGATACGCCAAATAAAGTAGATGCCTTTTATTACATACTAATAAAAATTAAACCAATACAACATTTGTGAAATAGCGCATTTGAAAGAAACACAAATGTTAAATTTTTAAGCCAGAGTTTTGAAGTGCAGAATTTTAAAAGGGGAATGTCGAAATGCAGACTATTGAAAACTAAAATTTTGGAAAGTAGAATTTTATAATAATTTGACAACCATCAGTATCTTATCATATAACTACATAACACCCTATTGTGCAATAATTGTAAATTCAAAACAAACACATCTTTTCTCCATTCTCATTTGTTCCAACTGTGGCAATTTTTATTTTTCTATTCCCGTTGATTTGTGTAAAATAAAAACGGCCATTGTTGATTTTTTGACAAGGAAAGAAAAGGAAAGGTTCCTGTGGAAAAAATCACCAAAAGTCTGGATTGCAAGAATAAAAGCAGAAAAATACATTTTAGAAAAGTTCTAATAGTTAAATATCTTGCACACAATTAATTATAGAATAATTTTAACCAATTGTTTATATTTATAAAATCATAATCAACCAACTAAATGTAGTGTTAGCTGCAAAAGTTATTTATTTTTTTATTTGTAAATGGGAAAAGAAAAGAAGAAGTTTTGTTATAATAAAAATAATGTGCGACGTGTGTGCTGATTTTTTGCATCTCCTGGAGACATGTAAGTTGAAACAAATTCTTGTGAAAAAGTTTAAATAATAAAACGATTTGTTTTTTCTTTCAACTATTTACTGAAATAAATTTAAAAAAAATACTTTCTGAATCTTCATCTCAGAATAACACAGTGAACAACAGCGAGACTCCCTGAAAAATTGCACCAATCTTTTGTAGTATACTCATTCAAGCTGTGAGGAGTTTCTATGCGAAAAATGGAATGTGTGCCAGTTTGCCGGAGTTTTTTTTTTGTATTTGTTTTTTCTTTAACTCTAGTCTCTAACTTGGTGACGTCAAAAATATTTTTTCTTCTGCTAAAAAAAAAACAAATTAACAAATCAAAAGTGCTGATGGATCAACAACGGTCTTAAAGTGGGAATCAAGTTGCGAGATATCTCAGATACATATTACTAACCTACATCAATAAATATATAAATAGATACTTTATTGGTGCAAGCCTAATTGACCTCTCGCTATTATTTTATTTTGATAATTAATAATTCCTTTGTCTGATTTTTATACCGGACAATCGAACCGGGTTTCGAATAAATCTTATTGAAAAATCAATACCAGAACTACTAATTGTTATAGTGGAAGTTCTGAAAGAAATAAAAAGCAAAAGGTATTTGACCTCTTTTGCATGTGGGTTCCATTTGCGCCAATATGACCCATGAAAGAAAGGTCTGCAACAATTGTCTTCTTGACGATATGTCTTGGTATATTTGAATTTATGAGAATCTACGTTTGTACAGCCCACCGCTATATTTATAGTAAAACTAAATACTGTAGTTTAAAATTCTCGGTAACCACCATGGTATTAGTTAAGTTTTGTTCACTTGAGATCGAAGAAGTCTATTCTAAGAATTTTTGAATTGAATTATTTTGATTAGGATTTTCGTTTTATGATTTTTCGCGCACTAAGAGGATTATGACTAACCTTTAGATTTTTGAGCAAAGTGCAAGTTTTTAAGAAAGTTGGAAAGAATGTAAAAGAAAATATCGATGCACATTGGTTTTGAATGTCTGAATATGATATTGGGAGGGAAATTCGAGCCGGGTAAAGCATTCCACATTCGCGTAGTGCAGCTTAAGAATTTTTTTGAATTTAACAGTACGTCCGATATTGGGTAAATCGATGGGCATTCCCTGAACCGCCAGTATTACGGTTGAATTTTTAAGGGGGGAAGCAACTGGCTATTTCATTAGAACACTGTTTATAAAAAAACGTAAAATAATGCGCAGAAGACAGTTATGTTTAAAGGACTTCATTTGTTTAATAATCTTCCAAATGAAATAAAATCATTAAACAATATTAACAAATTTAAAAAAAAGTCATAAGACATTTAAAATCCGATAATTAATTTAAAATAAATCTTAATCTACCAAATGGCTTTTTAGCCAAATCAAATGCAAAATACTCTAACCTTACTTTTATTTTTATTCTTAATGAACAAAAAAAAAAAATATAAAAAATAACATAATAGGTGCGTTTTATTATCCACAAATCTATCTGGATCCGGATCTGGATTACGTTTTAACATGTATTACAAAAACAATTTGGGATCCTGTTTTCTATCGGGATCTATTTCAAAGATCCAAAAATTAGTTATTACACTGGCGAGTAGATGGCTTTTTATGGTAAGGTAGTGTAAACTACAGTGTAAAGAAAAGAGACAAGAAATAATTCAAAATTTACAAATCCAAGGATAAAAAGAGACGGGCTTATAACACTGCTGTCACTAAGATCCGTATCGTTTTATTTTCAAGGGAAGATCCAGATCCGGATCCAGATAGATTTGTGAATAATAAAACGCACCTAATAATAACTGAAACATATGATTATAAAATATAAAATATATGAACATAAAATAAAATAAAAATAATTAAAAAGGTCCACCCCGCGCGCGGGTTGGAAGGGGAAAGGGGCGGTCATAATAATAAATAATAAAAATGAAACATTGTGCTTTAGATTCAAATGTTTCTGTTATATGTAGTTGTATCACCTATAATTTTTAAAGCTCTTTGTTAGATTATATCAGTTATTGTAGCTCCTGCCCAAGTATGTGCGTCGAAGGATGCACTGAGGGCTGCTCGTTGTTCTCAATGCAAGTGCCGTACATTGATAGCGGCATGTGAATTGGGTTCTTCTTTAACGCCAGAAGATAACTGAGTTTTTTAAGCATTAAATTCTACGCGGTTTATGGTTCTTCATTTGACAATGCTATCGAAATCAGAATTTATTGAGCAGTTTTCCTACTTCAAGATATATCTTGAGCTGTTAATTTATCAGCGTTTTCATGACCTTAAAAAGAAGGAATGTAAGTGCAATTCGAAGATAGTTACAGGGAGAAGAAGATGCACCTTTTTGAGGGACAGGTTGAACAATAGCTGTTTTCATCTACTCGAAAAAAGGCAAGAAGAATATCATAAATGCTTACGCAATGGTTTTGCCAACGTTGATGAACACCTCTTCAGAAAAATGGGCGGGATAGTTTCAGTATTTTTAAATATACGAATACGTAACGGACTTACCATGATTATTTATTTTGATTTTAATCAAATTTATATTTGGTATTTAATATTTACTACCCGACGTTTCGACAGGGTCTAACTTGTCGTAGTCACGGGTTTGACAGTCACACATTGTATCAGAAGAACTCAATATAAAAAATTCTTTCAAAGTAAAAGAAACAATGAAAGATATCAATAGAAAAAATGGCATACTAGTCTCATTTTATGTAGTGTCACTATTTACCAATATACCTACTTATACAGCCATTAAAATAATAATGCAAAAATGGGCAATATTTAAGAATCATACAAAAATGCCAAAAACAAAATTTCTGAAAATCATAGAATTGTGTCTAAGAGATAATAATTATTTCAAGTATGATAACACATTTAACACTCAAATATTTGGTATGCCAATGGGTAACCCATTGTCCCCAACAATTTCCGACATAGTACTTGACTACTTACTTAATGAAACTTACAAAGTCTTAGAAATAAATGAAACTATCATAGATGAGTGGAAGTGATTAATAAATTCTTTCCTTCGGCTTTTTTTGGTCACTGGATTTTTGGCAATGAAACAACGAAGTTACATTCTCTTTCGACGTTTCGACAGGGGTTGCTGTCTTCTTCAGGGGAACTTTATTGAGACAAAAAATACAAAAGTTACAATTTAATGTGTAATAACAATTAAAACAATAAAAAATACACTCACTATTTGTAAATTATTAAGTTTTAAAATTAATGTGATTGTTATATCATTAAAATAAAATATAGCACTTCAAATGAAGTTGAGTCTTAAAAAAAGAAAAAACGAAAAAAACAACAAAGAAACTATTGGAATCACATTTATGAAGATGAGACGACAGAACAATAGATAGCAGAGATGTTTTGTGTGTCTTGTTTTCTATTCATGTTATTGTTAATTATATGTAATGTTTCAAGAGTGTAACGTTTTGATACATGTTTCTCTGTCTGTAAAATTTTGACACCTTCAAAATCCGGAGAATGACCGCTTTCGATGCTGTGGCTAGCCAGGGCTGTCTTTGCGGGATTATTTGATTTGATATCCGATCTATGATTGGAGATCCGTTGGCGAAGAAATTGCTTTGTGGTGCCAATGTAGCACAGGTTGCATGGCTCATTTGGCTTGCCATTGCAATTAATCTTGTAGATTACATCGGTTTGTTTGTCTTTGTCCGGTTTTGGTTTAAGGTTTGTGAAAAGGTGACCGAGGGTTTTGTTAGATTTAAAAGCTAAGCGAACGTCCGTTAATTTTTTTTCCGATGACTTCTTTGAAATTCTCAGTCAACCTTGGAACGTAAACCATACTTTTAAAGTAACCAATGTTCGGCTCATCATTTGTATCACGGGGAATTTTGTGCTTATGCTTTAAAACCAAACCGCGGGTCACTGCTGATGGATATCCATTGTCACTTAGAATCTTCCTAACTTTCTTCTCGTTTGCATGGTGTAATCGTTCATCACTAAGTGCAAAAACTTTACTTATGAGGTTAGAAGCAGTATTCATAATAATGTGTCTGGCTTGGTTAAAACGAAAATTGACCAATCTGCCAGAAGCTGTATTTTTTTGGTACCAGTCGAATACCAGATGCCCATTTTCGCGATGGATTTTAACGTCGAGAAACGCTATAGATCTGTTTCGTTCCATTTCAACAGTGAACTGTATTTTCGGATGAAATCCGTTGAGGATCAGCAGCACTTTGTCAATATTCCTTTTATCGATAACTGCAAATACGTCGTCAACATATTTTGCGACAAACGTTGGTTTCTCATCCATTTTGTTAAAACACTCTTCTAGTACGTGATTTAATACTAGGTCTGCAATGGTGGGTGAGAGAGGATTTCCCATGGGTATTCCAAAGATTTGCTTATAAATATCTTCTTTGAATTGAAGATAATTATTCTCTTTGAGACAAAAGTCAAGGATCTCGAGAAATTTGTTTTGATTGATCTTGGTGCTTTTGCTAATTATTTCCCATTTCTTTTTGACTATAGTGATAGCTAGTAGTATGGGAATATTAGTAAAAAGGGACACCGCATCAAATGAAACTAATATATCATTGCTGTTTAGTTTGATATTTTTAGCTTTCTCAATAAATTCAAAAGAATTTTTAATTGAGTAGCTTGAATTAGTCGACGCGCACTGAAACTAAGTTCCATCAAGAACATATCACAATAATAAGGGCATTACTACAAATGAGCAATTTTCCTAATCGAACTATAAATTGACTCATCAATACTAAAATACATATTACCTAAAACAACAAAACAAAAAAAAAAAAAACATTCCTAGATATTTCGCACTTACTGGCTGAACACAATGGAGACGGAGCTGCAACTGGAATAGCTGTCAAAATATTCAATACACGTAAATTCAATGTTACGAACACAACACAACGGAACTGCAGTCGGTGCTGCAGACGATGCTGCAAGAGTTGGCGAACTTTTAACTTTTTCGTGCATCAATTTTGACATTTCAAATTTTATATATCGGTCAATGCCTTTAAGTGTTGTTTTGTTTTATTGTGATTTCGTGGTTAAATTTTAATTAAAATAATGGACGAAAATCTTCAATTTCAGTGTCCATTTTATAGTTTCAATTACTTAAAATATTTACAATTTGCCAAAGATTCAACACCTGACCCAACAAATGACAACAAAACATGAAAGCTGTACAGCCTCATTGTGGGCGCATAAAAAAAAGTACGTGCGACACTTTTTGACAGCTCTTCCAGTTACAGCTGCAGCTCCAGTTGCAGCATTCTATTGTGTTCAGCCAGTTACTTGCGCAACACGCCTAACCGATAACCTTATTTAAATCGAAAACGAAAAACACCATTATTTTTAAGATTACATACACGCATTTTAATTTCTTTATTAAAAGTAATTAGTTAACATAAAATTAAAAAATTAAATAATTAAAAAATTAAATTCAAAAGTTTGAATGCTTTCTCTAATATGAACATAGAACAATTACATAACTATAGTTGTGTTTTTTTTGGAAAAGTTATCCGTAGTACAGTAGGATTTTATATGAATTACAAATACAACATCCGCAGTAGGATCACTGCCGATAAAAGGAGAAGTGAAATCCTGCTGCGGATAGAGATTTGACGTTTATTCGAGTATCGGTAGTGATCCTACTGCGGGATGAAGCGTAAGGTGTTTGTATTTTTGTGGTGAATCGCAATTTCAATTTTGTTCAATCGGTGCAGTTCTAAATAGAAAGACAATTTTGTTATTTTCTTCAGTTTCACATGTGAAATTGATCTCGGCGTATTGTTGGTTTAGAATTGAAAGCAAGTTGTCTAGCGTTTCCAAAAAACAGGTAGTTAATTTTTGTTTCTTAGTTCCATCTCAAACTTTGACATAAAAGCTTCAGCAACTAGAGGGGAGGGTGGATTTCCCATACTCGTACCCGATTCGATTTTATAAAAACGATTCTTGTATTCGAAGTAATTCATGTTCACAAACATTTCGGCTGCTTTCATATATACGTCTCTCTTTTCTGTTGGAACGTTGTGTTTTATAAGATGAGCTTTAAGTGCTGAAAATGCGTGTTGTAATGGAATCGAAAGAAACAAAGATTCGACATCAAAAGACACCATTATTTCGTCCGCAGCTAAGGTGATAGATTTTAACAATCCCGAGATTTCGATAGAGTTTCTTATTGAACAGCTTTCAAATCTTGATAAAGTATTCATTTCGTTGACTAACCATTAGGCGATCAGCGTACACGGCGATTGAACACAAAGCTACAATTTCGCGCATTTTTCCCCTGGCTTATGAATTTTCGGTAGACAATATAATTTTGGTACTTCTGGGTTTGATACTAAGTTTTTCCATTTGAATTGTTCACCAAAAGTTATCCTTATTTATTTTCTTACTAAGTTTGCGGCGGTATTTATTCGGTTTAACGGAGAGCTTTTTATTTCCAATATTTCTCTTCATGAAATGTGGTTAAACTCACCAAACTAAAAGTAAGTGCAAAATCAAATATAAACATTTAATTTAAAGTTATTACAAAACCAATCCATCTGAGGAAAACCGGACAAAATACAAAAATAAATATATATTTTTTTTTTACAACAACAAATAATACTAGCTGAAAATTACACTACACTGAAAAAAAAAATAAATAAATAGATATACAAATAAAAATAAAACTAAGAAAAAAAAAAAGAAAAATAAAGTAAAAAAATTTTAAATTTGTTTTTTATAACAACATTAGATATTAGATGATAATTGCATTACACTGAAAAAAAAAATTTAATAAATATACAAATAAAATTAAAACTAAAAGAAAAAAAAGAAAGAAAACCTATAATTGGAAAGAAAATTAAAGTTAAAATTTTGCAACTATTAGGGTTGCCACCCCTACCAAAAATTAAAAATTCAAAAAACTTTTTCTTAAAGTTTTTTTTGCATTGTATTTTCAATCTTGTTTTTTTATATATTTATAACTCAATGTGATAATTTCATGCTTGGCCAACAACAATAAAACTACGATTGTAATTCTGAGTAAATCCAATGTCGTCGTCTCTTACTTTTTATGGATTCAACCTGTCATGGTTTTCATTTCTGAATGATTGACGTGTTTTATTTTAGGAGGGAAGTTATTTCGCTATTATTACGTATTTTTTTTGGCTAAGATTGGATTAAGATGGAGTCTTAAACCTAAGGCTTGAGGTGGAAGGTGATACGCAACTGAGGTAGGTGTCGATGAAACGGTGAAGTGGTAAGCTGGTGTAATATCAGGTCTGGGGTTACTGCATAGCATTGGAGGAAACAGTAACCATGGTGGTATCTGTTGATACATTGGGTGGGTTAAATCCTCCGGAGGGCCAACACCATCATGCTCTCTCCCCCCTATAGGAATTACACCCTTCTAACGGAACGGATTCGGGTCTCATTGTTTTATTAATGAACCAACGTATTTTTTTTTCTTTCTCCGGCATGAAGTCGTAACGACAGTTCAGTGCTGCGGTAGCAAGAACCCCCCCGCCGACGAGCTAGTTTGTGCTAATGCAAGCATGCCACGCTGCCGTAGCCTGGACACCCTCTCCTCCTTGCTGCCCGGATCAGCCTCACGTTTCCTGTAGGCATGAGGTTGTAACGGTGGTATAGGGAGGAGAGGTCGGATTCTCAGATTGAACTAGGGGCCTGGGGTTTGTTTATACCTCTACGTGGTAAGTCCTAACCTCCAGTTTAGGAATCCAGCCGACAACACCTTCGGTTTTTGTTACAAGCGCGGAACGCTTGCAATGCCCATATCAAACGAACCAAGTTTTTACATGATCAAAAAACACGGCTAAAAATACTACAATGTCCCAAAGGTAGTAAAAATTTTTGGTCATTTGTATAAAATATTAGAAATTCCCGCTGTTCGTCGGTTCCAACACTTGTTCACAATATTACTCCTGTGACTAGCTCACAAGGAAAGGCAAATTTGCTTGCAGCCCTGTTTTCTGCAAATTTGACGCTGCCACATAGTGTTATGACTCCTCCTGTTCTTGAGAGCATAAATGGTTTTATGGGACGAATCTTCTTTCGCACTCGTGCAGTTGCAAGAGTCTTAAAAGATCTTGAAATACACAAATCCGCTGGTCCAGATGGTATATCCCCTATTGTTCTGAAGTGGTGTTGTCACCGACCCGAGAACAAATGAAATGCAACAACACTATATTTTAAGAGTAATTATTTATTTAACGTGCTTCGAGGGTAGCCATTGCCATTCTAAAACATCTGAGCTTTCCAAGATCTCGCCGACTCGAAAGGCAACATACTGACGATACTTCCGTTGATCTGACTGTAGCCAAGCCATGCTACCTTAGAGTCCGTCCAAAAGTGTCTTGAAGATATTTTAATCGTGAGTGAGTTTTGAATCGAAGTGGCCAGTCGTGTTCCCAGTAATGCAGCTTCCAACTCCATCCTTGGTATCGATAGAATCTTGAGAGGTGCTACTCTGGTCTTGGCTGCAATAAGACTGCATTCAATTTTTGTGTTGTTGTCGATGCGAAGATAAGCAACTGCCGCGTAGGCGCTGTCACTGGCATCCACAAACATGTGCAGTTGGATGTTAATGTTTTTTGTTGGAGTTTCTTCAACGAAGCAACGTTTGATGTGGAGATTCTGAACCTGCGGCAATAATTGTAGCCAATGCTTCCACTTCAGTAGCTGTTCATGTGGTTCCCATGTTTTCAATCGAGAAGAAGCTCTTGACCAGTTGATGTAAGTTTTGCTCAGTTTCTTTTGCACATTCACATAAATGCAGATGATATTGCTTTGGATAATTTAAAGCTAATCCTCTGCAAGGTCCATAAATCATCCAACCAAGTCGAGTCTTCGAAGCTATAGGTTCATCTCTGCGCCCTTCTTTGGATTTCAGCGGCAATGCTACATGCCAGTTGTTAAGTCCTATGAGAATTCTTGTTGTCGCATTGTTGTAGGAATTTACTGGAATGCCTCTCAAATGATGAAACTTTTGGGACAATTTCGTGGCATCGACACTCTGAACAGGCAAATTAAGATTACTTATAGTGTGAACATTTGTTATTGTATACTGCGAACTTTTGTTTCCAATTCCAACTATCTGCAGTGTCACCTTTCTAGAATCTTTTTCCATCCGTTCAGTGTCACCGGTCCATTTCAAACAAATGGGCAGTTGAGTGCCCGTAAGATGCAACTGTTCAGCAATACCTTTATCCATGAGGGTCAAAGACGATCCCTCGTCAAGGAATGCGAATGTTTGAATTCTCACATTTCCATTCTGTAGCACAACTGGAATCACTCGAAAAAGGACATAAGACTCATCATCTTGTATCGAATGATGGTTTACGATGGAAGATCTTGACGATTGAATCTCTGTGTTTACGTTGTGTACCAAAGGATGATGCTTTCGGGTGCAATTGTTAACACCACAAGGCTTTGTAGAGTTGCATATGTTGATTTGGTGACAACGCAAACACACGACACAAATTGTTCTTTTTGACTTCTATCCATCGTTCCGGGCGACGTAGCTGCTTAAACTTGTTGCAGAATCTAACTTCAATGCAATTTTTGTTGCAAATTAGACATCTATTTGTAGTTTTATGTGGAGCTCCCCCCAAGTGAATATTTTCGTCGTCAGCATGGATGTTGACAAAGTTTCGATTTCTGGAATTCATCCTGGTGTCTACAGGTGGTGGGGTTACTTCGCTGGCATTTCTTCCGATCTGAGATATCCTTTCGCTGAATGTTGAAATTGTTGTCGATGGCAGACAATTTTTATATCGAACCCATTCCAGTTTCATTTGTGCCGGTAGCCTGTTAACGAGTTCCTTTAGCAAACTTGGATTACGTAAATGATCCTGCAGATCAGAACTTTCCATCAGGGCTGTCACATTCTGAACAGACTGGGCAAAGTGAACCACTGTCTCCAATTTTTCCATCTTCGGAGGTATTTCTTGCTTGATGCGGCCAATCAGATCATCTATTAGCAGATCTGGTCTTCCATAAATTTGTCGAAGAGCTTCAATGGCACCTGGCACACCCGCAGGATAATTAAGACGATATCTGACGATGTCCAATGAGACACCTTTGTAGCCTGTCCATATTTTCTCCATTTGAGTAACCGCAGATCTCGTTGGTGCTTTTGAAGGTGGAAATAAAGCTTGGCCACTCCTCCAGGCGCCCACTAAATGGGCGAAGGTCCTTTGACATCACTTGTCTAGCCGCGATTTGATCGGGACTGAGTCGACATGGAACAGCATTCGCGAATCCATTTGGAGATGTTTTGCAATCTATTGCAGTTGTTACCACTGGATTGTTGTTGCAATTACTGTTGCATTGATGTTGTGTCTCTGGACCGGGTTCTTGGAGTCGATTAGAAGAAAAGGCATGAGGGTAACGACTACCTGGTGCATAATTGATGGCGTTTGAAGGTGCCAGCATTGTAGTTGCGTGAGGCTTTTGCAGTCTCTCATGAGCAGCTGATGATTTTGCTGTTGTCTGGATATTTGTTGTTCTCGTTGCCAGCTCAACAACATCAGTGATGACTCTGGATGCTTGTTGCGTGTGTGTGTTCTTATCATCTAACCATGTTTGGACGCGCGAGTTAGTTTCCTCTTCAAATATGGTGTCAACAGACTGATTTTCGTCGTCTTCCATTTTCGTTCCTCTTCCAGGCGTCGCATTTCTAGTTCTAGTTTTTTGTTTCGGGAACGTCTAGAAGTAGTAGACGGCAGAGATTTGTTCCTTATTGTTGTGATTGTATTTTGCTCACCTTGGGTGGAGCTGTCGTCCGTTTTTTCTACATCGTTCGTTACTCCGACGCATTGATAATGGAACCATCCGTCGCACTGGTCGCATTGCACCATCTCATCAGTGTCTGGCTCTGGGCATTTTCCGCAGGAATTGTCGCCAGTCTTCTGTGGCGCAGTGCGTTTTTGTGCATTTTTGTTCAACATTATGCTGGATTTTTTTTGTCTATATAAATTTTAAAGAATGTCACCGACCGGGGAACAAATGAAATGCAACAACACTATATTTTAAGAGTAATTATTTATTTAACGTAACGATGTAAGAATAAGAAAGAAGTTAAGCAAAAAATGTAAAGAATGTAAAGAATTTAAAGAACTTTAAAATTTATAGTTTTTATAAGCTTGCAGTTCTCTTCGGCGGTGGCGACTCGACTCATAATCGGTTATTTCAACGATATTAAGAACGAAGATAGCTTCGTTTAGTATCTTTTACGTTGGGCTTTATTCGGTGTAGGTTGGCCGCCATGGTATAGTGATGCCAAATGATTTTCGAAGTTATGATCTGCACTCATCACCGCCAACAGGTGTTCTTCTACGCCTGCAAAACCATTGCGTAAGCCTTCTATCTATCTCTCCTCTCCTCCTCTGGACTCTTTCCGAGTGGATGGAAAACAGCATTTGTCCAGCCAGTCCCTAAAAAAGGCGAATCCTCCTCACCCACAAATTACCGACCAATTCCACTTACGTCCCTTCTTTCCAAGGTCATGGAAACGCTGATTAATAATCAGCTTAAGAAATATCTTGAAGAATGAAAGCTTCTTAATGACCGGCAGTACGGCTTTCGTAGCAACAGGTCTACTGGTGATCTGATGGCATATCTCACCGAAAAGTGGAACAAATCCTTGCACCATTTCGGTGAGACCAAGGTTATTGCACTTGATATTTCTAAAGCATTTGATAGAGTTTGGCATGAAGCTCTCTTATCGAAAATGCGTGCATTTGGCATCGATGGTGCCCCAATGCTATGTTTTGTCTCCGACTCTCTTCCTCATCTTCATCAATGATCTCTTGTCTGTATCTTCTAATCCACTACATTGTTTTGCTGACGACAGTACCCTCAGCTTTTCATATTCGTTTCCAGATCCACATCCTTCATCTTCGGAAGTGGCTCTGCAACGGCAGCATATGATAAGTTCCTTAAATTCCGACCTAGACAGCATTGTAGAATGGGGTATTAGAAACCGCGTGGAATTTAATGCTTCGAAAACCCAAAGCTGTCTCCTGTCTGTCAAGTGAAATATTCCACCCCTGCCATTATCCATGGATGGTACTTGCATCTAGGAAACCGAAAAGCTTTCCGTTCTTGATATGTCTATTACAGACCATCTTTTGTGGCATGATCACATATTTGATGTTGCGAAAAATGCAGCGAAATGCTTAGGTTTCCTCAGAAGATGTAAGCAGTTTTTTTCCCCTTCTGATCTCGCTACAATTTATAAGGCATACATTCGGCCTAAGCTTGAGTATAACTCCCATATCTGGGCAGGTGCTCCTAAAACTCACTTGCACCTCTTAGACAGAATCCAAAACAGAGCCCTTAGACTGATTGGAGACAGGTCTATTACGGAAACTTTTGTTTCTCTCGAACACCGTCGTAATGTCTCTTTTCTAATTTTGTTTTATCGCTTCTTCCGTTGGTACTTGCATCTAGGAAACCGAAAAGCTTTCCGTTCTTGATATGTCTATTACAGACCATCTTTTGTGGCATGATCACATATTTGATGTTGCGAAAAATGCAGCGAAATGCTTAGGTTTCCTCAGAAGATGTAAGCAGTTTTTTTCCCCTTCTGATCTCGCTACAATTTATAAGGCATACATTCGGCCTAAGCTTGAGTATAACTCCCATATCTGGGCAGGTGCTCCTAAAACTCACTTGCACCTCTTAGACAGAATCCAAAACAGAGCCCTTAGACTGATTGGAGACAGGTCTATTACGGAAACTTTTGTTTCTCTCGAACACCGTCGTAATGTCTCTTGTCTAATTTTGTTTTATCGCTTCTTCCGTTGGTACTTGCATCTAGGAAACCGAAAAGCTTTCCGTTCTTGATATGTCTATTACAGACCATCTTTTGTGGCATGATCACATATTTGATGTTGCGAAAAATGCAGCGAAATGCTTAGGTTTCCTCAGAAGATGTAAGCAGTTTTTTTCCCCTTCTGATCTCGCTACAATTTATAAGGCATACATTCGGCCTAAGCTTGAGTATAACTCCCATATCTGGGCAGGTGCTCCTAAAACTCACTTGCACCTCTTAGACAGAATCCAAAACAGAGCCCTTAGACTGATTGGAGACAGGTCTATTACGGAAACTTTTGTTTCTCTCGAACACCGTCGTAATGTCTCTTGTCTAATTTTGTTTTATCGCTTCTTCCGTTGGTACTTGCATCTAGGAAACCGAAAAGCTTTCCGTTCTTGATATGTCTATTACAGACCATCTTTTGTGGCATGATCACATATTTGATGTTGCGAAAAATGCAGCGAAATGCTTAGGTTTCCTCAGAAGATGTAAGCAGTTTTTTTCCCCTTCTGATCTCGCTACAATTTATAAGGCATACATTCGGCCTAAGCTTGAGTATAACTCCCATATCTGGGCAGGTGCTCCTAAAACTCACTTGCACCTCTTAGACAGAATCCAAAACAGAGCCCTTAGACTGATTGGAGACAGGTCTATTACGGAAACTTTTGTTTCTCTCGAACACCGTCGTAATGTCTCTTGTCTAATTTTGTTTTATCGCTTCTTCTATAAACAGTGCTCAAATGAAATAGCCAGTTGCATTCCTCTCTTGAAACAATTTCGCCGTAACACTCGTCTTGCTAAGAATGCCCATCAGTTTACCCTTGAGCCTAATTTCGGGAGTACCGTAAAATACAGAGATTCATTCTTAAGCCGTACTACTAAAATGTGGAACACTATACCCCACTCGATTTCCCCCCTCATTGTGATGTACAAGCATTTAAAACCAATGTGCATCGGCATCTCCTTTTAAATCCCCTCCTCATTTCCTAACTGCTCGCGCTGTGTTATTATAACATTATAAGTGTATTCATAACCCCTTGAGTGTGTGCTAATTATAAAAAAAAAAAAAAAAAAAAAAAAAAAAAAGTAACAAAATAATAATTAAAATTATATGTATGTGAAACGTTGGGAAGAAAATGATTTAGTTTTTTTTTTTTAATTAATTGCACAATTGTCTACTCAACAATACAAATGTCACATTATATGATCAAATACCATTACACAGAACCGTATGTTTTTAACTTTTTAATTAAAATTTGATGATTAACCCTACCCTACCCGCAACTGGATGGCGTCGGCTAGAGACCGGGATAGGTGGAGAGACTTGTTGAAAGAGGCCAGGACCGGAACCCGGTTGTCGAGCCGATGATGATGATGATTAACCCTACTAGCATTTGACATTTTTTTCTAATGCATCAAAACATTTTTTCGAAAAAAGGCAGAAAAGTTAGTGGAGGTTGATACGTCACTAAAAAATCCATGCTGAAAGTTTGAAATGTTATATGTTTCCTAATGTTATGCATTTTTGTTTTAACAATTTTACCAAGAATCCTTGGAATAAAAGCTAGCTCACTTATAAAACGATAATTTACAATGTACTTACCCCGAATTGAAAATCGGATTAACAAGAGAAAATTTTCCAATCTTCCAAAACATAACCACAAGTTAAAAATTGGTTGAGTATAAACTGAATTCCGTTTAGTGCCTCTATTCTTCCCTTACCATGGCCTCGCCATGTACGTTATGATGTTGCTTATCAGCTTCAACCACAATATGGCTTTTGTTTAAATACAAATTTTAGTTTAAATTCACAGTCCATAAGCGCATCATTCATACATGCTTTATTTATCTCAGCCCAAGTTTGGATAGTAACTCGACTTTTAACGAATTCATTTTCCTCACAGAGAAATCGTTATAACGGGCGATTTCAATGTACACATTTTCGTGGTTGCGCTTATCTGTTCAGGCAACACCCGGACCCTGATAAAGACACTATAAGTGTATTTTCCCCATTAGTCTCCTACGACCATTGTATCATATCTGCAAATTTCGCATGTCAACAAAACCCAGTTAGAGAAAACATTTTTAAGACAACTGGCAATACAAGAAAGCCAACTGGGACGGTTTCAACGATTTCTTCAGGAACTTCAACTGGGCGCTATGCTTCTTATTTTAATATTATATATATAGCTAACAGTTTAAAGAAAACCAATTACAAGCTACAATTAAATATACAAATTGAAGATTATATTATATGATCCTATCTGTTTTAAATGAGAAAATACATTCGTAAATTAAAAAAATATTGAAAAAAAGAAGAAAAATTCATTGAAAATTTAAGATTAATTATTTTATGTACAAAGTCGATAAAAAGAAAAAGAGTGAACCGAAATACTTTAATAAAAAAGAAAGGCAAAAGCAAACTAAAGATTAAGAAGATGGCGATGAGGAAGAATAAGACGGTACAAGTCTCAATAACTGTGATTTAACTTGATTTTCATTTATTTCAAAATTGAGAATATCAAACGACAGAAAGTAACGATTACACAAGTATACACACATTTTAGTGCCGATACTTTTTGAACTGTTCTTTAGTAAATTTGACCTCCTGAAAACGATTCTGCAATCGGTTTTTGCCTAGCAGCTCCCGTTTTCATGTTATGAGGTAGGGTGTTGCAAACCTGACACTACTTAGAAATACCCAAAATAATAGGGAAAAGAAGAAAGTAAAACATTTTTTCTTTGAAAATTCAAGCTCATTTAGTGATATTTACATATAAATATAAAAAAATAGTAAAATAATAATTTTATTAACAAGATACTAGCGAGTACATTTCATATACAATATATTTTTCACTGCTGATTTGATGTACTGGAACCCAAGAAGCTTCGTTTTTTGCTTGATCTGCAATGTGGTTTTTTTCGGACAATCTCTTAGCAGATTCCAGCAGTAATCTGCCATCATATGCGCACCCCATTTGCCCTGGTATCGTTCTTCCATTGTCCTTATATCCTGGTGAAATCGTTCACCTTGCTCTTCACTCAAGTCTCCCAAGTTTTTAGGAAACCGGTCCAAATGGTTTTGCAAGTAATGCACCTTGATACTCATCTTGCATCCAAGCTCACGAAAAGCAGTCAGCTCAGCAGTTCTGAACTAAATCCTTATAATTTAAAGCCTTCTTGTTGCCTAGAAAGTTTTCGACAACTGACACAAATGATGTCCACGCTTTTCGCTCTTTTTCATTCATAGATTCAACAAAATTGGTGTCCTTTATTAACCGTCTGATTTGAGGTCCATCGAATATGCCAGCTTTTATTTTTTCAATGCTTAATCCTTGCATCTTTGTAGATATGAATTTAAAACATGATGAATCCTTATCTAGAGCCTTAACAAATTGCTTCATTAAGCCAAGTTTTATATGAAGTGGAGGCCGGATTATTTTATTCCGATCAACCAAAGTCTCATTAATAACATTTTTTCCTCCAACAACCATGTTCTCTCTTTCAGGCCAGTCTTTTTTTACCCAGTGATCTTGTTTAGCTCTGCTATTCCAAAGGCACAAGAAGCAGGGATATTTTGTGTATCCACCTTGCTGTCCAAGGAGAAAGTTAACAATTTTCAAGTCAACACAAATGACCCACCCATGTTCGTGATACTTAATCTTTTCCAAGACTATAGCTATATTCTTTCTTCACAAATTCAGTAATGGATTTTCTGTTCTGATTTGCCGTGTATTCACCACATACATACTCGTAACAAAATTGCTCGGGATGATTTATACAGATTCTGCGGCTAGATGACATTTTTGAAAATTAGCTCTTAATCACTTAAAGTATTGTAATGTTTTACCAAGGGTTCGTAATAAATAAAACTTGTTCACTTTGTTTAAAACTTCCACTTATTTATTTCGTAAATAAAACACTTCACTTTTTTACAACCAAACAATTTATTGTTCAACATTCAAATATACCGAAACTAATTTTCGAAAACAATTTACTTATCTCTTTACAACCAACTTAACCCTTTCACTATTAAAAACAAACTGTGTCCAGGTCGGCAACACAGTTGTCTTATACAGGGTGATTTGCATAAGGTGTGACAAAAAGCTAGGGCGTGCAGGTTGGACTTAGACAAGAAAAAAATCGTATGGGAGGGTGGGGGGGTCTATTTCCCCCCGTTTAGGCGGGAGGGGCAATTTAAGAAAAAAATCACTTAAAACAGAAAAAAAATTATTAAAAAATAACGGTGATACTTACACAGAGTAATGCTATAGCATTTTGAAAAGCCAGAAATACATTCTTTAATTTTGTTTTTAAATAAAGTTGTTCGAGTGAATAGTTTTTGAAAAATTAATTTTCAAAATCAAAATTTTGAAAAAAAATAATGAAAATTTTTTTTTAAACAATTTTTTTTTCAAAATTTTACGTAATTAAGTATTATTTTTTTACTTAATATTCAATGCTCTTATTAATTTTTGATCAAACACGAAACACCGGATGTCAAAATGTTTTGTAGTTTTTGAGAAAATCAAAAATAACAAAAACTACTTTTGTTCTAAGAAAAGCCTTTTATTTTAGTTTTTACGTTTTTGGATTCTTAGCTGAATTTACGATTGAAAGGATTAACTTTCTTTTTACTATTTTTTTAATTATCATCATTTTTTCATTGAGAACACCTGCGTGAGAGCATTGGATTAATATTGACCTGCGAATGTTTTTTTAAATAATGCAACGTTACACGCCCCAACTAGTGACAGAAAAATGCAATTGCGAAATAAGAACAAAAATGTTTCTAAATCTTGAAATCAATTAAAATAAGAAATACATGCATATTAAGATAAAATACATAATTACTGTTTATTTAAATCTTTAACTATTTTTTAACTAAAGCTTATTTCAAAAAATTTTCGATATGATCCCCATTTTGTTGAAGGCTAAGATTATAGCGCCTTCTTATTGCTGCACATAAATTTATACTTGATAAATTTTCCTGTAATTTGACTCCAGCCACTTCAATCCGTTGTTTCAGTAGTTCCAAAGATTCTATTTCCACTTCGTATACATAGTTCTTCATGAATCCCCAAGCATAAAAATCTAACGGAGTTAAATCTGGCGATCTAGGCGGCCATTCTATTGGACCTCCTCTTCCAATCCAACGGTCACTAAAATGTTCATCAAGCCAATTTCCTTACAGTGCGACTGTAGTGTGCTGGAGCTCCATCTTGCTGGTAGATTAAATTGTCTGCTATGGCCAAGAGAACGTTGTCATTCAAATCGGGCAGAAGGTCTCGTAGTAACTGCAGATAGGATTCTCCATTTATGACTGAATTCAGGAACCGTGGTCCAATAATTGTTCGTCCAACAATACCAAGCGAAACATTACAGCTAAAGCGGTGTTGAGATTTGGTTTGTTTCTTATTATGCGGATTGCTGTTACTCCAGTGATGTAAATTGTGGAAATTTGTTACTCCATCTCTGGTAAACTGAGCTTCATCCGTCCAGAATTATTTAAAAAACATTCGCAGGTCAATATTAATCCAATGCTCTCACGCAGGTGTTCTCAATGAAAAAATGTGTGAAATATGGTTAATCCAGTACTTTGTCACATTATTGTATGCTTATAAGACGATAATTAAACAAAAAAGTAAAAAGAAAGTTAATCCTTTCAATCGTAAATTCACCTAAGAATCCAAAAACGTAAAAACTAAAATAAAAGGCTTTTCTTAGAACAAAAGTAGTTTTTGTTATTTTTGATTTTCTCAAAAACTACAAAACATTTTGACATCCGGTTTTTTGTGTTTGATCAAAAATTAATAAGAGCATTGAATATTGAGTAAAAAAAAATACTTAATTACGTAAAATTTTGAAAAAAAATTGTTTAACCCATTAACTCCCAAGTGTATTTAAAATTGGAAAAATCTTATTTTTATGGTATTTTCTGTTTATTAAGGTCAAAATAAGAACATTTATACAAAAAAAGTTTTTTAAAAAAATTTACGTTGTTGGTAATGAAGGTGTACTTTATATAGTACAATGGGATCATACATACTATTTTAATTTGAGTTCACCTGGAAATTTTTAAAACAGTGTTTATTTATACACAATGTAACATTTTACATTTCACAGCACCATTTGGATAGTAGATGGCACTGTCGAGATCTGAATTGATTTGGTAATATTTTGGGGAAGAATTAGTATCCTAGACTCTCCGCAATGCTTCGCTTGATAGTTAGCTTAGGTTGTCCTGCATTCAGAATGTGGAACCTAAAGGAGTGAAGAGTTATTGCTTTGGTGAATTCGAGTAGATCACCTTTTTAATTATTCGTCAGCTTGTGGAGCCTCCAGGCATTGGAAACATTGAACCAAACATGAAGGCGAAAATGTTCCACCACCACTTTTTGCCTCGAATTTCAATGGAATAAGTATTTATGAATTGGTCATGGAGGTCCACACCACCCATATTTGTATTATAATTCTTGACCAAAAGAGGCTGGGGTATATTCACTTTTTTTGTTGCTCCTTGCTCCACCTTTTCACAATATCACACGGTTCGATCATATCGTAATTTGTGGCTATAGTAACTATGATGTTGTCCTCCCATTTTACAAAAAGCAATTTATGGGTGGAACCAAATTGGTAATCAAAACTACCCCACTATATTTTTGAAAGTCTTTGTAAAGTGGTAAAGGACATTTTTTAAGTCGGTTGTCGCGAGCCGTTCACGTTGCTCTGAAGTATTTATCTTTTAAGATTTTCATGAGCTCATAGCTTGTGAAGAAGTTGTCAAAAAAGATAACATGGTCACTCGGACATTTTATGGTCCAGAACCACTCTTGAACCTAGCGGCAGACTTTTCATGGAAAGTTTCACATTTTTATCTCCACGTAGGTGTCAAATTGGTTTGAATAACCATCTTTGCTATGTTCGGTTCCTTGGAAATCGGGTGAGGAAATTGATTTTTTCATACTTCTTCAACTCTGATAATGTTGTTCTCATATTGTCTTCATCTAAATCGTCTTCGTCCGTCGCGTAGACCACCGGTGGAGGAATCATGACGATATCAGCGTTGACGATATGTGTATTATTATGCAGTTCTTCAGAGCAGATTTTGAAAACGTTTACCATAAAAGTGGTTGACAGGTATAATTTGAAAAACCATTCTGATCACTAGAAAAATAATGCATGCATGATCCCATTGTACTTTTGAAAGTACATCAAACTTTGGCATTGCTTACCTCCGTATATACACACAAAAATATGAAGGGACTTGTATACTCGTAAACTTTATGTTTGTTTCAAATAAAAATCAAAAAATAATTTTTAATATTTTGTAAATTGAAGTTTATATGACCACAAATGTTTTTGAAGGCAACAAAAAGAAAAATATTTCAGAATGCTTTTTACGAAAAGACAATTGGACAACAGCCTGCACTGATTAAAAAATAAAAAAATATCTGAAAAAATTCAAATAATATTGACTTTTGTGGAAACAAATTCAAAAAGATGATTTTTATTTAATAGCATGCTGTTAAATTGCCATTTGTAAAATTCATTTTACTGTACTTTAAAAAGTACAATGGGAGAGAATGTGTTAAAAAAAAATTTCATTATTTTTTTTCAAAATTTTGATTTTGAAAATTAATTTTTCAAAAACTATTCACTCGAACAACTTTATTTAAAAACAAAATTAAAGAATGTATTTCTTGCTTTTCAAAATGCTATAGCATTATTCTGTAGGTGTCACCGTTATTTTTTAATAATTTTTTTTTCTGTTTTAAGTGATTTTTTTCTTAAATTGCCCCTCCCGCCTAAACGGGGGGAAATAGACCCCCCTCCCATACGATTTTTTTCTTGTCTAAGTCCAACCTACACGCCCTAGCTTTTTGTCACACCTTATGCAAATCACCCTGTATATAGCAAAATTTAGGTTCTATTATTTTAATTATATAATTATCTTTCTATGGCAGGTAGAGGGGGTTATAATTACCCTTCTATGACAGGTAGAGGGGCTAATAATTCCCCTTCGAAGATTCTTTCATATGAATTTCTTGCATATGAATTTTTTAAATTAGCGTAAATTGAATATTTCTGTAACTCAAAAACTAGAGCTGCTAGGGAAAAATGGCTTTCAGTTTTGAAATCAGCGTTAGAAGTATAAATAAAATCAGCTGCAAAACTCAAGGCACCAAAAAATTTTTTTTTTTTTGTAGACCTGTGTTATGATTAGTTTGCATCCGGATGATAGGTGACTTCATGAATATGTTAGTTCGTGCACGAGGTGGTTGAAAGATTTGCAATGCGTGACGGTTGGGTCGAGATGGCCATCTGATGTATACTTCAGCCAATAGAAATGAAGAACGTACACTGCCTATTATTATTTGCCTCAAGTAAGTTTCGGCGAGTATTAACCTGCGTTGAGATAGTGAAAACACTTTGAAAAGTTGCAATCTATCTTCGTAAACACTATGATCTGAATATAATTTATACTGAAGGTATCTGGTAAATTTACGCTGAACTCTTTCTATTGTATCATTGTGAATTTTGTAAATAGGAGACCATACAACAGCTCCGTATTCTAGTATACTCCTACACAACATATTGAATAATTAAAGAAAAGATTCTGGTTTTTTAAAAAACTTACCGACTGTGAAAATGAAACCCATGACTTTTGACGATTTTTTAATAATGTAATCATAATGTGATTTGAATAATAATTTGGAATCAAATATTATTCCAAGGTCTTTATGCTCCGTTACCCTTTTTAGCTGGTTGATGTTTATCCTATATTCAAAGTCGATGGTATTGAGTTTTCTGGAGTAAGACATTATTGAACATTTGTTTATATTTAGATCCAAATAATTATCAACACACCATTCGATTAAAGTATTAAGGTCTTTTTGAAGCAAAACACAGTCCCTCACATTATTATTCATTTTCAAATCGTCTGCGTAAGCTAGAGACAAAGAAAACATGTTTTGGGTGATGTCGTTAATATAAATATTAAAAAGTAACGGCCCTAAAATTGACCCTTGTGGAACGCCTGAAGAAGGGTAGAAATGTCTAGAAGATACTTTATTAAGAACAACATTATGCTGTCTATCTGCCAAATAAGTTTTAAACCACATTATAAGCCTTTCGTTGAATCCGAATTCCCGCAATTTTAAGACCAATGTAGCATGATTTATCCTGTCAAAGGCTTTTGAAAAATCCGTGTACACCACATCAACCTGTGTACCTTTATCTATTGCTTCTGCCACATAATGCGTAAAAGAAACAAGGTTTGACACCGTCGATCGGCCTCGAATAAAACCATGTTGACTAGCGCTTAGATGTGGAAGGATGTTAGATATGATAGAGTTGTACATGCATTTTTCGAAAATTAGGGACAAAGCGTTTAAAATTGACACTGGACGGTAGTTCTTAACATCAGAAGGATTGTAACGTAGACTCCAGTGCAGATATGGTCACAAATTTAATTCTTTTCGGAATGAGAAAGTTTGTTCCGCATAGGGAAAAATCTATCAAACCGAAAGTGAAATCATGTTTTGATTCGAGTTGTAAAGAGGTTGTTAGGGTCAAAGAAGTAAGATTGCAATGTTATAAAGCCAACGAAATAAGTGCAAACAAGCTAGAAAGACCTGTAATGATCATATTCAAAGAACCCAATTTTTGCATGACCAAAAATTACGGCAAAAAATACTGCAATATCCCAAAGGTAGTAAAATTTGTTTGTCATTTGTAAAAAAAACTTACGAAATACTAGTTCGTCTTCTGTTCCTACGCTCGTTTTGGCCATTATTTCCAATCCTCCCATTTGTTCTGAAGAGGTGTTCTTCAACGCTGGCAAAACCATTGCGTAAGCTTTTCCATCTGTCCTACTCTAACGGACTCTTTCCGAGTGGATGGAAAATAGCATTCGTAAAGCCTGTCCCTTAAAAAAGCAAATCTTTTCCCTCCTCTAACTATCTTCCAATTGCACTTAAATTCCTTGTTTTAAGATCATGGAAACGCTGATAAATTATCAGCTTAAGAAATATCTCGAAGAAGAAAAGCTTGTCAATGACCGGTAGTATGGATATCGTAGCAATAGGTCCACCGGTGATCTGATGGTATATCTAACCGAACAATGGCACAAATATTTACATCGTTTTAGAGGAAGTTAGATTATTGCACTTGAAATTTCAAAAGCGTTTGGCATCAAGCTCTTCTATCGTAAATACGTGCATTTGCTATTCTTTTTCGATGGTTTACAAATTACCTTTCAAACCGCTCAATACAAGTTGCGTTGGATGGTTTTATGTCTGATATTCATGAAATAAATGCCAGTCTAGATCTAGAACGGCAGCGTATAATATGCTCAATAAATTCTGATCTCGATAGCTTTTTCGAATGGAGTAAACCGCTTAGAATTTAATGCTTCGAAAATTCAACGCTGTCTTAAAGTGAAAATTAAAGGAACAAAAAAAGTGGTAAATCAAATTTGGAGAAAGTATTATATCAATATTGAAGTTTACTGTGATGTCTGGACGAAACGCTTTTTAAAACTTCAATATACAAAGAAAATACAAAAAGAAGCACAAAACCTACACTTCGATTATTTTTTTTTCCTTCTTGTTACTAAAAAGTTAGCGCTTGTTGTTGCTAACTTCTTCCTACAACGAGGTTGCACTTAGTGTCTTTATTTCAGTTTCTCGCGGTGGTCATTTATGTACATATAATAATAAAAAAAATGTTTAAGAAATTCAAATTTTAATTTTTTGTATAGATGAGGCGAGGATCACCAGCAATGATGCAAAACATACCGCCCTACTTAAGAACGAGATTGAAATCGCTTTCGGTTACATACAATCATGGCCTCAAAGGTAAGAGTATTATTTTGTCTATGTATTAATAGATATTTTATTTCATTTTTTGTATGGATTTAATATTTAGACAATGCATGTGTCTCTACAGAGATATTAAAAACTTTGAGCGATTCAATCTAATTGTTCAGTCAATGATATGTTTGGCATTGCACTATTTGAAAAATGTCCACAAACTTATCGAGGAATACAAGATTATGAGCGCTACAAATATTTACAGTACTTTGATAAGTCCTCCTTCGAATGAGGGTGGAGATCAAAAGGCACAAACATCCGGTGCAGATTCGAAAGACGATAACACTTCGGAATCGGATAAAAAGCAAGCAACTACATCGGCAGACGGAGATTTGCAACGCATTGTTCAAAGTGAAGAGAAATGGATTTTACCCGAAGTAGAAAAACTTTTGATTTTGGTATCAAAGGCATTTCTCCTTAACTTCCCCCTCTATATCGCTTACAAGCATGGAACACACTCTCGCCTTGATGAGATCTCGTCCGAAGAAGCTTCGCATTTGAGTATTGTTTGTGACTTGCACGACAATGAAATCCCAGTGTATTTGTTGCGCAATATTAGCCTGTTTTGCAATTCCGGCGGATTTTCGGCAATGATGGCCGCTTTTGACCATCCTGACTTGCCTGTAACAACAGCACATGCCATAACAGCAACTGTCTCGAATATTAAACTGTGGCTGAACTACAGGTGCATCATTCAATTGTTTGTTCCATTGCGAAGTAAAGTTCTCCAATACATGTGTCACTTGTCTGACCAGAATCTACGATCGGCAGCTACCCGTTCGATGGCAGACTTTGTGTGGTCTGCTGTAAGGGATCCACTTGATTCATCGGTTAATTTTGATATCGAGGGACTGGCTTTGGCTTTTAAATATTTTAACTCTACTACTTTGACAATGCGACTGGCAGGTGAATTCCCTCTTATTAATATATTTATAATATGAATAGCACTTATTTTTCTGATTTCTAGGTATGGCACAAATAAATGCACACATCAATCTTTTTAATGAAATCTGCACGACAGAGACTGTTGGAGAAGTTGAACTTGTTGGCCAAAAACTTGGCGATTGGCTAACTGAAAATCAAATCATAGAACACTTGTTCGGTCCGAATTTGCATGTGGAAGTAATTAAACAAGCACATGTTGTGTTGAATTTTCTTGCAGTTGAAAATCAAATCACAGAAGATCACATAAATCTGATTTGGCAAGCTGCACAGTTGAAGCATTGCTCAAAGCCTATCTACGATATCCTTCCATCGCTGGTGAAAAATCTTTCCCCACGGCCTGCTCTGCATTTATATTCGCTTCTTTGCCGCTTGGATCCAAAAGAGCATACTGAACAAAGTATATACATTGCATCAGCACTTACCAAACTCATTTGGTCTCGCGACGGTGGTCGGTCACAAATTGAGCTAGTTCCCGAGAATATTCTGGCTGCAAATGTAACTGCATCAAGTTCGGATAGTGGAAGCATGGATGGAAGTAACACTGATGAAGATCAGCAAGATGACAGCAGCTCAACTAGCAGAAAGAGCCCTATTGATATTGAGAACGGCGGATCAGATTCTGGTGCTCCACCGCCGTGTAAGCAGGCTCGAAGAAAGCGACATGTTTGTGACCCTACTGAAGGTAATTTAATGCTTAAAACGCAGGTTAGTAGCAATGTTAGTAGATAAACTTGAGGTAGAAATAGGAGTATGCGTTTTTCAGGTTTTTTTTTTTAGTTCTGTGCAGGCCACTGATTTGTAAAAAGAACTTTTTCTTTGACGCATAATATAAGAAACAGAACGTTGAGACTAGTGTTTTTCTTTTAAATCAGAGTGCTTTATAAGTTCACAATAAAATTACCTTTTGAATTAGAATTCTTTTCATTTTTGTAACTGTTTTCAATTTAGTTTCTTTATTGAGATTTTGAGATTTTAAATAGATAGTTGATTGTTATTTTCAGTTTAATTATTTGATTGATTTAACGTTTGAAATCCAATTGTAATTAGATATATTACTAATGACTTATCTATCTACCTATATGTAGGGCAGAGTTTCATATTACTAGTCCTGGAAAGGTTACTAATACAATTGAACATTATTAGAAAAGGATAATTTTTCTCAAAACTAAGCTTATGCGTGTTTTTCTATTCTTTACTAACCGACAAATTGTACCATTGAATGTTAATGTTATTATTCACAATTTTAAATTGAGAACACTAAACCAGAAACAAATGACTAAATACATGATATTGTTGAATGGATGTAACCAAAGATGGTGCAGATAGTAAACATGATAGGAAAATTTGTGTTCACTGGGGTACACATTAATTAGCCAGTTAGAAATGTTGGTTCATAAATACATTGTAATAATCACTTATACCATCTTAGTGAATTACTTTATCACCGGCTATGGTGTCCAGGGCTCTGCCAATATTAATTTCAAACCCAAATGAGATTGCTGTTTATGTTCAAGTTTCATACTAATCGCACCAAAAACTTAATATATATTTCAATTTACTTTCATCTAGTTTTTACTTATTTCTATTCACTCTTAGAAACAGCCAAAACAAAGGGTGAAGATATATCCGAAATAACTGCTTTAAAAGCCAAAACCGATCTTGCGTAAGTATTTGTTTTATTTTAATTTAAATTTAAATAATACATAAATATAATAATATCATTTTATAGATTGCAAAATCATAGAATGGTTAACATTGTTGACAATTCGAGTAGTGAGGAGGAACTCCATCAGCCGTCAGTGATTCCAATTCGCAAAAAAACACGAAAGCGAAGGAAAAACAATAATCTTCCATTGAGTCGTTTGGCCCATGAGCTAGTTGAAACTATTTGGGAAGGAGAATCCCATAGTGAAGGTGAAGTAATAAACGACAGTGATTGCAGTGATAATCCTGTTCCGGCGGCTGTGCTAAAGCACCTGCAAGGAGAAGGTCCGTATATAAGAGCAATTGGTGAAGCACACATAAGCGAACTTCTTAGTGGTGTAGAAAACGATGGGAGCTATTCATCACCGATGAGCAACAAGTCCGAGAAGAATTTGGCAGACTTTGACGATGATGAATCTCCGTGCGAGGAGGAACTTGCCCAGTTGGTTAGTCGCACTCATAGTTGTATACCTGGTTTTGCTTTACCTTCAATTGCAATGCGGGAGGCATCTATATCAGGAGAATCAATTAAAATTGTACAACCTCAATCTGAATCTGGTGCGAAGAGTTTGCATTGTAAATCCGAAGAGACAACTGCAGTCGAGCCTAAGGAATTGCAACCAACATTTACTATAAACGATGTTTGCTTGCCAGGGAATACTCTGTTGTGGGATCTATTGCAAGATGATAAAATTGTAAGTTCCACAGTCCTCTAAATAATATATAATAATAAACATATTCAATTTGTTCAAAGGGTCAATTGGGAGAATCTCTAGCCTTGGACGCTGAAAAGGCTCTGGCGACTTTATTATGTTTCAGCACAGACCGATTGTTACGTACAAAATTTATAGAAGGCTGCCTACACAATTTAGCAAACAACAAAAGTGTTATTGTTAGTTTAAAATTACTGCCAAAGCTTTTTGCTTCATTTCAACAATTCCGAGCTGCAGACACACATCAAGTTACTATGTGGGCCGAACGACAGCATAAAATGATGTATCATTTCTTCAATAACATCAAGGCATATGCTAGGGCATTTAATATGGGAAGTGATAATATGCTTGTGCTTAATTCAAATGGATCTCCTATGTACTCGCACAAAACTCAAGTCTCGGTAAGGTTGCATTTTCTTTCTTCGGTTTTCAGTTCGTTAGGATCTCCGAAAAATTTTAGGTAAGCCCAAGCGGTTAAGATTTTAGGGACAACAATAGTAAACGTTTTTTTTTCTTGTTTTCATTTTAGATTGAGTCTTGAGCAAGTTGACTCTCTTTGGGAATGGCTAGCACATGATCCTGAATGTTGTGATTGTTATTTTTCGTGGCTTCAGAGTCAGGCTAAAGGTGGTGATCAGCATGCATTAGGAATTGAGGCTTTGCAACACTTATATTTGAAAAAATTGCCCGAATTACGACCGGAAGAATTTTCAATGGTTGCATTAATGTTATTTCAACAATTGTGTAGTTTGGCCAGACTTGCCATCGCTCATTATGAAAAGCAAATGGAATCGGTATCAACTACTTCGTCCAATATTGTTGGAATGTTTCATCTTTGGAAAATCGCCTTAAGAGCCCACAACACTGAAGTATCTCTGGCAGCCATCCAGTATATTAATATGTACTATATGGGTCAGCAGTTAAGGCTAGAGAAAGAGTTTGTTTCTCAGTGTATGGATCATTTGGTTCAGGCTTCAAATGGCTTGAGAGGGTAATTGTTTGTTTTTCTATACGGACTAGATTTTTCTTACTTTTCTTCCCATTAGTTGTGAAGAAGAGTATGCCTTAATGTGTGTTCAACGGGGTCTTATGCTTTTAAACACTCATCTGGAAACTTTTCGACGGAGATATGCTTTTCATTTGAGGCGTTGGGCTATCGAAGGCAAAGGAATAGGGTCGCATAGTAATCTTAAAAACGAAGGAACAGGACCGTCTATCCGAATAGTTTTGCAACCAGCCGGACTATCAGAGAAATCACTTTTACATATGCATTCCTGTGACTTAATAGCAGAACTTAAGGCTGAAATTTCAAAATGGTATATTTTCTAGCATTCCATTCAAATATAACCAATTTTGTTTTTGTTGTTTATAGGTGGGAAAATCTACAAGGTGGTGCACGTGCATCTGGAGTAACAGCTCCCGTGTTGGGGCTACTTTTGAGCGAAGGTCCACTTAGAATTATCACCCAGGGACAAGAACTGACATCAGAGTATGACGAGCGGAGTTTGGGTGACGTTGGGTTTAAAGATAATCAGGTATGTACTGTATGTGCATAAACTTCAATATTATACTTGAAATCTATTCAAGATTGTTTATGTATCGCTGGGTGGACGAGGTGCTCGTCGAAAGGAGCCATTAGATCATCCAACATTGCAACCACCTCCGCCCAAGGAATGCCTGCCCACCGTTCTTTTACTACAGCCAAAGTATTTTGAAAAGCTTTTCCGGTTAATGCAAACCCTTGGCGATATGGAAATTCAAGGAAACAACAACATACAGACCCACACAAAGGCCCAATTATTATCACGTCGAGTATGGGACATCCTGGCAATACTACCGACCAATCCTAATATTCTGGAATCATTTCAAAATCTCAGCGTAGATCTCTTCGAATGCGAAACCGCAGACAATTTAGAGGAACGTAAATTTAGAAGGGATGCTATTAAGAGAAAACTGGGTGATCTTTTGCACCCCGGAAATTTACAAAAGTTCATGTACTCGTTGCATATAGTGGAAAGTTTAGCCGTGAGCAATTTAAGCTCAGCTTCAGGTAGTTGTTGTAATGGGGACTTTCACAGCTCAAAACCAATAAGTATAAACCGCCTGTTTAGCACGTCATCATCATCTTCGTCCAAAAGCAATTCAAGTCAGTCACCGCGCAAAAGTAGTCGCCGAAGAAAAGTTAGTCCAGGAGAGAGCTCAGAAAGTGGTGGAGGTGCAGACGCTAATATAAGTGATGAAAAGTCGGCAATCACAGAGAATATTTCGAAGCCTGCTGAACAACCTGCAAAGCCGGAAAAGGCTGAAGTTGGAGCCGTTGCCAAGAAAAAAATAGATGAGAATAATGAAAATGAGTTGCCCCGTGAAGAGGAAGAGGACTATCCAACTACCCCGAATCCTCCATCACCTATCGCCTACGATCTTAAATGGAATGAGGTATTTATCAAGTGCGGAGGCCTACAACATTTATATGACATATTTGTTAGCGGAATGTTGCAGAACGGTCATCATGACAATATTAACGAATGGAGGCATGATTGCCTCGCCAGCTTGCTTAGAATTCTGTGGCTTTTGGGCTTTGAAGAGCATCGATCTGAAGACATTCCCGTGGCCATTTCAAAGCCACACACATTTATGCTTGAAATGATGGAAGTCGATTCATGTCTCAAGCGGTTGGCCTCAATATTGAACGATGAAGCTCACACACATTTCACGAACCAATTGCATATACGGACCGGTTTTTGGGGCCGTGCTCAAGTGGTACAGTACACAATGAATATAATGGTTAGTTTTGTTCATTCTTCGGAAAATGCACGCGTTGCATTGTGGAATGCTCCCGAATACTGCGGCTGGGTGCGAAAGTTCATATTGGAAGATCCCGAACCATCAGTGAGACGTGAAATATGTGCTGGTTTGTATCGAATTTGTTTGGGAAATTCTCAAAGCTACCAAGAGTTGTTGGCACCTCTGTTGCAAAAATTAATCTCATTTCTTCCTGTTGCTGAAAAAATGACGTGTTTCCAACAGTCCCATACACATTTCGTATCGGACGATGGCAAAGAACCTTATGGGCCAGCATGTCGTGACTACTTTTGGTTATTGGCTAGGCTTGTAGATACATTAACCCCAGAAATGGTTAAAGTATCCCTAGATGAACCAAATTCTAGCGCAATAGACATCGAAGGGTTATGTCACACTGTCTCGAAAAGTATTCTTAGCCGAGACTTTTACGAGACGAGACATGGATATCAGGACGATGGTTTAGTTGGTCTCATAAACTTAATGACAAATCTTGTGAAGTACGATCCACCGTTTAAATTTAGCGCCAATGCTCTTTGTTTTATTGAAAAGATTTTTGAATTTCTGTTTGATATGCCTTCGCCGACTAATCGGCAGAAACCAAAATGCAAATCACCAACATCACGAGCCGCAGCTTATGATTTACTTGTCGAGTTAAGCAAAAATTGTGCGAATAACTACACCCTCCTACATGGCAAACTACTTGAACAACACACCCCTGGTCCACATCCGCCTTATCCATGGGATTATTGGCCAAGAGATGACGGACGCTCGGAATGCGGTTATGTTGGTCTGACAAATTTGGGTGCAACTTGTTATATGGCATCATGTATTCAACATTTATATATGATGCCCCAAGCACGAGAAGCGGTGCTTGTTGTACCACCACAAGCTGCACAGAAACATGGTGCAACATTGCATGAACTTCAAAGGATGTTTGCCTATCTGCTTGAATCGGAAAGGAAATCATACAATCCACGATCATTTTGTCGAGTGTATCAAATGGATCACCAGCCCTTGAATACGGGTGAACAAAAAGACATGGCTGAGTTTTTTATTGATCTCGTATCCAAGCTTGAGGAGATGACTCCCGAACTTAAGGATTTGGTTAAAAGGCTGTTTTGTGGAACGTTGAGTAATAATGTCGTTTCATTGGATTGTGGCCATGTAAGTCGTACAGCTGAAGAATTCTATACTGTTCGGTGTCAAGTTGCAGATATGAGAAATTTAGGTGAATCCTTAGATGAGGTGACAGTGAAAGATACTTTAGAAGGTGACAACATGTACACGTGTTCGCAATGTGGCAAGAAGGTTCGTGCTGAGAAGCGAGCTTGTTTCAAGAAACTCCCTCAGATTTTATGCTTTAACACGATGCGCTATACATTTAACATGGTCACCATGCTGAAAGAGAAAGTCAATACGCATTTTTCGTTTCCAATGCGATTGGACATGTCAAATTATGTGGAAAAGACTCTAATGCCTCATCAGTATTTAGGTAAAGTAATGCTGGCTGAATTGTTATTCAAACAAAAATTTATAACTATATACTTGTCTTACTTTTGCAGAAGACAGAAAGAATAAAGCCACATCAAAAATTCAAGATCCAAATAAAAAGACAGAGGGGGATTCTAGTAAACAAAATTCTATTGAGAATTGTACAGATGAAGAGGAGGAAACAAATGAGTAAGCAATATATATATATAGATAAAAGATAGATACATATATAGATAAAGATATAAAAGAAGAAACATTAGTTAAAGGAATTTCGACAATTTATAAATTGATTTAAAAGAGGTTTGAATTAAGACAAAATCAACACTGTTTACAAAACCTATGTTGTAGTTTTCAAGTGCTCGCTGTACTATTAAGATAGTTAGAAATGTAGTGAGGCAAAGGTTTTCAAACCCATTTTTGGTAGTAAGTGGCCAGTAACTATTTGAGGAAACCATTTCAAATACGAAAAGAAAAATCTGATGCAAAGTGATAACGTATGTATGTTATCAGATAATATTTACTTTATTAAACTATTGACAATACGATACTAGAAAGCATGAAAAAAGTGGGCCTCGCAATTCAGTCTGTGCATCTGTATTTCGACCTTCAACTTAAACCACTGAGGTGATCTTCTTCAAAATTAGTACTTAAGGGCCTCCTATGTTCCACTATAGGAGAAATTGAAAACCAGCGGGACCTTTATGAAGTATCTTATATATATCTCAAAAACGGATTTAACGACATGGTCTACATTTCAGAAAAAAGTGTTTAAACAAAAACTTTTAACGACTCCCTGTAATAGAACAGTTTTTTGATTTTCGACTTACTCATTAACGGCTCTGCCGGTTTCGATAGAAAGTTTTATACCGGAGCTCCTTTCAATTTGAAATAATATTGTGTATAAAAATTTACGAAATAACGTGGAATCCGCTGTTTGGCGCGTAGCGCCGTCCTATTTGAACCACATGACGTCTAGGTTCATATGGTTCAATTTGGGTCATAAAAAAAGATTATCATCGGTCTGTAGCACTCGCCATTCACGGTGACCGCCATACCAACGTCGTTTTCGAAAAAGTACCGACCAATGACGCAGCCGACCCAAAATGCATTGCAACCTAGTAAATGTCGTGCGGATTGGTTTCGTCCCAATATACGGACACTTAGCTTGCTATGTAATACAGCCAAAAATAAATTTTATATAACTATTGACGATACTATTGACGATATTATGAAATTTATATCTAATTTAGAAGATAATGACGCGTCTGGTCCTGATGGGGTACCAGCTTCATTTCTGAAAAAATGTTTCAATCATTTGTCGATGCCACTTTCTGTTCTTTTTAACTGTTCATTGTCTACTTGTAAGTTTCCTCATGTATGGAAACAATCTTTCATAATTCCTCTACATAAAAAGGCAAAAAGGATCAAATTATTAATTACCATCCAATAGCTAAACTGTCGGCTATTCCCAAACTTTTTGAAGCAATTGTTTGCAAAACATTAAGCTTTTACACAAAATCGTTTATTGTTCATATCCAAAATGGTTTCTCAAAGGGCCGCTCGACTGTGACCCTACTCATGGAGTTAGCGGAGTTTTGTGTCGATTCTATTAAAAATAAAAAAACAGACGGATTGTTTTCTGACAGATTTTAGTAAGGCATTTGACAAACTGTCACACAGAGTTTTGCTTGATAAAATGAGTAGGCTGGGGTTCAGCGTAAAATTCATTGCTTGGCTAAAATCTTATTTACTTGACAGATCTTATTCAGTGAATTTTAACGGCTACCATTCAAATAGTTTTGTCGTAAATTCTGGTGTTCCCCAGGGTAGCCATTTGGGTCCAGTTCTTTTTATATTGTTTGTTAATGGTCTTCCTTCAGTTTTAAAGTACTCTAATTGTCTTATGTATGCAGACGATGTTAACATTGGGGGTGCCCTTGGCACGATGGTTGTGTGCTCGCCTGTCAACCTCATGTTCACAGGTTCGATCCCTGCCGTCGCACAATGGGGCAAAACGTAAAAAAGCTGGCATTTAATCAAATTATGAAGTTGAGCTTTATCTTAAATAACCGTTCTATTTCTGTTCCAAATATGATAGAGAATTAGAAATGAGAGAGAGAAAGTTTATTTGAATCACATAATCTTCTGCAAATCGTCTTAAATGAAGAGTAAGTTCACGTTTTGAGTCGATCGCAGACCTCTTTTTGTCATTTTGAGTTGGTTAAGTAAATTGTGTACAGTTTATTATTTATTGCGTGTATCAAATTAAATTAAATTGAAATAGAATCAGTAAGCTCAAGAGCATTTTTGTATGTTTTTTTTTTATAAAAAATAAATTGTTTTTATTATAATTCGTAGTTGAATATAAGAAAAAGTTAAAAAATTGCTTGTTTTTTTGCATTTCTCTGAAATCCTTAGACGTTTAGTTGTGTTCGCCGTAAGGTGCCAATAAGTTTTATATGTCATTTTGTTAAGTGTACATTCTCCTTTCAGAATGTGCAAAATTTTCTTGCTCCAATCTGTTCCCCTGTGTGTTGTGTACATTTTTGTTGGTGACGTCACTTTCTAGAAAAAGATATTTTTCGTCAATATTATTGTATTTTTGAAATTTCTTACGCCGAACAAAATCAGAAATACTACCAATAACCAGGCAAGATCTTTTTAATATAAAGAAGAAGTCAAGTTGCCAAGGATTTAATAGCCAGATGGATTTTTTAAAGGAAGAAATTGTAAGGCAAACTCAATACTTGGGTAACTTTTGAAATGATATACATTCTTTCTGAATTGGCATATGCATCTGAAATTAGTTTGAGAACATGTGGGCAGTCGGTAGCTGCAAAACTAATTCACGAAGTACCCCAAAGTCCTAGAAAAGTCAAACAGTGTAGGAAAGCTTTAAGAGAGTCCATTTAACCTACTTCGATGAATGGTGAAGAAGCTTTAGCGTTAATTTTCGAAGCAGGCTTATTTAAATTTTAATATGAAATTATCAGATAAAAAGCTTTTTAAGTATTTCCTTCGTATAAAACAGCTCAGGAGTGAAAAAAAAATTGCTATACCGATCCTGAATATATATGTATCATTGTTTCGAAAACTTCTGTGAGTACAAGTTTACAAAGTTTGTTAAACTTAACAGTTAAAGGCTTAATTATTCTCCAAAAAGACGAGATTAATTCACTTCACTAGGAATTGATAAATGTATGCTTGTACTCTAAATGGGACTTTGATGAATTGAACAAGGTAGGATCGACTGTTTTTCTTACTTGCCTTGTTCCACTTCGCTTAGTTTCTGGTGTTAAAATAATATACAAAAATTCACGTCCAAGCCCAAATAGATATTGTAGACCTATTAAAATTGAATTTTTAAAAGTGTACATGTAGCTGAAAAGCAAAGAATTTATTTCTATTGAAGAAAGGATACTAAGTTTAGCAAACAAAAATTAGTAACACAAAATATCCCAAAATGGTAACCCTATAATTTTTTTTTTTAATTTTTTTTATAAATGTAGTTGTATTACAATCACGAAGGGTGCAACACACGCAGAGTTTCATTTAAATCGTTTGAGCCGTTTTTGAGTAGTTTCGTAAACTAATGAAATTTGTATGGGTGGTAACCCTAGAAATGGGCGTGGTCATTAGAAACTTTGGCCATGTATTAACATTGGTATCAGTAGTATTTGTGCCAAATTTCAAGTTGGTTGATTTAATGCCATCTTTTTGCCATTTTGCCCCACTGTGCGTCGTCTATGTCGTTTTAATTCCATTAAAACCTTATAAAAATTGTCATCAATGGGTTGCTGGTTTACTCATTACATGTTGTTCAGGCATAGCACTAACAACATGTAATTGAGTTAAACTAGTATGCCCAACACGGTGACGGTTTGGCCTGCCTCCTCTTCAACCTGGCGTTGGAGAAAGCAATCCGTGACTCTGGCACGGCAACAAGAGGGACCATCGTCAACAGGTCCAGCCAGTTACTGGCTTACGCAGACGACATCGACATCATCGGAAGAACCGAACAAGCTGTACACGATTCCTTCATCCAGATCGAGCAGGCGGCACAAAATCTGGGGCTGCACATTAGTGAAGGTAAAACAAAGTACATGGTGGCGTCGAATGCGAGAGGAACAGTTGGTCAAACAATCAAGGTTGCGGAGCACGAATTTGAAGTGGTGCAATTCTTTAAATACCTTGGGTCAATAGTAGCAGCCGATAACAATATAGAAGAAGAAATACGCGGGCGGCTTCTCAAATCCAACAGAGCCTACTATAGTCTGTCAAAGCTCTTCAAATCCAGAAATCTCACCATAACTTCAAAACTGCTGCTGTACAGGACCATGGTCCTGCCAGTACTCACATATGGATCCGAGACTTGGGTGCTTAGCAAAAGGCACTCCGACCTCTTAGCTGCGTTCGAGAGAAAAGTCTTAAGGAGAATTGTTGGCCCCGTATGTGAGGAAGGACGATTCCGGAGCCGGTACAATCATAAACTGTACGCAATCTACCTTGAAGCAGATATCGTGACAAAAATTAAGCTCGGTAGACTCCGGTGGGCAGGGCACCTAGCTCGCATGAGCGAAGAGGAACCTGCTCGGAAAGTTCTTTGTGGTACATTCTATGGTAGACGACAGCGTGGTAGACCATGCTTGCGCTGGAGAGATGGCGTAGACCAGGACGCCCGAAGCCTTGGGGTGCGCAACTGGATGGCGTCGGCTAGAGACCGGGATAGGTGGAGAGACTTGTTGAAAGAGGCCAGGACCGGAACCCGGTTGTCGAGCCGATGATGATGAGTATGCCCAACAAGGATGAACACGAATAAAATAATATGAATTATAAGCGACATAGAAATAAGACACGGCAGTTCTCCGCTTTAGCTCAGCAGCCATCCCTGGAGATAATTATATCTGAGACAACCACCAACAGTCTCAGAACATCGTGCCACACATCTTTCCTATCCTTCTTTCTCTTCATTAACTTCACGTCCGCGCTGTGTTGAAACATTTAAACGGTAATCATAATCCCTTGAGCGCGGGTAGATTATAAAAAAAAAAAAAACACCTACTTAAAACCATCTCTAGCAATCTTGACTGTGAAAAACTTCAAATTGATCTAAATGCTTTCTACAATTGGTGTACACGTAATTATTTGTTGTTAAATATCGACAAGTATATGATTATACATTTTACAAGAAAATTGTCCGTTTTATCTTTTGACTATAGTTTCAATGGCGTAAATCTGTTAAACGTAAATGATGTATCTATCCTTGGTGTATTGTTTGATAAAAAAAACTCAGCATATCAATATGACATGTAATAAAGCCAATTCAATATTAGTTTTAGATACTCTGAGTATTGATAGGCTCCGAAGCCCAGTCACGAACAAACGGCGTTGTCTACGGTCATGAACTTTCAGCAGCTGGATCTTGTACGGATCAAGTCCCGACGAAAAATTCGACAAATTGAAGTTTGCGAAGGGCGGAGTTCCTGTGCACTGCGAGGAATCGACAGTCTCGGGTTCTGCTGTACAATGTCACAGACCGTGGCGATGTTCTCGGCCGATACTGCGTTTCTTCGACGTACGAATGTTGGCTGATTTATTACCGAGTACCGACCCGGCCGTTTCCAATTTGGTCAGCAAACATGGAACAGTCGACTGTGAAGGGCTACCGTGTCTACCGTAAAACCCTAAAAAGCACTTATTTTCACAAGAAATTTGTATCATTTCATCGTGCTTAAACGAAACACTCTTCTTCGCTTCAGAAAAGTATCTGATTAGTTTTTATTTTACAATATCTATTTACATTATTATCTTACAGTAAATAACCTTATCTTATGGAAACGTTATCGCTTCGTCACAACAAAAGGTCGGTGGTGTTATGTTTTATGACTATGAGTATTTTATCTGTGCGTATCTTCAGCTATGCGCTATCATAAGATTGTTTTTCTTCGAATAGTGGACTGTATATTGTATCTTATCTTGTGATAGCGCGCAGCTGCGCACATCTGTATAATCCCTGTTCATTTATGAACATTCTGCAGGCGGCCAGAAAGGTTTATTTTTATAACATTTTTTGACTGACATTTGTAGCGAATATAAAAGATTAGTAAACATGCTATTAAAATTAAAGTTAATGATGAGGACAAGTGACCACTATTTTTATGAAATTCAAGCCCCTTCAATTGTAGGTCAACTTTGGTGATTCTTTGTATTTGCTGTTGAAGTGCTTTCATATCCTTGTTGCTGTTTATTTGTTTGATGCCTAAAGGTGTTATTTTGTCTTCTGGTATGTCGTGAATTGTTGTAATAATCGGGTCGATATCTTCGCTTATTGCAATCTCCGATTTTAGATGCTGGTATCCAGACAATGTTAAACCTTCATACCTTGCTGTACAATCTGTTTTTAAAGAAAGGATGCCTTGCGATGGGATTTCCAAAATTTCTTTTTTTGTCTTTCCACATTCCAATTGGATGACTGCACTTCTGCTTTTATCACCAGCTTGTTTCCTATGATTAGTCCTTGTGCTGACATCAGCTTGTAAACGTCACGAAGTTCATTTTTGTTTTCTTTTCCAGGTAATTGAAGCTTAGCCGACAATCGATCTTTAATGGATTTCAGTTCATTGCTAAGCTGTGCCGGAGTAACAAGCGATGTCTTGTTGATGTCTTTGATTATATCTGATTGATATTGGTTAATCTGTAACGTTATTTTCACAAACTGTGCATTCACTTCATCCGTAGTTTTTTTGATTATATTTTTGGTAGAATTAATCAAAGAGACATGCTCTTTCATCGTGTTTTCAAACTTTCCTGGTTGTGAGTAGGTTTTTGAAATTATTTCCAATTTGTTCTTCAGCATCCATAAAGCCAAATATTATATTGTAAAGGGATCCAATAAACTCCAAGGGAGCTCGTCTTTGTCTCTTAATTTGTACCAATAGGTTGTCGTTACTACTAATTGTTGCATACCGTCTTTGTAAAGACTGCGTTATCATTCTGCATGCTTCCTCGAATTCTGTTAGTAGGTGACAGTAGCCTTCGATGCTCCTAAGTGCTTTTGGGTTTCTGTAAACCTGCTGCTTATACGGATCTTGAGACATGTTTTCGGCTGAAATTTTCCACTTATTCCTTTGTTGCAGTGTATATAAATATTTATCTTTCCAACGATTCCAAAAGTGCCGTTGAATTTTGTGTACCAGTTTCCATTTGTTAAGTGTTGACATATTTACATCTGAGTCTGTCTTCGAAATTATTCTCGTCGTCAAATGAATAAAACTCCAAGTTTTATTTTATTATAAAAAAACGTTTATTAACAAACAACCGAGCGTTATGAAAATAAGTTCCAGAATAAAATAATAGAATGAATTATTTTGCGAAATAAAAATTAAAAACATAAGGTGACTTGATACAAAAAAGCAAAGTTAAATAAGGCAAAGTAGTTTTATGATTAAATTTTCCTAACATTCTCCCCCGCGGTATTGGAGCCAGTATGGTCTTCATTACCATCACGATGAAAATTTAATACACATGTTTTGACCAATGGTCTCTTGAAAACGCCTGTTGAAGTTTTAACTTCTACAACTCTAGTTTCACCTTCATCCCCAGGAAAGATTTTCGTTATAATTCCTTTCGGCCAGCATCCACGGATGGTGTTGTTGTCAACAACAAGTACAATGTCTCCTACTTTTACTCCTTTACCTCTGCTCAACCATTTAGTTCGACGGTTAAGTGTTGGTAGATATTCTGTTCGCCATCGTTTCCAGAATTGGTCAGCTAAGTGTTGTGTTGCTCGCCAGTGTTTTTGAAGAATTAAATCCGTTTTTGAAAATCTACCAATTGGCGCTGTTGCTGAAGAGCGTCCTATCAAAAAGTGATTTGGAGTTAAGGCTTCTGGTTCATCTGGATGAGTTGGAACGTCAATTAAAGGCCTTGAATTAATTTGGTGTTCTGCTTCCGTCATCAAGGTGTTAAGGTCTTCATCAGTCGGATAATGTTCTTTTAGTACGGCTTTAAATGCATTTTTCACTGATCGTACTAAGCGTTCCCAGCATCCACCCATATGAGGAGCTGCAGGTGGATTGAAATTCCATTTGATCCTCTGAGTCGTCAACTGACGACTTATTTCGTCTTGATCAAACTCAGCAAGATTTCGTTTTAGTTCTTTTTCAGCACCTCGAAAGTTTGTTCCGTTGTCAGAAAACAGCTCTTGGGGGCAGCCTTGTCTTGAAATAAATCGTCTTAGAGCCATTATAAATGAGTCAGTAGAGAGGTTTGTTGCTATCTCTATGTGTATAGCTCGCAAAGTCAAACACGTAAAAAGAACTCCATACCTTTTCTCATGTCGTCGGCCTATTTTTATAGTCATTGGTCCAAAGTAGTCCACTCCACTAAAACAGAATGGAGGTATTCCTGATGTAATACGAGCTGAAGGTAGTTGTCCCATTATGGTTGTTGCAGGCTTCGAATTATTATTGATGCAAGCGTTGCATTCACGCCTCACCTTTTTCAATGTTGGTCTAACTTTGATGATCCAGTATCGTTGATGTAATTCATTAAGAACGCGTTCATGTCCTATGTGGTTCCCTTTTAGATGATAATGCCTCACCAAAAGTTTCACGTAGTCGTCGTTGCCATGAAGTATAACAGGAAACTTGAACCAATCATCTCCATCAGATAGTTTACACAGTCTTCCATTTAATCGAATAATATTATCGTCTGTCAATTTTGGAGAAAGTTTGTATATTGGACTATTTTTGTCAATTTCTTGTTTTCGAAAGAGCGTTTTATATTCTTTTGCAAACATTCTTCGTTGGGATTGCTGTATCCAAAGAAGTTCGGCATCATGTACTTCGTCTGGTGAGAGTTCTCCGCTGTGATTTTGTTTGAATACATAATTTTTTATGAAGCGTAACATCCAAGCAGTTGAACGGATTAGTCTCAACCATGATGAAAATCGTTTAACGTCAGGTAGTTGAAAAGGATGGTTTTTAGTAATGACTCCAATAAATTTGAGAAGTTCGTCATCAACTGGATCTAGTTTATTCTTTGGCCATTTAGATTCTTCTGAATACAAAAACTCGGGTCCAGTAAACCATCGATTAGTAGGACTAAGTTCCTTGTAACCACTTCGAGTTGCGTCGTCAGCTACATTTAATTTTGTTGGAAGCCATCTCCATTCCTTAGCAACGGTCAATTCGGATATTTCGCTAAGACGATTAGCGACAAATTGTTTGTGACGGGAGCTACTTGATTGGATCCAGTACCAAACAGTTGCAGAATCAGTCCAATAAATTATTCTGTCCAACTTTCGGTCCAGATCTTCTTTCAGATGACTAGTCAGTCTTGCTCCTAGTAGGGCAGCTTGTAGTTCTAGCCTTGGTATCGTCATGACTGGTTTGGATGGTTTAACTTTAGCTTTGGCTGCTACAAAGGAAACAGTAATATTATTTTTTGTCAATGTTCTTACGTAAACAACAGCAGAGTATGCTTCTTCGCTGGCATCCACAAAGCAGTGTAGCTCAACAAAAGGTCCATTTAAGTAAAAGTCAGAGTAACATCTTGGAATTTGCACGCATTCGATTTGTTGTAAGTTTTGTAACCACTCCTTCCATTCAGCATCTAGTTCAGCACTCAGTTCGTCATCCCAGTCAATTGATGTCTTCCAAATTTTTTGAAGTATGATCTTCCCAACAATTACAAAGTGGGCGATAAAACCAAGAGGATCAAATACTGACATTATGATTTTTAATGCCTCGCGTTTAGTCGGTGTTCTTTCTCCACTTAAAAGAGTTGAGTCAACTTTCGAGAAATTTGTATTAAAAGTGAAGACGTCTTCTGCAGTGTCCCACGCTACTCCTAGCACTCGATTCAGCTGCATACTATTGTCAATGTTGATTTTTGCATTCTTGTTAGCGGGAAGGAGATGCTGAGGAATTGCTTGGTTTACCTTTGCTGACGTAGAATACCAGTTTCTTAGTTCAAAACCACCACAACCATGAATTTTGATGATGTCCTTGATAATAGAAATTGCCTCTTCTTCATTGCTTGCAGTTCCAAGGTAGTTGTCCATATAATGACTTCTCTTGATAGCGTTCACTGCATTTGGATATTCAGTAACGAATTGGTCTGCATTCTTATCCTTGACATAGATAGCGGTGCATGGCGAACACGTTGCTCCAAAAGTCATTGCAGTCATTTTATACGTTTTTGGCTCGCCTTGTCTCTTGCATCCGCGCCAAAGTATCAGTTGGCTGTAGCAATCGTCATCTCGAATCTGCACGCGATGAAACATTTCTTTGATATTCATTTCATTTTCATTTATTCATTTCATTTAACCATCAACTGTACATAGAAGTTAATTCTTATAATATATACAGGTTTTTAAATATACTTAATTTGAAGTTATAAGCGAAATTCTTTATTAGGAATGAGAAAAAAAAAACAACAGGAAGTGAAAAAGAAAGAGTAAAAAAGAGCAAAAATAAAAAAAATAAATAAGCGACGAGATCATTCAATGATGAATCCGATAGTTCCTTGTCGAAAACGAAGTATAACACCAGGTAGTGACTTCAGCATATCTGGTCCTTGTAGAAGCATGTCGTTTAGTGATGCACCATTGCACTTTGCTGCAGCGTCAAAAACCATTCTGACTTTCCCTGGTTTGTTAGGGTTAACAACGGGAAAGTGTGGTAAGTACCACTGTCGGTTTTCTCGATTTTTCGGGACTGATGTGATCTCTTGCAGGTAACCTTTTTTAATGTATTCACTGATGTTTGATTGGTATGCTGATTTTAGGATGTCATCTTTGTCTAGTCTTTTTTCTAGCATTTGCAGTCGTTTGAAAGCCATCTTTTTGCTGTCTAAAGGAAGTGGTATATTCTCAAATTTCCATAAAAGTCCAGATTCCCATCGATCCTTTGAAACTCTTTTTGTTGTTTCTGCCAAAATATGCAACGCTCTGTCATCATCACGAGATTTTTTACTGTTCGTCTTGGTTGTATTTACTCCCTCCAATTCCCAAAAAGATTTGACCAAGTCATGAAGTTCAATATCATTTTGGTTTGAAATAACATTTGCAATTAGAGCTTTCTTGTCGTGATTATAAATAGATCCGTCATTTCCACTTATCGTCCAACCCAACCATGTCTTGCTGGCTATAGGTGAATTCCATTTGTCATGAATCAGTTGTCTTGTTGATGATAAAAGTCCATTGTTTTCACCTATGAGAATTGTTGGTTGTCCATTCTCAAAGCTTTCAAAGTCGATTTCGTTTAAATATGGATATTTTTTCGTTATCTTTTTCCTGTTAATTGTTTGGTGAATTAGAGGTAGTTCCTTTACGGTTCTGACGTCTCTTAACTTGTAAAACTTAGCTCCATTAAATGTTCCTTTAATAGCTGTCGAGAAGCACTTTGAATCCAGTTTATTTGCAGAATCTCCATTGAACCATTTAACGCTTAGTGGTGAATGGGTTCCATTTATTTTTAATTTGTCTGCTATGTCGCTCCTCATCAAAGTAAGACTCGCTCCGGAATCCAGCATAGCTAATGTCTTGACTTCGATGTCACCATTTTTGAGACAGACTGGTAAAATTCTTAAATTTGTCGGGAAATCAGCTGAAGAACTTTGAGCACATAATTCACTAGATTGATTTTGTGGTGAAGTTCGGTTGGAGTGCAGCAGATGATGATGTTGTTTCTTGCAGTTGTCTATATTGCACGTTATCTTCTTGCGACACACTTGCATTGAATGATTTTCATTCAGGCAAGAAAAACAAAGTGAAGCTTTTGTAACGAACTTCCATCTTTCGTCAACGGTCATTTCGAAGAATTTCTTACACCTCGCTACGGTTTTGCAATTTGACGAACAAACCTTGCACTTTATGTTGTCGTCTGATTTGATAGCTGTGTTTAGTCTTTGCGTCCGTTTTGTTGATATTGATGGTGTCGATTCTGGGTGTACACGAAGAGATGCAGCATGTGACTTTCTATCTAACCAATCAGCAAAGTTCCTCAGGTTGTAAGAATCCTTCTCATAAATGAAATCTGACCACATAATATGTAACGTTGGTGATAGTTTCTTTTCCAGATCTTGAATTAGCTGTGGATTGGATAAATACTCACTTTTATTTAGAAGTTCAATCATTCCAGTAAGGTTTTCAACTGCCGTAGCAAATTTGATGATTGACATCGGCTTATCTTCTTTAGCAGGTAAAATATCCTTGGTCTTCAGAATCAATGAGTTGATGATGTAGTCTGGTCGTCCAAAACGTCTCTCTAAAATTTTCATGATTTTGTCTGCACTGTCTGGTGAAATGAGGAGCGATCGAACAGCATCTAGCGCTTCGTCCTTCAAAGCTACACGAAGTCGGGTCACATTTTCGTTGCTTGTGAATTTGCACATGTCTGTGGTTCGATGGTACTCATTTTTAAATAACAGCCAGTCTTCAGGGTTTCCTCCGAATTTTGGCAGATCCATTTTGGTTTGCCTCGCCATAAAAGTTGACATAATTTCCATGTACGGCGGTTTAGATTCTTTGCTGTCGGTACATGGAATCTCTGTTTCTTTTGTCTTCTTAATTTTCTTCACAGGATTTTCTTTTGTTTCTATGGATCCTTTGGACCTCAGCTTTTGGAATTCAAAAGTTAATTTTTTCAATTCTTCCGTCAATTTGAATATTTTGTCTTCAGTTTTGTCTTCTGAAGGAAGTTCATTGTCTTCCTTGATGTCTTCTGATTCGTCATCAGAGGAATGGTTCTGATTTTCTTCATCTGCCGTTAACGTATTGTCTCCAGAACGTTCGGTAATATCGTCAGCTTCTTCTTTTTCCATTTCATCACCATGAAATGATATACACGATGTGCTTTTCCTGATTGGAAAACTATCGTCTTCCCCATATCGTTTCGGTGGAATTCCCTTCGATTTCCTTGCGCTTGTCCTGCTAGCAGACATTTTCCAAGTGCTGTATTCTTCTGGTTTGAAGGACCACGATGTCTTCGAAATTATTCTCGTCGTCAAATGAATAAAACTCCAAGTTTTATTTTATTATAAAAAAACTTTTATTAACAAACAACCGAGCGTTATGAAAATAAGTTCCAGAACAAAATAATAGAATGAATTATTTTGCAAAATAAAAATTAAAAACATAAGGTGACTTGATACAAAAAAGCAAAGTTAAATAAGGCAAAGTAGTTTTATGATTAAATTTTCCTAACAGAGTCTGTAATAGGAATGGATAACAATGGTTATTAGGAAATGACCTGGTGTCAGAGCATCTTCACCATTTCCATCATTAATTACGTATAGAGGTCGTGAGTTTAAAACTGCTTCTATTTGTGCCAAAATAGTTGACATTTCCTCAAAAGTGAGTTTCACTTCTCCAATCGCTCTTTTTAAGTTGTATTTCATAGCTTTTACTCCCGCTTCCCAAATTCCACCAAAGTAAGGTCCTGCCGGGGGAGGGGGGGAAATGCCATTTGATGTTTTCATTTGCTAGTATTGGTGCAACACTTGTATTTTGTTTAATCACTTTTTTTAACTCGGCATCTAGTGATCTATTTGCACCTATGAAATTAGTGCCATTGTCGGAGTAAATGTGAAGGCTTTTCCCTCGTCGAGCTTCCGTCAATCTATTTCCTCCGTGTATTGTAGCATGGTGTGCGTCTTTAGTCAAAAGTGCTGTCAAATTTGATTTTTGAAGGATTATTGGGTGCATTGAATTACATGGTAGGCCTGCATTTGTTAGCCTACCGCCAACCTGTAGTACTTCGTTCTTATCCAAGCAAGGATTAAGGCTTACAATTTTGCTAGTATTGTCAACGGATTTATTTTTTGGTAGGTTTCTTATATCTTCTTTGAAGTCCTTATTTTGTACCAATCGGATGATTTGAGTGTTGTTGTTGTGTTGTTGTGCACCATATCCTGGAAAATATTGTGGAATGATGCCTATTCTCTCACTTCCCCATAGAAAGCAGAAATATTCAGCTTTTCTAAATTTTTCAAATTATTTCTTAACTTGGGAAGCTCTTCGAAATATTCTTCCATTATTTCTTCATATAAGTTTTCAACTTCTTCGTCGTTATATTCTGACAGTTGCTTGGTGTAAAGACTTCTCATTCCATCGAATAAAATCTCTAAATACCTTATTTGATCTGCATTTACTTTGCTTGTATCGCAAAGATCATCAATTTTTCTTCGAAGGATGTCTACTTTCCTTTTAAATTTAGTGATGTTGCGATCCAGCGTTGTATAGATCTTTTCTTTTAAAAGAAGTTCTTGTCCAACAAGGTTATTCTTCGGGTCGTCTTTTAGATTTGAAGTTTCTCCAGAAAGACTTTTTCCTCTATTGATACCCATGTTGATTTCAATTTGTCATTTACATCATACAGTAAATTCATTTCGATCCCATTTTGAATTGAAAATTCTGGTTAATAGATAAAAAAATAAAGATTTAAACATACTAAAAGTGAAAATAAATACAGCCTAAATTCTACGATACTTAAATTCCAAGTGAGTTATAGAAAAATAAGATATATTTTTGCAGTTTTATTACTAAGTATTCGCATAACCTCACTAATACGTCATATGAACAAGAGAAAAGCACAAGAAATTTCCCCAGAGACCCCCATTTCAAAAAAGACACAATCATATAGCGCAATGTCATCAGATTTAGTGGGAGGCATGTCCAAAAATGATTTGCTTAATATGCTAGGAATGCTACTTGATTCAAAAATGGCAGAGGTTACAAAAAAAAGCGACATAGAGGCTATCACCATTGTCAACCAACAAATCATTACAACGAACCTTCTTCTATCAAAAAAAGTTGATGCACTAGAAAAAAAATATGAACAACTGGAAAACAAAATAGAAGAGATGCAAAGGAAAAACACGGAAAACAATCTATTGCTACGAGTAGCAATCCGAGAAAACCAGGATGAGAGAGAACTTGCAAAATCCATATGCTCAAAGGTAGTTCAACCACCACCATCCGAAGATCATTTGCAAATTCACGAAATTCGATCGGGAAACAATAACATTAAGGTTCGTATTCACCGAGCGCTCCTAAACGGCTCTTAACTTTACGAGGCTCTTAACTTGAAATTTCTGTGCGGTATTCACCAACCACTCGCAAGTGTTTTTCGAAGTTCGAAAATGAGAGCCACTCTCTCTTGTTCAGGCATACCCAAACTGTGAAATGTTGTGTAATGTTGGTCTTGACAGCAAATGGATACTCTTCTACTTGGCATTGCTCACATGGATTCGAGTCAAATGCGTGCGTGGCACACGCACAAGCGAACAAATTTTCGAAGAGAGCGCTCGTAAGTTATGTAGGAGTGGTCGGGACCACTCCTAACTTTTAAGAGCGCTCGTAGATCTTCACTAATATTGCTTGGTGAATACGTTTATGAGCTTCTTAAGTTATGAGCGCTTGGTGAATACCGGCCTAAGAGTTTTTTAGTCAAACTAGAGTCTAAACAACAAGTTATTGCTGCACTCAAATCATCAAACACATTGCGCAACACCGGAATTACAATGTCAAAAGATCTACCAGCCTCGATCCGGCAAAAGCGATACAAATTGATGTGTATAAAGAGACGGCTAAACGAATGTAATCCCCAAGTTAAAGTGCTAGTAAGAGATGATAAAATGTTTGTGAATAAAAATGTATTTCGCTGGAGCCCTACGCAGGGTTTTCTACATAACAATGCTACCGATGGAGTTAAAATTCTAAATGAAATCTACAATGCAGATTTAACTAAACAGCTGGGTTCTCTTGTTGTGACAGATGAGACTTCAAATTCAAGTTTTGCCAACTCAAAGAAACAAAATATTAATGCGCCCCCTAGCGGTCAGGAGGATAAAAGGAGTCTAGCAGATCCACCAACCAGCAGCCATCCTTCTAGAGCATAGGGTAAAGGCGCCGTCTGCAAAATTACTACGAAAACAAATGAATTTAAAAAATTTAAAATAATTAGTTATAATGTATCAGGCCTAAGCAATAAATCTTTATTTAGTAATTTTTTTAATTTAATCAATGAATATGATTTCGTGTTTTTATACGAAACATTTATAATAGAAGAAGAATGTTATCTTTATAAAAATAATTTTAAAAACTTCGAGTTTATATGTATTCCGGCAACAAAACAAAATACGAGAGGAAGAGCCAGTGGAGGATGCTATTTCGGGTACAATAAATCGCTTACAAATATAGCATGCGAATTCAAATTTGATGACGAAATTCACTTTCTCAAAATAAAAGTAGGAGCAAGGAAATTAACTATAATTCCCTCATATATTAATTGTAATCACTGGGAGCGCGATTTCAATGCTCTCAGTAGTTTTATTGAACACTATAATTGCGATGAAGTTATGATAATTGGAGATCTAAATGCGAGAATAGGTAATAATGAATGTAGAGAAAACAGATTTGCGGGAAAAATAAGAAATTCAAAAGATACTACAGTCAATGCAAGAGGAACCAAAATGATGAACCTTTGCGATGCTTTTGGATTCCGAATACTAAATGGAGTTTCTGACTCCGATAAATGTGGAGAGTACACTTTCGTGGGTCAACAAGGATGTTCAGTCGTCGACTACTGTCTAATAAGTGGAAATTGGATTACTTTAGTAACAGATTTTAAGCTCATAAGTGTCCCATATTCTGACCACTTGCCAATAATAGTTGAATTTGGAATTAACTGTACACCCCAAAAGGATACAACAGTTTTAAAGCTCCCTCCCAAACTTACATGGAAAGAAGATAAAGCAGAGACGTATAGATGCAACCTTCAGCGAAATGTTCCATCCGATGGTCAACTTACCATAGAAGACATTGAAGACGTTATTAAACAATCATACACTGAAACGAGAAAAAACCATGGAAAAATATTTAAGCAAAAAGAACAATGGTACGATGCGGAGTGTGAGAAAGCACGTCAAAAATCATTTGGATGGCTGAAAGTATTCAGAAAATACAGCACCAACTACTTCAAAAAAATTTACTTGCAGGCTAACGCCGCATTCAAGAAAACATGCAAGTCAAAAAAATCAATTTTTTTTGAAAACGAGGCTTTAAAATTAGCACACTGCAAAGACTCTAAAGAATTTTGGATGGCAGTTAAAAAATTAAATGGTACAAAGCTAAAAATAAGTACCAAATTAAATGTAGATGTATTACACAACCACTTCAAATTACTATTGAATCCGGAAAGCCTTACAGATCGCATACAATACGCAAAACCTGCTTACTATAATGATATATTAGACAGAGTGATTACACAGGGTGAAGTAAATAACGTATTGAAGAAACTGAAAGACGGAAAGGCACCTGGTGCTGATAGAATACCACTGGAATTTCTAAAATATGGAACGGAAATGCTTACTGCAAAATTAACTGCGGCTTTCAATATTATCTTGGATACGGGAGTAATACCTGAACAGTTTAAGCAATCTGTCATTTTCCCCATACATAAAAAGGGTAACATTGAAGATCCAGCTAATTATCGAGGGATTTCCTTCCTAAACGCATCCTATAAGATATTTACAAAATTATTGAATGAGCGATTGACAAATTGGATAAATAACAACAAGTTGATTGGTGAGTTCCAATCTGGATTTCGAAGTGGATACTCAACTATCGATAATCTTTTTGTACTGCAAACCATAGCCTCAACGTTTATGGAACAAAAAAAGAAGTTGTACGTATTTTTTTTCGATTTTCAAGCAGCATTTGATACGGTTGAACGAAGAGCATTATTCTTCAAGCTATACAACATTGGGATGTCACAAAAATTTGGAAAGGTACTTGAAAATATGTATGATGGTAATATGGCAGCTGTTTGGAATGGTTCTGAAAAGTCGGAGTGGTTTGAATCAAAGATGGGAGTCAAACAAGGATGCACTCTAAGTCCAAATCTTTTTGCTTTGTTCATTGACGACCTAATTGATTTTTTACCTGGTGGCATTGAAATATCAGGGATTCACATTAAAGCCCTTCTATTTGCTGATGACGTGATACTTTTTGCTCAATCACCCGAGACCCTACAGCTGATGATTAATCGACTCCAAGTGTACTGCCGATCATGGAATCTGAGGGTGAATCTGAGCAAATCGAAAGTTATGATATTCCGCAAAGGTTTGGGTAGAACCGCCAGGAATGAAAAATGGCACTTTGACAGAGAGCCAATTGAGATCGTTAAAGCTTACAAATACCTGGGACTAACCGTAACTAGTAACCTTAATATGGAAACCCACCTCAAGGAGAAACTAGTCAAAGCCAAAAGTGCAATATCGGCAACATGGAAAAGATTATTTTCAAACAAATTGATAACTCATAGTGTGAAGTATAAGGTCTTTGTAACGGTGGTAGAATCTATTATGATGTACGCGGCACAGGTTTGGGGAGGTGAAATGTATGAAACGGTCGAAAAACTCCAGAGGTTCTTCATCAAAAAATGTTTTCGTTTACCAAAAAACACCCCGAACTATATGGTCACAATCGAGACAGGACTGTCACCACTTTTTATAAAAACACTTAAGTGTCATGTTGAGTATATCACAAAAGTACTGAATATGCACAACGAAAGACTTCCTAAAATTCTAGCATTGCAAACGATTGGAAAGAAAAACCTGTGGTATAGAAAGCTCGAGGAACAAGCAACGTACTGTCGAACCAAGATACGAATACTGGAAGACGATGGAAGATATTGTAAAGATGACCTATTTGATCTTGTTTCCAAAGAAGATGAACAACTTAGAATTGACTCGGTAAATAAGGCTGAATCTTCGGTGCATAGATCTATATACAACCATCTTAATCACAATTTATGCGAACGTAACTACTTCCACAACGAAAATAAACAGGAGCTTATCTCGTCGATATTCAAAATGAGAGGGGAGCTGATTAGTCTTCACTACATACCACATCGAGAGGATCTGCCTATCTACTGCAGCTTATGTAACTTGAGGAAAAGAGAAGACGTCATCCACTTCATAGGAAAGTGTCCAATTTTATGCGAAATACGAAGAAATTCATTAGGCAGCAATTTTAAATCAGAAGATGAAGTACTCGCCCTTCTCAACTGCGAAGGAAACATAAACCAACTCTTTAATTATTTTCAAACAGCGATGACTTATCGCAACCAAATTATAAACGAAGCTTTTTAAAGAAAACAATTTTCATTCAAATCAATTCAATATATTATTACTTGCTTTTTTAAAAACAAACTTCAATTGTATGTATGTAGTTTACTATACTTTAAATTGATGTCAATCGGGCAGACGGCAAAGCCAAGCTCAAACGATTTAATGTAAATACAAAATTTGCTTGTAAACAATGTTATATTCTTCTTCTTCTTCCTTTTCTTCGGCGCTGTTATGATCTCGATGTCGAGGGGATCATAACTCTCCCACGTATCTGCTTCACACTAGTGATCCGCCTGTGGGGTTCGCCGGGTTGACCTCAGAAATCGGCGGCAAGCCTCCCGGTTTTGTATTGTTCCATTTCTGAGGCCAACTGAATGCTGGTGTTTTTGCATTTGTTTGTACCAGGAGTGTTTAGGCCTACCTTTCTTTTTATTCCGAATTGGAACGTTGTATGATATTGCCTTTTTGACGGGGTTCTCAGGATCTCTCCTTTGAACATGGCAATACCAACTGAGTCGGTCGTGTTCAATTTTTTGGGAAATGGTATTCTTAACATGAAGGCTTCCTCGGATCTTCGTACTTCTAATTCGATCAAGCTTTGTAACTCCTGCTGTCATACGAAGCATCTTCATCTCAGCTGCCGTTAGCTTACTCTCATACTTTTTGTACATTGTCCAACATTGTGAACCGTATGTGAGTGCTGGACGCACAACTGAAGTGTAGAGCTTTCTTTTCAGCTTAGGGGGCATTTTTCGGTCACAGAAGATAGCAGAATTTTCCCGCCACTTCATCCACCCTACGCTTACGCGATGATTGATATCGTCATCACAAGTAGCTTCGTTATTTATCATAGACCCCAGATATTTAAACTTTTCACACTTGGGAAGCACTACTCCATTCAAATAAATGTCTGGAATTGTAAACAATGTTATATATACTTTTGAAATAATAAATCGAAAATCTAATCTAATCTAATCTAAAATTTCAATTTCGAACAACTTTTTTATCTGATTTGTTGGAGGTGTTTTTGGTTTGGTCGCCAGGTTGACCTAGCTGTGCCTTGACTCACAACTTGTTGATCTCTAAGGATTTTTTTTAATTTTCCCCCAAAAGTTATTTTTCGGCTCGATGGACCAATATAAACGAAACACTCTTCTTCGCTTTAGAAAAGTATCTGATTAGTTTTTATTTTACAATATCTATTTATAACAAACTATGTACATTATTATCTTACAGTAAATAACCTTATCTTATGGAAACGTTATCGCTTCGTTCCAACAAAAGGTCGGTGGTGTTATGTTTTATGACTATGAGTATTTTATCTGTGCGTATCTTCAGCTATGCGCTATCGTAAGATTGTTTTTCTTTGAATGGTGGACTGTATATTGTATCTTATCTTGTGATAGCGCGCAGCTGCGCACATCTGTATAATCCCTGTTTATTTACTGTTCAATCGTTTTACTTGCCATGGTGATTTGGCATGAGTAACTGAATAATAAACAACAAATTTGACAGATGTCACCAAAAAACATGGCCGCCAAAATCAACCCGCACCAATTGAAAAGCCTTTAACATACCTCGATTATTCTACACTGAAATCTCAGTTCAGAAACCAAAGTATCCTCATCTACTCAAAAGAAATACAATCAGCCTTTACATGACCATATCTATTTATCTGTAGACTCTTTTTTTATTCTTGGTTGTAATTGTCATGATAACATCGTTTCGTTAGATTTTTGCAAAGTTTCATCAAGTAACTATTTTTCTCACAAGTGAATAACTGAACGTTTGATTTCCAACTTCAAAGGCACAGCTGACAACCTAACTGGCAGATCATTTGAAAAACTACGTCTGCTATAAGTTTTTACATGAACTACATTTAAGTACACAAACTGCTGCGTAGCAGACGTAAAAATTGTAGTTATTTCTAAAAAGTGACAGTTCGGCCAAACCTGATCCCAACCCTTTAAAATTCAACTAGTCTTGAATAACTATACAAAAAGAACCAGAATGTACTTTATAGTAGTAGAAGTGAATTTTAGTTTATCAGCATGTGTGAACAATTCATAAAAGTATTGGCAAAAACAGTCAGTCATCTTCAGAATGTACCTTATATAAAACTTGAAACAAGTGCAAGTGTTTGATGAAGAGAAAGTAATTATTAGTTTCCTTTGTCTTGTCAAATCTCGTCTTGACGTATTCTTCATTCCTTAATTGTTTAGTCGTTTTCGAAAACATCATTTGCGTCAAAAATGCAAATGCAAGATGTTCTTAAACGCAAACTTTAAAAACCAACTGTTCGAAAACACAAAACGGAATCCAAAATCATTATTTTCGATAATTCAGTTTTAATGCAGATCTATTGATATGCAAGAGACCTTGTTCGTAAACGTTAAATGCGTTTGCAAGAAGATTTACTTACGTTTATCAAACAGATTTTGAGCAAGTAGGACGATTGTAATATTTGCGTCAAAAAATGACGATCGTTTGACGATCATATTGATTTTAATTTGACATTTTCGAAAATGGCTTTTGACAAACCATATACGAATCAACATGTCTATTCGATTCACATGTTTCTATGAACTATTTTAGGCAGTATTATTTTAGGCTAAATTTATTACCGTCAAGCTAGCACTCCTTGACATAATGCTAAGTGCGTTGAACTGTCATACAGAAGGTCTTCGCTTCGATTCTCAGCCGCTGCAAAAAAAAAAAATTCACGGATGCACTGCATCTTGTGAGGAATTAACAAATCCTCTAAGAGTATCTCTTGTCATGAAAAGTTCTGCTCATTAGCCGTTCGGAATCGGCAGAAAATTTTAGGTCCCCTTCATTCCTTGTAACATGCACACAAGAATGGTTGAGAGTTGTACGTCACTAGGTCCTGGTTCTCTTCGAGCTGTTGCACCACTAAATTTAATTTTATATTTGAGCTAGTCAATTAGGATTTATTTAAGAATTTGTTCATCATAAATCTTTGAATAGATGTACTTTGGAATGTTTTATATAATTTTTATTGTATAAAAACATTTAATTCTAGGTATGAGCTTGTTGGAGTTACGGTTCATACTGGAACAGCCGATGGTGGTCATTATTATAGTTTTATTAAAGAAAGAAATGAAAATACTCAACAACACGATCGATGGTTCCTTTTTAATGATGCCGAAGTAAAACCATTTGACCCATCGCAGATTGCTGCAGAATGTTTTGGTGGCGAAATGACAGTAAGAAATTACAAAATAATTAAAAAAAACAGTTTCGAAAAAAAAAACATTTATATTTGTTTCTTCCAGAGTAAAACCTACGATTCAGTGACAGAGAAATACTTAGATTTTAGTTTTGAAAAAACAAATTCAGCTTATATGTTATTCTATGAGCGACGATCATCAAACAATCAAATGTGGCAGCGTTCGAAAATGTCAGAAAATCCATGTAGCTCACAAAATATTCTAATGCAATTGCAAATGAAAAGCACAGAGGAAACAGTCAGAGTATTAGAATCTGTAACTCCATCAACATCAACGTCATCTAATATCAGCGACCAGAATCAATCCGAAGTAAATGAGACTGAAGCAAATGCCGCTAATTTAAGTAGAAGTACTATTGAAAATTCAACGAAAACCCGTATTATAGGGTTACCACAAGGAACACCATCAACACAACAATGTGATATAGAAAATAAGAACTGTAATGGAGGTAATAAGAAATTGCTAATGAATAGTTCCTTTTTTTTAATTGAATGCTTTTTGTCAATTAAATCATTTAATAGGAGCTGGAAGTAGTGTGATATCAAGAGTTCCAGATGTGAGTCGAAAGTCTTTGCTTAGCAAAGAGCTAGAAGACTGGATCTGGCAAGACAACAGACACTTTTTACAAGATAGAAATATATTCGAGCATACCTATTTTAAGTAAGTCAAACAAATTAATCGTAATTATAACCAATATTTCTATACATACGATTACTTTTACCTGTTAATAAAAAGAAACCAAATATGTAATTATTATATATCTATTTCAGTTTTATGTGGCAAATCTGTGGTCATATACCACAGACACTTTTGATGCAAAACGATGTAACTTGCATGGCTGCAAAACTGTCAGTGTCATTTTTTATAGAAACATTTATCCATGCTAAAGAGAAGGTTACCATCACTAAAAAATATATATTTTTTTGCGAACAACTTATTTCTTTAATTTCTTTTGATTTTAGCCAACAATGGTGCTTTGGGTTGAACTACTTACTAAGCAATTTAATGCAAGTCAAGAGGCATGCGAGTGGTTTCTTACGCATATGTCAATAGAACCCTGGTGGCCCGTTCAGGTGCTAATTCAATGTCCAAATCAAATGGTTCGTCAAATGTTTCAACGTCTTGTTATACATGTTATTCAGCGTTTAAGGTGAGTTTATTTATAATTAAGCTCTTTTTAATTTATTACAACCCTAGTTCTGGAAAATATACTTTCGATAATTTAGTAGTAAACGACAAAACTTATTTATTGAATAGATATTTTACAATATTTTAATTATTAGTTTATTAAAGATAGCATTATATCTCTGCAATATAAAATGAACAATGTTTCGAAATATTGAAACGTAGTTTTCAAAGTGGATGGTGTGTTGAACTGTTCAAAATATGTGGTGTTTTCTTATGCTTGCAAACCTTGAAGCGCCAGAAGGTTTACTCTTTTCAATAAAATATAAATCTTGAAAAATATTGAACGATATTTATTTATTACCCATACGTGTTCCATTGAGCCTAATATTTCCGGTAATCGACAAATGTGGAATACGATAGTCAACACCCCAACAAAGGTATGTATGTTGAGATCTTCACTGAGTTAAACAACCTGTGCACGAGCCAATTCGAATACTTGACGTTGCCGGTCAAACCGCGAACACATTAGCCTTGTTTCTTACCTGTGACCCTTATAAATTAACCATTAGTGTATTATCGCCTCTAGACCTCAGTTAAAGTAAAAATACCTAAAAGAACCAGTTGGAATTACTATAAAGCCCACTGAGTTTGTCGTAACGATTTCTTCAAAAACTTCAACTGGTCACTATGCTTCTTCGATAGTGACCTAGATATTAATGCAGATATGATAACAAATTTAATTCTTTTCGGAATGAGAATTTTATCCTGAATAGGGAAAAATCTGTCAAATCGAAAGAAAATTAATTGTTTGATTCCAGCAATAAAGAGGTTATCAGGGTTAGATAAGTAATTTTTCGATGTTATAAAGCCAACCCTACTGAGGAAAACCGGAATAAGTTCAAACAAACTAGAAAGGCATACTATGACCATATTCGATGAACCAACATTTTATGACCATTAATTAAGGCAGAGCATACTACAATGTCCAAAGGTAGTAAACGTTGGTCTTTGTAAAACAATTTACGAAATACTACTTCGTTTTCGGTTTCTACGCTCGCCTTCAAGTAATCTCCTTATGTCAGCTCAAAAGAAAATGCTAGTTTACTTGCAGCCAATTTTGCTATTAATTTGACGCTATATGAAAATGTAAAGACTTCAAAATCATTGGTCTCAGGGAAAGGGACCTTATCAGTAGGTCCACAGTAACAAAACTTGTTGACATCTCAAGAGATGGTCAATGATAAAAAAACATAAATTCGATAAAAACTTTTTTAGAGAGCTAAGCAACAAAAAAGATTGGGTAGGAGAAGAAACAAACTACACCCTCGAAACAAATAACATCGAGTGGTACACTGATGGATCGAGAACAAGCGAAGGAACTGGTTCAGGAATCTTTGGGCCAAGAACCAAACTTTCCATACGATGGGGAAGTCCACTAGCATCTTCCAAGTGGAGGTAAACGCCATAGAAAAATGCGTGCATCGAAATCTCGAAAAAAACTATCCTAATAAGAACATTGCCATCATGTCAGATAGTCAAGCGGCAGTAAAGGCACTAACAGCCCTATTATAGTTATCAACTATCAACACGATACTTGATACATATCAACAAATTGAATGAGTTGGTATTATGACTATCAACAACTATCAACATTTTTTATCGACTGTGAATTTTATAAGATTTTATCATTATTGTGAATGATTTTTTGATAGACATGGTTGAAATGTAATAACATTCATTCTTAAAGAGCCACAATCAAAACATTAACAATACCAAATGTAAACAGAGCCGCATAATAAAATGCACTTTCATTGATACATAATACGTATAACCATAGTATTGAATCATAATTTTGTTGTTCCCTTTGACCAACAAAGTCGAGTGCAAAGACATCGTTTGGTGACGATGCATTATGAGTGGCATAGAATGTATTTTATTACATTGCTCCAGAATGCAAAGTTATGAGTAATAAAATTGTTACAAATAATTTGTATATTAGAAGAAGAAAAGAATATTAATAATAATAAGTGGGGATAGCCCAAATAATTTGTAAAAGAATTTAGGTATAAATAGCTGTAAGAATTGTAAATAAAATTAATTCCTAACTTGAAAATCATAAAGTCGAATTATTTTAACTGCGGCTCCCTAAGCACTGTTTGAAGCGAGCTGCGCTTAATACAGCAATATAAAGCGTGCTACGCAATATAGCTTAGGGCTTACAAATACACATAAAATATCACATGGCGATCCTGCGAAACCTGTTAGGGTGCAAAAAAATATATAAAAGTAACCAACAGGCAAAACGGACCAAAACTAAAATAAAGAACAACTGGATACTATTTTTGAGGAGCTGGAAAAACCTCATGCACGATATATCCCAGAAGCTCCTAATGCAGATACACCAATATACAAGGCAACACCTAAAACAGCAGCCCTACGGATATCTACAAAATAGATACACATCAATTTCCTTATCAACCACAAATTCTTGGTTGAAACGTAAACATACAAATTTACTCGGGATTTTTAAAAGCGAAAAAAGTTAAAAAGAATAATGACTTCGATAGAATTTTTTTTTTAAGGGAGTTATGACGATTTTTTTATAAGAACAACTTACACAACAAAAAACAAACAAAAATTTCAAACGTGAAACGTCAAACGAAATGAACAAAACTCATTCACAATGAACTTTTGATTAGTAGATATTCACAATCTATCTAAAATTATCAGTTGATACCCATAATACCAAATTATCAACTAACTGATAGAAATAGCATAAGCAGGCTAAATGAACTTGGCAAACAGAACAGGTACTTACTGGGTCATGGAAACGAAAAAGACAGACGTCTTAGCAAAAATAAGCGCATCAACCCCTTTTGCGGAATATGTCATCAAAAACAAAATTAAACAAGAAGAGGAAGCCAACAGATCCAGGAATTGGAAATAACTCCCAAAGCTGAGGCAGGCGAAACTACTACTTGGCAATTACAACCAGCAACGTTTCGAAAACTGCATTAACTTAAGTAGAAATAACCTAAGAATAATAACACGTATCCTAGCTGGATACTGCAAACTTAGAAGACACCTAAGTTTAATTTTAAATGAGGGCACAATGGATCTGCAGGTGGCAGTGCAATGCCCCCAATACATAATTGATTCAAAGACTCCTTCTGTACTTTAGAGCGTAAACGGTTTTATGGGACTAATCTTTCTTCGCACTCGTACAATTGCAACCGTATTTTAAGATCTCGAAATACACAAATCCACTGGCCCAGAAAGTATCCCTCTCATTGTTCTTAATAGTTGTACTTCAACGCTGGCAAAAACATTGCGTAAGCTTTTCCATCTTTTGTATTCTACTGGTCTCTTTCCGAGTGGATTGAAAACAGCCTTTGTCCCGCCTGTCCCTAAAAAGGCGAATCTTCTCCTCCTCTAACTATGGTCCAACTGCACTTACGTCCCTTTCCTCGAATGTCTCGGCTCAAGAAATATCTTGAAGAATGTAAAGTTTTCAATGACCGCCTTTCGTACCAAAGGTTTCACTGGCGATCTTTCATAAACTCAATGCTTTCTTCTGTATTTACAGTGTAACCCAACCCACATGCGGCTATCCATGACTAGCAGTTGCATATTCAGAATCGAGCAGCTCAGTTTCCATGTTTTTGAATCACATTCCACCTTGTGTGGAATGACTACATTTTCGACGTCGCCAAAAACGCTGTTAAACGCTAACTCGTAGCTTGAGTATTATTCTCATATTTGGAAAATTGCTCCAATAACCTACTTGAGTCATGGATCGAATCCAAAAGAGATCTTTAAAAATGGCAGGTGATATAAGAAGAGCAGAAACATTTGCATCTCTTGGGCACCGTCGCAATGATTCTTTTCTTTCATAATTGTACCTTTATTTTTATAAGTAACTAGCTTAAATACACCCGCTTCGCCGGGTGCTATAAACTAACTAATTCAATACAACATACAAAAAAAATTTATTTGTATTGTGTTCAATTTTTAATACATTTTATTCTAGTGCTTTATGATATACTATATTTTTCGTTTTTCCATCTGTTAAAATTATTAAGGCAGATGGCTTGCCTGCACGTGAAGATGCAACATATAGTTGCCCATGCGCAAATACTGGAACCTCTAAGTTAATACCAAATATTCCTAAAGATGGGCATTATACCTTATTAATTGTAATGGCAACAGCAAGTCGTATAGGAAACTGCTGACGTTTGAAATCGAATGATAAATAAGTTGGAATCATTGGAATTCTCGGAATTAAGACAACTTCACCTTTGTATTTCCCTTTTAAAATTGTTGCTTCGATCACATTGTTAAACCACCTTTTTACTGCAAGTCTTGTACTCGTATCATTGCAAAGCCGAGATTGATTAATATTGCGTAGCATTATTATCGGCGCGCCAACTTTTAATGGTAGATAATGTGGTGGCAAACCAGGCAAATCAAGAGAATCTAAAAATTCAGTGGGATAATTCACAACATCATCTTGATTCATAACTGTGTCGATGGATTTGTATGCAAAAAATTGAGTTGGTATTTTATTGAGAATGTCTGCATTGATATCATTTACGTCTAAGTTTTTTCCAGCCAAAATTGCCCTTTCACTCAACCAATTATGATTATTGAGTTGTTGTGCTATATTTGGAAATACACTATTAATCAATTCTTGTTTTGATTGAGTCATTCGACAGAAATTGGTTGGTAGTGTTACTAAGCCAGTTGAATTATCAACATGTAATTTTCCATCTCCAATATCCAATAACTGTTTAGAAAATTCCGCTGCTGTTTGATCATTCTCTAATTCAATGCGAATATTTTTAGTTAGGGCATGTAGCCTCCACAAATACGATGATTTCAAACACGCTTTCAATTCATCAGCAGCTGTAGATCGAGGAATAACAGACAATGTTTGGCGAAAACCACCTGCTAACAATAATCAAGGTACCACCAAAAATCCGTTGATTTCCACGTAAATTTGCAACGTTCTATCTAACGCTTCCAAAGACTTTTTGTGAGCCATCGTACATTCATCCCAAACGATTATACTACATTTCTGCAAAACTTTTGCCATGCCTGAATTCTTAGAAATTTTACATGTAGGTGTTTCAGTAGCATGCATGTTCAATGGCAATTTAAGTGCAGAATTTGCAGTTCGACCGCCTTCCAATAAAGTTGCTGCAACTCCAGAAGAAGCGAGTGCCAATCCAATTTGGGATACTGATCGTATGGACGCTAGAAGTAATGAAATCAAAAATGTTTTTCCAGTTCCACCAGGTGCATCTAAAAAAAACATTGCACCTCTTTCATTACGAACAGCATGCAAGATTGTATCATATACACGCTTATGTTCAATATTTAATTTTGGAACATTTGACCGCACAAATGCCTTCAATTCAACACAATCATAACATAATTCACGCCGCATTTCCATGTTGAATAAATCTTGCGCCGAACGATTAGGTGCTATCATTCCCAACTGAGATAAAGCTTTATTTGCAATAATTGACATACAAATATCTTCAATCAAAATAAGAGCTTCGTTGTGGATTTCCGGATTAATTAGCAAATTTGGATTTGAATTAATGGTACGTAATCTACGTAAAATATCATCTGACAATTCATCTTGATGGTTGTGCCATAATTCAAGCGAATTTCAAGGTGAAAATGTTGAAATTATTATTGCGAGAGCCAATGATCGATTTGATGATGGATCCTTTAAAAGAGAAGCACTGACATTTGAATATGGTTCATTTGACAAATCTGCAAATGAAATACATCGAATTCAAAGAATAATGTAATCGATCGAATCATTTAAGCCAAACATTAATTGTACCTATCGAAATAGAACTTGTGTCTTTGATTTTGTTAAATGACGAAACAGAAGCATTCTTCTCTTTCTCATTTTTTTTTTTAAGTCATATTTTCCAGGCATAAGTTAATCAGATATCAAACTTAAATCCAAATTATCTTCATCCCAATCTATACATTGAAAAACTCCCGTCAAATTTTTTAAATCACTGGCATATTAAATATATATGTATATTAGACTGGGCCAAAAAAATTGACTATTTTTTTTTTTGAAAGATATATCGAGAATATCATTCAGAATGACAAAAAAAAATTTTCATAAAAGTTTGAGCCCTTAATATCAATTTTAAGAGGGCTATCATCGCTAATTTTGATTTTTAGTCATAATTTCATGTTTTGCGTCAGAACTGACAAAACATTGAAGTAAAAAAAATTCATTTTGACTTACTTTTATATAAAATTAAATTCCCTACAAAAAAGGTCTGATTGAAAATTTTCGTCAGACAAGCCGTTTTTGAGTAATTAAGCTTAATAAATTGTTATTTTTCTTCGATTTTACTCTTTTAATTTGGAATTTTGTAACTAACGAAAAATAACAATTTATTAAGCTTAATTACTCAAAAACGGCTTGTCTGACGAAAATTTTCAATCAGACCTTTTTTGTAGGGAATTTAATTTTATATAAAAGTAAGTCAAAATGAATTTTTTTTACTTCAATGTTTTGTCAGTTCTGACGCAAAACATGAAATTATGACTAAAAATCAAAATTAGCGATGATAGCCCTCTTAAAATTGATATTAAGGGCTCAAACTTTTACGAAATTTTTTTTTTGTCATTCTGAATGATATTCTCGATATATCTTTCAAAAAAAAATAGTCAATTTTTTTGGCCCAGTCTAATGTATATATACCAAGCACAGCGGCGTCACTATTTTTTGCCCAAAACAATGGTTTATCAGTTGAAGGCAGTACACTACCACCATCCTTTGATTCAATATTTTTTTTTTCAAAGCATCCCTCTTTAACTAACTTTACAACAATTTCTTTAATATGGTCTTCCATCCTTTTTTCGATTGTTTCAAGTATTTTTATTGTTCTATATTATGCTTCTCGAACTGTTCCTTTTGGTCCTTTATTTATTTTTTAAGCTGTTCTTTTTTGCACTGCTATTGCTTGATAACTCCATCTGATTCTTCCTTATAATAACTTTTTTTGCCTTCCATTCTTCGCTATACTAAATCAAATACATATTAAATTATTGGATATATCTACGAGTACACAACTTAAAAAAGAAATGCAATAACCTACTCAAGAAAAAATCACAATCCACGATTTTTAAAAATAATTTAGAAAACCATTTTACTTACCTTAAACAAATCTAATTAAGCTGAAAATTGAAACTTAAAAAAACTTAACGAAAAAAACACTTGCTGCTAGAACGTTGCACCAATTAAAAAGAAAGTTTTTTCCGAGCCTCACTCTCACGAAAGAAAAACAAATTACAAACAGACATATGCCTTAAAAAAAATTATAATTAAATAATTTTTTCCACAGTCAAAGTGCCGAAAAATCAATTCGAAATTCTTATATATATTTAATTTATTTTATAGTATGGGTTGTGTTGGTGTATTTTGATAGAGTTTCGCTCATTTTAGATAGTTGTACGAAATCGAAAGGTATTTAGATTACGTCTGCTAATAACTTCGTTTATAATTATCTAATCTTCACGATTGAGGTATTATTTTAAATGTTAAATGTAGCTCGGATTACAAAACTTCGGCTGGACCAATTTTCAAAAAGTTTGTTTCTAAACCATCTCCAAATAGTCCCCTTTCATTTAAAAAAAATTATAAAAATCCATCCAGCCGTATTCTAGTTATAAGGTAACACACAAAAGTTAAACTCGTTTTTATATATATAGATATAGAAGAAGAAGATATTCCAGTGAAATAGCCCAACACATTTCTTCAACAATTTAATATTAATACAATTCAAGCGTAATATTCACGCTTCGGTGAATGCCCAGCAGTTTATCCTTTAGTCCAACTTCGGACGTACTGTTAAATTCAGATATTAATTCTTCAGCTGCACTTCACGAATGTGGAATGCTTTACCTGGCTTAAATTTGCCTCTCATTACAATATTCAGACATTCAAAACCAATGGGTATCTCTTTTTAAATCCTCTACAACTTTACCAAAAGCTCGCACTTTGCTCAAAATCTTAAAGTAAAGTGATTTTTTTGCTATTTTCTTTTTGGCGACACTGGTTTTGACAGCTCACGCAAGTATCGTGTTTTGTGTGACTGCTAAACATCTTCAGTTTGGTCTATAATTTAACCATAATCGTCTTACAAACGAAGAACGCTTGCAAATTAATGAATTTTATTATCAAAACGCGTGCTCTGCTAAGAAAGTTCATCGCGCTCTTCTTCCATTTTATGGTCAGTTTAATCGACCTACTGTGGCGGCTATTCGGGCTATTGGGACTAAATTTTGCACCAAATTTACATTGTTGGACATTAAACCACCAGCACGCTTACGTAGAGTGCGAACTGAGGAAAATATCGCAGCTGTATCGGCCAGTGTTAGTGATGACCGTGAATTATCGATTCGTCGCCGTTCACAGCAATTGGGCCTCTGTTACTCCACTACGTGGAAAATTTTGCTGAAGGATTTAGGTGTGAAGCCTTTCAAAATATAGGAAAAGCTTGACTTGCATGACATTTGGTACATGCGTAACAATGGAAAAATTGAGAGGCAAGTTGGTGAACAGTTTATTTCACGTTTCGGGCCGGTCAATTGGCCGACTAGATCGTGCGATTTTACACCTCTAGACTATTTTTTGTGGGGCTATGTTAAGGCTCATGTCTATAGCGATAAGCCCGCTTTGATTGACCCACTGGAAGTCAACATTGCAGCATTTATTCGTGAGATACCGGCCGAGATGTTAGAAAGATGGACCATTTGAGGCGCAGCCGCGGCTAACATTTGCATGAAATAATCTTCAAACATTAAATTATATCCACCGTACTATCGATTCAAATATGTAAACATTTCATGCATTTTTCTGATTTACCTATATATGTTTTTTTTATTTGCGATAGCTCTTAAAAAATCAACACATAATTATAAAAAAACATGTTGGTCCATTTTTGTGTAATTTTTACAATTGGAACCACACCGTGCCATTGTTTTAAATTCTTTTTCGTAACAAATTCATTTTAACAGTTAACAGTTGTCTTATGTGAATATTTTTTCTATGCCAACGTTTTTTTTCAGATCTTCACATGCGAACTTGTACCTTAAAACCGAAACCGATGAAAGCGGCAAAGAAAGTTACGGTACTTCATCATGCATTACCAGATTCATATCATCACTTATATTATTAATGGAACACGGAGCTAGGGCACATCTTCGACATCTATCAGAATTCTTCGGTTTGTTGTTTGAATTTTCACGAATGGGTGATGAAGAGACTGTTTTTCTTTTGCGAATAAATGTTATCCGTAGTGTCGCTGACTTTTATTTGGGGAATAAAAGTCAGGATTGTGTAAGTTTATTTTTTTACAATACATACTTAAGAAATTTTATTTAACCGAATCCATTTGGTTCTCCGCAGATTGATGTTGGTTCAGATAATGAGGATAACTCTTCCGATGAAGCGCTTTCTGTGGATAAGTCTCGCCCAGCTTCATTAGATAAAATGATAGCATTGGTTGCTAATTTAGTGGAAAGATCGCGTGGACAAGATTTCCGACTTCGTCTGTCTCAAAAAGACTACAATGCGATAGCTGGTGGAAAGGTAAAATACAAAACATTCCAAATATAAAATAAGTAATTGTTTATTGTTCAGAGTTAATTAATTGACTGTTAAACTGTTAGAAATCATTTTCCTTTGACTAATACATATTATTTTGTTTCATTTCGAAGGGATTCCCATTTTTGTATCAACAAATCAAGGACAACATTAACCCGCATCAAACTAGGCACCTCATTCATGCACTGTGTCGATGGGATGATAGATTAGCAAACCAGATAATCACAATGCTCTTTGCATCGGTCACCAAGCATACTGAATTATGTGGTCCATTTTTCAAGCTATTAACACTGTTAACCGAACCACAGGGAGGACCATCAGGTCTTCCATGTTTTTCACAACTCGTATTACAGCGTGTTTGGGATGCCGCTGAATATTGTCCTCAATCAGCTTTGGATTGGTTAGCGTTTCAAGCCCCAAAGAATAAAATAGCGCATGCCTGGATACTCCAATCAGCTGAAAGCTGGGTGGAACAATTTCTTTTGGCACATAATAATTCAAGAGTCCGAAACGGTGAGTAATGATTTCTTATACAAGTGTTCTTATGGACATTTTGGAATTTAATTATAGCCGCATCATATTTATTGGTGTCGTTGATTCCATCACCACCATTCCGGGCGCACTATAGAACTTACTCCTTGCATAAACTGAATAATACAACAATATCTCCAAGGTAGGCTATATAAAAAGAAAGTACGAACTCAACATGTTAGTCACAACTTTTTTAACAGGGATCTTAGTGGCGATGCGCAGATCATTCTTCATAATATAATCAGTTTACTATTGCGATTGTTGAGGCCTGCACGATCCTATGCTGATATCGGAATTCATGGAACAACTAAGTTGACATCATATTTCAGTCTGCTAACATATTGCATGGTTTCGAAGACCGAAAAGCTCATGGTAACGAATCAATATACATACTATAGAATAACATGCCATATAAACTAAATGAAAACAAATTTTTCCAGCTTGGTCCCTATATGCGATCTTTGTGGGATCTATTTCACCCGCGGCTGTCAGAACCAAGTGTACCGGCACATCATAATAAGCATTCTTTGCTGGCATTCTGGCATCATACGATTTTAGATTGTCCCGAAAATGCGCAAATTGTTGCAAATTGTCCCGAAATAACACGAAACATTGCATTTAACTATATTCTGTAAGTAAATACAAAAACAATAATCGGGTATACTATTTTAAACTTCTATATTTTAAGTGCGGATCATGATGATTCTGAAATAGTAGCCTACAACCGTGCCATGTTGCCTGCATATTATGGTCTTTTGCGTCTATGCTGTCAGCAAAGCAGGTCTTTAACACGGCAATTGGCTGCTCATCAAAATCTTCAGTGGGCTTTCAAGAATATCACACCCCATCCGACACAATATCCTGGTGCGGTAGATGAACTATTCAAACTGATGAATTTGTTCTCGACCAGACATCCCGATGCCACAGAACAGGAACAGCATGAAGTTTCTACGTTTAGAAGAACTACCCTTTCGGCTTACTTAACAGGGTTAGATGCAAGAGTATCCTGGGGAACATTAATCAACGCGCTTAGAATATTAGGTATATTAAGAGTTATGAGTATTAGTGCTTTGATAAAACAATTTATTATACATTTAACAGTTGACAATGATGAAGATCGACTACTTGTTATATACAACGGTGGTATTGAAATGTGTTTTGAAGCCCTGCATACATTACATTCCATGCATCATGAAGCTACTGCTTGTCATGTTTCAGGTGACCTGCAAGAGCTTCTTACGGAGCTTGTTTTGTTAGTAACTACCCTGCGTATAAGCACCCGTCTTGATAGTCCTCCAAAAAAGCGCCAACAACCATTAGGACATCATAATCTCGTAAAGGGTATGCCAGAGGCTGTGAAAAGGTTGGCTACCTTCCTAAACACTTACAATCCACAAGAGATTTGCAACCTCTCAATAGACGTGCTAAGGGAGCTAGTGAGGAATCCAAATTTAGATATTACCAACATACTGGCGCCTATATTTACTAACTGTCATCTATCAGCACAAAATGCACCGAACTCAGTGGGCCCATTGGGTCCATATTTCCCTCGACGTGGCACTAAAGCACCATGGCCATCGCTATCGAAGAATGCCCCTCGTCCACCTCGACCAATGGTACAGATGAGTATACCACAGAATGAAATTATCCAACGTGGTGTCGATAAAGAATATGACGCACGATTGGATGCATTCTACCGGCCATACCATGATTTTCTTGATGTTATGATGCGTATGGCTGTTAACACGAATCAATTAAATGAGTCTCTGGTTAAGTTAAGCTGCTTGGCGGCTATTGAGGCAGCACCTTTACATTTTAATTTGTTTCCGAAATTCTGGGTCGGAATTTACAACAACAAGAGCACGAACAAGTGAGTTTATTCTATCATTCAAGTGTATTTTAATATTTCACGAATAAAAATTTCTTTAGGTATGTTGAGCTGTTGTTAGGGAATCCAAATTTAATTGAATATATTCATATTATCTTGAGAGATGAACGTATATCGTTGAACGATCAGTATGTTAGAAACTTTTTGGAAATCTACTACCCTAAGGTAACCATGTAATGAATATTACAATTTCAATTCCAACTTTAATACTTTAAATCTGTTACAACTTGGTTAATTTCCAGATCAAAACCAGTCTTCCAATCTCCCGTCTATTGTACACGATAAGCTATTCTTTGCATGCAAAAGTTGATCTATATGAGTTATGTGGAGATTTATTTGCGATTCGCGTCATAGCACAGACCACAGGTGTACCAGCATCCGTCCGCAAACAACTAAGAGCGTCACTTAAGGCCGTGCTATCAAAGAACTCATGTGATATTTCAGAAAATGGTAAGAAAAAAGTTGGACAATTTTGGAACTTTGTTACAAAATGCATATTTCTATTAAAAATTCTTAGATGATGTGCGACCCAAAAAGAAACTTAAGTTAAATCAGCAGAATTCAATGGAGATTACTGAAACTGATGAAGCTGTAGTCAAAAATACTGATGTACAAAATACAGATGTAATTCTTCCGGCAACGATAGATGCGAAGACCGCGAAAAATGAAGAGTGTGCAGCTGGCACTACTACAACCACCACAAACACGAACACCACCAGTAGTAACACAACCGAAAACAGTACAACGCAAAAAACATCAGACTCAACATCACTTGCTTCATCCAATACAACCGAAGAAGAAAAGCCTCTTGACGAGAGCAATGACGCTGACGATGAAGAAGAGGATGACGAGGTTAAAGAAGTCCGAAAACAAAAGGAACTCTTAAGGAATTCGGTTGAGGAGAAACTAGCAGAAGAACGCCTTAAAGAGCAACAATTGTTGCGCACTATTGAAAATTACATTAAATCCATTCTCGATCTTATTCAAGACGATGACATGTCAGAGGATGATGCATCCCCAGACAATACCCCACCGGCAACAACATCAGCAACGCAAAACATTGCCTCGTGTAGTAGCGCCCCTGCCGTTAGCTCCGTTGCAACCCCCGAATCGAAGCTAAACAGAGAATAGTTAGAATAGGCTCATTAACCCCCCCCCCCCCCCATTAATTTTTGTTATGTTATATATCTGTTGAACGTCTGGCAGGATCTTATTATCACATCTCCGCACACAGAAAGAAACTCTTGTTGTGTTTTCTTTTTTGTTTGTGGGTGTGTGTGTTTTTTTTAATTTTATGACAATGATTCTTTAAACATTTTATGCTCCCGCTTAATACATAACGTTAAGAGAAAAATGTATTATATTGGTTAAATTATTTATTCATTAAAATTCACATTGAAAAATTTCTTGATAAATGGTAAGAATTCGAGTAGTAATGACGTGTTTGTTAAAAAAAATACATATATATTATAATACATATTTTTTATCATTTCTTAAAATCACCCCGTTCTATAGATTTATAAGCAAATATACGAATACAAGAAAGAAAGATAGATAGAGAGAGAGAAAGAGAAAATAGCGTGTACGATTTGTAATTATTTTATTCCTTACCGTTTTTATATAAATACACAATTTTTTTATAAGAAAATAAGAGAGTGAAATTTTTAACTCCAAGTGCTTTGGCAAGTAAAAAATGATAAGAACTTAAATCTAAAATAAAGCAAAAAATGTACTAAAATTGGTCCATAATTGTACGGATCAGTTTGAATTGCACTTTTATGAAACTAAGAAAAACAAAAATAATAAAAAATAAAACAACATACTTATAAATGTTTTTATTATGTATAAAATGTAAGGAATAATAAAATGATAAGTTTATGTTAAAAATTGTTGTTGCAATTTCTTCTTTAAGAATCCTGGATCCGGAGTGTCAAAATCAGGTTTTTTTAAATTTCCAAAAATCTTATCCTGTCTCTCAGAGTCCCGCCTTTTCATTACTAAAGCGGCGCATTAAATTTTTATTTTATTATTATTTTTTTTTTATTTCCAAATTAATCGTGACGTTATACAATGAGAATCAAGATATTTGAATAGTGAAGCCCTCCCTCAAAGAACCAAGGATACTTTAAGACCTTAACCATCCAATGGACCTTGTCAAAAGCGGATGAGAATCTGCTTGGGTGCTTTAAAGAAGATTCCTGGTGATTTTCGATCAAGTATTTACCGATGCTGTTTGGAGGATAAGAGGTTCTACAGCGACGTTGACATGGTCAAAAAGCTGAAAATACAGCCGCTGAGATGGCTGGGACACCAGCCCAACGAGTCTTCGAATCTACCACTCATGAAGACCCCACCTCAGGTGGCGCACACAAGTGGAGAACGATCTCAACCAACTTGGAGTACGTAACTGGATGCAGCTAGCTAAAGACCGCGCTTGCTGGAGGGCCTTGTTGGTTTATGCCTTAGTCCGCCCTGGACTGTAAATGCTACTCGTATCTAAAGTAAGTAGGTAAGTATAACAAAAAAAGAAAAGAAATACTTTTTTCTCATCATACAAATTTATCAACTTTCACTCAAACCATTCATCCTTATAGAAATAATTTGTTTGATTATAAGACCTCCAAATGTTTGCATTATAGACCAATCCGAAAAAATGAATTTTGAATAAACGAGCCACTGTGAGGCGGTTCAACGTTCGCTGCTCTTCCTAATATTACTGTTATAATTATATATTTATTAAACATAAACATGTAATGAATTACAATAAGATTAACGAGCTTCTAGCTGCCTACTGCTCTATAAAACTTGAATTTAAGTAATGCGTCAGGTCCTACCTGTGGGAGGAGAGTCTTTTTTGAGGAAGTGAATGTGGATGGCAGAGGTATGGCCAAGTGGAGTCGGATGAAGTTGATGATCTTGGTTTGCCGTTTATTCGTGGGGTAAATAGGAGTTAACCTTATTGGGTTTGTTTTTTTGAATTATTTCTGAGCGAATCAATTATAGAGGTATAGGTTGATGATTTGCTTTAAAGGCTGGACACTTAATCTGCCATCTCATTCCCTCGGATGCCAACATGGTCAGGAATTCATATCAGTCTTATGTGATGATTTGAGTTGACTTATAGAAAGCGGATGCTGTGGATGAGGTCGGTGCTGTTATTTGTATTTGTAACTCCCTCTTTCCTTCTATTACCAGAATGTGAGACGAATCTAACCCTAGTATCAAGAATTATTTCCATCTTCCTTTAATGTTTATAGCGATGACGATCATAACCGACCTACTGATGATTCCCCTTGTCGAGGTGTACTACTAGCTATCCAAAACACTAAATTCGTACCTAATTGCAATATCCTCTTCCCCTAATATCGACTATGTTTCAATAAAAATAACCCTTCTCCGCAAGTCACTTTACGTTATATGTTGCTACATTTTGCCTTCACGACATATTGAATCATATGAACTTCCCATAATTGCAATTGACCATCATATACATAATAGGTATGTGACCCCTATGATGATATCCCACTTTTCGGTGACTTTAAACTCCCTCATCTTAAATGGACCTTATCTGACGATGAATCATATTATGTTGCTTGCAATCCCATCTCTGTCTCTTCGTAGAAAGCTTTGCCGACTCAAGCCTATGTCAAGTTAGCGGCATTCCAAATTTTATGAATATGCAACTAGACTTAAATTTTACAACAGATCCCATCAACTTTTCAGTCTCACTCAGTCCCCATTCTATGTCTTGTATCGACAACTATCATCCCACTCTCAATCTAAATTTTTATCACGATTCTCCTATACAGACTTCTCCCACCACAAATATATCTTATCCATTTTGACAACCTTACTGTAAATGGTGCAATAGACATATTTTCTAGAAAAATATTTAATTCTATTACTCTTCATGTTCCCTTTTCTCAACGTAAAACTTCGTCTTTTTTCCCACCTTGGTATAATCACAGGCTACGATCGTTGCGTAACAAAAGGAATATACTTTGGTCAATTTTCCTTCGTTCTCGATCTCTAACTGCCTATTCTAATTATCTTGGTACTTATCTTCACTTTACCGAACTTTACACTCCCTCTATTGAAGCTGTAGCAATCTTATTAAGGACCCTAAATCCTTCTTACAATTTGTCAACTTTAAACGAGAATCCAATGGTATCCTCATTTCTACCTCATACCATTGACCCATTTCTGATCGAAAATAAACTGAATCAACTCGACGATGATTATATTGCCGGCCCATATGGTATCCCCACAATTTTTTTTTTAATTTCCTTTAACACTCCTCTCAAAAATCTTCGGTTTGTCTCTATCGCAAGGAGAATTCCCTCAGTTTGCGAAGACCTCTGTCATAACTCCAATACATAAAAAGGGCCCAAAGTCAAGTGAAGTTAAAAACTAACGTTCAATTGCTAAACTGCCCAAAATCTTTGAAAGCATTTTTTATGATATTTTTAGTTTTCGTTGTAAGTCTCCCCTAGACAACTCGTTTTTTCAAGGGTAGGTCGACTAACCTTGTTGAATTCGTATCGTTTAGCCTTTCAGCCTTAGAAAACGTAAGGGAAAATTGACATTGTCTCAACTGATTTCAGTAAAGCCTTTGATAAAATCTCACATAAGCTTTTTGTATTGTCCACCCTTGGGCTATCCCAACCTATCTTCTTAAGATGGTTTTCTTCTTACCTGAAAACCCTTTACTATAAAGTTTGATTCAGATCTTCCTTCTCTAATGATTTCCTAGTTACCTTCGGAGTCCCACAAGGCAGCCACTTAGGACCTCTCCTCTTTATTCTTACTATTAACAATATTAAAATGATAATAAAATATTTCACTCTACGCCCGACGATAAAAGTTTTTCAATACCATTTCTTCCACACATGATGCCAATTTTCTACAACACATATTGACGAGATAATACTCAAAGCAAACTCAATACAAGGCTTTGTGAAACGTTGGTCCAAAAGATACTCTGATGTCTACGGGACACGATCTTTATACATAACCTTTGTTCGCCCACTTCTTGAATACGCCTGGGTCCTGTAACCGGGGCAAAAGGATGAGGACCTAAGTTCAGGATAGGAATAGGACTTGGATTCAAAGGAAGTTATATAACCGTAGAAAACGTAAATGACAGGAAATAGGAAGGTATAAGAAGAGGAAGGGTCCGAATGTTTAGCAGAAAGGGGCCGTGGCATGCTGGCGTTGCGCTGCTTAGCCAGATGTAGAGGGGGATCTTGCCCCCTTTGCTGAACCTCACCTCGCTACAAAAAAAAAACGATCATGCCCCTTTTTACATCCCTATATATAGTTGAAACTACTAGTCGGAGGATCGGTTGATGTTGAGTCAGTGTACATCGCTCAGAGCAGATAGTCATACAGCGGACGAATTAAATTTAATTTAAAAATCCACCCCTAAGTGAAAAAAGGTCAAAAATTCTGATATACCTGCGGGCTACCAGATTTTATTGCCCAAAAAGTAATTAAAAAGGGATTATCCCAGTGATTAACTTAAAGATTAATGAGGATTAAGTGTGTTAAACAGAAGTTTTTCTCAAAATAGTGTTGTGCGTGTTTAATCCGTTTTAATCAATAATAGTGAAAAAGGTTAATCCAGTAATATGGAACCTCTCAATCCAGCCTCGGCAATCGCTTCATTTGAAGCTTTGCTCAGGAGGATAGTCAAGGACCTTGGACCTGAATATTGTGGCAGATTAGCAATGTCTTTCAATAGCATTGTGCAGCCCAATAAAACCAGTGACAACAACATGGAAACCGAAGAGGTAGACATTGACGAGGAATCTTCAACCACCAGCACGTTGGAGGAGTCATCCACTGAAGAGGATCCTAGTGAGATCACCAGCTCGGAAGAAGATACCAGTGATTTTCCCCTACCTGGACAGAAGAGACCAAGCAAGGCGCTTAAGGACAAAGGTACTAAGCGCATTCAGCTGGAAAAGGACTGCTTAAAGAGTCCAATTAAAGTGCTAACGCCTGTCCAAACCGAAACCGAGAAGTCAGTCAAAAAGACACTGACACCAGCTTCATCATTCTCAACAGCTTCAACATCAGCAGCCACCAAGCCTGTTCCAGCTTCATCATCTTCAACATCAGCAGCCACTAAGCCCATTCCAGTCCAGCCTACAAAGACATCGAATAAATCCACAGTGAAACCAACCAAGGCCCCAGGAATGCCCCAATTTTTTGCTATTCCGGCAACATTGCTGAAATCAGCAGGTTCTGCAAAAGCAAGGGATTGAGTGTAACTTTCAAAAACAGAAATACAAAGACGACTATTATTTCCACTGGAAACAGAGAAGCCTTCGAAATCATCAAAAACTTCCTGAAAGCCAGGAAAATCGAGTTCAACTCTTTCACACCACGCGAGGATAGGAAGAATCTTCTTCTTCTTAAAGGAATACACCATACCTATGCTGCTATCGAAGTTGAAGACGAACTACGGATAGAAGGACTTCCAGTGGTCAAGGTATCCCATTTTAAAGCCAAGAAGGCCCAAGGGAAAACCTATAACAATTTTGTAGTAGAGCTATCGAAGACATGTGACATTAACGAAGTCTACACGAAGACTCTAATAATGAACCAGAGGGTGCACTGGGAGCGACTAAAGACCGACGACATTGTTCAGTGCCGGAACTGCCAGCGTTTTGGACACGTTGCCACCAACTGCGGACGCCAGTACGTGTGCGTCAAGTGTAAAGAGGATCATGAACCCGGGCAATGCCAACGTAAGGAGAATACTGGGTTCGATGTATGGTGTGCTAACTGCAAAAAGGAAGGTCATCCAGCCAGTTTCATGGGCTGCCCAACACTTAAGGTAAGACTCACCGAAAAAAACAAAATGTCAGCCGAAAAAAAAGCACAACAGGTATTTGCTGCAAAATCAGCATGTTTGGTTACCCGCCCTGCACTCAGCTTTGCAGCAATGGTGAAAGGCGGTTCTTCGCAGAAACCAACCAATTCCAGGAGCCAACAGCAGCAACAGAAAACGACACCAGCGAAGCTGATCACACCCCAAGCAACAGCACCAAGGAGTGGACCAACCAAACCAACAACACCAAGGAGTGGACCAACCAAACCAACAACAACCGCACCAACGAACCTGAACACCGAAGTCCAAAGGATTTTTGGATCCGACCTACTCACGGTCATTGGAAAAGCTCGGAGTGCAGTTCCATCGAACTATGCTCAGCTTAGCGAAGGTGAGAAGTCCGTGGCGCTGGCCACCTTCATATTCCAAATATGCAATTAAAGAAGCTCCGCATCCTGACGTACAATGTGAATTCATTGTACAGCCTTGAGAAGAGAACGACATTTAATTTATGGATGAAAAACAAAAACCCGGACATCGCTCTCATCAGTGAGACCAACGTCACCAGACGCAACAACATCGACATCGCCGGCTTCAAAACCTTCCGAAAGGACAAAGATGAGGGCCGTAGAGGGACGGCAATCTACGTAAAAAAGAAGATTTGCCCCAACACCGCTGAAACCATTATCACTGGTCTCAGAACCAGCAAAGCCACTGCCGTCACCATTAAACTTGGAAGAGATGAAACCCTTATCATCATCAGTGTCTATTTCAAGTGCCAATCCAGCATGAGAAATATTCACAATGACCTTCAAATTCTCAACGATGTCCTCGAGAGAAGCACATATGGACTCATCGGCGGTGATTTCAATGCCAGGCATCACTTGTGGCTGGATACTACGATTTCACCTGAGGGCAAGGCGATTGTTGACTGGCTGGACGCCAACAATGACCAGCACTCGTTAGTGGTTGTTTCACAACACAAACCCACCTTTCCCAGAACACCATCAACGCTGGACTTCTTCCTGGCTTCCTCGAACCTAGTGCACACTCTTCCGGAAATTCGGATTTATGTCTGTACATTATTGCATAGTGACTCGGACCATGAAGCTGTTCAACTATCGATTAATCTCAACCAACCCATACTCCTTACAACAGAAGCTCCTGAGAACTTCATTAATTTCAGACGGCTGGATATTGATAGACTTCAAAAAGACATAGAAGACAGCTTAACTCTCCCACCTTCAGACAAGAATCTTCTGGATATCGAAATCGATGCAGCAATTGTCAACTTTGAACATGCCGTATCTGATGCCCCGGACAAGCAAAAACAGTCTAAAACATCAAGGGATAGGTACCAGCACCTTCCCGAGTACGTTCAAAATCTGTATGCTCACAGACAACGTCTAAGGAAACGTCTCCAGCGGATCCATCAAAGTGAACTGAATACAACAAACAGAAACTACCAGATAGTTTGGAATGAGCTACAGCAAGTCAACATCATGTTCCGGAACTCCATTCAATACCACAATAATATCCAATACCAGAAAAGATTACAAGCAATCAAGCCAGGACCAGATGCTTTCAAAAACATCAATAGGATCATTGGAAAACAGCCACAAATACCGGAAACCATCATCAGCAATGATACTGAAGCTACCTCGGCTCAAGACAAGGTGGAAGCGTTCGCCGACTACTTCGAAGGAAACTTCACACCGAGCCCACCTACTGACCCAACTTTCTTACGAGAAGTTGAGGCAACAGTTCAACAAACACTGCAACCAAATCCGGATAAAATAAATTTTAATATTATCAATCCAGCAAATGATCCCACCGATAGTCCACATTTATGCAATCTAGAGGAGGTTGTAGAAATCATCGGCAATTCTAAGCCAAAAAAGTCTGCTGGACCAGATGGTGTCTCCTACTACATCCTAAAAAGGCTGCCACAGGCGGTAATGATTTTCCTCACAATCATTTTAAACAACTGCATCAACAACTGTTACTTCCCCCAGAAGTGGAAAACAGCGAAGATTGTGCCAATTCCGAAGAAAGGTGCCTCCAACTTAGTTTCCAACTACAGGCCAATATCACTTCTCAACAACATCAGCAAATTACTGGAAGAATTAATCTTACGAAGACTGAAGAAATTCTGCTGTGAAAATTCAATCATCCCTGACATGCAATTCGGCTTTCGAGAAAAACACTCAACCTTGCATCCACTGGTAAAATTCCAACACGATATCACCACAGCCCTCAACAGTAATCGTGTCACCGTCGGATGCTTTCTGGATGTCGAGAAAGCATTCGATAGCGTGTGGATAGACGGTCTAATCCACAAACTTCATCTTATGCAAGTACCTCCGCCATTAATAAAAATTCTCTTTTCTTTCCTATCTTTCAGGAAATTTTTCGTTCAAGTAGATAACTGCAAGTCAAACATGAAGACCATCAGAGCTGGAGTCGCCCAAGGCTCAAAACTAGGCCCTTTCCTCTACAACTTGATGACTTCAGACCAACCTTCACCAATTGGATGCGAGAACCTTCTGTATGCTGATGACTCGCTCACCTACGCCACATCAATGTCACCTCTAATCGCTGTCCAAAAAGTAGAAACCCACATTAACAGACTCTTCCAATTCTACCAGAAATGGGGCATCCGAATCAATACTTCCAAATCGGAACTTGTCTGCTTCAGGAGACCTTCAACTGGTAGAGGCCTTCGCACCGCAACAATTTGCAGAAATCTGGTCCTAAGACTCCCCGACGGATCCTCCATAGTGGCAAAGCCAAACGTCAAGTACCTGGGAGTGCACTTCAATGAGTTGCTAAGGTTTAACCTGCACTCAAGAAATGTTTTGAAAAAGGCCAGCTGGGCCTTCAGCCGTTTGCACCCATTGCTGAAAAGAAGATCAGGTCTTAGCCAACCGACAAAGATATTAATCTACAAGCAGCTCCTGCGACCAGTGATCAGCTATTCCTTCCCAGTCTGGTTTTCCATCTCGAAGACAGCTATGAAGGAACTTCAACTATTCGAAAGGAAGATACTGAGGATCTGCACTGGACTCTACTTCGACCGTCAACGACAGAAACACTACAGGAACGAGCATCTCTACACAGAAGCCAATTTAATCCCGCTGGACAAATATCTAATTCTTTCAACGAAGAAACTAATGGGGAACATCATCGACCACCCGAATCAGCTTATGAGAAGGATGACCACAGAACAACGACATCCCGAGCCGAGGTACCTCAGTGTGATGGAAACTCTGGATGACAACGTAATCATGGACAACGAGGAAGTAGTCTCGTTCTACGCTGACATTGGGTCAGCCTACCACCGCGGCTAAAACGCCATCCCTGCCCACAACCCACAAAAATCACCACTGACAACCAGGAATGAACACCCTGAGGACAATACAACCGACATTTTAAATTTAATTTTTTTTTTCGTCATGTACATTTTATATAAAAATAATTAAACTTAAGTCTCTGTATATAGTTAGGCCCCCTATGAGCCAACAAATGTAAACTTTCATACATTATGTAGTATCTTATTAGTTGTAAGCCAAATTGTAAATAGTATGTTCAATAAAACAAAAAATTGAAAATTGAAAATTGATCGGTTGATGTTCTTATCGATACTGGCCAACCCTCTCCACACCTGGAATCTGGAGGCCTATATTTTGTCAGATTCCCCTTATACGCTTACCGCTGCTGCTTGCGTCACACCTCACCGTTCATATTTGTGCTGGTCCTCCGCACCCCCTGAAACAAAAATCTCTTACGACCTCATAATTGAAACTCCTTTTGTCGATTTGGGCTTATAGGATTCATTATTTAATTTTTTTTTAAACTTTAAAGTTTTAAAGTTATTTAATTAACATTAGAGAAGCAATTCTTTAGATGTATATAGGTATGTATACGCAAAATCATTCTTGAACAAAAAGCTAACGGAATATTTACAATAAAATCAAAAAAGCGAAATTAACTAGCAAAGGTAAGTATGTACCTTTGAATTTAAAAACGACAAAAAAAAAATGATAAAATCAAGAAATAATAAAAATTAGAAAATTCAAAGACGGTAATAAAAAAAACGAAATTTCCTTCGCCCGATGGGACTTTTTGTCACACCAAGTACGGATACTACGATAGTTAAAAAAAACCTAACGCGTATCTAAATCCCCCACACAAGAAGTCAATATATCACCCAGGAGTCGAGCCCAGCCTCGCCCGTCAAAAAAAAAAAAAACCGGACAGACCACTGTCTTTCCCACGAGACCTGCCTAGAGAGCGCTCTATAGGGGGGTTGCACGCTTCAGTGCTAGTTTGCGAAGCCAGCATCGACTTATCGTGAGACGAAACTCTTTTTTTTCTTTTAATATCCTCTTTCAAATTCCTTTACAATTAATAAATTAAATAAAAAAAATGAAAAATGTTGTTAAATATGAAATAAAAATGAAATGAAAAAGTAAAATTTTAAATAAAAATCATCAACTGCCACTGAATCCAAAATAGAATTAGTCCTTAAAGTAGGCAGTACTTTCTATATCGTTGTTGCACTATTGGTTTGCGGTTTTTTTCTTTCTTGTGGTTCGTGCTACCGGTTGTAGTACAGTCTTGGCCAAATGTATTAAGCACCACCAAAAAGATGCCATAATTTTAAAACCAAGTAAAATTAAAAAAAAACAAGTATGCAGAAATGTTGTAAATTTTTTTTTATTAAAGAAAATTTAATATTTTGTATGGCCACCCCTCGCTTTTATGACTGCTGCTATTCGTTTAGGCATAGAGCTTACGTGCTTGCGGCATTCTTCAGAACTTAATTTGAGCCATTCTTGCTCAAGAACCTTTTTGAGCATTTTTTTTTGATGTGGTTGGGTATTGTCGGACTTTACGCTTTAAAATTTCCGATAGATGCTCAATTGGGTTCAGATCTGGGGACTGGGCAGCCCATGGAAGCAGGTCAATGACATTTTCAGCAAACCACTTCACTGAGAGGGCGGACTTGTGACAGGGTGCATTGTCCTGCTGGAACAACACGCCCCGCATATATGTATCACCAAAAATATGCTGGAAGGATGGCATCAGCGTGTTTTCCATCAAATTAATGTATTTTTTGAGTCCATGCGACCCTCACAAATGACCATTTTGCCCAAGCCGTTCGCAGCCCTGCAACCCCAGATCATAACGCTTCCTCCTCCGTGTTTAACAGTTGGAACTACACATTCTGGGTTGTATTCCTTACCAACTCGCCGCCTCACAAAGATTACACCAGGGTTTTTTTATAGAGGTTCGTATTAAAAACCGATCTTCTCTTACCGTTATTACTTTTTTCCTGCACGATTTAGATGGGATCCAGTCTTCCGAAACCGATCTTAGGCATTTTGCACGGCACAACGCGAACAATTCATTCTCCAAGAGAATAGAGGGAAAATATAGGGTGCCTAATACTTATGGCCAAGACTGTATATTATCTAATAATGTAATGTTCGGATGAGAAGTGTAAACGGAGAATGATATTAATGATCATTAATTACCCTATGTACATAAATGTAACTTTACTATATACCTACAGCCGTATTTATTAGAATTCCCTAAACGCGTGAATAGTTATGCAACGCATAAGGACTTATTCATTCACTATGCAAATTCATATTTATAAAACATTTGCCTACCCTGCATAGTTATAATGAGCTTGTGTCAAATAAAGTACCAAAAAGTAAGAATCTATTATATTTAGCCTTCATAACACTCAGCTGTTTATCAAAAAACAAAAAAAAAACATCTTGTCTGTCTATCGAATTTAATAAACAAAAACGAAACTACCAAAAGCTAAAAGAATTCCAACAATTAACTTTGATTCATCAGATAAAGTATGTTATTATCTCTAGCACAATACTGGAAATCAAATTGTTATTCATTTCATTATAGCTGGAATACTCCTCAGACAAGTTCTTGAGGATAAAATTCAATAATGCAAAATAATAATTACAACACTAACACACCGGATGAAGAAGGATGCGTGGAGAGACATCACCAACAAGTATATTTATCTATTTAATTATAAACAATTTTCAATTCAATGGGGCGTATTCATAGAGAATTACTTAAGTTGTGATTGCTAGATCCTTAGTTTAAGGCTTGTTGGTTAAATAAACACACCTACTATTCATAGTCAGTTTCCCCGCTGTTTTTAGTAGAACATCAGGTTAAGGCTGTGTTCTACTACAATTATCCTTCAAATAATGACGGGTCAAAGAAAATGCTAATTTTGTATCGTACGCCTTGCATAATGGTTAGTGTGTTGGACTGCCTTGCAGGGGTTCGATTCTCAGCCGCTGCAAAAAATTTTTTTCTGGAATTGATAAATCCTCCAAGAGTATCTCTTGTCATGAGAAGTGCTGCTTATTAGCTATTTGGAATCGGCAGAAAATTGTAGGTTGAAAAAAAATAAATGGTTGAGAGTTGAAAAACACTACGTTTAGCATCTCTATTACACGTCATGTTAAATTTTGTGTGGTATTTTTTGATATTGCACGTCGAAAAAAATTAAGTAAAAGAAAATTATTAAACAAGAAAACCAAACAAGAAACTTAAACAAATATTCTATAATAATTTTTAAATGAACAACAAAAGCAATGCTGCAATGCAAAGGGCTTTAAGAGTCTCTGGAACTTTTTTTTATCAATCAAATTTGACATTTTACTTTGATAATAACTACTTAAATACAGCATTTCCTATGTTTAAAGTTAGACCACAGGTCTAGCCCTAAACTTAGGACTAAATTTATTTATGAATAGCCTAAACTCTGGAATTGCTTAGTAACAACTTAGCAAGAGTTTAGCAAACATCTATGAATATGCCCCAATTTGTTCTTAATATATTAGTATAACATTTTTGTTTCAATAAATAATAATAACACAAAGTTTTAGTTTCAATATCAAGTCAAAGGCATTTTTTTTTTGTTGCTAATCTTTATAATTCAATGTGATGGCAAAGTGAATGTGACAGTTCAATACTAAAATGTCCTTAAGTAGGCACTATTCAACCTCCAAACGCGTTTAGCTTATAATGCCTCTATTCAACGTCACATAAGTTTTATAAATAACGATTTTGCGTTTAGAGGCATTATAAGGGTTGCATAGCCTTATGTACTCACTATAATGAGTTTATAAATATGGCTGCTAATATATAAATTCATGACTTGCACTTCTCACCCGTTAACTAATATCATACGATCTAGGACAGTGGTTATCTAGCGTTAACTGAGTACAGTCGTACGACCCAAACGCAAAATAGTTGGCCTACTCATCAATTAACAAATTAACATTTTTTATGTGCCTATATTTTCTGGTCCCCAAGCAGTTGTTTTTTTAATTTTTTTTTTGTCGATGTAATAAATTACATTTAATAAGTAAATTAGACCAAACAGAACTAAATTCGAGAAAGCACATATGGCTCCAGTTTGCATTCTCTCAAACAAAGATAGTGCATAATAGTTGGACTACTCTCTCTGGGATGCAAAATAGTTGGCCTATGAAGATTTAAATAGATTTTCAGTTAACCGTTATTAAAAAAATGACATGCACTTGTTTTGTTGTTTATTGATCTCCTGTTTTATGCAAGCCAGCAACAGTTTAATGTCAACCATGGTGCGTGGCGTTGCATTATCAAGAGACCTTAGGGAATCCATAAATAAAGCCTTCGAAACGGGATTATCGAGCTATAAAATCGCAAAACAATTCAATTTACCGCGCTCATCAATTCGAAACATTATCTCAAAGTTCAAAAATAGTGGAAATGTGGAGATCGGTTAAAAAACGGGACGCCCACCAATTGCAAAACCTCGAGATTGCCAAGTTTTAAAAAAAATAATAAAAGAAAATCGACGTCAAACGGCCGCTGCAATAACTGTTCAATGGAGGGAAAGAATAAAAAAAAAGTGTTTCGGTCGACACTTGCAAACGGACTATGAAAAAAATTGGATACAAATTTTATAAGGTTTGTATTAGATTTATTTAAATTAGAGCAATTTTAATTCGTTAAAAACATAGGCCAAAGAAAAACCACTTTTAACACCTAAACAAAAGAAAAAGCGGCTAGAGTGGGCCAAACAACGTAAAAACTGGACTTTAAGTCAATGGCGGTCTGTTATTTGGAGTGATGAGTCCAGGTTTGAAGTTTGCGTGGGCGACGAACGAAAACGAGTCATTAGAAATTCAAGAGGTTTTTCACAAAGATTGCCTTAAAAAAACGGTCAAGTTTCCAGCATCTCTAATGATATGGGGATGCATGTCAGGGCGGGGTGTGGGCAATTTACATTTTGTAAATGGAATTGTCAATGCTGCCAAGTACAGGATATTCTGGAAAATGAGCTTCTCTCATCAATACCACGACTTCAAACTAGTCATGGAGACTATATTTTCCAACAGCATGGAGCTTCTTGTCATACTGCAAGGTCTACAATGGCGTGGTTATCTGCTGAAGCTATTCTTTTACTGGAATGGCCTTCCAGCAGCCCTGATCTTTCACCAATTGAAACTGGGTGGCATAAAATGAATCAAAAACTGCAAAAAGAACCATGCCGGACTCTTCAAGACTTTAAAGCTAAAATCATAAATATTTGGGAGTCTTTTGGTACGAAGAATGTCAAAAATTAGTTGACACAATACCACGACCCATAGAAGCAGTTATCAAGGCGAAAGGTGACGTAACACCATGGTAAAATAAAAATTAAAACCCATAGGCCAACTATTTTGCACTTAAAAAAATGTTTAAATCGTTATTTTATTTTGTAATATTGCTCTATACCGTTATTTAATTGAAGTCACTTTGTTTTTGTTACTTATTCCTATTCAAAATAAATATATCTTAAGAAAAATACCAAAATATTGATTTTATTTCCGATAGAATTTAAGAATCAGAAGATTTTTGTTTTTTATCATAGGTAGTCCAACTATTTTGCGTTTGGGCTCGTACAGTCATCTTCATCATAATTAAAAGAATAAACTCTTGAATCTTAAAAGTCGTCGGTGGTTTTCTTTCATTTAAAACATAACACCGGTATAAATTCTTCCAACGGTGGGTGGCTTAGATACGGTAATATTTTGGTTGGTGACTTGGGGGTTTTAAGGTGTTATACCCGTACAGCCTTATTTACTAACTCGTTTTAGCGACGGAGTAAAGTTACTTCGACTTTACAACGGCTCTAAACCTGAAAACCTTATTTATAATGAAAAATGCACGAGGAATAGCGGTGGAATAAGCTAAAACTGGTTCATAGGAGGTTTAGGGCCGTTTTATGTCGTTTTTATTTGGCAATCCGGAATCTCTCTCCGATCCGGAATCCCAATTGAACACTTTTGTTTGCTTCTGATGATTCTGAAGTTTTGTTTGATTGTATATGTGAAACATCAAATGCGTACAATAATCCAAATCAAGAAAAATGTTTTTGAAAGCAGGGTTGGCCGAATTGTCACTTTTTAGAAATAACTACATTTGTTACGTCTGCTACGTAGTTTATGTAGTTAAATGTAGTTAATTGTAGTTAATGTAAGAAATTGTAGTATTACTGTCAATTAACTGTCAGTTATGCATTTGAAATTTGAATTTTTAAATTAAAAGTTCAGTTATTCCTACAATTCTTCATCCTTATGGTAAATGAAACTTTTTTTTACAAACCTTCATTAGATCATAAAAGTGCAAAATTGTTTTTTTTTTTTCCTTTATTATATTGATTTTTTATGAATTAACTATATACATATGTAGCAGACGTAACAAATTGTAGTAAATTAGGCATGTACTTTCTTCAATAAACTACGCGTAGTTAAATACTACGTTTATATGCAGTATCGAAAGATCGAGTTGGATTAGGGTCGGATTTTCGACCCACATTTCTACTCGACACCGCTGAGCGATTGGGATCGAGTCGAACGAAGCTCATTTCAACTCAATGCAGGTATATAAACGTTCGAAGCGAGCTTCAAGCTCGCTTCAACACCTCATATAAACGTAGTAAATCATGTAGAAAATGTAGTGTAGTTAATTCGGCCAACCCTGGTACGCACAATTTGGATACCAAAAATCACAGCTGTTGAGGTTGACGTTTGAGTATATGAATGTGTGAGTGCTTCTGGTTTTGCTTCTGATTTCAAATCCAGAAGCAAATTCCTCTTCTTTTCAGAATCAGAACTGTCATTTTTTCCCAATTGAACACTTTCAGAAGAGTCCGGAAGGCTTCCGGATTGCCAAATAAAAACGACATTAGTATCTAAATGTCATTTTGAGATGACATCTTGTGAAATTTACAAAATGGAGTGTAAGCAATTTTTTTTTTCTTACTAAGACAAAATGGATAGATATTTTGCAATAATAAATTATTTATATTTTCCAAACGCTCTAACAGTTGTACCGGTATTGGGAACGCAATGTGGTTTGGTTGGTACATTCATTTATTGGATACTTCCTAAACATCCTAAATTAAACTCAACGCCGGATGGTGCTGTGATTACAACGAAAAAACTGGATCACTTTTTTAACACAAAGTGCCCATTAGTTCTCCCCAGCGAGATAAGAAAAAGTAGAACCTCAAAATGAGGCATTAACCTAACAAGTGGATTAAGCAACAGTGTAATACACTACACAAAAATCGACGATGCCGATACATGGCTCACTCCCAGCAGGAAGCGAACCTGCACATTAATAAAAATCCGCAACTGCAGTTCTGCGGGCGACAGTCCGCCGAACAACAATCGATGACGCCATGTGGCTAATTCCCAGCAGGAAGCGAACCTGCACATAAATAAAAATCCGCAACTGCAGTTCTGCGGGCAACAGTCCGCCGAACAACAATCGATGACGCCGACATATGGCTAATTCCTAGCAGGAAGCGAACCTGCACATTAAAAAAAATCCGCAACTGCAATTCTGCGGGCAACAGTCCGCCGAACAACAACTAAATCTCACTTGGGTCTGGAACTGAGGATCTCACGGCGATAGCCAACAACTGGGGCTTACAAAATCACCACCAAACGCAACAAGTAACGGATCTGATTCCAGTGTTTAACAACTCGTAATAATCGTATATTTATATTATATATGTATAAGTATAGAGCCATCGCTCTCAACTTATTATCTCTGTCATGTGATATTAGTGTAACCGTATAATCTTCTCACTCATTCTAAATGTATAAATATAAGCAGTATAGAGCTATCGCTCATATCTGACTATCTTTTTTTTACTCTATCACTCCTCTAGTGAACTAATTGCATATTCAAACATAAAGAGCGTTCTCGCTCTCATTTTCAAAAAAAAGACAAGAAATATCAACATTATATGTTAAAAAAAAAGATATAGCGCATGGCGCTTTTTTAGTTTTTAGCTCTTTAGTTTTTAAGTTAGTATTAGTTTATAAAATTGTAAATATGTATATAGTCAACGAAACATCCGTTTCACGCAAATGTATAACGCTCTTGAGCACGAGCAAAACAAAACTATATTATTATATAAAAATTGACATGCCACGAGGCTTAACCTTAAATAAAGTAATTGTTAAAGAAGGCCATACGCTACAGCCACTTTTGTACCTATGTTAAAGTTAGAATAAGATGAAACGACTTTGTAATTGATACTTAAAGACTCAATAAAACATTCATTCATTCATTCATTCTGTTCAGTGTGAACGCTTCAATGAGATTCCGTAATCTTGTTGCTGAAATCCGAGATTTTGATTCGGTGTGAAAAGCCTATTAATCCAGATCCGGATCCAGATAGATTTGTGAATAATAAAACGCACCTTATACCAGGGTGTGTTCACTACCCCATATATCTCATACCTACACCATTTGTCCTATCTGGTTTTAAAGTTCCCTGAACGCTTTGTTACATCGATACTCGCATTCTGACATGTACATTTGACAACCTGAAGGCAAAATTCTAAACAAAATTCAATTCCCCTTTTTAGCTGACAGCCGATTATTAGAAATTTGTAAAATTAAGGTAATGTTTTGTTTTTTTTCTTTATTTTATTACTTTATTATTTGTCCGATTTCTCTGTTTTTTCTTTTAGATGAACAAGAAAAAGAAATTCCTACGCGGGGACCAAACAAAGAGGACAATGGCGGGACAGATGGGCATGGACATTCATGGTCAACACGGAGAAACGAAATCCATCTCAGGTAAGCCAAAAAACTTAAAGCTTCAATATTCTCTTTAGTAACATAATTTTTGTTTTTGGAACTATATCCCACTTAGCCACCTGGTTGTGTGTCTAAAATACTGGCTTTTAAGAGCGAATGTTCTACCAACCACACACCACGACTCTCAGACTCGAGCATCCCACACCCGACTTAAAGAACAGATCGTCTTCGGAAGGGGTATGTCCGGGTCGGCTTCTGGATAAAGGGTAAGGTACCTTGTATCATAATGCCTACATGTGTTTATGCCAATAAAAGTATGAACTTTTTTATTTGTATGCAAGAATGTGTTTTCTTGCTGTTTTCATGTTATGAATCGTGATTTTCGTGTGGTTTATTTATTTACGACGGTTCTGTGCAACATCTTCGGTGTTAGGCGCCACTCGATACAGCGCGGCGGTGGTTCTCTTCAACAGCCGTGTGACACTGAGTGGCCCACAGTTCATTAAAGGGAAATATAGCACCCTTGATCAGAATTGTTGCCTTTTAGAACAAAAACCTTTTTTTATACTCGATGGTTGCTCCGCGCTACGCGTCTCTTGCAGTGGCCATTATTTGGACCGACTACGGGTGGATTCAAATGGAACCGAATCCGTTTTGAACCAGGTAGGCCAAGTATTATGATATTGCACTTGCAATGCATAACGTATCGGAGGGAGCCATTACAGTCCCCTTATCAACAAATTCATATTCATAAATTCAGAATCAAGAGGATTCAACGTCGTTTTCTACATTTCGCCCTTAGTGGTCTATCTTGGAATAACTCTTTTATTTTAACTCCGCATCGTGGATATGCTGGAAGAACCAAGAGCAATAAATGACATTCTCTTCATTTATCGACTTCTTTTGGGGTCTGTTGACTGCACAAATTCTCTAAAATTCCATCTATTTCAACACTAATTCATGTAATATAAGAAATTCCCGTATCTTTTATCAGCCTACCCACCGTACCTCTTATGGCTCCAACGAACCTATTACTCTCGCATGCTTTGGGGGATTAATTGTAACATTAACTGTTTCGATTTCAACCTCAGTTCACCCTGCCTGAAACTCCGCCTTAATCATCCTTTCAATTCACTCCAATCCTGGACGTATCATATTGCCATCTTCGCTTGTGACTGCAAATGTTGCAGAGTCAAAAAGTTCGATCCGTCCGTAAATATAAATTTTCAGTTTTTGGCCTTCGAGTTCAGATGAAATGTTAAGGCAGAGCTTCAGATATATTTTATCAATTGTGTTTGTTTCAACATACGATCAAGGTTCATTATAAAAGAGCTAAGGGTTTATGAGCCAAGACAGTTCAATAGCAGTTGAATTGTTTGTTTTTAGTGGGTCTCGTTTTCCAAATATAGCAATTCCTGACTTAAGGATTATACAATAATAGTATTTTTTTTTTTTGTCATTTCAATTTATTAAACTAATCTCTTGAATATTGTTCAGCCTATTTCACATAACAACATTGATTCATAAACATTTAACAATATTTACTTACAAATGTTGACTTCATATGTATGAAGTATTTACTCACTGTTGATATCAATCTTTCGAAATACATAGTATAGTTGTCAATTTATATACATTTCTATAAAAACACATTGGAAAGGGTTAACTTCCTATCGCCATTTTTCTTTTTATATATACTTGTACTCCAAAGAGGTTAAATAAAGTAAAATCGTATATCATAAAATTCAATAAATTATTTTCCTTTTAATCAAAAAAAAATTATTAAAACATATTGGAATATAAAATTAATCAAAAAAGCTTGATTACAACTAATTCATGGTGACCCTGACGTGATTTATATCACGATATTTATTAAACACTACGATGGCCGAAGCAGCGCAAAGGAAGATAGAGTCTCTTAAAGCTCGTCGTCACGTTTGTAGCAAACAATTAGAGCGTATCAACGAATTTCTATCAGAAATTACTGCCGAAACACTTTTTTCGGAGTTCGATGTGCGTCTTCAAGCTCTGGAATCTACTTTCAAGATCAAGTTGGAGGATATCGATCCTAATGAAGTTGGTTCCAAGGTTGATGTTCTATCTGAATGCGACTACAAGTCTAGATCGAAAATTCTTCATAAAATACAATCTCGAAAACCCATGTTGCGAGAAGAAAATGTTGTATCTACACAAATTAAACCATCCAATCAGATAAAACTTCCCAAACTTAACATTCCTATTTTGTCAGGTGAAGTTACCCAATGGCCATCCTTTCACGAAATTTTTAACTCCCTAATCCACAACAATCCCTCACTAAACAATTTTCCCAAACTACACTATTTGATCTCCTCTCTATTTGGACAAGCTGCTCCTACAATACAATCGCTGGAGATCACTGATGATAACTACGAGGTGGCACTTAACCTCCTTATTGAAAATTACGACAGCAAACGTGTGTTTGCCACTTAGCACATTAAAAAAAAATTATGATGTATCCAGCTATTCGGAAACCTTCATCGTCAAGTCTAAGTCAATTTTGTGATGAGGTCAACAGTCACCTTAGTGCTCTTACTACTCTTGAACGTCCAGTAAGCCAATGGGATGACCTGTTAGTACAAATACTTCTCCCGAAACTCGATAGTGCGACAATCAACAAATGGAACGAAGAAGGACCCACCGAAAGAATGCCCAGCTACCAGGAACTAGTCAAATTTCTGACCAAGCGCAGCCTTATACTCAGTGATGACAATCCTCAGGCAAGTACTTCAATGCAAGCTAAAACTAACCAAAATTATCGCTCGAAAACTTTTTCTATTCAACAAACAAATAATAAAAAACAACGCGCGATCAATTTGTTTATTTTGCAAAAAGCCTAACCACAATATTTACAAATGTTATCAATTTCTTACTTTGCCTGTTGTTCAAAAACAAATTTTCGTAAGGAGTAATCAGCTATGTTTTAATTGCATCAAGCCTAATCATGATGCTAATAATTGCCAAGCACCAAAATGTCGCAAATGCAGCTATTCGCACCACACATTGCTTCATGACGATAGCGTAATACGCATCCCTCAGGATGCTTCGCAATCGTCCCCGTATAACATTGCATCTGCTTCAAAAAACCAAGGACCTATTCCAAGCAATGTTGCACGTCCCTCCAATAGCATAACTTCGCCAATGATCCAGACATGTCCCCAAACATATCATCTTCATGAAAATCCATCTTCAGCTGCAAACAACACAAAAAGCCTTTCCACACATGCCATTCTTGCCACCGCAGTAGCTTTTGCGCTCAATAAACAAAACACTCCAGTTCCTTGTCGAGTTTTGCTTGACTCTGTTTCTCATGTCAGTTTTGTTGTGGGCACCCGGATGCCTTAAATATGGAACAACGATAAATTATCCAACGTCAAAAGAAGTGACAGCTACCACGTTGCTGAGTCTGACAGCTACCCAAATTGCCAAATTGCTATTAAAATTTGCAGTGTTTAAATGGATTCTGCAATCCGGAAAGAGAGAAAGGAGAAACGCCGTCAAAAGTTGCAGTCGTTATCGAAACCAAATAGTTTAATCACCAGTTGAAAGAGAACCGCGCACTGGAAACTCTTTACTCACGCTCGCACTCTTTTCTCTCTTGCACTTATAAAAAAAAAAAAAACAGCTCAACGGTTGCGAGGCAATCGTTTAGTTTGTGTCAAAACACAAACTTTTTAGTTTCGAGAATCGAGTTGCTATAAGTGCGCGGTGTCCCATATAAGCTCATATGTTTCATTTTAGCAATTGAACAGTTGCGAAACTAAAAATTGAATGTGCGCGCCTGGCCTAAAAGCTGTGTTATATTCCTTTTTTAATCCTCCCTGGAGTAAGGGTGGGTTGACATCTAGGATGACAGCGCCATCCTTCTGTGATCGTGACAAGCGAAATGAGAAGTAGAAGCTGAGGTTTGGCAGAATGTCAAAATAAGGAAGCTAGATAAACATAATAAAAAAAAAAAACAACCATATGTGGGTGTATGTTATATCGGGTGATACAAACAGTGTGGGAGGAGTACAATACGAAAGTGGCCTGTTTCTTTACTAATTCAATAGCTGTATATCCGTATGTTTCTTTTTGTAATTCCATCGGCCGACATCCCCAGTTTGACTCTTGACCGCCGACGAATTTTTTTTGAAGTTCTTATAATAATTTAAAAAAAAAAAGAAAGAGTTATAAATTAATAATAAAGATTTCTCGAGCGCTGCAGAAGGAAAAAAAAAAAAAACTTACCTGGTGTGATTAAAATCATTTTTTTATTTTTTCGAGATATTCCTATTATATTTCCTGTTTTTTCTGACTCAAGATTTCTTGAAGTATCGGACTAGCTTACCCTTTTTCTGAAGTGAGCATCGCAAAAAATTAACAAATTAATATTAAATAAAACGACATAATAAGGTGAGAACTAAAAAGAAAGTTTAATGAAAAAAAAAGAAAGGTTCTAATGTAAATATAATTTCTCTAGGTTGCGTATTTGCAAAAGTTGCATTTCTGGCGGTCGAAGGCTGCCAGTGAAAGTCTTGGCCGCCACATCAATTTTTTTGTTGGAACTCTCTTTTTTGGGATTCGTCTTGAAACTTTTCTGGGATATCCGGAATTTTCCGTGGTTCTGTCCTTTCTCTGGTGCTGTTTTTTTCGCTGGTGACGCATTGACGGATCACAACGTCCTGACTCGCCTGCAGTCTACTGGAGCACCACAAATGTCCACCGGAGTCCGCCGCAACAAAAACTAGTGGACAATAATTCAAAGAAAAAAATTCCAAATATAAAAAGAAAAACAGAATAAGTAAAGTCCAACGCAGTGAGTCTTAAAAGAATAAGAAAAAAAAGATAGAAACAAAAAAAAAAAAGAATTAAAACATTTATAAATACAAAAATAGAATTGCACACGTACGTCGCGGGGTTAAACTTTTCAAGAGGGTGCTTCTAATGACTTTTTTTGCCAGAATTTACTGCAGAAGCAGAAGAATAAATATATTTCCGCAAAGGAATTCTGCTGCCGTTAAAAATTTAATTAAGTAATTTTCTTGCTGATGTATTTTAAGTTTTTTTGGTTATTTTCGGCGTTGAAGTTAAAAAGTTATTATTCGTTTACATATATTTTTTTTATTTATTATTTATTCTCTTTATTAAATTTTTTTAATTAAATAATCCTTGTTATTCCTGATGTAAGTGAAAAGGTTGTGTTTCGGGATCTGTCCATTTAGTATCTTTTCTTACGTCGTAAACCACCTCCAAAGAGCTCTATGAAGGTAGGGATTTATTCCAAAAGTCATCCTTCTCTAAGTACCAAAAAGGGTACCGTTGTTTTTTTTTGAGGCTGATGAATAGTCCTGTAAAGAAATACCTCTTCGTCACATTGCTTGGTTGGTCATTTTTGTTGTTTGTTATATTAGTTGATTATAAGCGTTTATCGGTTAAAGTTTTTTAGTGTAAAGATAGAAATCAACCAGGTTCAAAAAAAAAAAAGAAAATTTTTCGATTATGTTAACTGTAGCCTACCTTTTTCTTATGTTTCTTTTTTTTGGTATTATACGAATAACGATATTAAATAATAAACTTCAAATGAACGCCTCTTTGGTTGAATTTTCCGTGTTTGTTTGTTTCGTCTGAACGGAACATGAATTTTTGAATTTATAATTTTCAGGGGTGTCGAAGGTAGCCAAATTCTTTCGGTGACGATGGTATGATCTGAACCCGATCATCCTCCATCTTTTGGGGAAATCCAAATATGGCCGCGGATTTCCAGGTTGGGAGGGTAAAGGCCGCGCTGCAACATCATCAGCAGTGCCCTTGTGTGTGGTGAGTGTCCGTCCGATTTTCACCTCTTTTGAGACCAGGCCTGATAAGTGTTTTTGATGCTGGTGAGGTTTAGTTTCGGGGGCAAGATCCCCCCCCCCATCCGTCGAGCTCAGCCGTGTGACGCAAGCAGGCCGCGTCCTCGGAACTAGACACTCCTTCCTATCCCATTTTGATCCCGTTTCCAATTCCTATTTGATCCTAGCCCGGTTCGTTTTCTGTCCGCTACCTTGCTGACGCTTACCCCATCCTATTTCCTCTACTCCTCTCCATTTGCCAGCAACAGTTTGTTAACTGAAGGATTCGCAAACTTATTAGGCATTAGATGCAAGAACAAAGTGATGTCCATCTGTAGCATTGGAGAAAATTCACTGACTTGTAAACATCAAATCAGCTTCACCATCAAATCGCGATTCAATAACTATGCTGAAAACATTGATGCCTTTATCGTGACCAGAATATCAGAATTTCTTCCTGATTTACCCATTAATACAAATGGTTTGTCTATACCACCGAATATTAACCTCGCCGATCCATTATTCGGAATCCCAAGTCGAGTTGATCTTTTGATAGGAGCTGAATACTTTTTTGGCTTATTATCTATTGGACAGATCAAGCTAGGTCCTTATCTCCCAACTCTTCAAAACACTTTATTTGGCTGGGTGGTATCTGGTAGCATCGCACAAGAAAAAAACCATAATAAAGTTCTTGCTTTGCTAAACGATCCTGAAATAAGTGAAAATGATATTATTTCGTCAATACCCAAATCGTTTTGGGAACTTGAAAATCACGAACCAGTTGAATACCCATTTACAAAAAATGAACAAATTTGTGAAGAACATTTCCTTAAAAGCGTGAAGCGCCTTAGAGATGGCCGAATTGAGGTAAGATTGCCTTTTAAGCAGAATATAAATTCACTAGGCAATTCATATGCAACAGCACTTCGAAGATTTTATGCGCTAGAACGTAAATTGATACGGAATCCTGATATCGCGGCACAATATGTCTAATTTATGAAAGAATATAAACAAGGGGGTGGCCGTGGCGCGATGGATGTGTGCTCGCCTAGAAGTGTGGTAAAGTACCTTGGCATCTGGTTGGATCAGTATTTGTATTTCGACAGACATATAAATGCTGCTCTGAACAGGGCTAGGGGAGCTTTTGCCCTGACGAAACGGTTGTTTTACAGCAGCCGGCTTGACACCAGAGTGAAGGTGATTTGCTACATGGCCCTCATCCGGCCGATGATTGCCTATGGTTGCCCGGTGTGGTTCAACATTGCCCCATCTCAAATGGAAAAGATTCGGGTGTTTGAGAGGCAGTGTCTTAGACGTTGTCTTGGATTACACAGAACACCAGAATCGGAGTAGAAACATTACTATTCCAACAGGACTCTATACAACGGAGCCAACATTAACAGAATAGATAATTTTTTGATAAAGCTGATTCGGAGTCACATTGCGAGAGCGATGACCTCAGCAAATAGCTTAATCTTTGGGGCTTACTACCCCAACACAGAATACTTTGAGAGTGTGCGTTTAAGTGGCCATATTGCACCTAATGCATTCCTCTATTTAGATAGTATAGGGTTGATCCAGGATAGAGAGGCGGTTCCGCTAATCTACCACGTCGGCCGTAGTACTGTGGATAGGCGGCTCCTTTATAGTCGAGACGTCCTCGCACAAGACGGAGCTGAGCGACTTCGGTTCAGTAGGACTGTGTCCGATCGGGACCTGAAAGACAGGGTACGACAGGAGAACCAGTTTTGGTGGTTGTCTATTGATAGCGATAGTTGACAAGTTGTCTTGGCCGACTTACATAGTTTTAAGGGTATTCTTAGGTAGGGACAGTCAGGGTGGCACAAAAAAAAAAAAAAAAAATTTAAGTACATTCTTCCAATGTATTTATAAGAAAAAAAAAAAAAAAAAAAAAATCTCTGCTGCTGTGGCTGTTCTAGTTTTTAAGTAGTTTTAGTTTAGTTTTAGTTTATTTTAAGTAGTTTTTAAGTTGGTTTCGGTAGTTTTTAATTAGTTTTACTTTAGTTTGTAAGTTTTATATAAAAAATATAAAAAGATAAAGAATCCGAGTTTTTTAAAATTTTCTCGAGAAAACAAAAAAAAAATATAGATATAGTTTTTTGAATTAAAAATAGTTTTTTTAGGCCGAAAGGCATTAGATTTACGATAGAGTTTAGCTTAGAGCGCCCGCATAGGGCCAGTAAGTTAGTTTTAAGTTATTGGATAATTAGGCTAGTTTTTATGAATTTTTGTCTAGCTTTAAGACAGTTTTAAGATTGAATTAAATAAAAATGAATTATAAAAAAAAAAAAAAAAAAAAAAAATGTGTGCTCGCCTGTGAACCTCATGATCACAGGTTCGATCCCTGCCGTCGTCTATGTCGTTTTAATTCTATTAAAAACCTTTTAAAAATTGTCATCAATGGGTTGCTGGTTTACTCATTGCATGTTGTTCAGGCATAACACTAACAACATGTAATTGAGTTAAACTAGTATGCCCAACAAGGATGAACACGAATAAAATAATGTGAATTATAAGCGACATAGAAATAAGACACGGCATTCTCCGCTTTAGTTCAGCCGCCATCCCTGGAGATAAAATATCTGAGACAACAACCTTCAGTCTCAGAACATCGTGCCACACATCTTTCCTATCCTTCTTTCTCTTCCGTAACTTCATGCCCGCGTTGTGTTGAAACATTTAAAGGGTAATCATAATCCCTTGAGCGCGTGTAGATTATAAAAAAAAAAGTGACACACATGGAGGAGGTAGAAAACCACGATTTCGGTAAACTACATTATTTTATTCCCAACCATTGCATAACAAAGCCAGAAAGCTCTACGACAAAACTAAGAGTAGTTTTTGATGCTAGTGCCAAGTGTGATAACGGTGTGAGCTTGAATGACATTTTATACGTGGGTCCCGTGATTCAACCAGATCTGTTTTCTCTGCTTATCAAGTTAAGATCACACAATTACGTGTTTACTGCTGACGTAACTAAAATTTCACCAAATTTTGTGGAGAGACAAGCCAGATGAAGAGATTAAAATTTATCAACTCTGTACTGTCACGTATGGAACCACCTCAGCCACCTTTTTAGCTACAAGAGTGCTATTGCACTTAGCAGAAGAGGAGAACGATAAATTTCCAGTAGGAGCATCAGCACTTAAAACAGAATTTTATGTCGATGATATCCCCACTGGTGCTAGCACGTTAGAAGAGCTCGAATGTATCAAAGAAGAACTAAGAAGCATATTGAAATGTGGTATTAACGCTTAAGAAATGGTGTTTTAATCATAATCGCTTGCTACATGACATACCACTTGAAGACAAAGAACCATATTTTCAATTAAAAAACAATGACTACACTCGGTGTAGTGTGGGATCAATGCTGGAGAAAACAAGAATATTACTAAGCGAACTGTGTTAGCAGATATAGCACGTGTATACGATCCATTAGGGATAAAGATATTTTTGCAAAAGCTTTGGAAGTTGAATTTTAATTGGGATGTAGCTCTTTCACAATCATTACGAGTATATCAAATATTGCTGAAATTTAGAATGGAATTATCGAACTTGGACAAAATATCAATGGAAGACAGGTTATGTGGGGCAATGTTGATAATGTACAATTACACGCCTTTTCAGATAGCTCCGAGAAGGCATACGCCACCTGTATTTATATACGTTCTATTCTGCCTAAGGGAAAGGTTTCGGTAAGACTTTTATGCGCTAAGTCTAAGGTAGCTCCTGTAAGAAATGTTTGTTTGCCGCGACTTGAGTTGTGTGTTGCGCAGATGATGGTACAGTTGGTAAAAAGGGTTCGTCATATTTTTGGAGATAGGTTTGAGAAGGTATATTATTGAACGGACTCCAGTATAGTCATAGCATGGTTGTCTTCAGAATCGCATCATTGGCAAACGTTCGTCGCAAACAGAGTTGCAACAATACAAAATCTTTCATCCGTAGATCAATGGCACCATGTTAGCTCTAAGCATAATCCAGCTGACATTGTGTCGAATGGAAACGATATTTCACTTTTGAAACAAAAAAGATCAATTTCTCCCAGATCAAACATTAGTTCTCTTAGTCCATTAATTGATAAGAAGGGAATACTTAGAGTTGGTGGTCGCATAAATAACGCAGATGTTGGATACGAGTATAAACATCCGACACTTCTTCCAGACAATCATGTTTTTACAAAGGCTTTGATAAGGGACAAACATATAAAACATCATTATGTAGGAGTACAAGGATTGCTGTCAATAATTCGCGAGCAATACTGGCCTATCCATATGAAGCCTCTCATCAGACGAGTTGTCAAACGATGCATACTATGCACTAGAGCGCGTGCAGATTTTGAGTATCCACAAATGGGAAATTTTCCAGAGTACCGAGTGCTGCCCTCACGACCCTTTACAACTGTAGGAACAGACTTTTGTGGACCCTTTATGGTCCACTCTCGGCGTCGTGGGACTGCTGCCGTGAAAGCATATGTAGCGGTATTTGTATGCCTTAGTACTAAAGCTGTTCATCTTCAACTAGTTGAGAGACCTAACTACTTCTTCGTTCTTGGGCGCTTTGCGGCGGTTCATTAGCCGGAGAGGACTTTGCCATACCATATATAGTGACAACGCAACGAATTATACGGGAGCACGTAACGAGCTGAGGGCACTTTATGAGATGTTTCAAAACCAACAGTCAAATTCCGAAATCATGAGGACTTGCTAAGATGATGGCATCGAGTGGAAACATGTTTCTCCTAGATCTCCACATTTTGGTGGTATCTGGGAGGCAGCTGTAAAATCTGTAAAACATCACATGAAACGTTTGTTCCACCTAGCAGCTCTCACATATGAAGAGCTCAATACACTTATTGTCCAGATAGAGTGCATTCTTAATTCCCGTCCTCTTTCGCCTCTCTCTGAAGATCCCAATGACCTTAAACCTTTAACTCCAGGCCATTTTTAAACAGGTACTTCACTTACTGCACTTCCTGAGCCAGATCTCTGCGACAAAAATATTTCATATCTAAACCGTTCGCAGCGAGTGCAATGGCTTATGCAACAATTTTGGAACCGGTGGAAGAATGAATACCTTCACACTTTGCAGCAATGAAATAAATGGAAAAGGAACAATCCTGGGCTTCAATTAAATGATATGGTATTGTCATCAGGTAGTATCCCCCGGGCATAGTGGTTAGTGCGTTTGACTATCATGCGGAAGGTCTCGAGATCGATTCTCAGCCGCTGCAAGAAAGTTTTTTTTTCAGGGGTGTACTTCCTCTTGCGAGAAATTGAAAAATTCTCCAAGAGTATCTCTTGTCATGGAAAGTGCTGCTCACTAGCCGTTCGGAATCGGCAGAAAATTGTAGGTCCCCTCTGTTCCTGGTAACACGCACACAGGAATGGTTGAGAGTTGTAAGTCACTAGGTCCTGGTTCACTTCGATCTGTTGCACCACCAAATTTAATTTTAATTTAATTATCATCAGAGATGATAATCTTCCTCCACTCAAATGGAAGCTTGGAAGAGTAATCGAATTGTATCCTGGTACCGACGACATCGTTCGAGTGGTTACTTTAAAAACTGCTACTGGAAATCTTAAAAGAGCAACTGCTAATCTTTGCAGACTACCAGTCGTTGAAGCATCTTCAATCGTTGAAGCACCTTTAGTCCTTCAAGAGGTGGAGAATGTTCAGCCTATTTCACATAACAATATTGATTCATAAACATTTAACTATATTTACTTACAAATGTTTACTAAATGCATTTAATAATTCATATGTATGAAGTATTTACTCACTGTAGATATCAATCTTTTGAAATAGTATAGTTGTCAATTTATATACATTTATATAAAAACACATTGGAAAAGGTTAACTTCCTATCGCCATTTTTCTTTTTATATACATATACTTGTACTCCAAAGAGGTTAAATAAAGTAAAATCGTATATCATAAAATTCAATAAATTATTTTCCTTTTAATCAAAAAAAAATATTAAAACATATTGGAATATAAAAGTAATCAAAAAAGCTTGATTACAACTAATTCAAATATTATAATTTAAAGACGTCTGTTGTATAAAAGTATGTACATATGTGAATATACATAGGTATGGAGCTATGAATGAGATCAAATACGAAACAATTTGCGTAATTTTATCATAATCTCACTTCGCTTGCGCTCCAGACATTAAACAAACTCTTAAATTTTTTAATGATATTGTAATATTTTTCCAAGGTTCTTTAAATAAAACTTATTACTCCTTTTAGAATTTCTTCTTTATTTACACTTTTCGAATCAAAACAATAAATCTCAATTTATAATCAACTCTAATACTTTTATTCCAACTTAAATCCACTTTTTAATTACACTTTCCACAATCCAATAGTTCAGCTTTGCACACTTTCATAATCGAAAACAAAACTGTCTTGTGCTCACCGCGAACACTCCCTTTTATACTCAAACCAGTTGTTCTCGAAGGTTCTTGTCTAGAATATTCTATTTGCTTGGAATGGAGATAGAATGTTCTAGTAGTTTGGAATGAGGGGAAATTTAGATGCGAACTGCTAGAAAAGAGCTTTTTTTTGTTCCTTCATAAGGCAGATATGTAATTCCCAACAGATGGCGCTGTAGGAGTATAAAGCTCTGTTCGCAACATTGCCCCCATTGACTTATTATACATGGACTGCCAGAGCCCAACTTCACGATGGTTCATCCTGTACAACCAAGCGTTACTAGCTCTCTTGGTGCAAACGCGGAAAACATGGTGTAACTTTTGACAATTTGATTTGTTGCTTGTCTTGTTTTTTGTTTACGTAAAATAGATTTTCGGCATTGAATTTTAATTGTACGTTTGATTCACGCTAATTCTACTTTTAAAAGTAAAATATTTAAGATAATAGTATAATAATCTTGGAAATAGTTTTGTTATTTTTTAGACGCAGTGAAGAGACGCACACGAATTACAGAGTTCAGTACTGGAACTTATATATGGTCTGATGTATCTCAAGAAGCCATTCAAGCACTAATAGCTCTACATTCGCCAGAAAAGACTGAAGTCTGGAACACAGAAGTACTAATTTTAAGACGTAATCTCCCAGGACGAAATCCAATCCAATGTCTATTGGATTCCTTTAATAAATCGTAATGCTTTGTTGGCGAGGTCCAAAAAGACAATGGTAATTAAACAATACCTCACCCTTGTAAAGTGGGATGATTTGGATTATTGGATTATCGATACTCCACAAGGTATCTATTATATATGATACAATTGTGTTTCAATTCTGACTAATTTTGCCACTCTAGATAATCCAATGAACACAAATGTTATGGCATGCATGAAAAAAATCAAATGGGATGGAGCAATTATTACAATGTGATGCACAAACTATTGCCACTACACCTTAACGAGTTGCCTTGGACGATGAGAAATAACATTCTGCAAAACGAAAAACATTAATATTCTTCGAATTATTGAAAACATGAGCGGGTAGGTTGGAATAGCATGCTTATTAATTTGATCTATCTATTTTTTTATTTAAGATTCATACGTCCACATTGCATCACCGTACGAATATATTTTCCTTCAATGGGTTGTGGAGTGGGCGAAGTGTGCCAAGATACTTCTAGAAATATTGCCCATCGACCAAAGAGTTGGCGTTTTGAGTGGAACAACTTTGTAGGTGTGAACTTAACTGCCCAATTCAACAAATAGTAATAGATTTAGTTTTCTTCTGTTTGCAAATTTTATATATGTAATAAATAAAATTATTTCAAATCTGAAAATCTTCTTTGAATTTCTTCTTTTTGGTTTAAGTGGGATTTTTCAAGATTAAATGGAGTAACTACAAATTACATACATATTTGTTTTTTTGGACGAGATAGCGATATCCGGCTTCACAATATATTGTCCCAGTTAATGAAGCTTTCTTTTTTATTAATTTTCAAACATTTAAGTAACTATAATACAGTAATTCTGCTGCCACAGACACAAATAGTTATGTAATGTCTTTATGCTTACCTATACTTATTTGATTGATTTTGATATTTTGAAGATATGTCGTCGCCTGTGTGGTGTCTGCCTGCCCACTCAAAAAATTAGGTTTCATCAAATTATAAATAAAAACATGAAGCTAAACTTTAAAAAGTTCGTTTTAAAATAAGAAGCTAACTTCTCAACTCCAAAATGGTCAGCATCTATTCATACACTAGAGAAGCTGTCCGTGTTAAAGTCAAGAAATGTGAACCAAACCTTCCACCCGAATGAAGAAAGTTCAGCGTCGACCCATAAATCACATCACTCGACGTGCTGTACAACATTCTAGCCAAAGCGTTTGATATGAAGTCGGACTTCTCTATCAAATATAAAGCCTTCGACCCGGCTGACAATGAAATCTATGTGGCAGTATTGCTGCAACATCGCTTTTTGAAAAACTTGTCTATCTTGAAAAAAATTAATTAACCCATTAACGCCCAAAAAAAAGACTGCTATTGAAAATTATTTTTTAACTTATTTGTAACTACAAAAATAGACATCAATTTTCGCACCAACGGTCAACTTTTTTTCATAAAACACAGTAACCGGTATCTAAAATTCAAAATACTACTTTCCTGGAAATCATGCACAAACTGTAAAATAAACTTCTAGACAAATTAAAACTGTTGAATTCATTGATCCTTGATTAAAATAAGACAAATACATTTTTAAACAAAATAATGAGGTGCTCAATAACTGGTTGTAGATCACATCTTATAACTCAACATGTATCGCTACATAGGCAAGAAGTTCTTTTATTATAAATGTTAAGTGTATAATTATTTGCAATTGTAAACTAGATTGTACCGTCGAGGTCAGTACAGAGACGATTGGATTCAGTCTATTATTTCTCTTAGCGGTCAGAACGACTTAAAAGTGTCCAAATCGTTTAGAGTTTGTGATATGCACTTTGAAAAAAGCTGCATGATAAATGTTGGTCCAAAAACGCAACTTACAGCACACGCGATTCCAACAATTTTTCCTAGTAAACTAATGTAAGCTTGAAAATTAGGATTATTCAAACAAGAAATTTTATTAAAATTCAATTCCAGGAAAAATGAAGAATCTTCTGTCGAAGATTTCGAAGCACCTGATGTAAATGCTATAAATGAAAGGTAATTTTAGTTTTCAACTTAATCAACATATTAGTTTTGAATAAAATATGTTTGGTTATAGTGAAATAATTGATATTTCTTCAATAAACTACGCCCCCGAAGAATTGTCCATTGAAGATTTTAACAGCTTGATCGAATAGTAATTTTGTTTGTTATTTTGACAATGAATTTCTATTTACAAAGCTTTTACATCATTTTTTAGTGAACCTAGGTATTCATAATTCGTACAGCGATCAGCCCTCCACTTCAGGACTAAACGCTTGTTCAAGATTATTCAAACAAGAAAATTTATTAACATTCAATTCCAGGAGAAATGAAGAATCTTCTGTCGAAGATTTCGAAGCACCTGATGTAAATGGTATAAATGAAAGGTAATTTTAGTTTTCAACTTAATCAACATATTAGTTTTGAATAAAATATGTTTGGTTATAGTGAAATAATTGATATTTCTTCAATAAACTACGCCCCCGAAGAATTGTCCATTGAAGATTTTAACAGCTTGATCGAATAGTAATTTTGTTTGTTATTTTGACAATGAATTTCTATTTACAAAGCTTTTACATCATTTTTTAGTGAACCTATTCATAATTCGTACAGCGATCAGCCCTCCACTTCAGGACTAAACGCTTGTTCAAGATTATTCAAACAAGAAAATTTATTAACATTCAATTCCAGGAGAAATGAAGAATCTTCTGTCGAAGATTTCGAAGCACCTGATGTAAATGCTATAAATGAAAGGTAATTTTAGTTTTCAACTTAATCAACATATTAGTTTTGAATAAAATATGTTTGGTTATAGTGAAATAATTGATATTTCTTCAATAAACTACGCCCCCGAAGAATTGTCCATTGAAGATTTTAACAGCTTGATCGAATAGTAATTTTGTTTGTTATCTTGACAATGAATTTCTATTTACAAAGCTTTTATATCATTTTTTAGTGAACCTATTCATAATTCGTACAGTGATCAGCCCTCCACTTCAGGACTAAACGCTTATGTTGAAAGGTAAAAGCCTTATTTGTTTTTATTTCCATCAAATTAATCAAAACTGTATATGATTACAGAGAATTACAACCGCATTTATCAAGTGAGATACACCCTGACGAAATATCAACTCCAAGTAGGAAATTGCAAAAGTAATTTAAAATGTTTTTATTCTCAAAATAATTTAACAATATTTTTAACCATCATTTTTGTAGAACCCGTCTTGCTCAAAACCTCAAACGAAAATTTGATATTGATACAGCCTCTCCGCGAACTATTAAAAGAAAGTGCTTGTTCTATAAGGAACTTATTAAACAAAAGGATAACATTCTGAGGGTAGTAAGGCGTAAGTTAGCAAGACAGGAAAAGAAAATTCAAACCCTAAATTCCTTAATTCTGGAAATGGAAAACAAAAATTTGATTTCAGAAAATGGTTCGCAAATCTTACAGGTAATTTATTTTAAATTTTCCTATGTTTATTTTTTTTAAATAACTTGAAATGATTGGATGTAATAAAATGTAGCAAATATGTATCATATTTGGAAACCAAACTGTAATACATAATTAACTTGTTAAAAAATTATTTATTTACACAAACTTTTCTGTCGTATCGGGAATCTGAAACAGAATTTTGTTTTTCTCGAAATATTTTGTTAAACTTGTTTCCGATGATAGTATGTTTCCAGGGAAACATTCAAGTAGCACTTACTATTGACAAGTTTTGAAAGAGGGAAAGCTCAATTGCGATAACCCACAATGAAATCTATTACGAAAATGCTATTGCTTAAATTTTTTGTCGTGTTATGATCATGTGGTTTTCAAAAAGAAGAATATTATTTTGTGTTGTTGCTAAGCTTTGAAGAATAGTTATCTGAATTTATGGACAAACCGCTTCTGGCTTTGATTTTTCCTATATCACCTTGTCGAAAAAATCATCATTGATATTTTTTTTTTATTTTTGGAATTTTAAAAAAGGTATACAGCTTAGAACTCTAAAGCGAATCAGAAATACAAATAAAACACTGAACTAAATTTATTAAATAGTATCTACTTGTGATGCGTTCTTTTTTCAAAATCTTCCTATTAATGCAATTACCCAATGTGTACCTACAATGTTGGAATCAAATAACATCGAAGTACATAACGCCGCATTAAAAAGCTTCCAATTTGAACCAAAATAAAAAATTATTTTAAAAAGAAGTTCAATCATTTCGGGCTCAATAAAAATATTATTATTTTATTAAGTTAAAACAATGTTAGCAATTTCCTACAAATAATCTGATTTATTTTATTAACCTTTTCCTTGATTTTTAGACTTATGATAACAGTTTAATCGAAGTTCTCAAAGGTGAGAAAATATCTGGAAAATACCCCGTCGAACTTAGATCGTTTGCTTTGACTCTGCATTTTTATAGTCCACGGGCGTATAAGTACGTAAGATCCCTTTCGAAAAATAATTTACCTGCGGAGAGTACGCTAAGGTCATGGTACAGCCAAACGGAAGTTGGTCCTGGGTATAACACAAAGGCATTAGATGTACTAACCCTGAAAAGTATATCGCTTTCGAAACGCAATAGAAAACTGGTGGCATGTCTGATGATGGATGAAATGGCAATACGGAAGCATATCCAATGGGACGATACAAAAAAAAAATTTGTCGGTACCATCGACTATGGGACCAACTTTTCTACAACCGAAGAACTTCCTCCCGCAAAAGAAGCTTTAGTCTACTTACTGGTTGGTATGAATGGTGCATGGAAGCTACCAGTGGCATATTTCTTGTGCAATGGCCTTAGTTCCTCCGAGAAGTCAAGTTTCACAAAGCAAGTTCTCAATTTCCTGGAACCTTCAAATGTTGAAATTGTTGGCCTTACTTTTGATGGTCATCCGGGAAACATGGGAATGATCAAGCATTTGGGAACCACTCTCGACAACTTCGAACCGAAATTCGAAAATATCCACAACTCGCACATTTCAATTTTCCTAGATGCTTGCCATTGTCTTAAGCTCATAAGGAACACATGGGGCGCAAAACGAATAATATTTGATGAAAGTGGACGGGCAATCAAATGGGAATATATTGAAAAATTAGTCAAGTACCAAGGTGAATTAGGGCTTCATTTTGCGAACAAATTGAACCAACGCCATTTAAATTGGAGTTCAAAAATAATGAACGTCAAGCTAGCAGCAGAAACCCTTAGTGAAAGCACAGCGAATGCTCTTTCTTTTCTGCTAGATACTAAGGTATATGGTTTTGAAGAATGCGAGGCAACTATAATATTTTTGAAAACAATCAATTCAGTTTTCGATTGCCTCAACGCAAAATCTAAATTTGGATTCGGATTTAAAAGGGGTTTGTGTCAAGAAAACAAGAGTTCCGTTTTTCAGTTTTTTGAAAAATCTATAAATTATATTTCTAAATTAAGTCTTGGAAACGAAAAAATTATCCATTCAAAAAATAAGATTGGTTTTGTAGGTTTCATAGTCGATATGAAAAATTTAAAAAATGTATATGAAAAGTATGTGGAAGAAGACAAAATTCTCGACTACATTTTAAGTTACAAGTTGTCTCAAGATCACCTTGAACTTATTTTTTCGAGTATACGCTCAAGGGGTGGGTTTAACAATAATCCAACGTCTGTACAGTTTGCTTCAGCATACAAACGGCTTCTAATACATAACGAAGTTCGTTCATCAGCTGAAGCAAACTGCATAGCATGTGATGAAACAAATATTTTACTGGCTTCGTCTAGCCAAGTAAAAAAGACATATATCTGTGAGGACGTAACAGATGAAGAACTTCTAATCTTTGAAGGGTTAAATAAAATCCATCAAAATATTTCTACCTCGGACGAAATAATTAAATATATTAGTGGTTTTGTCGAGTTTAAAATTCTCAAGACATTAAATTGTAAAAAATGTAAAGAATTTTTAATTAATTGCGAAAGGAGTACTTCAAAATTAATTTCCTTGAAAACAAAAGGTTTTCTTAGATATCCCCACAAGGATACTGTAAAAATTTGTACGATAGTAAAAAGAAATATTTCGATACTTGAAAAAGAAAGCAAATTAACAAACAAAAATGTACATAGTATAATAATTTTAAGTAGTCTTAGGAACTTAGATTTAAGTCGCATATATAATGAATTAGATAATCATATACTTGATTGTGATGTACTTAACAATCACAAGTATGACCTTATCAAAAAAGTTATAGAAATATTTTCAAAAGTTTTTCTTCATCATATGTCAAAACAAATAAATATTTTGGAACATAAAAAACTTGTTAGACATAAACTTACAAAAATTGTACAATTTATGGGTCAATAAAATTGAAAAAATAATTTTTTGTTATTTTGATTATTTTTATTTACACTAAAAGATGATTGATGCTCTAGTATGTAAAAGCAGGTACTATTTATGTACATGAAATGTACACTAAAATAGCAGACAATTCGTATAATGTAACATAAACATAAGATTTGTTTTAAACCTATACTTTTGATTCACAGCAAGTTAATATAATATAATTAACTTCCCAATTAAGATATGAATATGAAAATGTTGAAACGTTTTGCATATGGATTTTTTTTCAAAATTATTGATAGATTTAGAAATGGTTTTCAGAAATATTTAAAAAAACTAAAATCAACAAATAATTAATTAATCATCAAAATAAACTAATTTCCTTAGCATTTATTTGCCAAAATAACAAATTTTTGCAACCTTTCTCAAATCCCTATCAAAAATTTCAAGTGGTTTGGAAACGACAGCGCTTTCAAGAATACCATGATTTTTATGTGGAATTCTTTTAAAGGATATGAGAAAGGTTGCAACATTTTGCAATTTTGGCAAATAAATGCTAAAGAATTCACTTGCATCCATATTTAGTTACATATAAAACAAATTTTTTATTTGTAATATTTTTTGCATAGCAAGAAGAAGCTACCTTGGCTTTGAAGACGTTTTTTACACCTCTAGTTTTGCGAAAAGTTCTGTTTAAGAACACAAATTTTCTGATTGTTTTCGAATTTAATATCATGCAACAATTAAAATTCTTGAAAGTATAAAAACTATTAAATTAATATATTTACAATTTTAATGCTGTAACAACCACAACCGATTATCTATTTATTCTTTGATTGAGAAGTACATACGTACATACATAAAAACCTACTACTGCTACGAAAGCTAATTTTTAGTTACAAATTTTATATAAATTTACAACTTACTTTCAAAACAAAATAAAGAAATATTCCTATTCAGCAAACGGAATAGGTATCATAAGAAACAAAAATAATATGGTATCCTTAATGCATATGAATTTCCGTCTGGACCAGTCGGTTATTTGTATCGCCGGGCATTCTGTATGGAACAGTTGCGGCCATGTTTGTTAGTGCTTTTGCCTTTTCTCTCAAATGTGCCAATTGCTATATAATAAAAAACACAAAATAAGATATGTACATTTGAGTTAAATATATTTAAACAGAATTCAAATATTTACCCTGTCTCTTCCACTGTCGATGAAACCACCTCCTTCCTTTCCGCGAATACTCTTATACTAAGAATGTCCATAGTTGCCAAGAGAATATCTGGATATACTTTACAGATTTCACCGCCAATACGTTTGAAATTGTTAATAGAATCCTCAAGGTCATTCATTGACATCGGAACAAGTTTTGTATTGGCTAAGACTTCTAGAGCCAAATGATATTTTTTTCTCATAATAAAAATCAAAGAATTGCACAAGTTCGTTCAGTAGATTGAAAGTGGCAATGATTTGAGGTTCGCATTCAATTTTGTTGCCTACAGTTTTATGTTTTATTAAAAAGACTTTTGTATTACTGTATTTGAGATTGTTAAGATCATCTAACCTCTGAGCCTCTCACTGAAATCACTAGCCAAGACCTGCAATCACTCTCTGAGAGATCCCTTCTTTGACTTTTGATAAACCACTTGCGACAGAAGTAAAGAAATATAACGAAGTGCTTGATCTTCCATCTGATGTTGGTTAAAATATTAATTCTTTTTTTTTTTCAACTTCACTTACCCCAGCAATATCAAACATCTTAATGGCGTCTTCAAACATTCCTTTCTTGACTAAGGCTTCAGCAACCATACCATCTGCTGTTCGGGTATCGAAATCAACACAATCAAACTGTTGAAAAATACCTCTGCAATATTAGATTCAAATTTCTCTTGAACTTTCAGAGGATTTTTTTTTGTAAACCTACCCAACAAGAATACTATTAGATTGCATTTTACCAAAAATAAGATCATAATTTCGACATTCTGCTGCCAAATCACTGACACACACGAGGAATAAATTACGTCCTTCGGGATCTTTGAGATTCCGCAGGAAGAAGAAGTATTGGCTTCGGCGGGGCCAGTTATTTCAAGCTTTTTCACATACAACATAACCAGGCGAGCGATGTTTAATCTTCGCATTGGTACTGGATCATCAATATCGACAGATACTGAAAGTTTTACAATTTGTTTACATCGTCAGTATATAAAGAATCTGTTCTTTTTTTTCTAGTCACGCAAAGGTTCATGAATATAATCTTGTAGCCAGAATCTTTTCCAAGTTGGAAACCGCTCTCACATTATGTCCACGATTCGTATCGAAGGTCACATCTTCATACACCGATTGCACCGATTTCAAGACGAGTGCAGTCATAAGACAGCATGTCGGAGAGATGCTTCTTCAAATAGTATTAGGGATGTCTCTGAATGGTTATGCCAATACATTTATTGGTGTGATTTCTCCGAGTACTTCACATCCTATAGGCAACACTTGCTGGCATGCTCGACATAGCGTCATGCAGATTTCTAGTGAAATAATCCTGATAATCCTATGGCAAACACATCAACGTCCATCGAGTAACCGAGTTGTTTGCGAGGGTTTACACATTATAGCTACCACAATAATCTAAGAGAATATTATTAGAATTTTTTCGCAGGTATGAGATCCAAAACCTAGACCACTCCCAGTTCGAATCGGCATTGCTCTCAACTTGGGTAAGAGAACCTTTTTAACGTCCTGTGGAACAGCAGCATGATGAAAGACAGGCGGGATTTCATTAGATTGAGATTCACATTTTTTTTTTGAATGGGCTTCAAGGATCTCCTGGATAATTTTACGAATAACGATGATTGTGCGCTCATGGCTTAGCTTCTATTGTATAACTGCATAAATAAAGGGTACAAATTAAAATTAAATTTATTTTGTTTAATGTAAGAATAAAAAACTAACCATTTAATTTGATTAAATGTGAAAATTGATTGCTATTGCAAAATTAAAAACACAAACCTCAGATGTCAAAATATAAATTTTAATTTAAGCAGATGGCTCTGTTTGTTATAAGTAATAATAATAGATGTCCATAGTTTCTATGGCAAAAAACCCGGGTTCAACGCAATTGACAAGAGATGGCTTTGAGAATAGTTATTTACTTTTGCCACTTTTGCACCAAGAGCTATACTATCGACAAGGAGTGGTTGAACCACTTTCATTGTAACTTTTGTATGGAAATATTATACGACTAGCAGTCCATATATAATATGTCAATGATTGCCCCCTTCTTAAGATTGTTCGTCCCGAACAACTCTATCACCAGCTCCGGCACTGTATCGGTGCAGTCGATCGCTATGCACAACTTTTAGCTTTCCTCTTAACCCTCTTTGAATTCGGTAAACGACATCATTGATTTTCGTGACGACAGTATAAGGGCCTTCCCAGTTTTGTTGAAGCTTCGGCGACAATCCCTTTTGACGATGTGGATTATATAGCCATACACGATCTCCTACTTGGAATCCTGTCGTGTTAGTTCTTGTGTCGTACCTTGTCTTCATTCGATCGCTGTAAGTGCTCATTCTAGTCCTGGTCCTTTCGTGGATGTCGATTAGCCTCTCTTTTAGGTTACTCACGTAATTCCCTGTTTCCTGAGACTCTTGTGGTGGGTGTCCAAACCTTATCTCACTAGGCAGCCGTATGCTTCTTCCGAACAGGATTTCGGATGGTGTTTGTCCTGTTGAGCTATGTACTGCACTTCGATAGGCCATCAAAAATAGTGGTATGTGCCTATCCCAGTTTCTTTGGTAGTCGCCTACGACCTTAGTGAGGTGCTCTTTTAAGGTCCTGTTGAATCTCTCGACCATTCCATCAGATTGCGGGTGAAGTGGTGTGGTTCTCGTTTTCTTAATGCCAAGGAAGGCGCACACCTCTTGGAATATGTTCGACTCAAAGTTCCTTCCTTGGTCAGAATGGAGCTCCATAGGCACACCGAACCGGCTTACCCAGTTAGACACAATCTGGTCGGCCACGGTCTTGGCTTCTTGGTTCGGGATAGCGTATGCCTCAGGCCATTTGCTGAAGTAATCCATTACCACCAGAATGTATTTGTTTCCATCATTCGTTTCCGGAAATGGGCCAGCTACATCAACAGCAATCCTTTCAAACGGTGAGCCGACATTATATTGCATCATTTTTCCTTGCAGTTTTCTACCAGGTCCTTAGGTTGCAGCACAAACGTCACAATTTCGGCACCACTTTTCAACGTCGTCTCTTGCATGCAACCAGTAGAATCGTTGTCTCACTTTTTCTAAAGTCTTATTGACTCCCAAATGGCCTCCTGAAGGTCCATCATGCATCTCTCGAAGAACCTCTTTGATTTTCGATTGAGGTAACACAAGCTGCATTACATAGGATTTACCATCAGCGGACTCCCATTTTCGCCGAAGAACACCTTCTTGCACATGAAGTGAGTCCCATTGTGCCCAATAGGCCTTTAAAATTGGACTTCTATCGGAAATGTCATTCCATGCGGGTTTTTCTTCATGTTCCTTCCATGCCAGAAGGGGTTCAATGTCAGGGTCTTCTTGTTGAGCAGATCTTATTTCTTCATTGTTCCATCCACAAATGGGATCAGCCCTTATTCGCAGTGTATTGAAGACGACCATGCGTTTGTTGCCATTTGACGTTGCCTCGACAGTCAGACTTTTATTGTTTCGTTTGGTCTGAGAATCCTGGATGGTGTTTCTAGGGCCATCGATACCAGAAACCAGCTTCTGCCCCTCGAAGTTGGTTCTCACTTGTTTCTCTGTTGGCAAACTTGTTCGGGAAGTAACACTGGTGTTATTGTTACCTGGTTCTGAATTTGAAACTCCGTGTCCACAATGTTGACAAGTTCTTCTTGGTGGTGATCGACATTGACGCTGTAAATGTCCAGTCTTGTTGCAATTCCAGCACTTTGCAAGTCCGTTTCGTTGATTCCTTTGGACATCAGTTCTTCGACATGAGCATTCTTCAATGATGGCTTCTCTAAGTCGATGTAGTCCGTGAGAAGCTTGCTCTGCTGCTTCCATTGTCAAGGCAAACGCTAATGTTTCAGAAAGCGTTCGTTTTCCAGCAGTTCGCACGGCCCTTTGAAGATGTATGTCGGAAATGGCGCGAACAAATGCCTCAACTGCAAACTGGTTACGGATTTCTTCTCCAACATCTGGATATGCAAGATGAACAAGCCTTTCAATGTCCGCTTGTAGCTGTTGTAGAGTTTCGCCCCTATTCTGAACTCTGGAATAGAGTCGTACCTTGAAGACTTCTTTCATATGGCTATTGCCAAAGCGTTTGTCTATAGCCTCAACCAAGTAATTAAAGTCGCCGCTCTTATCTGCTGGTATGGTTAGCAATAACTCAGCAGCTACTCCTCTAAGAGCAAGGGTTAGAGCTATACACTTATCAGCTTCATCCCAGCCATTTGCTGTAGAAGCTGCCTCGAATTGCTTCTTGTATATAGACCAAGAAGTTTGTCCATCAAAGGTATGAGGTTGCATCTCTTTTTTTCTCAAAGCTTCCCCAGAACTTTCCCGAATCTTTATGTTTCGAACACGGTCTAACTCTTTTGAAAACGTCTCCATTTTGTTGTCGACTAGCAATGAAACACGTTCATTTAACACTTTTGAAAACGTCTCCATTTTGTTGTCGACTTGATTCTCCAGCAATGAAACACGTCCATCAAGTGCAGATACATTATTCTCGATGTTAACAAGCTTGCCTTCTAGCATTTTTCTCTGCTCTTCGAGAAGGTCTTTTTGTTCGCTATGCTGTTTTTTCTGCTCATTTCTTTGCTCTTCGAGACGTTCGAGAACATTCTTTTGTTCGTTTTTCTGTTCATTTCGTTGCTCTTCGAGACGTTCGAGAACATTCTTTTGTTCGTTTTTCTGTTCATTGAAACGTTTGTTTTGTTCATTTCGTTGCTCTTCGAAACGTTGAAGCAGAAGACTAATCATATTTGAAACATCTACATTTTTACTTACGTCTGCTTCCTCAGCGTCAGCTTCAAAGACGAAGATGTCCGGGTCTTCATTTTGCTGTTTCAAATATTCGGCCAAGCGCAGAACAAGCTCATTTTTCGATCCTGCTCTAGAAAGTTCTCGCTTGCCTAATTCACTTTTCAGCTCATTACAGTTGAGCTCTTTTAGTAACTTGCTCATTTTTATTATTATTATTTTTTTTTTTTTTTTCGCACACTTCACTGCACAATAAGTTTTATTCCACTTTTCTGACACCAATGTAATATTTTTCCAAGGTTCTTTAAATAAAACTTATTACTCCTTTTAGAATTTCTTCTTTATTTACACTTTTCGAATCAAAACAATAAATCTCAATTTATAATCAACTCTAATACTTTTATTCCAACTTAAATCCACTTTTTAATTACACTTTCCACAATCCAATAGTTCAGCTTTGCACACTTTCATAATCGAAAACAAAACTGTCTTGTGCTCACCGCGAACACTCCCTTTTATACTCAAACCAGTTGTTCTCGAAGGTTCTTGTCTAGAATATTCTATTTGCTTGGAATGGAGATAGAATGTTCTAGTAGTTTGGAATGAGGGGAAATTTAGATGCGAACTGCTAGAAAAGAGCTTTTTTTTGTTCCTTCATAAGGCAGATATGTAATTCCCAACAGATGGCGCTGTAGGAGTATAAAGCTCTGTTCGCAACAATATATAAAATTTACATTTTATTAATACCCCTATAAAGTCCCTCATCACACGAACGGAGCTAATGACTTTTCAAATTTCGAGAAACGCATATTTTAGCAATGCTTTTAGCCATTTAAGTTCTTATAACCAAAGGCAACACATTTTAAAAACTTTTTTCGTAAAATTGCGAAACAAACATTTGGCCCAATTCCTCATAAATGTAGACGATATGTTTTAACCTTTATTTCAAAGTTTCTATTGAATTATTTCAAAGTAAAATTGGAGGACTCACAGCTGTACCGAAAAACCCAAGTCATAAAAAAAAATCCAAAGCTAACGCCAAAATTTCCGCAAAATTGACCTCTAAATAGAACTACAGTGTATCACAAAAGTAAGTAAGCTCTTATTGCTGTCGCATAGACATGTTAAAATAAAATTAAATTCCGTTACGAATATTAGGAAAAATGCATTCATACTTATGGTTAGCATGTGAACATCATGTGGTAGGTATTTTACAGTTTAAGCCTAGTACTCAGTTCAAGTGAAAATGAAAATTTCATATAAATGTGGCGGCTGGTTCACTCGCATGAAATCCTCAACGAGAGGTGAGTACCAAAATGTGGATTGGAAAAACAATTATGTTCCACAACTTTTTCCACGCCAAATTTTCATTTCTCAATGTACAACCATCTGGAAAAAGTTTAAGCAGCGTGGAAAACTGTAACATTTGTCAGTTAATTTAAATATTTTGTTTGAAAATAAAAAAAATTGAAAATTTATAAACAGAAATAAAGAATGAATAACGAATTTTTTGATACTGCTCTCGAGAGTTTACTAAATGAAAGTATTCAGTATTTCAGGTGAGTATCAAAAATTCACGTGGAAAAGTTTATTCTATTTTCATTTTTATTCTCCACGTGTAATTTAGAACGTATTTATTTTTCATTTCACGCTAGGTGAGTACTAGGCTTTAAGGTTATATATTTAATGGTGTAGTTAACTTCGACTTTTTTTTTTAGTTGGCTCCTTATCTCTCTTAAGTTTAAGTTTAATTACTATTTGAGATTAATTAATAATTAATAAAAGCAAATGGCTCCAAGGGTAATCAACTTAGCTTAAATCTAAAAACAATTGTAATCAAACACTGTTTGGAAAATAAATCGAACCGCGAGATTGGTAAAATTGTTAACAAAAGTCCATCTACTATACACAAAATAATAACAAAATATAATAACATTGGAAGTTTGAAAAATGACCTTCGATCTGAACGTTCTCGCCAGCTTACTCAACAGGAATGCCGTATTATTGTTAGGAATGTGAAGAGGAATCCCAAAGTACGCGGATCAAACATATCAGCAGAAATAACGAAAGAAACAGGTAACTCATGTAACCCTCAAACTATTCGACGAGTACATTAGAAAGAAACCTTACATAAGTAAAATAAATCGCCAAAAGCGGCTCTTCTTTGCAAAAACGCATGAATCCAAGCAAGCAGAATTTTAGAACACAGTTGTTTTCTCCAATGAAAGCTAATTTAATATCCACGGCTCAGATGGACGCGGAATAGTTTGGAGAAAAAAGAACGCAGAGCTTGAATCATCGAACATGTCAGGAACCGTGAAGCTCGGTGGTGGAAACGTTGTGGTGTGGGGGTGTATGGCAGCATCTGGTGTCTGCAAGTTAATGTTTATAGATTCTAATAAAGTTGATTTTTTGACTTTGCAGTACCAAATCCACAAATTGGAAATGTAGTTTTCCTTCGGCTTTTTTGGTCGCTGTAATTTTCGCAATGAAACAATCAAGTTACATTAGCTTTCCCAACGTTTCGGCAGGGGTTTCTGCCTTCTTCAGGGGCAAGCGCGGATACAGGGGGAGGGCAATGGGTGCAATTGCCCCCCCCTGGGCAGTTCTTCGTTTCACAATTATAAAAACCATAACACTTTTTTCTTTTTACTTGCGACTTATAGGTACTATAAGGCAGGTTATGCATTCGGAAAAAAAATTGAACTCGAGATTTTGATCAAAGTTGACATTACGATAATAGCGAAGTGGGTATCGCAATTCTGTCTGTCTGTCGGTTCGACTACAGCCCAAACGGCTAGGCCGATTTTCTTTAAACTTGGTAGATATGGGTTTTATTTTTTTTCCCCCGGGTGTTTTTTTATTTGATTTTTTAAGACCAAAAATAACGGTACCTGCCATCCGATTTTTTTTTTCGAAATTTTATAAATATTTTTTTTATCAAAAACTGTCCTACAGATTTAAAAAAAAAAATTCATAAGATTTCATTTAGTTAAACCTAGGTAATGAATGAAAAAAAAATTCCAAAAAATTATTATTTTTGGTACCCCCCTTGGAACCATTTTTTTGGTTTTGATTTTCTCAAAAACGGTACAACCGATTTTGATAACTTTTTTTAATGTTAAGGCTCCCCAACAGTTTCAATATTATTGTTTATTCAAATTTTCAAAAAAAAAATTTCAAAATTATTTTTTGAAAACTTAATATTTCGAAAACCCCATGCTCGATTTTCTTAAAACTTAATAAATAAAAGTTTCTCAAAATAATCTACAAGATATGAGAAAAAAAAATTAATTTTACTTAAAAATAACGGTACCCTCCATACAAATGTTAAAAAATGGTTTTCGAAAATCGTATTTTTCTCGAAAACGGTTCCGAGAATTTTGCTTAAATTTTTAGTCTTTCGATTAATTTTTAAGGTCTATAATTTAATACAAAATATTTTGAAAACAAGACATTAGTCACTGTACCTACCATAGAACGATTTTTGAAAATTTTGAATTTCTCATTATGGACATAATGGATTTTAATGAAATTTTTTATAGAGATGCTTTTAAAGCTTTAAGAAACATTGCATTTCAAAACTTTAAAAAAAAATATTTTTTGAATTTTGAAAAAAAAAAATCATTTTTTTTTTGGAAAATTCGATATCTCAAAAATGGGTAAATATTCTTTTTTTAGAAATTTAATTTTCATTCGTACAGTAATAAAAACCTAATGTTGACATACTAATTTTTTTTTTAATATTTTAAAAATTTTTTATATAAAACCTTATTTTATTAAGAAGCCACTACTAGACTAGACTTATGTATAATTTTTGTTCTTGCATAAATTCATATTTGCATAGCATTCTGTTTTTGTCTCTTACTACTAAGAGAATTTAAAAAATGATGATAATTTTATCCTTATGAACAGTTTTTTTTAATAACATTCGTTTTTAAAATTCCTAGTATTAACATAGGAGCAAGTTCGTGCGGCAAGTTATGCATTCGTAAAAAAAATCGAACTCGAGATTTTGATCAAAGTTAACATTACGATGATAGCGAAGACTAAAAAAATGGGTCTCGCAATTCTGTCTGTCTGTCGGTTCGACTACAGCCTAAACATTTATCATTTTTAATTTTTCCCCCCACAGGTTTTTTTCTTCTTTTTTTTTAAGACCAAAAATAACAGTACCTGCCATACGAATTTTTTTCGAAATTTTGTAAATTTTTTTTTTCTCAAAAACTGTTCTACGGATCTAAAAAAAAAGATACAAAAAATTTCATTTAGTTTAAGCTAGGTACTAGTTGAAAAAAATTTTCCGAAAAATGGTTATAGAGGGTACCCCCCAAAGAACCATTTTTTGTTTTTGATTTTCTCAAAAACGGTATGACCGATTTTGATCCTTTTTTGTTTGCGTAAGCTCCCAAAAAATTTAAATAGAATTGTGTATTCAAATTTTCAAAAAAAAATTTTGGATTTTTAAAAAAATTTCAATTTTTTTTTCAAAACTGTTAAAAAACCGTTTTCAAAAACCGGCCACACAAAAATATTAGAATTAAGTATTAAAGAACTATGTATATCATGTACAACACTATAATTCCTTCATTTATATTTATTAATTCATTTTTTTTAATACGTACGAGTTCCTATTTAATACTTTAAGACATGCATACAGAGCATTATTGAAAGAGGCTAAAGTAATGTATTTTTTTTAAGTTAAGCAATATCACGAAAATTGCCCCCCCCTGAACGAAATCCTGGATCCGCGCCTGTTCAGGGGTACTTTATTTACACAAAAAATACAAATAACATTAATGGTTGATAAGTAAAGTAATAACACAATTATGAATACTCACTTAGACAAAATAAGAAAAATAGTCAAAACATTTATATTACAATAAAAAGTTAAATAAGCACTTCAAAGAATGAAGTTGAGTCTGTATGACTTGAGCAAAGCACAAATTACATTTAGGAGCACAGCTTCCATCCATTTACGGCTTACCAAAAATTCATAAAGCAGACATGCCTCTGCGCCCGATTACGTCATCCATGAATGTACCGTGCTATGAACTATCCAAATATGTTGGCAAGATTTTACAGTGCGTGACAACAAAATCAAGCCACTCTGTCAAAAATTCTTTTGAATTTGTTGAAAAAGCAAAAAATGTAAAACTAAGCCAAAATGATGTATTAGTCTCGTTTGATGCAGTGTCATTATTTACAAACATTCCCATTCAATTAGCCATCAGCATTGTTAAAAAGAAATGGTGTTTAATAAACAAAAACACAAATATGGCTCAACACAAATTTCTGGAGATTCTTCACTTTTGTCTTAAAGAAAACAATTATCTGAAGGTTTTTATAATACAAACTCTATATACTACTGAAATAAATCAGCCAAGTAGAAGACTTAGCACTATTATTGGACTTGTTGAATTATTGATTCAAATTAGCTTTTTTGGCCTTTAGTCCACAAAAATTGGCGTTTCGTCCGGGTGTTCTCACATGGACTCATCAGTTGACTTGTGAGGACCTTGTCAATACGCAATTTTTGTTAAGTTCAGTTCATCTTACATGAATTATATGAATATAGTTCACATTGGATTTTTGTCAAAAAATTCATGTAAGATGAACTGAACTTAACAAAAATTGCGTATTGACAAGGTCCTCACAAGTCAACTGATGAGTCCATGTGAGAACACCCGGACGAAACGCCAATTTTTGTGGACTAAAGGCCAAAAAAGCTAATTTGAATCAATAATTCAACAAGTCCAATAATAGTGCTAAGTCTTCTACTTGGCTGATTTATTTCAGTAGTATATAGAGTTTGTATTATAAAAACCTTCATATAAATATTCAATGCCAGGCCACGGGCAAAAAAATTCCAACATTAATGATTACAATTCTAATCTTTGTTGGATATAGTTCACATTGGATTTTTGTCAAAAAATTCATGTAAGATGAACTGAACTTAACAAAAATTGCGTATTGACAAGGTCCTCACAAGTCAACTGATGAGTCCATGTGAGAACACCCGGACGAAACGCCAATTTTTGTGGACTAAAGGCCAAAAAAGCTAATTTGAAAACAATTATCTTCAATATCAAGATGTTATTTATAAACAAATTTTTGGGATGCCTATGGGAAACCCCTTATCTCCAACGATTGCAGATCTAGTTTTGGACTATGTCTTGGATGAATGTTTAACTAATATGGAAGAGAAGCCTGTTTTCATGTCAAAATATATTGATGACATATTTGCGATCATGGACAAAAGAAACATAGAAAAAGTACTAAAGACCCTCAACGGATTCCATCCAAAAATTCAATTCACTGTTGAAAACGAACACAACAAAACAATACCATTTTTGGGTGTAAAAATCCATCGTGAAGAAAATCGTTTGCTGTTCGGTTGGTACCAAAAACCAACAGCGTCTGGTAGATTAATTAATTTTCGATCAAATCAAGCAAGACACATCATCATCAATACCGCGTCCAACCTCGTAAATAAAATTTTCAAAATAAGCGATGTACGATTCCACGCCATCAACGAGAAGAAAGTCACCAAAATACTAAGTGATAACGGTTATCCCTTCATCATAATTCGTAGTCTTCTTTCAAAACAAAAAATGCAAATTCCACCGAAAAATAATGCTGAAGAACCGAAAAACACATACCACAAAAGTATAGTTTACGTCCCAACTTTAAGTGACAACTTCAAGAAATCCATTTCAAAAAATCTGACAGATGTTGCCTTGCCTTTACACTCCGACTCCACAAGATATCTGTCTCTCCAACTCAATGTCTGATATCTCTATCTCTACATTTTCTTATTGCTTCGCTGGGCAAATTATGTCATGATTTTTCATTTCTATCCCTACTGCACGGGATGTGTTTTGTGCGGACAACAGAAATTAGCAAAACGTAAAACTAACAAAAATTATATATATTTGCAAAGAAAAGAATGCGCATCTACCTAAAGTATAAATAAATAACACCAAACATAACTTAACGCACGAACAAATGAATAACATGACACATTAATGTATTTACTTACAAAATAATATTTGCCGACGGAGTACTTGTCAAGAACCAACCAAATGAGAAGACACGAAATAATGAGACAAAAGTACGAAAAAAACCATCTGTCAAATTTCATATCAGACATCTATATCAAGGGTTGCATTGGAGTGTCCGAGAGTGCAGACGTGTTTCTGCGTCTGCACTCTCCAAAAAATAAAATTAACATAATTCTTGTAAAAACGTGTTTCGGTTTAAATTAATTTTTTTCCGTTTTTAATGTCTTTTTTGACTAAATTTTATTCGCTTTTACTAAAAGCGAACTTCCTAAACATCCTAAATTAAACTCAACGCCGGATGGTGCTGTGATTACAACGAAAAAACTGGATCACTTTTTTAACACAAAGTGCCCATTAGTTCTCCCCAGCGAGATAAGAAAAAGTAGAACCTCAAAATGAGGCATTAACCTAACAAGTGAATTAAGCAACAGTGTAATACAATACACAAAAATCGACGATGCCGATACATGGCTTACTCCCAGCAGGAAGCGAACCTGCACATTAATAAAAATCCGCAACTGCAGTTCTGCGGGCAACAGTCCGCCGAACAACAATCGATGACGCCATGTGGCTAATTCCCAGCAGGAAGCGAACCTGCACATAAATAAAAATCCGCAACTGCAGTTCTGCGGGCAACAGTCCGCCGAACAACAATCGATGACGCCGACATATGGCTAATTCCTAGCAGGAAGCGAACCTGCACATTAAAAAAAATCCGCAACTGCAATTCTGCGGGCAACAGTCCGCCGAACAACAACTAAATCTCACTTGGGTCTGGAACTGAGGATCTCACGGCGATAGGCAATAACTGGGGCTTACAAAATCACCACCAAACGCAACAAGTAACGGATCTGATTCCAGTGTTTAACAACTCGTAATAATCGTATATTTATATTATATATGTATAAGTATAGAGCCATCGCTCTCAACTTATTATCTCTGTCATGTGATATTAGTGTAACCGTATAATCTTCTCACTCATTCTAAATGTATAAATATAAGCAGTATAGAGCTATCGCTCATATCTGACTATCTTTTTTTACTCTATCACTCCTCTAGTGAACTAATTGCCATAGCTGGGCACCGTTAATCAAATAGTTAACTTCGTTAATCGTTAATCCGCTACTAAAAAAGTTAGCTTCGTTAAAGCGTTAAATTTCGGACGAATTAACGCAAGTTAACGTTAATCGTTAATCCGTTAACATGTGATAAAAATTGCATTTTTTATATTTTTTTTCTCTAAGCACCGGTTTATTTTCTCATATACAGTCGACTCCCTCTAAGTCGAACTCTCTCTAAGTCGAATTTCCCTCTAACTCGAACTTTTTAACCGTATTTTTGCATTCCCCTCAACTTTCCATACAAAAACTATCCTCTAAGTCGAAGTTCCCTCTAACTCGAACACATTCTCTTGATTATTGACCTATTTTATTTCCCTCTAAGTCGAATTTTTTTCTTTTGCCGAAAAAAAAAATCAAAAAAAAATCTCTCAAATCGCAACTCCTTATTGTTTGTAATTCTTATTAAAAACACACACTCGAACTCTTTGATTCTCTATATGTTGCATCGCCTGCACCGTCACCGTCATGTCAGTGTGCTGCGCTGCTATACCTGCAATTTACAATATTATCAAATACAAAAATCTCTTCCTAAAAATATATTCATAAAAAAAATTGCAAGGCAATAAAAAAAGCATTTGTTGGTTGGATCCATTCCATTCCAACTTCAAAACATTTTGTGCTTTATTTGAAAGCAGTAAAACAATAGATCTCAGAGGTCGTCGGAAAATTTAAAGCTTCTGGTTATAGGGAAAAGCAAAAATCCTCGTTTTTTCAATAAAATTAAAACTTTGCCGGTGGACTAGCAAACCATCGTTCTTGGATGACATCAGACCTTTTCACAAGTTGGCTTTTGAAACTTGATTCTAAATTTAGAAGATCAAAGCGCAAAGTATTACCTATTCATTATCGATAACTGCCCAACTCACCCAAAACAAGTTAAGGATAAATTAAAGTTTATAAAGCTTGAGTATTTCCCCCCCAATATGACCTCAATAGTTCAGACAATGGGCATGGGTATAATACAAAATTTGAAAGTACACTATAATCGCACTCTTCTCACCAAGATCTTAAGGGTTTGGGAAACCAAAAAAAAGCAATATAAAATATCACTTCTCGATTGTGTGCGCGAAATCCTAAAGGCATGGGGACGTTACTCCATTGACAATTGAAAATTGTTTCAAAAAGGCCGAATTTAAGTCTGAGACGTGGGATGACGAAGATGATATTCCGCTTAGCTTACTTAGATGTAACAACGAAGACACCCAAGAAATCGAGATAATCTGGGAAAGGCTAAAAGAAGCTCATTATAATGTTGAAGGCGTACATTGGAAATGCTATGTTGAAGTCGATGACGGCATCGTAGCCACTGAAATACCTGATAACGAGTCAATTTTGGAAGCAGATGCTGATGATACTAATGACGGTGAAAATGGAGCTGAAGAAGAAGATGGAGATGAAATAATAGACTTTGAAATACCAGAGAAAAATTAAATTGAAAATGCAATTGGTACATTGCAATCTGCAATTGAAATGAAAGAAGAAATTCAAAATTGCTTATTTGAAATAGAATCTTTTTATAAAAAGGCGATCACTGATGACACGACGACTGTGATGACTGTGATGTCTAAAATTACAATTTTTTTTAAATAATTAAGTTGAAAAAATATTTTTTTATTAAACATACTCGTAATTATAGATTGATGAGCGATAAAAGCAAGAAGCTTAGGTTTATTTATTTATTTTACTTGTTATTAAATTCAATAAATCATTAAAAAAAAAACTATCTCTAACTCGAATTTTTTTAAAACTCCCTCTAACTCGAACTAGTTTTGATATCCCGTGAAAGTTCGACTTAGAGGGAGTCGACTGTATTTCATTGAAAAAACAATTTTCTTCGCGACTAAAGAAAAAATCATCTACCCAGAATCGTCTTGGCTGTTTTTTCTTCCTTTGTCGTTCATTTTCTAATTATTATTAATGCGGCAGCTACTTTTTGTTTAAAGGAAATCATACTCATACGGAACAAATTTAAGAATATTTTAAAGCGAAGGCGTGTGTCGACAATAAATGTATGTACCGAACTGAAGTCAAAATTATTTCAGGTTTGACGTTTGAGTTTTTTGTTTATCGTGGTGCATTCAACGCGTTCCCGAACGAGTAATCCTTGGTTCCTTGGTTAAGTGTACGAAGCTATCAACTAGTTCATTAACTGGTTAAACAAAAACATCGAAAAGGCAGTTGATCAACTCGAAAAACTTTTTTTTCAGTCAAAATCGAACAATTTTATATATCTATATATAATACGTACCTAGCTGGTTTTGTTTCACCCGCGGCACGCGCCGCGCGGCACTTGTCTCATACTTGTCTGAACCTGTTTTTCGCGCCGCGCGGTAAATAGTAGGCATTGCATTAACGATTAACGGACTTAACGTGGATTAACGGATTTAACGTGTCCGTTAACATTTTTAAAAGTTAACTTAAAAGTTAATCCGTTAATCAAAATGTTAACTTCGTTAATTAACGATTAACGGATTAACGAGTTAATGCCCAGCTATGCTAATTGCATATTCAAACATAAAGAGCGTTCTCGCTCTCATTTTCAAAAAAAAAAAAGACAAGAAATATCAACATTATATGTTAAAAAAAAGATATAGCGCATGGCGCTTTTTTAGTTTTTAGCTCTTTAGTTTTTAAGTTAGTATTAGTTTATAAAATTGTAAATATGTATATAGTCAACGAAACATCCGTTTCACGCAAATGTATATCGCTCTTGAGCACGAGCAGAACAAAACTATATTATTATATAAAAATTGACATGCCACGAGGCTTAACCTTAAATAAAGTAATTGTTAAAGAAGGCCATACGCTACAGCCACTTTTGTACCTATGTTAAAGTTAGAATAAGATGAAACGACTTTGTAATTGATACTTAAAGACTCAATAAAACATTCATTCATTCATTCATTCATCTATATCAAGACAAAACCGCTGACATAGATCGCTGACATCCCATCATAAGAGGAAATATCGGGTCTCCATTGGAGATTTCATATCATGATGAGCATCAAACAAAACACTCGACCATTGTTTTACAAAACTCAAAACGAAACCTGATAAGGACAAACGAACAGATGTAATTTACAAAATTAATTGTAATGGAAAAACAAACGAACCTTGTAACCTGTGTTACATTGGAACCACAAAACAACTTCTTCGACAACGCATATCAAATCACAAATCTGACATTAAACTTAAAAATTCCGAAAAGACAGCTTTGGCCAGTCATAGTATTGAAAACGGCCATTCTCCAAACTTTGAAGGCGTTGAAATCCTACAGACGGAGAAACATGTTTCAAAACGATACACGTTAGAAACATTACACATTCTCAACAACAAAAACAACATGAATCGAAAACAAGACACACAAAACATCTCTGCTGTGTATTGCTCTCTTCTTTCTTCCTAAATGTAATTTGTGCTTTGTTCAAGTCATACAGACTCAACTTCATTCTTTGAAGTGCTTATTTAACTTTTTATTGTAATATAAATGTTTTGACTATTTTTCTTATTTTGTCTAAGTGAGTATTCATAATTGTGTTATTACTTTACTTATCAACCATTAATGTTATTTGTATTTTTTGTGTAAATAAAGTACCCCTGAAGAAGGCAGCAACCCCTGCCGAAACGTTGGGAAAGCTAATGTAACTTGATTGTTTCATTGCGAAAATTACAGCGACCAAAAAAGCCGAAGGAAAACTACATTTCCACTTTGCAGTTTATAGATTCGCCAATAAGCTGGGTATGGGTAGGTCATTTGTCTTCCATCAAGGCAATGATCCTAAACATACCTCACATGTTGTCGTTGTCAAAGAATGGCTGATTTTTAACGTCCGAATCCAGCTCAAATCACCACCACAGTCGCAAGACTTAAATGTCATTGAACATTTATGGGAACATCTTGACCGACAAGTAAGAAAACATGAAATCAGGACGAAAGATGATTTAAAGCGTGTTCTTCAGGATGAATGGTCTAAAATTGGACAAAACGTTACGCAAAATTTGGTTAACTCAATCCCTCGACGTATGGACGCAGTTATAAAAGCCAAAGGGTATCCAACGAAGTACTAAATGGATAAGATTTACAAAATAACTGTAATGAATTCAAGGTTTATTTGAACTGCTTACTTACTTTTGTGATATAAATTTGTTAATTTTTTTAGTTTAAGTCGAATATTTCTTAAGTTTTCTTTAAATTTTTATTTGAAATGTTATTTTTTAGTTCGAAATATATATGAATTACAGACAAAAATATTAAGTTTCTTTTTTAACATTACTATCGATTGTTTGAAGGAAATGATCTTTATACTAAGAGGTGCTTACTTACTTTTGTGTTTCATGTATGTGTAGCTCTAAATGAACTATGTAGTTCATTACAGCTCTAAATAGAGGTGAATTTTGCGGAAATTTTATCTTTAGTTTTGGATTTTTTATATGACTTGGTTCGGTACAGCTGTGAGCCCTCCAATTGACAAGGGATGTTTGGATACATTGAAATTACTCACTCCTAGGAATAACTTTATCTCGATCTGACAAGAGTAGATAAAATAATTTTTGTATTCCTAGGAATGTTATATACATTTTAAGTACCAACTGACTGCGTAAATGATTAAAGACAAATTGACCAGAAAATAGATTTGTGTTAAAATTTAATTTTCATCTTTTACTTAGGAGGTATACAATTTCAATGGACTGTAAGCTTATTTTATTATCCATCCATCGATACATGGATATTTTCCTCAATCAAAACATAAATAATATTAAGTGTACAAATTATTCTAAAGCACTAAGTATTCGAGGTTAGCTTGCTGCCTTGATAATTGGGATGCGGAAATGGGTTTTAATGTGCTTATTTAGATGGTCTTTTCTTAGAAATCGCTTGTCGCATTGATTGCACTCGAATGGCTTCACGCCAGAGTGAATACGGCCGTGTCGTTTCATTTCGTCTTGCCGCTTAAAAGCTTTGCCACAGCCTTCTACCGAACATTTGAAGCGTTTCACATTGGGCTTAGGTTCCGATTTGATATTTGCAGCAATTGGAAAGGGCAAGTTATGAATTGCAGAGGCCATAGAAGTTGGTTCGTCTGATGCGTAAGGAACGGGTAAAGAAGTCTCGGAAATCATTTCAGGTTCAATTTTTATATCCGTCATCTCGTGCTGGTGAGTATCTTCGAATCGATGATGAAACTCATCTATTTCGATTTCTTGTTTTACAGACACCTCCATCTTTATTGGGAGAAGCGAACTTGATGATATATCATTGGATTTAAAATCATTGTCGGCCTTTGAAACATCAGCAGCACCTTCTTCTAAGGACACCTCAAGTAAAGGCGCAATGTCCATTTTCGTTTCTTTGAAGTGGACACGCAGGTGCTTTGTAAGGTGGTCGCTGCGAGTGAATCTCTTACCACATTGGGCACACTCGTATGGCCTTTCTCCGGTATGGGTACGATTGTGACGCGCTAGCTCATCGGATCGGGTGAAAGCTCTCATGCATGTTGGTTGGTCGCATATAAAAGGTTTTTCTCCTGAATGCCATGTCAAATGGGCACGAATGTGTGAGCTCTTGCCATAGGATTTTGTGCATCCCTCGACAGGACACACAAAACGGCGTTTGGGATCCGTTGCATCTGGTGATGGCAAAATTGCAGGTGTGTACAGTATTGTCTTCACTTGATTACCATCCCACATATAAGTCGAAGTTGAATCAGTTTTGTTGAGAAAGGTAGGTGTGTTGCCACTGATGGGAGTGGCTGCAGACTGGGTTTCTGATTCTTCAGCCATATTTTATAAACAGGACTTCTTGAATATTTTAATCTTACTTTCAGATATAAAATTTAAGTACAGTTCACCTACAGTATTTTTGACCACGACTCGTAAGGCTTAACTTCTTTAATGATTAGAAAAAAATATTCTCAAAATTGAAATAAGTAAGGATTTACTTTTTCTTTGCTATCAAAAACGCCTACAGCTGTCATAACAAAATGGAAAGAACTGTATTACCTACCCAAGCTGAATTAAGTGATGCCAAGAAAATTTATTATAAAGCGCGGAACATATTGAACCAGCAACAGCGGCCGCCATTAATTTAGGGGCCAGTTATAGCGATCAGGAAAAACCATCAGGAAAACTTGAAACAGTATGAAATTGAATATTTTTTCCTGATGGTCGTTTATAGCGAACAGGAAAAATATGTCAGTTGGTTAGAAGTGCGTTCGTTTTTTCTTCTATGTAACCATTAGTGTTGTTAGTTTGGCCTCAAACTCTTTGACTTCAGCTTTTTCCAGTCTTTTTACTTCTTGGCTGTTCATTTTTCTCTGTAAAAACTTAATATTGTTGATGTTTTGATTTTAAACACAATTTGTTGCTCCAACTCACAATTTTAATGCTTCAATTTTAACTTTACAAAAAAAAATATAGCACGACAGCCAGACCAACGCCAATTTTTCCTGATTGAATTGCACACGAAAATCTTTTTCGTTCGCAAATCTGTCAGTGGCTGTCAGTGGAACAGGAAAAAAATAGAACACAAATCATTGGAACGATTTGTTCCATATTGTTTGATATGACAATCAGCTGGCACGAAAAATGAATTTACATCAGGAAAATACATAAATACATTTTAAACAAAAACAAATTGTTCAAATGAAAATTTAACTGGCGGAAAAAATTATTTGAGTTAATTGTGATTGATTCGCGTACCATTTGTATTTCAAATCGAATGAAAACATCATAAATAATCCATTTGAAAATTTTTCCTGTTTCGTTTTCCTGATCGCTATAACTGTCCCCTTAGAGCCAAATTCCTAAACGCAAGATTTGCAAAGCAAAATACCTGCAAAGCAGATAGAGCAAATCAGAATACGCATATGTAAGAGAATTGCGCGAGAAATGTTTGACATTTGCACAAATGCCTCTGCAAGAAAGTAGCATCGATTGTATTTTGGGACACTCTGCTTAGCAGAGATTTTTGTATTTGCATTTTGGAACTGTTTGCTTAGCAGAATTTGCGCAAGATATACGTTTAGGAATTTGCCCAATGTATTTCAATTGTTCAACACATATAAGAACAGCAACAGCAACGCCAACAGCGTCGTTAGGCCAAAGTCCTAAATTTGCTGTTGCTGGTGCTGTGTTGTCGACTTTTCCACTGCTATATTCAGTGGCACCACAATGAAAAACTTTTTCGATATGAAATGTCAAACAAATGAAATGACGTTGCTGGTGGCAATGTGTTTGAGAAATGTTTGCTGGTCAGCGTACTGTTTGCTGTTGACGATGCTGGTGCTGTTGCTAGTTTAATCTGTTTCCCGCAAGATATATTAGTTTTTTTTAGATGTGTAGTAGTTTTTGTAATGAGATTTATTTCAGGCGTATTTTCTGTGTAGCATATAGAGTACTTAGGCAAGGCGCGCACATTCAATTTTTAGTTTCGCAACTGCTTGGTTGGAGCAACTAAAAAGTTTATGTTTTGACACAAACTAAACGATTGCCTAAAATGAGTTCGCTATTTTGTGTAGCATATTATAATTATATCCACCTGCGCGGACATTCAAACAAATAGTTCATCTGTTTTCTATAAGCAACCAAACAGTTGTGCAACTAAAAATTGAATGCGCGCGCCTAGAATAAAGGTTCACGCGCTGACTGCCAGGTGCCGTGACTCCATGTGTCAATAGAATGTATATACAAGGGTATGGTGCACACTTTAAAGACTGACATTTCGAAATGTCAAAAAAGTTCTGTGTGTGTAGTAAAAAGCCTACCAGTAAGAACTAATTTTTGGAGCTTAAAAATAGATTATCTAAAGATCAATATGGATCTGGATCAATTTTTAACACGTATATTACAAAAACAATTTGGGATCCTGGTATCTATCATAGAGGAAATATTTTTCCTCTATGATTCCTACTCTACACTTCGTCGGGGTAGATGCTGTTCTATGGTAAAGGTAGTGTGAACTGCTGCGTAAATAAAAAGTGCAAGAAATAATTTAAAATAAACAAACATAAGTATAAAAGAGATGTTCATATCTTCAAGGAATGATCTATGTACACTACATTAGGTGCGTTTTATTATTAAAAAATCTATCTGGATCCGGATCTGGATTAAGTTTTAACATGTATTACAAAAACAATTTGGGATCCTGTTTTCTATCGGGATCTATTTCAAAGATCCAAAAATCAGTTATTACACTGGCGAGTAGATGGCTTTTATGGTAAGGTAGTGTAACCTATAGTGTAAAGAAAAGAGACAAGAAATAATTTGAAATTTACAAACCCAGGGATAAAAAGAGACGGACTTATAACACTGCTGTCACTAAGATCCGTATCGTTTTATTATCAAGGGAAGATCCAGATCCGGATCCACCTAATAGCCCAACTAACAATTTTGCTTCCTATTTCTGAAATTAAGAATCATTCGTTGCTATAGTGCTCATATAACCATTCTTGCTGGAAGTCAAATAGCTATAGGAGTAAACTTTGATATAATTCATCGCCTAGACATTCTCTGGAGCACTTTCTATCACCTCTATAGGCGTAAAGACTCAATTTTCCTTTAATCATACTATAGAGATACTATAAAACCACAGGACAGTTTATGTTCCTATAGTAATCCCAACAAACTGCTATAAAAGTCTTTATTTATTATTCGTTATCTTTATAGAATCATTATTGGACAGTTTAAGTCAAGACTCTATAATCATGATCAATTTTTCTGTTGGACTCTTATAGTGCAATATAGTTCCTATAGTACTGTTATAAAACTGTGCAATAGGCATAGTACACCAAGTGCTTTTACACATATAAGGATGAATTAATTACAACAACAAAATGCGGAAACCCCACACTGAGTAAATCCTTATAAATGCAAAGTAGGATTGGGTCGAACAAACTTGCCTAAATGTAAAGAATGGCAATTTCAAAAAATTAAAGTTTATGGTCGAAACTGTTTTTTAAAACATTTTTTTAGAAAAACATACTGGATGGATACAAAATTGAATCTGAAAAAAAGATATCAAATTTTCAAAAAAGTTTAATTTTTTTAAAACCAAGAAAATATTTTAATATTTTTCTTGGATAGAAGTTTTTTTTTAACCTTTTATCAAGCCTCTCTAAACAAATATTATTAAAATCCGGCAAGCCGATAGTAAGAAATTTGAAATTACAAAAAATATTTGAATGCGGTAGGCACAGTCAGCAATATCTAATAATTTCAAAATTTTTATTGAATTATAGATCGTTAAAATTAATCGAAAGAAACAAAAATTATCAAAATTCTAGGTAAAGTTTTCGATTAAAATACAATTTGGAAAACCATTTCTTTACATTTTCAAAAAAAAATTTTGTCTTGTAGATTGTATTATAAAATTTTAAATTTTAAGCTTTCCAAAAATTAAGCATTGTCTTATTTTTACGAATAGATAACTTGCCATAATGTCTATATCGCAAGTAAAAAGTCAATAGTGCAATTTATTTAAAAAAATATTTAAGTTTCATTTAAATTTCATATAAAATTTGAATCATGTTGTTTCTTAAGAAAAGAACTATTTTTTACGAATTATTTTAGTGACAGTGATTTGTATTGTCGATTGATTGACGAGACTTTTTTACTGCAACTGCAGTACACGATCCGGATCCGGATCTGGATTAAGTTTTAACATGTATTACAAAAACAATTTGGGATCCTGTTTTCTATCGGGATCTATTTCAAAGATCCAAAAATTAGTTATTACAGTGGCGAGTAGATAGCTTTTTATGGTAAGGTAGTGTAAACTACAGTGTAAAGAAAAGAGACAAGAAATAATTTAAAATTTACAAATCCAAGGATAAAAAGAGACGGGCTTATAACACTGCTGTCACTAAGATCCGTATCGTTTTATTTTCAAGGGAAGATCCAGATCCGGATCCAGATAGATTTGTGAATAATAAAACGCACCTATTATATACATTAGGTGCGTTTTATTTTCCACAAATCTATCTGGATCCGGATCGGGATCTTCCCTTGAAAATAAAACGATACGGATCTTACTGACAGCAGTGTTATAAGCCCGTCTCTTTTTATCCTTGGGTTTGGAAATTTTAAATTATGTACTGTCTTTTTTCTTTACACTATAGCTTACACTACCTTACCTTAAAAAGCCATCTACTCGCCAGTGTAATAACTAATTTTTGGATCTTTGAAATAGATCCCGATAGAAAACAGGATCCCAAATTGTTTTTGTAATACATGTTAAAACTTAATCCAGATCCGGATCCAGATAGATTTGTGAATAATAAAACGCACCTATTATTGCTTGTGTTTCATTATCGTATTTTTTTAGCCTCGCCCTATTTCAACTGAATATTTTTTCAAAATATCATCTATTAATAACTCATCTAGGATCTATTTAATATAATGGCTAATCAAATTCTTATGCGAAGGCTATGCAGTGCTTTCTTTTTTGACAGCATGGGTATTTGACAGATAAAAATAAAAATAAAAAAAAAAACAGTTTATTGATCAATAAAAAATATGTTTTACTGGTAGGCAAAGAATACTCAAATTCCCTCATCTACAAAAATAAAATTTAATTCTATGAAAATCAAGAGTCCTCCTTATAAGACATGGCTGAAGAAAATTCGGAAATTCAAACTGCTGACACCACCACTATTGGCAATATACTCAGTCCTCCCAACAGTAGTGATTTAACTTTAAATTATGTATGGGATGATAAACTTTGCAAAACTACCCTGAAGTTCTGCAAAACAACAGTGTACACACCTCCAATATTACCTCTTTTAAATGAACGCGATCCAAATCGTTACTATGTGTGTTGGGTCGAGGGATGCGGAAAAGTCTTCGCTAGGAAACATAAGGGAGAATATAATGTTCACCTGAAACGACATTTACCTGATAGTGAGAAACCTTTTCTATGTGATGAACCTTCATGCACAAGGGGTTTCGTCCGACATGATGAGTTAGCGACTCACAAACGTACCCACACCGGAGAAAAACCCTTCGAATGTGAACAATGCGGTAAGAAGTACACTCAACCCTGCCACCTTAGTAAGCACCTGGGCACTCACAACAGGCAAACGAAATCTTCGCAGGAATCTGATGATGATGATGATGATGATGATGATGATGATGATGATGATGATGATGATGAATCTGATGATTCTTCATCAACTTCTCACAAACAAGAAATCGATACAGATTCCGAAACAGATGAGAAGCAGGAGATAAAAGTTAAACCCGAAAAGTTTAAAGAATCTTTTCCATCTGCATATTTCTCCTCGGACGCCCATGCTGACATTAAAAAAACGGAAATGGAGAAAGCTTGTGCTGCTGATGCCGCCAATGATCTTAAATCTAATGGTAACTCTTTAAGTTCGCTCGTTGCAATAAAGTTAATAAAGCCGATGATGGAAAACATCTATTCGAAAGCAGATGAGTATGATGATTCAATATCGGTCAAGGTTCCTGTGAAGGAAGATCTCATAACGGAGGCATCGGATGAATATGATCCTCGGTTCGAAGAATTTGTGATGAAAGAGCTAAAAGTTGAAAAAATCCATACGAAAGCAGGTGAGTATGATGATTCAATAAAGGTTAAGTTTCCTGTGAAGGAAGATCTCATAACGCAGACATCGTATGAGTATGATCCTCGGTTCGAAGAATTTGTGATGAAAGAGCTAAAAGTCGAAGCCGAAATGATTGACAAACCTGACTCATCAGGCGAACCTATTTCTATATCGGCTGCAATCCATCCATTAGTGTCTGCAATTCCCGAAAACAAAATCAAACCGGAATACAAGGATCATTCAGTAAACTCGGATGTTCATGTGAAGCAAGAAATGACTGATGAACAATTCGAGGAATTTGTGATGAAAGAGCTAAAAGACGAACCCGAAATTCCAGACATTTACTCGTATGAGCCAAATTCTATGTCGGCTGCAATCCATCGCTTAACCGTTCCAATTCCAATGAATGACATCAAATTAGAATCCAAACTCAAAAATCACATCCAATCCAAATCCTCAAAAAAAAAATCAAAAAAAAAATCAAAAAAAAAATCCAAAAATAAAAGTAAAGAGAAATCTAAGCACAAACATAACGTCCAATCGGAAGCTAAGCGGAAGGAGAAACGACACAAATGTTCCGTAGAAGGATGTGATATGGCTTTTAGTGTACCATACGCACTGAAACGACACAGCTGGGTTCACACTAAAGTAAAGAATTACGAATGCGATAAATGTAAGAAGAAATTTCTGAGAACAGACCATCTAGCTAAGCACTTGAAAACTCATTCTCGAATCCCAAATGATATGTCAGACAGATAGTGCCCCCAAATGAATACATATAACTTTTACAATTAAAAATTTTGTTAGCTGTTACTCTGTATTCAAGCAAATATATGTATGTACATTTAAATCTGAAATATTTAAAGAAATGCTCTTTTCAATCAAATGTTTTTCAATGGCATCGTTAATTAAACAATTCACACACACGGACTGCCGGGCTGAGGAAAACAATTATACTCCAACTTACCAAATCTAACATCTATGCATCATTAATTGTTGTTTTGATTGAATCTAAATCTAAACAAATATAATTATCGATTTGATCCAAAATCCAAAACTTATGAGATCTGATCAAAAATTAATTTTTGTTTTTAAAGAACATGAGTAATGAAAAATAAAGCAAAATTTTCCCTAATGAACATGTATGTATTATTGAAAATTCTGAAAATGACAATAGTTGTTTGTTTTTATTAAATATAAGTTGTCTTCAAGTCAACTTTAAGAGAGCCAAATTTTCATCGAAAAATATATTCGTCGTTCATTGAAAACTGTCAGTCAAAGTTTCACAGAACTTATGTCGATTTCCTTCACACATAAGAAATCAATTTATATGTGAAGATTTTGATCCCTCGTTAGATTTTGCGTTCCTTCACATAAAAAAAAAAATCGGGTTTTCTTTGACAGGGATTAAAATCTTCAAATCCATATTTTAAGAGGGATTTACATGTACATAAGTTTATGAAACACGCACACCAAACGATCGAAATCCCTATACTTCATCCAACAAAAATATGCAGTACACGTCTTATGGGAAAGCTTTTTAAAAACCAGTATCGTGCTATATTTTTGCACCATACTAAATTGAAAGGACTCCTCCATAAAAAAGTGTTTGTGCGCCCGTAAATTTTCGATTGCATCTGACGCAGATCCGACGTCCTATTGACCGCACATTTGAGTGTGCACTGAATTGCTGCGGCCTATGGCTGTTATATTCAATTTCAACCCCCATTAAATATTGATGTGCATTCAGAGTTACCCTTGTTCATTTGCTAACTTGTTCAGTTTTTTTTCCTTGGGTTTCTGTTGAGGTGCTTTTGATTTTAGAGCTTTAAAAAAAGGCTCCATTTAAAATCAACACAACGATAACCCTGTGAGAGCTTTAATGAAGGACAGATTTATGCAATCCACAGTAGCCAGAATGCGAGGCAAACGTGCAAACGTCCTATATTGCCCACACTGCATATTTTTGTTGGACAGAGTATAGTGTGTATTATTTGATTAAATTTGGATTCTTTTTCTCATTTGTAGTAAAAGTGGACTTACGCAGGTTTTTTAGAACGTAGACATTTGTTATGGCTCCCTCCGATATGTTATGCATTGCAAGTGCAATATCATAATACTTGGCCTACCTGGTTCAAAACGGATTCGGTTCGATTTGAATCCGCCCGTAGTCGGTCCAAATAATGGACACTGCAAGAGTCGCGTAGCGCGGAGCAACCATCGAGTATAAAAAAAGGTTTTTGTTCTAAAAGGCACCAATTCTGATCAAGGGTGCTATATTTCCCTTTAATGAACTGTGGGCCACACTCAGTAAGAACGAAAAAAAAAACAAAAAAACTCAACCGAAGTCACACGGCTGTTGAAGAGAACCACCGTAACGCTGTATCGAGTGGAGCCTAACACCGAAGATGGTGCACAGAATCGTCGTAGCGCGAGAGAAACGAAAACCAAATAAACCACACCACACGATTCATAACATGAAAACACATTCTTGCATACAAATAAAAAAGTTTATATTTTAATTGGGACAAACACATGTGGGCATTATGATGCCGACCCGGACATACCCCTTCCGAAGACTATCTATTCATTACGTCGGGTTTGGAATGCTCGAGTCTGAGAGTCGTTGTGTGTGGTTGGTAGAACATCCGCTCTTCCATGCCAGTATTTTAGACACACAACCAGGTGGCTAAGTGGGATCTAGTTCCAAAAACAAAAATCATGTTATTAAAGAAAATATTGAAGCTTTAAGTTTTTTAGCTTACCTGGGATGTATTTCGTTTCTGTGTTGACCATGAATTTCCGTGCCCATCTGTCCCGCCAGTGTCCTCTTCGTTTGGTCCCCGCGCAGGAATTCCTTTTTTTTGTTCATCTAAAAGAAAAAAGAGAAATAGATTAAATAATAAAGTAATAAAGAAAAAAACCAAACCTTAATTTTACAAATTGAAAAATTTCCAATAATCGGCTGTCAGCTGGCTGAGAAGGGGAATTGAATTTTGTTTAGAATTTTGCCTTCGTGTTGTCAAATGCTTAAAAGTTATAAAGGTTTTGAGCCTCAGGAGCCACATCCGTGTTCAGCTGCGTTGAGGAGCTTCGGCCGGGAAGGCCTTCTTGTTGCTGGGGTTAGTCCTGAGTAGTCAATTGATGTTGAGTCATGTTACGGCTTCAGTTCACGAGCCGAGGAGCTTCAGCCAGGGAAGCTTATTGTTGCTGGGACAAGCCCTGAGTAGTCAATAGGTTTGAATCTTGTTGCGGCTAGGGTTCTGAGCCTCCGTACCCTCGATGGATTGCCCAGATGAGTTTGTTGTATAACCAGTTTTTAGAAACTTGGTTCTCAGTTTTGGTGACATAATTAGTACACCCGGTTTAGTAGTATCTTCAGTCCCAGGTCCAGGATTGAAGTTTGGTTGCTGTTCGGCAGACTAATGCCCGCAGAACTGTAATTGCGGATTTTTTTTGAGCAGGTTCGCTTCCTGCTGGAAATGAGCCGTTGTTACGGCGGCCTCATAGCCTTACATTTCATTTGCAATTGCTGAGACTTACCGATGATTATGTGGGGGATCTAGGCATATATATATCACATAGGCTACTTAGTTGAGTTTTCTTTTCGCTCGTCCTTCATCGGACCACGTCACCCTTTAGAAGGCAACGCAAGGGAACATTTAACAACCCAAAATCTCTATTGGCGGGTCTTAAAGAAAAGAGGTTGCGATGCGAGTACATAAGATTGATGATTTATCAGCAGCCGCCATGAAATTAGACCCCGAAGATGGTGATGGAAGATGCGGTTGTGGTTCGGAAGTTTTGGTGAGCTAATCTACCAGCGGGAGCTCGTGGCACGGAAGCAATTCTGTTTCTAGTGGCGGTAGATTATCTCGGCTGGTATTTCGTCTCACTGCTGCTGCCTATAGCACAACCGCTGGAACACGACCTTCCCGAACTGTTTTGGCAAGGAATCCTGCGACTGTCTGGGCCGGGGTAGATTGACGAGGAGGCTTGGGTGGACTGGATTAGAGTCTTGGTATGAAGTCCAGAAAACACCTGTAAGAAAAATCGATAATAAAATATGTCTTGGTGCTATAAAATTAAACAAAAATACATTTAGTAGTAGTAGTATTTATTGAGATTTTCTTTTTAACACAAATTTACATTATTAATTCTATTTAACATAGTCACTTATATTTTATAGGAATTTGCCGACTTAGAATTGGTCTGGCTAGACAATATTATATCTTTATTATTTTACTGAAACAGAATTGATTTATAAGACATTGTCTTTCACAGCTTTATGAAATAAATACGTCCACTCAACAAGACGATAACTTGAGAAAAGAAAAAACTTAACCTAAGAGAACAATAAGATACTTAACCTAGGGGGAAAGAAGGAGAAAGAGGAGATATGAGCGTATCTACGTCTCTATCTAGACACTAGAGTAGTGTGTAGATATTTTAATTCAATTCGAGTGAATACAATTTTTATGAGTCATTTTGACAGCAAGTTGGGGTTGTTATAATGTTTGTTTTTGTACATACATACATGTTAAATGAATAGTTTATAATGTTTTTGTTCTTTTTTGTGTGAGCTTAGTTTAGGTACTTAATAAATAGGATTCTTATAAATATATGCTATTATTAGTATGTTCACAGCCGAGTTACTTGTTATATCATAGGAACTAAGTTAGTCTAATCACAATCAGGTAAAGTTTGGACGTAAGTTTATGTTTATTTGACTTTTTTCTTTTTTTTTTTTATTTTTTCTTTTTTGGTGTTTTTACAGTCTTTAGGTTACAAGCAAAGGAAACCAGCTAAATGTGGTGAGATGCTCAGCCTCTGTAGGTATTTGGGAGTTGCCTCTTGTAAAATGGAGAGGTGAAGGAGTTGTCTTCATCAGGAACAGCAAGGTCAGAGCTGGAACCCTCGTTGAGGATACTACTTATTGGAGACATATAATATCTGTCATTGATTGACCAGTTGATATTACTTTCATATATGTTTCGGAGGACAGAGTTGTCGTGATTATGTAGAGCAGTTATTCTTTTCTTGGAGAGGAAAATCAGGTAGTCAAATAATGGAGTAATTTTCGAGTCCTCATATATTGATTTGTTACTATGCCATTTGCCACCCGGTCTACGGCCTTTGTTAATGCATTTTCGGATGATGTAGCGTTCAAATCTATGGAGTTCCAATGCCACATTTGGAGTGATTTGAAACCAGATGAGGAATCCATAGCACAATAATGGACGAATCAGAGTTTTGTACATTAGGAGTTTCGTTTTTGTTTCGACATTTTTTGAGTTGAGTAAGAGCTTTAGCTTTGCAGCAGCAGCCTTGCTATTGATCAGAGCCTTTCTCGCATGGGGGTTCATTTTCAATCTTTCATGTAGATTAACACCAAGGTATTTGATAGTTTTCTTCAATGGGATGGGATTCCCAGCAATAGTAAGATTAAGGTAACGACTTTCTCGGACAGCAAGGTGGTGTCCCTTACCCGCCGCATTGCGAAAGCAAATCAACTCGCATTTGTTGGGGTTTAACTCAATTCCCCATTTTTTATAATATGGGATGATTAAGTTGAGATGGGATTTGACTGAGTTAAGGGCATCATGAGGTCTCTCATCAGGACTGAACAAGATGGTGTCGTCAGCGTAGAGAATTGCTTGGGAACAGAGATGTTGGGTTGGGAAATCATGAAGGTATAAGTTGAATAGGATGGGACCAAGGATTGATCCTTGGGGAACGCCGGATTATATTTGTCATTGAAAGGACACTTATTATAGTTTTTTTTAAGACAAGTTTCTTGTAGTAAAAGGGCTGAAGGAGAAGTCTCTTGTAATAAGAGATCAATTTCTATTATTTTTTCTTTGGATAGGGAATTGATATTGGAGGAAATGAGGTTGAAATTCATGGGGAAATGGGAGAGAGAGATGCTATAAAGCAAAGGTAAGCACCTGGTTTCTGGGATTCATCCATTTGTTTGTAGTTTGGCCAGAAGCCTCTAATTTTAGAAATTAAGTTAGATATTGGTAAACCAAAAAGTCTAACTGACTCGTCGATGAAGTCTGAGACATCATTTTTGGAAAGATCCGAGGGAATCGGGATCGGCTGTTTGGGAGATTTTTCAGCTCTTTTATAACCTCTTACTGTATCTGAGTAGAGGGGAGCATTGGAAGGAAGGGTAATAATTGGGTTTACTGCATATTTATCATTTTTTGCTTCAACTAACAAAGCATCTTCTTTTTTTTTCAAAAAAGCAATTCGGTTAGGGCAACCTTTAAAATTCGCCGGGTGACCCGTCAACTTGCAGTTAACGCATGAAGCAATTGAAGTTTCAGTTTTCGGGCCAAGTTTACACTGCCCAGGCTCATGGTCAATTAAACATTTGACACATCTGGTCGGAAAACTACAGTACGCTGCCACATGGCCGTACCTTTGACAACGGTAGCATTGTTTCATGTTTGAATTTTTAACCGAGTCCCACTTTATTCTATGTCTTAGCAAAAAATTAATTTTTTTTATTTTTAGCAGACTTTCTCTGTCCTCCAAAACACAGAGGAAAAGGTCAAGTGGCACATCATTTTTTTTCGACCATTTGGTCTCAAATTTCTTAACTACTACTCTCAAAGAAGGGTCCAGCCTAACCAGCTCTTTCTGAATTTCTTCAGATGAAAAATCGTTTGAAATTCCTTTCAGAATTGCATTATATTTTGTTACCGGGTGCTTGGTTGGGAGACAGTGAGTGAGGGGATGGGACTTGTGAAGGTTTGAGGAAGTGGATAGGTAGGTTATGGGAATCCGTTCAGGATCGGAGTGGAATAGACTGGCAAAATATCAGGAACCGGAAAAGAAACGATACTGCGAATACATGTCTAGATGAAAATGGAGTAGGTTTGTGTGAACGGAAGCGGTTTGGAAACGAGAATGAAACGTACAAAAATATGAATCTGTATACATCTGGATAAAATTTGAAAAGGGTAAGTAAGAAGAAAGAGTATAAAAGTAAGTATGGGGAAAGGAAATCGAAAACATCTATGGTGGATACCTGAACGGGGGAGAGGAATGTCTGACCTTAAGAACTGGCACGCTAGCGAGGCACGGCTTTAGCTCGTCGGATGTAGGGGGGGATCTTGTTCTCAGATCAGGCTAGACCAGTAACAAAAACAAAAAAAAAATCGTGCCAAACCAAAAAGAAATATATACTCGAATTGCCACCACACACATTAAACTAGCGTTTTGCTTACCGTCGAAGAATCTACCATTGTGATTTAAGTTGTGGCACCGCTGATGTTGTGCGGTGCAGCCGCCCGCCCGACCTGGAATCCGTGGCAGAAATTTTCGGACTCCCCGAAAGCAGAGTCGATCGTTACCTTCACTCCATCTCTTTCTCCACTAGGTTCCTATAGTCACCTCTTTCCACCCCCTGAAAAATGTTCTTAATTCTCCATCAGGCTAATCTCATAGCCCATTAAAAGACGAAATGCTTGGCGCATATAAGGACATTTATTATATTGAAAATGGAACTATTATTTATATTGGAATTTAAGATACATTTACAAAAAAAAAACTTGAAGCTAACTGACTAAACTAAAGATTTGACTGGAATAATATAATTTTTGCTTAAAACTAAATATTTCTGCTAAACCTATTACCTAAATATTGCTTTCTTAAGACTAACAATTAATATTATATAAATTTTGTTTTGTTTTATTGATGATATTTATTGTTTTTTTTTTTTTTATTTTTTTTTTTTTTTGTATAACAAAGAAAAAGTAAGGAATTTGAGGCAAAAATTCACCCTCTTACGCGCCGACACCTTCCTCAGGCTTTAAAGAAAAGATAGTGCTCTTTTTAGCACCTTCGGTAAGTAACGGATGCGCTACCGAAGACCCTACCTAGCTAGAGCTTTAATTAGGTCTACGTCTAACGGACTTAACCCAAATAAACGGTCTACCACGATCGCGAGCGACACGGAGGAAAGCGCAGTTCGTCCGGTTTCTTTTCTTACTTCTCTTATCTTTCTTTTGTTTTACAATTTCTGTTATTTATAACGATATTTTTTTTTGTTAAAAGAAAAATATGAAATTACTTTTAAATATTTAAATAAACTAATTATTACGCCAAAAAAAGATTTTTGATTCGCCACTTTTCGGGCATGTATACATCTATATATATTCTTTCCAATTTTTCTCTTCATTAATAGTACTTTTCGGTTATCTTGGTCAACACCAAGGATTTGAAAATGGTCCACCGTGAGGGAAGAAGCAGTAGAAAGTGCCGCGTACTAGAGACTTCGCTATTAGAGTTCAAAAAAATGGCGGATTCCTCTGGGGCGACAAAACTTCGGCGGCCACAATGTTCTATTGGTGACCGCCACAAAAATCACTTCCTTTACCTTTTTACGTTTTGCACTTTTATTTTTCATATTCATTTCATTGATCTTATAAATTTATCACTCACCAAATTTTACAATCTCCTATCTTACTTCTGCTGTAATATCCTTTTTATTATTTTCCAGCTCCGTTCTTTTCTGAACTTCCTTTCTGTGGCGATTTCGCTCTTTCCTATTTCTTGCCTCACTTTCTTTGCTTCGTTCACCGTGATCTCAGGATTCTAAAATTTCAAAGAACGTTACCACTGAATGTTTCTGCCTTCTTTTTTTCTTTTATTTTTCTTCTTTTCATTTTTTTTTTCTTTTACTGATTTAAATTTTTTTGAAATCTCACTCACCCAGATTTTTTTTTTCTTTAATCTATTTAATATTTCTTTATAAATTATCTCCTTATTTGACGTCGATTTGAATTTTCTTTCTAACGAACTATTTAAAATTTTTTTGACAATCAACCACTCTTCTCGACTGTTTCTTCTATAATTTTCTACCTGAACGGTGACTAAACTTCTCGACCCGCAAGTAAATCCCGCTTTATAACTAAATGGACACTAATACCATCAACCATTCACCGCTCACCCACCAAAACCGATATATATATGAACAACTATCGTATGAGAAAAAAAAAGCTCTCTCGCATTTCTTTTCCTCCCCTGCAATCACTTTAGCTATTACCTAAGCCTCTCCTATTTACTATTCAACCTTACCGACATGAATATACCTCCTTACGTTCCACTAAATAACTAACGAAGTGTGTAGAACAAAACGGATTCCATTTCCAATAAAATTTTTTGGTGTGGGATGTATCAAGTAGTTATGGATTACAAGTATCTAATCTATTCTTCTCGCTCTCGCTTGTAACTCATTTAAAGTGATCGCGGTCGTACGTCTCCCACATCCTTCAATTCCCCTACTTTCATTCAATAAAAGAATACAAACGTTTACTCTGGATCTGGACGATGCTGACGGACATGGCGGCTGTTTTTACTCAGGTAATTCTTTTTGATATTTTTTTCTATCTTTATGCCAGCCTTAGTTTTTTATTTACGTAGATTAGAGTAGATTAGTGTAGATATTAATAAATAAAGGCAAAAAAAACATTCTTTTCTAACTTTGTTTTTCCTTTTTTTTTTCAGGCTTTAACTTGCAGCAGTGGCCAGAATCAAGGAGAAGTTCGCCAGCGTGGCAGTTTGACGGGTAATTTAAAGGTTTTATTTTACTTCCTCTGAAACGAATTTGATTTTCCATTTTCTTGCAGGTTTTTATTTGCAGTTACCCGAACCAAGGAGAAGTTCTCCAGCTTGGCAGATTGACGAGTAAGTTAGATTCTAAATTATATTTGTATTGGAAAGTGATTTGATTTTCATTTTTCATATTCTAGGCGATTGCAACAATTTTTTTAGTTGTTTAGGTGTGAATGAATAAGCTTCAACACCATTTGCTTTAAATTCTTTCAGAAAGAGACTATGCAGCTCAACACTTCTAACTATTATTTTAAGTTTACCATAACCATTTGCCATAAACTTTACATCATTAAGATTGTAATTAGACTTACCCAAGAAATCCCAGATTGATTTGGAAGAAACTCCCTTCGTGAAGATGGGAGGGCACCATGCTTCTCGTTTAACTGGAACTGTGTTGGAGTCCGCAGCGTCTGGGAAATTGTTGTTGTTGTTTCCCATCACATTGATGTTGTCATTAATCCTCTTGTTGCTGACAAAGTTGGAGCCATTGCCCTTGCTGTTGGTAATGTTGCTGCAGCTTGAGCCCACTGCATTAAAGTTTTCATTATGAGGGCCTTCCTCATCTTCAGCTTCATTAAATGGTGACCAGCGGTTGTGGTTGTTGGTAACTTCTCTTGCGATCTTTTTTGTAACAACAATGGGTGTCTGGTGTCTTCTTTTCCTTGCCATTACCATAGTAAATTTGTCCTTATCACCAGCAAGAAGATTTCTCAGAACTTCTGTACTATTTTTTTCAACGCTCTTATGGTTAGAGACAGTTAGATTGTTGGCTTCGTGTCCGATTATGACACATTTACTAACAGACGCCTGTTGACTGGCGCCAAAAAAGTTGCTTGTCGCGTCAGTATCCATCTCACTCCCACTAACGGGATGAATAGAAGTATTTGTTTCGGAATTCCATTCTTGGGTTGCAGCAAAAATAATTTTTTCCTTGTCAGCATCGTTTAACATTTTCGATGGAAGTTTTATTTTTTCGGCGAAAGAGCGTTTATCCGGCGGCACCTTGGGCTCATTGGGAGGATGAAACTCACTTTCCTCCATTGTGAGCAAAAAAAACAACTTAGTTAAATTTTAATAATTTATCAGAAAATTTACGAGGGTATCAGACACGTCTGCACTGTTCGGAGAACGAAACGAGAATCAACAAAAATACATTTTGAATTGGGATTGCTGGCGACTGGGCTCTGAAAATTCATTTGTTTTGAACATATGTAATGACATTTGAGGCGAACCGAACGAATCGTTCAAAACAAGTTGAATTCGATATGAAAGAAAACGTTCAGGCTCTTTTAGAGCCCTAAATCAATAAATGGTTATGAGATAGGCTATCGAATTTATAATCGAACGCACTGAGGTGAAATCATCGATGAGGGTTTGCTGTTCGTAAGGGGGAAAGTAGGTGGAGAGAGGGCTCCTCCGGAATGATAAGGTTAACTTCAACGGGTCCCATATACTCACCAAAGAAAGGGATACTGGTTTTTGGTAGGAGAATGTGTGATGGGGTTGAATAGGAAATAAGCGATATGGTGTAGGTTAGTTTAAAGTCAATCGTCACGGGCATAGTATGTGCTACGATAAAATTGTGTTGCATAATTAGTGGTAATATTCTTTTTGTACTGAAATTCATATTCGAGTTGACAGTGACGGTTGCCTTTTTTTTTTAGCTTTATTTTTATAGTGCAATTTAAAAATAAGTTTGCTAGGGCTCATCGAGGGATTCTTATAAGAAAAGAAAATTAAAGTTTTATAAGAGGTGAGTTAAAGTGACGATTTTTTTCAAAATGTTCGTGGTAATTAAAACCTGAACGGTTTTAGGTTTCGTTGGGCTCAACCGGCGGTAATCGACTGTTGCGTTCGCCTGAAATAAGAAAGAAATAAAAATAAATAAATAAATTATATTCATCAAATAGAATACAAAATATTTTTTTTGATACTTACAAGTACACGTACTGGTGAAATCCTCCTCGCCCTGCAGTCGCCATTGCCTTCGATGTCTAATTTTTGTTCCTGAAAATACACAAATAAATTACTTCATTAAAAGGGTTAATCAATACAAAAATTTAAACTTAATGAACACAAAAAGAACAACACAAATTTTCAAACTAAAGAAAACAACGAAATAAAAGAAAAACAAAATGATAAACTAATCAAGAACAACATAAATGAAAATTAGACAAACCATCACGAACCGCGCACAAGTAGTAGGAGAAAATTTGTAAACATTGGTTATCAATGAATTCGAAATTAAAATTTAAAAGGTGTGTTTTGATTGGTGGGCTGTGAGAGTAGGGCGAAGGTGTTATACATTTGTATAATATAACAAATGAGTTCGAAACAAAATGGACGTGTAGAGGTTGGGTAGAGTATACACTAAGCCAAAATTTTGGGATTAAAAGTGTAGTATAAGTTTCGGCGTTTAAGGTTTGATTAGCGATTGACTACGGGGGAAGGAGTATTCGAGTGGCAACAAATACTTACGAATTGATACAGTTGAGGAGCGGTGGATGCTTACAGGTGAAGAAGGCCATAGTATTGGTAAGAAAAAAGCAATAGGATCTTGGATAGGAAAAGCTTGAGCTGAGCAGAAGTTTGCAAAGTGTCGTGTGAAGCGGGTGCTTATACGAAAACTATAAAGTTCAGTGTGCGCGAGTTTTAAAGTAAAAAAAAAAAAGTGTCGTTAACAAATTTAATTTAACGCGTTAAACATAGAAAAAAAGGAAAAGCAGAAATAAAAATAAAATATAGAGGGTGAGTTTTTTTGTTAACAGAAAAAAAAAAAATATAAATACTTTTAAGAAAAAAAAAAAAAAAACGAAATTATAAGGAAAATAAATAAAATATCATAATGTAGGAATACATGTAGGAGAGGAAATCTACATTAGGGTCCGGTAGTGGAAAAAAAAAAGGAAAATTTTTAAGGTGATAAATAAATCTATTATTGTGAAAGTAATAATATTAATTTAAAATAACTTTATAATCGATCAGGCAGTCATACGGTAAAACAGGAGAGATCGTCATCATAAAGCTAAGAAAAATAAAAAAGAAAAACCGCTAAACGTAAGTTAAAATTTTTTGTCCGACGAAAGTGAGTTACTTAAACTTACCGTTTGTTATATATACAGGTGGTGAATTTAAGGTACGAGATTGGCGGTTCGCGGCTGTAGTAACCGGTCGTGACCGCCGAGTTTTTTTATATATATTTTTGCCGTTTTTTTTTTGGATGTGCGATACACTAAAGCTGGACGATAGCTTTCCTTCGTATTTGAAAGCTCTTAAGAGGGATATTGCGATTATCATCACCCTACAGTGGGACTTATCCACCACATTTGGAGTTTTTTTTTTGTTTGTTTGAAAAAATATTTTTGCGTGATATCTTGATTTTTTTTGTTTATTACTAGAGATTTCTCATGATCGTTTAAAACATAACATTCGAATAAGGTTAGGGCGTTATCTCGTTCCTTTGTTTTTGGCGCTTCGCCTACGGTCGGAATAGCCTTGGGCTTATAGTTTGGCTAGACGTAGACCTGGATAGAGCTCTATGTAGGTAGGGTCTCCAAAGCGGAATCGGTTAGGGCATACGTTACCTCGAAAAGGAGGCCATACAGTAGCTAGGCGGCCCAAAGAGAAAGGGGGTGAGGCGATACCCTTGCCTAGAAAAAAAAAAATTTTTTTTTTAAACGAAATTTTTTAAAAACCAAAATCATTTTATTTTATAACTGTTCTGTATTATTCCAATTTATTGGGCAATTATTGACAGTTTTTTTTTTTTATATGTATAATTTGTCTTATTTTTTTCTCAGTAAAACAATATTTTCATTTCCTTAAATTTATTTTTTTGCCAAATCTGTTTTTTTTGATAATTTATAATTTTTCCGATTATTTGTTTAAATTTGATTCGATTGTCGATTTTATAGTGTAAATGTACGCGAATTTTCATTGCTATTTTTGTTCTGGAAAAAAAAAATTACTCAAAAAATTTTTCTTTAATAAAATGATTGTAAATCACGCAAACCCATTAATCTTTTACTGAGCGGCAAAAGCGGCTTAATGGGCTTGTAAGCGAAACTTTTCAGGGGGTGGACAGAGATGGAGGAACTCGGATGAGGAGATAATCTGAAGGTGACTTCTGACGCCAGCTTAGGGGAGTCCGAAAATTCCTGCCACGGACTCACGGTAGGGAGGGCGGCGTACCTGCGCAACACCAGCAGAACGATGGTAAGATTTGATCGCTGAATCAAAATTTCGTATGTGGTGATAACAAATCCGTTGTTTTTTTTGTTTGTGATGTCCGGCACGATTTATGTTTTGTTGATGGTTTCGTCTGGTTTTCGGAACAAGATCCCCCCCTTATCCGGCGAGCTGAGCCGAGCCGTGCAAGCGTGCCAGTTCCGTGGCCAGACACTCTTTCCCCGTTCAGGATTTCTCGTTTCCTTCCTTCTTGCAATCCGAGACGCAATTTTCCAAAAATTTAAAATTCTCATCTTTTACTTTTCACATTTCCATCAATCCGTTTTTTTTTTATCCTATCAGCCTCATTCCTATACTTACCTTCTTATTCTACCTCTTTTCATTTTCATTCATTCGCTTTTTTTTATCCTGTCAGCCTCTTTTCTACACTCACCTTCTATTCTTACCTCTTCTTCAACTTCCGTCACCTTTTAACCTTTTCATTTTAGCCTGAACGTTTCCTACCAGCTTACCTATCCGTATCCTCAAATCCTTCTTTTCCTAAATCCCTTCATCTCTTTTCCTATCCCAGTAACCAGCAACAAATGGCGCCCATAGTACAGTGAAAATTTTTGTCCGTATCCCAGCAAGTCATTTCACTCTCGATGCGTTGGCTAGCGAAACGTATGTCGTGTTCAGGATAGCTTTTAAGAATGCCAGAACACTTGCGACGTCGAGTTAAATGATGCCATCGGAAGTGAAATGATTTCAAATTCATGTTCCCCTAGATCACTTCTATCATCGGAGTTCGAAATACCTGCATGTCTTTAAATAGAAGCTTACTACGCACTTTTGAATCGCGGCAGGATTTTGGAATTTCGATGTGGGATGATCATCTCCATTCTCTATTGATGCCGCTGATGAAACAGAGATGAATCGTAAGTCTTGAGCAGGATAGCTCTTCAGAAGGCCTGACCAATAGCGACGAGTCATCTCGGTTCCATCGGCGACAGCAAAGATGAATCATGTGTTCGTGTTTCTATGTTTTTTTTGTTATCTACCACATACCAAAGCGACAAAAGAAACGAATATTAGTACAGTCTTACCAAAGTTACCTTCAGATCCAATCTCATAGTCATCGTCAAAATAGGACCTCCGAAGAAAGCCATCTCTAACACCCCCGATTTAAATGAAATAAAACAACAACACATAGAAAACGTTTATCTACGAAAAATAAGGGTAAATACAAACATAAATCATAAATACATCAAATCAGATTAAACAAATATTACAAACAAAATTTAAGAACATTAAAAATCTTTCAGATTAGGATACAAATTCCTTTAGAATATTTTCAAAAGATAGTTAGAATCATTATTGAAAGAAGAAACATAGTTATTATAGTTACAACTTTATATTACATGTAGTTTTTTTTTGCGTTTAAATAAGTTTTAGTAAAACAATTTTTGTAGGTGTTAAAAGCAATACTATTGCAGTTTTAGTTATTTGTTTATACAAAATATGTTCACATACAAATATATAGTTTTTTTTCTCGTTTAAGTTAGGATCAAGTAGAATTAAGATTTATTCAATTATAAGCATAGTATAGTTTTAACAAATAGTGTGATAAGATAGGATAATTTACTTTAGCATAGCAGTTTAGATAGTTTTTGTTTGAATAATAGTTATATATAGGATAGTTATACTTAGGAATATAATTTCGAGTTTAAGTTTAGTTATTTCAAGTTCTTATTTAATCTGTTTGCCAGTATAGATAGTTCTTTAGCTTTAAGTTTTCTTTCCAAATCAGATAGGTTACAATAGAATATTGATAATTTAGTTTTAGGAAACCGATCCGAATATATACATTCTTTGTTTGCTTAATCGATTACAATTCAGATTTAAGATTAAATTGTTTTTTTCTGAAAGTAGATACAATACATTCCTTTTAAAAGATAATAGTCAATATAACAAGCATTATAAAAATTTCGATTTATACATCAAGTTTTCTGGGCTGATCGTTTGAAACACAAAGAATTACAAAATCAAATAACAATCTATTCTTTAAAAAAAGTAGCCAGTGGTAAAATTGGAGTTACATATTCTAAGTATACAAACGATGCAATTTGGGTTGAAATTATTACATAAAAATTTTTAAAATTAATCAGCGTAAAAACATATTTAATCAAATTATTATCTAACAGGACCTCTGGTTAGATTTTACAGCTTTCGAGTAAAGATATTCCAGGGTATGAAATCTATAAGAAAAGAAAATAAAATTAGTAAGATAAATACGATAAATAGAAATCGAGTAATTACTCGTTTATACGCAAAAAAACAATTAAATATATTAGATATTGCAAACATGGCACCTGTAAAACATTCTCCAGTTCAGAAAGGCTCAAATCCAATACCTCGTCAAGATCCTGATACTATACCACCTAATGCACCTCCGTCAGTGCCTCCGATGCCCTCAAGTCGATCAGTAAGTGTTGAATCACTGGTAGCTCCTTCCTTCAGTAGTCTTACAGGTATAGGAGATACGTCATTGGAGATGCAGTCTAGAGAACCGGAAACGGTGATGAAGAAGAATGATCCTATAACAAAAAATAGAAGTACATGGGATGAGTGGTTACAGGGCATCGAAAATGTTACAAACCGAAATCCAATCGATTGGTCTGCGTCTTTAGGGGCTCGAGTAGAGATAAGGGGCCAAGATCTCCTTCCAAGCGAATGGGATTTGAATCAAAGACCCAGACCCAAGAGTTTTGACGGCGACTTAGGTAGGCGAGTTCCTCAACGTCCAATAGGCCAAAGTAGTAATCCACGTCGAAATCATAGTAAGTTTGATACTTGTGTGGGGGCGAATAACATCCAAATTCAAAATAGGGCTCCAACTGAAAATGTCGGGTCGTGGAGAGCTCACCTCCTTAAAGATAGGGCGTTGTTCGGAACTGGGACACTTCCGAAGGTTACTAATCCGCCTCTTAGGGGGATGGAATTAGAGCATTTAGTTAGACCAACAATGGCGTCAGAGGAATTGCCAAGAGAAATTGCTCCACCGTTGGCTAAGAAAGCAGCTGCTGATAACGTCAGCAATATTTCGGCAGAACTGAAGACCGTTATCAATCTGGCGGTCACGCAAGCGTACGATTCGTATACCAACTCTCTAAAGGAGGAAATTTCAGAATCTCTGAAGGTCGAGGTCAGGAGAAATTTCTTGGAATTTTTGGGTGACATTAACCAGAACGTTCGTACCACACCACCTGTGGAAGAGCGCTCTCCGAAGACGTCAGCTGATAGGATGAAGAACCGACCTCATAAGCCCACTCAGCCAGTTGCAAGCGGGCATGAACAGCAGAATTCTTCAGTAAGATTTAGAGCTCCGAATGACAATGGTTGTGGTTATTCAAATCGTCATACTGATTGTGATTTCGAAAGGCCAAATGGTGGTCACCAGCCGTTCACCGCTCAGGATTATTCTCAAAGTATGGGAGGATTCCACGGTGGGGGTTACCGGCAACCTGTCTATATGCAGCAGATGGGTATGAGAACACCTATTAAATTAGATAAATGGAAATTAAATTTTGATGGAAAACCGGAAACACTTACCGTGGAGGATTTCATATTTCGAGTCGAGACCTTGCAGTACCAGTACAGGTGTTCCTGGGCGGAGATTTTGAGAGATTTTCATATCCTGCTCTCGGGTACCGCCAATGAGTGGTATTGGCAATTTCAGCGGTCTCATTATAGTCCGGATTGGCCAATGCTTCGGGACGCATTAATGCGCCAGTTTCAGAATTCAAAATCTGATTTAGACATAATGAGAGACATAATGGACCGTCAGCAAGGTGCCTGGGAGTCCAGTGATGATTATTTCGCTGCTGTGAATAAGATGAAGTCTCAGCTCAGGATGCAGATTCCGGAGGTGGAACTCGTGCGGGTACTGAAAGAAAATTTGAATGAGCGGATCCGGCGGTTGGTGTATCCCCAGGCGGTTTATTCTTTAGACCAATTAAGAATAGCATGTAAAGACGCTGAACGGGCTTTTTCGGGTCGAGATAGAGATGGGTCGAAATCTCAGAGGCCGCCGATTCGGTATAGAGCGAATGAAATTGAATTCGTGGATGATGCTTCCCAGCCGTATCAGGAAGAAAACCTCGCTGCCTTCCATCATTCAGAGAATAGACAAAAGAACGGTCGTGGGTACGCAGATTCGAAGAATTTGATCTGCTGGAACTGTAGAAGTCCAGGTCATTCTTTCATGGAGTGCCTTTCGGCTGTAAGAAATATATTTTGTTATAGATGCGGACAGGAAGGAGTTATTACCCCTAAATGTCGCGTCTGCAACCCGGAAAACTATGCGAGGAACGCGATCTCGGAGGGGGAGTCGCGTTCAGCTCAGAAACCCCGAGAGAATTTAGGAGAGAAGCAGAAAACCAACCTGTAAATAGTAAAATTATAATATTAAAAAGAGATGAAGTTAAAGATAAGGGAAAGAAAGAAAAACTTACTGAATTAAAACCCTTTCACATTCGGATCAGAGAGTACAATTTAGCAAGAAATAGAATTTTTAATAATCACGTTGGAAAGGTCACAAATAGAATTTTAAAAACAAGAGAGCGTTATAAACTGAGGAAAAACACGAGAAGAAATATTGTAGCAACGGTAGTAGATACGAACGCAGACCCTCGGCCTTATGCCAAAATATCCATAGCAGGAAAAGTTTATTTAGGACTTTTAGACAGTGGGGCGAGCGTTAGTATTTTAGGGAAAAATTGTATGTCTGCAATAGAATCGTTGAATATACCAATGCTACCATATAAAGCTGATGTCAAAACAGCAGACGGAAAAAAACAAGAGATTGTGGGAAAAATTCAAACGCCAGTAGAATATAAAAGTCAAACACATGTAATTACCTTTTATTTAGTGCCCAATTTGGATCAAGAGGTATACCTAGGGGTTGACTTTTGGAAGTCATTTCAGATTGCGCCTAATATCGTGAGCTCCGTCTCAATTCTGGACGAGACCGGTGATGTGGTTAACGCTCATCAGCTGTCGCCGGAACAGAAGTGCAAGTTGGAGGCGGTTAAGGAGAAATTTTTAGATTTTGATCGCCATGGTCTCGGAAAGACGTCTATAATGGAGCATGTGATAGATACTGGAGACGCGGTTCCTGTGAAGCAGCGTCACTACCCTGTTTCTCCAGCGGTACAAGCCCTTTTGTACCAAGAATTAGATAGAATGTTGAGGCTCGGCGTTATAGAGGAAAGTGAGAGTCCGTGGTGTTCCCCCGTTGTCCTTATCAAGAAGCCAGGCGAGAACGGTACCATAAAATATCGTTTTTGTCTGGACTCTCGTAAGGTCAACGCGTTGAGTAAAAAGGATGCGAACCCACTTCCTCATATCGACGGGCTTCTCAGTCGGTTGCCAGACACCTACTATATTAGTAGCGTTGATCTGAAGGAAGCGTTCTGGCAAATACCGTTGGAGAAGGAGAGTAGGGAGAAAACTGCGTTTGCGGTACCGGGAAGACCCTTGTACCAGTTTACGGTCATGCCCTTTGGACTGTGTAATGCGGCCCAAAGGCTATGCCGTCTAATGGACAAGGTGATTCCTGCACGACTCAGGGAACGCGTTTTCGTGTATCTGGACGACTTACTCATTATAGCACCGGATTTCGAGACCCATATTGCCGTGCTAGATGAAGTAGCCGAATGCCTGCGGAAAGCGAACCTCACCATCAACATAAAGAAATCCAAATTTTGCTTTAAGGAGCTTAAATACTTGGGTTTCATCGTTGGTGGGGGGAAGCTAAAACCGGACCCTGCTAAGGTGGAAGCAGTAGTGGATTATCCTTTGCCTAAAAATCCAAGGCAAGTTCGTCGGTTGCTTGGTCTAGCAGGGTGGTATAGGCGATTTATTCGAGATTTTTCTACCTTGACTGCACCTCTGACTGATACTCTGAAAAAGAAAAATGCGAAATTTAAAATGACGGAACAGGCGATAGCTGCATTTGAAGGTTTGAAAAAAGCCTTAACCACAGCACCGGTACTCACGCACCCGAATTTCTCAAAGAGATTCTTTATTCAGTGCGATGCCTCCGAATCCGGAATTGGGGCGGTATTGTTTCAGAAGAACGATGCCGGCGAAGAATTTCCAGTGTCTTACTTCTCTCAAAAATTAAACGCTTGTCAACGAAACTATACGGTGACCGAGAAAGAGTGTATGGCCGCGGTCATGGCAGTGAGAAAGTTCAGGCCTTATGTCGAGGGTATGCTTTTTACCGTCATCACCGACCACGCCAGCCTTAAGTGGCTGATGAACATGAAGGACCTAAATGGTAGATTGGCAAGGTGGAGTCTTGACCTTCAAGCGTTTACCTTCGACATAGAGCACCGAAAGGGAACTCTGAATGTCGTGCCAGACACCCTTTCTCGGGCGCATTTAGACAGTATAGAGAGATTAGAAGTAGCACCGTTGATAGATTTAGAATCAGAAGAGTTTAAGTCAGAGGAGTATCTGAATTTAATAGCGACAATCAACAGTAACAGTCAAGATTTACCTGATTTAAAAGTTGAAGATAGTTTCGTTTATAAACGATGTATGCCCTTGGGTGAAGAGCCTTTACTAGATCACACGTGGCGGTTGTGGATTCCTTCTGGTTTGACAGAGGAAATCATTAGATTGACTCACGAACCTCCACAAGCGGCTCACGGCGGGATTGCTAAAACTTTACATCGTATAAGACAATATTTCTATTGGCCGAATATGACCGTGCAGATCAAACAATTCATATCTGAGTGTGCTATATGTAAACAGAGTAAACCGTCAAATCAAGTTCTTCGTCCACCTATGAGTAGTAATTTTGTCACCGAATTGCCTTTTCAAAAACTTTTTATTGATTTCTTGGGTCCATACCCCAGATCGAAAGCTGGAAATGCGTATGTATTGGTAGTATTAGATCATCTATCGAAATATGTATTTTTGAAACCTTTGCGTTCCGCCGATACCGTAAGTGTTATCAAATTTTTAAAGAATGAGGTCTTCAATACGTTTGGAGTACCGGAAATAATCCATTCTGATAACGGTAGACAATTCTTAAGCAAAGATTTTCAAAACTTTCTTAAATCGTATGGAGTTCGTCATTTTAAAACCGCTTACTATTCGCCTCAGTCGAATGCGTCGGAGAGGGTAAACAGAACGTTACTGGCAGCTATCCGATCCTATTTGAAAGACGATCAGCGAGAATGGGACTTGCATGTCAGTGATATTGCATGCGCACTGAGAAGTTCTGTACACTCTTCAACAGGAGTATCGCCATATTTCACCTTGTTCGGAATAAATATGATGACACATGGCAAGAGTTACGAACTAGTCAGAAAATTGAACGCTATAGATGATGGCGAACTGTTTACTCTGCCGAGGCAGAACCGACTGCAGTGCATTCGGAAAAAGGTAAAAGAAAGTATTTTGAAAGCAAATGAAAAAGGTGCTAGGACATACAATATGCGGAGTCGCAAGGTTCACTTTGTGCCTGGGCAAGAGGTGTATCGACGAAATTTCGTGCTGAGCGACTCATCGAAATACCTTTCATCGAAACTTAGCCCAAAATACGTTAAGTGTAGGATAGTTAAAATGGTCGGCAAGAACATGTATGAACTAGAAAACCTTACGGGTAAAAAAATAGGTGTCTTCCACGCGAAGGATATAAAACAATAAAGTTAATTTAGTACCTGTGATCGATTAACAAAATGTACCTGATTAGATAGTGATTTTAGTTTATAGGTTAATTATTTATAATTTTCGTGTTCCTTTGAGTTACATAGTTTTATATATATATATAGTTTTTGTTCATTATGCTCTTAGTTAAGTAGTATTTCAGTATAATTTTTTTATCATTTTTGGATATGTAGTTCATGAAACGATTTTTTTTTTATTCAGTCTTTTTTTTTCTATAATAAGTTAGTAAAAAAAAAAAAAAAAAAATTTTTTAATGGTTAGTTTATTTAATTAATTTTTTTTATTCATTTCGTATTTTTCTTTCTCCGTAATGAGTAAGGCATTTGATAAATGTCTGCATAAAAAAAAAAAAAAATTAATAGTTAGGTATTGATAAAATTTTTGGTCATTTCGTATATTTTTTGTAGTTATTAGTGTCAATTATATATAAGAAAAAAAAAAAAAAAAAAAAATATAAAAAAAGAAAAAAAATAAAAAAAAAATTATATATGTATACTTTACTTTTTTTGTTTTTATTTTTCTTTGCATATACAGTTAGATTTAGTTTATACTTTTTTTATTTTTTATTTATAATCGTTTATCTAAATGCACATTTATATTTTATGAAATTTTTGGCTGGGAACTTTTCAAAGAATTTTTTTTTGATGTACATAGTACTATTTATACATCAGAAAATTAATTTTTTTATCTGCCCGATCCAAAAATTACATTCGTTACTTAAGTATTACTATGATATAGTTTATTTGTTAAGGTTGTTTGTGCAAGCGATTTAATGGTAGTACTTAAACTTAGATTATATATTTTTATCTCAATTTTGATTTCCTAGATTATTACTTTATTCATTTAGTTTAATTTCATAGTACCTTTTTTTTATATTAAATACAGTTACGTATTCAAAAACACGAAAAGTCGTATCCATTTAATCGTCCATTCATTACGTCAAGGAGAAGATAATATTTGAATAGATAGTTACTTACTTATTAAGTCAAGTATTCGATACATAGTTGATTCTGTTACCGAATACTAGTACGATACATATAGCGAGTTACGAGATTATCGCATGATAAAAATTGTTTCATTTTTTTTATATACTCGTATTGGGATCAAAAAATTTTAGTTCAAATTCTCAGTAATTATATTTCTTTTTGGTTGATAAAAATAACCTGGGATTAACCGTAAGAGCACGCGAATTAGATCGATAACCGTGCAGGAAAGAAAGTCAAAACGGGTAACCGATATACAAAAAAAAATTTTTTGCATCTAAGCTCCACAAAAACAAAAATAAAATGAGCTGTAACCGCTCAGATCAAATTTAAAATAAAATATCGGAGCCTTCAAGGTTTTTGTATAATAAGCACTCACCTTGATTTCAGTTTTTTTTTCTCTTCTTCTCGAATTTGCATTGCCTCGTCCTTAACCGGCTGGGATCTTATGCAGCTACCTATCGCTGACAGGATCGGCCAAATTTTTCTGTAAATTGAATAAAAACATGTTTTAATTTTATAATGCTATGAGAAACAGAAAAACAAAGCAATATCCATTGTCTGTAGCTTTATTAAAACTATGTTATATAACCGACACTAGCACTAAAATACGATCTTAAACTAACTGCCTACAAACAGCATATAATCTTTTTATCTGAATAAAAAAATTATAAGGTAAAATGATAAATTACCTGTGAAAACAATATATGTAGGTGACAAACAATGTAGTGCCCGGCTTTTTGGGCGTGGGTTAAACTCCCCACCTCGTAACAGCAAATTAAAAAAGGAAACATCATCCTCTCGCCACCGTCTCCGAGTCCGACTGCTTCTCCTCAACGCCGGTGTTTTGTTGCGTTCGCCTGAAATAAGAAAGAAATAAAAATAAATAAATAAATTATATTCATCCAATAGAATACAAAATATTTTTTTTGATACTTACAAGTACACGTACTGGTGAAATCCTCCTCGCCCTGCAGTCGCCATTGCCTTCGATGTCTAATTTTTGTTCCTGAAAATACACAAATAAATTACTTCATTAAAAGGGTTAATCAATACAAAAATTTAAACTTAATGAACACAAAAAGAACAACACAAATTTTCAAACTAAAGAAAACAACGAAATAAAAGAAAAACAAAATGATAAACTAATCAAGAACAACATAAATGAAAATTAGACAAACCATCACGAACCGCGCACAAGTAGTAGGAGAAAATTTGTAAACATTGGTTATCAATGAATTCGAAATTAAAATTTAAAAGGTGTGTTTTGATTGGTGGGCTGTGAGAGTAGGGCGAAGGTGTTATACATTTGTATAATATAACAAATGAGTTCGAAACAAAATGGACGTGTAGAGGTTGGGTAGAGTATACACTAAGCCAAAATTTTGGGATTAAAAGTGTAGTATAAGTTTCGGCGTTTAAGGTTTGATTAGCGATTGACTACGGGGGAAGGAGTATTCGAGTGGCAACAAATACTTACGAATTGATACAGTTGAGGAGCGGTGGATGCTTACAGGTGAAGAAGGCCATAGTATTGGTAAGAAAAAAGCAATAGGATCTTGGATAGGAAAAGCTTGAGCTGAGCAGAAGTTTGCAAAGTGTCGTGTGAAGCGGGTGCTTATACGAAAACTATAAAGTTCAGTGTGCGCGAGTTTTAAAGTAAAAAAAAAAAAGTGTCGTTAACAAATTTAATTTAACGCGTTAAACATAGAAAAAAAAGGAAAAGCAGAAATAAAAATAAAATATAGAGGGTGAGTTTTTTTGTTAACAGAAAAAAAAAAAAATATAAATACTTTTAAGAAAAAAAAAAAAAAACGAAATTATAAGGAAAATAAATAAAATATCATAATGTAGGAATACATGTAGGAGAGGAAATCTACATTAGGGTCCGGTAGTGGAAAAAAAAAAGGAAAATTTTTAAGGTGATAAATAAATCTATTATTGTGAAAGTAATAATATTAATTTAAAATAACTTTATAATCGATCAGGCAGTCATACGGTAAAACAGGAGAGATCGTCATCATAAAGCTAAGAAAAATAAAAAAGAAAAACCGCTAAACGTAAGTTAAAATTTTTTGTCCGACGAAAGTGAGTTACTTAAACTTACCGTTTGTTATATATACAGGTGGTGAATTTAAGGTACGAGATTGGCGGTTCGCGGCTGTAGTAACCGGTCGTGACCGCCGAGTTTTTTTATATATATTTTTGCCGTTTTTTTTTTGGATGTGCGATACACTAAAGCTGGACGATAGCTTTCCTTCGTATTTGAAAGCTCTTAAGAGGGATATTGCGATTATCATCACCCTACAGTGGGACTTATCCACCACATTTGGAGTTTTTTTTTTGTTTGTTTGAAAAAATATTTTTGCGTGATATCTTGATTTTTTTTGTTTATTACTAGAGATTTCTCATGATCGTTTAAAACATAACATTCGAATAAGGTTAGGGCGTTATCTCGTTCCTTTGTTTTTGGCGCTTCGCCTACGGTCGGAATAGCCTTGGGCTTATAGTTTGGCTAGACGTAGACCTGGATAGAGCTCTATGTAGGTAGGGTCTCCAAAGCGGAATCGGTTAGGGCATACGTTACCTCGAAAAGGAGGCCATACAGTAGCTAGGCGGCCCAAAGAGAAAGGGGGTGAGGCGATACCCTTGCCTAGAAAAAAAAAAATTTTTTTTTTAAACGAAATTTTTTAAAAACCAAAATCATTTTATTTTATAACTGTTCTGTATTATTCCAATTTATTGGGCAATTATTGACAGTTTTTTTTTTTTATATGTATAATTTGTCTTATTTTTTTCTCAGTAAAACAATATTTTCATTTCCTTAAATTTATTTTTTTGCCAAATCTGTTTTTTTTGATAATTTATAATTTTTCCGATTATTTGTTTAAATTTGATTCGATTGTCGATTTTATAGTGTAAATGTACGCGAATTTTCATTGCTATTTTTGTTCTGGAAAAAAAAAATTACTCAAAAAATTTTTCTTTAATAAAATGATTGTAAATCACGCAAACCCATTAATCTTTTACTGAGCGGCAAAAGCGGCTTAATGGGCTTGTAAGCGAAACTTTTCAGGGGGTGGACAGAGATGGAGGAACTCGGATGAGGAGATAATCTGAAGGTGACTTCTGACGCCAGCTTAGGGGAGTCCGAAAATTCCTGCCACGGACTCACGGTAGGGAGGGCGGCGTACCTGCGCAACACCAGCAGAACGATGGTAAGATTTGATCGCTGAATCAAAATTTCGTATGTGGTGATAACAAATCCGTTGTTTTTTTTGTTTGTGATGTCCGGCACGATTTATGTTTTGTTGATGGTTTCGTCTGGTTTTCGGAACAAGATCCCCCCCTTATCCGGCGAGCTGAGCCGAGCCGTGCAAGCGTGCCAGTTCCGTGGCCAGACACTCTTTCCCCGTTCAGGATTTCTCGTTTCCTTCCTTCTTGCAATCCGAGACGCAATTTTCCAAAAATTTAAAATTCTCATCTTTTACTTTTCACATTTCCATCAATCCGTTTTTTTTTTATCCTATCAGCCTCATTCCTATACTTACCTTCTTATTCTACCTCTTTTCATTTTCATTCATTCGCTTTTTTTTATCCTGTCAGCCTCTTTTCTACACTCACCTTCTATTCTTACCTCTTCTTCAACTTCCGTCACCTTTTAACCTTTTCATTTTAGCCTGAACGTTTCCTACCAGCTTACCTATCCGTATCCTCAAATCCTTCTTTTCCTAAATCCCTTCATCTCTTTTCCTATCCCAGTAACCTGCAACACGACAACGGCAAAGGTCGGTGCCGCTAAAGTTTTTCTTGGTTTGCGATACGTTACACATCACCGTTAATCGGGCTGGCCGTTACCAACAAGGAAACTCATACGAATTGGAAACGAATGCGGAATATTGCTGATAAGTATCCTTATAATTGTGAAAAAATAAGAATTGCAAGAAAATAAGTCAAAAAAACGAGTACCCTATTTAGTAAAAGAATTAAATATTAAAAAAAAAAGAGCCAAATACACCAACCGCTCGACGAAACCTCTTTATTAACCAAGACGATTATAGCTCGTATCAAAACCGTAAATCATTCGGAGATAGATTTTTTTCGAAACCAGGCCCGAACTAAAGAATCGAATACCACAACCAATAGAAGAACACAAACATATAGTCTACTTCCTGGAGTCAAACTTTTTGCGCGTTGGCATTTGAAATATTTAAAAATTTTAAGTCTTATTATATTGTTTTATTATTTATTGTTTTCAATTTTCTTGTTTTTAAAGCGATAAAAGTGTAAAAATATAGGTGGGGGGTTTCGTCGTACAACTGCGTCGACTGGTCGAAGCTGGTTTCCTCCGCATAAAATCGCGACGAGGATCAACACGAAAGTGTGTAACCCCCTATAGAGCGCTCGATAGGCAGGTCGGTTTAAAGACGGTTTGGTCTCCGGATAGGAACGACGCACAATGGGGCAAAACGTAAAAAAGCTGGCATTTAATCAAATTATGAAGTTGAGCTTTGTCTTAAATAACCGTTCTATTTCTCTTCCAAATATGATAGAGAATTAGAAATGAGAGAGAGAAAGTTTATTTGAATCACGTAATCTTCTGCAGATCATCTCAAATGAAGAGTAAGTTCACGTTTTGAGTCGATCGCAGACCTCTTTTTGTCATTTCGAGTTGGTTAAGTAAATTGTGTACAGTTTATTATTTATTGCGTGTATCAAATTAAATTAAATTGCAATAGAATCAGTAAGCTCAGGAGCATTTTTGTATGTTTTTTCTTTTTATAAAAAATAAATTCTTTTTATTTTAATTCGTAGTTGAATATAAAAAAAAGTTAAAAAATTGCTTGTTTTTTTGCATTTCTCTGAAATCCTTAGACTTTTAGTTGTGTTCGCCGTAAGGTGCCAATAAGTTTTATATGTCATTTTGTTAAGTGTACATTCTCCTTTCAGAATGTGCAAAATTTTCTTGCTCCAATCTGCTCCCCTGTGTGTTGTGTACATTTTTGTTGGTGACGTCACTTTCTAGAAAAAGATATTTTTCGTCAATATTATTGTATTTTTGACATTTCTTACGCCCAACAAAATCAAAAATACTACCAATAACCAGGCAAGATCTTTTTAATATAAAGAAGAAGTCAAGTTGCCAAGGATTTAATAGCCAGGTGGATTTTTTAAAGGAAGAAATTGTAAGGCAAACTCAATACTTGGGTAACTTTTGAAATGACATACATTCTTTCTGAATTGGCATATGCATCTGAAATTAGTTTGAGAACATGTGGGCAGTCGGTAGCTGCAAAACTAATGCACGAAGTACCCCAAAGTCCTAGAAAAGTCAAACAGTGTAGGAAAGCTTTAAGAGAGTCCATTTAGCCTACTTCGATGAATGGTGAAGAAGCTTTTGCGTTAATTTTCGAAGCAGGCTTATCTAAATTTCAATATGAAATTATCAGATCAAAAGCTTCTTGTATTTCCTTCGTATAAAATAGTTCAGTAGTGTTAAAAAAATTGCTATCCCGATTATGAACATATATCATTGTTTCGAAAATTTCTGTGAGTACAAGTTTACAAAGTTTGTTAAACTTAACAGTTAAAGGCTTAATTATTCTCCAAAAAGACGAGATTAATTCACTTCACTAAGAATTGATAAATGTATGCTTGTACTCTAAATGGGACTTTGATAGGAGTTTTGGTCACTATTCAAATAAGCAAGCATTTTATGAATTGAACCAGGTAGAATCGACTGTTTTTCTTACTTGCCTTGTTCCACTTCGCTTAGTTTCTGGTGTTAGAATAATATACAAAAATTCACGTCCAAGCTCAAATAGATATTGTAGACCTATTAAAACTGAATTTTTAAAAGTGTACATGTAGCTGAAAAGCAAAGAATTTATTTCTATTGAAGAAAGGATACTAAGTTTAGCAAACAAAAATTAGTAACACAAAATATCCCGAAATGGTAACCCTATAATTTTTTTTTTAATTTTTTTTATAAATGTAGTTGTATTACAATCACGAAGGATGCAATTTACGCAGAGTTTCATTTAAATCGTTTGAGCCGTTTTTGAGTAGTTTCGTAAACTAATGAAATTTGTATGGGTGGTAACCCTAGAAATGGGCGTGGCCGTTAGAAACTTTGGCCATGTATTAACATTGGTATCAGTAGTATTTGTGCCAAATTTCAAGTTTCTAGACCTGTTGGTTGATTTAGGTTCGTATTCACCGAGCGCTCCTAAACGGCTCTTAACTTTACGAGGCTCTTAACTTGAAATTTCTGTGCGGTATTCACCAACCACTCGCAAGTGTTTTTCGAAGTTCGAAATTGAGAGCCACTCTCTCTTGTTCAGGCATACCCAAACTGTGAAATGTTGTGTAATGTTGGTCTTGACAGCAAATGGATACTCTTCTACTTGGCATTGCTCACATGGATTCGAGTCAAATGCGTGCGTGGCACACGCACAAGCGAACAAATTTTCGAAGAGAGCGCTCGTAAGTTAGGAGTGGTCGGGACCACTCCTAACTTTTAAGAGCGCTCGTAGATCTTCACTAATATTGCTTGGTGAATACGTTTATGAGCTTCTTAAGTTATGAGCGCTCGGTGAATACCGGCCTTAATGCCATCTTTTCGCCATTTTGCCCCACTGTGCGACGGACGAGGCTAGGCTCGATCTGTAAATTAAAAAGTTGTCGAGTTGTAGACGGGTGCTGGGTATTCCTTTTGTACTTCTTGTTCAACCAAAGGCGTACCACCCCCAGTGAGACAGAAAGGTCCGACGGCGTTAGATACCTTTTCCCTCATTTTTACATTTTTTTTATTGTTTTCCCTTTTCTATTTCTTTATTAGTAAATTTTGTGGAATGTTACATAGTCCAAGAAAAAAAGAAGTCTATGAAGGTTTTTTATGTTATAGTTTTTATTTATTATTGCTTTTATTGTCATGCAACGGATTTCTGTTCACTTATCCTTTCAAAAAAAGAAATTTCAATATCAATTTTACCATCCAAAATTTTGTCAAGGATTTTAACTTTGCTTAGCAGATCAGTTTTCTTTTAAATAAATATAATTTTGTGAGCCACGCCAAATGATGAAGTTTTACTGGACCTACTAAGAGTCCGTAGTATGTTTTCCTAGGTTTTCATTATTTCAGGGGGTGCCGAGGACGAGCGAAAAATGAACGGTGAGGTATGATGTAGCAGGAAGAGTGAACGTTCAAGGGGAATCTGATGAAAAATCAGCCTCCAGATTCCAGGTGCGGTGAGGGAAGGCTTATCGGTATCGCTACCAGCCGATGCTCTAAGATTGGTAACTATACGTATGAGAGGGAATACGAAGTTTCGGCATGAAAATTTTTTTTGTAATGTGGTGAGGTTCAGTGGAGGTGCAAGATCCCCCCCTACATCCGGCGAGCTAAGCCGTGCGTCGCCAGCATGCCGCTGCCCCTTCCTCTGAACATTCAGACCTTTCCCTTCCTATCCCAATCCCATTCCGCAGGTTTTCGATGTCACCTTGCCCTATATTAGTCGAATCAGATCCTTTTCCGCTTCCGGTTCCAATTCCTTTTCCCTATCCTAAAGCATTTTCCTTACCTCAGTCCCAATCCCACTCCTAGGTCCTCATCCTATTGCCATGTTACACCGTATCGGCGTCATCGATTTCTGTGTTGTATAAAACACTGTTGCTTAATGCATGGCGTTGGTGGGTTGCATCAAGCTTCTCCTTTCCGGGTCGTCCTCCACAATTTAGAATTCTACCGCCACCACTCCTACTTTAAGTTAAAGTGATCCTATTTTATCCGCGTAATCACTGCCCATCCGGCGTTGGGAATTATTTTAGGGTGTTAAGGAAGTTCGCTCTTGTTGTAAGCGAAAATTATTTCGTCAAAAAGACATATTAAAAACGGAAAAAATTTTAATTCAAACCGTACCACGTTTTTATTTTTGGCTAAAACCTGTGATAATTTAATTTTTTTGGAGAGTGCAGACGCAACGACACGTCTGCACTCTCGGACAGAAATTGTAGCTGTGTTTGTGAAGATCTGGCCCAATCAGTTAAATTAATTGGGACCAAGTCAAATGGATGTTTGAATGGAAAAAAAGTTTCGTGATCTTTTGTTTTGTGCATTGATATATTTCCATTGCGATTAAAGTACCTATTAGTCAAATAAATATAAAATATTGTTTTTCAAGATTTTTTCAATTTATTATTTTTTTGACACTTCAAATGGAAACAAAAAACATACGTTTGGAAATAGGGAGGGGACTTTATTCGATAGTTTTGATTTAAAAATCAGTGCATCTAATTACATTTCTTAAAAACGCTAGCGCATTATAATTGAAAAAAAAATACTTTTTATAAACAATAAACTACACTCTCTCACCGGTTTTTAATGGTTTAAAAGGCTTATGGTGTTTATTTTATAAAAAACTATCGAAAATATATCGCATTTTCGATTTATCGGTTAATTAGCACATCTCTGTCTGAAATTTATATCCATCGCAATGCGTCGCTGGATTTCTCTAAAATCTCTACCGATGAAAGCTACTTCGAACTGAAATTCGGCCCTACCAAGGTAACCGTCGGAGCGGAACTTTCTCCGCAACGCATCCTCCGTCGGAGGTTCAATTTCGGTTCGAAGTAGCTTTCATCGGAAGAAATTTTACAGAAATCCAACAACGCATTGCGATGGATATAAATTTCAGACAGAGATGTGCTAATTAACCGATATATCGAAAATGCGATATATTTTCGATATTTTTTTATAAAATAAACACCATAAGCGTTTTAAACCATGAAAAACCGGTGAGAGAGTGTAGTTTATCGTTTATTAATAGTATTTTTTTCAATTATAAAGCGCTAGCGTTTTCAAGAAATGTAATTAGATGCACCGATTCTTGAATCAAAACTATCGAAGAAAGTCCCCTCCCTATTTCCATACATGTTTTTTGTTTCCATTTGAAGTGTCAAAAAAAGAATAAATTGGAAAAAAAAAACTTTTGAAACACTATATTTTATATTTATTTGACTAATAGGTACTTTAATAACAATAGAAATGGATCAATGCACAAAACAAAAGATCACGAACATACTTTTTTTCCATCCAAACATCCATGTCTTGGTCCCAATTAATTTAACTGATTGGGCCAGATCTTCCCAAACACAGCTACAATTTCTGGTGGCTTTTTGGTGTAGCCCGCTCATTGTTGCGAAGTTTTTTTTTTCTTTCTGCCTAAGAACAAAAAGTCTATTATAAATAAGTAACACAAGTTAACGCAAATAAATAAACTATTTCTTTAAAAAGAAAACACTTTCCGCAACAAGAACTTGTCGGACGATTTCGGAGAAAATTTTGTTTGTATGTGTCAAAAATAAGACCATTAGAAGTGCTTCATCGGACACAAATGGCATGCGTTGAATTTCGTCGGACAGAATTTCCGATCAGCTGATCGGAGAAATACCATGAAGCAAAATGTCTCCGATTCGTAGGAAATCGGAGAGAATTCCGCTCCGACGGTTACCTTGGTAGGGCCGATTGACTCTCAACGAAGGATGCGTTGCGGAGAAAGTTCCGCTCTGACGGTTACCTCAATAGAGCCGTATATCGGCCTTATCGAGGTAACCGTCGGAGCGGAATTCTCTCCGATTTCCTCCGAATCGGAGACATTTTGCTTCAAGGTATTTCTCCGATCAGCAGATCGGAAATTCTGTCCGACGAAATTCAACGCATGCCATTTGTGCGCGACGAAGCACTTCTAATGGTTTTATTTTTGACACATACAAACAAAATCATCTCCGAAATCCTCCGACAAGTTCTTGTTGCGGAAATTATTTTCTTTTTAAAGAAATTGTTAATTAAAATGTAAGTAATAAGGAAATTAACTTTATTTGAGTTAACTTGTGTTACCTATTTATAATAGACTTTTTGTTCTTAGGCAGAACGAAAAAACAAGTTCGCAACAATATGAGCGGATTACACCAAAAAGACACCAGAAATTGTAGCTGTGTTTGGGGAGATCTGGCCCAATCAGTTAAATTAATTGAGACCAAGACATGGATGTTTGGATGGAAAAAAAGTATGTTCGTGATCTTTTGTTTTGTGCATTGATTAATTTCTATTGTTATTAAAGTACCTATTAGTCCAATAAATATAAAATATTGTGTTTCAAAAGTTTTTTTTTTTCAATTTATTCTTTTTTTGACACTTCAAATGGAAATAAAAATCATGTATGGAAATAGGGAGGGCACTTTCTTCGATAGTTTTGATTCAAGAATCGGTGCATCTAATTACATTTCTTAAAAACGCTAGCGCTTTATAATTGAAAAAAATACTATTAATAAACAATAAACTAAACTCTCTCACCGGTTTTTCATGGTTTAAAACGCTTATGGTGTTTATTTTATAAAAAATTATCGAAAATATATCGCATTTTCGATATATCGGTTAATTAGCACATCTCTGTCTGAAATTTGTATCCATCGCAATGCGTTGTTGGATTTCTGTAAAATTTCTTCCGATGAAAGCTACTTCGAACCGAAATTGAACCTCCGACGGAGGATGCGTTGCGGAGAAAGTTCCTTCCTTAACTTCCTACAAACAATTTGGCTGTCTTAAAGTTGACTTGAAGACAATTTAATAAAAACAAACAGCTGTTGTCATTTTCAATAATACATGTTCATTAGGGAAAAATTTGCTTTGTTTCTCATTACTCATATTCTTTAAAAATAAAAATTAATTTTTCATCAGATCTCATAAGTTTTGGATTTCAGATCAACATTCACTCACACTTGTAAAAATAATCACGTCTCAAAAATCAAATCGATAATTATATTGGTTTAGATTAGATTCAATCAAAACAACAATTAATGAAGTAGATGTTAAATTTGGTAAGTTGGAGTATAATTGTTTTCCTCAGCCCGGCAGTCCGTGTGTGTGAATTGTTTAATTAACGATGCTATTGAAAAACATATGATTGAAAAGAGCATTTCTCGAAATATTTCAGATTTAAATGTATATTTGCTTAAATACAGAGTAACAGCTAACAATATTTTTAAGTGTACAAGTTATAGGTATTCATTTGGGGGCACTATCTGTCTGACATATCATTTGGGATGCGAGAATGAGTTTTCAGGTGCTTAGCTAGATGGTCTTTTCTCAGAAATTTCTTCTTACATTCATCGCATTCGAAAGTCTTTACTTTAGTGTGAACCCAGCTGTGTCGTTTCAGTCCGTATGGTACACTAAAAGCCATATCACATCCTTCTACGGAACATTTGTGTCGTTTCTCCTTCCGCTTAGGTTCCGATTGGACGTTATGTTTACGCGTAGATTTCTCTTTACTTTTATTTTTGGATTTTTTCTTGGAGGATTTGGATTGGATGTGATTTTTGAGCTTGGATTCTGATTTAATGTCATTAATTGGAATTGGAATGGTTAAGCGATGGATTGCAGCCGACATAGAATTTGGCTCATACGAGTAAATGTCAGGAATTTTGGGTTCGTCTTTTAGCTCTTTCATTACAAAATTTTCGAATTGTTCAACAGTCATTTCTTGTTTGATTTCTTGCTTCACAAGAACATCCGAGTTTATTGAATGATCGTTAGATTCCAGTTTGATTTTGTTTTCGGAAATTGCAGACACTAACGGATGGATTGCAGCCGATATAGAAATAGGCTCGCCTAATGAGTCAGGTTTGTCAATCATTTTGGCTTCTACTTTTAGCTCTTTCATCACAAATTCTTCGAAACGAGGATCATGCTCATACGATGTCTGCGTTATGAAATCTTCCTTCACAGGAACCTGAATCTTTATTGAATCATTATACTCATCTGCTTTCGTATGGATTTTTTCGACTTTTAGCTCTTTCATCACAAATTCTTCGAACCGAGGATCATATTCATCCGATGCCTCCGTTATGAGATTTTCCTTCACAGGAACCTTGACCGATATTGAATCATCATACTCATCTGCTTTCGAATGGATTTTTTCCATCATCGGCTTTATCAACTTTATTGGAACGAACAAACTTAAAGACTTACCATTAGATTTAAGATCATTGGCGACATCAGAAGCACAAGTTTTCTCCATTTCCGTTTTTTTAATGTCAACGTGGGCGTTCGAGGAGAAAAATGCAGATGGAAAAGATTCTTTAATCTTTTCGGGTTTAACTTTTATCTCCTGCTTTTCATCTCTTTCGGAGTCTGTATCGATTTCTTGTTTATCAGAGGTTGATGAAGAATCATCAGATTCATCATCATCATCAGATCTCGTTTGTTTGGTGTGGGTGTTCAGGTGCTTACTAAGGTGGTGGATGCGAGTGAACTTCTTACCGCATTCTTCACACTCGAAGGGTTTTTCTCCGGTGTGGGTACGTTTGTGAGTCACTAACTCATCATTTCGGACGAAACCCCTTGTGCATGAAGGTTCATCACATAGAAAAGGTTTCTCACTATCAGGTAAATGTCGTTTCACGTGAACAGTATATTCTGACTTCTGTGTCCTAGCGAAGACTTTTTCGCATCCCTCGGCCGAACACACATAGTAACGATTTGGATCGAGTTCATTTAAAAGAGGTAATATTGGAGGTGTGTACACTGTTGTTTTGCAGAACTTCAGTGTCGTTTTGCATAGTTTATCATCCCATACATAATTCCAAGTTGAATCACTATTGTTGGAAGGACTGAGTATAGTGCCATTGGTGTTAGTGTCAGCAGTTTGAATTTCTGAATTTTTTTCAGCCATGTTTTATAAGGAGGAAGATGAGGGAATTCAAGTATTCTTTGGCTACAGTAAAATATTCTTTAAAAGCAGTTTTTTATTGTTGCGGACGCCTGATTATGCCTTGAGTTGTCCACCATTGAGGGCGAAAATATTGGTATTAGTAACCTAGGAAGTAGAAAAGAAAATATTTTTAACACTGAAACAAAATGTTTGCTTACCTCGATTGTAGCCAATTGGTGGCGAAATTCATCCAGTAGAGATCATCTGGAAAAAGAAAACAATAAACTTTAATTTTTGAGACCATTTGAAGTAGAAATTTACTAAAAATAATAACAAAATAAAAGAAAAACAATTTTTGCACTTACCCAAATGAAATGGTGGTTGGTTGATGCTATTTGTTGTTTATAAATAAAATCAACATTGTTGTTGTTGTTTGAGTCCATCTCCTTTGACTAGTCAACTATTAAATATAAGAGACGACAAACCCTTGTATATATAAACTATAGTACTCTCATGGAACAGAAAAAAGTGGTATGGAATACACTCTACCGAGGGCGCTGTCGTAGGAAAATATTGTCGTGGAGACTTTTGATTTAGGGTGGGGTAGTAATTGAGGAAGAGCGAGAAAATTTTATCAGCTCTGGCAATGAGAAAGACGAGAAAGAGAAAATAAAATTTGTTTTGTATCATTTTCCTTTTGAGGGATCTTCTGTGTGTTTTGTTGTTATATTTTTTTGTCAAGAATATTTTTTGTTTTGTTTTTGCTATTCCATACGCAACAAAGCAACGTTGTTCAATTTCGGCATATCTAACCAAAATACAACGTTGCTTTTTATTTGTATGGACACACATACCTATTTGAATAGATTTAAGTAGGAATAATTTTGAAAATTGATTCTTGATAGGATTAGGCTTTTTTGAATTTTATAATATCTACATAGGTACTTTATCTTAATATATTAGGTAACTTACCAATGTTTATTGCAATTATTATTATTTTTGTTATTCAAAAGTATAATAATTGGTGTAATTTTGAAGAACAAAAATAATAATTGCAATCAACTAGGTTAACTGCCTACATTAGATGCAGTGGGTGGTTAGGTAGTGAAAATTTTTTTTTTTTTGCAATTAATATAATTATGTACATATGTACATATATACAAAGGTATAAAACTATTTCTTTAAGAAAATCTAATACATAGGTACGTATACCTACCTATATTTTTATTAAAGAAAATAGCTTTTTCGTATGTACCTACATATGTACCTATATAAAATATGGTATGGTAGAAAAAATTATTTGTATTCGTTGATAGGTATTTATATAATTAAAAATAAAAAAAAAAGAAATTTGATATAGGTATAGAACAGTTTTTAAAATTTATTCATATAAACTTTGTTTGCAAAAAATATAGAAAATTTTTAATACTTTTTATGTGTATATAAACAATTTCAGAAATTTATAAATATTCACATAAAGCAATTGTGAAAAAAAATCAAATAAGTTTTTCGAGAAAAAGATAATTTTAGAAAACTTAAATTAATTAAAAAAAATTAGAATAAATAGAATAAAATTATTATTGACATAATATTTTTAAAAAATCAGTTACCTTTTTTGGAAAAAATATTTTGTATGCATTTACATATTGCTTATAAGCAATTTTAGAAAAATAAAAAAAAAGAAATTTGGTGTCAATTTAAAAAAATTATTGATGCACCCCACATGAAAAACTTTGAAAATAAAAATAAACATTTTTTTATAAAAAATAGTTTTTATCCATATATTTTGTAAAAAAATAAGATATTTGCCCTGCGAATTTTGAACAAACAAATATTTCTTTTAATGTTTGTCTACGAATTTTCATCAAATTTGGAAATTATTAATTCATTAAAATGTATTTTGTTAATATGAATATAAAAGGTACGAATTTATGCAAACAAAGTTTAATAAACCTTTTATTATTAAACTAATTTTAAATATAAGAAATTTCTTTAAAATTGTTCTAGAAAAAAATTTGGGATATTAATTTGAAGTATTTAAAAATAAAGATACTAAGAAATATTTTCAAAAATTAATCTCTCAAACTTTTTTAAGACATTGATTTTTCAAAAAAAAAATTTTTAGATAAAAAAATATTTTTCCGTTTTGTCTATCATCGTAAAGTCAACTTTGATCAAAATCTAGCGTTCAATTTCGGTATATCTAACCAAAATAAAACGTTGCTTTTTATTTGTATGGACACACATACCTACTCGTATTTATTTTAGATAAGATGCAGTGGGTGTTTAGGTAGTGGAAATTGTTTTTGTTTGCAATAATTGATATAATTATGTAGGTACATATAGGTATATAGGTATAAAACTATTTCCTTAAGAAAATCTAATAGTTATATGCGTATACCTATATTTTTATTAACCCTAAAAAGATAACCTACATTAGGTGCGTTTTATTATTCACAAATCTATCTGGATTAAGTTTTAACATATATTACAAAAACAATTTGGGATCCTGTTTTCTATCGGGATCTATTTCAAAGATCCAAAAATTAGTTATTACACTGGCGAGTAGATGGCTTTTTATGGTAAGGTATTGTAAGCTATAGTGTAAAGAAAAAAGACAAGATATAATTTAAAATTTACAAACCCAAGGATAAAAAGAGACGGGCATAACACTGCTGTCAGTAAGATCCGTATCGTTTTATTTTCACGGGATGATCCAGATCCGGATCCACATAGATTTGTGGATAATAAAACGCACCTATTATCAGCCATATTTATAAACTCATTATAGTGAGTACATAAGGCTATGCCACCCTTATAATTCCTCTAAACGCAAAATCGTTATTTATAAAACTTATGTGACGTTGAATAGAGACATTATAAGCTAAACGCGTTTGGAGGTTGAATAGTGCCTACATATAAGGACATTTTAGTATTGAACTGTAACATTCACTTTGACATCACATTGAATTGTAACGATTATCAACAAAATAAAATGACTTTGACTTGATATTGAAACTAAAGCTTTGTTGTTTTTATTTATTGAAACTAAAATGTTATACTAATATATTAAAAACAAATTAAATTGAAAATTGTTTAGAATTAAATAGATAAATATACTTCTTGGTGATCTCTCTCCACGGATCCTTCTTCATCCGGTGTGTTAGCGTTGCAATTTTTATTTTGCGTTATATTGAATTGGTAGATTTCAAGTAGATTTATTTGAAATCTCGAACCGAGATGATTAATTTTTGTATGGTATTTCTAGTGATTTCAAGAAGATTTCAAGTAGATTTGAGTAAATCTCAGATTATCGTTCAGTGGAGACGCAGTATAAGATACGATAATAAAACATGGCTAATAGGTGCGTTTTATTATTCACAAATCTATCTGGATCCGGATCTGGATCATCGCTTGATAATAAAACGATACGGATCTTAGTGACAGCAGGGTTATAAGCCCGTCTCTTTTTATCCTTGGGTTTGTAAGTTTTCAATTATTTCTTGTCTTTTTTCTTTACACTAACAGCCCGATTCTCCCCAAAGTCAGTGATGACTCACAAGTCACAAGAAGAGGTGAAATTGACTTTGTGACTTTTTCGAATGCTGCCGCTCAGTCACAAAAAACAATCGAAACTGTGATCTCCTTCAGAGCAGGTCACAACTCATAATTTTCAAAGTTTCTTGGATTGGCATTCAGTATACTTTGTAAGAAAATTTAACTAGTGAAAGTAGACTTTGTTCTAGTGAATATTATTGCTGATTTTTCCCACAAAAATGAAAAGTAACACTTTTAAACAAACAACATTTTTTTAAGAAACTAATCGTATCAAGAAGTTAGCAGCGTCGACGGCTTTTAAAAACTTTGTGAGATACAAATGATCCATTCGCTCTCCAAAACAATACATTTATAAAGTTTTTTCGCTTTCTGTAAACTTTATGCTTGGATAATAAAATAATAAAATATAATTATGTTTCCTTGCATTTTGTAATTTCTTCGTTTTGAATAGTCAGCTGTTCAAATATTGACACTTAAAAAGTTCACCATGCTGTGGTGAGTTTTGTTGTGAGTTTTGTTGTGACGATTAGGGGGAGAATACCAAAATGTTATCGAGTCACAACAATCCTCACAAGGAATAGTCACAAGAGCTTGTGACTTGTGACTCCTCACAAGGGGAGAATCGGGCTGTAAGGGTATTCATGTAACGAGATAATTTTCCGCTTTGTAGAAAGATATAACTTTCCGCAGCATGTTTTCATGAACACCCCCTAAGAAATACTTGCGTAAATGTGGGAAACATTTTGTGAAATGTCAAATTAAAAGTCAAATCCATACTTCTTTAGTTTACGAAGTTTATTTCTGCACTTTCCGCAGAAAATTTGTGAGATAATTTTATGCGATTTGCAGAAACTTTTTCCCATACAAATTTTGACAGCTCGTTTCTGCGGAGATAAAATTATCTAGTTTACGAGGTTTGCGAGAGTTTTCCGCGCTTACATGAATACCCCTACTATAACTTACACTACCTTACCATAAAAAGCCATCTACTCGCCAGTGTAATAACTAATTTTTGGATCTTTGAAATAGATCCCGATAGAAAACAGGATCCCAAATTGTTTTTGTAATATATGTTAAAACTTAATTCAGATCCGGATCCAGATAGATTTGTGAATAATAAAACGCACCTAATGATGCATATACTAGATCACCCCTTGAAAATATAACGATGCGGATCATAGTGACAGGAGTTTTATATGAACATCCTCTTTTATGGTAAATTTCATAAGCAAACACTAAGGCTAGGCGCGCAAACTAAACGATTGCCTAAAGAGTTTCCAGTGCGCGGTTCTCTTTCAACTGGTGATCAAACTATTTGATTTCGATCACAGTTGCCAGTGAGCGCCTAGCCTAAATGTCATTTTTACAAAATGTAAAATGTAATGCAGCAAAATATGTTGTTAATTTGTTTATCAAAAGTCATCCCTTAAGGAAAGATTATATAGGCTTTTCACACCGAATTAAAATCTCAGATTTCAGCAACAAGATTACGAAATCTCATTGAAGCGTTCGCACTGAACAGAACCAGGATTTCATTTGACGTTTCTGTCCATTTATCCTGCTTTCTCGGATATAATTTATATTCTCTCCTTCTCTCCCCACAATTCAAATTTCAAATAGTCACTCGAGACTCGACTCCATTATCTGCTTTTTATCTACCTCTTCTCTTGCTGACAATTTGCTGACAAAGCAGAACATTTCCAAAGGTTTGTTTCTTTTGACAATCTTGTGTTTGAAAGTAGATTTTGAGGAGATTTTGTCGTAAAGCCTAGTATACAGTTCTTTTTGAAGAAACAAAAAATGAGTGGTGAAAATAAATTTGGTGGTGAGTATAAATTTTTTTTTCGATTTTGGTTTACAGTTTGGTGAAATGAAAAAAGTTTTTTTTTCGGGAAAAAACTCTCCCATAAGAAATAAATTTGTTTTTTTTTTTAGAAGAACTGTATACTAGGCTTACAGCCCGATTCTCCCCAAAGTCAGTGATGCCTCACAAGTCACAAGAAGAGGTGAAATTGATTTTGTGACTTTTTCGAATTCTGCCGCTCAGTCACAACTTGTGAGAGTCACAAAAACAATCGAAACTGTGACCTCCTTCAGAACAGGTCACAACTCATAAATGTTTAATATTTCTTGGATTGTCATTCAGCATATTTTGTAAGAAAATTTTCTAGATTTGTGAATAATTATGAGTACACAAAAATGGAAGTGCTCTAGTGAATATTATTGCTGATCTTTCCCACGAAAATGAAAAGTAACATTTTTAAATAAACAAATTTTTTTTAAGAAACTAATCGTATCAAGAAGTTTGCAGCACCGACGGCTTTTGAAAACTTTGAGAGATACAAATGAACCATTCGTTCTCCAAAACAATACATACATTTATAAAGTTTTGTCGCTTTCGGAAAACTTTATGCTGGGATATCAGAGCTTGAAGCCTCACGATAGTCAGTTTATTTAATAATAATAATAATAAAATATAATAATGTTAACTTACGTTTTGTATTTTCTTCGTTTTGAATAATCAGCTGTTCAAATAATGACACTTAAAAATCTCACCATGCGGTGGTGAGTTTCGTTGTGAGTTTTCTTGTGACGATTAGGGGGAGAATACCAAAATGTTATCGAATCACAACAATCCTCACAAGGAATAGTCACAAGAGCTTGTGACTTGTGACTACTCACAAGGGGGAGAATCGGGCTGTTAATCTAGTAGATTTGGAAATCTGAAAATGTATGGGAAATCTAGTAGATTTGCAGCCCGATTCTCCCCCTTGTGAGGAGTCACAAGTCACAAGCTCTTGTGACTATTCTTTGTGAGGATTGTTGTGACTCGATAACATTTTGGTATTCTCCCCTAATCGTCACAAGAAAGCTCACAACGAAAATCACCACAGCATGGTGAGATTTTTAAGTGTCATTATTTGAACAGCTGATTATTGAAAACGAAAAAATTACTTTATAAATGTATTGTTTTGGAGAGCGAATGGATCATTTGTATCTCTCAGAGTTTTTAAATGCCGTTGGCACTGCAAATTTTTTGATACTATCAGTTTTTTTAAAAAAATGTTTGTTTATTTAAAAATGTTACTTTTCATTTTCGTGGGAAAGATCAGCAATTATATTCACTAGAACAAAGTCCACTTCCATTTTTGTGTACTCACAATTATTCACAAATCTAGAAAATTTTCTTACAAAATATACTGAATGTCAGTCCAAGAAACCTAAAAATTTATGAGTTGTGACCTGCTCTGAAGGAGATCACAGTTTCGATTGTTTTTGTGACTCTCACAAGTTGTGACTGAGCGGCAGAATCCGAAAAAGTCACAAAATCAATTTCACCTCTTCTTGTGACTTGTGAGGTATCACTGACTTTGGGGAGAATCGGCCTGTTGGATGAGATTTTGAGAATTTTGCTTTGATGTGAATAGCGTATTAGCAGTTGCATAGACGGGTTTTAAACGAAGCAATATTACCTTGCGATTTTTAAGCCCGCTGGAGAGAGACGTGTGTGGTGGCGGGGTTACATAAGGCGGAAGATGACTCCAAAAGAGAAACTAACAGCCCGATTCTCCCCAAAGTCAGTGATGCCTACTAACAGCCCGATTCTCCCCAAAGTCAGTGATGCCTCACAAGTCACAAGAAGAGGTGAAATTGATTTTGTGACTTTTTCGAATTCTGTCGCTCAGTCACAACTTGTGAGAGTCACAAAAACAATCGAAACTGTGATCTCCTTCAGAACAGGTCACAACTCATAAATGTTTAATATTTCTTGGATTGTCATTCAGCATATTTTGTAAGAAAATTTTCTAGATTTGTGAATAATTATGAGTACACAAAAATGGAAGTGCTCTAGTGAATATTATTGGTGATCTTTCCCACGAAAATGAAAAGTAACATTTTTAAATAAACAAATTTTTTTTAAGAAACTAATCGTATCAAGAAGTTTGCAGCGCCGACGGCTTTTGAAAACTTTGAGAGATACAAATGAACCATTCCAAAACAATACATTTATAAAATCTTGTCGCTTTCGGAAACTTTATGCTGGGATATAAGAGCTTGAAGCCTCACGATAGTCAGTTTATTTAATAATAATAATAATAATAAAATATAATAATGTTAACTTGCGTTTTATATTTTCTTCGTTTTGAATAATCAGCTGTTCAAATAATGACACTTAAAAATCTCACCATGCGGTGGTGAGTTTCGTTGTGAGTTTTCTTGTGACGGTTAGGGGGAGAATACCAAAATGTTATCGAATCACAACAATCCTCACAAGGAATAGTCACAAGAGCTTGTGACTTGTGACTCCTCACAAGGGGGAGAATCGGGCTGTAAGTCACAAGAAGAGGTGAAATTGATTTTGTGACTTTTTCGAATTCTGCCGCTCAGTCACAACTTGTGAGAGTCACAAAAACAATCGAAACTGTGATCTCCTTCAGAACAGGTCACAACTCATAAATGTTTAATATTTCTTGGATTGTCATTCAGCATATTTTGTAAGAAAATTTTCTAGATTTGTGAATAATTATGAGTACACAAAAATGGAAGTGCTCTAGTGAATATTATTGGTGATCTTTCCCATGAAAATGAAAAGTAACATTTTTAAATAAACAAATTTTTTTTTAAGAAACTAATCGTATCAAGAAGTTTGCAGCGCGCGCCGACGGCTTTTGAAAACTTTGAGAGATACAAATGAACCATTCCAAAACAATACATTTATAAAGTCTTGTCGCTTTCGGAAACTTTATGCTGGGATATTAGAGCTTGAAGCCTCACGATAGTCAGTTTATTTAATAATAATAATAATAAAATATAATAATGTTAACTTGCGTTTTATATTTTCTTCGATTTGAATAATCAGCTGTTCAAATAATGACACTTAAAAATCTCACCATGCGGTGGTGAGTTTCGTTGTGAGTTTTCTTGTGACGATTAGGGGGAGAATACCAAAATGTTATCGAATCACAACAATCCTCACAAGGAATAGTCACAAGAGCTTGTGACTTGTGACTCCTCACAAGGGGGAGAATCGGGCTGTAAGATTAAAAATCGCTTTCGTGTAAAAGTAGTAATACACGCTAAACAATTAGCCCATGTAGAGCTCATCAAAATGTGTTTTTTTATTTTTGACATTATGTTCAATACAATAATATTGGCATCACTTTCAATGAGAAAATTTTGTAATGGCCGCGCCACGGGACAATAAACAATTTATAAATAGAAATAAATTATATTATTAAAAAATGTCTTTTCCCATCAAAACGAATTGTAAAATTACAAAAAGTGCAACCTATAAACATTTGCCATTAGTTAAGTGTTTTTAACTACACTCAATTAGCCCAGAAATTCTTAAAAAGAATTACTGTATGGCATCGAACTAGACGACGACGAAGGAAAAAAAAAATATAAAAAAAAAAAATCAAAAATGGTGCATCGCACCCTATAAACTGATTTTTCAAAGTTATTTTTGTAGAAAATGTTTATCTAACTGTGATTGTTAAAATTGAAAACTTTAGAACTCATTTGAGCGAAGTGTTATTTGTGGAAATACAGTAAAAAAAACAAGAAAAATGATAACTTACAAAAACACTGGCATTGGTCAGGTTTCACCTGCAAACGCAACAACGAATAATTCGACTCCTGTGAAGGCTTTCGTCAACAACCCCCAGATGCAGCAACAAATCGTCAACATTCAAAATCTGCAGAACCTCCCGCACCAGTTCATTCAGGCGGGCAACCAGACAGTGATCCAGAATCCATCTGCCAACAATATGTTTTCGATTGTGCAACCCATGCAAACGGTGACCATAGACGGGCAGGAAGCGTTCTTCATCCCGAATATCAACTCGCAGCTAGCCGGGGCGCAGCCTATTAACTTTAATGGTCAGCAGGCGTTCCTCGCCCCAAATGGCCAGATTATCCGCGCTCCATTGCCAACTGCGACCAACAACACGGTGCTTCCCGCTCACTTCATACAGAATCTCGGCCAGGCCATGCAGTTGCCCACTCATGCAGCATCGGGCTCTGGAAATGGGGAAGCTATGCTCACGATTCCTGGTACGAATATCCAAATTCCGATTGCTCATCTAACCAATGCGAATGCTGTGGTGCAACAGAATCCGGGAAACAGTCAGAACGCCGGAGCAGTTCAAGCTGCACAGCAACAATCCCAGCAGCAACAACAACAGCAAGGACAGTCGCAATCCCCGCAGGCTGCTGCTCAAGCTCAAAATCAGGCCAATCAGCAAGCAGCCAACACTACAACCCTTCCTGCCACAATAACCATACCCGGAACAAATATCACCATTCCCACTTCTATGGCTGCGGCTAATGGACTGCTCGGAAATATTGGTAATCTCTTGGGCCAGAATCTGAATACCATAAAGGTGGAGGGGCAGAATATCCACCTTCGCCCGGCGGGGACTTCTATTCCACATGTGGTGCAATTCCCGTCGGCGCCCATTTCGCAAACGGTTGCGGTGCAGATTCCCATTCAAACAGCCAATGGCCAAACTATCTACCAAACGGTACACGTACCGGTTCAGCAATTGGGAATGCCAGGCTTGGTGCAGCAATCGCCGCAGATGCAGATTATACCCCAATTTACGCAGTTCGCTAATGTCATCACACCTAACGGTCAGATCCAGCAGGTGCAGTTGTCGCCAATAAATCCAATGGCTCTACATGCTGCCCAACAGCATCCGAATGTCATCATAAATCAGTCGAATTTGCAGAATGTGGCTGCAGTCGCAGCTGCAGCAGCAAACCAGGGTAATAGTTCGCAAGGTGGACAACAGAGTAACAGCTCGGCAGCCGGAGGAGCAAACAACGCTCAGCAACAGCAAACGAGTCAAAGCCAACAACAGGTAATGTTTCAATATAAACTTTTTTATTTTTCTTCAAAAGGTTTTGCAAAAAATAACTTTTTCATGAAAAAAAGTTACCTGACTTTGTTGCGGCATTGCGTTAGTTCATTAATCGTTTCTGGAGCTTAATGAAAGATTACCATTCTATTCCCCCCTAACAATAAATTAAATAAACACATGGTAGGTAGATAGGTAGAAACGGCGACCACTGGCATCAAGCCCTTTGGCTTAATTAGCTCGTATGAAACTGTGCATGGAATTGTTATGGGAAATTGTGGACATTCGCATGGAGTCATCCAGTTTGGATTAAGTTAAAAAAATACAGATCTAGCAGGTTTTATGTCTCTTATTGCCGGACCACCACCCTCATTCGACAACATATACACTACACTGAGTCCTTACCGTAGGCCTCCGTCAAAGTCTTCAGTCCGCTAACTCGGGATCTACGAAGGGCACGGCACAGAAGTAACCGAAGTTCGTCCTAGAGCCATTTCGTGGCGTTGAGAAAAGAGATGAAGTCTTTGATCTTCATTTCCGAAAGTTCGTCAATGTAGTCACAAAATGCCTTTCCTAATAATTGAGAATATTTTATTATTAAATTTAGCAGAGACAAATGTAACAATTACTATCGTTATGCTTAGGATGTCGCCCCAATCGTTCGTCTTTATAAGAGTATTATAAGTTTTATATACAAAGATATAATGCACTTAGTTAAACTGCTCCACCTACGGTTTTATTCGCTAAGAAAAATTGAGAGAATTTTGCCCTTCATAACTCCGGTCGGAATGTTGACCCTTTTCGCAAAGGAAATTATGAGCCCATTTATTCCCATAAATGCCACAATGATCCAGAACCCAGATAAGAGTGATCTTGTGGTTAACATTGGGACTAGCAAGTTCATCCTGGCATTCCTGGACCAATTTGGAGTATGATGTACTAGAATTAATTGCTTTAATAGCCGCCTGACTGTCAGTGATAATAGCCGTATTGCGGTTCTGGTAGGGATCTTGTTTGAGTACCTTGCATGCTTCCTGATAGCCTGTATTATTATTATAATTATTATTATTATCTTTATTTTTTCAACATATAAATTACAAACATTTGAATACAAAAAGATTTACAAGCATGGCTATAAAGCCGTCTGCCGGTATTATCAAGATTTAATTACATTGAGAATATATACTAATACTAATATACTTGAAAAAAACAGCAAAAGATTAAAAGTTGAATATACTATGTAAATTAATTAAGTAAATGTTAAACAAAGGTTTTGCCAGTTAGTAAATATGGAAATTTCGAGAAAATTTAAACAATTATTTCATTAATAATATAAAAAAAAAAGAAACGAAAAACAAAAAAAAAAAACACCAAAAAGAGTAATTTGAAAGTTGCAATATCCATTGAAAAGTGGGCTTTTAGTTTAGCTAAAACAAAAATAATAATAGATTGGATCTATAGAAGATTTACGTACATATTTCTATTCGCGGTTGCTTGTGAGACAAATCGAATAAGATCTTTCCATTCACTCTCTCCATTCAAAATTAGGTTCATTCCTTTGTCGAAAGAAAGCTCCTGTTAAAGCATAAACGCCGTATTTCTAGCAGTATTGGACAACGGGCTAAGAAATGATAAACATTTTCGATTTGATTTAGGTCGCAGAGCGAACATTTGTGATCTATGTCTTCTCTGTGTGGTCTATAAAATTAAGTTCAATCATCTCCGTACGGGTTTTAAATAGCAAACTGATCTAGTTTATTGTAAACTCATTTCGAAAATAATTAGAAACACCTAAACATAGATTAAGTTTGCTATACACCGTTCTTGTCATGGATGTCGCACGAGTAATAGAACTTTTAAATAGTTTTTCATCTATAATTGAAATGCAATCGTAGAAATTATCTTTCCACGACTCAAGGTTATTCAAGGTCAGATTCAATGTACAACTGTATTCGACCGCCAAAACTTACCATTCTTTAAATGGGGAGTAGTTACGGCGAAGAGCAATCATCAGTATTTTTCTTTGCAGGCTGTCATCAGACCTACTTAAAACTTTGACAATGTTGTCTGCGTTTGCCTTAAGGTTTTTCAAGAAAATAGGAGGCAATCCTGATTCAATATATATAGCATAGTTGGGTGTGTTCGAGGGGATTCTAAAAACACGCTTGAAGAAATATCTCTGGATTACTTCAAAATCTTCACACATTGTATGACCATATACTTCATTAGCATAGCAAAGTGAGCTTTTAATGGTTGCATCAAAAACTTTGAATTTGACAGTCGGATCTACATTTTTGTTACTAAAAAAACTTGACCAAATACAGTTAATTGCTGCTTTTGCAATCGACGATTTATCTTTTATATGAGGACCGAGACTTAAATTATTCGTTACGATAAAACCCAGGTATTTAAATTCTTTAACAACTGCTATATTAGCTCCATTAAGATTCCAAAAACGGTCATTTCTGATACTGCGATTATGGGATCTAAAAACCATGATCTTCGATTTTGTACTGTTAATTTTTGCTTAGCTTATTAATTTGGAGTTGTAATGTTACCGGATTATCAGTAAAGACAACAAGATCATCCGCATATAAAAGAACCTTTATATGCAAATCACCATAATATACACCGCCTAGTAAACTGTCTTCAATATCGTTAATAAAGAGTGAAAAGATTAAAGGACTCAGAATACAGCCTTGTGGGAAACCCAACTCTGTCTTGAATTTGTTTGAGGATAATTTACCATTTGACACTACAGCACTTGTATTCAAAAGGAGTTGTTCATAAATTCTTAGGAATTTTGTCGATAATCCGATACCTGCTAATTTGAAAAGCAATAGCTTTCTGTTAATAGTATCAAAGGCAACCTTGAAATCAACAAAAAAAGCGTACAGATTAATCTTATTTTCTAAAAAAACCGTTTGGCAACACTTGTCAAGGTAAAAATTTGATCAACGGTAGAGAGATTAGATCGAAAACCCGCTTGAAAGCAAGTAATTTTGTTGTTCGTTTCCACCCAAGACACAAGTCTTAAATATAAAATCTGAGTAAACAGCTTCCGTAAAGAGCTGAGAACAGAAATACCTCTATAGTTTTCAGGGAGATTAGGATCGCCTTTTTTATAAACCGCAGAGATGGATGACTGCCAGAAATTATCTGGTATCGTTTCGTTGTTAAATATACGGTTAAGTAGGTATAATATATGTTCTAAAAATTGTGAGTTGGCATTTTTATAGAACTCAGCTGCGATGCCATCTGAACCCGAAGCCTTGTTGTTTTTCATTTTTTTTCAATGCAAACAATAATTCTGACATTGAGAACGGAACATCTAACTCTTAGACGTAATTGAAAGCCTGTAGTTCAGCTTGAAAATCACTAGCAACGCCGGGTAGAGAAGATTCTTGACCCAACACCACCCTCCATCTTTAAGCCTTACTGATAGTGGCGTCGAATGCGAGAGGAACATTTGGTCAAACAATCAAGGTAGCGGAGCACGAATTTGAAGTGGTGCAATCCTTTAAATACCTTGGGTCAATAGTAGCAGCCGATAACAATATGGAAGAAGAAATACGCGGGCGGCTTCTAAAATCCAACAGAGCCTACTATAGTCTGTCAAAGCTCTTCAAATCCAGAAATCTCACCATAACTTCTAAACTGCTGCTGTACAGGACCATGGTCCTGCCAGTACTCACATATGGATCCGAGACCTGGGTGCTTAGCAAAGGGCACTCTGACCTCTTAGCTGCGTTCGAGAGAAAAGGCTTAAGGAGAATTGTTGGCCCCATATGTAAGGAAGGACGATTCCGGAGACGGTACAATCATGAATTGTACGCAATCTACCTTGAGCAGATATCGTGACAAAAATTAAGCTCGGTAGACTCCGTTGGGCAGGGCACCTATCTCGCATGAGCGAAGAGGAACCTGATCGGAAAGTTCTTTGTGGTACATACTATGGTAGACGACAGCGTGGTAGACTATGCTTGCGCTGGAGAGATGGCGTAGACCAGGACGCCCGAAGCCTTGGGGTGCGCAACTGGATGGCGTCGGCACGAAACCGGGATAGGTGGAGAGACTTGTTGAAAGAGGCCAGGACCGGAACCCGGTTGTCGAGCCGATGATGATGATGATGGGTGTATCGAAGTCTTTCGTAGCCATCATCCCAGTCCATTCTTGACGGGAACATACGGAACGGAATCAATTCCTTAATATTGCTGTGCCCATAAGGTTTGTCACCATGGCAACAACAATAAAAAAAAGATGTGAAATCAGATCAGACGAATGTGTAAAAGGGAGGAAGAAGTTCTCTGAAACCAGCAACTTGTTGACGATCAAAAACATCGATGGTGAGTTATAGTCGATGAAATACGATATTTATCGTCATCGCTCACTTCTTTTATAAACAATAGCCTGGAACATTGATTTTGAGTTTACCAGCAAGATAATAGAAACCGACCAACTTTCTGCCGCTCATTTCCTGAAACCATAAGTGCAGTAGTAGATAAGTGCATATAAAAAGGTTTTCACTCGTCCATCGCACTGTCTTTTCATTAAGATTGCAAAAGTAATATTTATTAAATTAAAGAAGGTTAGGTTAAGCGACTAACGGTTAGATATTAATTTGTAATTTGTTGGGGGCGAATCCCACGAAAGGTAAGGGTTCTCAAATCAAACAGCGTCGATTGTAACAAAAGCTTTGGCTTCGATTTTACCATCTTTGTCTTCGATTTTAACAGCTTCGGCTGCAATTGAACAGGATTCGACCAGCTTTGGTGATTGGCTCCGATTGTACCAGCATCATTACCTTGATCATCTGTTGATTCTGCAGTTATTAAGATTACCAGGAGACCAAAACATTGGATAACATATGAACCCTCAAGGACATGACCAGTTAAGACAAAAAAGACTACAAAAACATCAAAATTAAATTAATAAATAAAAGACGTAAAATATAAAGTTAGTACTCCTTTGGATAGAACTCCGGTGGTAAGGCGGCATTCGAAACATCAGCCTTTGACACAAGTACATCGCATGTGCTGGCTCCAACCATTTGCTTAAGCTCGTCCCACAAATTATCACTTTTCACTTAAATTAAAATGCTTGTTCATATCATACGTGGGGAGACCCATAGGTAAAATAGGGTTATGCAAATCGGTCTCCAGGTTATCTGTATAATTGTAATGCACGTGACCAAATCGTTGTAGGTATTTTTCAATTGATAAGGTCCCGTGGCAGGACGTTCCGGGGTAAGGTGTGCTCCTTTAATTCAGCTTCTAACTTTCCGTTCACTAGCAACTCCTCTACGTGTGGTGTCGGACGTCAACGCTAGTCAAATGACAATTTATAAGTAAAGTCAGGAAGATGAATCTGTCATTTCCCTTTGTAGTACAGTGCTCCTGAACCATCTGTAGGTATTTGATATACATAGTTGGCTTAGATGGAATTAGCGGCCCACAATACACTAACTCATTCCTTGCCGTAGTAGTCTAAAAACTTGAAGTAAATCTGCATGCGTAGTATCAATTTATTTCCAAGATTAGGAGGTCAAATAAATGGAGATACAACTTTAACAGCACAAAAACCAATAATCGGCGCGTATATTGCATATCGAATTTTTTTACTCGTGCCTACTATATTTAGTATAATTGTTTATTTTTGTTATTATGACGGAAAGGCGGAAAGGAGTGATTCCATTTTATTGCTCGCAAGTGTATCAATTTTTTTTTTAAATATTTCCAAGTAAACTGTTATGAATCAAATTAAATTTAAAAAAATCCCTTACATGTTTTTAACAGTATAGTGTAGGTATGGTACCATTATTTTTGATTGTAATAGCAATTATTTTTTCCGGTTGCAAGTCTGAACTAACATCAATCTGATTTTTTTTTTCAAAAAAATGTTTGCAAAAAGCCTTTACTCAAAGCAATTACTTTTTTTTATATAAAAATGTATTAAACTATTTCTAAACATTTTTTTTTTACTTTTAAAAAATGTTCTATAATAGGAACTGCTTAAAAAAGTTTTAAGAAAATCCATCCAGCCTTTTAGGCTATAGTCAAACAATAGGAAAATATCATCATAATTTTCAGTTTGGTCAAGACCCTTATTTCTTACGAATGAATAACCGGCCTAATTAAGTAGATTTTACATACAGTGGTGGACAAGAATTTAGCACACTTATTGAAAAAAAAATAAAACTTTACAATTTTCCAATTCTTTTCTTGTTAAATTTTATATATGTATTAATTTTATTTACAAATAATATACATAGCTAGTAGTATTTTTTGACAAGATCAAATAATATCTTATATAATATCTGTAAGAGAAAATAAAAAAAAATTGAAATATCAAGTTTTTGCCTGGACATAAAGTTAGCACATTGCAGAGTCTTTATATAAAACTCTTGATTTATGCTACATACCGTTATCATTAATATATAGTTGTGTTTAATATAGGATAGAAAATATAAAAACCAAAACATTGCCATCATGTCAGACAGTCAGGCTGCACTAAAAGCACTAAGCTCCTACGCCATTAGTTCCAAACTTGTTTGGGAATGCGTGATAAAGCTTAATGAACTGGGCAAAAATAACATTGTCACACTTCACTGGGTACCAGGCCACGTTGGTGTCCAGGGCAACGAAGAGGCAGACTCCTTAACAAAAATAGGTGCATCGACACCCCTTACAGGGCCAGAGCCCTACTGCGGAATAGGAGAAAATGTGATCAAAAATAAAATCAAAACAGAAGAGGAGGCAAAAAGATCAAAAATCTGAAAAGAACTCCCTAAGCTGAGACAGGCAAAACTCCAATTCGGGGACTAGAACCGAGAGCGTTTTCTAACCCGCATTAGCTTAAGTAAAAATAACCTCAGGAAATTCACGGGGCTTCTCACAGGCCACTGCAGGTTGAGAAGACACCTCAACATCCTTGGCCTGGTGAGCAGCGCGACTTGCAGATTCTGCAACGCTCACGAGGAGACACCTGACCACATACTGGGGAAATGTGATGCACTCGTGCAACAAAGGCATAGGTATCTGTGCAAGCACCACATAAAAGAGAGTGAATTATCCCTTAAAATACTCCAAATACTTCGATTCCTAAAAGGAACAAATTTGGAGGAAGAACTGTAATGATGAGCCAACCTCATCCAGTTCTAGATGGGGGACACAATATTCATTCATTCATTCCATAAATTCTCGTTTGGATTAAGGTCGGGAGATTATGCAGGCCACTTTAAAACATTTTATTGGCCTCTAAGCAGCACTTAACGAGTTTGGACGCGTGCTTAGGGTCATTATCGTGCATAAAATGCCATGAAACTGGTAAATTATTTTCCGAAAATGGTATCACATGATCCACAAGAATACTTTTATACACATGCTGGTCCATTTTAGTATCAATTATAACGATACGACCAACGCCGTGCCAGGAAAAAGCAGCCCAGACCATTACATTCCCACCGCCGTGTTTGACCGTTTTTATCGTGTTGCATGTGGACGCCATACATAATTCTTCCCGTCTGATCCGAATCGACAGAACTTGGATTCATCGCTCCAAAACATATTTTTCCAAAAACTAAGCGGCTTGTTCAGGTGCAATTTTGCAAACTTTAACCTGGCCTTCAAATTTTGTTTGGAAACGAGCGCAATGCATCCACGTAAATTTTGTTCATTTAATTGGCGTCTTACAGTTCTTGAAAATATGTATATCGATTTCATAATTCGCCATTAATTCGCTCCGAATGTCATTAGAGGTCTTAAATGAATCCTTAGTTGATAGCTGGTGAATTATCTAGCCTTCTTTCCGAGATGTCTTTCGTTTGCGGCGAGCTTGTTTTATGTTTGTAATCACTCCGAAGTTCTCAAAGTGACGAAGGGCATTGTACACTATCTTTCTGGAGCACTCCAAAAGTCTAGAAATTTCTGATACTGTCCTTCCATGACCTTTCATCTGCAAGATGAAGCTTCTTTTGTCTTCCGAGCACCATTGTCCTTTTGCCATGACTATTTAATTTTATTGTTGATTTATTTATAGGCTTAATAACATTAACAAAATTTAATTACCTAAGAAATTGTTCTGTTCTTTCAAAAAAAAACAAAAAATTTAATAAGAAACACAAAAATATCAAAATGTGCTAAATTTATGCCCAGATAAAAACAATTATAATGACATAAAATCGACGTTTTTCTTAAAACGAAAATAAACTAAAAATTAAAAACAAAGTTTTTCTTGTTGCAAAGTGTGTTTTCATTGATTGCATACAAAATTACAGTACTTTATAATAAACTGTGAAAGAAAATTGAAGATATGCTATTACTGCTACTAGTGTGCTAAAATATTGTCCACTACTGTATATGAGTTACTTATATATCTCAAGTACAAAATATCTTTCAACTAAAACCCCTCTTTTTTTATTGCAATAATAGGCTCAGCAAGAAGCAAATGCAGTAGTTGCTCAGCATCAACAACAGCAACAACAACAACAGCAGCAGCATCAACAACAACAGCAGCAGCAGCAGCAGCAACAACAACAACAACAACAGCAACAACAACAGCAGCAGCAACATAATCAGCCCATCACGATAACAAACGCTCAAGGACAGCAGTTAACCGTGATTCCAGCTCAAGCTTTACAGCAATTTCGACCAGCAGCACAAGCTAATACCAGCAATATAATTCATTTGCCAAATCTTCCTGGTCTTCAGGCGTTGCCCATACAAAATATTCCCGGAATAGGAAATGTTCAAATAATCCAGGCCCATCAGTTGCCGCAAAATATTCAGGGTTTTCAGAACTTTCCCGGTGCACAAGTAATTTCTGCAAATGTTGCTCAGCAAGGCAGTAATCAACAGAATCAACAACAACAAGGGCAACAGCAGCAGCAACAGCATCAACAAGTCATTGTAACGGCTTCAAAAAACGAGTCGCAGACCCCTCCCCAAATTACCCAGACACTTATCACCAATATTAAGCAAGAGCCACCAGATATAAAATGGGTAACAGCCACAGCAGCTACTCCACAACAACAACAGCAACTGCAACAACAATTGCAGCAGTTACAGGTGGCCCAACAGCAACAGCAACAGCAACAACAGCAGCAACAGGCGCAACAACAACAACAGCAACAACAACAACAAGCGCTTAATCAAAATTCAAACACGAATATAACGGTAACGGAGGTTTCCTCACCAAGTCCAATTCATGTTGCGTCGCCAGCTCAAACCCAGCAACAAAATCCACAACCAACTTTTACTACAGTATCGGTTGGTAATACGAGCATAATGCAAATTCCAGCGACAAGTTCATCCTCTGCACATCATCAGCAAGTGCAACAGCAGCAACACACGCCAAACACTCAAGCCCCGAATCATCACCAACCACAGCAAAGCCAGACTTCTGTGAACGTCAATATTAGTGTCAATGATGGTTCAAGTGAAACAAAGCCGCGGCTTAAACGTGTAGCATGCACTTGTCCCAACTGCAAAGAAGGTGAAAAGCACTCCGACCGCAAGAAGCAACACATCTGCCACATACCCGGCTGTAACAAGGTGTATGGGAAAACCTCTCATCTTAGAGCCCATCTGCGATGGCACACTGGCGAACGGCCTTTTGTTTGTTCGTGGCTCTTCTGTGGCAAACGTTTTACGCGATCGGATGAATTGCAACGTCACCGACGCACTCACACTGGAGAAAAGAGATTTCAATGCAGAGAATGCAACAAGAAGTTCATGCGCAGTGATCATCTCTCCAAACACATCAAGACCCACTACAAATCGTCTCGCTCACAGCTTGACTTGATGGAATCATCCATAAAAGATGAAAAAGACCTAGAAGGCCTCGTGGCGGGGTTGGGTCATATGGCAGGTGCAAAGACCATAACCAGCTCCAATGGCATTGTAACGATTGAACTACCATCGGTTGCAGGTTCAACCAGTGACATGGGTGGTACACTCAGTCAATCGCCGGAGCCGTCCTCTGATGGCAGTTGCCCAGAAGACGACAGCGGTGACGAAGAAAAAATGATGATCACGATTGGTGATATGCCAGATATGGTTGGCGAGAATTCCAACTAGCATACGGGCACCCTGTTCATGGAACAGTTTGGGAACTTCGACTCCAGTGGCAAATTTACCTTCGAAGAGTTTTAATTCGCGCTCAATTTCTGCGCTTGTACATATTTTTGAAAGAATCAAATGTTTTCTTCTATTTTGTGTTTAAATAGACTTCTACTTCCCTTCTTTCTTCCCCCTTTCGCTTGTAATGTATCATAACATAGATTAAGAATATAACATGATCGTTTAATTGCGATTGTTCGCACCAAGTGAGTTATAAAACAAGAAAAAAAGCAATGCTGGCACTATTGTGTTAGTGTTTTTCAACACTGTACATGTATTTTTTTAATAATTTATATTTTTTTTTAATCAGAATTAAGTGTAAAAAATGATTAGATCAATGATTTTGTTTAAAATTATATATGTATACATATGTATATCAATATATAAACATATATGTATATAATTACATATATGTATATAATTACATACATGTTAAGAAGATTATAAGAAAAACTAGGTCGTTCGCAATTATTTCTTTATTTTACAATAAAAAGCGCATACGAGCGATATTAGAAAATTACGCAGTGTATAAAAGAAATTAAATTTACTTTTCTTTATATTTCAAATTAAAAAAAAGAAGAGAAATAGAAAAAAACATCAATTACGCAACGCAATTGATGTTGTTCTTTAAGTTTAACTGTTTAAGAAAAGAAAAACAAAAAGGGTCGATATCGTTAGCTCATATATGATTATATTTTTAGTTGGTGTAACGTATTAATAAAGTAATAATTACTAAACAATATTGAGTGTAATTTTCTTTATATTATTATAACGTTAAATATGCATGATATACTATGCGCCATTTGAATAGAAAAGGAAAATACAGTCAGGTTCCAAAAATCGAGTGAAATCGAAATGCAAACGTAAATTTTGAAAAAGTAATTCTATAAAATATTGCAATGAGTGCTTTATTGCTTGCACTGGAATTACAACGTACCAGGCGTGAATATGCAGAAGACGAAAAATGTTTGGCCATAATTAAAAACCATTAGGAATTGATGACACTTCGTTGTTTCATACTATCGACTTGAAAAACGTGCCTTTCCATCAGTGCCTCCAAATTAGTAAAATTTCTATTCCTGTACCGTTGCAGCTGGCAGCGGTCTTACGTTTTCTTCTTGGAAATTTCCAATGATCAGGTGGAAAAGATTTTAATATCAGTCTTAGTCAACTGCTGTGTGAAAAAGGTTTTGGTTTGGAGAGTAAAATGTTCAAGTTCTTGAAATGAAGAGTCATACAAATCTAAACTTAATTAATATTCCTGGAGTCATTATGATGCATCGATGGGATGTAAATCAAGTTCCAACGCTATTCTATTATACATACATAATGTACATAGAAAAGGATGTTTTTCATATTTTTTTTCCTGAAAATTTCACAATGAATAATAAATTATCATACATACCTAACCAAAGATGATCTAATTTAAATCACCTGAAAATCGAAATCTGGAATACGGAAATTCGCAGCAATTTCACTTGGAAAAAAATGAAATCGATATCAGTAGAAGTGAATTATTGTAGAACACCAAATTTTATTTTGTATCGATTTCAATTCGCTTTCGAGTGAAAGTGAAATGTAGAACTTGGCTGATAATATGGGTTTTAATTATTGGATGTGTAATTCATAACCATTCGCTGCTAATTATTTTTTATTCTTTCTCGTATTCATTTAAGAAATAACTTTTTTTTTGGACTACATTCTCTTAACAAACACTGATTTTAATAATAATTAAAATTACTTCATAGACCCTGTTGGGTAGTGAATCGTAAAGCTGTTTCAAATTATTTAAAGAAATTACATTCCAGGGTTCTTTTATTGCAGCAGTACAGTTTTCCCGAATCGTACACACGTCGAACAATACATCTCCACACGTTTTCAATAATCTTGTGATCCGGGGAATATAGTTCAAGCAAGTCTCCGTTTTGCTCGAATATTGAGGGGCTTCCATTATGAATAGCCGCAATATCAACAACTCTTAAAATTGTTTTATAAGAGTTTGCGGTTGTTTTCAATGTTGGGAACTTCAGATCGATAGTTTTATACCAGGAAATTGCATTCCAGACCATAACACCCTCTTCCGGGTTACTGTGACGCTCCAAAAATCGTAACTTTTTAAATTGTAAGTAATAAAAGAAAACCTTCCAAATTTTAGTCAGTAATAATATAAAAAAAATTCAACGCAACGCTGAAAGGTGTTCTATATTTTCTATGCAAGTGTCAGTAATGAATGAATAATGGCATAAGGAGAGAATTTCGCTTTAACAACAGAAGACAGCATTGGTTTTTTGAAGCATTTACTTTTAATCGGTTTTTTATTCTCCAATAGACCATGCTGTCGTTCAAATTTTACATGCGAAGAACAAGGAAATTAATCTTGAAAAGAGTATGCGAAGCTGATGGAATTATAATTCATATATAATTATAATTAGAAGTTTCACGCAAGATATCGTTGATAAATATGAGGAAGAGAGTCGGATACGAAACGGAGCCCTGTGGTACACCAGCATTTATTTTATGAATTTCAGACTATAGACCATCCAAGACGGCTTGTATCGTGCAGTCCAAGGCGTAATTTCTAATCCTAGAGATTCATTAATACCAAATGCACACATTTTCGATAAGAGAGCTTGATGTCAAACTCTATCAAATGAGAATTTGGCTTCCTCTTTTAAACGTTTATATTTTTTGTTGACTTCTCTCCCTTTCGCAAAGATTTTATTTTGTCAGGTGAACCTTTCGAAAGACATCAGTGAAGCGTAGTGTTGTTGGAAATACGAACAAAGTAAGCATATCAATTTAATTTTTAAAGAAGTTTTTGTACACAGAATATAAAAAATTAATGAACAACGTAGACGTCCCATCGCTCTACCAATTTTCATCGTTCTACAATAATTGGAAGTGCTCCATATAATGTATAAGAATTAAAAGTGGGTGGATGCCAAGCCACCTGAATGAAAAAATTAAAATTTTCAACTTTTTCTTTGTATGCATTACCAAACTTACCGTTGTGCGAAATTACGAGGTTCTACAGGGGAAGTGATCCATAATTTTGATGATCTGTCAGTGAGTCCATGAGTTATTCAATTACGGTTTCAGCGATTTTTAAAGTCCTATATCTGAGGAACCATTAATTATAAAGAGTTCAAATTTGGCGAATTCAAATTCAGCAAATAGTGTGAATTTGAAGTTTCTGACTCTATTCCTACTACCGCACTACACTATTGGCAGGCATTTTGTAGTTTGTAAGCCTGTCGACCAGATTCATATATAAAAAAACTCCCTGAAAATATTGCAGCAGCTGTGCAAAACGGTACAAAAAAGTCAAGGGATTTCAGATGTGAAACAGGGGTCCCTCAAGGATGTGTTTTAAGTTCTCTTATATCTACGTTATTTATCAAAGATATCGAAAACCACACCAGGTGGTATTCCATTTGGAGATGTAAGTACAAACATTTTGCTTTATGCAGACGATTTTATGATCTTAACTGTTGTGTCACTTTTTCTTCGTGGCTGAAGTAACGCACGCAACCTGGGGAACAAAACGGTCGGAAATTGTCTGACGAGAACCTTGGTCGGGGTCCTTATAAGAAACCATATGTCCTTAGCATGCAATCTAGAACTAAGCGGACAAAACCCACGGAGGCGAACCTTGCCCAATGAGCCACTTGAAGAGTAGCTTAAAGGAACTAAAAGTCGGGAATCCTTACAGGAAACCCTTGTTCCTAGCACACGATCTAGGGAACGAAACGGTTTGAACTCTCGCAGGAGAACCTGTCTTCTTGAAGAAGAGCTCAGAGAAACAAAATGAGTCTGGGTATCTTTATGGGAAGCCTTTTTTAGTTTTTAGGAAAGATGTGTGGCACGATGTTCTGAGACTGAAGGTTGTTGTCTCAGATATTTTATCTCCAGGGATGGCGGCTGAACTAAAGCGGAGAATGCCGTGTCTTATTTCTATGTCGCTTACAGTTCACATTATTTTATTCGTGTTCATCCTTGTTGGGCATACTAGTTTAACTCAATTACTTGTTGTTAGTGTTATGCCTGAACAAAATGTAATGAGTAAACCAGCAACCCATTGATGACAATAGAAGGTTTTTAATGGAATTAAAACGACATAGACGACGGCAGGGATCGAACCTGTGATCATGTGGTTCACAGGCGAGCACACATCCATCGCGCCACGGCCACCCCTATAATAAAAATAACAGTTTTATACGAAAATTGTAGATCGGCATTATAAGGAGAGTAATGCCCCTCTGTCACCGAAACGCCTTATAAAAGGATTTTGTTTACGGCCCTGTCTTAAATTCTCTAAACACTAGATTGGTATCCACACTTGGACAGGAATAAATGACGATTTTGTCGTTTTCTAAACTTCTTCTTACCAAATCTGCAATTCCAATTTACTTATGATTACATGACTTCAGGTGCACAGTGAATTTGCTTTATGCTTATTTAATAAGGCAGTATGTAGATGTCGTAGCGTTTAGCTCGGCAATAGGATTAGGGATAATTAGGTGTTATGACGCTTCGTTATAATCTAACTTGACTCTATATATATAATGACATATGATATAACTATAACGCTTCAGTGAATAATTGAACCGCTGAGAAGAAAAAGGAAAACATTCCACAAAAATGGGAAATTGAAGTAATGATGCGAAAGCGTAGCTATTTTTATAGCGCACATTATAAGCCTAAAAACGAAAACATTCCATGTAAACCTATTTTTTAAATGCGATTATAAAATATCATTGAGTGGAAAAAGGAAAAGATTCCTGGAATATTTTCCTTTTTCCACTCAACATTTAAAATTTTCCGTTGAAATAATTTTTACTTGCGACTTATAGGTACTATAAGGCAAGTTATGCATTCGTAAAAAAATCGAACTCGAGATTTTGATCAAAGTTGATATTACGATGATAGCGAAGACTAAAAACGTGGGTCTCGTAATTCTGTCTGTCTGTCGGTCTGTCTGTCGGTTCGACTACAACCTAAACGGCTCGGCCGATTTTTTTCAAACTTGGTAGATATTATTTTTAATTTTTTCTCCCCACACGTTTTTTTCTTTTTTTTTTAAGACCAAAAATAACGGTACCTGCCATACGATTTTTTTACGAAATTTTGTAAATATTTTTTTTTCTCAAAAACTGCACGACAGATTTGAAAAAAAAAGATACACAAAAATTTTATTTATTTAAAGCCAGGTCCTGAATGAAAAAATTTATCCGAAAAATGGATATTGAGAGTACCCGCCAAAGAACTATTTTTTTAGTTTTTGAATTTCTCAAAAACGGTACAACGGATTTTGATCATTTTTTTTGTGCTAAAGCTCCCCAAAAATTTAAATAGAATTATGTATTCAAATTTTCAAAAAAAATTGTTTTGGATTTTTAAAAAAAATTTCAAATTTTTTTTTTCAAAACTCAATATTTCGAAAACCTTATATTAGATTTTTTTCAAACTTGATAAATAAAAGTTTATCAACATAGTCTACAAGATGTATGAAAAAAAAGTTTATTTTACCTAGAACTAAAGGTACCCACCATACAAAAGTCAAAAAATGACTTTCAAAAACCGTATTTTTCTCGAAAACGGAGCCTAGAATTTTGATAAAATTTTTTTATTTCAATTAATTTTAACGATCTTTAATTTAATAAAAAAAAATTTAAAATTAAGATATTACAGTTTGTACCTACCATAGAACTATTTTTTTAAATTTCGAATTACTCATTATCAACATGACGGATTTTAATGAAATTTTTTGTAGAGATGCTTCTAAAAAGTCTAAAATCCATTGCATTTCAAAACTTAAAAAAAAAAGATTTTTTGAATTTTTGAAAAACGAAATGGTTTTTTTTTTTTGGAAATTCGATATTTCAAAAACGGTGCAATATTTTTGTTTGGAAATTCAATTTTCATTCGTACAGTAAGAAAAACTTAAAGTTGGCACACCAAATTGTTTTCTTAAAAATCTTTTAAAAATTTTGTATATAAAAGCTTTTTTTTTTAAGAAACCACTACAACGACTTATAATTTTTGTTCTTGCATAAATTCATATTTGCATAGCATTCTGTTTTTGTCTCTTACTACTAAAAGAATTTAAAAAATTAATATTATTCTTATGAACAGTTTTCTCTAATAACATTCGTATTTAAGATTCCTAGTCTATTACATAGGAGCAAGTTCGTGCGACCCAGTCGTGCATTTTATTTTTATTTTGTTGGCCGTTATTTAAGTTTATTAAGTTTGTTAGTAGCCTATGCTTTTTGATGAGAAGTTCAATCAAACTTTGACACTTTGACAAGACTCTTGATGGCACTGACTATGAGTGGGAGATTAAGGTTCGTATTCACCGAGCGCTCCTAAACGGCTCTTAACTTTACGAGGCTCTTAACTTGAAATTTCTGTGCGGTATTCACCAACCACTCGCAAGTGTTTTTCGAAGTTCGAAAATGAGAGCCACTCTCTCTTGTTCAGGCATACCCAAACTGTGAAATGTTGTGTAATGTTGGTCTTGACAGCAAATGGATACTCTTCTACTTGGCATTGCTCACATGGATTCGAGTCAAATGCGTGCGTGGCACACGCACAAGCGAACAAATTTTCGAAGAGAGCGCTCGTAAGTTAGGAGTGGTCGGGACCACTCCTAACTTTTAAGAGCGCTCGTAGATCTTCGCTAATATTGCTTGGTGAATACGTTTATGAGCTTCTTAAGTTATGAGCGCTCGGTGAATACCGGCCTAAAAGTCATTCAACAATATTACCCAGTCCGAGGACACAGTTTCCTCCCCTGTGACAGGAGCTTTTCTGTCATAAAGCGAATTGTTCGCAGATATGATCGTTTTTCGCTTTAAAAAAGTGGATGTGATCGAGCTCCCTTCTACAGAGGCTTATGATAGAAGAATTCCAATCAACAAAAGAAAGTTGAACGATATTTTGAAAATCGTTCACTATATCCCGGAGGAAATTAAACCTTTTTTCGATGAAATTCTTCAATGGTCTACATCGGACACTGCGAATAGCGATGAAGACGATGGCTAATTTTTTTTCGTTTATAATTATTATCTTCTTTTTACTTGCGATATATGTAGGTACTATAGGGCAAGTTCTGCATTTGGAAAAAAAAATCGAACTCGAGATTTTGATCAAAGTTGACATTACGATGATAGCGAAGACGAATAAAGTGGGCCCGGCAATTCCGTCTGTCTGTATGTCTGTACATCTCCCTACAGTCTAAACCACTAGACCTATGTTCTTCAATCCTGGTAGTTAAGGGTCTTCGGTGATTCCCTAGTAACCCCCATACACCCGTAATGCATAATCTCATTCATCTCAAAAACGGCTCTAACGATTTTGATAAAAAAATTAGGTGTCATATAATGGACATGGACTACATTTTGTTCAAAAAAAAATTTGGGGTAAAATGTTATTAACGGTACATGTCATATAACCGTTTTTTGATTTTTTGACTTTCTCATCAACGGCTCTAACGATTTTAACCAAAAATTTTCAGCAGGAGGCCCCTTAAGCTTAAAATAATATTTGTATATAAATTTTTTTTTAGAATTTTTGAAAAAAAAAAAATTCAAGTTTTCTTGAAAAACTATCTTTAAAACGTGTGAACGATTATTTTTTGAAACTATTTCTAAAATCTATACTGCTAAATACTTAAAATCTGGCATCCCAAATTTTGTTCTCGAAAAATTTTAAGGAAATTTCTTATATAAAAAATTACTTTAATATTAAAAGGATTAATCAGATGGCAATTCCATACATTTGAACATTTTAATCTCATTAAATCCATGTTTTATATTTATAAAATGTATTTTAAATTCCAAAGTACTTTTACATAAGAGCAAGTTCGTGCGATCCAGTCGTGCATTTTATTTCAGTTCATTTTTATTCCCTTGAATTATTATTAAAATATTGTTTAGAATTTTGCAGAATTATTTAATATTAAATAAATAAAATGTTTTGTAACCATTATTTATATTATTTTAATAAAAAAGCTTAATTTAAAGTAATTTATATGATTTTTTTTGTCAATTAGTGGAAAAAGGAAAACATTCCACTCACTTTAATAGGAATTATTAAGCCAGACCTTAAAGTTTTTAATTTCAATTGTTTGGTATGTCACTTTTCTTTACTAGCTTTACATTTGTCCTTCAGAATGTTTTGAAGAATAACTTTCAGTTTCAGAAATAAACAGTTTTCTTTGATTTCCCAAAAACTATGATGAGTGGAATGTTTTCCTTTTTCTTCTCAGTGGTTCAATTGTTTCCGCTATGGAAATAAAGTTTACGGCTATGAATAATTGGACCAAATTAAACATATAAAGGTATTGTTTAAGCGTATTTTTCGATTACCTTTCAACACCCCTATCAACAGACCTTGAGGCAGAAAAATCTACTGTCAAGCCATCCTCAATCTCAACAACTATAAGAGGACGATTTTGTGTCGAAAATCCTCTTGAGCGACAAGCCTCATTTCCAATTACGCCGTTACGTCGACATGGCGTTCAAGCAGGAGGAGTGATTTGGCCAAATTTTTTTTAGGACACCATCGGGAATACGGTCACTGTTATTGGCGAACGCTACAGGACCTCGATAAACGAATTTTTACGGCCGTAATTAATAAGTGGGGCTTGGTATACGAACATGTGGTTTCAACAAGACCATGCAACAGCACACACAACGACAACATGCACGAGCCACAATGGATATTTTTAAGGAAGCGTAATCTCCCGTTTCGGCGATTTGGCATGGCCAGTAAGATCGGCTGATTTAACCATCCCACACTTCATTGTTGGGGCTACTTGAACTCGCGGGCTTATGCCAACAAGACTCAGACAATAACAGCCCTTAAGGAGAATATTCGACAGGAATGTGAACAGTTATCATCACCGGAAATATGTATCAACACTGCTAGCAGCCACTTGACAAATATCATCTTTTTCATTTAACAAACAAATTTTAAAGGTACAAATAAAGGATTTCCATCACTTAAAATCATTTTTTATATTAAGTAAAAAAGTAATTAAATAATTCAAAAACAAAATTAGATGATAAATTTTGGGCCACCTTGTCTAAATCATATAATAAAACGGCAAACATGTTTTTTGTGGTACACTTTTCTCCAAAAGTATTCAACCGATTTCGATAAATTGTATATGGTTGGAAAGCCACAGTTACGGAGATGTGCAGAATATACTTGAGACACGCATTTACACACTGTGGGTCATTTTTGTTTTTGCACTGTCGAACACTTTGCATATTACATAAAATAAAATTTAATTTAATAAATTTGCTTGAAAACACTGCCAATAATATAAATAATAAATAAAAAAAATTGGCACTCGAATTTCGAGAGCTGGGTCGGCTAGTAAATATTAAACTTTTTGTTTTTCATATTTTATTAACTTAATTTTATTTTTGTTTTGTTTTATTTATCAATCCAAATTATGGTACATACTAGCTTTTCTTATTATTTATTTAAAAATAAAAATATAAATAAAAAAAATGTTAAGGTACTAATGACAATACAGAAAAAAAAAGTGAAAATTGAAAATAAAAATGGATTGTTCTTAATGTAGACTTAATTTGATGTATTGAATCAACCACCACTTCTTTCGGCACCTTCATAAAGATAAATAAAGTCTGTCTGATAGTAAATAGTGGACAATAGAAATTTTGAAATAAACGAACAAAAAACCTAACAAAATCCGCCCGTATAAATTGAGATAAACATATACATTCACATAAAATTCAGAAGAAGTTTATTCCATGACAACACACTACAAAGATAATATTGGTTGGAAGCGGTCCTTTAAATGTCCCCTATGTTAATTTCCAAATTACAGATAAAAAATAATTATAATAAATCAATGACAATTCGAGTCAGATTCCCCTTTTTTCCCTCGACTTATCAATTATAGTTTTGCTTTATTGAAGATAAAAAGAACACTCACACCTGTATACAAAGTGGGCAGTTGTACTTGTTAAGATACAAATATGTAATTTCATATTGTGGCAATCGCTGAATGAAGTAAAATAAAACTCAAGATACGGTGTCGGTAAGATTCGAACGCGATATGGTGTTTTGTTTACCGTGAGCGATAACAACACAATCAAAATATTTAAGATAACAAACAAAGGCGTCCCTTAAAACGTCGCGTCGCGGTCGTTCGTAGATACAAATGTACTCGTAATTACCCAGCTGAAATAAGATGAAAGTTTACACAAAATATAGACTCATTAAAAACGTTTAGCAGGTCCATAATGTCGTATATAACAGAGCCAACAACTAATTACTATTTACTAATGACGTCATCAGGCATTACATCCAAACTTGAAATATGAAATATATTTACATATATGGTTCTTATCTTTTTAATCAAACAAACAACTAGCTATTTTTTTTTTAAAGTTCTGACAAAGGGTTTACAGCTGCAATTTAGTAGTGGGGTTGGTTATTTTTTAAATTTTGTTTCGAACTTGAAGCTTCTTGGGAAAAACCTGGTTAGGATTTTGTGGAAAAAAGTATCAATTTTTGTTTAAGAATGAAAGAAGAAATTCCATGGAAAACCATAACTACTCGTGAGACTGAAATTAAATAGAAACTAAGCTATGATCACTGACCCAGATCACTTGGAAAAAATGCTATTTAAGATCTCTTTTAAAATAAGTAAGAGAACATGTGAATATAAAGGTTTTAACCATGTGAAACGGGGCGTCTGGTTGCTGCGTACTATTAATGACTATGACGATGCGGAAAGTGGTGTTTCGTGTGGACGGAAGATTATAGCCGAAAACTGTATACTCACTTGTAGGTCTTTTTTACGGGTTTAATGACATAATTCTATTTACAGGGTCTATAAGGAATACCAAAAATGAGTCTCGTTATGACTTCTTTTTTATTTTATATCTTACGCGCACTGAAAGAATTATGACTAGCCTTAAAATTTTTGAGCGCAGTGCGAGCTTATAGAAAAGTTGGAGATAATCTAAAGCTCTATATGGCAGAGTCAATGTATAGTTGAATTTTGGGATCCCTAACTCCCACATATTGGAACTGCTTATAGTGTGTCATTCAGTGAAAAAGGCGGGTAAAATTAAAGGGCTTATCAATTGGCACAGATAGATTTAAGCAACCTTTGGTGGTCATGTTGTTTTAGTGACATCTGTGAAATCTATTATTCAGTAACTGATGCCAACTCACCATAACAATTTACAATTGGATAGCACGTCCAAATGATAAAACTTTATTATCAAACCTTGCGTCCATTTTACGGTAGACGTGGTGGCCCTTCACAGTAGACTCTTCAATTTTTGGTGGCCAAATTTGAGACGACTGGTCTCAAACACCTAAACAAGATCTAACTGACTCAATAAGCTGTGTTAAAAAGCAATATATGCGACTAGACAAACCCACATGATGGTCACCAGGTGACAATGCATCCATAAAAAGTTACCGTTGGTGTGGGTTTTGGTCCGGCGGCATCAATTGTCCGTTCTTTTTCGAAAACGACATTAGTCAAGCGGTCACCGTCAATGGCGAGCACTACAGATGATAACCGATTTCCTATGGCCCAAATTGAACCATTTGGATCCAGAAGACATGTGGTTCCGTCAGCGAATACCATTATTGACATTCTGCCCGAACGATTTGAGGGTAAGGTTATCTTTCGCGTGAATTGGTCACCAAAGTCCCCGCTAGATTTTTTCTTGTGCGATTTTCTGAAGTCGTGGGTCTATGCAGCAAATAAACCGCAATCGACCGATACCCTTAAGGTTAACATATCAGGCCATGCAGAAGAGTCATTGAAAATTGGTGTTGAAAAACTAGGTATCATCAGCGTAGAGTGAGATATGGAAATATTTGATGAGCATTTCAATATCGTTAATAGTATAAAAATAAAAAAGAGAGGACCTAAGTGGCTTCCTTGTGGTAAGCAAGGAAATAATTAGAGAATGTAGATCTAAAACGAACTTTATAGTAATAGTTTTTAGGCAAGAAGAATTCTATTGGAAGATAATAGTTCAAACCCAAGATTGGACAGTTTGAATGGAATAAGTCTATGGGAAATTTGTCAGAGGGCTTATTGAAATCGGTTGAGACAACATCGATCAGGGGTGAACAGTTTGAATAGAATAAGTCTGTGAGAAATTTTATCAAAGTTCTTACCGTACCTAAGTCGGTTTAGTCAACATCGACTTAATTTCCGTTCTTTTAGCCTGAAAGGATAAAAGATACGATTTCAATAAGGTTAGTCGTTCTGGACCTACCTTTGAGGAAGCCGTGTTTTCTGAGGGAATAATGACCATCGGACAAATCTTATCTAATCGTTATGTTTTGTTTACAACCAACAAGAGCCGAGCAATCTCTGATTTAATAAAGGCACTTCAACGCGACTATACAAAATGAAATCTTGGTCTTATCTTCAAAATTAGTTTCCTTAAAAGCAGATCAAGATCTCAATGTATCAAAATAATGTTTCGGAACTCTATTCAGCTCTACAACGTTATCCAATTCCAAAAGGGGTTACAAAACAAAACCGGAAAGTAAAAGCCCACTTCACCATACTCTTCGAGTTCTACGTCCTATTGTTGTTCTACAGCAACCTGCAGAAATCTGAACCTGAAGCTTTCTGACGGATCCAAAAATAACGTCAAGTACCACTCAATCACAAAAATTACCAGATTTAGTCAGAGGTCCCCGTCGTCGTTCGGTGCGTACAGACGAGAATGTGGCTGCTGAGACCGAGAGTGTGAGACTCAATTCACGTACTTGAACTCGCCATCGATCTCAACAGCTCAACATTTTACGCACTATCCTGAGGAGAATTCTGCACAAAGATCTCGGATTATTCGTTTACAAGGTCCAATTGACTCAGCAATCGAAGGCTCACGACCATTCGTTTGAACGACGTTGTGTTTCATAATTAATGACAATGTTTGCTCTTACTAATAAAGCCATAATACATGACCAAAATTTAATTTTGTTCATTCGATTGCATTTTTAAAAAGAAACTTCTATTAGGCCCACCCATTATAAGAGCAGTTATTCAGGCCAGTCATCAGCTATAGTTTTTCTGTTTGGTACACCATCTCGAAGACAGCTATGTTGAATATCCAACTTTTTGAAAGGAAAATTCTGAGGATATGCATCACCAAGCTTATCTTCGATCGTAAGCGGCGTAAGCACTACAGCAACAAAAGAGGTTACGAAGAAGCCAAAAGTAAGCCACTGGACCGGGGCGTATATAATAATAATAGGTCATTTCGAAACGAACTTCCCATTGGAAAATTATTTTGAAATTTCATTTGACGAAATTTGAATTTGGTTTTTACGAATAACATAAACCAAATCATTTTACCTCAGACTTTTTGATACGCTGAATCAAAATTAAATTGGTGGTGCAACAACCCGTAGAGAACCAGAATCTTCTAACTGTTTTTTTTTTAATAAGTTTTTATATTTAAAAATTTTAAAACATTTTTAAGAAAGGTATTTTTAGAATATTTTCCAGGAAATATTTTGGTATGCCAATTTTAAGTTTTTGCTAGAACGATGGAACATCGGTATGGTGAAAACCACTATTTTTAGATTTCTTTTTAAAATAGAAATAAGAAACTTTTAATTTGAATAGATACATAATACTATTCAAATTTTTAAAGAGCTTTACCATGTACAAAATTGCAACATCGGATACAAAATGGTTTGTGTTAACCAAAAGCTAAAAATGAAAATTTATGATTTTTACTTGCGATATAGGTACTATAGGGCAAGTTCTGCATTTGGAAAAAAAATCGAACTCGAGATTTTGATCAAAGTTGACATTACGATGATAGCGAAGACGAAAAAAGTGGGTCCGACAATTCCGTCTGTCTGTCTGTATGTCTGTATGTCTGTATGTCTGTACCTCGAACTACAGCCTAAACTACCGGAGGTATTTTCTTCAAACTCGGTACTTAAGGGTCTTCGGTGATTCCCTAGAGGAGAAATTGAAATTTTTTTTTTAGCTCCAAAGCTAACGGTACCCCCCATACACCCGTAATGCAAAATCTTATTTATCTCGAAAAAGGCTCTAACGATTTTGATAAAAAAAAATTAGGTGTGATATTATGGACATGGACTATATTTTGGTCAAAAAAAAATTTGGGGGGAAATGTTATTAGGGGTACCTGTCATAGAACGGTTTTTTTGATTTTCGAATTTCTCACCAACGGCTCTAACGATTTTAACCAAAATTTGTATGCAGGAGCTGCTTTGCATTCGAAAAAATATAAACTAAAAATTTTTTCGTAAAAATAGTTTTTGGATTTTTAAAAAAATAATACAATTTTTTTTTTGAAAATTCAATTTCTTGAAAACCGATACACGATTAAATTTTTAAATTACGTTTTAAAATGTATTTTATTAAATACTAACAATTTGCATATCAATTTTTCTTATAAAAATTTTAGGAAAAATTTAGTACACAAAAAACATGTTTCAGTGTGTCTGTATGTCTGTACCTCTCACTACAGCCTAAACCACTGGACCTATTTCTTTCAATCTCGGTAGTTAAGAGTCTTCGGTGATTCCCTAGAGGAGAAATTGAAATTTTTTTTTTAGCTCCAAAACTAACGGTACCCCCCATACACCTGTTATGCAAAAACTTATTTATCTCGAAAACGGCTCTAACGATTTTGATAAAAAAAATTAGGTGTGATATTATGAACATAAGCTACATTTTGGTCAAACAAAATTTTGGGGCAAAATGTTATTAGGCGTACCTTCCATAGACCCGTTTTTTTTTATTTTCGACTTTCTCATTAACGGCTCTAAGGATTTTAACCCAAAATTTTCAGCAGGAGTCCCCTTAAGTTTAAAATAATATTGTATATAAAAATATTCGAAAAAATATTTGTTGGGTTTTTTTGAAAAAAAAAAATTTTTTTTTAAATCAATATCTTCAGAACCTATGAACGATTATTTTTTGAAATTATTTCCTAAAATCAATATTATTTAATACTTAAAATTCGCATCCCACATTTTTTTCTTGAAAAATTTTAGAGAAATTTCTTATATAAAAAATGTATTTAATAATAAAACGATTTTTTAAAGTTTATTTGCATAAATTCATACTTTTCTGGAAACCAGACGGCAATTTTATGCATTTGAACATTATTATCTCATTAAATCCATGTTTTCTATTTATAAAATGTATCTTAAATTCAAAAGTACATTTACATAAGAGCAAGTTCGTGCGATCCAGTCGTGCATTTTATTTTAGAAAAAATTGTCAAACAGTTTTCTTAAATTTCGAAAGTTATCTATCGATATTTTTAGTCTTAAGAAAAAGAAAATCGTCGGAATGATTTAAAAAAAAATGCTATCAAGCTTAAAGAAAATTTGCCAAGCCGCGCTTTAGTTAGACTGATATACAGAATTTGTCAATTTGAATGACATTTGAATGAAATGATCAAAGCCTATAATAATTGGGTACCTGTACAAATAAGTATTGGGTACTATATTAAATACCTCTAAAATGAAAATCGTATGATAAGAAAAATGTACTCGCAGCTCATTTTGCTGCTAGCTCTACGTTGGTATCAACGTTGACATCAACATTGACCCTCCTGTAATTGAGAACGTAAATTATTGAATGGGACATACACAGTTGCAAGAGCCGTTCTGATCCTGAAGAGGTGTTCATCCTTTCTGGAAAAAGCACTGCGTAAGCTTTTTTCATTGCTCCTACCGTCTTCCCCCTTCTCCTGTCAACCAATAGCACTTACGTTACTTTTTTTTAATGTTAATAGAATCGGTGCTCAATCTTCTACTCAAGAAATATCTTGAAGAACGAAAACTTCTTAATGATCGGCAATACGGCTTTGGTAGTAATCATTCTATTGGTGATCTGATGACATATCTTACCAAAGAGTGGAGCAGATTTTTAAATTGTTTTGGAGAACCTAAGATTATTGCGCTTGATATTTCATAGAATTTGGCATCAAGCTCTCTTATCGAAAATGCGAGACTTTGGTAAAAATGAAACCCTTATCCTTTGGATAAGATTTTTACTTCTGGATCGTTAAATACGTGTTTTATTGAACGGTTTCAAGGCCGATCTTCACAAAACAAATGGTGTTAAAGTAAAATGTACATTCCAAAAATCTGTCAGTTCTCAATATGTGTGGTAACGACGATCATCGGCCACATTCTCGAGACTTTTAAAAACGCTGCTAAATGCTTCACCCCTTCTGATTTGCCTCAATTTATTAAGCGATCTATAACTCACATCTTTGCGCATGTGCTGCCCAATATTCTCTTCAATTACTGGATAGAATTAAAAACAGAGCGTTAAAAATGACAGGAAATAGAACTATCATGGATTCTTTCCCATCTCATGAACATCGTTTCATGTCTTTCCTTGTTTTATCGCTTTTTTCACAAGCAATGTCCATCTACTCGTTAGTAGCCAGTTGCATTCTCCGTCAATAAGCTCACCCGTGATGTCCGTTTCGTTAAGAATGCTCATCAATTCATACTCGAGCTTAACTTTATCATCATCATCGGCTCGACAACCGGGTTCCGGTCCTGGCCTCTTTCAACAAGTCTCTCCACCTATCCCGGTCTCTAGCCGACGCCATCCAGTTGCGCACCCCAAGGCTTCGGGCGTCCTGGTCTACGCCATCTCTCCAGCGCAAGCATGGTCTACCACGCTGTCGTCTACCATAGAATGTACCACAAAGAACTTTCCGAGCAGGTTCCTCTTCGCTCATGCGAGCTAGGTGCCCTGCCCACCGGAGTCTACCGAGCTTAATTTTTGTCACGATATCTGCTTCTAGGTAGATTGCGTACAATTCATGATTGTACCGTCTCCGGAATCGTCCTTCCTCACATATGGGGCCAACAATTCTCCTTAAGACTTTTCTCTCGAACGCAGCTAAGAGGTCGGAGTGCCTTTTGCTAAGCACCCAAGTCTCGGATCCATATGTGAGTACTGGCAGGACCATGGTCCCGTACCGTTTAATACAGAGATTCGTTTTTTAGTCCAAAACATGATTAAGGAATAATTTAGCCGACGCTGTTTTCAGTTGTCTTTTCAATTTGTTAACTTTCACAGCCTTATTTATTATTTTTCACTAATATACTGGGTTCAACCTCGGAAGCACTTACTTCGGGTTTACGCCACGTCAAACAAATCCTTATTTATAATACATTTTCTTAGCCGTTTTAGTTACGCTTTCCTTATGTCAAATATACTTATACAATTAAAGCGAACCCCAGCTGATTTCCATTATTCATTATTATTCGTTTTATTATAATTGTATGCATATTAATAAATTGAATACATTTAAAATTGGATTGTATAGTGTTCAAATCCAATAAATGAATGTACTTGTACCAACCACATTGCGTCCCCAATACCGTACAACTGTTAGAGCGTTTGAAAAATATAAATGATTTATTAATGCAAAATATCTATCCTTTTTGTCTAAGTAAGAAAAGAAACAAAAATTGCACTCCTTTTCGTAAATTTCACAAGTTGTCATCTCAAAATAACATTTAGATACTAAAACATTTTCATTATAAATAAGGTTTTCAGGATTAGAGCCGTTGTAAAGTCGAAGTAACTTCACTCCGTCGCTAAAACGACTTAGTAAATAAGACTGTCAAAGCCAATATACATTGATAACGCCTTTCTCTCAAATTTTTTTCATCGCCAACATTTTAGGGTCTCAATAAACACTCGAACGCGAGTGAATGAAAAAAAAAAATAAGTTTGTTATTAGATTAGATTTCAACTACCTACGAAACCTGCTATGAGACAAGTGTAATACAGAATACAAACTTTGACAGAAGATTAACTTTGACAACACCTATCAAAAAATTACCAAGAGAAAGAAAGTTTCATTCGTGCCAAAAGATGAAAATCATCTAGATAGTTAAGCACGATATGAATATACATAAGTCTGTTCGAATTAAAGAACAATTAATCCTATGAAGATTTAACAAGATTAATTTCTAATCTACTAGATTAACGAAATAAATTTGTATGGTAAATCTTCGAGATTTCAAGAAGATTTATGGTAAATCCATTAAAATCCAGGATTGTCTCGCTTAATGAAAACGTAGTAACTTTATTATAACTATAATCAGGCAGATTACAGCATTGCCATGTCCTATTCTTAAGAGTAAAAATTGTTAAATTTGATGAAAAAAATAAAGAATCTATCTATCGACAAAAATCCAATGTGAACTATATCCAACAAAGATTAGAATTGTAATCATTAATGTTGGAATTTTTTTTCAATAATTCAACAAGTCCAATAATAGTGCTAAGTCTTCTCCTTGGCTGATTTATTTCAGTAGTACCTATATAGAGTTTGTATTATAAAAACCTTCATATAAATATTCAATGCCAGGCCACGGGCAAAAAAAAAATTCCAACATTAATGATTACAATTATAATCTTTGTTGGATATAGTTCACATTGGATTTTTGTCAAAAAATTCATGTAAGATGAACTAAACTTAACAAAAATTGCGTATTGACAAAGTCCTCACAAGTCAACTGATGAGTCCATGTGAGATCACCCGGGCGAAACGCCAATTTTTGTGGACTAAAGGCCAAAAAAAGCTAATTTGAATCAATAATTCAACAAGTCCAATAATAGTGCTAAGTCTTCTACTTGGCTGATTTATTTCAGTAGTATATAGAGTTTGTATTATAAAAACCTTCATATGAATCTATCTATCTATCTAATCGTTAATATTAAGACATCAAATTTGTACAGAAGTCTTTTGTATCTTAACTAAAACTTTTAAATCTGAATTAAGATCAAGACTTTCATTCCATTTGAATTGGTTGGTAACCATTACACGAATCAACCAACTAGACCACCCGTTTTTCTCGTGTTACCCAAAGTATTAAAAGAGAATATCAACTTAAAATTTTGTTATAAAAGAGAAAAGACTCAACTTTGTTTTTCGAATCCGTGTCAAATTCAAATCAATAGCGAGTCACACCTATATGTACTCCCAATACCAATGAACAATTACATTTTTCTCCCGCAAACACAATCACACAAAATTCCATTTCATTTTGTATTCTCTATATCCAATAAGACTAACCGAGAAAACCCTACAAAAATCCCAATGAAAGTCAGAAAGCAACAACCAAACAACCTCGCAAAAGATCCATACACAGTCATAGTCACACTCTCTGACTCTTCTAACTCACTCTGAGTGAAGACCAAATTCTAACCACCAAACTATAATAGAAAACAAAATACTTGGCCCTTGGCTGTATAAGTGAGAAGTATCTGTGTGATATCAAAAAGACATACCGCATGAGCACTCGGTATAGGTTTCGTTAGTTTCTGCTACTTTTGCAAACATCACATCACTTTCGTGCAGTGTCCAACTCCAAGTATTCAGTCAGTTTTCGATTCGACTTCACATTAAAGTAGAATTTCTCTGCATAGAAAAAAAATCCATCAGCACAGATACTAGTAATATTATATACAATATACAATTTATTTTACTTAATTATGATTTTTTTTTCGTTTTATATTGTTGAAAATTATTTTGTATTCACACGAATTTTATTTACTTAAAGAAAAAACTCTACAAATTGTGTTTTCGAGAATAATGATGTTGTTGGTTATATAAACGTTTCGAATTAAAAGCAACAAAAAAAAAATACCAACCAACCTGCCTACTTCTAAAGTTTAAAAACAAAAAAAATATTCAATTGAAAAAATATGAGAACAATATTATTTTATTGTGTGTATCTATCTGCCTATATAAAAAAAGTATCTTTTACATAAACATACACACTTTATTGAGAGTATCTTAAACGTCGCAGAGTGGATTTTTCGTCGTCTTCGCTCTTTTTTTTTTGATAAATTATTTTGTTTAAAATTAAATTAAAAAAAATACACAAAATCAAAGAAAAGAAAAGGTTTTTTTTTGTTCTGATGTTCTTCTGTTGGCTCTAATTAAATTTATTCTCAGTGTCAACCACAAACGCATATACTATCTTAAAAGCAACAACAACAAAAAAAAAAGTATATGAATATCTCTAGATACATAATGAAGTGAGCTACTGTGTGCATTTGTATAGTGTGTAATGCTATGATGAAGCCTAGTGCCCTACAAATGGTTCTCTTTTCGAAAATAGTTCAACACTGCTAAGTTCGTTCGTTCGTTTCTATCGGGTGATGAAAAAGTATCATTTTTATTTTCGAGAACAGAAGAAGACACTTGTGAAGAAAATTCCGAGACATAGAACGCATTTGAGCTTCAGCCAGAAGCAGCAGTTTGTGTGTGTCATTATATTTATCTATTACAAAAAAAGAGCAAAATAAAAAAATTAATATTCAACAAACAAAAAGAAAAACTTGATTTACAAAAACAAAATACCTAAAACGTTTATTGATTGTTTTTTTTTTATGTTTAACTTAAATCAACGAAATTATTATAAAACAACAAAATTCTTCAAACAACGAAATTTGTTTCTGTTTTCCAGGTGTATTTTAGAAGAAGTTACTATGTAAAACGTAATACAGAGTATAATAATCCCAGATAAAACAAAAAAAAAATACAAATTCAAAAATATAAAAAAAACAAAGATCGAATCAAATCAAATTCAAAACATACAGAATAAATGGATTAATAGTGCAATTTATGTTTAATATACACACAATATCGCAAAAAGGTGATTACTACTATAATTTTTTTTGTTTCAAATTTCAATCCTAATCTTCTTAAAACTTCTCTCAAAAATATCACACACAAAAGCTTCATTATTTATTAAAAAAAAAAAACAAAACAAACATAACAAAAATGCTTTGTATTTGATTTATTTTCGTGTTTCATATCACAAAAAAACGACATTTGCCTTCCATGCCTACTTAGTATCAATCATAATTTATCACTTCTCATACCAATATCAAAATTTACTAGGTATATAAATATCTTCGTGTTATAACAAATCACTTCAGAATCAAAATTTAAACAAAACATGCTTCAAACATTAGAACATTTAAATTTAAAAAAACAAATTTAAATCTTCTCTGGAACAAACAGGAACACACAAAAAAAAAACAAGATTTTGTACATAAATATCATAAATTATCAATTCCTCTATCTTACTCGTATCTATGTATAACTAACAACCAATATCCCAATCTATCATCATCTTCTTCATCATTGTTATCATAAAACCATGTTTCTTATTTAATTTTTCATTGTCATTGCTAATTTTTTTTTTTTTTTATTTAAGTTTAAAATTTTTATTTTATTTTATCAATAGTGCAATTATATTATATTTCATATACCTATATAAAATAGTGTAAGGAAATGATGAAGAATTTGTCGTTGCATAATAACTGTAATAAAGAGGGCATGCGCATCAATTTCCTGGTATTGACCTATATTTATGTTTGTGAAAAAGACTTCACGACACATAGGTACGATTGTATATCTTTAACTATAGCTGCTACACCCTACATACCTTCCAATTGAAATCTAGCAACTCTGTAGAAGTTGGCAGGTCTATGTAGGAGATACACCATATAGATGATAGCATACGTCGTTATAATCAGGGCCGGAATTAATTACAAATTTTGAAAACTTAGATTATTCCTGTTGGCCGTCTATTTCGCTTACCCTTTGGATATATCTTTCTTTGTTTTGATTTGAATTTAGTTAAAGTCATGAAGTCGCTATTTCAAACCAACTGATCTATGTACATTAGGTTTTAACTGTATTATTGCCTTTAGTAAATATTATGTTTGTTTTGAATAGGATATGCTTACAAAGCCCACATCTCAAGGAGCGAAGAATTTTAAAAAATGTGAGTGTCGGGAATTGCGTTCAATATTTGTGTTTCAGAATGGGAAAGACAGAAACATTTCAGAAATGTTTCGCGAATATTTTAGAAATGTTTTTTTTTTGGTCTGGACACACCCTAAACCTAAAGCGTTATCAAGTTAAGTGTTGGGGTTTCAATTCACCTAGTCCCGAAATACACTAATAGTACTAATAAATTTTCTGCGTCATTTTGACTGAGTACGAAGGGATGCCTGATCAAAATTTAGCCACAAGTAGTCAAAAGCGTTTTCTAATCTTTTCTTTATAAATTGATTTGGCAAGTTCAGGAAAATCAGATTTCACAAATTCTGATCCGCCATTCCTTTTATTTTCATTGGATGTATTATTGAAATTGAAATTTTGGAACAATTTTAATTTCAAAAACTTAATGACTGACGCCACTCTTGAAGTTGACAGATTGGAAAAGTTCCCTATCGGCAAAACTTTAATTAAAAAAGTGAGACGAAAAGAAGAATTTTAATAAGCCTCTAAGGTTGTTTTTGACAATTTTATTTTGTGATACGTCCAAACATTTTGTATTATAAAAACATGTCGCTGTCTTTGACGTCGTCTTGACATGTCACTGACAGGGACAGCTGCATAGAACATTTTCTACCCCCAACACCAGACAAGAAGTTTTACTTCAAAAATAACGGAAGAACAACTTAAAAAATGGTTCTATCGATGTTTTGGTGTAGGTACGCTTTTTTCGAGTACTGTACTCGTAGATGCTAAAGTTGTGAATATTATGGCCTTTTCAAACTCCGGAAGAGTTTCTCACAATACGTGCAAACGGTTCTGGCTTCGATCGATGGGAAAATTGGAATGAACAAATTAATTTCCCATTTGAAATATGGTTTTTACATATGACATATTTGCTAGACTTTCTAAAGGCCAAGGCTAACATCATGCATTTTCTGAATAACTCTGCAAAGGTACTCCACTCAAGAAATAACAAATAAAAAAAAAAAACACGAGACATCCACCTCTACTAATGACACAAATTTTATTGAAGGTAGGTTTTCGTAGTGAGAATAACTACCGGTCTTAAGCTTATACTCTTATCGTACATCTAAGAAGATTTGGTTTGGTAACTAAACGTCAGACAAAAACTGTCATTCGAACGTTGCTCGAAACCTATTTTGAGCGAGACACGAGCTGTAACGTCAAAAATATACTAAATTAAAAAAAGCATATTCCATAGATTTGATGTGCTGATAATAATTAACAAATTTTTATAAAGACCAAACTCACCATGTCTTGTAATTCTTTTATTTTCAAAAAAAAAAAAAATGGTATCTTTTTTTTTCTCAAAAGCTTGAATCGTGTAAAATTTTGTTTTGGTGGATTTATAGTAGTTAAATGTAAGCAAATTGCATACAAGCTTAAAAATTATTTCTATTGTTCATTTATAATTTTTCAAAGGTCAGTTTCGTTAAGTTTTTCGTCATTTATACTCAATTTCGATAGAATCTCATTTACATTAACCACCGAACATTTAAAATGGATAAAGTGTTTAAATATTCGCAAATATGAATTTCTTAATAGTTCAGATACGTCTATTACGAGTATATACTCGTTAAGCAAACGTAGTAATGGTTAATTGCCTTAGATTGAGCCATCCTGGAGGTCTGGTAATCGAATCTCAGACTATCCAACACTAAAATCAAACAGTTTTCTTATTCAGGGTACTGAATTATCTTGCTATAAAAAGTGCCTGTCATATTAGCGGCTCGGACCCCGCAGAAAATTGTGGGTCTTCTCTATTTCTGCTGACTTCAAAACACACACACACAGGAATGATTGAGAGTTGTACGAGTAAATCAATAGAATTCGGCTTTCCAACTAATCTTACTTATTTTGAAAAACTTAACGAAGTATTTTGACAGTTGCTTTTCTCCAAATCGCAAGTAACGCAATGAACCTAAAGTTGGCACCGCTTATATGTATGTAAACAAAAGTGACAAAAACTGCTAGAAAAGTAACGGTTCTCAATTATGGGCTCATGATATGATTTCTTTTCTTCAATTCGACAGTTTTGTATTCTTTTTTTAAGTAAATTAGTTAAGTGATGTTAAAATCTTTTGAGCATGTTGATTATTCAACAAAGAACAAAATGTTCGACCTTCAGAACCATTGGCCCCATTGACACTATTTTATCGTCCTGAACGATCCGGCACTGGTCACACTATCTAAATTGCCGCACGAAAAAATATATCTTAATACTTATAAAGGGGAAAGTTTTCATTTTTTTTACCTTCGTTGGTGCAATAGCTCTTTTTCCCAGAGATATGAGGGACAAAGCGCACATGGTTTTGCCTCCCTCCACTTTTTTTTCGTGAGACAGAAAAGCTACGAGTAAAGTAGCAACATGGGGCTTCAAAAGTATATGAAAATGGTTTCCCACTTAAAATGAACCTTTACTATTTTATGCAAAATGGCGCGAGCTACGAATTTAGTTTCAAAAACATTCTCTACATATATAGCAAGGCAACTGTTTGAAATTTAGTTATGATGTGTCAAATTATGTGAGTGTTGCACTAACAAAAACAAAAAAAAAAAAACCTCCACAAAACATAAGCCGAAAGACAAAGCAAAATCAAGTCGCGCCTCAATGTCATTTTGTTGTCATATTTTTTTTTTGTCGTTGTTGTGAAAACTGTCTCGTTGGTATAAAAATAAGCTGTCGATGGCATAATTCGCACACACCAGCTGTTATAGGGCGGCTTGTTAGTCGGTCGGTGCATTATTTTTATTTTACCCCACAACACCTGAGAAATCAGTGTTTGCGCCTAGGTGTACATTCTGATGTCAAGGATATAATAATTATTTTCTCATTAAGCATTCCACCACTATGCCTCTCTTTCAGCTTTAAATCAAAAGCAAATTAAAAAACTATTGCCAAGAAATACAGCCGAAATATAGCCAGACAATGGCACATAGTTTCATGCGCATTAAACAGAATTTATTGAGTATAGGTATCTACAAATTTATATAAATGTATCGTTAGTTTTAGAATTTTCTGTAACCATGGCATTGATAGAAATCTTAATCTAATCGAGATCAGAAAGCCATTAGTACCTTCATAACGTATACTCACGAGTAGGCACATAGGTTCAATGAGTTCTAATGAGCCCTTGATGGGTAGTTTCTGTGACTTTTTTCGATTAAATGATGGACTAGTTTCAAATGATAATTGATACATACATAAAGTGTAAATACCTCTACATTGATGATAAAATGGCTGAGCTCAACGGTTTCTAATAACATGGTTTGGAGATTGAAAAAAGTTATTATGTTGTCTTCAATGTATGGATTGCTTATTTTTGTTTAGCAAGGTTATGATTTAGACTGGAAAATTAAATCGTTTAAATTTTATAGACGTAGAAAACATTGATTGACTTAATTTATTAACTTTTGGAGGTTTTGAGAAGTTGATGTGAGCTAGGCGAAGGAAATATATCAAGTGTCATTGGAATAAAGCTGCTCTGCTCACTATGTATTTTCTCATCTTTTCTTATAGTGTTTAAAATTTTCACTAAGGTTCTTACTGATTAATTACTTTTATTGAAAATTGATCATTCAAAGTTTAAGTGCGTTGCTGTGTGAAGACTGCTATCGTCCAGCTCTAAATTTGTCCCTTTCTCTGGATCCTGATCTTTTAATAACAATCATTTAGAAAACTCTTACATTTTTAATTAAAAAAAACAGACTGAAAAACTAAATGCCTTGCTATCACAAGATTTTTGGTTTTGTTTAAATAATTGTTTAAATGATACTTCTATGGTTTTTGAATTCTATAATATTTTATTTGAATGTTTTCTTAATTCTGTTCTATTGCCATTGTTAAACAAAGATCATCAGTTCCAGATTGGTACGATAGTGACTTACAACTTACGACTAACTAGCTATCCCCAAATGAAATTTAAAAAATTATTGCGACGCCATTGTTAAACAAAGATCATCAGTTCCAGATTGGTACGATAGTGACTTACAACTTACGACTAACTAGCTATCCCCAAATGAAATTTAAAAAATTATTGCGACGCAGGAGACATTTTTCATGAAAATTTAAGTTTTAAGTATTTCAACCAGGGATGGAAAATGAAATTTTTCAATTGTACTGAAATCTGGAATAAAATTGTACTGAAATGATGTCAATTGTACCGAAAACGAATTTTGCATGGAAAAAAATCAATAATTCAACTATGTATTTAAAAGTTTTCCAAAGTATTTTATTTAAAAAAATCAAAGCAGGAATGATCAGCTTGTCTTCTTATAAAAAGTATAAATAGCTTCACAGAAAAAAATACTGGCGCAAAATTTTAGTTGAATTATTACGATGTGTTAGTATGAAACTAAGCTAAAATGATGATTTTGCAAATTTTAATAATATAGCGTCATACTTTCTCTACCCTTTTATTAAAGTTAAAACCACCGAATACCTTTTTTATTTTTTTTAGTATCATAGATATTTGCAAAAGCCACAAAACATCTGTTTACTTAGTTTTTTGCAAGAGCTGTCATTGTTTAAGGTATGTTCAAAAGCAATTTATTAAAAAAATTGCTTTAGTACGATACTAGTTAGAAAATGTTTAAAATTAAGAATGAGTTAGTAAACTACATTCAATTTCCTTTTATGTGCTTTTGCTTATTTTTTTTGTGAAATACATAAAATTGGAAATTTTGAAATTGTACTGAATTGAGATAAATTGTACTTTTGTACTTGTACAATCTCAATTGTATCGAATTCGGTACAATTGTACCGAATTTTCCATCCCTGATTTCAACTAGTTACTTATATTCAAAAGGTACAAAGAGATCTTAAAATGAATCTGAAATATTTTTGTAAATTCATCAACAATCAACAAAGAAAGTCATGTCCTTATCCATCTATTCTTAAGTCAAACGACTTCTTTCAAGTGAATAAATACTAACTGTGATATTAACGACAGTAATATTTCAAACTGTGATAATTTCGACGAAAAAGTTATAACCTTAACTTTTAAGAACCTTTCTCTTTAATATTCACATGGACAACATTGTGAAGTTTATATCTAACCTTGACGAAAGTTATATAAGCCAAACCCTGACGGTATAACTTCAAATATTTTGAAGAACTGTGTAAACCATTTAATGTTGCCTTTGTGCTTTCTTTTTAAATTTTGAGTATTTTCTTGTTCCATTTTTATAGACAAATTCTGTTATAAAAAGGCAAAAAGACGAAGTAGGTTAGGTTGGATTGACGGTTAAGTTTAAAACTATGATAATATATGTCATTCAAGTAAGGGTGTTGATCAGATTCAAAAGGTTATAGCCTGAAATGTCGGGGAGTACTTCTAAGTCATTGAATAAATGTCTGTCGTCAAATAATCAGATCGTTGATGAGAGGAAAACGCCTTTTAAGAGTGCGATCCTTTCCATCACCCCCACGTGAGAAACTATCCCTCTACCAGGGCCGGAGAAGCATGATGGGTCCTTGCAACGTCTGGTAGATGAGTTTGATAGGTCAGTGTTTGGTGTATATGTCCGTTTGTTCGGTCAGTATTGCTGATCAAATCGAAGAGGCTATCCCTTCCCTCAAAAAGATTTTACCAATCTTATGAAGATGTATCCCAACCGACTCACTGAAGCTCGTGTTCATCTCGCATCCAATATTGCTATTAAAACTTAGAAAGCTAAGATAAAACGACTATTTTGTTGTATTTCTTTAATTTTATTTATGCAAAAGATGATTTTTGGTATTTTTCAACGGCCATACCTCCAAATCTTTTAACTTTAATTCTGGAATACCACATGACAGCTATTTAGACAATTTACTTTTTAATTTATTTATTAATGATTTACTATTTGTGTTGAAGCACCCAAATGTGTCTCAATTATGCAGATGATGTAATAATCTTCAAAACATTTTGATAATGAAGTTTATGATTTGGACGTCCTGATCAATCGTGTATCTTGCCATGTTGATTTGGCATCAGTAAATGAATAATAAGCAATAGATTTGACAGATGTCACCAAAAGAACATGGCCGCCATAGTCAATCTATTACTATTTCTGTCAAAATATTGAGGAACAAAATTGTAGAATTTGCTTGCGTTATGCTTCATTGTCTATTTCTACCTCTATTTCTATTGTCGGTATGTATGTTACTAACCATCTCTTTTGGAATGATCATATATTCGACAGCGAAATGCTTAGGTTTTTTTAAAAGATGCAAGAAATATTGTTTCCTTCCGACTTGCCTCTAAACTATAAGGCAGACATCCGCCCAAAACTTGAGAATAACTCTCATATCTTGGCTGGTGCTCCCATTACTCATTTGAACCTTTTGGATAGAATTCAGTACATAGCCATAAAACTTATAGGAGATATATCCATTACGAGAACTTTTGTTTCTATTGAGCACTGAATAACGTATCTAGTATTTCATTATGTTATAGCTTTTTCTATCAACAATCCTCAAATGAAATAGCCAGTTGCATTCCTCCCCTCCAACAATACCCCCCTAATACTCTAGCTTTGAATGCGCATTAGTTACGCTTGAGCCTAACTTCGAACGTACTGTCAAATATAGAGATACTTTCTTTAGCCGCACTACCAGAATGTAGAGTGCTTTGCTCTTCTCGAATTTTCTCCCTCATTGTGATATATAAGCTTTCAAACCCGATGTGCATTGACATACATACATATATTCAAACCTCTATACAATTTCGAAAAGCTCAGACTGCGTTGCTCATAACATTATAAGGCTTGTCTTAACCCTTGTTCAATCATATTGATTGATTGTATATAATTTCTAGAAGTATGTATTTCTAGATTGCAATTGGAAGATTACATATGAACCTATAGACTTTATGTTACATATATTCAAAAACCACATGATACCCCTTAAACAGCATTTTCCTAAGATCATAACCGAATTCGGGTGCTTCCGATTGAAGTTAATTATTTTATGCATACACTCGTAAATCCACAAACTAGACATAATAGCGGCACACATAAGTATAGCCACTAGGTCTGTGTGTCGGCCATTGTTATAAATGTGTCAAACGTACATAATGTACCTACCTACTTGCATATACTGTCATTTAATCATTCGAATTCATTGGTATTCATTATGTCAATCCGATTTCGGCAAAAATGCATCTGACAAATTTAATTAACATTTTCACTGCCACATGCTCATATGTAAGAATTGAGTCATTCATTTGCCAAAGTACTCGTAAAAAAAGACCAAGTTTTAAGCAGTCACATTCATTAGTTTCTCAATCAACAGCAATGCAAATTCAAGAGCTAAAAAAAGATACATTTCAAAGTCAAAAATTTATTATATCCAAGAAGGTATAGGTAGGTGGATATACAGAAAAGATTGCTCTAAATCATGTGGCCCTTTTTTCTCTTCTAAAACGTCATTCGTCGAATCTGTCATCATTAACATTAACTCTCTCGCATTAAGGTAACATTCATAAGCACTTGTGCATTCAGTCAAATAATGTATGTTTGTTTCTGTATTTGTTAGCTTTAAATTTAAAACTAATTAAATTCTTATTTAACGACCGACGAAGCTGCAGACACTTCAACCTAAGGTTGTATTTAATACTGTGTACTTACCTAACTTACCTATACAAACATTTGACGTTAACTTTCGTCAATTTGTGTATGTACTTCACTCGAACTCCTTTGCACACGTTTGCTTTTTTATATTTACTTAGGTAAACGTTCATAAGCTTATCGCTGTAATGAAATCTTTAGATAAGAAACCTAAGTATTTAGAACGAAAATGATAAGAGTAAATTTTTGAAAAATTATGTGGCAAAGTATAAGCAAATAAAATGAACAAAAAAAGCTTTAATAACTTTGATGGAAGTAGTGCGGTTTATGTAACAAATCGTTGCAATACTAATATACATACTTTCTAACTATAATATAATAAGAACCCGCGTTTCTAGAGCATGTTTTCAAGGAGCTCTTAAATTGCAAGGTACACAACAACAACAACAAAAACAAAATTCACTGAATAGAATACTTACAAAAAAAAAAAGAGAAGAAAGTAAGGCGTGAAATAGTTGGCACGACATCCAAACGTCACGTGTGAAGTGAGATATTGATCGTCTTCTTATTCGAATTCCTTCGTCTTGTAGATTACTTCATTCTCCAAATTCTCTTCTTTCTGTCTTACACTAAAACTCTTAAGTACTAGTGGTATAGTATTATTAATTCAAGTAGTAGTAGAAAAGCGCCTCTTTCCACCGCCTTAACCTAAAAACATATCAAATCCAAGATCCAAGAGAATCAGAGAGCTAGCGAAAGAGAAAGAGTAGGAGAGGAGAGAGGAGAGAAAGGGAGATGGAGAGACACAAAAAATTATGTTGAATTTGTGTCAAGTCAACTCAACATAGAAAAGCCTCTTCCTCCCCCAGTATATTCCACAAATCCACTAACAACATCATAAATGATTCCCACAAACCCAATACCGAACACAACACGAATCTTTGAGGAGTGTGTGCCTTGTATATTATGTAAAGTGTATGCAAAGTTGTTGTTGTTGTTATGTATGTTTTATTTCTTTTTTGTAGCATGCTGATATTCGTTATGTTAACAAACATTCCGGACATTTAATTTCTTGATATCAGAAAACTATTTTTAGAATTTAGGTGGTGAATGTGTTTGAGTGTGAGTGTACTTGTTTGTAGTTTGATTGATAAGTAGGCACCAATTTTATTTGGAGGCACAGTCAATGTTTCAAATTTGCACGCTGCTGATGGTGACTACAAATTTAGTGTATACGTAACTGACAGTTAAATTTTAATATGAAGTGAAAAACAAACTTAGAATGACTGCTACCTAGCACTTTTGAACTTATAGGTACACTCCGTCTCACTTGTTTAGAGACAGATTGCTTTGGAAATTTTAGGTTTTTTTGACATAAATTATAAATTTAAAAAAAAGCGTGAGTACCGGCACTGACGTTTAAGATGTGTAAACATCAACGTTCGTCCGAGTTCCGAATTTTTCTTACCAAACGTACCCAATAAACATATTATGCACATATTGATGCCATCGTAATGTCAGAATTGTATTTTGAATATTTAAAACAATTTCGGTGCATTTTAGAAGAATTTACATATTTGTTTTTATATGAACTTTGACAGAACTGTGGACTGAAATGCACAGAAAATCACAGAGTTTCAAAGTAAAGAAACGAACATTTTTATTTCAAAAGTTAAATATTTCAAGAAAAAGAACACAACACTGGACTCCGCTACGTAACTTAAGGTTTCTTACCCTTATGTTTAAATAGGCATGTTATTTGATACAACATACAAATTTTCCCCCTATATTCAAACAGACATCTGATACGAAATACTACAACCATTTGCTCGGAGCCTAAATAGGGGCGTTTACAAATTTTTTTGACAAGCATAATTGGTTTGATTTTGATAATGTGAACGCTCCATCCAGCGGCTTATACAAGTACTACGTTTCCACCAAAAGATAATCCTAATAATCGTAAGTACAAATCTACTAGAATTAAGAAATAAGTTTGTATGGCAAATTTTCCAAATTTAAAGCAGATTTATAGTAAATCCACTTAAATCTAGGATTATCTCTTGGTGAAAATGTAGTATTATCAAGCATGCTGGATGTATTTCAGAATGTCTTGATATTTTGTCTCCGCGTGGCATGCATATTTGAAAAATAGAACACCTAAAAGTGCACTAAAATGTGATACTCCAGTTTGACTCTTTTTTTCATTTCGTCATGTCAAAAAGACGAAAGACAAAACAACTGAAAAAAATATCGTGTTATCAGGCTCTTAATGATTTTTTTGCTGCTATAAACAGTGTTCACACTGAACTAAATCCTCCGGTTTTTTTTGCTGTACTTTACCTCACTTCGGATTTTTAAATGTCAACTCCGAAAATTCATTTCATTTTTTCGGAGTATAAAATTAAATTCAATCATCCATTACTAACGTGAAGGGGATTTTTTAAAACAATGAATGAACCTGGAATACAATTTTACATTTATTGGTTTATTTTACGTCATTTTGGGTGAGAGGTAAAGAAATTTTAGGAGAATGAAGATGTTTTAGTTCTAACTATCAATAGAAAGTACTAAAATCAAGATTTCAATCCACTGACACCATAGGCGAACTCTCTTTGAGGCACCTCAAAGTTTCCAATGTAAAGACGTAAACACGTAGTAAATACGCAATTTTTCCAATGTAAACAGGGTCTTAAATACAATTTTCCGTAAGGTAACGTGCTACACGAAACGTGTAACCATAAAGGGTTACACGAAACGTATACGTTTTCAGTTTACGCTACCACCGCCGGCATAGATGTTTATGTTTGCACATAAAAAAATCACTACAGAAAAATATAATCATATATCATATTATATAATCATCATATATATATAAAAGATAATCTTCAGACTTTAAGTACCGACCACGTGTTAGCTTAACTCCATTGAAAAATAATGTTCATCTATGTAAATTTTTTTTCAATCGAACTTCCAAAAGAATTAGGGAAACTCAAAAGTTTTCTGGTGACCACGCTCAATGTAATTTGAAGCTAAACGTTCGGGATGAGTACGGTATTGAACTCATCATTATAATATTTATTACTTATACATACGTAGCTTATCCGAAATTTCGAAGTAATAATGTCACTGAGGATTATATTATAAACATTATATTTGTAAAAAGTGTTTTCCACTTAATGGATTTCTGGTTTTTCCCCCGCTTTGGAAAATCATTTTTCACATGGTACAGAGGAAGCAACAACCCTCAAAGCATCCTCTTATATGGTATACTTAATCGATCTTATATAAACTAGGAAATTTTGAAGTCATATCTTCCTATTCACCTAGAGGATTGGATTTCAAAAGAGAATCAGGTGACGACAAATTCCAAGACATCTCATTACTTTTGGCATTGGTCTTCCATTTTTCTTATTGATGACAAGTTCCTTGCGATGTTTCCAAAAAATCAGAATCTCTCTTCTAATCATCAAACTCCGATTAGCTCTCGATATTGCCAAATCTTGTTTTACAAACTCCACAGGCGTTGGGGTCTTGAAAATTAATATTCCTTCACCTCGGATCCAATATACATAATTGCCATCGATTTTGCGAACTCTCCAGCACAAAATCTGTTATGCAATTCAGTATACAAAGTTTTCTGGACTCCGTTCACGCACTCAAAAGTTTTCAAAAATTGAAAAAAAAAAATAATTGAACAAAACAGTTGATTGGAAGTATTTTTGGAACACTACATAATCAAAATAATGGAAATTGTTTAGAGATCAATTTATGCTTTTATAAATTGAATGTCAATTGTTCACCTATACTTTGAAAAAGAAGGTCATTGAAAAATTGTTGAAAATTTGTACTGATCTGAGATACTGCAGAAATAGTACAGCATGACATATAAAAGTAATAGGGAAATGTGAAAGCCTCTTAAAGCCTTTGGTTGAAATAAAGAAAAAAAGGGCAAATCTATTTTGAGAAGGTATAAAGCCGAAATGGGACGTATTAATAGTCGTTTGGTTAAGCTATACTTTATTAAAGCTTATTTTCTTTATTCAAATCTTAGTTAAGTGAACTTGCCTTTACATAAAATTGCTTCAAATATTGGTATGATAAACCATAAAAATTTAAATTAACTTACTTCAGATTAAGTAAAAGCTATAAAATGACAAAAAAAACTTATTTGAGTAGCAATAATGTTTAGAGCACCAGGGCTTAGAGACTTGCAATTCTAAAAAAGTTCTAAATTAAGTCCATCCAATTTTATTCGTCTTTTTGGAGAATTAAATATCTTACTTGTTTAATGTCAAAACACATTTTCAAACCTGAATACAAGAAAATGTACTAGTGGATCGGAAGAACTTGCTCTTCTGGTTCGAAGCTATAACGTGAAAAGTGCGAAAAAAGTCAAAAGTTCTAATTTTGAAATAAAGTAATTTTCTCAAGAACAAAAAAACGTCAACACTTAATTTCTGTCATTCGATTTTTTTACAAAACCCTCAAAAACACTGTTATTGCAAAAACTTCAAACATAACCTCGTTTTATGGCAGCTACCAGTTCTAAATAAGCTTAACCTAACTCTAGAGAGAGGGAAGGAAATTCATCTATACGTTTAAACTATATACCTTTACTTAGCTCAACGTATACCGACGTATACGTACGCAGTAACAGAGTGATGACGGAGACTTTTGTGGGGTTCTCTATCATCGCCATCTTAGATCTGATTAAAACTTCTCTTACACGAAAGCAATACTTGCCCTAAATACAGCAAGTGTAAAAAATATAAGGGTTAGCTCTGATATGTAAACAAAAAAGTATGTATCCACCCTAAAAAAAATTAAACAGGGTCTACAATCATGTATGTACATACCAACATTCAAAAACTAAAAAAAATGACAGCTTGTACCTACATTTAAAAAAAATAGTTCTTCATTTTGGCAATGTGACTTCAATGTCTCTCCAATCTATTTGCTTGTTTGCAGATGCACGTACCTGGCAGTAGAGGAGCGCACAGATGCATTTAAATAGATTCAAGGACAAGTAGTTATTGCACACTAGAAAAAAGGTGCAGAGTGGAGAAAGAGATTGGATGTAGTGTAGCTAGCTAATATAAAAGAAACGTTTGTTCTGTGTATGTCAGGGAAAGAAGAGTCATCTTCGTCGATGATTCTTGGCACGAGTGCTAGGTGAAAATTAAAAGAAAACAAAAAATGAAAAGCTTTAGTTTATTATTTCTTTTCAATTTTTTGTAGATAGGTAGGTACCTATTTATTTTATTTTTTATAATTTTTTTTTCTTATAAATAATAATTATCTATATACATATTTGCTTTTGGCTCTTATGAACCAAGTCAAGCATACTCGTATTTACTCGTGGATACAATCCTTTTATAGTCTTACGTAAACTTTAAGAGAAATAGAACATCCCAATAAATTTGGAAGGTGTACATATGTAGGTACATCTATCTGAAGTATCATCTGCAAGATTTTATTGATCGAAACTATTTTTATTCCTTTTTGCTTATATTTTATTTTTATTTTATAAAAGACAAAACAAAATGTTTTGCAATGTGTCATCTTTTTTGATGATTCTTAAATAGGATTATCTATGTATATACATACATACACACATATGTATCTAGATGAATTCTTGACACTTTTTCCTATTCTTAAAATAGAATATACATATTCACATACCTATAAGTAACTTCCCCACATGAGATTTTCACAGGTGTCAAATTAGTTATGCCCATGCAAGTAGTCATAAAATTATTTTAGTTTTATAGCAGTTCAAGGCTGTTCTAATACTGGGCTGCTCCATTTGGATTGCACAGATAGGAAAGATAAAAACATTGTCATCATTCTTTTTTCCTTAGATCTTATAGGCTATGTCGTTATATTTTTCTAAATTTTCAAATTTTGGGTCAAGAACTGGCGGTAAATTTTTCATAGTTGTATAATATTAAGTTTTTTTTGTATATATACATAAATAGTATATATTTCATAATTGCTTCGTGTGTGATTGTGAATCATCGCATTGTAAATAAATTCTTTCTTAAAACTTCATAGGTAGGTACAGTCGCGGAATTCCTAACACATATTTATTATTAAAAAAATCAATGGGACAAAATTTTAAGCAGCATATTGTGAATATATTAATATGATACTACTAAACAATTTGCTAACTTTAAAGTGGTTTACTATGTCTTTCTTAATTTTAACCATTTTTTAATTAGTATCGTTTAAGGCTATTTTTTTTTATAAATAGCTTCTGAACACACCTAATGCAATGTCAGTTCGTGCGAAAAACAAAGTAATCTCACCTTTTTTGACGTTTGTAAATGTCAAACAAAAACAGTCAAATGAAATTAGCACGATTACTAATATCTTTTTCATGATTTTAACTTTAATAAAGTGTTAGAATTATGTAATATATTAAGTTTTAGAGAAAATATCTATTAAAATTTGCAAAATCATCGTTTTCACTTCACTAATTCGAATAAAATTTTGCACCAATCCCTTTTTTGGAAATGTTCAATAAGTGTTACAATTTTAAATGCATTTGCTGCTGATATTAAACTTTAACTTTAACTGTTTTATAAATTCTTATGTTGAAATTCTTTACTTAAATTTCGTTTCAGCAAATGGTAATTTTCTTCCGACATAATGCTATATACAAATTCCTTAAAAAATTATACTGAATGAAACTTGTAATTAAATTCTAAAAAATCTTGTACATCATCCATCGCAATCGTACTCGTAATAGCACAGAAAGCGGAGAGCATAAGAACTGTCAAATTTTCTTTGCTGGGTATTTTAATCGCATACTTTCTTAGTATAGTGAAAAATGAATCAGATTTGACATGTTTTCGAATTGAAAATAATTATTAATGGGTTCTTTAGACAATTTCAAATCAACCAGACATTTTGTTAACATGGAAGAAAGACATAAATCTCAATCAGAAACCTGTTTTCGTACCTTAATCTCAAACCCAAACAACTAAAATGACAGTTCTCCTTGCGATGAAGCAAGCGATGATATTTTTTCGCATGTTATGAAAATATAGCGGCGATGGCGGGAACGGGAAATACTTGCTATAATTAAAGCATGCTCTTGATTCATTGCTAGCGATGACTTCATATTAGGAACGCACCAACCTTAACTTTTTAACGTTAAAAAAAACTTGGGGTAGGGTTGCTCATTGATAGGTACATCAAAAAATTCTATGTTTTCTTATTCAATGTATCAAATCAATCAGATACTTTCGATGTTAAACGATCATCGATGCATTTTATTCCATGCATCGAAAAAAAGCTTGAACTACGCTTCAACTAATTTGTACATCTACTAGTTGAAATGATTTTCGTTCGACTCGATTGCACTAGTACACTGAAGTAGGGTCGGAATCTTGCTATCCCTTTCTTCGAATTCCAACTCGGATTCTCTATACTGCATATGTATATGTAAGCGTAGTAGCTGAATTGCAAAACTACTTAATTAAGAGAGCGCACACATTCATGGGTCATCTAGTGGTTTCTTTTTAAATCTTAGGCTATTTTGACAGTGACAGCTGTTTCCAGCTCGAAATCTTGACATAAACTCAGTATCATACCTCCGCGGAACGAAATTAACGCTTGAAAAACGTTGGGAAATATGGAAAACTTATTTCCAAATTGCGTTTTTTGAAAAGAAGTTTTGTTCGAAATTAACCACCCAACGCGCCTGCTGTACGCAAGTTCGTGCTCATGGCTGTTCTAGCTGAGAGTGTGAGAAACTTGTATTTGGCCAACCCTTTATTTAAGAATGGTGTAAAGGAAAAAGTCTAGGACTAGTATAAACTGAACTGTTTCCGATAACGATCGAATTAATGACAATAATTAAAACATCCTTTTTCCCTAGAACGGTGCTGGTAAGAGCCCTAATAGTTCATACTATTACTTATGGATGCCAAATAACTTTAAAATCTTATATAAGACCAAATAAAAAGTTTAAAGCTGCTTAAGTTAGATGTGATGTTTTTCTGTTTCATGTTACATACAAAACATGTTATAAAAAGGTTCAACATAATTGGTAGGTGGATAATATTAACAAAAAAGAGTGCGCATTAGCCGACTGAAAACCTCATTTTAACCAATATCTTCAGAACAAATAAATAAATATTATTTCTCTACAAAATATTCCAATACGCGAAAATCTAACATGGGGATTTGCTTGTGTTTAGCAAGACTATGAATGTCTTAGCTGCATATATTCTTTTCGAAATCTTCTGATTATCAATTCCAGACCTAATATCTAAGTGTAGTAAATAAATGGCGCCCAATTGAAGACGATGTATCAAAATTATCAACTTTTGCACATTCATTTTGTGTTACTTTTTATTATTTTGAATTTCTGACTGAATCAATGTTGTCCAAAATAAAATATATTGGTGAATTGTTTCATTAAAAACTGAATAAACTCTACTACAAATACTTAAACTTATCTCTTAACAAAAAATATATTCTCATAGATCTTAGTTTTATTTAGTTGATTAGATAAATTGACTTCATGATGAATAAAAATAATTTATTGTAGTAAATAAATGGCGCCCAATTGAAGATGATAGATATTTGGAAATATTCAACTTTTGCAGTTTCAATTTATGTTACTTTTATATTTTGCAGTTCAAACTTTTTGAAATAATGTTTTCAAACATAAATTAATGTTGGTGAGTTATTTTGATAAGAACTAAACGATTTCTAACCAAAATACTAAAATAATAACATCTCTTTACAAAAATGTTTTCCCTAAGATCAGTTGTATTTAGTTGATTTGAAAAAGTAACTTCATAATGAATACAAATAATTTAGCCTCACGGGAGTCCACCAAAGAGTTTAGTTGTTCTTAGGTAGGTCTAAGCTTAAATTTTATTTGCAGTAACTAAAGAACTAGCATCATTATCAATTTAAAAAATTTGTTTACATAAATTTTACATATATATTTAAAAATTAATCAAAAAAATACATTCAAACCAAAATTGCTCCAAATAAAACAATCGCACAGACTTTCTTTTCCTTAAAATAAAAAAGTCTTAACTGTATCCAGATATTTACTTAAGACAATTGAAAAAACGTAGGAATTTTTAATGAAAATTTAACAAAATGTCATTTTATGTAACATCTTCATTTACATATTTCATTTTTCAACTACCCCTCTTACATAAACTCTGTCTATATATTAACAATTATTTATTATTTAACAGTTTATATTATACATAAAATCTATTTACGCAAATATTTTATCAATTCATGTAATCATATATTTTTCTTTTTTTCATATCGTTCTCGCACATTAATCGCACCACCACAAATAAGGACTAAAAATTAAAAAAATATATATATATATAAACAAACATCATATATAACGAGTGTTGCATTGCTTATTTGCGACGAAATCACAAAGATACAAAACAGTACTTCCCGATTATAAAATAATCAAATTTTGAATAAAATTGTATAAAAAGCTTAATTTGTAAAAAAAAATTAAACAAAAAAAAAAAAACAAATACAAAACAAACAACCAAAAAATCTATTCTCTACTATTGTTCTACTCTTCAAAGCCAGATTAGAAATTATATAAATACTTTTTTGACATAAAAAAGTATAAAAAATGTTCGAAGAAAAGTTGGCTGACGATGCAGTTATGGCGAAGGCATGCCCAAGCCCTGAAATCGGCGATTCTAGAAAAAGACCACTTGATTCCGATCCGGAAAATGAACAAACCAAACGCTCACATTTTAGTTCTGGTAAGTCCCATCATTATTATTATTGTGATCGTTTGATTTCGATTTATTTTATATTTAATTTATCACATACACATGCGCATATAAATATACAATTTTTGGGTTGAAAAATCAAAAAATAAAAATCAATTGTTCTTTTTTTGTCAAATGTTAATCTCTAATAAAAAAAGATACCTATTTTTTTTATTACAAAGAAAAAAAAAATATATATTAAACAAAAAACATTAAGCATTCATCTATTTCATTAAAATGGGAATGTTTTTTTTTAGAAAGTCAACAACAATCATAAGCATTATTTAATTTATTTCTTAACGTGAATTAATGTCATGTGATGCCAAATATTTGTTTATTTTTATTTTTGATTTTTTTTTGAAGGGAAAATACAAACCTTACCACCATTTTTGTCTGAAATTTGTGTCGATAATCACTGCAACATTCTTATGATTTGTTTTTGTATAGCAACTGAAAAATGCATAAATCGATAACATAAAATTCAAATAACCAATAAGACCATACAAACATTGCGCAGGTAAATAGTTTCCTTCAAAAAAACATTTATGACGCTTCTAACATTTTATCTCAAAATATTCTGTTCCCATCAGCACTTTAATTCTATTCTTAAAACAACAAAAACAAAAAACACATAAAATCTATAAAACAGCTTATGTATTTGAAAATCATTAATAAAGTGAAGGGCATACACAGGCCCGGATTAAAGAAAATGGGGGCCCGGGGCTATTTCAAATTTGAGGCCCCCTAAAGAGATATAAAACCCAAGCAAGCCAAACCCTCATAACCTGGGGCGCTAGGAGTCCACGCTCTCAGAGACGATGCGTCGAGGAGTTGACGCATCGAAAATCCAAGAAGCTATTCCCCAAGTGCTCTAACCCCCGATAACATTAAGAATTTTTGATACCCGGGGCTAATTATTTATCAGGGGCTCCTGTTTTTTAACGTTTTTGAAATTAAATGTGTTCATTTCGCAATCGCAAATAAAAAATCGCAAACCCAAAAGCGTTAAGCCCACATAACCCAATTCGTAATTAATCCAAAAACCATGAACTCAAAACCCTCAGACTCTTTCTTTTTGATTTATTCAAAACTCTAAAAATTAAAAGTAACCAATTATGTTAATTAGGATTTATTAGATTGAATGAGTAAGTATACATTATAAATAAAAGATACGCGTAAAGTTGAATTTTGCACACGGGAGCGTTTCGAAAAATTCAACTTTAGCTACGTTGTGTCGAAAAATACGATTCAATACTTCTGCGGCAAAATTTGTGTCGCCATTTTTCGTTTGTTAAACTCAAAACGGACTCGTAGAAGTTAACAATTCTAAATTTTACCACACTAGTAGTGAAATGTACTCTTACGCTCAATTCGCACATCTATTTTAATCGAGAATAAATATGGTACTCGAGTTAATTAGTCCAGCATATTTCCACACTTCGCAAAAAAAGATACGAGGTATAGAATTCAATTTGTTTTTTAATCTGGCAACCCTTTGCTGAATTAGGCTGCATGGATTTAAAATTTTTTGAGTTTACAGTTTTGGGTTAATAGGCTATGTGGGTTTGACTTTTTGGAGATACTAGCGAGTTGAGCTATGTGGGATTAATTGCGAGTTGGGCTATATGGGCTTAACGTTTTTGGGGTATAGGTATAGCTTTCGAGTTTTTTGGATTTGAGATTGATTTTTGCTGAGTTAGGCTGCATGGATTTTTTTTTTTTGAGTTTACAGTTTAGGGTTAACAGCGGCTTGGGCTATGTGGGTTTGAGTTTTTGGAGATATTGGGGGCTATCGTAAACAAAATTTCCCTCGGAATTTTCCCCATCTTCGAAAATTGGAAAGTTAGATACTTCTGCACTATTCATTGTAAGCTAGCGACTGGCCTTTTTAAATGAGAGCCAAAGTCAATATGAAACTTAATTCCCAATATCTATAAATTCCAAGGGACACTTTCGAAATTATGCAAGATGACAATTTTGAAAGTTGGGAACAATTCCCAGGGAAATTTTATTCACGATAGGCCCCATTAGCGAGTTGAGCTGCTATGTGAGTTTAAAGTTTATGGGATTAATTGTGAGTTGGGCTATATGGGTTTAACGTTTTTGGGGTAGGTATATAGCTTTCGAGTTTGGATTTTGTGCGGTCAGCTAATTTTGGTTTTTATTTTTGGGGTTTATTAGATTGTGAGTTTGAATATCGCAGTTTTACGGTTTAAATTTCTTAATGGGATGGGGCCCTCGTTTCCGCGGGGCCCGGGGCTTCAGTCCCCCCTAGCCCCCCTATTAATCCGGGCCTGGGCATACATTATTAAGATGTTGACTAGGTTGTTAGCATAATTAGCATAAATTATGATGATTGAGAATAAATTATACTTCTTAGATACTCTTGTCTGGATGAGCTTTCAAAAAGCCCAGAGTCTTGAAGTTGAGTTGGATCGTTGAGTTTTAATACGAAAAATAATCTTGCTTAGGGTTTTTTACAAAAATGCAGATTTGCGAATGTGTATATTTTTTTCAAATGAATCTGTTAAATAATTTTATGCACAGTACACTCCGCTTATATTCAGTATGGGTTAATGTCAAAATCGACCAGCATGTTTATTCAGCGTCTTCTAGATTTTGGCATATAAATTTAGTATTTATACTTGTTTGGTAGTCTCTACTATCGATTGTTAGGAAAATTTTCGATAATTATTTTTCTGATAGTCAATATATAAAATTTAAAACAAATTATTGTGTAAAAATGGGTTTAATTTCCTTAAATAAACGCATTTAATATTTTTTAAAAGCCAAGAACAGATTTAAACATAAATGCCTTACAACTTAATTTTGTTTTAACTTAACCATAATAAAACCCAGGTTGAATAAACTTTAAAAATATATGATAAGAAAAATATTGTTAATTCTTAGTGAAATTAGTTATACAGAAATTATGCTTCAGGTTTTACCATTTAAAAGAATTCTTGACCAAATTTTTAATAATGACATAATAAACATCCTTCAATCACTTAAATAATTTACTTATTTATTTTATCTTTTAGTACATAAACTATTTAATATTAATACGTTAGCATAAATAAAAATATAACACTCCATGAAAATATAAAATAGTAAAAAAAAATAATTAAATTGGAATAGTCAAGAGCTTTGAAAATAGTTTCTTAAATATAAATCTTCTTAATTGCAATTAATTTGTTCCATAAAAATGGACATACAAAAATTTACTAACAGGAAGAACTTTAGTCGGAGCATGATCCATTTGATAACAAATCAAATCTCAAGTAACCATAACTAAAAAAAAAGAATGACGTCTAGCACGAATAGAACATACATAAGTCAATGAGTTGATATCATACTTCATAAAACCATTGGTCCACTTGAGTTTCCATTGAGCAAACCTCCTAAATTAATTCTTCAATGATTTCTTCATAGAAAGGTCGCACAGTACAATAAACATATTCCAGCAAAGATTTTATCAAAGAAACATAGATTGGCGGATCTGAGAAGTCTTTCAAGTTCCTTTAAAAAAAAGTAATAACCTATTAGATTTGAATATGTTATAATCATAGTGGATATTGCAATTAAATTTACTGTCTAACATAACACCTAAATCCCAATGAAGATAAACCCGTTTAAACACAGAAATACTAATATTCTATATGCATAAAAGATCCCGTGGTAAAGGATATAAACAGGCTTATATGAGGCGTGTTTCTTTTTAGTTCACAATAGAGCTCTGAACAGAGTCTGAGAATGTCGAGCATGTTCTGAATATTCTCTGTACTAAGCGTGAGCGCTCTGAGTTGTTTTTCAAACAGACCTGAGCATTTACCTGTCACAATTTTTTTTTTAATTTCCACCTGTCAATTACTTGTGTTAAGCATTCAACTCTATCTGCTCATTTATTTCATTTTGAGCTTATGAAGTACACTCTGAACATGCTCAGAATATTCTCAGAACGAAAATAGAAACACGATTTTTGACAGCTCTGAACTAAAATAGAAAAACGCCTATTGAGATCAACCCTGCTATTGTTACACCAATCGTATAATAAATTTAGATCATACTGTAACAATTCAGAATCGGAGCTCGATTTAATGGACCGATATAATTTCAAGTGGGAAGTAAACAAAACAATACTAGAAAAATTGTTGCTAAATAGTAGAAAAAGAAGAGGGCCAAGATGGCTACCTGGAGGCACTCCATAAAAGTTAAAAATTATTTAATATAATTTTGAACCAATAACTATAAACTGTTTTCTTTCAGTAAGGTAGCTTTCAGTTAAAGTTAAATTGTATAAATACCTACAATCTCAAGTTTTTGTAGAAGATCATTCTGTTGAACCCTATCAAGTGCTTGAGAGAAATCTGTATAGATAGTCCAAAATAACCCTAAGTATGTTACGGTCGAAGGACCACTAACGAATGCATGTTGTATATCAGATAAACCATTTTTGAACGATTCATAGTTTTGAAATGGATCTTTAATTTGCAACCAATTCTTTTAATTTATGAATCAGTGTTTTATATAAGGACATTTCTTATTCATGCATAAACTCACCTTTCCGTAGTGATAAGTTAAAAAGCTTTGTAAGAGGTTTGGCTATATTTGTTTTGCAGGAAAAGATGATGATACATTTTCATTTTAAAACTTGTAAGTCTTTTTAAGCGATTTGTTTAACCTTTTCCATTGGTAAAATAAATCAATTTTTCGGTTCAATCTTGCAAGTAATCAATTTTGCAAATGTAAAAAACATCATAAAAGGAATGCTTTATAACTTATGGCAATGGAAGTCAGAATGTCACTGGTTTAATTAATTATGGCTATATAAATATCAAAACTATAATTGAAGCTATAAGAAACACAGTGTTCTTTTATTCTTCAAGAGTTTAAATCTGTTTTCAGTTTGTAAATTATTTCTAAAAATTTTGTTTCAATTTCACCAGTACCGGCTAGCCACCTTCAATTTCTACTCAGTTCCTCGAACGTCCATGTAAAGGTAAAAAGCTTCACAGATGTCAATCTAATACCAGTTTTTCACCAAGAGATAATCCTGGTTTTAAGTGGATTAAAAATAGTGGATTTAAAATAAATCTTCTTCAAATCTCGAAGATTTATCATACCCATTTATTTCCTTAATCTATTTGATTAGAAATTAATCTTGTTAAATATTCATTGGATCATTTGATTTATAATTCGAAATGGCCTATATCCATATCGTTCTAAGGTATATCGATGATTTTTTTCATCGCTGGGGACAAATCAAACTTTCTTTCTCTCACTTACTTAAACTTTTAATTTTCTTTTTAATCTTTAAGTTGAGAACGCCAAATAAATCTCTCATAAATATCACAAGACGATTAGACCTCAAATTATTTCTGACACCACAGAGATGAAAAGAAAATAATTCTCACATCAACTGCACAAAATCTGTGGTCTCCATTAGAAACTTCCATTCCATGAAAATCGCTCATGCGTCTTTTGAGGCTTAAAAATGTTTTCTATCAACAAATAGAAATATGATACAGAACTGTTAAAACTCAACTAATGTCTCGAATTTCAAAAATTAATGCCGATTTGGATTAAATCTATGCAGATTTGGGTGTCAAAATGTATTGAGTATAAACAAAAACGCAAAGAAATGTCGAACTAATAGGTTCAGAGGAATGTCAGATTACTATGGTGTATGTGCAAATGCGTGTTCATTTTCCTTGGGATTGAGATTTGATCTCAGATTCAAAAAACCAAAAGCGAAATTTTTGGTTGGATGGAAAATGATATTAAAAGCCTTGTTATGATTATCTCAATATATATTTAATGCAGTTCGGTCCTTTTCCTCGGCTTGACATTGAAAGTTGTTTAAAAGTTATGGACAAAATGTGTACTTGTAACAAAGAAGGGATCTCGAAAAAATTTGGTTTCTATAACAATCAATATGAAAGTTAATTTGCATACATTTCTAATTTCCAAATTATAGCTTTTGAAGTTCTATTTTCATACCTCGAAACATGAGTAATTACTAATTAAGGTATAAGAACAAATCCAACTGTGATTGAAATGTGTAATTGTTCTTAATTTATTTTCTATAGAGAATAATATTAAAAGCAAAAGTACCTTAGGGTGCTCCGATTATATCGTGAACTTATCAAACATATTTCAAGCTAAAAAAATAGGTTAATGTGGTCATAAAACACATTTTCAATACAAGCTTCCATAGAAAACCACCGTAAAAATCGACAAAATTAAATAAAAATAAAGACCCACACTATATATAAGGAAACGTGTGGCACGACATTTAAAATAACTCAAAGGGTTTAATGTTACGTTGAATTTTTGTTGTTTCTGTGTTTTTTTTTTTATAATTATAACAAACCTAATATGGATCTATAAAGTAGTATGAGAAAATAACAATGAAAATAGTGAGAAAGAAGGGTGTAAAAGTATGAAACCAAAGCCTTTTTAATTGCTTCTTATACAATCATGGAACTCACGCGAGAATTTTAAGAATATTAATAGCAGAAAAAAGTTCTTTTCCGTGACAAAAACTCTTCACTTTAATAAATAATATTATTTTGTTTTTGTATTGTTTAATCAAAGTTACCAGATGGCTTTCAAAGTCTTGCTGAAGAAAAGGAAACTATCAATACGAATATTTTATTTATATTGAAAACATAACCTATTTAGAAAATTCCCCACATTAATTGCCAACTGGCCATCACCACTACCGTCACGCCACTTCAACGTCAATGATAGAATAGTTTCACTATCAGATACTTAATTGAATGATTTGACGTTTTTTATGTGCTGTGTAATCTTTGCTTAAAAACCTTCAATCTTACTTTTAAATGGTGGCGAAAAAATCGAATGCTGCTCATATTATCACACCGCCCAAATTTAAGGTAATCTGTCATTTTCTTATAACTTCGCAATTCAACAATACTCGCGCCTTTAGGAATGAAGGGATTCTTTCTTTAGTCGGTGGAATGCTCTGCCCAGCTCTGTTATTTCCTCTTATTGTTGTGTATAGAAATTCGAAATCAACGAGCTTTCCCAAATACTCGCACTGTGTTGTCTAACATTTAAGGGATATTCATAACCCATTGCTCAAAGAGTTTTTCGACATATTGATAAATATTAGACGAAGAACAAATTCATCAAAAATCAATTCTTGGTCTTATAAGATTAGTCGTTTTTCAGCAAAAAAGATTTCTTCCATTTTTATCAGTTTTGCTCCTTTAAGTTTTTGAAACTGGATTTTTCGACAATGCTTAGAACTTGTGTTTATTTACCAAGACCAGGTTTTTGATTAAAATTATGAGTCAAAACGGACTTGGTTTTGGAGTTTTTTTTTTATATAAACAGCCCCACAAATAGATACCATACGTGAAAATGGGTATCAGCATTTAATTATGTAGCATTTTTTGTTCTGAATAGTTAAACTAGAACAACATACGAGTATTAACCCAGTACATTTTTCTGTATTGCCAGTTTAGATCTTGTGTATTTTTGATCTGCTCTTTCCATTTAAACTTTACTTTCAAAGTCATTCCAAGGTATTTGGCAGCATTGTCGAAAGATATAACTTTACTGTTGATAAAAATTTAAATTTGATACACCATTATTGCATCTAATCCCTAACTTAATCAATTTTTTTGTAGCCTTAACGAATTTATCAAGCGCCATTATTGCAGCTTTCCTAGAATATCTTTAAAATATAACAAATACAGAGTTGGTCCTAGTTCAATTTTCTTAAATTTCAAGTAATTTTGATCGTCCCCAAAAGAGCTGGTCCGTAACGAAGATTTTCAAATACCTTAATAGTTTGTTGCTTGTCAAAACCTTGAACAAAGTCTACGAGAGATGAAAATACTTGCTTTTCTTCATGTACCTTTTCTAAAACATCCGTAATTCGACGCACTTTATATTTATTTCTTTATTCAAACTGATGGTTCAGGAGGTACCGGGATTATTCTTCATTCATTTATTATTTTGTTAAGTTAAGTGCCACACATCTTTCCTATCCTTCCTTAACTTCACGCCCGCGCTGTGTTGAAACATTTAAAAGGGTAATCATAATCCCTTGAGCGCATGTAGATTATAAAAAAAAAAATCTTATCAAAAGAAGTGTTTCGAAAAATTATGTTTTTTTTGTTATAAGCGATATTGGTCTGTAGGATGCTATTTCCGTTGGTGACTTACGTTGCTAAGGTACGAGTATAACAATGACTTCTGCAATTTCTTAGTCATGTGGCACATATTTCAGCTCATGCAGTCGAGGTTTTTAAAGGCTATTGACGTGATTTTTTTTTTCAAAAACTGAGCTTTGTTCAAACTGTTGTTTGAATACATGAAAACCTGATAAAAAAGTTAATTTAGTTTAATTTATTTCGATTGATTACGAGTACAAACACAGTTAGATAAATCTTATAATAAGCTAGTGATAAAGCTAGTTTATGCAAGTAAGTAGAAAAATCGATAAAACTTAAGTTTTAACGGTGAGATGGTCAAAGTTAGCGTCTTTTAATAAAAGTCAAATGCCAGACTACAACGACCATGGTCGTTTTCGTAAAAGTACGGACGAATGAAGCTGCGCCGCGCGCGCCGGCCCAAAATCTACACCAAACGTTAACTTTTTGAGGATGCATTGTCACCTGGGGAATCTCGTGTTCGTTGGTGTCGTCCCACATGCGGCAATTTTGGTTCTTAACGCAGCCACTCATTCAAAAATGCACCTCGCCGCACATAGGTCAATTTTTCACATTTATGCGGCCAAAAAACATTCATCCACTTATATTCTTTGTATTGGGTTTTATATGACGAAAAAAAATATAATTTTAATAAAAAAACTATTTTGAGGTAAATTTAGAAATATTTTGAGGTTTTTTAATTTATAATAATAACATTTAAATATTTATAATTATTGATTTAAGAAAATAAAATTTTTTTAACTTTATTTTTTTACTTTTTTAACAATTTTTCAGCTCACAAAAAATAATAAAAGTAATAATTATTTAAACTTAATTCATAATACTCGTAATTCAATAACAAATTCGTCTAGTGGTTCAATGCCTGAATTGGGTTCGGTGTTAGAATCTGCTGGCACAAGCATTTTTCTTGCTTCAGGGCAAAATGATTTTAAAATGGTTCGCTTTTTTGGCTTAAGGCTGCTTATGAGTGGATCGGAACTAAGTAATATATACATTCAAATTGCACTGTTCTCTTGAAAATGTCCTTGCAAAATTTTCGCGATATAAGCGAAAATGTTTATTGTGGGCCTCTGCAGCTTTCTCTGGTAATTGGCCTATTGGCAACAACAAGTTTTCGATTATGATTGCACCGTGTATCAATATATTGTGCATTGTCGGAGTCATTGGGTGCCAATTATAAAGATTGATGTACTATAGCTGACCTGTACCTTTGACAAATTGGTCATATTTTTGTGAATCAATTTTGTGTCCACTTGAAATGGTTTCCAATAATTTCCTTTAATCTACAGCTACGAGCAACTAATTAGAAACGAAATCTCAATGAATGAAAATGCACCTGTAAAATCTAACGGTTTTTTTTTTTAATTATTTAAATGTTAGTTTCTTGTTTACTAAGCTGTTGACTTCTAGAGTGGTAGGTTATGTGATATTAGTGCTTATACGAAAAAAATTTTAAAGGAAGTTCGAAGGTTCCGTTTAGCCACGACTCATTATTTTTCAAAAACGCCTCTTCTTTTCTATAGCATTTTGCCCATTTTTCCTTCAAAGTCGATTTAAATAAGGAAAATCTATGTTTCAAACTTTTTTATCATCCACAGTACTGCCATAGTTTGACAGTAAGCGATTTTCTAAATTATTAATTTTAGCTTCAAAATCTGGTAAATTTTGTTCTTTCTTAAACTCATAGAGGTACCTCCGACTCACAATTTTCACCCCTGTTGTGCTCGGAGTTCCAACAGCAAGAAAACACAATGATTGTTTCACTATTCAGAATTTTAATTTTCTGACCGAAAAATCTGTGCTGTCAAAAATGTCAATATTTTTGTCATCTGCAGTCTTCTGCAGCCAATTTTTATTACATTTGGAGATGAAAAGGTTATACTTCACAATTCAAAAAGAATTATCATCCGATCTAACGCGGAAATATAACAAATTCAATTTTGAAAAGTAAAATATGGTAAAAATATAGCCAAAAAAATACCCAAAGTTTAACAGCACTAAATTTTTAGAATCATGCATTTCAACGGAGCAAATTCTAATAAAAATAAGAAATCATAACTGAGTTATCGAAATCCATCACTATATTATTAATAACACACACAGAAATAGAAATATTGACCTTACAACTTTATTCGTCCTGTAAACTATATGGTAAGAAAAACGTGTACTGCGGTTAGAGATCAAGTTAAAATTACACGTATTTGCAAACGGTGTGCTTTTGTGAGGTAAAAAGAGTAAAATTAAAAACTGGGACTATTCTCCTAACGATCGACAAACTGTTTTTTTTGTTTACCGTAAGTTTACAAAATCGACTTTTGGCCGCATAAAAGCTAAATATTGACCTATGTGCGCCGCTAAAGATGATTTTTCGGCCTAACTTGAGGCCCTCTTCCAAATGCACCGAACTTTGAAATTATGGATCAGTTGGATTTTGTACAGGTGTATGCCTAAGTCCCGGCGCAAAATTCGCCAAGTTTAAATATGTGAAAGCCGAGTTCTCATGCATGATGAGGATGAATCGACTGTCTCGGGTTCTGCTGTACACTTTCACGGACGGGCGGTAAAGTTCTCGGCTGATCTTGTGTTCCTATTGACGTACGAATATCATCTCATATTTGGTCACCAATCGTTGAAGTTGTGATAGTGAAGGCGACGGGCCACGCACTCAACGTTTTCACTAACAAACACTCATTTTTGTCATGTGAACGTGCTGTTCAATCGTGTAACTTGCTACAGTTACTCAATAAGTAACAAACAGCAGGTTTGACAGATGTCACCAAAATAATATGTCCGCCATAGGCCACCAAAATCTACCCGCACCAATTGAAAAACCCTTTTTAACAAATGTAAAACAAATAAAAATAAGTCTTTTCTCTAACAGAAAAAGTAAAGTATTGACTATCTGCACAATTTAATTAGGAAGGTACATGTAGGCATGATTTTTTGAGACATTATGGCATTGAAGACTTTTTCACGTGAATATTTTTCTAAGCGATCTGTAATAAAAACTTGCTAGAAATTGTTTGCAATTTTTTTCATTAGAAGATTCGTTGTGTCAAAAACGATTTTCCTCATTTTTTACTAAAAAGTTAAAAATTTTAATTCAAATGAAACGGTGTTTCTTGTTTTTTAAATTGAAAACAAGAAAAAAATGAAATAAGAATAACATAAATAAACAAAGACTAGCACATCAAATGAAAGTGTAGATATTCGACCACTTTCTTAACTGACGCTGTCAATCGATTGGAAGTTTGAAGTTGACATTTAAATGTGAAAACAAATTTATGCATATAAACGAGTTTTGACAAAAATCAATAAGTGATTTAAAAAAAAAATGTATGCAAACATTATTTTTAGTTCTTGAAATAAATAAATACACATGAAAACGTTAAATTTCAGCCCGAAATTTAGGGTAAAGACACGGTGTTGCGTTTCTTATAAGCGAGTTTTTCTGATATGAATGTTTCTTATAACCGTGAAAAAAAACTTACTTTTTTAAACCAAGCAAAATCTTTCATAGTTGCTGTATTTAGTTTTTACTACATTTCATTGATAAATTCTTAATTCGCTTCTACTAACTTTTTATTTTGATATATCAGACGCACCTATCAAAAATGCAAAGGACCGCATAACGTTCTATGGAACAAAAGTTTAAAAAAATACCTTAAATACTTTTCTTAGAAAATGAATGAAAGTGTTTTAAGAAAATGGTCTTTAATTTTACCAATTTCAGGTTAACTAAAAAAAATCGAATAAACTTAACAACTGTAAATAAAATCATAATAATGTTTTTACTAGACTATGGCGCGCGAATGTTGGATGTAATTGTTAAAAATTATAATTTTGCAATCAATCTGGCTTTGAAAAGAATCATAATACAACTACAACCTTAATTGATCTAACCGACACAATTAAGATGAACATGGATCGCAATTATGTTTCTTTATTATTACTTTTGAATTTCAGCAATTTCAGCAAGGTCTTTGATAGCATTAACCATGTTCGTCATTGCTTCAAACTCAAAAGATATTTTTTTTTCCAATAAAGCCTGTAATCTCATATTGTCATACCTATCGCAGCGCTTTCAATAAGTCTGTATTGGAGACAATAAATCTGATTTTATCGAGATTATTTCAGGAGTCCCTCAAGGATCCATATTAGGACCGATTCTGTTTATATATTTAAAAATAACCTCTACAATGGAATATCTTTTTCGCTCGTCTATCTTTTTGCTGTTGATGTTTTTTTACTCTTTTCTTGTTCAATAATGTTTCCTCCTTTATTTCATCCGTTAAAGCTGACCTTCTTTCTGTTAACTCATGGGCTTCACTTAATAACTTGAAATTAAATCCGGACAAATCGCAGGCAATAGGGTTTTATTTTTGGCCAGATAATAATATTTTGGATCCGGTTGATATTATTCCATACCAAAGTAAGGTTAAAAGTTTGGATAGCTCATGTTAATAGTCGGATCAATTTTATCTTGCCCAAGTTCTATAATATAAAGGACTATTTACCGCTCCATATTAAAATTAAGCTTGCCAAGACTCTTCTGCTGCTTCACTTTTTGTAAGGTGCTGAAATATTTTCAAATGCTACTTGTATAGATTAAATTTATGGTTTTATTAAATCTGGTGATGTCGTTTCCAGCCCTTTTGGAGCTAAGTGTTGCTAAAACTTTTCATACAATAATTTTTAAGTCGATTCCAGGATATCTTTTCAATAAAATTGTGTTTTTAGGGAATACAATATCTTCAAAAAGGATTTCTATTCCCATACACAGGCTTCATCGTCGTTTGTAACTCGAAGAAACAAACTTTGGAGTGGCCTTTCGAGACAAGTAATTTTTTTTGATGGATAATAAACCAAATTGGCAACTATGGATCGGATTTTTGACATCTGTTTTCACACTATTTCTTGGACTTCCTTAAACCAAATTTAAAACCCGTACCATTTAAACATAATCTAGACTATACTTTCACTTTCCAAAAAGTGTTAATGCGTGAATCGTGTTCTTTCAATCAGTTTTGCTTTTAATTTTTTATTACCAAACAAAAGAAAACATGACTGTTTCAATCTTCATGATTATAAGTTATAAAAAAAAAAACATTTATAGCTTAAATATCATTGTTAGAGATACATAGATAGAAGTATAAACTATTCGTGCGGGCTAATTTCGAGTGCTATATTAGATTGCATAAGTCTTCACCATCACAATTGGTGCATCCGCTAATGTAAAACAATCTGTGCCAATTTGTATCTTATGATGAGAAAATAAAGTACAATTTACAGTTTTATTCTCAACAAAACAAGTGGAATTAACAACAAGTACAAAAAAAAAAAAAAATAAAATAATTAACAATGATGTTTTTGATTCAGATACAAATATCAAAATCTATCTTTTAACCTATTCTCTTAGGTTTTTATTTTATTTTGTTTTTTTTTTTTTTTTTTTGACAGTTAATTAACATATTAAACTTGTCTGCTGTCCTTGAGTCTTAACCAGTTGACATAATAAAATATTAATGCATTTATATTTTTTTGTTATCTTAATGTGATGAAGTGAAATAAACCACAACATCATTTTTTTTTTTAATTTAAATATAATAATACCACTCGTTTACAATACCTATACGTTTATATCGTATTTGATTTAAATTTAACCTTTATTAGGAATGTGCAACTAATTGCATGTTGGATGGAAGTTTTCTTATAAGTTGCTTCTTCTTTACTGGTTTGTCAGTTTTAACGATGGCTATTCAAATGTGACTTTGAAAACAAGTTTTAATTTATTTCTGTTTTTTTTTTCTTTATATTATAATGAATAATGTAAATGATTCCCCAGTAGGTTAGATATTAATTTAAAATGATAAAATTTATTAAGGTTAAAATTTTATTTCCTAATGAACTTGTATCGTTTCTTTAAAACTTATGTGTTTTTAAAATTTTGAAATAAAAGAACTGTCAAGTGCAGCTGACATTTAATGTAAATATAAATTTTGTGGTGATATAATTTCGGAAATTAAATTAAAAAAAAAAAAAAACACTTACACACAAGCAAAAACATTTCATTCTTTTCTAGCAGACGTTTGCGATGTAACTGACAGACTATTCGAGTGTTATTATATAACTGCATGTACATGAGGCTTAGGGTGGATCAGGTTTAACAAATTTGCTTTAATATTCTTGATACAAATAGAAGCCTAAGAAAATGCTGTAAAAATATTAGTTAAGTATGTTTATAGGCTTTCGTCGCCATTTTGTTCTTTTTTCATGCAAATAACAAGCCAAATAAGTTGGAAAGAGTTTGGAGGTTTTTTAAACGCTAAACGTTTAAACTTCGTTAAGAATTTTAAATACAAAATTGAATTTTCTAAAATATGTTTAATAACAGAATTTTGTATTGATTGGTAACTGACAATGTGATTTCCTGTAACCGTTCTGAAAATAAATTATTAGAGTCCGCCATCTAGTTTTCTTAGCAAAAATGGTACCTAAGTTTTCAATAGCCCTCTTTTTCGATGGATTAGAAATAACCTTCATTCAACACAAGTATTAACGAACAAATTTTAGTCTGAAAAATGCTGGTGTAGCCCAGGGCTCCGCTTTGTCTCCAACTCTCTTCCTCATTTTCATCAATAATCTTTTGTCTGAAACGTTTAATTCATTAAATTGTTTTGCTGACTATATTACTCTGAGCTTCTCATATTCGTTTGAAGATTCAAACCTTTCTTCTTCGGATGTGGAACTCCAAAGGCATTAAATTCTGACCTTGAAAAACAGTCCAAATTGCGTAGGATTGAAGGCTTCGAAAATTCAATGCTGTCTTTTGTGCAAAAGTCTATTACCCATGAATGCGACTTTTATCTAGAAAAATGACAAACATTTAATCCTCATTGTGTGTAATAGCAACCTTCAGTGCACATACAAAATGCCTCAAAGTGTTTTGGTTGCCTTCATGGTCCAATGTTGGAGTAGAACTCTAATATCTCAACTTGTTCTTCTTCGACTAACTTCAGTTTTTTGGGGATAATAGTCAGAGAAGAAATTTTAAAATGATGGGAGATATTAATTGAACCATTTACGACTCTCGAACCCTGTGGTAATGTTTTTTGTCTCTCCTTATTTTATAGTTTCTTTAATAGATAACACTCTATAGTAAAATAACTAGTTGCATTCCTCCCCTTTATGAATTCAACCGTAGAACTCGAGCATTTCAATTTTTATCTCGAGTCGAATTTCGAACGAACGTACTGTTAAGTACAGAGATTCTTTCTTTAACGGGACTACACGAATGTGGAATTCTCTGATCAGCTTTGTTTTTCATCCAAAGTTATGGTTTAATAAATTTCGATTTTATGGTAGCATGTGTACAAATGTATTTAACTGATGGCTATCAAGAAATCACTACCCAGAGTATACCTGCGATTTCATATTCTTAGTCAAATCAAAGCTGGGCTTATCTGACAAAATGTTAATAAATGACATTCCTTAACCCTTCGTTTAATAATTAAGTTTTATGTTATCATCTGCTGGAATTCGGTGTAATTCTTTGCTAGAAATCTTGACTTAAGCTTCTAGAAGTTAACAAATGTTGCGATTTCGACGTATTTTTTTCTTGCATTGAGAAAACAAAAAAGTTTTCAGTTCTGGGTATGTGTATTACAGACTACTTGGTAGGGATTGATTCCCTTCTGATCTGGCTGTAATCTATAAGGCCGATATTCATCCAAAGCTCGAGTACAATTCCCATATTTGGCAGGTGCTCCAATAAACTACTTAAGTCTCTTGGATATAATCCAAAAAAGAGCTTTAAGAATGATGTAATAGAACTATAACAATATATTTTCATCTCGCGAGCACCGTCGCAATGTTTCTTGTCTTTTATTATATTACCGTTATTTTTATTAACAGAGTTCTATTGAAATAGCCAGTTGCATACAAATTTAACCGAAATACTCGCGCTTCAGGGAATGTCCATTTGTTCATCATTGAGCCCAAACTCGGACATACTTTCAAGTTATGAGATTTTTTCTTTAGCTGTACTACACAAATGTGAAATGCATTGCCGACTCAATATTTTACTCCCATTAGAAATTCATACTTTGAAAACCAATGTGCATCGGTATCTCGCACTATGGTCAACGATTTAAAGAGTAGGCATATTCCCCAAATCGTGTGGAAACCTCTTTAGTGGAGAACATCGAGTATATTTCCCAGCTTTCTAAACTTTCCATAAAAATTTTGATCTTGAATTTAGTTTCAATTTTTGCCATTAATATTGGTTTTAGGTAAAAAATTATTAAAACATATGCAAATCGTTAAGGATAACGTTTTAAACAACTTTCTCATGATAGTTTTTTTTCAAAATTTTAAATATTTAAAACTTTTTAGTTCAAAAGTAACAGTTTAAATAAAAACCAAGTATCCAAATGAATTATCCAATTGATTATTTCTTGAACCAAAATTACCCTTATAATAATTACACCCGTCTACCTTCAAGCGCCACAGATCCAAGGGCATCTTAGTAACAAAAAAAGGTATTGTTTCCGTAAAAAAATTAAGAATTCAAGAAAAAACTTTACATCTCATTGGATAGAGAAAAGTTTAGGTCTTGCAATGAAATACATACATACATACAGGTAACTATTTTTCGTTTGTATACATTTTCCTTAAAAAAAAAATATTGATCATCAACGAAAGTTACTAAAAGTGCGACTGCAAAGTACCACACTCCAATAGATACAAATTGTAACTAGTTTGAATGTGTGTTTGTGGGAAAATTAGCGCAGTCGGTGCATATTTATGCATTTTGTTACGTTTAACGTATAAAACGAACGACGAATGTATTTGTACACACCATCGCCGCCGCCGCCGCCACCGCCACCACTAAAATCGATTCAATTTCGTGTTTGTTCATCAAAAGCAAACATGAGTCCAAGGTGAACTGGTAGCTACATGCATACAACACATTACGATACAACACTATCTAATACGTTAGATGTGTGTCGTGGTGGACCTTTGTGTATTACCTATAGCTATTTCAGCACAGAGCCGTATCTATTGCTTAAACCGCCCCGGAAAATCTAGATGGAGTTAAAGATTTTATGATATTCCTATGGGGATCAACCTTATCATGGGATTCCTTTTCAGTCTTGATTTTTGATCACCCTACAAATCGCGCAAACCATGATTTGTTTATAAATTGTCTAATATTTTTAACATCACACAAAAACACTACTTAAGTCTCTTGTTGGAATTTGTAAATTTTCAAAAGTTAGTTTTATTGATCAACCGTAGCTAGCGCCCTCACTTGTGATTTAAATTGTTATCACCAGAAAATCGTAGTTGCGACAAAAAATATTCATGCATGCAATCATTATTTTCTGTCGCATGATTTATTTAATCCCAAAAAATGTGAATGCACAAAAAAAATAATCGCAATGATTAAAAGAACGGCCGAAACTAGGACCTTGGGGTAGGTATTCATTCACCTGAGATTTCGGTCGCGGGATTATTCAAAAGCAAAAACTCGAACACTTGAGTTAAAATAGGAATGAATTCAGATGATAATAAGAAATCATACTGGATTGCGATCATTTTTCTCAGTCACAACGACAAAAAATTATGGCAAGTTCGATATTAGTCGATATTTCATCATTTTGGAAAAAATAAAACTTGTGATTAAAAACTTAGTTTGTTTCATTTTAACTTCCAACAGTTTCATAGTTAGACAAAATTCAAAATTTTTTAATTCTCCCTTTTCTCTTTTAGAAATTGTTATTCAGCTGTTAGCCTTTGCGTTTCTTTATAGTGAAGTATTCAAGTCCTAGATTTAAACTTTTCCAGGTGAAAAAAAAAATATTGAAAAAAATTCACAAACGGATTTTGAAGGACAAATGTAGTCGAAGAACTACTAGTTTCAAAAAAAAAATATTTCTTTCTGTTGCAAACGTCAAAAACTAGGGGTCTGATTAGAGAATACGAAGCGAATGGTTTTCAATTTGATATCGTCTTTTCGATTCGCTTCGATTTGATCAATTATCAAGAAGTGCTTCTTGAACTTTTGATATTCCTTGCCTTGGGTGAGTGTTCTTGGGTCAGGTTATTAATATTTGTTAAATTTTCTTTATTTTATAAAACAAAAAGTTCACTATGGCAAATGTATAGAACTCAAAACAACAATGGAATTTATTTCCTTAGTTTTTTTTTTTAATTTTAATTTTTTAACTCACAATTTTATTTATTTAAAAGAAAACAATCAACAAAATATTACTTTGGCACGTCGCACCAATCCATCGAATAAAACCTGTCGAAAATACATGCGATAAAAATGAAAATGTCATTTCACATTCGTTTTTGATTTCAAAAATAGAGCGAATGTAAAAACGGGCGAATGTGAAATAAATGAAATAAACAAAAGTAGTAATACCAAACCTTTTTTTCGCCACTTACAACGATTCGATTCGTATTATCTAATCAGGCCAAAACGACTGATTGCAATCACAGTAGACCAAATCAATCAATCCTAATATCAAACTTTCGTTAATTTTCACGTTGTTTCGGTCTTTGTCAGAACGAAACAATTGTAAAAAAATATTTTAGTTGAATGAACGATTGAAAACATTTCGTGTCGGTCTTTATTTCGTTCGGAACGAAACTGCTGGATATAAAATGATTTCGATTGAATGAACGATTGATTAAAAGATCGAATCCCTTAACCAATCAATCAATGATGGATTCGATCTTTTAAAATGAACGATTGGAACAGCTCTAAAAAGTATACACTAGTTCCTTTGGCGGAAATTGAATTTCATAAATCAGTGTAACTAATGAATTCAAATCCAATTCATAATTAGCAACAATTATATAAAATTCTTTTTTTTTATATCTGGAACACAGAAATCAGTCAGATTCATCCTATCAACTTTTAATAGATCTAATCTAAAATAATATTTGACACTTGTTATTCAAGTCATTTGGATGATGACAAATGTCAAAAAAGCTTTTGTGGAATGTGTCGTCAATTTGCCATTAAGATAAATTTGTTTATGCAGCAAAGGAACTACATATTTTGCTTTTGTATGGAATCGACCTTTTCGCCCTTATCTATGTTAAAAATTCGATATTTAACACTTGTTGCTTATGTCATTCCGAAGAAGTCAGATGTCAAGATTCCATTCCAAAGATATCAGTCATGAAGTTTGTTACTTTTTTGAATGCTCAGACAATTTGTCATTAAGATCAATTTGGTTATGCAGCGAGTGAACTACTTGGTGAGATCGACATTTTTCGCCCCTTTTTCTGATCCGCTATAATAGCAGCTACACCCCTGACAACTTATATTGAATGTTACGTGTACACCACGACAATTCATCGTTATAGGTTATCTCTGGTGATGCGGATTGTTTTTTTTTTGTTGGTGTTGTATTATTATTTTTAATGACTTTGTATTGTTGGGCATATTTTTGTAATTCAAGTTTGATCAAAAATATGGGTTTCAAACTAGTATTTTCCTTCAACGACCCTGTCCGCCCGTCATTCCATATCTCTAGCTATTGATAGATACATGTGATGTTTAATTGAAGGATGATACTTGTTTCACATGATAGAAAGATAGTTATGAAACTCATATCAACCATCACTCTTGACTGTTTGTTAGTAAGAAGACAACAAAATTATCATAATAGGGTCTAAACGTTCGATGTATCTATTGCTTAGTTAAGGAAATGCATCATTCCCCTCGTTACTAGCATCATCATTGGCTTGTCTTGTTTGGTGTGTCGTGTCGTGTCGCTTTGAACCGACTCGTCCCGCATCTGTGTGGCACTTTCCCCTTGGCATTCGATGATGTCATTTGATTAGCGCAGCTGAGTTCATAACGACCAACACCAAAACGCCAAGCGAGAGAGTTTAGCTTTTGTTTTATTTTTGATTATTCAAATAGTGTGCAAGTATGTATTGTATTTATACATGCCACAGTCGAACTCAAGTACTTCATATATGTATATACGAATGTGATGTTGCATCATGTGCACAGAAATTTGTTAGACAGGTTTTTGCTTTTTGCTTGCGCTGATGGTGCTGGCGCGTATTAGATCTTCTTTTTAAAAAGGTTGATGGTTACATAACGGTTTTTTTTCCGGTCGGATTGAAATGATGTTTCAAAATTGATTTTCACCCCCAAAACCCAGACCATGAGCCAACCCTAGTGTAAAGCCAAATTGTCATGCAGCAAGCATAAGGGGATGTGTGTATTTTTTGCAGCTATTGGTACTCCTTCTGTGCTGCTGATGTTTGGGAACAGTGATGGTGGTAGTGGTGGTGCTGCTGCTGCTGCTGTCGTCTTACTGACCTAGTTAAATTTTGCTTTATTGTGTTTTTTATTGTTGTGTCCTGCGCACAGGTTGCCTAGCAATGACGCCGAAAGTATTTTTGTGTTCCCAAGGAGCACTTGACCAAAAGTGCATGGAAACACAGAAGCACTAACAACCACGAAAAGAAACATGTGCAACTCTGCCACACGACTATGTAACTAAATAAACAGAAATCGGATTCAAAATGTTCTTAATTAATTATGTACCTATGAGTACATACATACATACAATAGAAAAAAAACTAACTATACATATTTCGTGTTGTGTAAATGGAAAAATGTGGCCGCCCAGATTCCAAGGATTTTTCAAAGTTACCCGCCACTTTAATCAGCAATTCTAAATACTCTATGGCAATGGCTTATACAATACAAAAACAAAAAAAAAAAAAAAAAAAAAACACCAGGACTCGCACAGATATGTCTGCCTGCGAATACAGCTTAAAATGACAACAACAACCAAAGGCTTTAAGTCTATCCTAGAAAAGTGCATTTAGTATTCCATTCCCGAGACGAAAAAATAAACTAAAAACGAATTTCAAGATATACCTCCCATACCCCATACTTGGAAATAGAGCTTTCTCTTTTAAGGGATGCAACTAAAAAAAAAAAGTACTTCACTGTCATCTACTTAAATTTTTGAATTATGTAGCAATCCTTCATTCAATTTGACCCAGATATATGTACCTACCTACCTACCTCGGTACTGGTTGGTTTATTTTTTTTTTCTAGATTAAGTTGTGCATTTTATTTCGCTTAGGACATGTCTTTTTAAGAATACTGAATTATTTATGTAAGATAAAGTTCCTTAGGTATTTTTGTTGTTTGGGAAAGAGAAGGTATACATTTGAAAAAGTGTTATATTGACTCTACCCTAATCATAAATAATTTGACATTTGAGTACATGAATAATAAATGAAATGAGGAGGGAAGTCGTATAAACGATACAAATGATATTAGCTGATATATGTATGTATGATGATTTTATTGAAATGAATACTTCTGTGTTTCAATGGCAAATATTTCACTTGGTTTCCCTTAGGTTAATTTGGAAAAGTATAGGTATTATTGAGTTTGTTCTTATTTAAAAACAAAAAAACAACTGCTTAAGCTATCAAATAATATTTCGATTTCGGTGTGTACTGAGCAATAAAAAATTTTGTCACAAAACTTAGGTTTTAATTTTTGAAAGGTTTTAATGACCTAAATTCGAATTCGTGTCCGAACTCAGACTACCTCCATAAAGTCAGGTTTTGAAAATATTCTTATATACAAATTTAAATAATTACTTTACTTAAATTTTTCATCTAGTATATGTGAAAATCAACATGCTTTTATGAACAAAAAAACATAGTCACTAATTTATTACAAATTACTCGCAAGCATATTATATCTTTACGGACTTAAGTAAAGCTTTTGACAAGTTAAGTCATGAAATAATTTTAAATTAATTTTATAGATCTTCAAAGACGTAAGCTCATTTCAATTTAAAGTTTTATTCTGATTTACCTCAAGGTAGCCATTTTGGTCCTTTGCTGTTTGTTTTATTCATAAATGACTTTTCTTCTATATTACTACATTCAATGGTATTAATTTATTCTGATGACGTAAAAATATGTACATTAATTAACTTTATCGCATATTGTGAGCAACTGCAAAAAGATCTTCACAGATTTTAGGACTGGTTCATTAATAATCGGTTTGTTTCACATGAATACGTTATTTATTTATTTAGGACTTTCTGTTAACTTCAACGCATTTGTGTAGAGTGTCTTAGTTTTTCTGATATTGGAACCTTATTAGGCTCATTCACTAAATACTATAATTATATTACAAAAACAGCAAACAAATTGCTTGGTTTTGACAAAAGGTTTTCTCGTGAGTTCCTTGACCCATATGTTATTAAAACTCTCTTTGTTTCTTTCGATTCTAGTTCCAATTCTTGCACGTTGTGTTGTATGGGTGTCTTACTACTCTATTCATATAAACAGAATTGAAATTATTCAAAAACGACTTTTAAGTTTTTTTCTTTGTTTTTTTCTCTGGTCAGATAGAGTTCTATTGCCTTCACAAATTCAAAAACTTCAGTTGATAAACCTCCCATCACAGTCTATTCATAGAGAGTATTTGCGGTTCTGTTGCATAACTGGACTAATGAATGGGTCTATTTCTTGTCCATCGGATCTTTGTACATTAAATCTCTATATGAGTCGTTCTAACTTATGAAGAAATGTGCCTATTTGTATTATTTTCAGCCGATCAAACTTCGGCTCTCACAGTTCTCTTAATCAGCTTATCGGTGCTTTTAATAAATTCTTTATTCGTTTAGCTTCTAAACATGACAATCTCAAAACTGAAAGTTTGAAATATAATTTCTTTGCTCTAATTCTAAGAATCTTCATATATTAAAAAAAATATAAAAATTTTGTTATATGTAAGTTCCTCCTTTAGGAATCTTTTTCTCAAAAACTGGTTAAAGTACTTTCTAGTTTTATTCTTTAAAAAAATCTGAAGGTAGTTTTCTCCCCCAGACTACACTCATTCTTATATATTTTCAGTTTCCGTAAGAATTGTATGAAAATTACAATTTGTATTGATTTTTATAAACATTTATTTTGCCAACTTCAAAACAATCCATTCATCCCACTTCATCGAAACAACTTGTAAAGGCGATTTCCAATATATGTAGCTTCGCTTGTTTTTTGTTTAGTTTCGATTTGGTTTTATTAGCCTTAATTTTGCAGACAATTTGAGTAGAGAATTGTGCTGATACCAAAGACCGAAAAGGCATGACGAAAAGAATCGAAAATTCAGAAGAATAAAGTTTAAAAAATGTTGATCTATCACCAGCTACTGGCAACCTATAGTAAAACTCGAATAAATGATCTAATATGCAGATCCAAACAAGACATAGGCAGGGTAGTTGCAAGATGCACTGGACACTGGCCAATAGGGGAACATGCAACGAAGCTGGGCGTTCCTAATAACACTCATTGTCGTAATTGTGGGGATCAGCAAGGAAAGGAAACAGTCATTCATTTCCGTTCTAGGTCCTGCTCTGGCTAGAATGAGAGAGAAGTTAATTCTCGGTGACCTAAACGAAATATCTAAACTGAAGATCAAAGACTTGATTTCTTTGATGAAGTTGCTATGAGATGAACCTCGACGACTTCTGTAACTATAACTCCTTGGTTTAAGGCCAGCGAACGTCAGGTATTCCACATCATATCCCATTAAATCCACAGGTCGCCGAATTCAAAAACGGTGTACTGCAGTTCTATTTGGGTCACTTAGGAACATTGGTGGATGCAATTTCAACCCACTTACCTACCTACCTCACCAGCCAGTACCGTAAAAATAGTTCTTCCTTTCTGCTAAGCGCTGACTTATTTACATATTTAAAATTGGCGCAAAAAGACCTTCAAAGCTAAATAAACCTGCTCCATTTGATACGTGTATCCTCTCCATGAATAGTGGATTAGAAATAATGGAGCGGAGAGACTTCCCGGTAACGTTTTTGGAGAAAATTAATTTTTTCATAAGCACACAAGCCAATTCTTATTAATATTTTATTTTTTTACAAATTATTGCAAAAGTGATAAATTTAAACTATGAATACACTTTGAAAGTTTTACAAATATCAATTGATAATTGAAAAAAATATTGAAATTTGTTATTTAAAATAAAATTCATCAACTAAGAGTTTTCAATAAGGATTTCTAAACTTTGGCAAGTGATTGCGGCCATATTGGTTAAGCTAAATCTTTCAGATTAGCTGTTATTTGTTGATTTTTGTTTTTCAAATCAAAATATTGGGTGAAAGCGTTGAAAAGTGGGTTTTCTGCTAGAGATTTCGCGTGCTTCGCCAATTTTATGGTCACCATAATTTCTGACCTATTTCTGGATAAATGGGTTCGTCAAGAAGCAAAATTGTTGAATTTGGGACACGATCCATACTGAAGCACCAAATTGCAATGCATCTATAAAATTTACGTGTTTTTGTGGATTTTGAGCTGGTCTATACCTCTTTGAGAATGATGTTGACCAGACCATTTCAATCAACGGCGAGCGCTATCGGTTATCGAATGATATCCAATTTCTTTTCGCCCGAATCGGTTGACATGAACACTGATGACATAAAGTTTCAACTGGATAGCGCTCCGCAGCCACACAGCCGGTTCCACAATGGACATATTGAATGAGCCATTATCTGACGTGCAGGCGATGTAAACTGACCACTAAGATCGTTCGACTTTTCTTGTGGAGTTTTCTTAAGTCACATGTCTATGTCAATTAATCAATACTTTTCTAACAACCAACATTATCAAAGCTAAGATCGCCAAATGATTTTTGTTACTTAATTTAAATTCACTTTGGGAGAAGTTAAAACTTTTAATGCTTTCTCATAGCTTTTAGACTATCAGATCATGATGCTTGGCTCTTCGAAGTCTCCGAAAATTGTCTCTTACATTTAAGACGGTTTCAATCTCGGAGTTGGTATGATTTCAGAGTCGCTGATTGTGTGATACAGCGTGGTTTTTAACCACTTCTGTGACCATTTCGATTCGAAGGTCAAGATGTAGATCGAAATTTCTAATGTACCAAGCAGCATTTAGTATTCCACGAAAAACTTTGTTTTTGTAATTTTTGGATGGGCTCAGCATTTTTTTCTTTTAACAGCCCCATAGCTGGATACCATACGTCCAAACGGGTTTCAGCACTTAAGGTGTGCTAATTAAGTCATTCTTTAAGTTAACCTCAAGTCCAAAATGACAAACCTGATGATTCGGGATTAGTCTTCTTGGCTAAGACTTTTCAAGAGCAGATTCTCGAAAACTTTTGCCATGATTATTATAAGCGATATATGTAGGTCTGATGTTACTTTTATTGGTGGCTTACCTTGCTTAGGTATAACACTGACTTTTACAATTTTCCAAATGATGTGGCAATTTTGAAGGCAATTGAAGACCTGGTTAGTTATATTTAGAAAACTTATGTTGGTCTTCTAAATAAATAACCAACATTTTGATTAATTGAAATTTAGAGATAAGAAACATTTAATGGAAAACCTATTATTGGAACTGATATTCACAACGGTTATTAAATGTTGATCTTCAATATTTGAAAAGTTGTCAACTTATAAGTGACATTCATAAAAGACAAGTTTATTTTTAACTAGCCTTTATTCACACTATTCCATAACATGTCTTTCTTAATAAATTTGATAACAAATTGGGAAAAGCCTAAATTCTATCCTTAGCTTTTGTGCAATAACAAATTTGAGAATCGACTAATAAAAATTTTGGTCTCTAAGATTTCGAAGACTTAATCGTTAGAATCTAAATATCCGGATAAAAACATACGACAAGGCAACAAATGTATCTCTCACATCAAGGGAATACTATGAAGATAAATGTATAAATTAATTTGTATAAATTTAACAATACATTACCACTTTTTTAGACTTCGAAATGTTCGTTTGGATCTTATATTTCTGGTCAAATATTGTTTGTAAGATTCACAAACCATAATTTAATTTTTCACACAGACAGATATTATTTATTATTTTAGTTTTTTTTTCTCATCTCTTAATAGTTATGCATAACTAATCGAACGTTGAAACTATATTTCAATGAGTATTATTGAAAATATAAGATTTATCATCTTTCCATGTTTCCAATGATGCAAGCACTGAATCCCACGTAACCAATGCAATAAGATGTTTAATTTTAATGATGATTTAATATCATCAATGGGAATACTGATGTCATTTCTGACACGTTTAGATCGCGTAGAGTGTAAAACATTAGTAAAACTAGGGTTTTTCCAAAAACAAGGATTTATATATGTGTTTTAAATATGCATATTAAAAAGTTCACTCGGGCGTATACGTAACAAAAATATTTGCAATAAAAATACATAAGCAATTATAATTATTTAAAATGTTCTCTGTTTAAATACAAGAACGTTTCTTATAGGATTAATTGTAATAAATTATGTATATTATTAATTATATTAAATAAAATGAGTGAAATAATATCAGAAGTAGATAAAATACTAGAACTTTATACAAAATCCTTTTTGAGATTTTCTTAAAACCTGAATACGTTTCAATTGAGACTTTTATTTTCTCCATCAGTCTTTAAGTAAACTTAAATCTTGATCTACACATAATAACTTAAATTTTGTTAATAAGCCCAGAAAAATTAGTTTTGAAAGACATAGAAAGCAATAAAGTATGGCTTAAATAATCTCAATAATATAACTTCATCTCAATATCAAAGTTATGAATTCGCTCTAATGAACACATAATTATTGTAATATTTTCAAACTCTTCAAATTTATGTCAATGTCGCTACTTAACTAATTTTAATTTCAAAATATGATGTCGCAGTTAAAATTCATCATCAAATCGAAAGACCTATAATTAATTGCTTTATTCTTGCACAATGGATTTTTTTTTTTAATTTGGATTGCATTGCAACTTGTTGTATAGTAAAGGTCCGAACCAGAAGTAAAAGCAAACATTATAGTCAAGGAAGTATTGCTGTATTGGGAGTAATTATTTAATAGCTATTAATCGATTTAACTTGAATAAAAACACAGTTTAAATATAGCTTGAGGTTAAAAGAGCCATTTAGTGCTCAATATTATGCAAATAATATTAGATGTATATTTTGTCTCTTGTAAATATATAAGTTTAATAAAAATATATATTTGTTGAAGTCACAAAAATAAAAACTTTATCTGAATCTGTATGTCCATATTAAGCTTAAATTGTCACATTATGTTATTATTCGTGTACGAGTACGTAAAAGTGATGTCGGCACTAAATGCCGTAACTTTACTTCTGAAGTTGTTGTTGTTGTTCTGAAGTTGAATAATAAGTTTACGTATATTAAAAATAAAAGGGGACCTTAACCAGATCCTTAAGGTACACCAATATTAGTATTTAATTTATAACTATAGTTCATATCAAGTCTCACGCTGTTACTTTGTTTTATTATACGCGCTCTCAAGGGTTTATGAATACCCTTAAAATGTTAAACACAGTGAGAGCAATTAGGAAAGTGGGATAGGATTTGAAAGGAGTTACCGATGTAAATTGGTTTTGAATTTCAAGACATTGCATGGCATTGGGAAATATTGAGCCGGGTAAAGCATTCCACATTCGTGTAGTGTAGCTAAAAAAAGATTGTCTGTACTTGACAGTGCGTTCGAAGATAGGTAAACAGATGGGCATTCTTAGAAGTACGGATATTAAGGTTGAAAGGTTGAATTGTTTGAGGGGATGAATGCAGATCGGAAGGGGTAAGAAAGTTCTTGCATCAAACACTTTCTAGCTTGTGTGATCACTCCACAAAAGGTTGTCTGTGATGCACATGCCTAGAACTGAAAGCTGTTCAGTCTTCTCGATGCAAGCGCTACCCATGACATTAAGAGATGTTTCCGCTTAAGCGACAGTAGACAGCATTGCGTTTTCGAACCATTAAATTCTACACGGTTTTTGATTCCTCAGTGGACAATGATGGTAAGATCAAAATTTGATGAGCTTAACATACGGTGCTGTTGGAAGTCCACATCCGAAGGGCAAGGATGTGAATCTCAAAACGAATATGAAAAGCTGAGGGTACTGCCATCTACGAAACAATTTAGTGGATTTATCATTTATGATCATAAGGAAGAGTGTTGGAGACGAAATGGAGCACTGGGGCATACCAGCGTTAATTTTGTGGATATCAGAGTTGAAATATTTTAATGCTATTTGTAGTGATAGGTCCGAAAGGTAAATTCCAATCCAACGAAGAAGAGATTTATCAATACCAAATGCATTTATTTTCAATAGGAGAACTTGATGCCGAACTCATGATTCCACCTGCTATAAACCAGGGAACTTAAGACAGTTTTTATTACAATTCCCTTGAAGTCGCTTAAATAACCTAAGATTTAGAGAAAAAGAACTTTTCATTTATACACGTTTCATTTATACACGTTTCATTTAATCACGAGCTCTTAACAGAAACTCTTTAGAAAAGATCGGTTGATGTTTAGTATGCAAAAACACGAGAACCACAGGCAACCTACCCCTGTGTACCTTTGAGCTCTAAACTGATTGCCGTTTTGATACTTTAACTAGCTTAAACCTGTGATAGGAATTGATTTTGATTTTGAGGGTTTTTCCATAAAGGCGGGTAGATGTTGCAATGGAGTAAAACAAGCTGTGTTTGAGGTTTGTTAATACCTTCTTCTTTTTTATTTAAAAAGCCCATATATGCCATTATGTGTGATATATGGTAAAATAAAAAAAAATAAATTTGGTCGTGCAGCAGCTCGAAGAGAACCAGAACCTACTGACTTACAACTCTCAACCATTTCTGTCTGCGTGTTACCAGGAATGGATGGTACCTACAATTTTCTGGCGATTCCAAACGGCACTTTTTATGACAAGAGATACTCTAAGAGGATTTGTTAATTCCTCGCAAGCGGCAGTACACCCTTTAAAAACGTTTTTGGCAGCGGTTGAGAATCGAACCCAAGACTCTTTGCATGACAGTCCAACGCACGAACCATTATGCCAAGGGGTATGATATATTACATGGCTCAAATGCCCACATTGGCATCTTAAGGTGACATGGATTCGAGTGGGCCAATTTTCATTGCCTCTTTCACATAGATTCGGTTAAATTCTAGCGATGTCTTCTGTTATGTTCACCTTAAGAACATCGATCGATTGTGGTTTATTCGCATAGATCTCCGACTTTAGGAAACCCCACAAGAAAAAGTTTAGCGGGATCAATTTGCATGATCCTGGTGGCCAATTCACGACACCTGTGAGAAATAACCTTACCCTCAAATCGTTCATGCAGAATGTTAATCGTGGCGTTGACTGTGTGGCTCGAAGTGCTGTCCTGCTGGAATCACATGTCATCTAGGTCAATATTGTTCAATTTGGGTTATGAGAAATTGGTCTTCATTGTTCTGTAGCACTCGCTATTTTCGGTGACTCGCCACGAACATCATTTTCGAAAAAGTACGGACCAATGACGCCGCCACCAGCCCAAAATCCACACTAAACGGTAATTTTTTGAGGATCCATTGTCATCAGGTGAGCCTCATGTGGGTTGGTGTCGTCCCATATATAAAAATTTTGCATATTAACACAGCCATTCATCCAAAAATGAGCTTCTTAGCTAAATATGATTCTTCGGTCAAAATTGGGTTTTCTTCCAAACACTCCCAATCCCGGTCAACGTTATCTATGGGCATGAACTTTGAACTTCTAAGTCACATCTTATACCTATACCCGCACTAGATTCAAGGGACTTAGAAGTTTAAAGTTCATGCGCATATATAACGTCGACCGGGATTCGGAGCGTTTGGAAGAAAACCAATGAAATCCCAAGCCCGACCAATAATTCGCCAAGTTGAAGTCCGCGAAAGGCCGAGTTCTTGTGCAGGTAAGATCTCGATTACCTCGAGTTGTGCTATACTCTTTCACGGATGGCGGTGACGTTCTTGACCGATCTGGGGTTTCTTTGACGTACGAATGTTGGTTGATTGATTACCGATCCGGTCGTCTCAAATTTGGTCGCCAAACGTTGAAGATACGACTGTGAAGGGCCACCAAGTCTACCGTAAAAAGGGTGCACCACACGCAACGTTTGCACTAACGAGCACTTATTTGGAATCGGGTTACCCACTTAACCGAGCGACCACTCGCATTAGAAACCACCTACGCTGTTCCAAACTTGACAGCTATCCAATTGAGTGAGCATCCAAAGCCCCAGTTCGCTAGCTTGTGGTCTTAAGAATCCGATGGTCGGCATGTTACAGGAGTAGAAGAGCAGTTCTTCCTAGGGCAGGTGATCTTTAAATAGTATACTTCAAAAAGTAAAGATTTGATTTATACCACATTTAGTGTATTTGTATTGTTTTGTTAAAAAAGATACAACACTTAAACCTGAACTATTCTATTAGAAAATATTTCTTACGAAAAAAAAACTAAATAAAAACAAAAAATGATAGAAAAAATGATGATGATAAATAGAAGCTAAACAAATAAAAAAACAACAGCAAAACCACACTCTCATACGAGTATGCTATTATTTAATTGACTACAGACTCATGCAAGTTAATTTGAAATAAAAAAAAATAAAAAATAAAAAGCACCACTCGCAAACTTGAAATTACTTGTACAGGTGAAAAGTATATACATATGTATGTCTTTCTGATGTTATTTTCTCCTTCGTACAAAAATATTCTATTACACTGAGACTGAAAAAAAGTAATCAATTTTTGTTGTTTGAATCCGAATGATTCACAAAAATGTTTAAAAAAATTCAGCCCAGCAAACGTGTCACACTAGAGCTTGAAAAAGAAGAATCAGTTTTGCCAAAAGAAATAAAATAAAAATTAGACAGAAAATATAGAAAAAAAAATTCAAGTGTGTGCTTTATTCTTGTTCCAAAAAAAAAAGAAGTGTGATTGTGGTTAAACAACATTTGGCTAATATCATTTTTTAAGCTTCGTGCGCGTGTTTTTTGCGCAGGTTCTTTTTTTTCTTTACTTCATTTCGTTCTTTCATTCATTTTATTTGCTTCTCTTCGACATTTTTTTTTATGTTTTGTTTTTGTTTTATTATCTTTATACTTATATTTTGCACCACTGTATGTGTGCATAGCTCTGGCTGTCTGTGCGATCAGTGAATTCTCACTCTCAGACCTTAGACTGTGCCGCGCACTCACAGAGAGTTAGATAGATAGCTTTTTCACCTCCCAAACGAATTTCAATGGAAATCCAACGAAATGTATATTCCATTCCATCAAACTAACATCTATATCCGTTATAAACGTGTCGCATCTCTTCCATGGTAAACTCTCGATCGACGACGGGGTTCTAACTATCCGATATAATATCCTTTATCTTGTTCACAAAAATATATATTTTGCATTTATTTTTGTTGTTGAAATTGTTTAAATTAAATTTAAAAAAAAAGTATATTATATACATTTGAAAAAAAAAAACCAACATCCATCGCAAACGAGATCAAATATGTGTATGTTCGCTGCTTATCACTAAAAAATTTCATAATATTTCCATGACTGTATACATTCGGGCGGAAAAAAACGCATGCTTTATAGAAGTAGGTACAGAATAGTATCTGTACGTATACGTACCTAGAGTTATTGAAGAACTTCTATTATAGTTTGAAATACACGTTAAACATAGCTCATAAAGTTGACTCTGACAACAAGTCAAGTAGTATCTGCGTATCTATTGCTGTCGTATGTAACTTTTTTTTTTCGTCGCGTCGCGGTGTTCATGGTGCTACGTTTTCATCTCAATCCATCAAGAGTAAACAAGAAAACAACAAAATAAAAAAAATTATCTATAGTTGCTCCCCCTTTATTTTGCATTCGTGTATCGTGTTATCCTTAACTTAACCCGAATAAATACTTTTGATTCTGTTGTTTCATATTCGGATAAAAGTGCATAATATTTTCTTATCTGTAAAATAGTATCTTTTGATATTATAATGTATTTTAATCGGATTAACCTTGACATTTCTCATACTAAAACCACGTTGTTTTGTGTAGCTCTTTTTCTTGTACGGATTTTTCTTCTTTTTTTTCGTTTTATTGATTGAGAATAATAATAAGATACAAAATGTATTACCCAGTATTTTATTACCACACTTCTTGGTAAAAATAAGCCAATATAACAAGTGTAGCATCAATCTTCGTTCGGACAAACCGGTTCGTCTAGTAATAAAATTAATTTTTTGGCTGGTTTTAACTGGCTGGTTATATCTTCAATTCGTATTCGAATTCAATAATAGAAACCAAAAATCAAAAAACGAAAAAAAAATCACAAATCTAACAGCAAATTGCTGCGGTGTCATTATATAGCTTGTCACACTATGGCTCGCTGGCTTATAATAATATCTACTACTACTGCTGCTGAATTTAGTTCAATGTCAAACTTTGCTTACTTAAATGTATACACAGTGCGGTTCGCTTGCTTAGACTCATTTGACCGAAGCAAATAATCTCAGGTTCATATCTTTTGTTTGAAGTGTCAGAAAATACAACCTTTACGGATGAACCAATTTTTTCATATGTTAACATCGAAAATATAACATTTACGGATGATTCAATTTTGTATATGTTAACATCCACACCTGACACCTGTGACTCTCATGAATTTTTGGAGTTCGAGAGAATAGTGTTGCCAAATTTTGGGTATCACTTCACATGCAAAACTTTGAGTGTACCCTTTTCGATTGTGCTGGGTAAACTGCTCAACAATGAATAGGTTTTTTTTTTACTTGAAGCCAATAATCAAGATTATTTAAAGTTCAAAACTACTCAATAAAACATTATATTTGAAAAGAAAAACATCTGATAGGGTCATGAAAAAAAAGTTAATTTTGGATTTTTTTTGAAAGCATTGCAATTGGTCCACTGTGTACTAGGAAGTGAAAAAGCCAATGACCTGGTGGTCCATAGTGACTCAATGGTCTTAATTTATTGCATTAATTATGACAAATATTGCCAATAAAAATGATTTCTCCAAAAAAAAAAAAAACACAAATCCTTTATTTAAAATTACATTTTTAAATCTTTTGTAAATTTTATGAAAACATTCAGTTTATAAGAAACGGAACTATTAATTGAATAAAAATAAATAAACTATTGAGTTAAAAGCAAAACAATAAAATCGAAACATAAAATGAAGTATAGGTTTACTAGCGTAGACCATGGTTCACTGTTAGAAGTAGTGAGCAATGAGAGAACATTAATTTTTAAAGAAAAAACCTACTGCAACTTTTTTACATATTCACTGCTTTGGTGTTTGAGATGATTTGTTTTCCCTTGTAATAATATGCCAGAGTAGATCTTAAGAATACCTATATAATGGAGTCTGTTTCAAAAAGATACCATTCGATTGCTTCATTCTAAACTTTTACAAAATCTCAATTCAGACATGCATTTTCAGGTGGCTTTGATCCTCAAATTGATTGAAAGATGTTATTTGTACTAAACCAGTGGTTGGTTTTAACACACACGAATAATTTTTGCACTAAAGAACAAGTATTGATTTTGAGAAAACAAATATTTAGAAATCCTAATTTCAACCAAAAGATTGGTTTTCGTCATTTTCTTCATCGTTCTATTTATTTGAGCGTCTCGAAATGTTCATAAGGCAATTTGTATCTGATTTCCTGGAAAATTAAAGGCGTTTTTTATGAAAGCTTAGTTCAATGGAAAGATAGAAATTTGTTAAAAACGGCCTTAATGATTTTAATTAATCTTCTTATAAGGCAATTACAATAGTCTACTACGTATTTAAGGTTTTTGCAAACAGGAAATAGATGTTGAAATACCTTTTCTTACATTCCTTAACCCCAGTTTCACAGAGAAAATTTAGCTCCACTTTTGGTTAAAACTTCAGTTGAACAATTAATTCAGTTTCATAGTGTTCTTTAAACCTTGAACAGAGTTAATTCTGTAGTTTGAGTTAAACGACACTATTTTGCCATTTAAGTCTCAGTTCAATAGTCACTTCACAACATATAGTGACAACAAGTCCAATGATCTGCAATGGGATCCACTCTTGTTTTTCTATAATGTTTATTTTCTATAATGTGCTTTTTTTTAGTCACTAATTTCATCAACAAATATTTCGCACATTGATTAATTCAAAATAGAATTAGTCAGGTCACACAGCAAACTTTTCCTGATTGTCAACAACACAAAATATTTGTTATTGTTCAGATAGAAAGAGAAAACAACTGTTTACATTACGTCACATTTAGCAACTACGTACAATGCTGCCAATTTTTGTTTAAACAATTTAGTTAAACTACGTTCGCTTAAACTGAAGTTCAGATTAGACTGTTTGACAGTTGAAATTCAAATTTAAACTCCAGTTCAGGTTCAGCTGAACTTTAGTTCAAGTGGGCTTTAGGTCAATTTTATTCAATAATCAATAGAGCTGCAACGTTTCGAGTGTGTTCACTCCCTTCGTCAGGCCTATTATTCAAAAAGAAGGGTATAAACGCACCGAAAAGTTGCAGCTCTATTGATTATTGAAAATCAATATTGAATAAAATTGACCTTAAAAGTAAAATTTACATTTAAAAATTGATAATTTTTATCTCATTTATCAATAAAACTGTTCGTTGATTGTAATTATCAATTTCTTTGTAATTCACAATGGTTTCTATCATTCTCAATTAAACTGACCTTTTTTTTTATCAAAACGATTGTATTGAACAACAATTTTGATCAATTATCAACTAATAGATAATTATAGTTGACTACTGTTATAGAGGTATAAGTCCGAAATAATGTCCCAAGAAATTTGTGATGTTAGAATAAACCGTAACCGAGATAACATCTAAAAATATACATATATACATATATAAAACAAAAATAAATATTTTAATATGAAAAAAAAAATCATTGTTCAATCAGGAGAACCGCACTGTATATTCAACAAAATTCAATTCATCGTCGGTTCAGTTTAGCCTACACGGACGACTGACTGACTACTTCCCAACTTTGGTCGACCGTAGAAGGAAATCCACAACATACAGAAGCAGATACAGATATTATGAGGCAATCTTTTCAATGATGGTCTCCATTAAAGCCAACTAGTAGTAAAGTTGGAACAGAGCATCTGCATATTTACTCGTATACCAATAGTTGGTATGTTTTATGTTTGTTGATGATGTTGATTTTTTGTTTTCCATTTGAAATCTCATATGCTCTTTGAAAACATAAGCACTGCATCATATCACAGCATGAAGAAGAAGAAGTATAGTCGGAAAAGGGGAGAGGGCTTTCAGAAGCGTAGAAATCAAATCTTAACCCTGAAACCAAAGTGCTTGGCTTTTTGTGCTAAAAGAAAATAAACACTCATACAAATGTATAGAGCTTTTCAATAAAGGGGTGTTTGCGCCTTTTGTTAGTTCGTTTTTTGTCTTTCTTTCGTCTCTTTGCGGCTCATGGTTGCACCATTAAAAAACATATACCTATACATCAAAATCTACTTTCTAATTTGACATTCAAAAACGTCATTCATAATCGTCCTCAATATCACATCTATATTTTATTATCTCTCACAGAATTTTAATCAAAATTAAATAAAATTTAAATATTTATGTATCTATCTATCTCACCGTATCTTAAACTCAACACACAATCTTCTCTTGCGCAATATAAACCATTATACACATATCTTTATAACCAGCATCTAAGACTCAAGCGTCTTTGCTTCACATCCCACAAAAAAAAAAAACATTCAAAAATAAAGCAAAATAAAATTAAATTAAAAAAAAATCAGTTGCGTGTTGCAAAATCCAAAAATTTCGTATTCATGGCGATGTTTCTTCTTTTTCTCTCTGTCCATATCAGAGACGCCTCAGTAGAGATCATAGGCCACCAAGCCATCTTCATTTTTATGTTAGCCCAGGTAGTAGTTGTTGACATCTTTATCGTAACACAGCGGTGTCATTATATATTAAACACGATCTCATCTTTTGTGATCTTAATATCTACAGTAAAAATAAATCCTCAAAATACTCGCTCAGAAAAACTAATCCTTTTTAAACTATTTGTTTTGTTTTTGTTTTTGATTTTTCTTAACCTCATTTGTTTGTATGAATTTAACAAGTATATTAAAAAAAAAAAAAACAACAAATGCTTTTTCTCATAACGCAGGAGCTTTTTTCTCAAATTTATGTTCCAAAATTTTATTTAACATTTTTTTGTTCTCAAAATCACGCAACAATTTGGAGAGCGAATGTATATAATATTATTTTGTTTTTGTTTTTTTTTTTCTTATATTAATTTTGTGCAGAAACATTCCCACATAGTTTGTTTTTCGTTCGATCGTTTTACATATAAATAAAAAAAAAATAAATCAATCGTGTGTCAGTTTGGACAAAGAACAAAAGTTTTTAAAAATCCGGGAAAACGCTGTGATTTCGTCACGCATATAAATGAACTGAAAGATAATAACAAAAATTTACCCAAAGGACTCGAAATATAAAAAAAGAAAAAAAAATCAAACAAATGTACTATTGCCACGAAACACAAACAAATAACAAAAACTACAACAGCAACAACAATAATAATTGTGATTTATTACTTAAAAAACAACAAAAACAGTTTCACTACAACAAAAACATCGAATCCATTGCAACTACGGAACTGCATAGAAATCTATCATCACCACCTCCACAACCACCACAATCATCATTTAGTGCAGCAGTAACTAAAGAATATAGCAATAACTGTAATACAAATAGCACATCGTTTGATATCCTTGAGGATGATGATGTTGAAAATTTGGATCTTAATTTTGAATTGATAAATTTGAAGAGTTGCAACTATTTGCCATCATCGACATCGAACCATTGTCATAAAGCATCAGGAGATACATTTCAATTAAACCACAATAGTTATCGCCGCCGGAATAGTAGCGATGCAAGCAATATAAAGCAACTGTCGAAAGAATCCTTTTCGCCTAATATTAATAATTCAAATTCAAATCGTTCATTGCATTCCGTGAGTTGTATATCATCACCCATTACAACAGAACACAAAAACTATCAACAATCATTCAATATCACAACCACAGCAATTTCCACTCCCAATCCCACAATCACAACCACAAACAAGAACAACAATATCGCTGCTGCTGCTGTTGCTGTCGCAAAATTTGTTGAAAACTTTGATAATGTCAATAACTGCAAAAGTTTTGATTTGAACCATAGAAGTAAGACTAATAATACGTATAGCAACTCGCCTACTCCAACTTCAGTCACACCATTAATTAATTATAGCTACAAAAATTGCATTAATAATTATAATCAACCACAACCACCACCACCTCCACCACTACCACCACAACCACTATCATCAATAGTATCTTCGTCGCTACAAAATTTACCATCGCAATCGTCCATTTACAATTTATACGGCAGCCAAATTATTAATAGTTTTAACTTCAATCGTCATAGCACAACGTCATCATCGTCGACATCGTTTGCAACACTCCTCGAATCACCGCCATCAAAACCGACTGAAGAGGAGGAACACAAGGACTCAACTACAACCACTATCATCAACCATAACGACGATACCATCTCCACCATCAACTACAACAGGGATAGCTTTCTGGAGGCCAACCATTTCACTGACCACCAATTGTTCCGTGATATCATTAAGATGAGCGAACAACATTCAGCTATGCAACACCAAATGAGATCATCGTTTGCGTTGGGTTCCGGTGTGGTAGAATCATCGAGTGGTCTGTTGCTGAATCAGAATCATGCACTGGACTTGTATGCCCAACAGCAACATTTGCAACACCACCATCAACAACAACAACAATTTCAACAACATCGTCAATCGCCGCCGTCACCGTCTTCGCCGTCTTCCATAACCCAACAGCAACAATTAAGACATTCCATGTCATCATCGCCTTCGCCTATTCCGTCGCCAACTTCGTCATCGATTTCGCAACAGCAGCAAAGCCAACAACTTCAGCAGCAACATCACAACTCGCAACAACAACAACAACATCACCATATGAACCACATGCATCAACATCAACATCAGCATCAACATCAACATCAACATCAGCAGCAGCAACAACAGCAGCAGCAAAATTCCACAACAATGACGCAATCAAGTACGTCACCATTTAAGTCCTGTTGGTGTTTTGGTGAGTGTGCCTCTCTAATTCTAATTTGTTGCATAAAAATTCTCATTTGAAACAAACATTCTCGTTGTGTGTGTGTTTCAACAAATCACAAAAAAAAATTAAACCGAAGCACATGTTTATTTCAAAAAAAAAAAAAAAAAAAAAAAACTAAAAGTTTGTGGGAACGTTTCTATAACTTTATTTTTACTTTGTGACTTTTTTGATATTTTTTTTTCTCTGTTATTTTAAATTTTTGTTTCATTTTTCTTAATTCTTTTTCTATAATTATATCTACACAAATTTAAGAAAGAAAATTTATTAGGTCACAAGACGAAATTTCAGATCTTACCCAGTTTTCCAGTTCTGGTTCGGTACTTCCTATAATTTCCACAGCCTCACAACTTAAAGTTTTTTCTAGGACTCTTCTTTTTTTATTTTTGAAAAAGGACACTGTGCACGCCCCTATTTTTTACTCAAGTAGACACATGACCTTTTAACACTATTACAGAGAGTTCTTGATGGTGTTTTGTTCTTTCTGCAAGTGTGTGTGTGTGATGGGACTTCTTTTTTACATCGATATCCTGATTACAATGACAAAGGGATATGCAAAAAAAAAAAAACATGTTTAAATAGGTACTAGCTTTATATGGGGTCAAGACTTGTGATAAAAGAACCTATTGTGATGTGCATGGAAATAGATGAAGAGAGCATAAGCCCCACCTGGGTTACTTCCTGGCGAGATTAACCTTCTTTAAATTGAGAGAGAGAGAGAGTGGGCTGGTAAACAATTTAAATTTAAATATTTATTCTGTTAATAAATGTCACTTGGGCATTTGGCTCGTGCTTGTAGCACAGTTAGGCAGAGGGATACCAAGTTAATGAGGAAGTGAGTCCTTTAGTATTATTTTCGTAATTGCAACTAGAGCAGGGAATGATTCCCCTGTTTCCTGAAGTTGTCTTTTACGAAAAAAGATTATTCATTTTCTTTGCTTTTCGTTATGCTTAACGGTAATGCTTATTTGTACAGCAACGTCTGCTTTTAAATAGAGCTTTTTTTTTATGATTGTTGTTCAACCGGAAGGTGTAAGGTAAGGTTATGTTGATGATCTAAAATGTGTTTAAACAAGCTAATAAGCAACAGCAAAAGTTAATCCTTTTCTTCAATTTATATGTTCAAAGTAGTTTTTTTATTTTGTTTGAAGAGGTTTTTCTTATTTATTTTATTAATTAGTTTTTTGTTTAAATAACAGCTTTTGAATGTTGTTAAAATATATTTAAAAAAAAAAAACGAAATAAAGTAAGAAAACAGTAGCTAATGTGATTTTGACTTTTTAACTTTTTTTCCTTCGCATTTTTAAACTTGAAGCATATTCTCAATGCAAGACATCCTTGTTTCAGGGTTTAATCAATCAGTTTACTCCTGAAACATGTTCTCCAGCCATTACCATTTTCCGGACTTTGATTTTGACAGTTTTTTGACAGATAAAATTTAGAGCAAAATTTTAAGTAGAAAACCGCTTCATGAGTTGACTGAGATGTGATTAACATGCATTTAATGAATTGAGTCTGTTAAAAACCGTATCTGTAATATGTGAAGACTCACAATCAATCTAAACATATTTGCACAACATTTTAATTGAATTAGTACGATGTTGAAGCTGTTTTAGTATGAAACTAGGTTAAAACAACGACTTTGCAAATTTTGTTCCAATATAGAATTATACTTTCTCTACTCTTTTAATACCTATTTATACCTATTTAATTTTTTTAGGATTGTGCTAACTTCATATGACTCTCTGACATTTACAAACGTCATAAAAGGTCTGTTTACTTAGTTGTTTTGCACGAACTGTCATTGTTTTAGGTGTGTTTAAAAGCAATTTATTAAAAAAAAATTTAATTAGTACGATATAAGTTAGAAATTGTTTAAAATTAAGAAAGAGTTAGTAATCTACTTTAAAGTGACCTTAGCACAAGGCTTTTTAAAATTTTGTGCCATTACTTTTATATTCCGATTCCCTAAAATAGAAACTGATTCATAGGCCCAATTATAGAGTTCTGATCCAACTCTGATTTACCCAAAAAGTTAAAGTTGGATAGCCCTCCATATTTAAATAATTATTAATTATTATTCCAGTATAATATATCTCTTCAGTCAATCTACACAATTTGTTGGGTTAACTCCGATGTTTCAAGAATAAACTTGAGTTTAGCAGTGAAACTCGGATTAAGAAACTGCCATTAAGTCCTTCAACTTTGGGTTTGGAGATTAATAACTAAGTATTTACAAACTGACTCCAATCGAACCGTTTATGACGTATAAGAGCTATATGTCTTACAACATTGTGTATGCCATTTACAAACTGATCACATAGGAGCCAACACGATTATTAGGTATTGAAAACTTGTTTATTGTGAATAATTAATATTTCTTATATTTTGTATAATTCTTGATACCTTGGGGACGAAAGAGAACAAAAGAACAAAAAGTATAATTTATTTGTGAAAACCGGGTCTTCTCAGATGACACTTATTTAGAAAAAATATAGATTTACATGAGAGATATTTAAAGTATAATTTTATTTAAATTTTCTTGTTTCTTTTTTATACTTTTTAAGGATGTTGAATAAGGAGGCAACACAAATATAATATAAGGTCTAACAGTGGGAGAGGTTAGTAATACCATCTAGCGCTATTAAGAAACCCAGAAAATTTCATTCAAATTGTTAGAGTCATTTCCGATTAACTAAGCTATAGAAAAGTCAATGTTGCAGTTGGAATTATTCAATAAAACTAGATTATTCAAACTGAACACTATTAATTAGAACAAATTCTCTGGATATTTCATCTACATTTTTAGAGCCGTTTCCGAGAACCAACTACTTTACTTTGAAAGATTTCAAGTTTATCTTTTTGCGGACGGTGTTCAAAGTTTTTCGGAACTTACCACGTTTGCTAACTCTTCGGACTACTGATGTTTTATATTATTTTAAAGTTTAAGCACTGCTTGGTAAACTATCTGAACTACAATACAAAGTAAAAGAGACAAAGTAAAAAACTACTTTAGAGTTAAGTATCTTACCGAGAAATAGGAACAATCTGAAAAGTTAAGAAGTTATATAGCAATATTCGCGGCCTAAGGAAGAATTTCTGTGTTGGATATGTCCATAACGTAAAAAACAGGCCAGAAGTTTTGGCACTTAGTGAGATCCAGGTGATTAAAAATAGTGATCACTCAGAATTCAGCTTATATGGTTCTAGCTTAGTGCCTTTAATATTCTATAACCATGGTCTCGCCATTTATGTACGGAATAAAGCTGCTCAGTGCTCATCAGCTTCAACTGCAATACAGAACTTCTTCAAATACGAACTTCAATTTCATGTGGCTTAAAATTTTAAAGTTTTGATAGTAACTCAACTTCTAAAGCTGTTCGACTCTATCCTAAGAATTGTTTCTCATTTTCCGCAAAGTAAAATTGTTGTTACGGGCGATTTAAATGTACATAATTCTTAGTGGTTGCTTTATTCTGGTCAGACAAAACCCAAAGGAAGGTATGTAGAGATCTTTGCTGAGTCAAACAACCTGGCTCATCTCGTTAACGAGCCGACTCGGATTCCTTACGTTGTTGGTGAATCCCCTAAAACTTAAGAATATTTTCTTGCTCTACGCTGTCAAAATCATCTCCTATTTGCCCTACTGCATACGTCTCTTTCCGAGTGGATGAAAAACATCACTTTTGTCCAGTCTGTCTCTAAAAAGTCGATTCTTCTTTCCCATATAACTATAAGTCAAATTGAACTTACGTTCCTTCATGGAAAAAAATGATAAAATATATCAGCTCAACGAATATCTTGAACAATGTAAGCTTCTCAATAGACGGTAATTTGGCTTTTGTAGTAATAGATTCACCGGTTATCTTATGGTACTCGTATATCTCACCGTACAGTGGCACAAATGTTTATATCGTTTTGGAGAAAGTAAGATCATTGCACTTGATATTTCAAAAGCATTTAATAGAGATCAAGCTCTCTTATCAAAAATGTGCATTTGATGACATTTTTAAGAGTCAGATATTCATAAAATAATTGTTGGTGTGCCACAGGGTTCCGTTTTGTCTCTAACTATCTCTCTCATATTCCTTCGTCAATACAAAGATATTTTTCACCCCATCTGATTAGTATGCAATCTATTAAGTCCTTATTCATTCTAAGCTTGAGTATAATTCCAATATTTGGACAGGTACTCCAAAAATCCATTTGAGTCTCTTGAATAAAATCCAAAAAAGAGCTTTAAAAATGATAGGTGATAGAACTATAACAGAAACACACCGTAATGTGTCATTATGAAACACACTTGTCCACAAACTGTCATATGATTAATATTTTATATATTTTATTAGATATTTCTAAAATCATTTTATTTTTTGCACCAGATCGTCTACTCTACTATTTTAATTATTTTTGGTTTTTGTTTCTAATGCTAGCTACACACGAGGCAACCGTTACAGCAACGTGTTTTGTTTATTCACTACACGCGTGGCAACTGTTGCCGCAACCACAGTACTGTTGGAGCACCCGACCGAAAATATCAAAACTTTTTGATATTTCTGGCAACGGTTGCAGCAACAAAAAATCAATTGGCAAAATAGCTACACACGAAGCAACGGTTGCTACAACATGGCTGTGTTGCTGCAACGGTTGCCTCGTGTGTAGCTAGCATAATGTTCTCAGTGTCAAAAGTGACGTATTCAGTCACTCCTTCTCCTCTGTTATTTTGTTCGAAGTTCGTAGAGGGCACTGTGAACATGTGCAGAACGGAAAAAGAAACACAAATTCGATTTTCTGAAGATTTGAACAAATCACTTTCTCGATTATAAGGGTATTCATGAAACGAGATAATTTTCCGCTTTGTAGAAAGATATAAATTTCCGGAACATGTTTTTGTGAACACATCCTAGAAAATACGAGTATTTGCGTAAATGTGGGAAATATTTTGTGAAATGTCAAATTAAAAGTCAGAACCCATATTTCCTTAGTTTATCAGGTTTATTTATTTACTTTTCGCATCGAATTCGTGGGATAATTTTATCAGATTTGCAGAAAGTTTTTTCCATACAAATTTTGACAGCTCGTTTCTGCAGAGATAAAATTATCTGGTTTCCGAGGTTTATCAGGGTTTTCCGCGTTTACATAAATACCCGTTTATTATTTTATAACAAAAGAAATAAACAGCATTTAAGTGTACTGAAGATATTGATTGATTTTCAAAAACATAAAAGTCAGAATAAGTTTATTTATTCGCACAAAATAATAAAAGACTATTCAAGTTTTAACTTTGAAAGATGTGATTTGAAATGTAAAGGTGTTGATTTTTTCTGCTTAATTTTGTTTTTTACTTCACTTAATTTGTTAATTTTGTGTGCTTTTATAAAAATGTTCGACCTTCTTATTCAGCACAATAACAACGATGTGAATCCTTGGATGGTTTCCTTTCGTGCAGGAAAATAAACGTCTTGCTCGTGATTGAAGGCAATTATATTCGCACTGTTTCCGGTTAACGGAACTTACCTGCAAACGAAAATAATTTAGAACATTATTTACTCTCTTGTGATTTGTTCAATGCACGCTTCTCTTTAAGCTGTGTTATTGTTAAAGAATTTCTATAATAATAAATTCATTAAAGAAGGTATACATAGCTTTTGTATTAATAGTAAATAAGGACTTATCCACTTGTTCCTTGTATGATTTGCTCTTTGATAAATAAAAGCTTTCTTGACAACAATCTTAGTCTATTGGATCATTTAATTCCTCTGTATCTTCTTCTTTAAAATAAAAAAATATTTTTTGTTTCATTTATATTTTCAAAATAAGAACAAAATTGGTCGAGCCGTTTACGAAATAGGTAAATGAGATTAAATAACAAATAAGACAAGTTTCTCAATAAAATGTCCAACTGTTTCGGTCAAGAAACTAAAATCGAAATTTTACTGCAATCCACCTATGACATTAAAAACTCCGACTGAAGTCGCATGCCTAAGTCCTGTAGAATTACTTAGCCCTCTGTACCAAATTCGAAGGGAATCGGTAAGGCTGTGCTGTATGATATGCACTCAAAGCAGAGCCACACGTAAACAACAAACGTTGGAATCGAATTATTAGATGTACCTATAGACAGGATGACGTAATTTCCATCTGTAAAGCTCTGAAAGTGTTAATTGATGACGTGATTTGCCATCCTCAAGGTTTCTCTGATCGAGAGTTTTTTTTTCCAGATACATAGTTTACAGATACACATTTGCTTCAGGATAGTCTTTTTCATAAATAATGAACAAATCAAATGCAAACAGGTGCTTATTCATTATTGATTGATGTTTGTATATTCTTAAGCCTAATAACGCGAATCTAGTTTTGAAAATACAAAATCGATGTATGTAAGTCAGAATTTTGAAATTTCACGTTTCTAAGTTTGAATCAATACATTATCTAAGACTTTTGTCACTTTTAAATCTTAGAAGAAAAAAAAATCCCGGAAGTAGAATTTAAGCTCGGAGTAGCTTGAATACTCGTATAAATTTCTTCCTCAAGTGCCACCCTGAGAATAGGCTCTTTTAAATTGTGTAATCAACGCGAATGCGCCAGAATCAATGCAGAGTCACTCTGAGATAAAACCTTAAATAAAACTACACACACACTCCTACATTATTTAACACATACAAAATTTTGTCAGAAAAGAGCGAATCTTTAAGTTAAACATTATAGTATATAAGCATTTATATTTGTTTCTGTATATGGGGGTAAATCGCTATAGAGCTAAGTAGTGTGTATTGCGCTCAAAACTAGGGCAAGCTGCAATTATTGTGTTTTCCTTCAACATCTTCAATAGGCAGTGCCAGCAAAAACAACAACAACAACAACAATAACAAAAAACAACGACGACAACATCAGAAGCGACAATATGCTATGCAAAACGCAGTACGATGTAGGATTAAGGCTAGAAAAGTAAGCCTTAAGTCTAGTGGAGATATGGGGTGTGGGTGAATCAAGTGAAACTTACCGTAGACATTTTTTTTATTTTGCCTGCCTGGCATGTGTCGGTCTAAATTTTTTACCCGGTTCACCCCTATTTGCTCACTAATACCCACTTACTAACATACTCTATCCAAACACAGTTTAAATGTAAACAATGTCCGGCCTCCGTTTAAAGTCTTGTCTGTGTTGGTTAGCCAAATGGGTTTGGAGGAGACAAATATTCAACCCAATTTTAATGATTGAGGGGAAAATACAGGAAAAAAAAAACTTAAATTTGTGTCAGCAAAAACAAATTGAACATAAAGCGAAATTTCAAAAAAAAAAAAACAATAATTAATCTTGTCAAAGATTTTATTACTTAAATGTATGTATTTCAACTAAGAATTGTCAAAAGCATAACCTTTAAATTTCATCGAAATAGAATATCTCAAATGCCTGTTATCAAAACGGAGAAACACACCCATATGATTTTTGGGACTAGTTTCAATTTGTAAACATTTTGTGTAGGGCTATATTTTTACTTAATTATGTATAATGTATTTCCGATTGATTGGATGTTTTGAGGTCAAGGTATGGATTTCTTAAATAAATCGAGATTTCAATCCACTAAACTTGACGCTAACTTTTAAAAAGTGATTATAAACTGAATTGGATTTTAAATATAATTTCGAGTTTCTTAGGTCTACAAATATAAGTAGTCCTTAAATGACGATTTTGGAAAATATAAATGTGTTTATATCAGTTCACCCAGAATTTATTATCAATTAGTTTTTGTTTTTTTTTTTTTTTAAACTTGATACAAAATTGAATTCTCACTAAAAAAATTAATTGTTTAGCAGTACAATGTTTCCTCTTTCAGATTAGAAGGACTAAACAAATTAAAAAAAATTCTTACATTAGTTTTCATGGACTCAACGAAAAATTCGTTGGCTCAATGAAAAAAAAACTTCATTTATTCAATATTTCATGAAGATTTAATTGTCTCAATGAAAATACGTTAAGCAATTTAGTGCCTTTAGTTTATATGGTGACTTGTTATGTAATTTAAATTAATAACTTCATAGTATTATGAACAAAATTCATAAAAATATTATTTTTATTACGTGATTCAACGTAATAATTCATACTTTAATGAAAATTGTTGGTTTTAGTTCAAACTTCGAAGTAAACTGATATTTCAATTTAGTTGACTTGTGATGTACCTTGTCCAATTTTTGTTTGTATTAATAAACATAGATTTATTATATTATTAACTAATAATATAAAACTTATCAAAAACCAATAAATTCAATCTGTGCAATTAAATATAGCTAAGAGTTTTACTTCGTTCATATCTGTATAACGTTTTTTAGTTTGCTTGTGATAACTTTGGGTTACATGTATGTTTGTTCGTATACTAGTTATAACGCAGAATAATGCTGTTTTTTCGTTGAACCAATGAATAAAATTGTTGGCGCAACGAATATAATCTTTGAAATAGTAAAAAAAAATATAATGAATGATTAATACTGGAAAATTTCACTTGCTTAACAAATATCTTTGATTAATCAACTGTCAACGAATGAATGATAAGAAATAATTTTATAAATAAAACATTCTGTTATATTCAGTTGAATTCAATACAATTCATTATATTATTAGACGTATCCTTGTGAAAATTAAAACGAGCACAGGAATTAAAAGTCAATAAAATAATTATACTCATTTTATCTTTTTTTTTTTGAAATTGCAAAGTTATGAGATAAATTCAATGACATACGATCATCAGTGCCTTATTTGTCATATTTCAAATTGTTCTACAATGGAATTAAGCGCCATCTAAGCTCTCATCATTTCAACAAATTAAATTCTTCTTATTATCAATCTTATTGATTTACCAAATTGAATTCAATTTTAGTTTTGTTGGTGGGGAGTCAATTTACGATGTATGAAGCTGTGAAGTGATACATTTTATCATAGTTTCACATACATAGTTCGATTCTCGACGAGTGAAACTGAAATTTCAAATGTCAAATTTTTTCATAAGATAAATTCTGTATTACAGCCGAATAATTTGATGAGAGCTCAATTAATTAATCATAACAGCAAAATCTTACCGTGGACCAAAGGCTGCAGAGATCCAAGAGATTTATTTAAGAGATTTTCTTGAAAAAAGGGCAGTTTTGGACACCGACAAGTACTTAAGTCTTTTTGTGAGTTGCAGAACTCAAAAATGACAGAGGGCTGTCAGGATTTATTATTAAGCACGCTTTAGTAGTTTTTAGTGCATATGTACTTTGAAAGCTGTTTACAATTACGAGTTCGAGAATAGCCTAAAGCGTGTTTATGAAATGATAAAATTTTAAAACTTGGGAAGACTGAAATCATATTTATTTTTATCACTTCCCAGTTTCGCATATCGGGAATTGACACCCTGGCTATTCACTTTTTCAAAAACTAAGATTATGGTGAAATAGTGATAGAATTATTAATTAATTCTGATATTAAATTAAATTTGATCGTACAACAGTTCGAAAAAAACCAGGACCTAGAGATTTACAACTCTCACTTATTCCTGTATGCGAGTTGCCAGGAATGGAGGGGACTTACAATTTTCTGGCGATTCCGAATGGGTAATGAGCAGCACTTCTCATGACAAGAGATACTCTTGGCGATTTTGTCATTTCCTCGCAACAGGCAGTACACCCTGAAAAACTTTCTTGCAGTGGCTGGGAATCGAATCCAAGACCCTCTGCATGACAGTCCAATGCACTAGCCATTATGCCAAGGGGTACTATTTGACTGATATTATTCAATTGCACAAGAATTATTTTTTTTACCCTTTTTTGAATTATTCAAACAAAATTTATTTCTTAAACAAACAGTTTCTAAATTACAAACTACCCTAGTATCTTGTTTTTTAACGGTAACGGTAACGTTATCGTTTTTTTTTTTTTAATTTTAATACCTAAACACAAACATAAAATTTTACTAGAAGTCCAGAGGTTTTTAATGAACCAAATATATGTATATTCTATGTTGTCGCACAAAAATGTATCCAATTAAAATCAAGAATAAGTTAGCACTTAGTATTAGGAGAATGTATGTACGGACTTTTATGCATGTATATTGTATTGTTTTTGAAGGACACTCTTTATTCTAGAATAGGTTTTTTTTTCTACATATTTTTTTCTAGAGCAAAATGAAATGAGGCATATGTACATTGCACACAACAGTCTAATAGAAACGTGTGCTTGACATCTTGAAGAACAGTAGATGATTGGAGATAACGTTCAGTTGTTTTTTTTTTTTGCAAATTTTCAACGAAGAATATTTTAATAGAAAAAAGAAAAACTTTGAAAAAATCGAAGTAGAATTGGATCAACTTCACACGTTAATTAAATATTATTATTGTTGTGGTGGTTTTTCTTTTCTTTTTGTTTTTTTTTTTAATCAACTTTTTGAAACTTGTCGCCTACGTGTTCTTTTTTCTTAACGAGAATATGTGAAAAACTTTCTTTTAATTAATTCAGGTAAGATTGATTGTTATACGAGTAGGAGCTTCGTTAATTAAAATAAAATAGTTTGTCAAAGTCGAGCGACATTATGTAGTGTAGCCTATATAAATTGAAGATCGCTTTACACTGCTTGGGGTCAAGACTTGACATCGATGACAGAAAATGTAATCTATTTCAATTGGGTCAATAAGAGTGTACACTCGGTTGAAATTGAATGCAATATCTGACTTTTTCATTGGGAAAGTAATGATAAAATGTTTGACAGCTGAAGCTATATGTATGTAGGTATGCTAACCACATCAAGAAAAAAAAAAAACTTTTCTCTAAAAATTTAGCTGACACAGTTTTTGTTTGACAACTTTTGCCAAAAGAAATTGCTAGTAGTGTTCATGTATATTGGATGGCTGAACTCCGCACTCAATCTGCAGTGCACAGTCCGCATTTTGACGGAATACGTAGACAATCGTAGTGTACATGGACGTGCCTAACCCTTTTGTATAAATTGCAAATACGGCTTTTAAACGAAGCAATATTACCTTGCGATTTTTAAGCCCGTAGGAAAGAGACGTGTGTGGTGGCGGGGTTACATAAGGCGGAAGATGACTCCAAAAGAGAAACTAAGATTAAAAATCGCTTCCGTGTAAAAGCAGTAAAAGTTGAACGCATCCTAATTTTCCGGTATTTAATTATTTATTAATACCTAATACCTAATACCTAATTGGGGTATTCTTGAATAGTGGAGGATATTTTATTTTCATATTCATTTTTGAATTGTAAATAAAATTAAAATAAACTAAATAAAAGTAAAATACCAAGTCGTCACTGATTTATTCAAGTTCATAGTTTATAAACCTTAAAGACATTTGATACCATGAACATTATGTGTATTGGATTGGGTGAAGATTGAGTGCTGTAGGCTCGCATTACCCAAATACGCCAATTTTTGTTTATTAACACATTTGCCATTCCTACTGAGCCTGTCACACAGATTATCATTTAACTATGCTTCTTTTTGTTGGATCATGAAAAACATTCTGTGAACTTTTTGACAAATCTTCAATTTGCTGTGCTCTGAGTTGGTCCGCCATGGTAAAAATTCAAATGAGTATAGATGTTTGAGAGCATGTATGACGAATGTGATCGTTAATGTTTTTCATTCATCAAATATTTATCATGCAGTGCTTGTCAAATAAATTTGAGAATATCAACGCCCCTAAGGGATTTTTTCTTTTTTCTTTTTTTTTAAGTTTTTAAGTTAAAGCAATTAATTTTATAGAGCTGTATATTCAGAATGAAGGAGATATACCTAGAATTATATCCCTGCAAGCAAGTAATGCAAAGTTGGGCAATACAGTTGAAAAACAAAAATATTCATATATTCTGTATTTCACTTTTTGTGACTTTCCAGAAACGAAAGTGAATTTTGATGTCCTGTATTCCGCACAAAATGATTTTTGTGAATACATATCTCATTTTGAATGTGAAATTATGTTATTCTGGGAATAATCATTATGTATTGGTTTTTCGAACATGAAAAATAGGCGTTTTTCTTTTTTAGCTTGTGCATGTCGAATATGCTCTTAACAGAGTTTGATCAGAGCTCCGATTTACTAGAGCACTGAACTACGAGTATCAAAGGCGTCGATCTCTACTTTTGTGTTTGTTTGTTTATTTTTTCGCCGTCCATCTTTAATACCACATGAAAACAAAGTGAAGTTAGCTGCGCTCAGCTTTTAACTTCATCTGCTCTGTCATTTTATTCTGAGCACATAGAATGCGCTCCTAGCTAGCTCTGATTGAAAAAAGAAACACAAACTAAGCGCACTGATGTATCAAAGCTAAAAGAGAATCACAGATCTTATTTTGACAGCTCAGTTCCCTGCTCTGAGATTAAAAACAAAAATGTTAGCTAAAATTTAAAGGCTCTGTATGATTTTTTTTTTTAAATATGATTTGTTTGTAGGGAATAACAAGAACTCACGGTAAGAAACTGTTTTATTTAAATTTATGAAATATATCATTTGAATTTAGCCAAAGGCTTCGACTCGAGGGACAAATTGGATACAGTAAACAGTAAAGGGCCTTATTAATTAAGTATTTGCCATATCAGAGAATCATGACTGGATACAGAATGAGTCGAATTAACAGCTCTTATTTACTGTAGACCTTGCCAATGAGAATCAGAATTTTATGAGCTTTTCATAATGCTGCTGGTATAATTCGATATCCGAAGAACAAGGACGTTAATATGGAAACAAAACAATTTAATAGATTAGATGTTTCAGACAAAAGACTATTGATGAATATGAGAAAGAGACTCGGAGAAAAAAGGGAGCCCTGGGGCTCACCAGATCTATGTATGAATAACAGATTTGGAACATCCAATACAACTTGTTTCCAATACACTTACAATCCCGAGAAGAAGTTCGATTTCAAACTCTATCAAATACTTTTGGAATATCAAGTGCAATAATCTTAGCTCCTTTAAAAATCATGCTTAAGTTCGCTGCACAGTCTGTAAAGATACATTGAACGTAAGTTCTAAGCTTTCATTCGCATTTCTATTTGGATTTAAAAATAATTTAAAGTGTATTATATTCTTTAAATGAGGACCACCGAACTACCTGTTGCTGGAAGCTTTGAAGAAATGAAATATCACCAATTCGAAATTCGAGTCGCAAATATAACAATATATCAAAAAATAACCAGACTAGCACATTGTGTAAGTGAGGAACTTGAAGCACCTTCTGAACTATACTATACAATATTTTATCTTTTTTTCATTTTCCAAGTTTACCTACTCTCATGTACAATGTCAGTCTATTCAGAATGTATGCTTTCAAAAGCATAAATGTATTGTGCTTAGATAAAATCGCTCCTCTGCCTGGTAATAGCAATAGTTCACGCGATGCTCAAAATGAAAATATTATGACTGTCACTAACAATAGTTTAGAGATAACGTACATAAGTACATATATATATGTTCCTCCTATTTATTTTTTTTAATAAAAAAAAGTATCTGTAAATTTTAAAACCAGGTTTGTTTGAACAAATGTAAAAAACAAGAACGACAATTGTTGTTGCCTGAATATATGTGTATAGGGTACAGACAAAGTCACTGACAATAGTTTATTTTATTGCTTGATGATGCATTTTTATTTTTATGGTTGAATGAAGGGACATTTTTTTGTGCCATAGTTTAACTGATTGTTAAATGAAAAAAAGCATGTTGTTCATTCTGTGCTTTAAACAACAATATTCTGTAAATATACATTTTTTTAAATTATTCATCACAAACTACACAGGTCGCAACAATGTTTGAGGGATAAATCAAACTTTATTTTCCGGAGAATTTTGATGCACTAAGTTTGAATCCGACTTTAAGATTACTCCATAATAGGCAGTTTTTGAGGTATAAAAATATTTCAAGGTAAATTAAAAAAAAAATTATTTTTCGGTAATTTTTCATCATAAAGTAAATATTTTGTTTTAGAAAACTTGTTACGGAATCTAAAAAAAAAATTTTTCGCCTTCAAAGTTCCATTCGATTTTATTCAATATTTTAATTCCACTAGTAGAAGGGTAGGGAAGAAGGGTAGGGAGAACCATGGAAAGAATGACATATAACCAGAAATAAAAACAATCTTCCTAAAGTAATAAATAATTGTGATGTATAGCATCTAGCCCTTGGCATAAAGTGCGTTTGACTGTCGATTCTTAGCCACTACAACATTCTTTTTCAGGGGTTTCTGTCTTCCTGAGTGAGTGGCAAATCTGTTATCATCAAAAGTGTTTTTCATCGAAGACGTTCGGACTGAAATTTCTGCTGAAAATGGTAGGTCTCCTCCATTCCTAGTAGCACGCACATAGTAATGGTTGAGAGCTGTAAGTCACGAGGTCCTGGTTCTCTGTTACAGTACTAAATTTTCATTCATTCGCAATCGGATGAATTCGGTCACTGTTTTTCTTCAGTCCCCATTTGAGATAGTATTCCCATAGGTTTTTAATGTGCTCCTGCATTCTACTGGCACCAATCTCTGATGAAATATTGGTGGCGTACGCGATTGAGTCTACTGCATACAACTTCGTCTTTAATCCTGATATTGGCTGGTTGATCAGCAGTATAAGTGCTGAATAGCAGCGGTCCGAGTTTTGATCCTTGAGGGACTCCAGCTTTAATTCCCTTAGTTGATGATACGTTAGACAATCTTTGATTATGTTTACCAAGTGATTAAGAAGCCCAAGTTACGAGAGTTAGAATATTAGTCGACTCTTACCCAAACTCTGTTGAAAGCTTTTTCCATGTCCAGCAAGCACACCATAATCGTTTCTATTTTGTTGAGCTTAAATATAACATCACTATGAATGTACTATGTTAAGGACGTAGGGTAGAGTGTTTATTTTAAACGGCGTACTGGGACTCCGGTATAACATCTCTTTCTTCTTAGAAAACGTTGAGTTTCTTCAGTATTAACACTTATAGTTACTTGCTCATACAGTATAGCAGCGAAATTGGCCGATATCCTTTTACATTTGATCGACAAATTTTTTCGTTTTACAGGCCTTAGTGAAATAGCTGTTGTTCATACATTTGTTCAAGATTATAGGCAGCAGAAGAACAGCAAGATTAGGTAACTTTTTAAGAACGTTATTAGAAATCTTGTGGCTTCCTGCTGATTTTTTTCAGTCATGATAATATCAGCCGCTTTTTCAGGAGAAGTGAAAACATCAGTCATTAGTGGCTCCGATGAGGTGTTTTCTGCATTGAATGAGGTCACGGTTTCGGTGGTAAATGATGTCTAATCAAAGGCAATTTCTACTTCTTCGATAAATTCCCACAATCACATTGGTCTTTAAAGGTGCAAGAGCCAGGTTTAATATCTTAGAGCTTTTTCCTGATATCCTTTTCCTAATGACGTCTAACTGCCTAATTGAACATTGTGTTGGTGCACTTAAGCTCTGAATGCAGTCGCCGTTATTCGTCACTTTGTTTAAATACAAGCATTTAAATAAGGTTTATTAGACATCTTCCTTAATTCTTCTCTTAATTCTAATTCTCTAAATTTTGTATAAGACACTTTCTTTTCAAAAGCGATTCCATAAAACGTGAGTAAAGGGTGAAGATAAATTTGTTTTGCAGAAGGCTTATATTTATAAAAACGCCTTCCTTTAAACAAAAGTAAAATTCAAAAATAACAAGTAATTTTACCTTAAAATGATTTATTTTCTCAATCGAAAATCCAATCTAGAAGAATTGTCTTTTTTATCACCAGAAAAACTGTCATTTTTAAGGGTGTGAAAAGGCTTCTTAGCTAACAATGGAAAATGCCATGATCAATTAATAATAATTATTGTTGCTAAAAGTATTTTAGAACTTAAATTTCTTGTGAGTGAAAGAGAGTAAGAGATTTCTTAAAGTTAAGCTATCAATCGATCGAACATCTGCTGCTGTCCTTTGAATTGGAAAGTTGTAAGCTGTCATTAGGTGTGGAAACAAAAAGGTTTTTTCTTAATTATAAATCATTGCATAGTAAACTCTTGAAATTCTATAAACTATTAATTCATATTTTATCATATTTAGTGAAAAATTCGTTCCATAGCTTGCAACCCATTCAATTTGACCCATTTTTTTCTTTTTGAATGAAAAAACGGAAGTAGTAATTAAACAGTAGTTAAAAATTTTTTTTTGAGATATGAATGTACATATGTCAGCTAAGGAAAGGTTAAAAAACAAAACACACACACACAAATTACTTTTAATTCCTAAATAACTTGTGCTTTATTTGAAAATAATCAGCTCTCAATAGTTCCGGTCAAGTGAGGTATACCTTTGTTATATACCCACTTAAAATTTTAAATAATTAAAGTTAAATTAAATATCAAAATCAAATCATGTATGCACACCAAAACAATTGAAACACAACCAACCAAAAAATGTATATTAAAAAAAAAAAAAAACAAAATAATAAAATTTGAACACACACATCTAAATTTGTAAACGATTTCTTTTGTTGTTTAATTCCAGGTGAGTCAGATTGTTCTGGAATTGAGGTTGAAATTGAAAATAATAACAATAATTTGCATCATGGTAAGCTAAGTCATTGTGTCATCTATCTCATCTCTACCGTCAAATAAAAAAAACGAAATAAACTTAAAAAAAAAACAAAGAAAAAGCTCCTTTAAATTTTTATATACGTACATATATAATATAATCCTTAAACTTTTCTTTATTTTTTTACAGACTTATTGTCTAAGTGTTTAAAGTTGTAAAAAAATGCGCTTTCAGTTCAAATATATAAAATGTAAATGTTAAACAAAAAATAACTTATGCAAAGAACGAAACAGCTATTGTGTATATATTTATGGAATATCTTCGCTGTACACTCAACTATTTCTTTTTTTAATTTTTGTTTGCAATTTCAAAGCCTGCACTTGTGTTTTACTTTTGGTGTTTATCTATGTATGTTTTTTTTTATTTCTTAATTCAACGGAACGTATACGTATTATATTGGTTTAATTTTCAATTAATTAATTTATATAAGTTTTCTAACTGCTTCAATCTTTCGAACAAGTTTTTGCTCTATTGTCTATCATCAAACGCAAATCATTAACAATGCGAAACATCAAAAGATAAACAATTTTAGAATGTTACAACTTCTGCTGTAAAAAGCTTATGATATTTTTATATATATCCTCCGAGCAATGCCATATTTTAATTTCAAAAAATTTACACTAAATTAGGAGATGACAACAAGAATATATGAGTTGTTGCATATTTTTGTATTTTTTAGAACATAAAATCAAATAATCAAATTTTCCTTAACCTTGCTTTGTATTTGTATGAGAATCAACAAGAACAACCATTTCTAATAAACTACTACAAAACTTTACCCAATCAAATGTCTTATAAATACATTTTTCGATGTTCTTAAAATTCACAAAATAATAGTAAAATATTAGATTTCATGAGAATCAACAAGACCGAAAAAAACTTGGGCCTTTTCAATTTAACTTAAAGTTCACCACTTTAAAATATAACTAATTCAAAATTGACAAAAATTGACTTTTGAGAATTAAATAAAAATCAATAAAAGATTTGAAGCTAAACAATGATTTTCTACCGAAATAGATTGCAAATGATCATTTTTGTATGGGCAGAAAATTTTGTTAAGTTTCTCTTTGATAAGGCTAAAATTTGCGATTCGAACATTTATGAGCATAAAACATTATAAAAGGTCTTAAATTCGATTTCTGTAATCATTCAAAAAATCCAAAATTTATTTAAAAAAAAATAAAATCGGACAAATATCCCTTGCACTTTCAAAAGCAAACCCTAAAAATTGACTTTTCAAACCCGCGATCCGGATATATTAGAACAAATAAAATACATTTATGCATAAATATAAATAAAAAAAAAAATATGAAAAAACACGCTATCTCACATCACATTAATCATTAAATTCATTATTAATTAGATTATAATTTCTCTGGGGTGTTATTATTTTTAATTTTTCAACATTGATTTCCAAAACAAAATGATTAAACTGGTGTGTTTTTGATGTAATGTGTCACATATATATTTTAAAAAACAACTATAATTAATTTTTCCCAAAACAATGTTTTATTATCATTTTAGGTGATTCAACGTATCACATGAAGATCTTAGTGCCCGCTGTGGCTTCGGGGGCCATAATTGGCAAAGGAGGTGACACCATTGCCTCCTTGCAAAAAGACTCAGGCGCTCGAGTGAAAATGTCAAAATCCCATGATTTCTATCCAGGTGAGTTAATATTAATTATATTTATCAATTTTCCATAACATATAATAATTTTGGATTTTTACTCAGGAACCGCTGAACGTGTTTGCCTGATTACCGGTTCCGTGGAGGGTATAATGAATGTCATAGACTTTATTATGGATAAAATCCGTGAAAAGCCTGATCTAAATACCAAAATCGTAGACATCGACTCAAAGCAGGCTCAAGAACGAGATAAGCAAGTTAAAATTTTAGTTCCCAATTCGACAGCCGGTATGATAATCGGTAAGGGTGGTGCTTATATTAAACAAGTCAAAGAAGAAAGTGGATCGTATGTGCAAATTTCGCAAAAGCCCAAAGACATCTCATTACAAGAACGATGCATCACAATTATTGGCGATAAGGAAAATAATAAAAATGCCTGCAAAATGATTTTATCGAAAATCGTTGAAGACCCCCAATCGGGTACGTGCCTAAATGTCTCTTATGCCGATGTTAATGGTCCGGTGGCTAATTTCAATCCAACCGGCTCACCATATGCATCAAATCAAAATGCTATCAATGCGAGTACGGCTTCGTTAAATTCAACACTGGGGCAAGCAATTGGTGGTGCTGGAAGCGCTGCAGGATTATTAGTTAATGGAACGGGTATCAATTTATCATTGAATCTAGGTGCACCAAATCCTGCACCTAATTTGGCTGTGGCTACACAGCTTTTAGAACATATTAAGGTGAGATTTGGTTTGATAATAATTTGTTGTTTTTTTTTTTATATTCTATATTTTTCGATTGGTCATTTCATTTGGTGTCGTTTTTAAGTAAAAAAAGGTCCTTAGATAACTTTATCTCCAAAAATATTAAAACATTTAAATTTAACTATAAAATAATACAGAAGCCTTATATTTTGCTTTATTTGCTAGGGCGATACATTTTATTTATACAAATAACAATTAAACAAAATTCATTGCATATTATTAGGAGCGGTATTCATGGTTTGACTTAATTTCAAATGCCCGTTCAATGATTTACAGGGCTCTAATTACAAATTTAAAAAGCGTATGTCCTAGCGATGAATATATTTACTAAGCCAAGTACACACGCTGGAACTTAATAAGGGGATTAGAGGAAAAATTATTCCGAAACTAACGGGTGATTTTTTTGAGGTTAGGATTTTCATGCATTAGTATTTGACAGATTACGCGGGATTTCAGACATGGTGTCAAAGAGAAAGATGCTCAGTATGCTTTGACATTTCATCATGAAGAGACTTACTACTGCCACAACGTCGAATTTTCAGTGAATGGGCCCTAGAAAAGTTGGCAGAAAATCCGCTTTTTTATCGACAAATTTTGTTCAGCGATGAGGCTCATTTCTGGTTGAATGGCTACGTAAATAAGCAAAATTGCCGCATTTGGAGTGAAGAGCAACCAGAACCCGTTCAAGAACTGCCCATGCATCCCGAAAAATGCACTGTTTGGTGTGGTTTGCACGCTGGTGGAATCATTGGACCGTATTTTTTCAAAGATGCTGTTGGACGCAACGTTACGGTGAATGGCGATCGCTATCGTTCAATGCTAAGAAACTTTTTGTTGCCAAAAATGGAAGAACTGAACTTGGTTGACATGTGGTTTCAACAAGATGGCGCTACATGCCACACAGCTCGCGATTCTATGGCCATTTTGAGGGAAAACTTCGGAGAACAATTCATCTCAAGGAATGGACCGGTAAGTTGGCCACCAAGATCATGCGATTTGACGCCTTTAGACTATTTTTTGTGGGGCTACGTCAAGTCTAAAGTCTACACAAATAAGCCAGCAACTATTCCAGCTTTGGAAGACAGCATTTCCGAAGAAATTCGGGCTATTCCGGCCGAAATGCTCGAAAAAGTTACCCAAAATTGGACTTTCCGAATGGACCACCTAAGACGCAGCCGCGGTCAACATTTAAATGAAATTATCTTCAAAAAGTAAATGTCATGGACCAATCTAACGTTTCAAATAAAGAATCGATGAGATTTTGCAAACTTTATGCGTTTTTTTTTTAAAAAAAGTTCTCAAGCTCTTAAAAAATCACCCATTATATCAACTGAATTATACAGTTATTTTTATCTTGATATTGTAACGTTGACGTCGGTTTTTCTCAAAACTCTAACGAAAGAAAGAGTTTTTTAATAAGGGCGGGTATATGTTGAAAAAGAATAAAAGAAGTTGTATGTTAGGTATCTATTAGTATAATTTTGTTTTTTATTTAAATGGCCCATTTTTGTCATTATGTATGAAATATGACATCGTTATTACGGTTCAATTTTTAATGACTCTTCGGAGTAGATCCGGCTCTATTTGAGCGATGGCCTGTGTTGTGTTCACTTTAAAGGCATCGGTCGATTGTAGTTTATTCACATATACCTGCGACCTCAGGAAACCCCAGAAGAAGTTTAGTGGCCTCAGATCGTATGACCTCGGTGACTAATACACGTCATCTCTTTGAGAGATAGTGTTACACCCTCGAATCGTTCATGCAGAATGTCATTCGTGTCATCTGCTCAGTGGCACGTAGCGCCAAAAATTTGTTATTATCGTTCTTTAGCGCTTGCCATTAACGGTGGCCGCCTCACCAACGTCGCTTTCGACATCAGTAGGTGAACCTCGCGTGGGTTGGTATCGTCATATTAATGGAAATTTTTGCTTTTACAGCAGGAAAATGCGCTTCGTCGTTAAAAATTATTTTTCGGCCAAAATTGGTGTCCTCTTTCAAATGGTCTGAAGCCTAGTCATCAAACGAACGGTATTGTCCATGGTCATGAACTTAAAGCTCTTAGGTCAGTGGGATTTTGTGCAGGAATGGGCTTAAGTCCGGACACAAAATTCGCCACGTTGAAGTTTGCGGAAACCCGCAAGTTCTTGCCTCGGGTTCTGGTGTACACTTTCACGGACCGCAGCGATGTTCTCCGCTGATCTTGCGTTCCTTTTACGTACGAAAGTTGTGCATCGTTTCTATTTACAAAAACTCATTTTGGTAACAAATATTTATCATTTTGAAGAACTGTTTGCCAACGTGATTTGACATCAATAACTGAACAACAGACAAAATATTTGACAGATGTCACCAAAAAATGGCCCCCAAAATCTACCCACTTCAATTAAAAAACTCTTTAATATTTTTCTGTAGAATTTCACTGAATTCCACCTCTTTTAGCCTGTTAACCTGATCCTAATTAAGGGTACTTTTTAGGAAATATATGATTCGTTCAACTTTACCCAGGGTTGACCCAGCTTTTCTTGAAAACCTTGAGAATTGTCAAAAAAATTGTGATTTTCGGTTTTCAAAAAATACCCATGGCATGTCAATTGTTTTGTTGACAACTACAATAAAGAAACAAATAATTCTGCTCTCGGATAAAACTTTAAATTGATTTTAAAAATGAACAAAAACAATTTTGCGTTGTTGCTAGATATTTCATCCAATGGGTATGATGAGTACAATAAACATTTATTTGCAAACATAAATAATAACATGCAACACGCAAATCGATAAACGACAACAAAAGAAATAAACATATATGAAATCTCATGTCACTTTTGACATTTTGGTCGTTACCTGAACTGGCCACAGCAAAATACATATAGATCTACTTGAGGGCGAGTTCAGTGCGACTCCAGGTCTCAAAAAACACAGAGCTTACTGACCAGGTTGAGTTCAGGTTTTTCAAATATCGATTTCGAGCGACCCCAGGGTGACTTTAGGGCACATTTTCATGCATAAACATTCAATTGATTGGTTAAATGTGTTTTAAAGAATGTTTAAGTATACGCCACTTCACTATCCTGCAATAAATTCTTAAGCTCCATATAGACTGACAGATGAAAAATACTGTTAGATCTTTCAGTGGACATTTTTTGTCCCAATTGTCTAACGAATGTGCGAGCTTATGTCGTTCCAGAAGCCTTCTGGACTCTTCTGAAAGTTTTATCTTGGGAAAATATGACAGTTCTGATTATGAAAAGCATCAGATTTCTGATTCTTGATCTGACATCAGAATCAAAACCAGAAGCACGCACAAATTCATATATTTAAACGTCAAATCGACCGACTCATTCACAGGAACAGATAAATATTTACATATATCTTCAAACTTTTAAAGTTTAAAATTTAAAAATACAAAATTTAAACTTTTGTATTCTTAAGTTGTTGGCCGAATTCTTGTAGGAAGAAGTATTTCTAATTGTTTAATACAGAGATACGAAACTTCAGTTAATTTCAAAAGGAAAATAGAACTTGGCGTATCACATATTCAATCACACCAAACTTCAGAATCAAAAAAAGTGTTTAGTTGGGATCCCGGATCGGAGAGAGATTCCCCAGATTTCCAAATAAAAACGACATAATTTTCTGTGACAAAATTTTCAGAAACGTCATTGTCCGGCCATTGTATGACAACCATCTGGTAATGAAATAATACAATTGTTAAGTACCTGTTAATTATTCAGAAAAAAGTGGATTTACTTTCCACCCACACAGTTTGTGAGATATTTTATGTTCAAGAATATAAAATTCCTACATTTACAATTTTCAACTGCTAGCAGCTCGAGCAATTATTTGATAAATAGACATCTGTCAACGGTGTGAATTGACAATTAACGTTGTAAGCGAGTTGTCTACTGTCCGCTCATTGTCAGACATTGACAAATCTGATATTATTGTCAGATAAGACAATTATTTTGACTTATGTCGATTTCCTTTTACACTAGGGATTTTAAAGATTGCGATCCCTTGTCAAATTTTGACTTTTACCACACCAAAAAAATCGATTTTTTTTTGACAGAGATCAAATCTTTCGAATCCGTATTTGGAGAGGGACTTACATGTATACGAAATACGCACACTAAAAAGACAAAATTTGACAAGAGATCGCAATCCCTAAAATCCCTAGTGTAAAAGGAAATCGACATTAGTCTTACATTTCGAAATATGATTTACCAAAGCTGTCTCCACCATACTTATCTTATCAGTATTTAGGGTCCATTTGGAGTCGTATGGCTGATTTTTTGGGCTGTGGACAAATATTTTCTTATCTGGTTTTGTATGGTTTCAAATAAGTGTTTATTTTGATTAGTCAAAAGCCAAACTGTGATAGGCACAGTTTTTTTTTTAATGCATCTGTATTTGGTTAGGAGAAATTTAAGTTCTTCTGTTTCAAAAACTTTGAATAGTAAATATTTTAATTTTATCAAAACAGTAAAAATAAAAAGTGTTGTGAAAGTACCATGATCAAAATAGACGGAACGATCGTTACTTATCGTGTTTATGTTTTTCCGAACTGATAGATATTATAACGATAGAGCTGATATATATGAATTATTAATTTAAAAAAAAAGAAGTTTATCTTATACATAATTATTGTTTTAAGCAGGTTGTCACTTTTCCATCCAAATAAGTTTCATTAAGTACAAATAATCATTAAGATCCTGAAATTATAAAAAATCTTATTTAATTAGAACAAAAAACTCAATTAAAATTTAGAACACTGGACAATATCCTGCGGATCTTAAGATGCTATATGAAATGTACGACATATACGACAGATGTATACCTGAGGCCTTTAAGCCCACTGCTGTACGTATTAGTCAATAAAAAAAAAATCATGAAGACTCATCGCAAAGTTAGAGTTAAAGACCTTTAAGCTTTACTAGCATAAAGTCCTAAACCGTTTCAAGATAGTTTTTCCTTAATAAAAGTATTTTATTTCAAAATAAAATCCGGAATGATTTTCTCTAAATCAATTAGTCGGAATTATATTAAAAAAAAATATATATATAAATAAAATATTCCAGTTTTGTGCTTAAAATACTTGCAAATTTTATTGAAACATTATAATATTTTTCTCATTAAAACTCATAAATTTTCTAAAATTATTTCTTTTCCCAAAAAGATAAACCAATAATAAAGGTTTTTTTCTTTTTCTTTTTTCTTTAAGGTTGCTATGAGAGGTTCTGGGTACTCGGAACAAGCGACTACAGAAGTTTGTGCAGCATTGGGTGTCCTCGCTAAATATGGTGTCCTTGGAATGGGCGTTGGCGTGCCACATACCAATGGAGCACACACAGCCTCTGTTGGATACTTAGGTGTATCCGCTCTGGAGCAATCGGCGGCTGCAGCAACAGCGGCAGCGGCAGCTGGTAATGTTTTCGGTGCTGTTGGGCAAGTTAATTTAGAACAGTACACAGCAGCTGCAGCAGCTGCTGCTGCTGCCGCCCGTCCAACACAATTGGAAGCTGCAGCTGCGGCCGCAGCAGCCCAATTTGACCCACTGCGACATTTTGGATCACAGGCAGCCGCACCAATTTCAATGAATAATAATAGTTTTGGTCTAGCAGCTGCAACTGGAGGTGCTGGTGGACAAACACTTGGTGCGACGCAAATGAGTGGACTTAGCAAAAGTCCCACGCCTGGTGACTTGGGAGCAAAAGATACCAAAAATGTTGAAATTCCAGAAATTATTGTTGGCGCTATTTTAGGTATGCCCCAATATTACCACCACCATTACCTCCCCTATTAGTTTATTTGCAGTTATCCTTCTATTTTGTTGTTTTAAATTCCATTTTTGTTTTAACGTTATTCGTGTCACAAAGACGAGTAGGTGTACCTTTAGATCTAAAAAAAAACTATTTTTATTTGTTATATTGAAAGTGACACTTAAATTTCATTCATTATAGTGTAGGTTTTTTTTTGTTTCTTAAAATACAAAATAGGAATAAATTCAAAACAACAAATAGTCACAAAAATATTAATAGAAAAAACAAAGCCCGTGTGTAATTTGTATTTATGCCAAAATGTCCCTTAATTGTGACACATTGCAATTAAAATACAAAATATATCTAGTCAAAATCTTGCCGTATTTGACCGCATACAATCCGCATTGTTGAATTCATAACCATATCTAAAAAAAAAATTAAACTTAAAACACACAAAAAAGATAGATTAATCAACACCAAGTTAATAATAATTAGTTAAATCAATTCTTTTGAAAAAAGTCATAAAAGTATCTGTGATTGAACCACCTCAACTATACTTATGATAGTAGGTATGTATTTTCCAAAAAAAAAAAAAAAAAAAACAATCAAACATTCCTTTTTATCTCATTGTTTTTAAGTTTACTAAAAACAAAATTTTGAATTCAGTTTGTAGTTTTATTAATTACATTCAAAATCCCTCCTTTTTGTGTCCTTCCAAGTGCTCAAAATTGCCGAGGCAATTACTTTTTTGAAATGACTTACATACATACATTCCGAATAATAATAATTTATGAATTTTTAATTTTGATATCTCACAGATTTGTATAAATTTCATGCTACAATGCTCAAATATTTGATATTAGAATTTACTTTTTTAGTTTTGATATTGGTGCTATGTAGACAGTTCACAGAGTGGAACAAAAATTGTTCATAATATAATTTGAAACTTTTAGTTCTGCGGTTTCAGTTTGTGAAACATTTCTCACTTATTTTTAAATTCAAATTCCACCGCAAAAACCATTGTGGATTGTGGCATTTTTTTTTGTTTTACAAAACAGCTTCCTCACATTTTTCTACTTGCTCTAATGGGTAAATATGGGTCTCGTGTGAAGAATATTTCCATCTTTTAAGTAAACTTAACATTACGATGATAGAAATAGTCCAAAAAACTAGTTGTCATATTAGTGTCATCCGCCGGTCTGCGCCAAAATTTATCTTCATCTAAAGCCAGTTCGTGCAATATAAATACATGTAATGGTAAAAATGGCAATTAAAAGTGAATAAAAGTTTTTTTTATTTTCAAAGTCGTTGATCATGATAAATTCAATGACATTCGATGTCAAAATCAGTGCCATATATGTCACATTTCAAATGTTTCTTCAAATGCATTAAGCGCCATCTTAACTCTAAACATTTCAACAATTTAAATTAATTGTACGTTCACTCTGATGGCTGAACTAATTTGTGTTCACCTTTAGTTTTATTGCTGTTTGCAATAATTCTATAAAGTAACACGGAGCAACGTTGCGTGAAAAGCCATCAATAAGACAATAAGCTTAGGTTTAGAACAGAAGCTTTAAAATGAAATGGAAAGTGAAGAAATTCGAGTTGGTATTTTGCACGAACTTTCGATTTTAACTCGAACTATGTAGAAGCGTTTAAGGAAAACTATGTAGGTATCTTTAAATCTTTGTTCACATATCAATGGCAAGTGAAATAAAAAAGTAAAATATCATCATGTTTTAAGACAAATAGAAACTGACGGATAATTGAATAAATAAAAATATATATTAATTTTAATTTTAATTAGTTTTTTATTTTTTTTATTTTTTATTTTATTTAATATTTAAAAAAAAATAGTTGCGTAAACAAAATAAAACTTTTTATGAATAAATAAAAATATATATTAATTTTAATTTTAATTAGTTTCTTATTTTCAGTTTTATTTTGTTTACACAACTATTTTTTTTAAATATTATTAAAAAAAAAATAGTTGTGTAAACAAAATAAAACTGAAAATAAAAAGCTAATTAAAATTAAAATTAATATATATTTTTATTTATTCAATTATCCGTCATAATCAACACAACAGGAGACGAAAATCCAACAATATGTAAAATAGAAACTGCTGAATATATTTTGATCTAAATATCTGACTTGCTAATATTAATACATATGTTCATTTTTTGATGTGAAATAAACTGATTTAATCGCACCAATGTCTACAAAAATATTATCAAAAATCTATTACGATCCATAAGATCCACAGGATGTCAATTGAGTTTATAGAATGCGAGGTTTAGTTTGAATAAAACTTATGAAAAATTATTTTTGTTTGCCATGGAAATGTAACCGTTCTTATGTAGACTTTAGATAATTTAGGCTTTCTGATTAAATTGCCTTCCATTGTATTGTTTATCTTAATCAGGGTTCTTCCAGTTCAAGAAATATTTTTTTCTTTTTAATGAAACATGAACAGAAACATATCGGTCAAATAATTCCAAAATTCATTCCATCACCAAGTTATTATTACATTTTCATTAATATACAATATGTATATATGATATTTCGTTAGCTTATATAAGAAAAAAGAATAAATATATATAGATTAAAATATATATATATTTTTTATATTATTAAATAGGGCTAAAAAACACACTTGTTATGTATTATATACAATTGGATATATATATATTGTTTTTTATTAAGTCGATATACCTCAAATCAATTATTATATATATATATTTTTACAGGAAAATTTTTAGTAAATAATCAGAATACATACAATACTATACATATTTATATAAATGTATAGTCGCAATAATTTTTATTAGATGGTAGGAGGTGTATGCAACGAATATTAAAACAAAAATTAAATAAATTACATTTTTTATTTTATTATTTTTTTATTTAAATTAAATGCAAAAGAAAGAAAAAATCAAACCACCATATATTTAGACAGAGAGAGAGGTTCTAATTGAAAAATCTTTTATAATATAAAACAAAAAACAAAAAAAAAAAAACCAATCAAAAACTGAAAAAACAAATTCCAGGTCCAAACGGTCGTAGTTTAGTTGAAATTCAACACGTATCTGGCGCTAATGTACAAATATCTAAAAAAGGCATATTCGCTCCTGGCACTAGAAATCGAATTGTTACAATAACTGGTCAACCGAATGCCATCGCAAAGGCACAATTTTTAATTGAACAGAAAATCAACGAGGAGGAGAACAAGAGGGCGCGCCAAATTCCATTAACCACTGTTGTGAATTAGAGAGAAAATATTATACAAATCCCGTGTGTATGATGGCTATTTATATAAATAATTAGTAAATAAAAAAAAAGAATTAGTATATAAAAACCAACTCACACACACACATACATACACTTTCTTTATATTTTTAATTGTTAATAATTTAATCGTAAAGAAACAAAAACAAAAAACCAAACAAAAAACCTATTAAATTTACCATCTACACAGAGAAATATTCAAACGCAGTTTAAAAAACAAATGTTCTAAGTAAAAGTAAAATAAATAAAAAATAGTAAAATTCGTCTATATTTTTATGCACATAGTTCAATTCTTCAATTAAAAAACAAAAAAAAAATACTTATTTATAAAGAAACAACAAATTAAAAATATTGATTTTGTGGAGGAAGAAATTAGTAAAATTACTAAAACATACAAAATGTTTTAACAACCAAATCCACAAATTCAAGTTTAAAATAAAAAAAAAAGAAAAACAAAAAAAAATTAAAACATTTCCAATAAGTTGTGAATCGAAACAATTGTAACTTTTAGGTTTTTTTTTGTTGACAGGAAAAATTGTTTATTGATCAACTTTACTTACTATCTGTACTTTTTTTCATATTTGAAAAAAAAAAAAATGTAAATTTTTAAATGAGCGTTTTCAGTGATATCCTCAGAAGGATGTTGTAGTCCTTTCTGTGTTTGTTGCATAAGGTTAATAATACTAAAACTATATTGTGATTCAAGGTAAATATTTATTAATATGCATATATGTTTAATTTTTAACTTCGTTAATTTTTCTTCTGTTTAAATTAATAATTAAAATAACTTAGTGTAGGAATTCATTTTGTTTATTGTTTTCCTTCCTCCTTTTAGAATAAAAAGGATACAACTTATTTCTTTTTTTTTTGTTTAATATAATTTGTAGTGGTGTGAATCCTTTTTTTGCATTCCTATCAGTTTGATTCTTGCTGCAACAAAACTAGTTTAATTTACACAATTTATTCTTAATACTACATTTTTTCTGTTGAAATCTTCTCTATAACGAAATGGTGACTAACAATTAATTAAGATAAAAACAACAACTACAACCCGCATGAAGAAGAAGATACCATAAATATTTGCTCAAATGATAATGATGATGATGATTTATTAACGAAGGATTACTTTGATTTGTATAACAATTGGATCGTTAGTGGTAATGTGTGCGCGCCCCTTTTGTCTTATTCAACTTGATTAAGAGAGTAAAAGTTATTTTACATACATAAACAATTAAAAAACAACTAAAACTCTTATAAGAAAAAATAACACAAAATAAAACAAAATGCTGCATCGATTTCGATTTCTACTTCCAATTTATTTTTACATTGGCTTTTTTTTAAGTAAAAATAATAATATTAAAAAAATATATATCGTTTTTAAGCGTATCCGTGTCGCCAGGGGTAAACGAATACAATATTTTTAGATTATTATTATAATTTTAAAGATATTCTTCACTCTTTTCTGTTTTTTTTTTTGTTAACAATAACGCCATCACAAATTGCCTATAGCTTATGAGTTTTTATTTTTAGTATTTTTAATAAATAGTTTTTAAGTAAAAAAAGTATATTTTTTTATTGTTTGTGCAATTTTATAATTTTGTTAATATTTTTTTTGTTTAAAAAAATAATTCGTTTTTGTTGCGCGTTTTTAAGCAAAGAAAGACATAACAAAGTTATAACTTATAACATTGTTACATAGATAGTTTAAAAAAAAAAAACGGAAAAAAGACCAAGGTTAGCCTTACTTTTCATTTCATAAAATGCTAGAAATTTAGCTATATATATCATTAGAGAACTATAAACATTTTTTTTTCATTTTATCTTGTTACTAAAGTTTAGAAAAAAATATTAAAGAAAAAACATTGTAAATTACCTTACACACCTTTATTTGTATATTAGTTTTTTTTTCATACACCATAGTTTTGTTGTTTTTATTGATTTTTTAAAAGAGTTTATTATTAAATTTATATATTTTATGTATTAAAAAAAAAATAAAAAAAAAACAAAAATAAATAAATTTTTATGTTTACAATGCTAATAGTGCTTGTTTTTTTTTGTTGTTGTTGTTTCGTTTACGGAATTCTTTACTCCTTTATATCCTGCGAGATTTTTCTTCTGTCTGAGAATAAAATTTAAACAAAAATAAAAATGAAAACACATAAAACCATTTCGCTCTCCAAAAATCACATGTAATCATTTGACATTCACTGAAAACGCTCATCATCAGATATTTACCATTATTTTAATTTTATTTTAATCCTGTTTAAAATCATAATATTGTTTCTTTTATTAATTATAAATTAAAATATATAGTTAAATATATATATATATACACATATATATATAAAGATATACTAAATAACATTGTTAAAGTTTTTTATTTTATTCTTTGTTAAAGGTTAATTTAAAGTTTATTTGTAAAAAATATATCAGATGTTTTTTTATTAAATAAATATAAAATATATATACATACATATATTTACACATTGTTAAAATATTTTTAAAATTTTTGTTTGTTTGTTTAAGGTCAAGATAAATAGATAAATATTTATGCTGACATGTGTGTATATATGTATACTGTGCAATATATTATAAATAATTTATATATTTAAACTTAAAAACAAAACAAAAAAAATATTCCTTGTGTGACAAAGAAAAAGTTTTTATTTTTTTTTATTTTCCTAATAGTTTTTTTCAATTCTTATTTAAATTGTGTAAATTATCAAAATAAACATGATTTAATAGGTGCATATATACATTAGCTAAAAAAATATTCACATCACATCAATTGTTAAACATACACACAAACACACACACATATGTATACACACTTTCAAACATTTTTAATAAAAATAGAAGAAAACAAAAACCAATATCCGACTCACTTGAAAGAAATAAAAAAAAAAGATACAAGTGATATCAAAGAAATGAGTATGATTCGCGAAAATTCGATTTTATTTTTTTTGTTGTTAAAGTTATTTTATTCTAAATTATAAACAAAAATATCTGTAGGGGGAAACACATTATTAAGGGCCTGAATGTTTACAAAAGGCTCTGGTACGGTATCATTTCATTTTAATAAAAGGCATAAATATTTTAAACTAAAAAGAATTTTCATTTATGTATCAGCAAAACAAAAACATTTAGTTTTTCAAATATAACTAAAGGGGCTTCCCGGAGTGACTATTCATTTTGATGATTGGATAAATTCTTATTGTTGCTTGTCCGTATCTAGAATTAAATCATAATATTCAAACAAAGAACGTTTTATTTTTTTTTTAATTTTAATTGAAATTCGGAGTCAGTGGCTCTAAATGACTAAGTCCGATTTCGAATCGTAAAATAAAAAAATATTACGCCCATAATATTGTATCTGTAGAGAATGGCAGAAGTTATAAAAGATTTCAGGCTGTGTTCAGAAATTTGGCATTCTCATGAGAACTTGAGGCTAGTCCAAATAGTTGACTTGTTATTATTATTATGTGTCAATGGTTGGCCCATGTGAACAAGTCATAGATGCAAGACGAGGTCAGAACCTTGAGCTATTGGAATATCGTTTGACAGGTGCTGAAGAGTGGTTGCTGTAAGCTTATATATGAATGAACTTGAGTTGGAAATTATTTTTTCGTTTGATATATCAAACATTATGCGTTTAATCAATTCGTAACAATAAAGTGATAGCGCAGAATTTTAGTGGAGTTAGTAAGATGTCGAAATTGTTTTAGTGTGATACTTTCTTAAAAGAGACGATTTTGCAAATTCTAATCAAATTTAGTTTCAAATAACTAATTTATTCTTTTAGTATCCAACTAACTTTATATGATACTTTGACATTTCCAAATGTTTAAAAGGTGTGTTTGCTAACATCGTTTTTCATTGGTTTTGTTTTGCGTTAAAAACGACAAAGCCTTAAAGCTCACAACCAATCGAGGAGTAACTTCGTACATGGGAATATACATATGTACGTATGTTGAGTATGAGAGGTGAGAGGTGCAAAATTTTAGTCAAGTTAGTAAGATGTTGAAATTGTTTAAGTGTGATATTAACTTAAAAAAAGACGATTTTGTAAATTTAGTTTTATACCATGTTTATTTAACTACATTTAATTCCAGTTATAATCATTAAACACCCATTTTATTCTTTTAGTATAAAACTAACTTAATATGAAACTTTGACATTTCCAAATGTTAAAAAGATGTGTTTGCTTACATCGTTTTCGATTGTTTTTTTTCGGAGTGTTTCACTCCTTTTTGATTGCAATAGAGTATAAAAATACGTGTTCATAAATTTACACACACACAACTACCGAGCATCGCAATTTTTAAAAATGATTTCGACTGATGAATATCAAATGTAAACGAGTGTAACGATGAGGTAGAAGAAGGCATTTGCGAATTTGACACATATTTTCAGAGATTTCAGAAATATTTTTGATATTTTACCTTTGAGTGATGTGACAAATAAGAGTAGCCCAATGGATAGTTTGTTTTCACGTCTTTAATTCGCAAGGATTGATAAAATAAATTTGTTGAATTAAAAGATTTTATTCTTTCTTCGTTTAAGTTCAAAAAATTATAATTTTTAAATAATAGCAACACAATACTATAATAAAACTTAAAATTACTGTTTATAACTGACGTCAATGGATTTGACAGATAGAAAAGTTCAGATAATATTTCCGTTGCGTTGCAACGTTGTTATAAGCAAAATTTTTTTAAAATCGAATTGCCCCTGTCAGTTGTATAATGTATACGTAAACGTTACTCATGAAACGAATTCAATGGGTCGGCCTGTTAGTTTTCCAATTTTATTTTCTCAACAAAAGCAGCTGCTCGTTTGACATTTTAATTTGTAATTTTTCAGTGGTACCTATGTCAAAACGAACAGGTAAATACAAATTAAAAACAAAATTTGTTTAAAAAAAAAAATAAAATGAATAAGCAACTTATTGATATTGCACACTGCAAATGAACACAGTAAACATATTATAGGTATACTCCGAGTTCTTATTTCCATTATGGTTAGCGCATGTGTCAAATGTCTAACAAAATATCAAGTTATCAGTGATCCTGTCACTTTATTTAAATTTTAAGACCGTTTGCGAATTAATTTAAAAAAAACATTCAATAAATATAACCATATTTGCGGTTAGATAACGCATAAACTAATAAGAAACTAAAAAAAAGAATAAATAATTTGAAAACTTCTGTGAAAATCAAATTTTTTCTCATCTGTCATATGATATTTGACAACAAGCGCATTACTTTGACCTTGACATTAACTTAAGTAAATTGAATTCGTGTGTAAATCATCTTAGGCATTCAATTAAATTGCTTAAATATGTTAAATCAAAAGGGACAACATTTTTTTTGTGACCAAAAGAAGATTTTAGGATTGTTATTTTTAGGTTTAGCCCCAGTTTCACAGGTGGAACTCCACTTTTGGTTTAAACTTTAGTTCAATTCGGTTTCATAGTGTCATTTAAACCTTGAACAAAGTTCATTCTGTAGTTTAAATGAAACGACACTGCCGTTTCAGCCTCAGTTCAACAACCACTTCACAACATAATAGTGACAACAATTCCAATGATCGGAAATGGGAATTTTTCGTCACTAATTCCATTAGCAAATCTGAGTCTGCTGTTGCAAAAATATTTCACCTTTTGTTTGCCCTTTGATTAATTAAAAATAGAATTTGCTTTCGTTACCGAGCACACTTTCCCAGATTGTCAACACCACAAAATATTTGTTGGTTTGCTTGTTCTTTGCTTCAGATAGAAAGAGAAAATAACTGTTTACATTACGTCACATGTTATAGCAACTATGTGCAATGCTACCAATTTTTGAAGTAAAACTTCTTTTCCGGCGTTGGGGGTAAAAAAATTTCTATGCAGCTGTCAGTGACATGTCAAACCGTCACGTTATCAGTCAAAGACAGCGACATGTTTTAAGAATACAAAATGTTTGTACGTTTATTGATTAGAATCTTACATAGGCTTTGCTTGAGGGAAGAGCAGTTTTACTTCTTCCTTGCGTACGTCACTACACACAAAGCTTTTTTGTTCAAACAATTTAGTATAACTACGTTCAATTGAACTGAAGGACGAGTTGAACTTCAAATTCAAACTCCAGTTCGGGTTCAGCTGAACTTAAGTTTAAATTTTCTTTGTGACACTGGGTTAATTTTTTCTTCTGGATTTATACATATGTGTAATTTCGTACATAACTTAACGCAGCATTTATATAGTTAGTGAACTACGCCAAACTTGTCTTATCCCACTTATAGCATATCGTCGTTTTTCCGGCAGATTGGCATAAGTCGAAATTTGTAAATTTTCAGGAGAGCCTTTTAAAGTTTTTTTTCATATTGAAAAAAAATTTCGTTGTTCATAAAAAACCAAACTTGAATGTTGAATACATGAAAAAATTGCATTTTTTGTTCGTTAAGTTTTATAGAAAACGAAATATTAAAAAAAAAAACAAAAATTGATTTATGCGGTTTTTCGAAAATACATAGAAAATGACAGGGATGTTTTTAAAAATTGACAGCTGCCCTTTTTCATAACTCGGAAACTAGAAGAAGTAGGTTAATGCCGATTACACAGAAAAATTGTGATTTTTTTTTTCAGCTCAGTTCTATGTTCTAAACTAAAAAACGACAAATTTCGACTTATTCCACTCTGCCGAAAAAGCGACGATATGTCCTGTTCAAAGAAAAGCAATCTGCATCACAAACGGATCTTCCTAACTTTGATATCCTCTCTAAAAATAATTGAAGATATTATTTTACAACTTTATACTGTTTTGTAATACTATGTACATACATATATCTTATATATCACCCGTTTAAAAAAAAAAAGAGATAATCTTTGATGTTCCTCGAATTCAGTTCGATTTTAATTTGAAATGTTCTTGACAAATTGTGAAACATTATAGATGTCATTGTATCGTTATAAAGAGTTTACGACAAAACGAATGGTAAACATCTTCGTTAACCACACGAATTCGTGTCGGAAATTTTACAACCTGTTGGAAAAGATTTTTCACACATATTTTGACAGTTCGCTTACGACCGTCCGTCGTAAGCTTTCTGAAGTCTACAACCTTTACGTTGGTTTACCGACATTGCATGAATAGCCTTATTGTATAATTTTTTTTTTAGATTGAATAAATGAAAAAACGTATAACAATGAAAATTTAAAATTTTATAAAGTAGATTTTGAACACAGTCGACATATCGTATTCGAAAAAAAAACAAGGATATACCTATAGAGATGGATGAAAATAGGAATTAGTTTTTCATAAGTTCGAAATAGGAGTGATTGTAGTTATAACAAATTATGAAATTAATTACGACAAAACCCCCTAAAAGATCCAAGTATATGTACCTGAAATTTTGATCAAAACTTACATTACGATTGAAAACGAAAAAGGGAAGTAAGAAGAAGACTTAGTAAAAAATGAATGCTCTTTAACTTGATAAAGGCACACCAAATAATGCCTACTTGAAAACGACAAAAGATTAGATGGAAACAGTTTTTTTGTTTGTTCGATAATTTTGTTGAATTCATTGGAAGTTTCACAAGAAAACTATTTTGTTCGTCAGGAAAAAAATTATTCGATCTAGCTGTGATATTTCAAAAAAAAATTACACTTCTGTTTCGACAACTATTAGCCTGTTAGTCAAGAAATTTCTTGAACTTGATACGGGAAATGTCAAGCCTTAATCTCCTATTCAAACTGAAATTTGTATTCACGTGAATTACCAATTTTATTCAAGTTATATAAATTCATATAAAATAACATCAATTTTAAATTTTTTAGTGTAAAGCGATAGTGCTTTTTATTTTTACAATTCTCAAGATCCTTCAATTTATTTTGAACGTAATTTATACCATTTTTATCTGACTGTGGCATAATCATTTTTTCAGTCGGATAACAGAATAAAAACTTTCCCGACACAAATAGTAAATCAAGGTTCGTCGGTTGGCTTAAATTCACAATAATGTTCATTAACTAATAACCATCTTCATAAATAAATAAATACACTAAACATAAGTACAGTAGAATTTATTTATTTTGATATTATATGGATCAAACAAAATTTGACTGGAGCCTTTAGCTTATTTGATTTCATATTTAATTAATATTTTTTTTTTTTTTCAAGATCGCATTCGTACAATGTAAAACATGTTTTTTTTTAGTAGTAAAAATTCGTATCATATTAAACGTAACTGATAATATATTTAAATATTCAAATCTTTCCCTACATAACAAAAAGACTGTACAGTATGGTACTTATAGGGGCCTTCCACTTGTTAGTAATATTATTGTTCAAAACAGTGAAAATACTCGTATACTTATTGGATGAAAACGAAACCTAGCGAAAAAATTGTGCAAAACAACCCCACATACGGTCAATAATCCTGCGGAATACTTGATATTGAGTGTAATAATTTTGGGTGGCTTAAGGTCCCCCAAAATTTAATAATTTTCAAAAACAATTTATATCTTCCAACTAAATTAATACACGGTAAGCTAAGAATTTAAACAAAATACTTCTTTAATCCACTAAGTTTTCAAATTTCCTTATAAATTTAATTATTTTTTTTGTTTAAATTAGGTTATCTTAATTTGAAAACATTAAAAATCATTTAACTATCAAATGAAAAAAATGTCATGACATACAATCGCACAGCATTTCATAGCTCTTTTATCACAAAAAAAATAATTCAAAGTACTGGATCTGTGATATGTAGGTAACTAAAAAAAAAATAAACAATAAATGTATTAAATAAAAAAAACTTATAATAAAACAAGATGGCATATACTTTCGAAATACATAAATACATCTATTTAGAAGCAACACATTTTCACTTGTTGGTCACACAAGGATGATAAAACATAATTCATCGTTTTAAATAGAATTCAGAGGAAATGGTAAATCATTATTGAGTTAGTTTTTTTTTAATTATTAAAATTTTAATTTTTGTTATTGATATAATAATTGTTTTTAATTCTCTAATGTTACACAATCAAAGTGAAAGTCTATTAAATATTTTTAAAAACAACCACATATAAATATATAATGTAATACCTATTTCAAATATATTCATGTAAACAATACAAAACAAAAATGCATACGCATATACATACATATTTATCTTATAAGCTAAGTCGTTATTAGCAAATAGAAATATGTAGTAAACAAACAAAAAAATATATATATTAATTATTATATAAAGAAAAGTCAGTTACAGTTAGTATGTATATTATAAATAAATATATGAAAACGTTTAAGTCTTTGTTGATGGCATAATATTGTTAAACATTTTGTTTTTTTCTCATTAATAAAAAATAATAAATAATACTAAAAAAATAAATGATAAACAAAATAAACTTAATAATGAATAACATTTTTATTTTTAATAGATTTTTTTTCCATATATTTAACCCAAGTTTAAATTTAAAATTAAAAAAAAAATATTTTAGCTGCATTAAACTTTTTCTAGTACCTTAAACAATCAATCGAGAGATCCTATATAAATAAAAAAAAATATAAATAAATTAAATTCCAGAACAATAAGCAACCTTAAATGAACTTTGATCTTAAAAGAAAACATTTAATTTGATCGATCAATATTCACATGGTCAATAAGAACGTGAGCATCATAAATAACCATAACCAACGTTAAGCTAACTAATTTCAAGACGTTGGTGTTTTTAAATTTTTGTAGAATATATTTTTTTCAGAAAAAAATTTAATCCGAACTCATGGGAATATTAAAAACAAAAACCTACGTAGATCTGTGAAATAATAGTTTCGAATCATACCGTAGTACGATTTTTTCTTAAACGTAAAAACGTAGATTTTACTGTTATTTGAAGTAATTTATATTTACATTTTTTGTCTCCAATAACAACACATCAAGAAAATTATACTCAAAGGAATTTCTTATACATTTTTTATAGGTTCTCTTGCAGTAGGAAAAATCAAAACTAAAACAAAAAATAAAAAAACTGTTTCTTACATCTAATCAAACAATAAAAAAATCATTAAAGTACCTAACTACAATTTCCATTGATGCAATTCATTAATTAATGAATAAAAAACATCATAGTTATATTAAATTAATAGTCCCGTAGTTATAATACAATAAAGTGTTTAAACGTAGCTGAAAATAATAAAATATACTGTTGAACATAAAATTATAATTTAAAATATTAAAGAAAACAAATTTAAACAAGAACTATTAAAATTAAAAATAAATATAAATTAAAAAAATAAAAACTATAATATTTATTTTTCCTCTACTAACATTAGAAAATTATTTTGAAATAAGTTACAAAAGTAAATGTATTTACAAAAAAAAAAAGAAGAAAATTATATTGCATATATATCTATATATATATACATACATACATGTAGAACTTAAAAGTAATAAAACAAAACGAACGGGAAAGCAAAAAAAAAAAACTGAAATACATCCTTTTATTAGACGAATATTGCTGTGCAATAAATAACAAACAACACAAATGGAAAACAAATAATTATTCTTATTTAGAATTTAAAACAAACAAAAAAAAAATATAAAATAAAAAAACTTAGATAGAGAAATTGCATGCAAAACGGCGTGCCTTTCGCCTTTCACATGGCGAGAGTGTTTTACATAGAAATTTAATATATATAACACACTAGAAAAAAAAAAAACATATTTACATTCAAGAAAATTACATAATATATTCAACATGCAAGAATCAATCAGGGCGCAAAACTCCATTCAAAGAATTAAAGCATAAACAGAGATCCCTTTTTACAAAAAGCGTCCTGAAAAATTTTTCTCGGCATATTTTTTGCCATATTTTTCTTTTAGTTTTCAAAGAAAATTGTTATTATTGTTATTATTATTATTCATAAATTAAAATCATAAACAAAAATAAAAACAAATAAAACAAAATAAACTTATAACAATACAATTAAATTAAAAGAAAAAAAAAGCATGCAACATTATATCGTCATTACATAAGTACCTTTAGAAGAGTAAACTAATTAGTTAAATTTAAATCCACTACATGAAAAAACCTTAGATTTTACAAAAAGGAGTTCCTTTCAAAGATTTAAAATATATATATATATACATACATATATAAATCTCTCTCCTAATCTTGCATACTTTCCAACTACTAACGGAGATACAATTTTAACAAATTTGCCTAATAATCTTAAACAAAAAAAAAAATATAAATAACTTTAATTCCAAATTAGACAGAAGTTTCCTAAAACAGGATTAAGGAGATAAAAAAATATTCTTGGATCTTTAAATTAACATTCACCAACTTGGAACAAGACAAAATTTGCTCAAACAAAAACGTAGGTACATGTTTTCCAGTCTTTCATAAATTATCTATTACAATGTCCTTTTTTTCAATTTTATTTGAAATAAAATCAATTACACAGTTGAAATTTCGTACACTTCTTTACCAAACAAAAACAAAAAAGAATATTAACGAAAACATCTTCATGTTAAAAAAAAAAATTATTAAAAAAATCCTATTCTCACATCACTCAGACTCATAATTGAAAAAAAACAAAAAAATTTAAAAAAAATATAAGAAAAAAACAACAAAAATCTATTATGATTCGACTGTGATAATAATAAAAAACAAAGAAAAATAAATTTAATTAAAAAATTATATATATACATATATATATATATACATGCATATATATACAAGTTTAAATTTGAATAGTATTACGAAGAAAAAAAAGATAATAAATTTTAATAAGAGCAGAATAAGTTTTAAATAAATTAACAAAAAGCAGAAAAATAAAATCATTATGCCGTCTTGACGATCAGTTTCGAGATGAACGAAATATGCGCATTTTTTTTTGAAAATAACTTGTTGATCGAAATGTGCTCTTAGGCTAAAAATTACGAGTAAAATTTAAATAAAAAAAAAAAAAAAAAAACTAAACAAAACTCGAAAGTTTTCTTTTCTTAAAACTCACAGTATATAAAAATAAAAAAAAATATTGAAGCAAAAACAAATATTAAAGGTTAATTAAAATTTTAATCTCGCATCAACGAGTGCAAGGAAACATTAAAAACAATTGCATTGCAGAAAGAAAATAAACAACAAAATATTTAAATAAAATTTTGATTGCTTATAATTTTGGAATATTTTGCATAAATGCTAGAGTTTTCGCTTCGTTTTGATTTTATCAATTTAATTTTTAAATTTATTAATATTTTATTAATTTTTTTTAAAGAGTTTTGATTTTTAAATGGCAATTACTTTGCTTTTCATATTTAACAAAATTATTTTAAGATATAAAATAAAGAAAGAACAACAAAACATCCATGCAATAAGAAGATACGTTTTAATTTTTATTTAAAGCTGGGAAAGTTTTTAGAGAACGATTGCAAGCTAATTTTCAACAAAAAAAAAATTAAAAATAATAAAAGAATTAAACAAGAAAACAAAATAGAGAAAATATATTTGTTAAAACTCGTACATATTTTACCGTAATAATAAATAAAATATATAAGTAAATTGATGTTTTTCGTTTCAATTCGCCACTGATGTTTCATTTACAAAAGAAGGGTGAGTATGAGTTTATTTTATATAATTTTGTGAGTACTAAAGGGATTGTGACTAACCTTTAAATGTTTGAGCACAGTGTAAGCGTTAAGAAAACACGTTAGTTTTGGATGTCTGATTATTATAATGGCAGGTAAAGCATTTCACATTCAGATAGTGCGGCTAAAGAAAGAATATCTAAATAAACACTGCGTCCGAAGGTATTACAAAGGATAAATTGAATTGTTTAAGAGAAGGAATGCAACTAATTATTTCACTAGACCACTGTTTATATAAATAACGGTAATATAATGAAACACAAGAAATTAAACGAATATAAAAATCGTTCATATGAATTTTTCATTTAAATGTAACTTAATTTGCAATTCATACAATTTTGTTCTTTATCGTTTTAGTTTAAATTAGCTTATAGCAGTATATTTCATAAGAAGAAGTAAAGTAGATAAAAGGACAAGACCATCTTTTATTCTCGTCCAAGTGTGAATATCAATCTAGTGAATAGAGTTCGGGATGTAAACAGTCTTTCACAAGGTCTTTCGATGGATTAGAAACTACCTTTCGAACCGCTCAATACAAGTTGTATTGGATGGTTTAACGCCTGAAATTTATAAGATAAATGTTGGTGTGCCACAGGGCTCCGTTTTGTCTCCGACTCTCTTTCTGATATTCATTAATGATCTTTTGTGTGAAACTTCATATCCAGTTAATTGTTTTGCTGGTGACAGTATTCTCAGCTTCTCATCTAGGACGGCAGCAGATGATAAGCTCATTAAATTATGACCTCTATAGCATGGGAAACCATAAACCGTGTCTCAAACCATAACCCATGTTACTATTTATGAGCGGAACTTTCTTGCATTGAGTAAATTGAAAAGTTCTTAGTTCCCAGTATATGTTCATCACAGACCACCTTCTGTGGAATGACCACATATTTGACTTCGCCAAAAACACTGCTACGTGCTTAGGTTCCTTCGACGTTGCAAGAAATCTTTTACCCCTTCTGATCTGGCTGTAATCTATAAGGCCTATAGTCATCCAATGGCACAGTACAATTCCCAAACCTGGGCAGGTGCTCCAATAACTAGAATCCTTGAATCCAAAAAGGTTTTTAATAATTATAGGTTATAGAAGTATAACAGAAACATTTTAATCTCTCGAGCAATGTCGCAATTTTTCGGACATACTGCTAGATTCAGAGATTCTTTCATTAGCCACACTATACGAATGTGGAATGATTTACTTGACTTTATATTTTCCTCCAGTCATAAAATTCAGAGATTCAAAATTATCGGCATCTCCTTTTAAAACCTCCCCAACTTTCCTAAAATGCTCGCACTGTGCTCAAACATTTTAAGGGTAGTTATAATCCCTTAAATGCGTGCAAAATTATAAAAAAAATGAGTTTTGGGTACAGAAAGGTATTGCTAAATTTTTTCGATACAAAAATTATTAAAGTTTCCTGATAAAGATCCTAGCAGCTTTTTTGTTTCTTTAAGCTCCTTCTCAAGTGGCTCATTGGCCTAGGTTCTCTTCCTAGAGTTCCAAATGTTTTGTTCCTTAGACTGTGTGCTTTGGACAAGCGTTTTGTAAAAAAAAAATACATACCCCACATTTTGCTTCCTTTGGTCTCCTCTTCTAGATGTTCATCTGGACAAGGTTCTCCTCTGTGGGTTTCTATCAAAAGAATTAAATTTGTGAATTTGAGACCATTTTGAATTTTGATTTTTCTGTTTTTTTAAGTTTATGCTCTTTTAAGAAATTAAAAATAAAATATCGAATTTCCCAATTTTGTCATGCCTTTTGGGATTTTGGATCAAAGTGACGTGGCCGTGTATAATGAAGCGATTCGAAACCGAGATAAGTATCATCGCATCCGATCGGAACAAAATTTTCTACGAAATTTAAGAATTTTGTATCAAAGTATGTAGATGTAGTATGTTACTGTTCCAAATAAAAGTCAAAATTACAACAACGCGATTGGATGAAAGTTAAAGGTGAAGAAGATCGGCCTTTTTTAATAATACAAGAAGGCATAAGGGTAAGAATGATGCTAAATTATAATTACAAGAAAACCTGACTGTCAGGAACGATTTCTTCTTTCCTCCGATAAATAAAAGTTTCAGTGAATCGGTTTCCTGTTTTTGAATCGGATAGATATTTAAAATACGGTTTCGCTCCAAGTTCCTCTACCTAACAGTTCCAATACGGCTTTCGAAATAAATACTCTACACAGCACACACTGCTGGGCCTTCAGCGATGTTACACTTAGACTCAACAAAAAGGAAACGAGTATAGAATGCTTGATGGACATCGAAAAACTTTCGACAGGACAGCGTTTGCATAAAAGAACTACTTTAAAAACTCTCGGAACTTTGTAAGAATAATCAAAAATGTCTTTTGACATGTACAGGTACCAAAACACGTATCATCAACCAAGGAAATCAATGCTGGAGTCCCTCAAGGATGAAAACTTGGACCGCTGATGTTCATCATTTATACTCCTTATTAAGCAGCTAACAAAGACAAAGCGTTATGCAAACGACCCCATCACATACGCCACCACTATTTCACCAGAGATCGGTTCCAGAAGAGTGCCATAGGGCATTGAAAACCTAGGGAATACTATCTCAAATGTGTACTGAAGATAGAAATCGAAGAGATCGAAATCATCCGCTTCCGAACACCACTATCATTCAAAGACGAGCGTCAAACTAAAATTTCAAAAGAAGAATTTTGGGGCTCTGTTGTTGATCCAACATGGTTTAATTTAGTAATAAGTTAGTTTTAAGTCAAATTTTACAAAACAAATTAAAGAATAAAAATTCTTAATCTAAAATACCTCTACCTAACAGATACGTGTTCATCATTGAATAGCTTTCTCTAAGATGAAGATGGAAAATTTGAAAATAAATAAAGCACAAAACATTCTTTTATATTGAGACTTTGTCCAAGTTTATTCTTCTTTTATATTGAGACTTTGTCCACGTTTATTTTTCTTAAATGCTTAATTATATGTATTAATGGTTTTAAATCCAATCACAATGTCTTTCCATTTTGTTTTTTGTTATCATTAACATAATTTTTCTTTATGAATTTCTTATCAACACTAGGTACTAATGTCGACTGCATTTCCAAATCTTGAAGACTATAATGGTGCAAAAGTATATTAAGTTCATATTTAGCTAGTGATTCATTAAGTTTAAAGCAGACACGTCAAAGATTTCCCCAGCAATAACGACTTAAATTCAACTTTATCTATCAAAATTTGATTTGGTTGTTTTTCAGACAAACCATAAATATTTAAGTTCGACTTAAACTACCTACATACAAATATGTGAGGACACATAATTAATTGGTATTAAATGTCGAATCAACCACATATAGTTTTGCACCGTTTTAACCTTCTTTTGCATGTATTATCATCCATGCTTAAAAACACATTCAAAATATTGTTAGGTACTATTTATCCAAAGATTAATCTTCTGGTCTTAAGCAAACTATATTTTCACAAACATTTGTTGACGTTGCATTAGTAGAATTTTTCTCAATTTAGTTTTAATTAAATAAATGCAGTATGTATTTTTATTTTATTATTTAGAATTAATGACTGAGAGTATTTTGTTTCTTTTTATGTTTTTGTTTTGAACAGGTAAATAGGTTTCATAAAATTTTGCTTTATGAATTTTTGTGTTTTTTTTTTTATAATTTGTAGAATATCCCTGAATTGCATTTTTTTTACTTTAAGATTATTCTTATTAAATAAGTTTAAAATTCTTAAATATTATTACATTTTTTATAAATTTGTGACCACAGATATTTATGATTTTTTAAATCTTTTAAGTTTTTTTTCGAAAGGTTGTTTTTCTTTTATAAAAAAAAGTAAACAGACGTTATTTTAAGCATGATATTTAAAAATAAGTATGTTTGTAGTTTTGTGGTGCAATTAAATTTCATTAAAAGCACAATCAATAAAGTTGAGTCTTTTTTTTATTTGTTTGGCAATTCTGGTGGACAATCGGGTTGATTGGATGGATGAGCTGCCCGAAAAGCTGGGTTGCTCTCTAGTTCACGATCGATACGTAAAATAATTGGATACGGACGAAGATCAACATGGAATCTGTAAAAAGAAAAAAAGATATTTAAAAAATGTATGAAAAAGTCTTTAGTTAAAAAGTTATTACCGCCTGGCATTGAAAACTTGAGGAACTAAGCAGCAATCGGCCATGGAAATCTCGTCGCCGACACAGAACTTCCCAGCTGATGTTGAAAGTACCTTTTCAACAGCTCGGAAGCCCCTCGTAATCCAGTGTTGAGCCCATTCCTTCTTTTTTTCTTCTCCAACATGAATAAGGACGATGAGATTTTGCAGTGGCTGAATACCGGATGCAATAATCTCACATATCTCACGAACCTTAGCCCTTTTGTGAACATCTTGTGGCAGAAGAGGTCGCTGGGGTCTTGTCTCTTCGAGATAATGCATCACCGCAAGAGATTCAATCAATGTATGTCCATCTGTGGGATAAAATTGGTTTTTATATTTCTATCATATTAAATGCATAAAACACCACTTACCAATCTGAAGAGCAGGAACTTGTTCCATGGGATTGACTTCACGGTACTCATTGCAGTGCTGTTCGCCACCAGATTTGATGAGACTGATTGGCTTTATGTCATAGGGGATCTCCTTCAAGTTCAATGCGATACGAACCCGCCACGAACAAGAACTCCGCCAGTAGGAGTAGAGTATCGGCTTCTCGGATGAAAAAGAAGACATTTTATTAACTTGTTTTACGTTAAACAAATTCTTTGCTGTGAATTTAGAAAATAAACTAGGTGCTGAACGTGTGACTATGGAAGTCATACTGAATCAATTTTAACAAAACAAATTGGAATAAATTATTTAGATCAGTTTTATAGACTTGTTTAGCTATAGCAGTTGGTAATCTATTCACTAAACCAGTGTGACGGGAAAGTTTTGTAAGAATATTTTCTTGAATTTTACTAGATAGCCACAAAATTATCAGAATTGTGTCTGATTAAAAATATAATAGGTACATACATACCTAAATACCTTCGGATAGTAAAGTAAACATAAGAGCGATCTGTCAGATGCAAGCTTTTGAAAGCTCTCAACAGCTTTTTTTGAAAGCTATGTAGGGTTACCATTTAAATAATAAAACTACCTAAGGGAAGCTGTTGAATTATTTGTTTTGAATAGGAATTTAAAAAAAAAAAACTTTTTCAGTGTGGATGTCAAAACCCGAAGACAATAGTTTTTGTAAACTCTTAAGCTATGTTTCCACCAAAAGACCATCTAAGTACTAAGTTTAGATTAACTAAATGTATTAATAGTTATTTTAAAATAACTAACACTAGATTCGTATAGCTTTAGCTTATTTTTCTAGTTTAAACTTCAATTTTAATGAATCGAAATATATAAAACTATAATAATGTAAGTAAAGATATATAAATATCAACATTCTTTTAACCCTATCTAGAAAGTTTTGACTAGTTCTTATTTTTATTATCTTTAAGAAATAACTTAAAAATCGGTTGACCCATTTAGGATCGACAAACGAAGCAAAGAAAAGGTGTTCAGCTTGATATATATATATATAACTTGTTCCTATGAAGATTTATCAAAATTGATTTCTAATCTACTAAAATTGTATGTTAATTTTTTTTTGTTTTTTTATAATCTACTCGCACTTAAATGATTATGATTAAGAACCAAATCTCATAACTATGGTTGATATTCATATATCAAGAATCCATATTATCCATTTTAAGGGGACCTACTTACATTTATTATTATATAAGCTTTTATTGCCTTATTTATTAAAAGTTATAAACATTGAGAATTAATAGTTATTTAAAAGTTATTCTTTTCGGTTTAATTACAAAAACTAAATTAATTATAAACTTTAGATATTTAAAAAATTATGTTTTACAACTATGATTATTACTATTAGGTTATTATTTTAATTTCTTAAAGTTTTGAAAAAGTTAGTGATTAAATTCGATTTTTTGTTAGTTGCTGGCATAAGCCTCCCCCAAGGCAGCCCACCGATCTCGATTTTTTGCATCATTATACCAATTTACATTTACTTGGCAAAGATCGTCACTCCATCTCTTGTTGGGTCGTCCTGTTGGTCTCTTGTTTTCCGGTCTCCATTTTGATGTAATCTTTGTCCATCTTTGATCCTGAAGTCTTGAAATATGTCCTGCCCAACTCCATTTAAGTCTTTTGGTTCTCTCTATTACGTCAATTATTCGAGTATTCTTGCGGATTTCTTCATTTCGTATCCTTTCGCTAGGTCTTATGTTGAGGATTTTTCTTTCCATTTTTGTCTGGCAGATTCTCAGCTGGTCAAGTGATTTTGTAGTCAAGCTCAGGGTTTGTAGTCCATATGTAAGTACCGGTAAAATGGCGGAGTCAAAGAGATATTTTCTTGTTTCAACACTTTGGTCCAACTCTAAAATCTGTTTGAGGCTCCAAAATTGTTTCCAACTGTTTGTGATGCGTCTGTTGATTTCTTTCTTTTCTTGGTCCTTAAAAGATTTTATTTGTCCTAAGTATATGTAGTCCTCCACGTATTGAATTTTTTCTTCGTCCAAAATTATATCCTCTCTGATGTGGTTCGTCATCACTTTTGTTTTTGACTTGTTGATTTTCAGTCCATAGTTGTTGCACAAGCTAGTGAGTTCTGTTGTCATTTCTTGTATATGTGCAGCTTTTGTAGAGATGAGGACTATGTCGTCCGCAAATCTTAGGTTGTTAAGAAGTTGTCCACATATCTTTATACCATATTTTATCCAGTTCGTCTTTTGAAAAATATCCTCTAAAACTGCACTAAATAGCGGTGGTGAAAGTGGGTCCCCTTGTCTGACTCCTCTTGTTATTTTAAATTTTTTTTTTTTTTTTTTATTTAACTTTATTTAGCTTAACAAAGCTATTTAAAAATTACAAGTTTTTCTTAAAATCTATTTTTAACAAATACAATGGCAAGCTTTTTAAAAGTATGTACATTTTGTTCATTTTTTATTTCATTTGGCAAGCTGTTAAATATAGATAATCCTTTATGCATTACCATGTTTCTGATTCTTTGGTTTCTATAATTTAATAACCTAAAATCATTTGCATTTCTAAGTGGATATGAATGGACTTCATTAACATATATTAAACTCTCACTTAAATAATTTGGCAACATGTTAAACTTCATTTTATAAATGAATAATATCACATTAAATACAATTCTTTGATTTATATTTATCCACGATAGTTGCGTTAGCATATCATTTATATGTGTTAATCTATTACATAATAAAATAACTCTCATTCCTTTATTTTGAAGTTTTTGCAACCGATTTATCATAGAATTATTGCACATAAATAAGACACTTGAGCAATACTCAAAGTGAGGTTTTATTATAGTATTGTAAATGTTTATAGCTGTTGATTTTGAAATTCTTTTTCTAATTTTACCCAAAAAGTAAATTTTTTTTGCAATTTTCTTACAAATAAAATCAACATGAGAATTAAAATTTAAACCATTATCAATCAAGACACCCAAATATTTCATTTCGTTTACGACTTCAATTTTTGTATCGTTAATATGAATATCACTTTGTAATTCACCATTTAAAACCATGGCTTTTGTTTTGTTGATATTAAGTTTCAATTTGTTCATATTAAACCATTGTTGCAATTTTTTTAAATCAAAATTAATTTTTTGAATGCATTCGTCTGCAGTGTCTCCTGAGACAAAGAGAAGAGCATCATCGGCAAACAATACTAACTTTGAAAATTCAACTACTTTTTCCATATCATTGATATAGACCAAAAACAAAAGAACTCCAAGCAGAGATCCTTGAGGAACTCCGTGATTTACATAAATAGACTCTGACAAACAGTTCTTGATTTTAGTTTTTTGCCGTCTTTGATGTAAATATGATCGAAACCAATTTAGTTCTTTTGTTCTTACTCCATACTTTTCCAATTTTAGCAAAAGAATGTCTCTGTCCACAGTTTCAAAAGCTCTTTTCAGATCCAAAAAAACTGCAACAACTATTTTTGTATTGTGTATTTCAATTTTCCATTTAGTTATAATCAAATTAAGAAGAGATTCGCAATTATGATTTTTCCGGAATCCTGATTGATATTGGGATATTAGATTAAAAGATTCTAAATACTTTTGTAATTGTATGTAAACTACTTTTTCAATAATTTTGCTTTCTAATGGGAGCATATTGACAGGCCTAAACTCTTCGGGATTTTTCGTGTTTTTTACTTTAGGAATTGGAACAATAGTTGACTCTTTCCAACAATCTGGGAAAATCCCTTCAATAAAAGAGTTATTAATTACGTTTGTCAATAAGTTGCCACATGTACCAAAAGAATCATTGTACATTTTAATATTAGCATAATTTGTATCTTTTTTGTTATTCATCAATTTCATTATTTCTTTTAGTTCTACTGTATTAATTAGTTTAAATTCAAATTTTATATAATAATAATCATCTATTTGATTAACATATTCAATATTCTGTATCTGATTTCTAATTTCATCTATACTTTTTACAAAAAAATTATTTAAAACATTAGCAATGCTTATGTTATTTTTATACTTTTTGTTATTGTGATAAAGTTCTTTTATTTCTTTAGGATTTTCCTTAATAATTAATTGTTTGATATTTCTCCACATAGTTTGTTGATCGGTCGAATTATCAATTTTTCTTCTGACAAAGTTGTTTTTTGCGTTTTCCAGGGCAGTTTTGAAACGATTTCTTTTAATCTTATATAAATTCCAATCAGTTTCATTAGCAGATAATTTCGCAATCTGATATCCCAAAATTTTATCCTTTTTTAGAGTTCTTAAGTTTTCGTTAAACCATTCGTTGTGATTTCGCTCAACGTTTATAGTCTTCAAAAATGTTTTTATGACACTAATGAAATTTTCACTAAATTTACTAGCAAGTGAATTTACTTCTACATTATCGTGTTCAGAACAAAAGTTTTGATTTTGTATTTTACTTAAAAATTGATCACTGTTATATTTGAAAAATGTTACTGTTTTAGCTTCTGTAGTGATTTTTGAAAGAACTTTGACTTTTATTAAAATGCTTTCATGGTCACTGATTTTTAATTCACTCACCGTATTTGCTGTTATATTTGTTTTGTCGCTTACAATAACATAATCGATTAACGATCTTGAATTTTTTGTAATTCTGGTTGGTTCATTTACAATCTGGTGAAGTACATTGTCTTTAAATAAAACACTTAACTGTTTCTTGTATGCGCTATCTTTTAACCAGTCAATATTAACGTCTCCCATTATTATTAAATTTGAATTAAAAACATAATTAAAGTTTTCAACCCAATTTTCAAAATGATTTAAAAAGATTGATTCACTGTAGCTAGGAGAACGGTATAAACCACCAAGCACAAACACTAGATTTTTTTGCGATACTTTTATTAATAGCCACCACATTTGCTTTCCAATAACAATATTTTGCAGCACTTCATAGGACCAACAATCTTTAATGTAAAAAACAACACCACCGGTATATGAAGATGTGGATTCGCATCTCACTACATTATAATTTTGAACTTCAATTATTTTATTTTCATCTACACTCGTTATATGGGTTTCGGTGAGACATATGAATTCAAAATTATTTTCATTTATAATGGTTTCAAGTTCACTGAAATTATTTACCAAACCCTGAATATTAAGGCACAGACATTTAACTTCTGCTAATTGCTAATAGTTGATTTTGCTTCTCTCAGATTGCAATTGCCTTCTATACGCGGGGCAATCTATACTCATTGTATCGTGGTCAACATTTATGTTGTCAAAATTGGTTTTTGACTTAACTCTGCAACAATTTATACAATTTACGTCCTGTACTCTCTGTTTTTATTTGTGCTACATTATTTTTGTATATGTTTTTGATAGTCTTAATAACATTTGGGTTCATATTTTGATTTTCTAAGGATGTCCATATTGTGTTGTGTTCAACAGAGTCAAATGCTTTACTGAAATCTATAAATAAAAAGTATATTGGTTGTCTAAATTCATTGCACTTTTCTATTATCTGATTCATCGTCTGTAGGTGGTCTGTTGTTGAGAAACCTTCTCTGAATCCAGCCTGTTCTATAGGTTGCTTGTTATTGAAATCTTCCTTGATGTTCTTGTAGAGTGTTTTTGAAAACAGCTTATAAATTGTCGAAATATTACTTATGGGTCTGTAGTTATTTAAATCGTCTTTTTTTCCTTTTTTATGTATAAGTGTTATGGTTGTTTCTCTCCATTGTGTAGGAATTTGTTGAGTTTGTGTTATTTTGTTAAATATATACGTCAAGATTTCAGAAAGTGATTCTTTTCCGTAAATTATCATTTCTGCAGAGATTCCGTCATTTCCAGTGCATTTGTCTTTTTTCAAATCGTCTATGGTCCTTTCAATATTTTCTTTGCAAAACAAAGGAGTTTGTGTTGTGAGGAGATCGATATCTATGATGTCAGTATTTTCTTCTTCAATTATGTTCTTGGTCGAGGAGAATAGTTTTTCAAAGAACTCAGTGGCATTTTCGTTTAAATCTTTTCTATTTGTTATATTTTTTCCATTTTGACTTTTTAAACTGAGTATCCATTCTTGTTGATTGTTAAGTAATGATTTTGTTTTTCTTAATGATTTTGTTTGTCTAATCGTATCTTTAGCTATTGTTTCGTTGAATTTTTTAATGTCTTTCTTTATTTCTAATTTGATAGTTTTTCTTAATTCATAAAGTTCAGTTTTTTCTTGGTCAATTAATTGTTGTTTGGTTCGTAGGGTATCTCTTCTTCCGATTAAGATTTTGGTTTCGTCAGATATTTTATCTTTGGATGTTTTAATGTTCATGATTGATAGTTTTGATGAGGTTTTGATGATCTTTTCTAATTCGTCATATATTTTTTGTACGTCTTGATTTGAGGTCAATAGTTGGCTGATCTTTGTTGTTAGTATTTGGTTGTAATCTTGTATTTTTTGGTCAGGAATAATTCTGGGGATATAATGGATTTGTCGGTTTCTTTTCAATGTTTTATGATTTATTGATACCTCTGTTCTTACTAATCTGTGGTCACTGTCAAAGTTAACGTTGTTAAGTACAGATATATCTTTGATTGTTTCGATTTTGTTCGTCAGAATCAGGTCTATTTCATTTTTTGTTTTTCCATTTGGTGAGATCCACGTCCATTTTCTGCTGTCTTTTTTTTTGAAAAACGAGTTACCGAACTTCAGATTCATCTCTTCGATCCATCTTATAACTCTTTCTCCTCTTTCGTTTCTTTCTCCATATCCGTAGGGTCCTAAAGTTTTCTTTTCTTCTTCGTTTAGTCTCTTTCCAAGTTTAGCGTTGAAGTCTCCAATCACATACATTATTTCTGTTTTGTTATTTGTGTATATTTCTTCTAAGTTGTTGTAGAACCTCAACATTTCCTCGTCATCAGCTTTCTCTGTTGGTGCATATACTTGAATTATTGTCATTTTTGTGTTTTTGATATTGAGTTGTATGCTGCACATTCGTTCATTATGTAACTGGATGTTGGTAATTTTGTCTTTTAATTCTTTTTTAATAAGGAATCCAACACCGTAGAGACCTTTTGTTTCTCCTACGTAGCAAAAGATACCATGGTCATTATGTATTATTTTTTGTCCTAGTAATCTTGTCTCTGATAGTCCTATAATGTCCCATTTTATTTTCTTCAGCGCTTGTCTTAGTTCTTCTTGTTTTCCATCTGAGGTAAGTGTCCTGACATTAAAAGTACAGATTTTTAAAGTTTCTATTTGGTTCTTGTGAATACAGTTCTTTGTTTGATTATTTTCGTTTGGGGGGTATGGATCTACTCTTCCCACGGTGATCAACCGGGTTGGCAAGGATTTTTGTCTAAATGCGTTTGAATGTGGGTTGTTGTTTTGTCCGATATTAGGTGTTGGTTGATGGTCTTCATTATTAGTCTGGTCATTGTTATTTAGAAATTGCTATTTATTTTTATTTGTTTTGTTTTGTTGCATATAAGTCTATAATAGAAATTTGCCAACAGATTTATTGTTTAAATTAGAAAAAAATGACTATTACTTCTTTGAATTTAAGTTAAAACTGCTCTAACGGTTTTGATTAAATGTCTTCTCTGTTATGTCCGAAAAAATAAAAAAAATTAAAATTTTGACAGCTCGTTTCTTCTGAGATAAAATTATCTCGTTTCCGAGGTTTATTTATTTATTTATTTATTCAAATCTAAAATATATAATCCACATATTTTGCTTTAGGGAATTCAATTTATATAATAAAGATTTAATATAAAATCAAATTACAATTTAATTTCTTTTTTTTTTAATATTTTAAAGCAAATTTATAAATAGAGGTTTGAAACGACATCTAGGCAAACAAATATCCAAGTTTTCATAATAAATATTAAATAATTTACAGCAATGAGAAATAGGTTCATAGTTAGCTGTATGAGGTATCTCTCTTATCCTAAGTGGTCGACTTGGAGCATATTTATATATGACACTAAATCAGTACAATCAATATCATTACGAAGAATATCACGAATAAACAAAACACTATACATTCTACGCCTCGACTCAAGAGTTTCCATCCCGTGCAAAAGACATCTGCTTTGGTAATTAGAATCGGTACTTCCAGACAAATAAAATTCTTTTAATGCAAATTTAAAAAAGTTTTTTTGAACTTTCTCAATTCTATCACAAAACTTTTTCGAATCAGGATTCCAAATAATACAATTATATTCGAGTAATTCTAGTATAGAATATTCCTTAGAATCAATAGAATTTCTCTTAAGAAATCCAAGCATAGAATTTTCTTTAGAAACAATGGCGCAAAATTTTAATTGAATTAGTACGATGCTAAAGCTGTTTTAGTATGATACTAAGCTAAAACAACAAATTTACAAGTTTTAATCGAATATAGCATCATACTCTTTCTCTACCCTTTTATTAAAGTTAAAATCATCGAATACCTACTTTATTTTTTTAGTATCGTGCTAGGTTCATATGACACTTTGACATTTTTGCAAACATCAAAAAAGGTTCGTGTACTTACTTTTTTACACGAAATGTCATTGTTTTAGGTGTGTTCAGAAGCAATTTATTAAGAAAATTCTTTTAGTACGATACTAGTTAGAAAATGTTTAAAGTTAAGAATGAGTTAGTAAACTACTATAAGGTTACCAAATTGTTAAGTAGTATCATACTAATACCTTAATAATAGGCTGTTTAAAATTTTGCGCTAATATGATTAACATGAGGCTCAAAAGTTAGTTTGTTATCAAAAATAGCTCCTAAATCTTTTTATTCATTCACTCTACACAAAGTTAAACCGTTAAGGCAATAATCAAAAATAATTGTGTTAATCTTACGAGAAAAAGTTAAAACAGAACACTATGACAAATTAAGAAGCAGATCATTTTGTTTACACCAGCATTCAAACATATAAATGTCTCGCTGGAACCCAAGAAAATCATTTAAAGACTTAATAGCTTTAAATAATTTTATAGCATCTGCAAACATTAGGCATTCCGATACAGATAAAACAGATGGAAAATCGTTTATCCGGGTTTTCCGCATTTACATGAATACTCTTCTTCACTTTCGAACTCGATGCATCGTTTAGGGTTGAATATGGAATTGTAAATGATTTATGTTATGATTTTATGTTGTTTCCTACTTTTTTTTTACTATGATATTGTTTTGAAGATCATTCGATTCTTTAAATCATTCGAATAAGTACTAATACCTATCTCGATTCTTTAAATCATTCGATTATGCCCATCACTAGTCGAAATTCATGCTAACACCACCGACCGAATATTGGTAAAAAATCGACACAATTATTCCACACTCTTGCGGAGTACAGCGCTCTGTCTAGTTCACAAATGTCAAATATGATTCACGTACGATATACGACAAATACATATGAACAAATTGTATACATACATTGTTTTTGTTATCCAAATGTCTTGCCTGGGCGAAAAGCACTTGGACTAGAATTCCTTATACAGGGTGATTTGCATAAGGTGTGACAAAAAGCTAGGGCGTGTAGGTTTGACTTCGACAAGAAATAAAATGCACGACTGGATCGCACGAACTTGCTCTTATGTAAAAGTACTTTGGAATTTAAGATACATTTTATAAATATAAAACATGGATTTAATGAGATAATAATGTTCAAATGCATAAAATTGCCGTCTGGTTTCCGGAAAAGTATGAATTTATGCAAATAAACCTTAAAAAATCGTTTTATTATTAAATAAATTTTTTATATAAGAAATTTCTCTAAAATTTTTCAAGAAAAAAATGTGGGATGCGAATTTTAAGTATTTAATAATATTGGTTTTAGGAAATAATTTCAAAAAATAATCGTTCATAGGTTTTGAAGATATTGATTTAAAATTTTTTTTTTTTTTAAAACCCAATAAATATTTTTTCGAATACTTTTATATACAATATTATTTTAAACTTAAGGGGACTCCTGCTAAAAATTTTGGGTTAAAATCCTTAGAGCCGTTAATGAGAAAGTCGAAAATCAAAAAAAACGGGTCTATGGCAGGTACCCCTAATAACATTTTGCCCCAAAATTTTTTTTGACCAAAATTTAGTCCATGTCCATAATATCACACTTAATTTTTTTTATCAAAATCGTTAGAGCCGTTTTCGAGATAAATAAGATTTTGCATTACGGGTGTATGGGGGGTACCCTTAGTTTTGGAGCTAAAAAAAAAATTTCAATTTCTCCTCTAGGGAATCACCGAAGACCCTTAACTACCGAGATTGAAAGAAATAGGTCCAAGGGTTTAGGCTGTAGTGAGAGGTACAGACATACAGACGCACTGAAACATGTTTTTTGTGTACTAAATTTTCCTTAAAATTTTTATAAAAAAAATTGATATGCAAATTGTTAGTATTTAATAAAATACATTTTAAAACGTAATTTAAAAATTTAATCGTGTATCAGTTTTCAAGATATTGAATTTTCAAAAAAAAAATTGTATTATTTTTTTAAAAATCCAAAAACTATTTTTTCGAAAAAATTTTTAGTTTATATTTTTTCAAATGCAAAGCAGCTCCTGCATAAAAATTTTGGTTAAAATCGTTAGAGCCGTTGGTGAGAAATTCCAAAATCAAAAAAACCGTTCTATGACAGGTACCCCTAATAACATTTCCCTCCAAATTTTTTTTTCACCAAAATATAGTCCATGTCCATAATATCACACTCAATTTTTTTTATCAAAATCGTTAGAGCCGTTTTCGAGATAAATAAGATTTTGCATTACGGGTGTATGGGGGGTACCCTTAGTTTTGGAGCTAAAAAAAAAATTTCAATTTTTCCTCTAGGGAATCACCGAAGACTCTTAACTACCGAGATTGAAAGAAATAGGTCCAAGGGTTTAGGCTGTAGTGAGAGGTACAGACATACAGACACACTGAAACATGTTTTTTGTGTACTAAATTTTCCTTAAAACTTTTATAAAAAAAATTGATATGCAAATTGTTAGTATTTAATTAAATACATTTTAAAACGTAATTTAAAAATTTAATCTTGTATCGGTTTTCAAGATATTGAATTTTCAAAAAAAAAATTGTATTATTTTTTTAAAAATCCAAAAACTATTTTTTCGAAAAAAATTTTTAGTTTATATATTTTCAAATGCAAAGCAGCTCCTGCATAAAAATTTTGGTTAAAATCGTTAGAGCCCTTGGTGAGAAATTCGAAAATCAAAAAAACCGTTCTATGACAGGTACCCCTAATAACATTTCCCCCCAATTTTTTTTTCACCAAAATATAGTCCATGTCCATAATATCACACCTAATTTTTTTTATCAAAATCGTTAGAGCCGTTTTCGAGATAAATAGGATTTTGCATTACGGGTGTATGGGGGGTACCCTTAGTTTTGGAGCTAAAAAAAAAATTTCAATTTTTCCTCTAGGGAATCACCGAAGACTCTTAACTACCGAGTTTGAAGAAAATACGTCCGGTAGTTTAGGCTGTAGTTCGAGGTACAGACATACAGACATACAGACATACAGACATACAGACAGACAGACGGAATTGTCAGACCCACTTTTTTCGTCTTCGCTATCATCGTAATGTCAACTTTGATCAAAATCTCGAGTTCGATTTTTTTTCCAAATGCAGAACTTGCCCTATAGTACCTATATCGCAAGTAAAAAATCGTATGGGAGGGGGGGGGGTCATTTTTTTTTCAAAATTTTGATTTTGAAAATTAATTTTTCAAAAACTATTCACTCGAACAACTTTATTTAAAAACAAAATTAAAGAATGTATTTCTGGCTTTTCAAAATGCTATAGCATTACTCTGTAGGTATCACCGTTATTTTTTAATAATTTTTTTTCTGTTTTAAGTGATTTTTTTCTTAAATTGCCCCTCCCGCCTAAACGGGGGGAAATAGACCCCCCTCCCATACGATTTTTTTCTTGTCTAAGTCCAACCTACACGCCCTAGCTTTTTGTCACACCTTATGCAAATCACCCTGTATATGCAATTTTAAAAATTACAAGGTTCTCGGTTATTAGACTTGCGATCTAGTCGTGCATTTTCTTAAATTTAACTTTAGAATTTTGAAGACCTAAAAATGTAAGCTTAAAAATAGTGAAATTTTGTGTGTAGAATAGTATACATTTTACGAAAATCTCATCTTCTTCATTTTATTTAATTTGGTCAATTTCAAAAATATATTTATATAGGAACCTTAAGTACGAGTATCCATCTCATCTTAATTGTTAGAGAAAGTTAAACTTTCACCCATGTAGCTTTAAGAAAGTGGATACCTTAAGTACATACATACATACATAAATAGATATATACACTATACATACATTTATTTTGGTGCTACTGCTCGGTCATTCAACTCTCAAGCAAAGGTTCAAATAGGTTCATAAAGGAAAATATAAGTGGGCACATAATGTTCATATACATATTTATTTAAGGATCCGTTCATCCTTCGATAAGATAACCTAAAGCATTATTGTTGCTTAAGCCCATTTCAAGCATTAACTTTCTGTGAAGGCCATTGAGATTTTGGATACCTACTTTTTTTTATTTGAGGGGATTGGTGTGCAAATACTTGTAGTGTGTCAACAGTTAATGTAGTTGATGCTGGCTGTTTATGTGTTTTTTTTTTTATTTCTTTGAATATTATACTGAATCAACTTGGATAAATGGCCGAAACCTTACCTCTCTTAAATAAATTATTTATAACAGAACACGAGGTAGGTATAAGTATTATTATAAATATAAGGTAAATAAAACGCAACAATGTTATTCAAGGCTTAAAGTGACCAGGTCCCAGTGCCTACAGAATTTGGTTACCCTAAAAATGTTTTTGTTAGAGCATATGGAAAGCATTTAGGAGACAAAGCATATAGTCTCTTGTTAGGAATGGATGTACTTAGTAACTTGGTAGAAAGCATAAACATTTTAAAAAGGGAAGTGCTTCTACAAAATAAAACTGTACTTCCAATTGTTTTAGAAGTACAACCGTCTATACAGTGTTATGAGTTTGAGGGTAGTAGTGAAATAAATTTAGATGATTTGAAAGCATTCGAAAAACAGAAAATACAAAATCTGCTTGAAAAATATAAAAATCTGTTATATAGAGATGGAGACCAACTAACCAATTGCGAAAGTATTTTTCATGAAATAAAGTTATCCACAGACCAACAAATAAATGCTAGACTTTACCGTTTGCCTAAAAAACATGAAGAGGAGGTAACAACCCAAATCAATGAAATGGAAAGGCAGGGTATTATACGGAAATCTAGCAGTCGATACGCTTCACCAATCGTAGTAGTTGCTAAAAAACCAGATAAAGAATTAAAAGTTAAGTATAGAGTATGTGTCGATTATCGAGCTCTTAATGACATAACTGTAGACGATAAGTATCCGTTACCAAATATCGAAAGTATTTTCGATAAGTTAGGAAGATCTCAGTACTTCTCGACCCTTGATTTAGCCAAGAGATATCAAATAAAGGTGCATCCTGTACCTGACACCCTCATATTTTCGACGTCATTAGAAGAGCACATATCATCTTTGGAAAAAATTAGCCGAGCACAATCTTAAGATACAGTTAAATAAATGCTCTTTTCTAAAGAAAAACACAGAATACTTAGGTCATATACTTACTTCAGACGGAATGAAACCTAACCCGAGTAAAATAGAAGTAATCCAGAAATATCCATTGCCCCAGACAATCAAGCAATTGCAAGGATTCTTAGGCAGCACTGGATTTTATAGAAAATTTATTGCTGATTATTCAAAAATAGCGTACCCGATGGTGAAATATCTAAAGAAAAACATGAAAATAAATTGTAACGACCCAGAATACATTCAAGCCTTTGAACGATTAAAAGCAAATCTTACTAAACACCCAATACTCAAATTTCCGGATTTTAACAAACAGTTTTCTCTTTTCACTGATGCTAGTAATTTTGCTGTAGGAGCTGTTTTAACTCCAGAAGGACAGCCAGTATGTTATGCCTCCCGAACATTAAACGACCATGAAAAAGATTATTCCACAACAGATAAAGAATTTTTGGCAATAGTGTGGGCCACCACATACTTTAGAGTTTAGACCTTATCTTTGGGGGCAGAAATTCAAAATAATCACTGATCATATGCCTGTGAAATATTTAAATAAAAAATATAACGGAAAGGAATTTAGTCAAAGAGTCCAAAGAGGACTTCTTAAATTACAAGAGTTTGAGTTTGAGATTGAGTACATAAAAGGTAAAGAAAATAAAATCGCAGACTTTTTAAGTAGAATCCCAAAAGACATTAACGAAACATCAGCAACAGTAAATTCAGCTGACGAACAACTTTTAGACCACATACAAATCAAAGAAGGAATTATAAATCTTTACCAAACACAGTTAATATTAACTAATTCTGTGCAAAGTGAAATAAAGATACAACACAATAAAACCATAATTCAGGTAGATATGACGAAAGATGATAATTACTGGAGAGATTTATTTCAAAGAACCATTAAGTCAGGAACAACAGGAATTTATTCAGAAGTATGTAGAAAATACCGAATACAATAAAGTGCAAAAAGTACTTATTGAAATGTATGGAAATGGCAAAAAAGTTACATTTTACAAGCTGACTAAGAAAGCAAGAGACCTAGAAAAATTTAAAGATGCTCATAAATAAATATCCTTATATCACATAGAAGAAAGTAATCACTCAGGTATAGTGGAAACATTTATTACAAATTGAAAAACAAAATATATTTTCCAAAGCTTATACAGGAAATTTCAAGAGTAATAGGAAATTGTCAGACTTGTCAAGAGGGAAAATACGACAGGAAACCAATAAGATCTAAACTCAGACTCACAGAAACTCCACTTAAAGGAAACGATGTTTTGCATATGGATGTTTACCATTTCAATAAATTAACATAACTGACATTCATTGACAAATTTACGAAAAAGGCTTATGCATACAATTTAAGCTGTAAGAATTGGACAAGTAAACTAGAATGCATAGATGAACAACTAAGTAAATTCGAAAATTTAAAAACGAAACATACTATAGAAAACATAATTTACAAAACGTTGACCCAACAAATATTAAAAGACCAAATAAATTTGCAGATAATCTTGTGGCTGCAGGTGATCCTCGGGATGATGTTAATGGTGGTAACAGAAGCAACTCTAATAATAACGTTAGGAATACACTTTTATAAACTTGAAAACACTAAAATTGGACTTACGAAACTTGACCAAAACAGACTTATAATAGCTTTGGAACTACAAAAAGATTATTTTTTTACTCAACTAAAAATGATTATGCTAATCCCAAATAATGAAAAGAAAGAAATAGATATGGACAATTTGAAATTTGTTGAAATAAAAGGCATTAAATATGATTATAATCCTAGTAACATTTATTTTAAAGATCTAAACATAAGTAATTCATGTATAACAAAAGATTTGTGTACTTTTCGTTATAATAAAGAAATTAAAATTGAAAAAATTGACGACGATACGTTAATATGTAAAAATTTGGAAAGAGAAAATGTAATTAATAATTATTGTGATAATAGAAAATTAAATTTAACAGGAAATTCTATATTAAATATTAATAACTGTTCCTAAACATATTCAATGTAACAATTTTTAATTATAAACTCGAATTCATTCAAAATTTCATTATGAAGAAGAAATAAATTTAAATGTTATAGATAAGTTAAAGTTCGAAGAAATTTCTAAAATTCAACAAATTGAAAATTTGCGTAAAATTAACTGTCTTATCATAAAAATATAAGTAATGTATTAATGTTTTTTATAATTGTAATAATCCTTGTTGTAATATTTTGTATTGTCAAGACAAATAGAAAATAAAAATTCAAATAAATAGTATAATGAAGTCACCAACAAAAATTCCATCGATTCAGTAGAATCCTAAATTTAAGGGGGGAGAAGTTACATATTTGTATGGTGAACCCATTAGGTTAATCACCCCTCCTCAAATCATTTTCCCATAAAGTAAGAAGATACTTTTTGGCAAAATGCTAAATTAGCACATAAGAATTAATTGTAAGACAATGTTATTAGTTGTTCAATCAGCATATTATAATAAAGCAAAATAACCATATCTGATTGAACAACATATTGTCATGTATCTTAGAATAAGTTAGTCTTAACCGAAACCTCGAGTAATAAAGACCTTTTAAAAAGAAAAACAAATATAATTTTTCTTAACTTGCGTGAAGTGCAAAGATTTTCATGAACAAGGCTCTTGCTCAATAGCTTTAAACGATGAAAAGGACAAGGTGGCTTGTATTAATTTAGTTGTAGTTAATTAGTGAGTGCCCTAAACGAATTGAGTGTTTCAAAAAAGGGTAAAGAAATACCCAAATGATACGATTAATATAATTCCTGTTCCTCAAACTTTTCAGAGCGTTCGAGCTAGTGGCTCCTACGCTGATATTTTGAAGAGTAGTTAAGAAAAACTCTTCTTCATCCACTCTTAGAGATTTTCTTAACGAATCGATTTTATCGATTGGTCTCTCAATTAACACCTTAATTCTACGTGTACGAGAGTTCTGGACAAAATATCTAACTTTAAAAAATTCCGATAAACCTGGTGCTTATCTGGAATTCATTGTCAAGATTTCACCATGATTGCAAAGCTCCTTACTGCCATTATCAATTCTTTAATATCACACAATAAATGCGCTGAATTAAAAATGTTGTTGCGAGACTTCTCTCCTATTGTAGTTTTGTCCTGAACTAACCCTTCTCCAAGGAAACCATAATCTTAACTTTAGGGGTTAATATTAATATAAATGCACAAAAACAATTTAAATCAACATCCCATTTATAAAATTAAAAATAAATTAAAATAAAATAAATAATGAAAAAAATCAAATAAAATAATTGGCATACCAAATTTTGTTCTCGAAAAATTTTAAAGAAATTTCTTATATAAAAAATTACTTTTATAATTAAACGATTTTTAAACTTTGTTTGCATAAATTCATACATTTCCGGAAGTCAGACGGCAATTCCATTCTCCACTCTCATTAAATCCGTGTTTTATATTTATAAAATGTATTTTAAATTCCAAAGTTCTTTTACATAAGACCAAGTTCGTGCGATCCAGTCGTGCATTTTTTTTATAAATAAAAAGAAAAAATATTAGGTACTGAATTTTTACCAAAACCAAAAAAAGCAATATTCATCTAGTGCATTTAAAATACAAGGGGCAATTCACGCATTATAAGAGAATAGCCATCTAAAATTGGTTCTCTAGGCTCTAGGCTCTAGGCAATGTGTGTATGGGTAATTTGATGCTCCATGGCTGGACTGGAAATTCTCGAATGCATTTTTTCTCGCTACTACTATGGAATTATACTACTATGTAATTATTTAAAAAATAGAGAACAATTAATAGAAGTAAAAAGCAGTACAAGAGTACTATAGGGTTCTGTTTTGGGACCACTTCTATTCTCACTTTTTATGAATGATCTTCGTGAGGTTGTTGAAGATTGTTCAGTTCATATCAGGGTTCCGACTTTGGTTTTAAATTTTCGAAGTAATTTTAGGAAATTTAAAAAAAAATCAAATTTTTCGAAACGAAATTCTTAACAAAAGTTTATTTAGTATTATTTGATTATTTTTCATTAAAAAATAAATAATAAATTGCGTTTAAGTAACTATAAGATACAAGAAATTCAGACTTAAAATAAAATAAATGTAACTACTTATAACACAAACTTCAGACTTCAATAGAAACAAATTAAATATACAGTATATAAAGACTTCTTAAAAAAACAAAAAAATATATTAACATTACATATAAAAGTAAATTCAGACGTAAGATTTGTAAAAAAAAGTAAATAAAATGGATAATTGTGCCTGTGAGTGCATTTTAAAATAAATTTTTCATCAACGAACTTGTATTTTTGTATGAATTAATATGAAGGTGGCTTCATAAATATCCTTACGTTTTTCTGTAAGTGATCTGGAAAACATCAAATTTTCCACGGTGCTTACGTTTAAACGATTCTTAAACTTGTTTTTTATGTAATACAGCGCAGTCTTTAAATATCATTGTTAAGAATTTTTCCAAAGAGAAGTAGGTAGATCCTTAAAAAAGAGAAGTAGATCTACTTCGATCAAAGTAAAGTCAGAAATTGACAAGAGATACTCTTGGAGATTTTGTCAATTCCTCGCAAGAGGCAGTACACCCCTGAAAAAAACTTTCTAGCTGCGGCTAAGAATCGAACTCGAGACCTTCCGCATGACAGTCCAACGCACTAACCATTATTCCAAAGGGTAGATACTACATAAAAGAAAAAAAAAATATTTTATGAAAAAAAGTTTCATTTTTTTGCCGTACTGCTTTTTTTTCTCTTGAAGTACTGCTTTTTCAAAGAATGAAACGACAGCCCTCGTCAGAACCCTGGTTCATAAGGACGCAGATGACATTTAAATCTGCATCCATCGTCCTCTTGGATTGACATAAGATGCTGTGGTTTAAATTAATGAAGATTTAAAATGAATTCAACTGTGGGTAAGTGACATAAAACTCGGACTTAACTCCTCTTAAACTATTGCTGCGATTTGTTGCAGAAATGAAATTAATTTCGTGGATTTCTCTCCAGTTATTCTCAGTGGAGAAATTAGACTAAGTTTAATGTTGCATTCAATGATTGCTTGCGTTTAGTTTAGTTATGTCAGTATTTCATCTTAACAGATCTACTATGGGAATTCCTTTTGACGCATAGTATAATTTTAGGAATATTTTAAGACTACTTACATAATATTTTCCATGGCAGGTGACCAGAATATCTTAAATAAGATAAACTGCAATTTGCGCAGTCTTGTAGTGTAATAAAATAAGGCAAAGGCTCATTGTATCGCTATTCTCATACACCGCACTACAGAGCGATCTTTCAATGATTCAGCGATTAGAGAGCGGAATATTCTCGTATTTGATATTGTCAATGCATCAATATTTCAGTAAAAGCTTCTCTACTACTTGGAGAATTAAATGTAGAATACTATATACTCGTATTATTAATATGTTAATTAAAATTAATTATTTTATATTATAATATTATTTGTAATATTCTTCTCAATCAGTCAAAATAATTGCTTGAATAATTCTTGTAAATTTCTTTTATTTATGTCTACATAATAACTTAATCATTTATACATAGTATATTGTTTTATTTACCAACATTTTTTAAGTCGAACTGCTCAAGGATCTTATCTTATTGTGTCTATTATTCATCTTACAAAAATAAACAATTAACTCTTTAAAATAATTCCAATTTCCATAAAAATAGTTAACATTAAAATCATAGTAAAGAACTGCCTCTATACCTTGGTCAATGTGACCAAAAGTTGTTTGCCAAAATTGCATTTCTAACAGATTTTTGTTTTAAATATAATATACCTACCTAAGTCGAAAGATTTCTTAAAATTTCCCTTACAAATTTGCTGGATAAACTCATCAGAATCTAACCTACACCTTAATCAAAATTAATGTCGGAACCTATTCTAATATCAACCGTCATGGGTCATTCACCTCAAATGCCGAGTTCAACTTAAACATTATTGGGTACATAATCTTGGGTACCTATATAAAGGCTTTTATGTACATATAGGCACTTTTCATTTCTTTGATCTAATTTATTTAATATCTTAATACATAGATACATTCCCTACCCGTGCGTGCGTGTATACCTCTGCAATAACATAAATACATAAGCTTATAACTTTATCAAGATAGGCACATAGATACAGAGGCGAATGAACTGATTTCAATAATAAATTGGAAGGCAAAATGTAGGAGCGAGGCATGAGGCACGAGGCACCTATTTGGCTCACAGAGAGGGCAATAACCCCGAGAAAATTTGGAGAAACTCTTAAGCAAGGCGTCAAGGACATCATCCTCGTGTACAAAAAGAACAACACACAGAGCAATAGGGAACACCAGAATAGAAACGAAATAAAAAAAAAAACTACCGGCTTTGGTTGTCATTGCCGTTGGTCATGTCAAAATTCGCGAATATAGCGCATGCGCCAGATGTGTTATCCTTGTGAGAATCCCTATTCCTGTTCCATGAACCAACCAACTATATTGTATTGATATATACATACACAGTTTTTCCGATTATGTGTACTTATTCACACATTAAATTAAAATAAATATCACTGCGTCCCTGTACCTGCGGCTATTATACGTATATTTCAGCTACATGTGGTAAGCTGTTACAAAATGCAGACGGCAGACAGACAGAAGATGACGCTTTAAATTAAAACTTACCTTTGCTATGGCCGATAAGGACATAGCGTTGTGATGATACTTTGAGTAGTTAATTTTGAAGCCGTTTATGACCTTCGATGAATTAATTTGAAAAGCGAAAGTAGTCTGGGAACACTTTCAAGAGGACAGCTGCAAAATTGTCGAAAACTGTCCCTTACTTCTAAAAACTTATTTAACAGCAGAACAATCTTTTTTAGTAATGGTTGTTTCCGAAAATCTCACTTTCGCGCACTGTTAAAATTTACTAGGGACTTTTAGTGCGGACAAACCTTATAAAAAGTAAAAGTAGAAAATGTAAGTTTCGAAGCCAAGCGAAAGTGCTCTTGAAGATATATATGATGGGATGGTCGGCAACACACTGAACTATATCCTTACTGGGCAAAGGAATGGTTCCCTATCCAAAAAGAGCCTTTCATTAGTGTGCGATGAAGGATATGTTTTCGTTTTTGTTTCATTCCAAGAGTCTCGCACACACTCACACACCAGAGTTTCCGGGGTAGTGTTGTTGAGATTGTATGCGCGCATAAAAGACGAGGGGTTGCAAATCAAAAGCTACATTAATAAATTCTTTCAAATGATTGGTCATATTATTGGGGTGTTCACGAGAAAGTTTTATATTTTCCAGAACCTTTTGAAAGCTATTTTAGGTTTGGGGCTTAGGATGGTTGTAATACGTGGTTGTGTGTGCTTTTGAGCTTCATTCAGTTAATAGAGCTTTTTTAACAGAATTGAGTGTTGCCACTTTTAATAGTCGTGTTTTTTTGGTAAAGTTATCCGTAGTTCATTAGGATTTTATATGAAAAACAAATACAACATCCGCAGTAGGATCACTACCGATACTCGAATAAACGTCAAATCTCTATCCGCAGCAGGATTTCACTTCTCCTTTTATCGGCAGTGATCCTACTGCGGATGTTGTATTTGTTATTCATATGAAATCCTACTGTACTACGCATAGCTTTTCCAAAAAAACACGGCTAATGTGTGAGAAAGATTTTTGTATTAGGACCTAGGTTAGGGGTACGTTTACAGTGAAGGTTTAAAGTTGTCATGACCCATTTAGAAAACCCTTGTTCTCCCTTGATATATCGTTGCATCGATATAATTTATGGTACGCAAATAAGGATGTCTAAGTCTACATTCAATTGAATTCAAGAATTCTGTGGAGTAGTTGACTACTTTATCACGAGATTTGAAAGAAAACTGTCTCAGAATATAACTTAGATTGGTCGCTTTGAGATAATCGACATATTTGATTTTTGCTCCCAATACGACTAGTTTGCTCAGTCCATTATTATGGTTTTTAAATAAAATGTATTACTCTTTTTAGTATTTCTTCTTAATTTACACTTTCCAAATCAAAACAATAAATCTCAATTTATAATATTGTAATATTTTGCTAAGGTTCGTTAAATAAAACTTATTACTCTTTTTAGTATTTCTTCTTTATTAACACTTTCCAATTCAAAACAGTAAATCTCAATTTATAAACAACTCAAATACTTTTATTCAAATTTAAATCACACTTGTTTAATAACACAATAGAGTGGAATAGAGTCGTACTTTGAAGACCTCATTCATATGGCTATTGCCAAAGCGTTTGTCTATAGCCTCAACCAAGTAATTAAAGTCGTCGCTCTTATCTACTGGTATGGTTAGCAATAACTCAGCAGCTGCTCCTCTAAGAGCAAGGATTGCAGCTATACACTTGTCAGCCTCATCCCAGCCATTTGCTGTAGAAGCTGCCTCAAATTGATTCTTGTATATTGACCAAGAAGTTTGTCCATCAAAGGTTGGAGGTTGCATCTCCTTTTTCCTCAAGGTTTCTCCAGAACTTTCCCGAATCTTTATATTTCGAATGCGATCTAGCTTTTTTGAAAACGTCTCCATTTTGTTGTCGACTAGCAATGAAACACGTTCATCTAACACTTTTGAAAACGTCTCCATTTTGTTGTCGACTTGATTCTCCAGCAATGGAACACGTCCATCAAGTGCAGATACATTATTCTCGATGTTAACAAGCTTGCCTTCTAGCATTTTTCTCTGCTCTTCGAGAAGGTCTTTTTGTTCGCTATGCTGTTTTTTCTGCTCATTGCTTTGCTCCTCGAGACGTTCGAGAACATTCCTTTGTTCGTTTTTTTGTTCATTGAAACGTTCGTTTTGTTAATTTCGTTGCTCTTTGAGACGTTCCAGAACATTCTTTTGTTGTTGGAGCAGAAGACTAATCATATTTGAAACATCTACATTTTTACTTACGTCTGCTTCCTCAGCGTCAGCTTCAAAGATGAAAATGTCCGGGTCTTCATTTTGTTGCCTCAAATATTCGGCCAAACGCAGAACAAGCTCATTTTTCGATCCTGCTCTAGAAAGTTTTCGCTTGCCTAATTCACTTTTCAGCTCATTACAGTTGAGCTCTTTAAGCAACTTGCTCATTATTTTTTTTTCTCTCGCACACTTCACTGCACAATAAGTTTTATTCCACTTTTCTGACACCAATGTAATATTTTGCTAAGGTTCGTTAAATAAAACTTATTACTCTTTTTAGTATTTCTTCTTTATTCACACTTTCCAATTCAAAACAGTAAATCTCAATTTATAAACAACTCAAATACTTTTATTCAAATTTAAATCACACTTGTTTAATAACACAATCCAATAAGCAATACTTTTGCACACTTTCATAATCCAACATCAACTGTCCCTCGCTCACCGTGAACACTCCCTTATATAATCAAATTAGTTGTTCTCGAAAGTTCTTGTCTTGGAATGTTCTAGATGGTTGGAATAAGGGGAAATACATTTGACATTGGAAAAGAGATTTTTGTTTCTTCCATAAATTAGATATGCAGTTTTTCAACAAATGGCGCTGTAGTAGTATAAAGCTCTGTTCACAACAATATACTCAAGCACTTTTATTCAAATTTGAATCACGCTTGTTTAATAACACTTTCCACGATCCAATAAGAAAAGCTTTTGCACACTTTCATGAACACTCCCTTATATACTCAAATTGGTTGTTCTCGAAACTAAATCGCGAAGGTTCTGGTCTTAGAATGTTCCAGTTGGTTGGAATAAGAGGAAAAACATATGACATTGGAAAAGAGCCTTTTGTTCCTTCCATAAAGTAGAAATGCAATTTTTCCAACAGATGGCGCTGTAGGAGTATAAAGCTCTGTGTCGCTGTTGTATGCTGTGCGTAACAATATGATGTCAAATGGGCTTTTCCTTTAATTCTGTCAACTGGCAGACATCAATGAGCAATGTGAAGAATCATTACCAATGTTCAATTGCTTCGAAAACAAATTTACAGTTCGATCTTGTTGCAAAAACACTTAGAGTGGTCTCATGCTACTATTCAATCGGAGGTCTCACACGTCGCAATATGTTCTATGATTCCAAGGAATAACGGGAAGATCCCTACAAAAGATTCTAGACAACAGAATTATGACACCACCAAAAATGTTTTGACTGCCACACGAACACCTGAATTTTGATGGGTTCACTGGTCAAGTTTTTAAAACCTTTCGAATTGGGCATACAAAAAACTTGCCAAGTAAGTCCATTAAATTTTAGTCAGTAATCGTTAAATAATAACATTTTTCAATTACATTGTAGCTGTTTCAATATTATTCTACTTTAAATATTCGGTATTAAACCTTCATGAAGAACTTGGCGTACTTTTAGATCTTAGTACTTTTCACGGCTGACTTGTTACACAAAGGTTTTTGTATAGAACTTGGCTCTTTTTTTAACATTTATGTTTTTGGTCTGATCTCACTATTTTTTCCAAAGATTTTAATATTTTGCCATGTCAAAATCTCAGAAGATACGGAACGATAGAAGGATGGACTCTACCTACTAGAATCAACTTATTTTTTAGCTTACTATTTCTTTTGATATATTTTCTTTTTGTTATTGGTTGTTTTGATTTGCGCTTCAATTATTTCTTCTTGTGCTGGCAAGATACCTAACACTAACATACCACGCCCCCTGAATGGAAAACCCCACATTTTATTTTTGGTCCCTTATATGCAATTTTAGCCCTACCGTTCTATCAAATTTCATTGTTCTACTACAATCTGAAGTGTGCCATATAATTTACATCGGTTCTGAGGAAGTGGGCGGATACCATGCCCTTAATGGAAAACCTCAAATTTTATATTTTTTTCTTTGTATGCAATTTAAGCTCTACCTTTTACCAAATTTCAACGTTTTACAACAGTTGGAAGTGCTCCATTCAACCAACACCAATTTGGAGAAAGTGGGCGGATACCACGCCTGTGAATGGCAAACCTCAAATTTTCTATATTTTCCTCTGCTTACATGACAAGACCTACTGTTGTGCAAAATTACAAGATTCTACGATGTCGGGAAGTGCTCCATAATTTTGATGATCTGTCAGTGAGTCAGTGAATCAGGCAGTTACGGTTTTTATGATTTTTGAGGCCTTATATCTCAGGAACCGCTTATGCTAGAAAATTGGAAATTGGTGAGGCTCCTGTGCCTGACTAGCTTAGCAAATATTCGGAATTTTAAGTTTCGGACTTCATTGGTGGTACTGAAGATAAAGGCGGGGGGGGGGGGGGGGGTCAAAAATCGCCTGAGTTTGTTCCTGTAAAAAGGGTGTAGTGTCAAAACTTGGCTGGACACTACCGTTCCCTTTGACTCCCATATAAAATTCGCATACAAAATGCAAATTTCGATTTTTCGATCTTCTGCCTTTTCAATAATTACATACGGCAAGGCTTAGTTCTGCCATACAAATTCTGTAATATTTGTGAATATTTATGTTAAAAACTAAGAAAATCGAATCAAACCATTGACTGCTAGTCGTATGAAATTTCTATACAAACGCTTCAATGAATATGGTTCCACCTCTCACTACCGACATTAGAGCTATTGGTGCAAATTGGTGGTAAAAATAAATATTAATTCCAGAGGCCATCTCTTGGCTCCTGGCCTGAACTATGATTTTTGCCATAGAAACTATAGTCATCTATATATATATATAGAACAGAGCCATCTATTTGAACTGAACTTTACATTTTAACTTTATCCAAGACAAAATAATAACAATAATATAAAGGGTGTTCAGAGAAATTTGTGAACACGCGAAAACAAAGCATTTAGTTCAATGAAAACTGCTTTATGGCGGATATTGTCTTCTAGGGCCTGAATTGCTTGGCGATTGTTGCTGTAAGGTTTCCACAGGTAACATTATTTTTTTACTAGATATATGTAGTTTTCTTCGTGTTTTGAACACAATGTTCACAATAAATTGAAATGAAAAGTTGAAATTATGATTTGTGTTAAACAATAAGGTGTGTACAAATGAATAAATTTCACTTTTCCTTTGAATTATATGTTTCCACGTTGTTTAGTTTAATATATTTTGTATGACTAAAGTTATTGTTGAAATAAATTAAACAATGACAGATTTGCATAGTTGATTTCATGTAAGAGAATAAATCAATTTTGTGTGCCATTTAAAAAGTTTTCCAAAATCAGCATTTCGCCAGTTCTTTGTGCTTTCCCACTCTTCTCTTACGAATCACAGCACTCTTCTGCTATATATGATAAATGCATATTATGACTCTTAAATCCGCAAATAAAACATGAAAATAGCCTTCAAGTTTTTATTTAATAATAAACTTAAACAATTCCCACTCAACACCCTTTACAAACTCAATTATGTCAAAAATTGATGTATCAAATACCAAAACCACAAGTTACACTATGTTTTTCGAGTTTGCACCAATAGCGCTAGTTCCGTATAGTTTTAAATTGAACCATCGTGAAGTTGGGCTCTGGCAGTCCATGTATAATAAGTCAATGCCATGTATAATAAGTCAATGAATCAAACAGTAGAGCTGCACCTTTGAAACTCAATGCGTACTCGGCCTTATCTAATTAAAAACTCATTTGGCATTGGTGTTGAAACTCGAAAATAGTTGGTTTATTTTTATTAGTTGAAGATCTGGTTTCTTCGCACCTCATCCTTTTTAATATGTGATATCAATTTAATTTACAAACTTATAGTTTTAGTGGAAAACAAAATGTATTCACCTCACTGGAATGATCGCTCCATGTAAATCCAATTCAGCAATACAAAAAATCATAATATATAAATCCAATGCATTGAGAATGGAAACCTAAAGATATAAAAAGGTAAGACGTTTGAGCCACCCTGTGATCTGGAAGGCTCATGTCAGAAGTAGGACAGCAAAATCCCTCTATTCTGGCAAGTTGAAGCTGAGCACCGCAAGCAGGCCGCGTTCCTCGAACTAGGCATTTCATTCCACATTCCTGCCTCATCCTTTTTCTAACCTATCCACCTTACCGATTCCTCTTTTCACATCCTCTTGCAATATATTGTTCGGAGTGTTTTGTTCGACAGGCTGAAGAAAATAAAATACTGTAATTAAAGCAGTGAACAGTGAACACAAGGTTATGGTCGTTCGGATGAAATGTCAAATCTTACTGAATATTTTGACAGCTGGATGTCATTGGTAACTTTGACAGCTGATGGAACATATCAATTTATTGGAAAAACTATCATTGCTATCTGGTCACATTTTAGTATAGAATACCTTTATCATCTTCGGTGGTTGCAGCAAAGATTTGATAATGTTAATGATAGGAGTATTTAGTACGACAGGTTGATGAAAATTATATAGATAAGTATTTGAACCAAAACAATTTAAATAAAGAACGGTTGTCTCCTTTTTATTATTAGATTTCTCTTTTATTTCCACTTGAAGACTTTTGTTTGTTTTTTACAATATTACATATATAAATTCATGCATATTATAATGAGATAAAATTCCCCCTTCTCTTACTCTTTTTTATATTTCTTTTTCAGAATAAACACCTTGAACCATCCCCCTTAACACACTTTAATAAATGCATATTGCTCTTCATAAAATGTCTTTTTAGTTTTTTTCTTATCTTATTTTGTTTCAATAATATAGATCAATATAAAGTTTTTTCTTCTTTTTTATCTTTTGCAATCAGGTTTTAGTATATCAAATGGCATTGCCATAAAAAACAATATCCAATTGATATACTCAAAACCAAGCAATCTAAATTGAACAATTTTACCAGAAACAATCCGACAACACACCCATATTGTATTGTAAAATTAACTATTATTCTCTTGTTATTATTTTTTTCGGCGGAATCATTTTTGTATTTACATTTACAATGTATATATAAATAGTTTACAATATAACTAATATTAATACTTTCTTCACATTTATATATTTTGTTTTTATTTTAAAATTCAAGAAAAGACACCTTCATCTCAATAACATTTACATCATCATTCCAGATTGCTAGATGTAGAAAAAGAGAGTTTTATAGTAGATTAATTTTTTTTTGTTTTTGTTTTATTTTAATATTATATTTAATCACAGAAAAACTAAATTTACATATACATTATTTTTCACCTAAAAAGTTCTATATCTTTTGTTTTTTTTTTTTTTTTTGAAAAGTATTGTTAAAAGTTGAAAATGGTGTTTTGTTTTAAAGGTTTGATTTTTTGTTTTCAATAAATACTAAGCACCTGAATTTTCTTTTCTTCTGTGTACATTCTATTGTAGGTATATCTTCCATTAATTTTATTGTTTAAACATAATTTTTGTGGTTTTAATTAATACATCGAATAGTAACACATCAGTTGTCTACTTTAAAAAAAAAAATATTCATATTGATCCTACACACTTTACAATATTATGAGTACTTTTTTAACACTAAACAGGGATGTCGTTGGCGGTGATAAGGAAAACTATTTTCAATTTTGAAATACTCTGTGTCAAGATAAATAAAAAGTAAATATTGTATGTGTAAGAAAACAGCCTTGTGAATAAGAACACTCGTTTATTTTTATTTTCAAATTTAAATAAACTTTTTTTTCATATGTATATTTAACTCATAACAACAGGAAAAAAATAGCAGAAATTGAATAAAACTATACATTTTCTAGGAGGTTACACTGATTTATAATATATATATATAAAAAGAAACAATAAGTAGTATGTACAGGTGTTAAATAGTTTAACGATGAGCATAGGCCTCATTGTATATTTTTGTAAATATTTATTTTTATTTATTACTATTTTAGCACAACAGTTTGCACTAAAGTCGTAGTAAAAAATCATTGTTTATTTTCTGCTTTTGATCGTAGTACACCATACAAAGTTAAAGATTTTATTAATTATGCATGTTTTTTCTTACTTGCGATATTTTTCGTTACAGTAGAGATTTTGTATTCATTTTATTTTGCTATTACTTATAATTTTTTTTTCTTGGAAATTCAGTAGGAATAATTATATACTATTAATTAACTCGATAGCTTATGCGTTTTGTTTTTAATTTTATTTTTTTTATTTTACAACCATAGAAAAGTAAATATTATTTACGTTATTTTTTTTTTATTTGTTTTACTTTAGGTACCTAAATTTTTTTTTTTGAAAAGAGGTTTCATATACATACGTATATTTAAATATGTATATATATATAATTTTTCTTTACATCACGTTTAAGTTCCCTACATATACAATATATATATATTTTTTTCCAGAACATGTCCTTAAGATCTAAAAAACTGATATGTCTAAGAGCTATTATCATTCGTTATCAATTTTATTTTGAAAGTATTTTTCATTTTTCGTTTTTTTGTTTTTCTGTTTTGAAAATTATAGAGATTTACAAGGATTTGCAACGAAAAGAAATCTAAATGCATCACATTTATTTTGTTGTTGTTGAATAATTTGAAATTAAATAAGTTATTCGTAGTTAAGATTATTAACGACACGATGCCGACGGTAAGGTCTTATATAGTTGGTTTTTTTTTTGTTGAAAAGTTGAGCGAGCTTTGAGTGTTTAAATTATAATTAGAGATGTATTTTGCCCAGACTTATTTATAATTACATACTTAAAATATTAGATTCCAAAATACGTAATGATTATTCTTTTTCTTTGAAAACTTAATTTATAACTTAAATATCTATAATGACAAATTTAGTGACTGTATAGGAACCTTTTCCCGTTTGCAAACATAGATATTATTTTTAAATGAATAAATCTTGTATAAATGAAAATAAGAAATTTTATTGAAGTTCACGAAGTCGATTTACCCTGCAAGCCTCATAATCGTTCAATACTTTGTTTAACTAGGTAACTTCAGGTCCAATTTTTATCTGATCCACCCACTTGGAAGTGACGATGTTTCACATCATTTTCTATGCCCTGCATAGTGTGTGTTCTACCATTAGGAGCCTCTGTTTCAACATTGAAGTGGATGGTTTTCCGTTTTTTTTTTGTTCAAGAAATTAGTAAAATAGCGAAAAAATATAAACATAAACTAAAACGCAAAACATACAATTTTAATTACTAGCGTGACTTAAGATGAGAATTGAAGTTCTATGAAGAAAAAGTTTTAAACCATTATGTACATGTTCTATTGGTAAATGAATGCGCTGCATTGAAAAAATTAACATTAAAAACAATAACAAACGATTAGTGAAGAAAAATAAGTTGGTAATGGCAAAGAATATTTTAGTGAAGATGGAGTTTCGGATGTTGAAACGTAGGAGGTGTTTAGATGGTTTCCAAACAAATATATATGTATGCTGGCCTGCTTGAGGGTGTGTTCGTTGGTATTTATTTTCCTATATCTACTTGCCTTCACTAATCCAAAGTGTGATCGCTCTGCAATTTACAGAACAAGTAATTCATACCATAAGCCTAGCACGCAGATCGAGACAAGACAAATTTTATCTCTACAAAACTTTTCCAAATCTCGCGCAAAAGTTTGAAGTTGGAGAGATGAAATTTAATGTCGATTTCCTTTATTCACTAGGGATTTCGATCCCTTGTCAAATTTTTTCTTTTGGTGTGCGTATTTCGTATACATGTAAATCCTTCTTCAAATACGGATTCGAGGGATTTGATCTCTGTCAAAAAAACAATCGATTTTTTTGGTGTAAAGGAACGTGAAATTTGTCGATAGATCGAAATCTTCACAAAGAAATTTATTTCTCATGTGTAAAGGAAATCGACATAACTTAATGTGTTTTTAGTGTGTCTCTGGAACGGGTTGTCTTACAAAAGTCGTTCATACCTTTTTGGAATCTCCTCTTTATGCTCAATACGAGCATCAGCACCTTTTACGTAAAACCAGTATTGACAAAAATCAATTTCGAAATACGGTGGCTGTCAAAATTTGTCCCGCAAAATAATACTTGCATCATTCTTTTTCCTGGCAAAATTTAGTGGAGATATTTTGTACAGCAATGCACAAAAGTATGCATTTTGCGCGCGAACTGCGTACTGCTCGGAAAAATATCCAAGACAAAATTTGTCCCAGGACAAAAAATTTATGGGAGACACAATTTTTCCCGATCTGCGTACTAGGCTATAATTCCGTTTTTATACTACTGACACTCCCATTAATTTTGTCACAAAATATTGAATCAATTTAGACGAAGACGAATAGTTTCGATTAGTATGTTTTATCAGTACAGTTAGCATTCGTTCTGAAATGCAGTGTAAATTCATTATGCTGAATTTATATGACAACTGAAAAATTGTCTTTATATTGAATATTTAGTTTTTTTTATAAAGTATAAAGCATATGAAAATGTTTTTTTTTTTTGCAATTGCAATTGTAAAAATTCAAGAAATATAATAGTAAAATTGGGGATACGACAATGTATTGAGTAGATTTTAGGAAAAAGATATATTTTCGTACTTTTGTAAGCATAATGTAGTCAAGTGTGTAAAATTCCAAAGTGTTAATACAAATTCAATAGTGAGAAAAACTCTTAATCAACTCGATTTGCATTTTAATGAGTATTTCAACTCCAGCTTAAAAACGAGATACACATCTTTCGAACACATCCATATAAGTTAATTCAACAAGTAGGTAGTAAGGTTTTGACACATAACACACTGATACAAACTTTGAGTGTTTATTATGGGTGAGTTACAGAGTGAATAAAGCGTTTTGGTGCTTGTACTACTGCGCTAGCTATGGAATACCTATAAAACACGGCTAATAGATTCATATTAATATTCGCATTTTAGCTGGCCGTTTGATTACTGTTCTTATAAATAGACGTATTTTTGCTCCCTTAATTGCAGATATTTAGATGGAACACATCAGCAAAATGCTCTGAATAGCTCCAAAGAAATGTGGTTCAGATTAGGTGAAGTTAAATTCTGCATTCTTAAAAATTCCACCATTCTGAGGTTTTTTTTAGAATATCTGAACTCACAGCACCCAAAACTCGAGTTTACGATGGAAAAAGAACATGAACAATCCATTGCATTTTTGGATGTGAAAGTTATATGGAGACAAGACGGCACATTAGTACACACAGTTTACCGAAAAAGCACACACACAAATAGATATCTTCATGCTTCTTCATGCGACGAATTTGAAATCTGTTGTCTCTACACTGGATCAGCGTGCGCACAAGATTTGTGACAGTGAACATCTTACCTGAACTTACTTTGGTAGACAACGTTTTTAAAGCAAATGGCTATTCCAAAAAAACAAAGATCGTGGAATCCAAGTTTGTCACAGCAAAAGGAAGATAACCGATTGGAGAAAAAAGCCTTTCTGCCGTATGTAAGGGGTGTAACAAACAGGGTAGGGAAAGTCTTGAAGTGATATGGTATAATGTATATTTTTACCACCCAAAAAGGTGATTAACTTCCTTCAATCTCTAAAAGACCATTTCCCTCTGCAAACACCTGGAGTATATGCCGTACCTTGCAGCTGACGGTCATCATATGTAGGACAGACTAGTATTGCTACACGTTTGAAAGAACATATAAACGCTGTAAGCAAAAAACAAAGAGAAAAGTCTGCCATATAAGAACGCATAATGGACCATCCAGACGAACACCACTGTGAATCGATCAAGCTAGGGTTCTAGCTAACGAGCCTCACTACATCCCTCGTCTGGTTCGCGAAGCTATTGAAATTAAACGGCACCGTAATTTCAATCGAGACGACAGTTTCAAGTTGTCACGAACGTGGGATACCATCATCAACGCATCAAGGTCGATGCAATTACCACACACCGGATATAGTGAGCACGGTTTGCTCTCAACTTGCGGAAAATCAACAGCAAAAGCTAGAACCTCCTAGACACCGCTACAATCTTCGTAGCCAAAATCACATATAATATCCAACTGGCAGTTTTCCGGTGACTACGCGCAATGAAATTTGTAGCGAAACGTTCGGGGTCAGTACTCACTCGCTAAATATTTTTGTATATATAACGTGGCTAATCCGAAGAATTAAAAATGTCATGTATTTTTGCTTTCCAGTGCTTATCGCTGGAAGCACAGAAACACTGATTGCATCGAGAGAAAGTCACTGCTTGGTGAAATGGAGGGCAACTACAATTTTTAGCTCCAGATTTATCCAAAGTTATGATTCTAACTGAACATCACTTGTCTGTCAATATATAGTGCACGAAATAATTATTCGACATATTCTTCTCGGGACCGAGCTAGCTGGAGGGGCTTGTTGGTTGAGGCCTTAGTCTACCTTGGACTGTGAGCGCCACTTAAAGTAAGTAAGTATTATTCTCGAGCTTAATTTTAACAGATTCATGTCTACGTGATGATTACTTTGTGAAATTGAAAATTAGAAAAGGAGAAATATTTGGGGATAAATAATTTATCACATGCACACACGGAAGAATCCATATCATTTGATTATATTAATTTGAAATTTTGGAAACCCATTCTTGGAAATAAGGTTTTATAAAATATGTTTTAAGTGAACAGCTTTTTTGTTTTGACATAAGCTAGGATGTGTGAGCTAAAATTTAGAACGATCTGCGGACTAGGCTAAGGTAACCAATTGCCTTAAATTTTCACGCTTTTTCTGTGGGGCTTTCGAGATGAGAAATTTACAGTTTCTCGAAAATGGTTATAATAATTTTGCTTAAGTTCCAAATATTTTTTATATTTAAAATGTACTCCTCTAGCGGTTCCATTCTTGCCATAATTGCGGTAAAACAACTGAAATTTCCGCAAAAAATACACCTGCTGCCACAAAATCATATCTAGTGCACTTTTTTTTTTTTTTTTCAAAATACCTATTCACAAACTGCAATGATAAAACGGTTCACAAAATAATATCAGTTCAAATGTTATAATAAATTGGTTGGATGCTTTCATTCGTAAGAAATCTATGTTGTTGTTTTTGTTTTGCTTCAACAAACTTACTGTGCAATAAACGAAGTGTCAATGTTCTTGAAATTGTTATTCTTTGTGAGGAAATAAAAAATGTCAGCATCCAGCAGCGGTTGTAGGACGCTACTAATAACTGATACGGGCTATTGGAGTACTTTTAATTGATTAAATGAATAATTTAAGACTTTTTAGTTATAGTTTGTATTCCTGATTTCCTAAAAATATTCGTGATATTATTCAAATCAATACATTTCATAAGGAAGGTCAAACCTACTGCTTTTTTTTTATTGACCTACTATGCAGCTTTTTAACCAGCCTTATGTCGAAGTGAGCAACGTTGAGCAAATCTTGACATCTAATTTTATCGGCATTGGGATGCTGTGTTTGTATTAACCGTATAACGCACACCTGTTGCCTGACAATCTCATCTTGAGAAATTAAATAATCGTCTATTAACCTTCCTATAATTCTAAAATATAATTCTAAGCCTAAGTACATATAACGGTTATATGTGGTATTTATATTTTTCGTAAATTGAAGTTCTGGCCTGTCAGGCCCCAGTTGTGCATTGTAGAGTTAATACAAACAAATCATCCAAATGCCGACTAATGCCGAAATAATTAGATATCAAGATCTGATCAGTTTTACCACTTCAATATTAATGTGCTTAGAGATCACTGAAAAAATGTAATAGATTTATATACATTTTATTGATTTTAGGTATCATTTTTTTTTTAGCTTCTCAAGTATATAAGTGAACATTATTTTGAGGAAGAATGAATTGATGATAACGATCTGCAAGATAGACATAAGAATAGTCAATATTGAGAGATAAGCGATGGTATGTTCGCACAAAAAGGAATAATATTATAAAGAGACTAGTTCGGTGGAAATTAACGTCGCTATTTGTTTGTAGTATATAGTCGCTATAAGTAATCCAACTGAAGGCAGAGTGCACAAATAACCTAAATAACCCATTTCGTCGCGGTGAGAAAAGAGACTAAGCTTTTAATCTTCATTTCCGAGAGTTCGTCAACGACTTCAAAAAATGCTCTTCAGATTGATTGTGCTTTAATTTTTGCTCTAATTTCTTAGGAGTAAAACACCGAAACTGAACGAACTCTCAGGGCTCTGGAACGAAAAGTCGATACTTCTTTGACAAGTACAGAAAATATATTTGCTTTCAACACGCACAACAATGTTGCCAAATTGCTCAAACTGATATATTGGTATAAGCTATGGTATTTTGTATTCCTTGTTTTGAGCTTTAAAACAAAAATCTTTTTGAATAAAAAATGTTACTAATCAAGTTAAACTAACTTTTCTTCAAATTCGAGAATATTGCCAGATATTTGTTCTCGGGCCTATCAGAATCCAGGTGTATAATAGGTGCGTTTTATTATCCACAAATCTATCTGGATCCGGATCGGGATCTTCCCTTGAAAATAAAACGATACGGATCTTACTGACAGCAGTGTTATAAGCCCGTCTCTTTTTATCCTTGGGTTTGGAAATTTTAAATTATGTCTTGTCTTTTTTCTTTACACTATAGCTTACACTACCTTATCATAAAAAGCCATCTACTCGCCAGTGTAATAACTAATTTTTGGATCTTTGAAATAGATCCCGATAGAAAACAGGATCCCAATCTAAGTCCAGATCCGGATCCAGATAGATTTGTGAATAATAAAACGCACCTAATGTTATGATTTTTTTGAAGTGTGCACTGTAGGTTTAAGTGTAGGAACTTAATTCAATGCGGGTGGATTTTTCAATAATTAGTATGGTATCAAATTCTAGGCAGCTTGTTTGTTAGTTGGTTAAGGATCAAAAATCCAAAAGACGCATAAGATTTTAACTTCATGGTAGGTACTAAATACTGAATAATATACCTATGTTTGGCTAGCAAACTAAAGGCAACTTGTTAAAGGTTTTTTGGATAACGTATGTCTAAATATCGTTTGCAGTTAGTTAGGTAAACCTAGCAAAACGCCACTTCAACTTTCATAGCATTTTCAATCTAATACTACGTTTTCACCAAGAGTAAATCCGCTAGAGATTTAAAATAAATCTTGAAGTGTTTTCACCAAAGAAACTGAGATTTATTTGACATTTTCACTCTGTCTTGTCATTCAATTGTCAATTTGGACAAGAGAAAAAAAATTGCAGTTGGATAGTAAACAGGAAAAAAACAGATATTTCTATTTTGTGTTGATTGTCAATGAAGAAAGTGGGTTTAAATAGGTCCGTTCTACAAAATAAGGTTTGTTTGTTTTGCAATCCTTCTGATTGCGAGAAGATTTCAAGGAGATTTATTTTCTTTATATTATATATTTATATTTATATTCTTTATATTTATTTATCTTCATTTGAGGTGATTTATATTTGTATGGTAAATCTACGTGATTTAAAGGAGATTTATGGTAAATCCAGTTAAATCCTGGATTTACCTTTGGTGAAAACGTAGTATAATCCAATATCACATGCATATTGGAGTTTAAGGACGCCAGAGGTTTTTGACGCATTGCCTATTGATGACAAAATACTGAGGTGAGTTTTTCGAATTGGATCTGGGTAACGGATATTTTACGACTATTTTTCTTGTACGGTCTCGACTACACTGCTTCCAGTTTTCTAGACCAAGCGCTGACAAGAACAATAATTCATTTTAAGATTTTGTATCAAATGATGGCTTTATGATTACGTTTGACGTTTGGCAGGGAGTTTTCATTAAATGCGGATACTGTGAAAGTAGAATTTCGACAATGTCCAATCAATTGAGACAGAAAGAATTCGTGATGGTAGGTGTTACTCAAATGTTTTGGTTGCGGTAATTTCATTAGGGATTTCGTTTGGCACATTTTCCTATGGCGAAGACCATATCGATTTTCTGACAAACAGATTCACATATTTAACATAGGTTCGGAATTGAAGTTCGACTATTCTGGGCTGAACTTTGCCTGTTTTTTTTTTTTTTAATATTTTGTTGAAATGCTCAGGTAAGAGTTAAAGTATAAGCAACAGTGTTCTAGCTCTCAATTTAAGATCGGCCAAAAATGTTATAAATGTGAAATAGAGCGCTCAGCTGGATTACTATGTATATCCTAGTTGAGACACATGCCTATCCTTGGTCTATCCTAGCGGACACACCTCTAATGCCTTTGTAATTTTCATTTTGACGAACTTTAGAAATATCTTTAAAATGATTCAACATCCAAATTCATAATCGTTCCTGTACGTACCGATCTTTTTATGTTCCTATTATACTTTTTTCATGTGGATATTGGCGCAAAATTTTAGACGAATTACTATTTTCTTTTATCTATTACTAAGTTTTAAAAGGATTTTGCAAATAATCGAATTAAATACCTATTTATCTCTTAAGAATTGAACTGACTCCATATTACACTTTGACAAATGATGATAAAGTGTAATTCTTAAAAACTAAGAAAATGCTGATAAACTGTTTTAAAATTACCAAATTGTTAAGTAGCATTACAAATTTTGCCACCGTGATTCTTAAATTTAAAAAAAAATCCAGAAAATATGTATAACAGAAAGTAATTATATAATCTATTAAATTAAAGAAAAAAATCTTACTTTTACATATATTAAGTTAAAACATTAATTTATTTTCTAAAATGTTTGCATTCGGTATTGGATCCGATTCAAGAAATCACACAAAAATAAATTAAAATACGTGTATTGCTTAGAAATTGGATTGTCAATTTATATATCAAATATATAATGTGTGTATATAATAATTTTTGTTTAATTATATACTTAACACCAAAGGTCGGTGCAACAAAGTAATTTTTATATTTCTTAGAAATATGCTAGAGTCAATTTTTCTGGTTGAAATTGTATTTGATTTTATGTAATGTGTGCGTATAAAAAGGGAAAGTATTTTTTTTTATTTTTTTTTATTTTAATTTCTTTTCTTTGAAGATACTCATTTTATTTTTGTATTATAATATATTTTGCCAATCTGAGACAAAGAGGCAACTTTGATGATTTTTTATTTAATTTCTTAAATTTAGTTTTTGTGTTAGTTTTTTTTTAAATTTTGAGATGCGGAAAAATGTCAAAGACACAAATTAAAATAATAATAAAAATGAGTTGCTATATATTTCACAAGCAAGAAAATTGATTGTTTTAGTTTAAAAAAAATGTATGATTAATTTATAAAAAAAAAAAACAACTAAATAAAGGATACAAATCATTAATAGAGATTTTGAAGCACTAAAAAGATCGTTTTCACATTTGTTCGATACTTTGAATAGGTGCAAAATTTACACCTCTGTATGTGACTACAGCAAATAGAAGTGTAAGTTTAAATCTCAAATTTGTATTAGTAAATAATTTATCAAAATTAAAAATAAATGAAATAAAATGTAAATATACTAGATTTAATTTCATAAAAACTTAAAATAAAGTATCGATATTATTTTCAGTTAAAAAAAAGAAAAATTTAATAAAATATCAAACATCAATATAAAGTGCAGTTATTGTTAATTGTAATTGTAAAGTGTTAGACGTTAAATCAAATAGTAACCAAATTAATATTCAGCTCATAAGACTTCTCAGTGTTCCATAGATGTTTACTTATTAAAAACAAATTAAACTAAACAAAAACCGCAAAAATAATAATCAATATAAAAATTATTAAGTACATTATACTTCATATAATATTTTCGAGAGGCAAATATCAATCTTTACCATCTGATTCAGTCATGTTCCTATTCTTTGATCGGCAAGCAGGGCAACTTTTGATTGTTTTTAAACTTTTCCCCTCATTCCTCCTTCTGGCCTGTCTGACAACTGAACATAACCTAAGAAGAGCATCCGTGTTGCGTGAGTGTGATAGATGACCCAAAAGGAAGTTGAATTCCTTTGAAGACGCCAAGCAGACTTAGGTGGTACTGTTTTCTAATCGCGATTTAAAATTTTCTCTGAAAACGTGAAATTTATTTTAAGAACCTGTCGCACTAGATGTTTATTAACACTTCAAAAATTCTAATAGCATATTCTTTGAATAATTTCCTAAAAAATATACCTATTACAAATTGCGAAAAAGAAGTCTCAAACTAAATGTCCAGATCATTTCATTTCGCATAAAAATTCATATTTAAAAAGAATATGATTTCAACTGAAATCAGATTTTCAAATGTCTTGAGTTTGTTTCAAAAAGTTCAAAAGAAAAAAGCAGTACATTTGTGCCACGTTTCCAAAAGAAGTACAAGTACTGCATTTGTAGTACTTCAGCAGCCTTCAAAGAAATTAATGGTACAATTTGGCAATTTGCCGAAATAAATTTTCACTTAAGAATACTTCCGACATTTGGAAAAGTTTTCACTTTCGAAATGACGCTTAAATGGATCTTTCAGCAGGATAATGACCCAAAATACACCAGCAGAACAGCTAAGTAATGGTTTAAGGGCAACAAGATTGAAGTTATAGAGTGGCCTGCTCAGTCTTCTGATCCTACTCCCATTGAGAATCTTTGGGTAGATAGAAGTTTTCATAGTGTTATATTTTTTTTTATTTTTGGAAATTAATAAAATCACGTATTCCACCTACATATGTATATTCAATGATTTTACTGAATCATAGAAGAACAGTTAAGTTCAAACTTTTACATTAAGAAAACAGAAATATTTAAAGAATAGTAAAGTGACGTTTATAAAAACTCTACTACAATAAGTAAGAATTCTCTTCTTGTCAAAAGGTCAAAAGTGCTAATGTCTGTTTATTTTGTTCTGATGGGCTCGTCCACTGACTTTATCGGTGGGCCGGTACTGCTACTTCGCACAAAGCTGTCATTCTCGATTCCTATCGACCTCCTCGCGGTGCCTGTGGATAGGTTACTGTAACGGTAACTGAACTAACTTGATAGGAACACTCTGGACGGTGTCCTTAAGGTAGAAATCCGCTAAGGAGTGTGTAACAACTTACCAGGGGGGTGCACATTCTTGGTTGTGGTTTCTACCTCGACTATAGCTGGGTGTGTGTATACCAGGGTTGACAGGCCCCGTAGCCTTGCAGGAGCTCATCTGTAAGTGACCGTAATGGAAGCGAAGCTCGACCGGAAGCTATATTCTGGCAGCATGGGAGATAGTGCCCAGAAGTTTGGGGGCTATAGCGTACGGCTTCTGGCTCTCCTATTCTATCTTCGGATAGTGAGGTGCAGCTGTCGCGTGCGTGGCAAAAGGTGACAAAATGGTTAAAATATGAAAGTATAAGGCTTAAGCATAATGTTATGAGTATTTATTGGCTAACTTTCTGTTGAAAATATGAACAAAGTATACCTACACAAAGTAGTGCAGGTTAACTGTTCAACAGTGAACCAGTGGTTTTGAACTGATTTATGTAATTTGCTTTCGGTTTAAATTATCGTCATTAAAATATACTTAATATTTCCTCAATAAGCTTGCATTTAAACAGAAAGTTCTTAATGCAAATAGTTAATTTTGGTTACTTTTTTCAATCACATGAACAGGTTCACTGTGTACCATGAAGTGGACAGAGTGAACGAAGTGGTTCGCAGTGAACCTATTGATTTTAATACATATTGATTATTATAATATAATTCAAACTGAATATAAATTATTGTTTATTCATTTTATCGGAAACGTTAAGAAAATATAATTATAACAAAAATAAAAGACTTAACTTTAGAACGTAAATGTAAAAATCTAAAAAGTAAGACACAATACAAAATAAAGAGGAATAATTTAAAAAAAATTAAGAAATGATCGCCAGCATATTAGCATTTCATATGTTGAATATTTGTGACACTAATTTACAGCCCGATTCTCCCCTTTGTGAGGAGTCACAAATCACAAGCTCTTGTGACTATTCCTTTCCTTGTGAGGATTGTTGTGATTCGATAACATTTTGGTATTCTGCTCCTAATCGTCACAAGAACACTCACAACGAAACTCACCACAGCATGGTGAGATTTTTAAGTGTCATTATTTGAATAGCTAATTATTCAAAACGAAGAAATTACTTTATAAATGTATTGGTTTGGATAGCGAATGGATCATTTGTATCTCTCAAAGTTTTTAAAATCCGTCGACGCTGCAAACTTCTTGATACGATTAGTTTCTTTAAAAAAATTTTGTTTATGTAAAAATGTTACTTTTCATTTTCGTGGCAAAGATCAGCAATAATATTCAATAGAACAAAGTCCACTTCCATTTTTGTGTACTTGCAATTAATCACAAATCTATAAAATTTTCTTATAAAATATACTGAATGTCAATCCAAGAAACATTGAAAATTTATGAGTTGTTACCTGCTCTGAAGGAGATCACAGTTTCGATTATGTTTTTTAGCATGAATTGAGTGTGGTATACCTAATTTTGCGTCTCAGAAAAAGTTATGATACTACATCATTCGTTTGAACCAAAATGTACTTAATATAAAAAGATATCACGATTGGAAGAGTGGTCTGAGAATCAAAACGAAGCTTTATTTTTTCTGCTTTGTTTCAAAACGAAGCTATTTTTCGTACAAAAATGATTTAACCTGATAATCACTTTATTATAGCGAAGTAATTTGCAAAATGAAGTTAAAAAAAAAATTGGCCCAAAATTCAGTAAAATTGGCAAGAGAGTAAACTTGAGCTTGTTACGATGTCTTTCGTCTGCCAGAAGAATATGGTGCATCCAAAAGTTCAAGACAGTTGCTAGTTCCACCTTTTCGTTTTGTGTGTTGTTAATGGATTCTCATAATGAAAACTGGCAAAACGAAATATGTCTGGTTGGTAAATGAAAGATAGAAGGGCTCAATTTAAATTGCAGCGGTTGTTATTGGCTTTACAACATTCTATTTGTAAATCAAGTGGAAATCATGTTCCTTATTGTCGGACATTCGTATATGCCACCAGACTGTGTATTTGCCGACATAAAAAAGGATGTACGAAAGGAAGAAGGAATTTTATATCCGAAAGGTACTACAAAATATTCAACATTCATCAGAAGACTGTCAAGTCCATGATTGGAAAGCAGCTGCCATTGAGTACCTACTTAAAATTTAAGCCCACAAATCAAAGTGATTTGTTTTGAAAAACGTTGGGACCACAATTCAAGTAAGAGGAGAAATGAGTTATAAGTTCAATATTGGAGTCAGCGAAGCGTTTTGAAAAATGGAAAAAGTCTGGATCACATCGAGCTAGCTCAATTACTGAACGGTGTGCCTATGAACGAAGCTAAGATCAAGGAGAACAAATGAAATGGGATTTAAAGTTTTACCAAAAATTAAGTTTTGATGTAAGGGTTGATCCTGTTTTGTCAATTGAAAATGGAGAAGTTGGTGTGAGTTCCTGAAAGATGATTATCATATGGTCAAGCTGTTTTTTTTTTTCTGAATAATGTTCCTTTAAAACTGATAATACTGATATCCGCACATATTTTTTTTTTATAAACTTTGTTACTTAAAAAAAACCTAATATCTGTGCTAAATAAAAAATAACAATATTTTTGTTATATAAAATTTGATGTTTTAACTTATTTTTATCTTCAAAATAACGCTATATTTTTTTTTAATCTTCAAAAGGCGCTATATTTTTTGTTTCGGTTACAAAAGGGGCCTAAAAAGCACAATGAGTCCTTCCAAAAAATAAAGGGAACATCCTTATATTCCTTTTTTGTTGTTCAAGTTAAAGAATGGACATTCATAAGACATTCACAATTTATTTGGTAAAGAAATGTCTTGTGGTTTAGAAATTACAGATTTTTGTCATGTATCTCAGTTATGTATATGTTTCCTGAAATTAGGACCTTTTAGTGTCACATTTGCCAAAGAAGTATGAATAAAACTGATCTACCTTTTGAACCAATTACTGACCTTTTAGATTGAATACTTTTTTTTTCAAATATTCTACACATGGGGTGCTATTTATCTGGAGTCGTTTCCTTGCTTTATTTTTTTATTTTATTTTTTAACTTAATTTTATAAGAAATTAACAAAAATTTTGGCAAGCAAAAATATGAAGAAAAATGCTGCATACGAAAATTTGGTCGAGTCTTAAAATTTTTAAACATGAAAATAAAGATTTTTTATTGTGCTTTAGTAAAAAACGATAGGTATACAAAAAAAAAAAAAAAAAAACAAAAATGTCTTTTTAAAAAATAAAAACGAATCTAAATTAAAAATTGCTTTTTATTAACATTATATTGCAATAAATACATTATCAAATTTAGCTTCTTTAAAGGTACTTAATACAAAATCATCGTACGTATATGTTTGTTTTTAAAAGGATTTTTATATTTCTAAGAAACATATTTTTAAAAAGTTTAAACAAATAAATATTAACAATAAAAACTTCATGTTTATATTCTAAATTCAACTAGTTTCTCCTGGCTTATAGGCTAACAAAGACTGAAAGAGATAGATGATGATAGGTATAGAGATAGCTAAAGATATAGAGAGAGGGAGATAGAGAAAGAGTGAGTTGTTTTTTTTCTTTTTTAAAGATGTGCACATTATGGGATTAAATTATTTTCAATGAAATGTGGTTGTGGACGCTCTTAAATTTGAGAAGATACAATTAATTAATTATTACAGGTTAATTCTACGGGTATATGCATAAATATATTTTAATTTTTTTATAATTATAACAAACACTTAAAACTACAATACAACCATATTACTAAATATATATTTTATATAATTTATTACCTATTAATGAGCAAATGTATGTTTTTGTAAAATTATAATTAAAAATAAGAAAACATTTCACTCATTTACATATATATTAGAATTTCAATGTAGAAAAGAAAAACTTAGCTAGTAAAATCAACGAAGAACAAATAATCAGTAATTTTAAATAAATTATTTGTTAGTACACGTATTTATATATAGGTATTATATTTATGAATAAAACTAATAGTTTTCATGTGCTTGTATAGATGCGTGTAACTTTTTTTTTGTTGTAGCTAAATTAATGTCGTTTTTATCTCACTCATTATCACTTTTTTTACTAAGAAACATAATTTTTTAACATTTTCTTTACAAAGAGATTTTAATAAATAAAAGAGAACAATAAACATTTGAAATGTAAAAACAAAGAAAACCATACATATTTATAGAAAAGAAGTAAAAAAATATTAGGACGTTATATGCTTGCAAAATTTTGCTTTGGTTTTGAAAATTTTAATGCACATTTTGTTGTTTTCTAATTTTTTTTTTTAAATAATTTTTGAATAATACATTTTTTCGATTGTCAATTTTATAAATTAATTTTATATTATATTATTGTTTTTTTTTTTATTATAATAAGTAAAACTATTATTAAATTTAAATTTTAGAAAGTGTCTTGGCATAATGATGGTTTTACACATTTCGGAGATTTGCTTTAATTTTAATCAATCCATTTAAACACTTTACTCTGGTTTTCCAAATAATTGGAGTATTGTAGGTAATTTGATTCAAATTGCTTTTAATTTGGCTTTTTATTTGGCTTTATAATGAATTTGTATTTTGTTGAGACTGTTGTTGCTGTGGTTGCTGCTGCAGTTGCTGCTGTGGGAGATTACTTGTATTTGAATCATTTTCCTGAGGACGATGCGATTTCATATGAGCACTTCTGCTTTTGACTTTGTTGAAAACTCTGAAAATATTTTTGGTTTTATTGTAATTAATTTAAATTATTAATTTTAAAGTATTAATTTTTGAAAAAAAGGTGAACATTTATGATACTATCATCAATACAAAATTCATGCATTACCTACGAAATACAAATTATATTTAAATAAAAAAAGAAAAAAAAATCTTTTTGCTAGGGTGATAAATTGGAAAACGATTGCATTGCACTCCGACAATTGGCTTGTCCAATGAGAAAATATAAGTTTTACTTTAAGTGCATACATCTTTGGTGAAGCATTGGTGTCTCAGGACTCGATCCCTATTAACTCAATTACAGCCCTTAATTGCCCTTCATCTATTATGGACATTTTTTTGTTTATAATTCACATATAATAGAACACTGATTCAAAGCAAAAGATAAAACGAGGCTTTGCGTTTATTCAAATGGTTTTTAAAATGATTTGTGTAGAATTTGTATGAATGAGAATCAAAAATCAAGCATAAAAAAAAAATGTAGCCAGAGTGAAAAATTTCTTACACAGATAGAGAATGTGGTCATTTTAACGAATTCGATGCAAGTGCGATTCAAGGCCAACGGCGTAGGGGATACATTTTGCTTGAACGACTATATTCTATATTCTTATTGATTTGGGTTTCCAGATTTTGAAGTTTTCCCATTTCGTTTTTTCGAAATTTATTCTTAAGTAAGGTTAGGTAAGGTTTATGTGACTGTCAGCAGGAGAGCCAACAGAATTAGGCCATGAGTAGGTTTATTGAGATTCCACATTGAATCTTGGCGATTTTTCCCTAATCGCTAAATCAATTGGAGCTTTATGAAGAAAGCGAGATTTCCTATATATATATATATATATATATATATATATATATATGTATGTATATATTTTCCAGATCACTAAGTTCATTCTAGTAGAAATCTCCCAGAAAGTGTCTACGTCTTTTTGATAAAGTTGGACATGTACAGATAAGTTGAGGGAACGATTCCTTCTACTAACTACATGAAGTTTCAGCAGAAATTTTTAGAATACATTTCAAGCCGCGTTGCATATTGCTTTAGCATAAGCTTAAACGTAGTGATGAGAATACATATGTTTGCCTTACCTGGCAATAAAGGTATTATTGTTCCACTATTGGCAAGTTCGTAAGCTTTACAATTTCCTGAAATGTCCCTGTGGCCCAACACCCAGCAAAGGTGAATATTAAAATGCTGCGCCATCTCCTTCAGAGACAATCGGCAGTTTAGGGCTGTTATTGAGCTGGTAGAGACAGAATCACGAGATTCTATTCCGAGAAAATGTGGATATCTTCATTTGATATGAGGGATGGTGTAATCGATGCTACTTGAAAGTAAACTGAATGAGTTCAGAATGATGGAGTGGCCAATTTCATTATTTATCCACTGCGAGCAGGCTCTTGGAATAGCTGTATTTGAAGCCGTTTGTTTGCTGAATACTCGTATATCGAGGTTTGTTAGATGGAACATAATGTCCAGTACGAAATACTCAGCCCATTCACAGATAAGCTGACCGTTGGACCTTGCTTAATAATAAACAATCAGTGATTTTGTCTAGAGTTATGAATCATACTGCTACTGGTCTACCCTTTATATGGAAAATTTTGTATTTTCTAGAGAACAAGACAATATCTGTTTGTAAGGATATGCTCAGTTTGTACGGAGGCTGTTTGAAAAGTTCTCGGCCTAACATAGAAGGCGTTGTTTTAATAAATAACTTTTAATTCCTCAAACAGCCTTATATATATAATAATTGTATGTAAAGTTTCATTAAAATTGGTCGCGTACTTATATCAGTGCAATTTTTTGTTTGAACGAACCTATTGCTAACAACGAAAATGGAAAAAAAATTAGATTAGAGCGGTCATTAAATATTTGGTCAAAAAGAATATGACACCAAATCAAATTAAAGATGACTTCGATGAGACATTGGGGGAATCTGCACGTTCGTATTCCACGTTCAAAAAGTGGGCAGCCTTATTTAAACATGGCAGACAGAGCGTCGAAGATGATCGCAGAAGCGGAAGGCCAACAACATCCACCTCTTCAGAAAACGTCGATAAAGTTCATAAAATGGTTTTAGGCGACCGAAGGTTAAAAGTGCGAAAAATCAGCAACACCATGAGGATCTCTTCTGAGCGGGCTTACTACATTTTGACCAAAGAATTGCGGTTAAAAAAATTGTCCGCAAGGTGGTTGCCGCGTTTGCTGAGCGAAGAACAAAAATTCAATCGAGTTGAAATCTCTAGAGAGAATCTAGCGTTATTTCGGAGGAATACCAGCGATTTATTGAGAAGATTCATTACCACCGACGAAACATGGATTCATCACTATATTCCTGAGACAAAAGAACAATCAAAACAATGGAAGCATAGCGGTTCTCCTCCACCTAAGAAAGCCAAGTCGTGTGCTTCAGCTGGGAAAGTGATGGCGTCAGTCTTTTGGGATTACAAGGGAATTATTTTTATTGATTACCTTCCCAAGGGCCAAATTATCACTGATCAATACTATGCAAACCTGTTGGACAAATTGGCTGAAAAAGTTGCCGAAAAAAGACCAGGATTAGCCAAAAAGAAGATCCTTTTTCATCAGGATAATGCTCCAGCACACAAGTCGGTTGTTGTCATGGCTAAACTCCACGAACTTCGATTTTGTGTACTGAACCACCCACCTTATTCACCTGATTTGGCACCATCAGACTATTACCTCTTTCCTAACATAAAAAAACATTTGGCTGGACGCAAATTCTTCACCAAAGAGGAGGTGATTGCTGAGACGGAGCGGTTTTTCGAAGAGTTGGAGGAATCGGCCTATAAAAAGAGTATAGAAGCACTGGAACACAGATGGAATAAGCGCATTGATATAAGAGGAGAATATGTAGAAAAAGATTAAAAAAAAGTTTTAAAATTTATTGCGTTTTATTGGTTAGGCCCAGAACTTTTCAAACTGCCCTCGAAAAAAAAATATTGAGCCGTTTTTGAGATATTGAATTTTCCAAAAAAAATGGTAAGCTTGTTTAAAGTAAATTGTAAGAGATCTTTTAGGATGTTAAGACTTTCGGTGTTGTATGTACGTTGTTCGTTGTTGCTCGGAACAAGGAGAATGTAAATGGTAAAAACAAACAACGAACTAACAACGAATGAAGAACGTACAAATTCAAAGGAGCTCGAAGATTTCGGTGTTCGTTGTTACCCGGACAACGTGTGTTTAAATGCGAAAACTGTTTAAATAAACATTGTTTTGCAGTGCCGTGCAACTTGTAGGGACATTTTTGAAGTTTTTTTTATTAGAGAATGGAGCATCAAAAGGTTTCACTATAAATTTGGTTACCTATAGGTAAATAAATAAAATATTTTGTGTATGGGTTTTATCTTTCTCATACGAACTTGAAAACAAAACCAAATTAATGCAAATACTTCTTCGTTGTTCGTTGTTGAGAGAAGAACGAACAACGTACACCGTCTTGTGGCGTCCCTCTACTGATAAATCTTCTTGAAGAAAACCCGCCCGCGCCCAGATTCGAATTAATAATCCTGCTATTTAGCATATCATTGATCAATTTTCCAAGCGAAACTTCTACATTCAGAGACGACAGAACAGACGGGATTGCAGGTGTATTGTCATTGTTAAAAGTAATCCAATCATAGTAATAGTATACTCTTTAAGATGGAGGGAGTATTCGATGGTTCTTACCAGTCTATGAAAAGCTGTTTCCACCGATTTCCCTTTACACTGCGCGTTCTGGGCCGATGTCTTAAAATAGATTAAGAATCATTGGGAAAGTAATACCTTACTCAAAAGGTCTCATGGATCTTTGTAAAAAGCGCGTCCCTAGACTCACGAAAGAAGTAAATTTGAAAGAACTCACAAGATTTCAATAAAACAGAGTACACTGTACGGGTATCATAGAAATATTACAATTTTAAATAAAAAAACTGTGTATTGTATACAAATTTCTTCTTCTCTGAATTTAAGGTTTCAGGACAATTTTGGTGCACTCTTAATAATAACGAGCACTTTAAGTCCTTCCCTAATTTCTTAATAAGTTCGAACTTAAAAGTAAAATAAAAACTCTAAAAATTTCTTTGCAAAATTATGGGATATCTATATAAATAAAAAGCAAGCCTAAAATAAATATTTTAATAAATTAAACAAATGAACAAAAAACTTACATATAATCCAAAAGAACATATACGATATTACAGATGAAACGAAAATTTGAATGCAGTTGGTAGATATTTTGGATAACTCATACACACGTACAACATTATTATGGCACTTTTGTTTTATGGCTCTATTTTATAGGGCTTGCGTTTACAACAAACGGTCTAACGGTAATTTGTGATGCTTTTTTGTGTGTAAATATGGACATGTAACAGTAACAACAATATAAAAAAGAAAACAATAATATAACATTAACAACATTAACATTGACTATAAATGGATGTCCAATTTTAAGAGAGTAGTTTAAGTAGGGTTTTTTTTTGTAAATATAATTTATGTAATAACAGGTATAAAGGCGTGCGTTTTTATCAATGTGTTTTCATTTATTGTTTGGTTGTCTGTGTGTGTGTGTAAGGACTTATGGGGAGGTCTTACTTGCCGCACACCTTGCAGGGGAAGTCATCTTTAAGATTTGAATGCAACTGGCCATTGTTGGCGAGTATCATTGAAGTGTTGTTGTTGTTGAGTTGATTCATATTACGGCCAATGCAATGGATCCGAGTGTGCCCATGTAAAGCAGCTTTAGATGTAAAGCTCTAAAAGTGGATATAAAGGATTGATTATAAACCGCATAGTTGAGAGAAATAAGAGAAGGTCTTACAGCTGAGCAATCCGGCATTTCGCAGACATGAGGCCGGAGCTCGGTAACTTGTGAGGAGTATTGCAGTTGGGATGCATCGTCATTTTCGACCTTCAGGTGAGTCATCTTGTAGTCCACACACAGCTTTTTCCAGAAGTAGTAGAGTTGTATGCATTCACTGGTGGATTTTGTAATAATCTGAAACACGCAAAAGAACCCAAGTAGTATAATTAGTATCTTAAAAGAAAACGGTTGAATTGAACTTTTTAAGAGAGAAAAGCTCTTTCCTGCACAACATGGCAATCACAATATAATAGAAAAGACCTACCTCTCTCGAGATACTGTAGAAGTCCTTTCCATATTTTTCCAGACCTCTGAGGAACATTTCGACTTCTAGTGACGACCATTTAAGATGGAAAGGATTCGATTGCGACTTGAGGAGATTCAAAACAGCAATTGGTGTATCACCATGGACTTGAAGTAATGCTTTTAAGGCAACTTCTTCCGAATGATAACCAAGTGGAATGGCTGAAGATTTGCTCAGCTCAATGTATCTCGTTAGAATTTTCTCATCCGAAGCTACACTGGGGTCCCACATCATTTCCTCATGATCTGTCACTTCTGATAGTTGTCCGCCAATGATCATGGGTTGCAGCTCATTTCTAGTTTCTAAAGCCGGAATAGTAGCTTGATATGCTGTACCGATGTTTACTTTAGATTCATCAAGGAAAGCCATAATGCTGGCTGCTTCTTCGAATTCATCATCCAAATGCAAGGCATCCTGGGCAAAGGTGGGTGGTTTGGGTAGATTGGAATATAAACCGGTACCCTTTCTGCCGGGATTGAGGATTGGCTGGGGAGTGTAGTGAGTGGTTGATGGTTTTCGTAGTTTTGACTTGTAAAGCTCGTATTTCCGGGGTACACTACTTGATTGGAAGCTACTGTCGCCACACATGGATCCTTGACGCAGTCTCCTTTTCAAAATTGAACTTGTTAAAGGAGAAGCAGTTGCAGCTACAGCTAAAATGTTTTGCGGTTGCTGGTACATTTGTTGTGAATGGATCTCATTTGCTCCGAAGAACTGCAACGTTTTTGTGGGAGCGGAAGTGTCTTTGAACGGTGGGGGTGGCAGTTGTGGTGCAGCCAGTTGATTGTCCACACACATCTGACTTGTTGATATATCTGGCTTGATATCTGTTTCGTTGTCTTGCTTAATTTCCTGCTGCTGAATGGTGAAATGGAACTCAGTGCTTCCATCTTTGGACGTACTTGTGGCCATCAATAAGGGAAAACTTGAATCCGGGTCTGGTTTCGTGGATAGCAACTGTCCCTGGAGCGTTGTTGCCGCCTGCTGAGGTTCCATGCGAATCATCTGTGTTTGCTGATGATGTGGTTGAACACTCAATCTGTGACCAAAATCTCTGGGTGAAGATGACAACAAAGGATCTTCGGAGTTGGGCATCATCTGAGATTGAAGACCTAATCCTGGCAAGTAGTACAGGTCAATGTCTGTTGAATTTTGCGGGTCACAATTGAGAGATTCATCGGGAAGAACATCCCGAAGAACCTCTTTCACTTCTTCAGCCGTTCCGATGCCACTTGTGAAAAAAGACTCGGAGAGTGGAGAAGTGGCATTGCGAGAATCATCGAGGAATCCTTGAGCATCTTCCAAAAAGGAAAGATTTTGCTCGGCAAAGTCTTTGAGATCACAGTTTGCCCCATCGCTGGATTCATTAAGCAGGTCTTCCACTTTAACCACGGAGGTGTCGAAAACATCGTTCGAAATATCATCGCCGGACTTGAAGAATTGCCCACTGTCTTCGAGGACACTCTTCAGTTTAAGGATCTTCTGACTTTCAGTGAGGGCTTCGTTAGAACAATCTTTGAAGAAAGTCCCACCGGCATCATCGATGAAGTCAGATGTGGACTTCTCCTGGAAGAAGGAGTTCGCTGCATCCGAAAAGTGGTGGGAATCATCCAGGAATGGTGAAGCTTGTGCTACCATCTCGTGGCTTGCTGGTGGGGTAGGATATGCAAGCGGTGAAGGAAGTGGAGATATTGCCTGTTTAATCACAGTGGCTAGTGACTTAGTTGCGGTGGTGTGGTTGCCACCACTATTGATAGCCTTACATGTGCCATTGTTGTACAGGACAAAATCCTTGGAATGAAGAGTTTGAAAGTCGGGCAATGCGTCTTGTAATGGGGAGCTGAACACAGTTTGCATATCCTTGCTATTTCTACTCGCCAAGTTGGAAGAAGAGCTGCTGGTGTCATTGTGGAAGTCACCAAGGGAATTTATTTCATCTAAGTGATCCGGATCTTCCGGTTCGTTGAGCAACTGTATCGAATCGACCGTTTGTAGAAGCATGTCGGTCTCCGATACACTGTAGACATCACTGTCCTCAAAAAAGGACGCTGCTGAATCTGTGGAATAGGTAAGCGTATAAACGTCACCCGATCCATTGGGGGCCTGGGATATGGTGAGTGAGACGGGAGTGGTTTCGCCATTTGGAAGTGTTATTGCGAGTGGTGGGTTGGATGTGCCAGAGTTGTTGGAAAGTGACAGTTCAGAGGGCAGCATTAAGGTCCCACTGCTAGTGGTGAATATCTGGCTGGAATCGGAATTCGATGTTTTTCTCACTGCCACTTTTGTACCACGCTTGAGGAGCTCAATTAAGGTTGCGTCTTTGTGATCCATGGTGGATGTAGCCTTGGATGTGTTGGTTGATACAGTTGCCGTTCCGACACTGACGTTGGATGGTTTTTGGGGAACTGGTATTGGTTGTTTTTGAATTTGCAAGCCCGATGGAAGAACAGCGTTGCCAATATCTGGTAGGCTGTTGTTCCGTTCTGATGGAGAACTTCCCGACTGAAGAACTATAGGTGACTTGGGGGTTAAAAAGTTTTCTAGGTCACTAGCTGTTCGTCTAATTGCAGCTGTTATGGGTGGGGCAGGAACTACAAAGGCACCCTGAAAAAAAGACAAACTTTTAAATACCTTAAAATATATTGAAGGAATTTATTGAACTTACCTTCAAATCCTTACATCGTTTACTGATAATCTTCTCTTCAATTAAAGCTCTCACCCCAATACTTGCCGTTTGAAGGGGTGGTCCACCGAGACCATCTTTACGATCGCATTTCTTCGTTTCTGCTTCTTTCTTAAAGTAGCCGCCATGCAGACGCATATGTCCGTTGAGGGCTGGAACGTTCTTAAATTTTCTATGACATAGATTGCACTCTACAGGTTTTTGTTCTATTTTTACAATATTTAAAATTTGTTGATTAATTGAGGCAGCACTCGATAGATTTTGTTGGTTTTGTTGTTGTTGTTGTTGCTGGTGTTGTTGTTGCTGCTGTTGTTGATGAGGACCACTTCCATTGAGTAATTCATTTATGGAGATGGATGTCATTGGTGATGTGGAATTTTCTATTACTGATACTTTTGATTGTGTTTGCTGCAATTGGGTCTGGAAGTAAATTAAAAAAAATTATTAACAGTTTTTGATTATTTCTGTAAGCTTCATAAACTTGCTTAAATGGAAAGAAATTCAAAAACAATTAAAAACTTTTATCTATGTAGAACTTATTGAAGATGGTATTGGATCAGTCGTTATAAATCATGTCTTAGGAAGGAAAGGCGAGGTGAGAGAACAACATTTCCCAACTGTACAAAATTACAAGTAGAAATGTTAACAAATTTACGGAGAAAAGACAATTGAAGACATGAAGGAAACAAACCTAATTACATTATTTCAAATATAGTCAAAAAATGAGCTACAAGAAGTATATGTAAAATAATTAACGAAATGATTGTACAATACGACTGTACATCGAGTCATATGACTAAAAATACACATTAACAAGATTATTCTTACAAAGTGTTTGCGTTTTATTTCTTTATTTGTTTTTTGGCTATTTTTTATAATAAAAAAAAAATAAGACTTGAGCATTTGGTTATTCGAGCCGGATTACCCGTTCGGGTTACGGGTTACGATTAATATGCTGGGCTGGTGCTACTCGTAGCATTCAATTCAGGCATGGGCAGGTGTTTGATCAGAACCCCCGGAATATAAACAATGAGACATATACATATATGGCGATATATTCATGCACCAACAAAAATTTACAAAAAGGCAGAAATGTATTTCCGCAGAGCTCTACGAGCAGTGCCAAAAACATAAACTGAACTATTGCAACAAATCATATTGGGAACCTGTGACCTTAGGATTTTTTCAGGTTGCGCAACAGGTCGGAACATGGAGGGATAAGTAGAGGCACTCTGGCCCATAAGATTTTTACTGCTGAACTTTAAAAACAATAGCGCGATTATCACGTTATTTAATTTATTTTATGTACATGTCAAGGTTCGCGTCAGAATATTTTGCTGTTCAAAGAGGAGGTCGGCAAAATTAAATTATATCGCGGAATAGGAATTCCAAATGCCGTTTAAAGTCTGGAAAATAAATGTTTACAATATTCACTAAGGCCAAACTGCTCCTATTTTGCTCCAATATGGAGTCAGTATTACTGAATGGGTGAAATCGTCCAAAATTTCTTAAACGGAAAATCAAAGGCAGATATCTGCATTAGATACAGGGCTGTCGTTTCATTCTTTGAAAACACAGTACTTCAAGAAAAAAAAAGCTGTACACAGCAGTACGGCAATAAAACGAAACTTTTTTCGTTAAATATATTTTTTTTATTTTAACGAAAATATAGTTTATAAAAAATAGAAATGGTCAAATTTATTTTTATTTCATTGAAACGTTTTTATTTAATTATTAACAAATAATTATAAACAATTATACAATTATTAGCAAAAAATTATATATTAGAATACAGTGGCATAAGATTTTTAACATTTAAAACCTGCTCTAAATCAATTTTAAATGGGATTCGACTCTAAACATTATCACCCATATTAATAAAGATGGTTTAATGGAGGTCTATCGTTAAGTCCTGGACTAAGAAATTTCATTAATAAAACAAATTTTCTGCTAAGTAACGTTTACTAACTATGATTAAGCTAAACCACCGACGTAGGTAGTTTAGCGAAGGAATAAGAAATAAAATTGTCAAAATTGTTTTGTTTTAGCAAAAAAAAAAAAAATTAAACGAAAGTGCAAAGTGCGTGTCTTCACGATTTGTCATACATAGGCAGCTTGTGACGTCAATTTAAAAATAAGGGAGATAAGTTCTGTTCAACCAGCTGCACTGGACTACTCGGGGCAGAAAAGTGTTTTTGTGTTTGAAAATTTCTGCACTGACTTACACTGATTACTGATTAGCGTTCATTGACCTGAACTAGTGTACGCTAGTTCAGAATATTTTGCACTACCTTTTGAGCTAGTGCAGGTTGGTGAAAACTGTCAAAATCAGTTAATGTCATTATTCGATTGTATTTTGTTAACGAATAAAGTTGAATTTTTTCCGCGCTTTGTATTTTTGATTAAAGTTTTTAAATAATGCATAGATCATTAGAGCCAACTTCGAGTGAAGGGCAATCTCTGGTGACTCAGTGTTCTCCAATTAACCCAATAATATCTTAATTAAATATATGTATGTATATTTGCACGAAGAATTCCGAACGCAAGAGTGTTTGAAAGTTCGATGAAAAAAGGTGAAGAGGAGGAAGAGATTTTGTGCCTAAAAAGCCAACAACGTCGTCGTAGGCATTGAGAATGAATTCCTTCCCTTTGCCATCGACTTCAGCGCCGGCATAAGGCATTTTACTTGCGCCGAATTTAATTTTTCTTTTTTTAACATCTGACGTATGACGTTTCTGCTTGAGTTTGCTCTGACAGTTTTCATGAACACTACTCTACACTGGCCTTTTCCTGATTGAACACAACACAACTATAGTTTGTCAATTGTCACTGCCGTGAAAGCACGCAAGATTCCCGTTTATATAAAAGACCGACAAGCCTTCTGGATCTGGACTCTTCTGAAAGTGTTCACTTGGGAAAAAATGACAGTTCTGATTCTGAAAAGAAGAAAAATTTGCTTCTGGATTTGAATTCAGAATCGAAACCAGAAGCACCCACACATTCATATATCTAAACGTCAAACTCGACAGCTGTGATTTTTTGTATCCTAATTGTGCCAAAAGTATCTTTCAACAAACATAATTCTTGATTTTCATTATTCTCCATATTTTTTGTTTCACATATACAATCACAAAAAACTTCAGAATCACCAGAATCAAAAAAAAAGTATTCAGTTGGGATTCCGGATCGGAGAGAGATTACGGATTGCCAAATAAAAACGACATAAAATAAGCAAATGACAATCAATTTAGGCAGACACAGAATATAAAAAGGGGATGGGTTACTTGTTGTAGTAGATTTTCTTAAGGGATTTTTGATAAACGTCACTCAACTATTCCTCAAACATTTCGTTTTTATTAATGTAAATATTTAAGCCATGGCTTAACTCCTATTCCACGGTTTAACAAAACCATGGAATATAGGTGGAATAAGCGTTTTTTTAATAATACGACTGTATGAATACAAGGGGAATCGTTTTTGTTCATTTTAAAGGACATAAACCATACTTTAACGTTAAAGAGCTCGTCTAACTTTAACATGACCAAATAGCTACTTTATCTTTTAAAAGTATACTTTGACTTGACAATGGTCATTTCATACCAAAGTAAATCGAAGTAAAAATGTTTACTGATGTTTTATTCGATTTTTTAAAAGATGTGTAAATAGACTGAATAACTGAATCTTAGAAATTCGAAACAATCGTACAACAGTGCTCTACGATCTTTACATATTTTATGTATGCATGCCGAGACGAGTATAGCCAAATATATTTGCGCCTTGCAACACCATAATTGAGATTTTATGCAGTGAATTAGCGATATAATACTTTATTTCCATTTGAAATAATGTAAATAACTTATAAACAATCAAAATCTGTACCAAGGTAGTAAAATGTACTTTTGTTGGCGAAAAATTATTTGCTTTGAAGTTGTCTGTTCTATTTATTTTTGTTTGTTTGTGTAGTTGTGTTTGTGTCATTTATCTGTCGAATTAAGGGTTGCTCAACGTAAATTCACTTATGTTCTGTCGTAAAACCCACATCCACATTGTCTAACGTGTTTAAAATTATGAAAGAGTTAGACAAAGTCTCCAAGCTAAACGACTGCGTTAAGAAGAGCCTGTTTTATTCTTTAAACGAGCAACGTTTAAAGTTTTGCCTTAATATTATTAAATTTTGTATTGGTGCTTTAGATTCAAATCTTATGATAATAATGAGTTTTATATTTTAATGTACATACGTTAGAAAAATTTTTCTCTTTAAGCAGTGGCGGATTTACACATTTCCCAAGTATAGGCTGTTGAATTTTTGCCGCCCTTACCTCTACAATTGTGAATTGTCAGTTCCTAGATTATCTTTTTGTTGGAAAAATCATCGATAATGTCGTCGTAAGTGATCTTGTTCATTAATATTGGCTCTATACACAAAAGAGCTAAAGCCTTAATTTTTCTTGAATTAAGGTTGATCTCACATAATTTTGTACCCTTTTTAGATAAGAAAAGCTTCTCTCACCCGAACAATTTGTCGCTGGAGTACATAATGCCCTACGAAGAGCTTTGTCCAAGTTAAGATAAACGTTCTCCAAATTCTGTTTCCGTTCGGAAAAAAAAGATTCGAGGAATCGAAGGAACCCAAACCTTCGAAAGGAATGAACTGAGGATCTGCACTGGACTTTACTTCGACCGTCAACGACAAAAACACTACAGGAACGAGCATCTCTACACAGAAGCGAATTTAATCCCAATGGGCAAATATCTAGTTCATTCAACGAAGAAACTAATGGGGAACATCATCGACCACCCGAATCAGGGGCCCTATTTTGTAAAACGATTATCGTTGAAATTACTTCATTATCGTTGAAATGCGATTATGTTTAACGAGAATCGTTTAATTTTAACGATACTCGTTAGTTCTAACGACTGACATATACCTATCGTTTAACTTTTGTTTTATCGTTTCTTGATTTATATTTTTTTTCATTTATTTACGTCAATTGTTGACATTCCTAATAGTCGAGAAGTTGGTTGCGCTTCAAAAAAAATGTTTTTTTCGGTTAAGTTTGACAACATCTTTTGTACGACTTTTTCGTTTTACTTAATCGCTCTTTGTCGTGACTATCGTAATCCTCAGTATCGTTGACTTGCCGCTCGTTTCGTAATACAAAATAGGGCCCCAGCTTATGAGAAGGATGACCACAGAACAACGACATCCCGAACCGGGGTACCTCAGTGTCATAGAAACTCTGGATGACAACTTAATCATGGATAACGAGGAAGTAGTGTCGTTCTACGCTGACATTGGGTCAGTTTAATATAGAGTATAGTCAACACATAAGATTAAAATTGATAAAATTCGATTATTATTTTTAAGTATTTTGATCCATTCAAAACGAAGAATATCTCCAACAAAACAATTTTTTCAGATCTACCATACCAATACCGCAATCACCAATACGTCCGGACTTGTATGAGTACGAGTGGGAAGAGCGTGAAATATATTTTCCGCAATTTCGCTCTCATTTCACTCATAGAAAGTGTGGGCAACGGCCGATTTATGGTTGGGGCCGTGAACTGGGTGTCTTACCATAGAATATAGAAGTTTGCGGTATCGTTGTATGTACAATGAAAGAAAAGAGGGAAAAGTCATCGGAAAGGTGTCTTGTGGACTTCTAGAGAGATATTAGAAAAAATCGCAAAGATTTCTGTAAGACGGCTAAGAAAAAAATATCGGTTTTCAAATTTGCCGCCCCTAAAATCTGCCGCCCTAGGCTCAAGCCTACTCAGCCTGCTGGTAAATCCGCCACTGTCTTTAAGTAATAAGTAAATTATGTTTTGATAAATAAATTGCACATGTCAAAAATAATTTTTTATTCTGGCGATTACAAAAATAAAGCCCAAATGTAATTAAACAAAATTATTAATGTACATATCACCTTTTAAAAATTTAAGTCTTCTTGTAATGTTTTAATAAATTTGAAGATGGGTTCCATTTATGTGTCTGGTAACTCTCCAACAACGACTTGGCTGAAAGGATATCGCTTACTGTAGTTACATTTAAAAAAATTGTAGTTTTTGTTTTTATCAAATTTACGTTTGAAAAAAACTCGCTCACATGTAGCACTACTGCGTGTGGCAAAGCTCGTAAGGTTCCAATAAAAATTTTGTATATTAGATCTTCTCCCCATCTTCTCCCTGTGGTGGATTTTACCAAAACACGCAATCTAGTCCAACTTTATTATTTTCACAATATTTAATCGAGCAAATTCTTTAAATTTTATTATTCAAGAAACGTTAAAACGGTTTATATGACGACAGAAACAGAAACAAAAACAAATTGAGTGAGAAGAGAATAGAATAAATGGATTCGTATGGCTAACGGCTTGCCACTTTTAATTTGATTTTTCGTAGAGAATAGTTTTTGAGTGCATTTAGATAGCAGTGCATTAATAATGAAAATTGAAGCCTTAAAGATTTTGTATGGAAAAGTTGATGAGAAAAAAGCAGTACTTTGGCTATGTTTGCAGTAGAAGCAGGGTCATATCTTGAAGTAGAAACCGCCTACCCTACACTGAAAATAAATTCCTAAGTAATATTGACAAAAACGTTTTGTTGACCTTTAACAAAACAATTTTATCGTTCTGATAAAATTTTTGTCAATACGAAAGAATGATTTTGTTGATTTCACAAAATTTTTATAATCCAGCATGATTTTTTGTCAGTTTAACAAAATATGCACTACAAATAATATTGTCAGTTTAACAAACCAAGTTTTGTTAATATAACAAAATAAAACAGAGATTTTTGTCACATCGACAAACTTTTTTGTGATGTTAACAAAATGTTTGTTGTATGTACAAAAAATCTGTTTTGTAAATGTTTGTCAATATCACAAAGTTTTTGTTAATTTGTTTTTGTCAATTTAACAAAAAATGAAAACATTTTTGTTAAAATGACAAATATTTTGTTTTGGGGTTGAATTATTTTGTAATATTGATAAAATAATATTATCAGATAGATAAAACTATTTTGTAAGGAAACCAAAAAATTTCTTTTGTGTATGGTATAGTTCACACTTGGTTTTTGTTAAAAAATCGATGTAAGATTAACTGAACTTAACAAAAATTGCGTATTGTCCATACGCCCTCACAGATGGTTGCATGTGAGATCGTAGGGACGAAACGCCAATTTTTGTGGACTTAAATCCCAAAAAAAAAATATTTTGACAAAATTGATTTTGTTTTTTTGTGGATTCAACAAAAGAAATTTGTGAGATTGACAAAATATTTTGTTGAATTGACAAAATATTTTGTTAATTTAACAAAATATAACAAGAAATTTTTGTTAATTTAACAAAATATTTTGTTAATGTAACAAAACAATTTTGTTGATTCAACAAAACAATTTTGTTAATTTAACAAAACAATTTTGTTAATTTAACAAAAAATATTTGTTAATCCGATAATAATAAAAAAACAATAACCCTAACAAAAAAAAATTGTTAATACAACAAAAGAATTGTTAATATGACAAATTAATTTTGTAAATTCTACGAAATTTTGTCATATTGACAAAATATTTTTGTTATTTCAACAAATTTATTTGTTAGCATAACAAAATAATTTTGTGGATACAACAAAATATTTTTTGTTACCTCAACAAAATTCTATAATTTTTGTCAATTTGACAAAACTTTTTGTTGGACGTATATTGACAAAATTTTTGTTAAATCAACCTAGATTTTTATCATATACATATACCTAGATTTTATTTTCAGTGTACCGAAACGAGAATGATTTGGCAGTACAAAAAAAGAGAACTGGGATGAACTTAACAATTTGTTCGGTTTTTTTTTTTTTAAGTGATTAAACTGATAATGGTTTGAAGTCCTTTGTTCCACACAGAAAAAAGAGCATTAAACTTAAAAAATACTCTCGATTTCATTCAGGGTGAAAGGAGGCTGTAAAGGGTTTTTTGATTAGCACGTGTAGATCTTTGGAGCATATAGCGGCAATGTTATTTTGACCACTTCCGTCTAATCTGTATATTGTTTGATGGTTACTGACTGCAAGTAACATGATTGAACAGCACGTCCAAATGATAAAACTTTATTATCTAAATGAGCCTTAATAGTTAACTCTTAAATGTTTGGTTAATTAGCCAATATTTGAACGTCAAAGGAATGTAAGATCGTAGCGATCCTTGGAAGTGTACAGCAGAACTCGAGTTTTTCGAATCCCCGCCGTGTATAAGAACTCGGATTTTCGAAGAAATCAACTTGGTAACCATAGACATACCTATTTGTTAGCTGACTAGGCTTCGAAGCGTTTGGAAGAGAACCACAATTCTGGACAAAAAATCACCTTTAGCAACGAGGCGCATTTTTGGATGAATGGATGTGTTAACAAGCGAAGTGTGCGTATATGGAACGACACCAACCCAAACGAGGTCCACGAGTTAAAAATGCATCTTGAAAAAGTTACCGTTTGGCATGGAAATTGGGCCGGTGGCGTCATTGATCCGTACTTCTTCAAAGATGACGTTACTGAGGCTGTCACCGTCAATGGTGAGCGCTACAGAATGATGATAACCAATTTCGTTTGGCCCAAATTCAACCATTTGGACCTGGACATGTGGTTCCAGGAGAATGAAAATACGTTATGCAAAGCGGACATCACGATTGATATATGATTGACGTACAATGATGTACAATGAACAATTTGAGGATAAAGTAATCGCTCCTGTGAACTGGCCATCAAGTTCGTGCAAATTGAACCCGCTAGACTTTACATCGTTAGATTTTCTGAAGTCCTAAGTTTATGCGAATAAACTACAATCCACAATGCTTTTAAGGTGAACATAACACAGGTCATAGCTCAAATTTAGTTGGATCTATGCGGAAGAGTCATAGAAAATTGGACCACTTGGATCCGTATCACCCTTAAGACGCCGCCGAGGCAGGCATGCATGGACCTTTCAAATAAAAGAAGAATTTTGTTTATACCTTAGACACAGCTTGTCTTATGCCATTTAAAAAAAAAAAACCTTTTTTTTCATTTTATTTAAAAGGCTAAACATTTCTGCAAAGCCTTGATACAAATAATCGAATATTTACATGAGCTAAAACTTGAGCAAAATAATACTTAAGTTTCCTAAAGGCACTAAAAACTTTTGGTTATTCGTTCAGAATATTAAAACTTTAGGACATTTTACCTCTGGATGGAAAAAAAGCATATGTTCAACCAATTCCTAAGAAAAGTGATTCATCTTCACTCTTCAATTGTTTTTGTGAACGGAACTTCCATCGCGAAATCTACAAAGCTTTGATTCTTAGTAAGTGCGTTACTGACCAACTTTTGTTAAATGACTTCATATACAAGACATTGTTAAAAATGCAGCAAAATGCCAAGGATTTCTAAGACGTTGTAAGAACTTTTTTTCTGACTTGGCAACTATTTATAAAGCATACAAACAAACAAAACTAGAGTTTTGAATATTTGGTTTGGCACAACCAAAACATAACTGTAACTTATAGAAAGAGTTAAGAACAGAGCATTTAAGCTGATAGATATATTTCGGAAACACTTGTTTCATGGGACACCGTTTGAATGTCTCTTGATTATCACTGTTTCATTGCTACTCCTTCGAACAGTGTCCTAGTGACATAGGCATCCTGATTCCTCCCGTTAAACATTTTCAGCGCAATACCAGCTGGAATGCCCATCAGTATACGCCGGAAGCAAACTTCAGACGTATCGATAAGAATAGAGATTCCTTCTTGAGCCATTCCCTTACCTCACGAGCGGTATCATAGGGGTGCCAGCTAAGTATAGTATTAAGTTTTTCTTTTATCAAAACTGACGAAAGGTCTTAGAATTGCAAACATTTTAGTAACGTTCACATCTAAGCAACTTGCTTTGTAAAGTAAGCTTATAAAGATAAATGGTAACAATGTTTAAAATGTCCAGTGCTTATGTTATTCGAGGATTTGGAACAGCAAGATGCCGGGCCTAGTTTTGGAATTTAGATCTTCAAGGATTTTCAGACTTTTTTTTTTCATAACTAAAGTAATTAAAAATATGCTCTCTTCAAGAACCATCACAAGCTGCTCAGAAAAATGTTTGCCAAGAGAAATTTCAGCTCAGAATTTTCCCGATCTAGCTGCGAAACAAAACAAAACAAACCTGCATATTCCATGTCCGTGGTCTCTGCAGCTGATGCTGAGTACTTTGGGCCTGGCTCTGATGTGGTGACGGTGGTTGATTTGTAATTTTCAAATTCGCAGTCGTTGATCCGACAGTCAATTGGGTGTTGCCCTGCTTCGTTTGCTGCATAATTTGGCTAATGAGATCTAGTTGCTGCCTGGTGAGTCCATCACCAGCAACAACCGATTTTATTGAAGCATTCGACGAAGGTGAAGAAGCAGGTGAAGACGTCACTGAATAGCATTGCGAAGAAGAGCTGGCTTGTGTCGAAGATGACACAACCGACACATTCACAGCTGACGAGGATTGTTTAACTGAGCTGTTGCTGTTACTGCCACTACCATCGTCGCCACCTCCCATAGTTGTGTACTGAATACAGTTCGCTCCGTGGGGTGAACTTGCGTCTCCTTAAAATAAAAAAAAAAATTACAAAAAAGTTCATGAAATGAAAGTTCTTAAGCTTTACCACTAGCAGTTGCTGGTGACAAACTAAGTCCTGTCGGCGGTCCTGTTGACGGCGAAAGGGATGATGATTGATTCTGAGGGGTGGTTGCAGCTGCTGCTAGACCACTATGGTGGTTCTCGGTGTGTCGTCTCAACGATCTTGCGTCACAGTAAGATTTGCCACAACCTTCAGCCTTGCATTCGTATGGTTTCTTATTTCTATGAGTCATCATATGACCATTTCTATATTAAACAAAAATTTAAAATTAAAAACATTAATAATTAATTTGGCATTCGTTACGCTTTGCACGTGACACATCTATATACTAGATATTATGTCTACTCACAAATGGTCCTGTCTTTTGAACGCTTTTGAACACATCACACAGACATACTTTCTCTCATCGCTATGCGTTAATTTGTGCTTGGCCAAGGCAGATGCATTTCCGAATACTTTACTGCAAACCTGAAAATAGTCAAAAGATAAAATTGATGGATTGGACTGGACGGGTGATGGGCGCGAGAACGCTTTCAAATTGCGCAACGCTTTGTACTACATCAATTGGCACTATTTTTGGCACAAAACTTTTGTTTGAACTTTTAATAATAATTTTGAATCTATCCTCTTATACTTATGTAAATATATGCACCTCTGCGTCAATTGTAAGTATATGGATTCGAGCTATGTTTGGAATCAGATTGGCAAACATTATTTTGAGGAGGGGCGGGAAGGAACGCACATAGTTTTTTTTTAAAATAAAGTAATAAAATTCAAAGAGCGCACACATGGAGGAAATATACTTAATAGTTGTTTGATTAAAATTGTTGTAAACAGTCGACATACTCGAAGTCATTAAAATATTTATTAAATTTTGTAAGACAACAAAGTAATGCGCAATATTAATGAACCTACTCCTCCAAAACATTAAATAAAATGATTTATAGTCAACGAAAATGTTGATCTAGCAAAGGACAATTAAATGAAATGAGAAATAAACATTTGTCTATTCACATTTGGCATCTTTATTTAATAGTCTTGCACGTGTTTGTTTTAATAAATTGTTTAGACAAAAACCTTAAGACGCCAGTTTTTTGGTTTGCTTGAACTTATAGATGTTGATATTTACAGCTAAATGGACAGGAAAAGATTGAAACCACTGAGAATGTGATAAAAGCTTAGCATTTCAACATGGTCCTAGTTTTGTTTTATGAGCATATTGAATAGTGTAAACAGACCACAATATGATTCCCAGCACAAATTTTGGAATTGACTATGTTGACATAATGTACTTTTCCCACCCTTTGATTACTTTTCTTTTAGATCATTGCGTTAGAAAAACCATGAAGTTTGCTAATGTATCATTATTTTGTAATTTTAACAGTTGGACTAGTACTTTTTATAGTTTTTTCCTGTTTTGGTTTTGCTATTTTTGTATATTAACTTCAGGGTTGCTTATTGCAATATTCGTGGGCTAAGAGCTTATCTTCTGTCAGCGTTACTGTCAGGTGAAACCCAGGAAGGTGAGACTATCGATCATTTGGAGTTAATTTTGCATGGAGTTCGTGCAATAATTCCTTTCAAATCATGATCTTGTTATGACAATACGGTCCGTGCTTAAATTCCCTATAAAATTTGAAGATGTTCAAATTCTCGGTAACTAATCATATCATTCATACTTTGTTTGCTTTATCGAAGTCCAAACCTGGATAGAAATTCAACTTCTCGTGAATTTGATACTCTTTGTGAAATCTGATGACATTGAAGAATTGCCTCCCTGCATCCTTGGACTAAAATTGTCATAACGGGTGATTTCAATGAACATAATTGTTCCTGGCTTCGCTTTTCTGGTCAGATAACACCCGAAGGAATGTATGCTGAGTTAAAACAACACTACTCAGCTTGCAGACAAGCCTATTCAAATATTGGACGTTAATGATCGAGTGGAAAACATTTTAAACTTGTTGATTACATCTGACCCTAATAAATATACTCTTAATATATTAACGCTGGTCTTCGATGATGATAGCACTTTGGTGAAAGCTCATCTTCTAGCAAGTCAGTTTACTAAAAATTCTGCATTCCAAGAAAGTGTCAAGAATCCTCTGGTAATCGAGGACATTAACGATTCAATTGGACTAATCTTCTTTTGCACTCGTGTATATAGCCGATTACACTCTTATGTTCGTCTCTTCTTTCCAAAGCCATTGAAACGCTGATAAATTATGAGCTCAAGAAATATCATGAAAAACGAAGGCTTCTGCTGTGTTCCCCATGACTAAGTTTTGTCTCCGACTCTCTTTCTCATTTTCAATTATGATAAAATAGTTTTACTCTTAGTTTTTATATTCGTTTGAGGATTAACCACTGCCCTTCAGATGTGGAACTTCAACGGCAATGTATAAGCTCATTAAGTTCTGATCTTGAAAGCATTGTCCAATGTGGGATAAGAAACCGTCGTCACTCGTATATTTTTGTTTCTCGTTGTTTTATTGTTTCTTGCATTTTTTTCCCTTAAACACTTCCACCGTAATACTCGCTTTTCTAGGATTGCTCATCAATTTGCTCTCGACGCCATTGTCTGACGAACTGTTATACAGAGACTATGATCTAACCGACCCTGATTTTTCCTCTCATTATGCAGAAATTCAAAACTTGCTTATTTGTTGACATGACTTCGAATGTTTTGTAGAATCTGTGACAGCCTTCACATTTGACACATTTTAAATTGCTTTTAGCCATTTCCACATTTTTGACATAATCTGAAAAATATTCTGTCAAATATATGTATGTATGTATGTTGACTTAAACATGGCATTGGTCAACGCAAAGCTTTCTGAAGCTTTTAGAATGTCATCTCGCCTTCTGCAAAGTGGGTAGAAGCTTCTGTATCTGATTTTATGTTGGAAAATAGATTGAAAGACCAACCGAAAGTGCTAGTTGATCGAACTGACATTGCAGTCTTCCTATGCAAACAAATAAAATAAAATAGCATTGTCTTGAATAAAATTTGACTGTTCATGTTCACGCGAAACATGATTAAAATCTGCTCTTCTTATCTCAGTGCAACGTTAACGATGAACGTGCGTGAATGTAGTGAAGTCATGTGAACGTCAAAGTTTAACATGTCAACCCGTTGAAACAAAAGGCGACAATTTTCGTTGACAAAGGTTACATGACAATGAAATTTGGGACAACATTGACCGACTGGAAGCATACATTACTGAGATATTCAACATTTTATACGTTGACAGCAGGGTTGCCAATTTTTGAATTAAAAAAAACATAAGTCATAAGTCTGTAGATGATTTCTGATTTAAAAAAAATTTAATTCATAAGTTAGTTAGTGACCTATGATTTAAAAAAAATTTAATTCATAAGCTACTAAGTGACTTATGAATTAAAACAAAAAATCATTCACAAGCTACTAAGCGTCTTTTGAATTAAAAAAAATTATTTCACTACCTATAAGTGACTTATGAATTAAAAAAATTTAATTCACTACCTATAGGTTAGGTTAGGTTATATGGGCCGACGATTGATCTTGGTCTCGTCCCACTTAGATCATATTTGATCCATTGTGCTGCCCGAAGTATTACATGTTCTGTAATATATAAAAGAACCTATGAGTCAACAGGGAGTTCTAGCCATTTGGTGGTCTCAATAAATTTCAGGATTAGTTTCAGAGGGTAGTTAGAGAGATCCTCTAGATCATCAAAGAAGTAATATCCTAAAGTCCTATTCCTTATGTGACTGAGTGCTGGGCAGTGGCAGAGGAAGTGAGTGGTATCCTCGACCTCGTCGGCGCTGCTGCAGCCTCTACATATGTCATCCGTGCTAAGTCCTAGTTTAGTCTTGTGATAACCTAACAGGTTGTGACCCGTTATGACACTAATAAGAGATTTTATGGATGGTTTCTTAAATAGTAGGATTGAGTTAGATTTTTTCTCGTCCCACTGAGGCCACAGCCTCCTGGTGATACCGCATGTGCCAAGGAGGCTCCATCTTGCATTGCAATTACGCTTGGTTATGCTGCCAACGTATTGCTTGATAGCACATGGGGGGATGTTGATTGTGCGGTCTATTAGAGAGAATTCAAGTGTCGAACCCCTTCTAGCGAGTTCGTCAGCTTTTTCGTTGCCTGGGATACCACTGTGTCCCGGGACCCAGCAGAGTCTAACATTATGCTGCGAGCCAAGAACCTTGAGCTCTTCGCGACAGCAAGAAACAAGCTTCGACTTGGTTAGATTGGCAGAGAGTGCTTTTATCGCTGCTTGACTGTCAATGAAAAAGGTGATATCAAGATCTCGGCTTGGAAAACACTACTGTGATCGGGGAGTTTGAAGTAGGAAGCAAGATTGAGGCTTTCTGAGAAGAAACCTGCTCCAACTCCAGTATCCATTTTCGATCCATCTGTGAAAATGGAGTGTGTTGTTTCAGCTACGAGCGGTATATTGTTCTCCCATTCCTTTCTGTCGGGGAAGTAGGTGCTGTAGGGTCTTTCAAAGTCTAACTTTGGGGTTATGTAATCCGTGGTTGTATTTATACTAACATAATTCGTCAGGATTTGGGAGTGACCTAATGGGTTTAAACTCCAGCTCTTCGTCTGACTGAGTCGTAGGGCGGTGTTAGCCGCGGATTCTTGTACAAATAAGTCGAGAGGAGTGAGGTTTAGAATAACTTCTAAGCCTGCAGTTGGTGTTGTTTTCATGGCTCCCGTGATCATCATACATGCCATTCTTTGAACCTTGGTAAGTGTTTTAAGGTGGTTAGATTTAACTAAGGCACGCCACCAAACCAAGTTGCCGTGGGTGAGTATGGGTCTTACAATTGCTGTATACATCCATTTAATTATTTTGGGATTAGGACCCCAGTTCCTTCCTAGGATCCTGTTACATGTATATAGTGCTGTCATTGATTTACTATACCTATCAAGTATGTTGGGACCCCAGTTGAGTTTTTTATCCAAGATTACCCCGAGGTACTTGGCCCTATCGGATAATTCGAGTATTATGCCATTTAGCCTCGGTTTATTAAAATTTGGAATTTTCCTTCTATTGGTGAAAAGTACCTATAAGGACTTATGAATTAAAAAAAATTAGTTCACTACGTATAAGTGACATATGAATTAAAAAAAAAATTAAATCATGAGCAAGTTAGTGACTTATGAATTAAAAAAAAAGTAATTCACAATCTACTAAGTGACTTATGAATTAGAAAAATTTAATTCATAAGCTAGTTGGTAAATTGGAAATGTTTAAGCATGTTTTGACTACATAATTATTTAATAATTAACGAAAGTAGATTTCAAGCTTTTGTGTGTCATAAAATAATCATGCTAGCTTATAAATTTTCCAATTAATAACTTTTTAATCAGAATTTATCTTTTAACTTATGAATTAATTTTTTTTTAATTCATAAGTAACTAGGTAACTTTTGAATTAAATTTTTCTTAATTCTTAAGTCACTTACTTGCTCATGACTTAAATTTTTTTAATTGATAAGTCACTTAGTAGGTTCTGAATTAATTTTGTTTTAATTCATAAGTCACTAAGAAGCTTTTGATTTAAATTTTTTTAATTCACAAGTCACCAACTGACTTATAAATTAAATTTTTTTAATTCATAAGTCAGTAACTAGCTGCTGAGTTACATTTTTCATAATTCATAAGTCACCCACTAGCTTGTGAATTAAAGCCAAGCTTAAGCTAAAAAGTGACTTAAGCTTTTGCAACCCTGGTTGACACATTCTAAATTGACAGTGTGTTAATGGGGTGATGAGTGAACTCGCTAAGCGTAGTTTTATATTTGACTAAGTGTATTCAGAATATAAAGTCAATACGTCGAACATACAATACCTTAGGCTACGTGTGCACATTTAGATCGCAAGCAAGCATTTATCGACTAACTGTTCATCCGACCAAATTCATTAATAATACTTAAAACGCTGCACTGTGGCGCCTTTTTGAAAAGTGCTAGCAAAATTCAATTTTCGTGTGTGCTTAAAAATCAAAACTATTTTATTTACTGGATTAGGAAATATTGGGAGCTTCAAAAGCCGAAAGAAATTTTAAAATCGGTCGAAGGATTCGTATGATACAGGTAGTCAAAGTTTTCTTATTTTTAAAAACAAAGAAAAAATATTTGTTTTATGAAAAGTTTCAGAGTTTCGGCGTTTAAATCTAAAAACTTTGTTTAAAAAATATATTTTTTTTATTTGAGCTTGTTAAAATGACCATTTGTATTACAATTATGATCCACTTTTTTTTTTGTTTTATTGAAAAATTTTAAGATTTTCGAAAGGCTCTTTTTGGCTCAATTTTTTGACTTTGAGTTGAGTTATAAAAAATCCCTTGAGAGTCCTTGGCCTAAACTCAACGGAAATTTAATCTTTGACTATTTTTACAGTTACTAAGCTGCCAGTTTGTGCCTATTTGCGGTTTAGAAAGATTTTTATTAAAGAAGATTATTTATATTCATTTATGGCTTTTTTTTATTATATCCTTAAAAATTTATTGAAAGAAAAGCATCCCGAAAAGCAACTTACACCTACTCTTCATAAAATTTTGGCTCATGGCCAAAGTATAATCGGGTATCAGTCGTTACCAATCGGAGAACTGTCAGAAGAAGCTCAGGAATCTAAAAATAAAGACTACGAAAAATATAGGTATCAAAATACCTGTAAGGTTTCAAGGATGCGGCAAAATGAAGACCTTTTTAACATGCTTGAAGCCTCGTCGGATCCTCTTATTTCCTCGCTAAGGCATGTTAGAACCGAAAAAGACCTCAAAGCACAATACTCTCCAGAAATGTTTAGTTTATTAAAAACTACCTCGGACTTTTACGAAAGTTTCTAAGAAATCTAGTTTTTTATTTTGTATTTATTAATTTATTTATTCTCCATTGCTAAACTTGAAATATATTATTGAAATAATTTGTCATGTTGACACCCTGTTTTTACTTCAGTTAGTTACTTTTGACATTTTTTGAGGTAAAATACATATTAAGTCCATTTTATAAAGTCGTATTTCAGCAGAAAATTCTGAAACACCCTGTGAATATTTTTTTTTGAAATTCACAAAATTTATGGCCTTGGAAATTTCCTTCAAGCTAAAAAAAATTATCACGATATCTTTATTTGTTTAAGAGCTATGATTTTTGCAACCAAAAAAGTCAATATGCGCCACTGTGCGCTGGGAGTTTTGAAGAAACAGAAACTCACAAACTGTAAATTATCGAGTAGTCTGAACGGATTTTCCCTTGTAAAGGACATTTTTTAACACTTTTTCGATGTCTCTATTTTGTGACTGAAATTCACAGAAATTCGAAGAACATAAACTGACCTTATACTCGTATATTTATGTAAATGTAGCAGAGTAACACATACGCTGACTTTAAAGTTAAGACTAAAAAGGATGGCTTTTCAATTCTGTAAAAAAATCAAATCTTTCATACAAACAAGTTTGGTTACTAGCGATTGGCGGTATAGAATGCTTTGGAAAAGTCTAAAAGTACTAAAAATGAAATTTACAGCCCGATTCTGCCGTTGTGAGGGGTCACAAGTCTCACAACCTCTTGCGACTTGACTCCTTGTGAGGATAGTTGTGACTCGATAACATTATTGGAATTCTTGGATAGTCCTCACAAGAAAACTCACAACGAAATTCACCACAGCATCATGATACTCGTAGTGTCGATTATATAAAGGATCAGCTGATTATTCAAAACAAAATATATTTTATCTTTGACCGTATTTAAAATTTCAAAATGCAAGGTAACATGAATATTTGTTAGCAAAAAATGAATAAATAAAATAAATAAATTTATATACATATGTACATAATTTCAGCAGAACCAAATCGGGACTACAAGAGGACTACGGTGGAGCAATTGGAGTACTGCGTTAGTTTTATAAATGACCATCCGGAGCTCCTCTTGAACAAAAATCATTTGTGCCTCCAAGGATCTTAAAAGCCGTCAGCGCGGCGGCGCTGCAATCTTTCCAAAATGAATAGTTTGTTAAAATAAAATCCGTGTTATATTGTTAAAACGTTACTGTTCATTTACGGATGAAAGTTCTGCAATAAGATGCACTTTCATTTTTGTCTACACTCACAAATCTATAAAAGTCAATTGCAAATTTTGTTCACAACATAATATCAAATGTCAAAACTGAAGTAATATAATTAGATGTGGCTTGCTCTGATGGAGATCACAATTCCGATTGTTTTTGTGACTTTATAGCAAAATACGAAAAAGTCACAAAGTCAATTTCACCTCTTCTTGTGACTTGTGAGGTATCAGTGAGGTTGCGCAGAATCGGACTGTTAATCTTATTATTTCTGATATCTTCTGAAACCTTTAAAGTACGCGTGACTATCGTTTTGGCTGAAACATGATTGATTTTCACTTAATAGTTTTTTTGCTTTTAAGAAAACTGAAATTTTGTGTATTCAAAATGTTCCCAGTAACTTAGAAAGAAATCGAGATTGGTCCAAACTCTTGCCGTGATAAACGTGATGCAGGTACCTATTTTAGGAACTAGTATAACACTAGCCGACCCGTACTCGCGTTGCTTCGCAAATCGTAACTACGAATATTTTCTTAATATTAATATTAGCATATTAAAACATTTCTCAATGGGACTAAGCATATTTGCTACAATAATATTAATTTTAGTTTATATGTATAACATACCGTATCGAATTAGATTCTCTTTCACACTTGAAAAAAAAGAGCTTGTTCATGTTTATGCATATTATAAATATAACAATATAGAAAATAATAAAAATTATTTCAAATAAACGGGTTGACTACTTTCTGAAATCATTCAACCCAAACTTTAAAATGGTTTCGCTTTTATAGAATAGTTCATGTGCACGGCACTGTAGTCAATTGAATGTCCATTTTTGTCACCCAAAATGCTATTGAGTGTATTCAAGTAACTTAAAAAATAAAATGCACGACTGGATCGCACAAACTTGCTCTTATGTAAAAGTACTTTGGAATTTAAAATACATTTTATAAACATAAAACATAGATTTAATGAGATAAAAATGTTCAAATGTATGGAATTGCCGTCTGATTAATCTTTTTAATATTTAAGTAATTTTTCATATGACAAATTTCCTTAAAATTTTTCTGGAACTAAATTTGGGATGCCAAATTTTAAGTATTAGGTAGTATAAATTTTAGAAATAGTTTTTTTTTCCGAATATTTTTATATACAATATTATTTTAAACTTAAGGGGGCTCCTGCTGAAAATTTTTGGTTAAAATCGTTAGAGCTGTTGATGAGAAAGTCAAAAAATCAAAAAACCGTTCTATGACAGATACCGTTATTAACATTTTGCCCAAAATTTTTGTTGACCAAAATGTAATCCATGTCCAATGTCCATGATATCACACCTAATTTTTTTTTATCAAAATTGTTAGAACCGTTTCGAGATAAATAAGATTATGCATTACGGGTGTATGGGATGGTACTGTTAGTTTTAGAGCTAAAAAAAAAATTTCAATTTCTCCTCTAGGGAATCACCGAAGACCCTTAAGTACCGAGTTTAAAGAAAATAGCTCCAGTGGCTTAGGCTCTAGATCGAGGTACAGACATACAGACATACGGACATACAGGCATATAGACAAACAGACGGAATCGTCGCACCCACTTTATTCGTCTTCGCTATCATCGTAATGTCAACTTTGATCAAAATCTCGAGTTCGATTTTTTTTCCAAATGCAGAACTTGCTCTATAGTTAGTACCTATTACCTACTTATATCGCAAGTAAAAAGAGCCCACCCCCACATTGCTCAGCGATGTGACGATAGAATTAGAGAAACAAAAAAAATGTGTGTGTGTGTCGATTAATTAGATAAACTATACAATACAGAAAAATTGAATATATGTACATAGGTAGGTCTAGCAGTGTGGCCAATTAAGCATTTTTCCTGCTAAATCTAGCATGAAAAATTGTTTTTTAGCATTTTTTTTTTTCAAATCATGCCGGCATATTTTTTAGCATGAAATCTGGTCTTAGCATGAAAATTTAGCAGAAATTTACATGAACCATGCAATTAAATTGAATTTATAAAAAGCTTAAACAAAACCTACGAAAGTGTGTGCCGACTTCAATGTAATTTTTATTGTAGGTATTGTTGAACGCAACCACTTTTAACTTTTAACGAATTCAGCAAACTAACATATACTTTTACTTGACGAACCACCATCTATCGGAAAGTTTTTAAGGATTTATCTCGCCAAACTATCACCCAATTCTTACTTCGGCTTTCATTGTGAAGAAAAATTACAAGAATTTTAAGCTACAAGATTTAATAGCATGCGAGGATGAAAATGAACTTAGAAAAAACTGTAAAAACTTTATTTTGAAGCTTATCAAAGAGCTTCAAAAAAGGACACCAGAAAATCTGAGAATATTACAGCAAATAAATTTTTTTCACTTCAAAAGTGTTTGAGAATACACGAGTCACAATTAATTCCAAGCTAATATCTAGCATAGAAACACAGTGGAATAATTTACATTTAAATGCTTGGGAAAATGTGGAAAACACTGTGGAATTTTGGTGTGAAGTAAATAAATTCACTGACGCTTCTAATGAAAATCCATATAAAGACCTCTTAAACTTTGTCATTTCATATATGGTCTTACCGATATCCAATGCTGCTGTTGAAAGAGTTTTTAGTTTCATGAATCTCGTCAAAGACCAGCGGCGAAACAGGATGAAAATAAATATGCTGAGTAGCATTCTTCTTATTAGGGATAATTTATCTGAAACATGTTGTGATAATTTCACTGTACCTAATAAAGTGAATGAACAGGTTGGAGCATAAAAATTGTATGTAACCCAGGAAGAAGAAGAAGATATGCGTGATATTTTTGAAGAGGCTTTGAATGAAGCTCAACATTTTTAATTTTTTTTTTTTAATAATTCAATATTTATATTTTAGTTCTAACCAGAGTGAATTATTTTTTAAAATGTTTTTTTTTTTGTTCAATAAATTTGATTTATAAAGAAAAAAAAACAAAGTTCCGTTTGTTTTAGTTAAAGGCAAAGTTTTTGGCAGGTTTCCAGCTAAAAAAATATTTAGCATGATTTTTAGCATATTTAGTACACAAAAAATCATGCTAAATTGCCGAATTTAGCATAAACTCAAATTATGAATTGGCCACACTGAGGTCTAGGTAGGTAAGAGAAAAAACGTAACTATTGAATGGAACAGATATTAAGAGAGTGAGAGAGTGTATGGGAGCCAGCGTTGCCACAAAGTGCCCGATCGGGCCATTTGGCCCTCTGTTTTAAATTTTGGCCCTTTGCCCGGGCCAATTAGAAATGGCCCCCAAATCTAAATTTTAGAAGATTTAACATCACATCATATCGTGGTTAGTAATAATTAAAAAGCTTTACAAAATTAAATATAAACCATTGCTATGCATCGCCACTACAATGTGTTTCCACCACATACAAATAACCATACTTAAAATGGAACTGAATTTATTCATTTATCTAGTTTAATGATTTGACTCACGTCAGTTTCGTCCAGCGTGTTGACTTCTCTGACGTCATTTATTTTCGTCATCTACCAAAGCATTTATGTAAACTGGGCTTTAATAATAAGCGAAAGAAATTAATAATCATTAACGTGTTTTTTTGAATGAATTGCGGAGAAACGGTTGTCCGCAGAAAAAAAAGTTTTGAAACAAACTAAAACTGTAATAAATTCTTGATTGGTTATAAAAATAATCTTACGAATCGGACGTAGTTTGGATAAAGATAAAGCCAGTTAAGGCAAAAATCATAAAAACCGTTATAACTCGAAAACGGGACGAAAACGAGAAAATTACCTATTAAGTTTTCGACTTAAAATGACCTCGGGAGTCCATGGTTTTCGTTTGGGGCGGTGACTGTGAGACGCCCTGTATATTGACTTTGCTAAGGAGTTCGATAAAGTAAACCACCATATACTAATACAAAAATTGGAATCCATTGGCTTCCACTCAAATATTTTAAAGTGGTTTGAATCCTACCTAAACGGAAGAAAATAGTTTGTGGGTATTAATGATGTAGTATCAGATCTAATTGAGGTCACATCAGGAGTACCACAAGGAAGTTACTTGGGCCCTCTTCTATTCTGGCTGCTGATCAATGATATCACTGATTTCTTAGAAAATGTTTCTTGTTTGATGTTTGCGGATTATATTAAAATATTCCGTCGTGTTACGTAAATTAATGATTGTCATTTACTCCAATGTGATCTTCATCGCTTGTCTGAAAGGTGTTTAGCTAATCAGCTTTTGTTAAACGTATCAAAGTGTCAATCTTTATCATTTTTTAGGAGCCTATCATACATTCCTTTTCAGTATTCTATAGAAGATACGGAACTCTCAATACTTAACGAAAAGAAAGATCTCTATAGAAGATACGGAACTCTCAATACTTAACGAAAAGAAAGATCTCGAAACTCCGCTTTAAATCCCATATAGACTGTAATTGCTTAGACTGTGATTGCTAAGGCTAACTCTATGTTACGATTCATTAATCGGAACTCTAAAGAGTTCTCTGATCCTTTTACTCTTTGATCTCATTTCTTTGCGTATGTAAGGTCATCATTAGAGTATTGCTGTGTAATTTGGGATCCAATTTTTCAAGTTCATTCTAATAGGATTGAAAACATACAAACATACAATATTCATACCCCAACTTATAAAACTCGGTGTCAACTTCTTGGCTTATAATATCTTGTCGTTCATTGTAAAAATTTTGCAATAATATTTTTGCGCGAAATTGTTAAATCCCATATAAATTGCCCTTTTCTTTTGTCTCTTGTTATTGTGTATGCTTCGTCAAGGAATCTTCGATCCCTTTTCCTCTTTAATGAACCTCATCATCGGGTAAACATGAACCTTTAACTCGATGCATTAGAGAAGCCAAAAGTATTATTTGTAATTATATTGATTTTTTTTTTTCAACAAAGTCGAGAATCTTTTAAGAAGCACATATTGATCTAATTCGTAATCCGGTGGTATTAATATTAAGTTATTATTTTAGATTAAGTTTATAATTTTATTTTGTTTGCTCCACTAATTAATTATTTGGTTTTTCTATTTTTCAATAAAAAAAAATGATTCGGTAGTCTGCAAGATTATTATATATTACTCGTATTTGTATGTATAAAACTGCTTGATGAAATAAAAATAATTAAATAAATCGTATAGACATTTGTTCTTTTTTCGCCGCTTGTTGTTTGTTCGTTCGCTGTCCAATTATATATTGAATTAAAATATGAAAAAAAGGAATATATAAATATTAAAATAATATTACTGGTGTGATTTATATTTTTTTAAGATATTTTAAGGTAATTCCCAAGAAATCAAATCACACGACAGAGTAAAGATCTGCTTCTGCTGCCTATGACATAGATTTAAGAAATGCATTAAATAAATAATGCATTAAATAAATAAATAAGAACAAAAACAAATATTAATATATTGTAGTTTAATGTTTTAAGGACGGATTTGTAAGTAAAATATTTGGCCCCAACTTTTGTCAAATGGCCCTCAAAAAATTTCGAAATGGCCCTCTATGTTTTTTCCTTCGCGGTAACGCTGATGGGAGCGGGAAGAAAAGAAAATTAAAATTGTTGGAATGATAATGAAATGAAACAAAGCAGCGACCTCACGATTGTGACGAAATCTAATTCCTGGATAAAATAAATTCAAAAAGTTTATAATTTTATAATTTGTTTTTATTTATTTCTCAGGTTGTATGTTTAACTAAGAAGTGATTTTGGGCTTAAAATTTGCGCAACAATATTGACTTTATGAAGCAATGCTAATCTTTGTTGATTATTGTATAGGTTTTAAGATATGAGTGGTTGTATAAGTCAACTAATGAAAAAAAATGGACAAAAAATGTAAAATTAATAATATTTAAGTTTGACAAATTATTAATGAAAAAACATTATAGCCATAAACACTCTTATAACAATATAGAAAATAATAAAATTTATTTCAAATAAATCGGTTGACTACTTTCTGAGATCGTGCGTATCAAGGTTTAAAATGGTTTCGCTTTTATATAATAGTATAGATTTGCAATTTTCAAATAGGATGGAAATGACGACGTAATGATTGTATTGAAAACGTGCTTAAGATTAGAGAGAATGTGAGGCGGGATCATTTTGATGCAGTGTGGATGTGGCCGAATATTTATTTAACAACCGGATAGCCTTCATTCATTTCTGCCGGGTTAACAACCCACGAGGGCAATCCTTCGACCAGGTTCATCGACGTTGGGAAAAACTCAGTAATGTAAGAAATTTTTTTCGACATACATAATTCGCTTTTTTTTTAACAATAATTTATTTATTAATGAACACAGTCTATTTTAAGAATATTGTAATGCCCTGTGAATATTTGGTCCATATAGAACTTTCTTCCTCAACATAGTTCACTTCAAAAAATAATTCTAACGAAGACATTTCGGTCTAAAAATTCTTCCTTTTTCTTCTTTTATAAATTTTGTGTGAATACAAAATTTTGAACGAACAATGAAAAATAAATAGTACACATTTGGAGATTGCTTTCGTATAATCGCCTATATTTATATGACAAAAAAATAAAATAAAAAAATACCTGACATTGTTGAGGTCCATGTCGTGTGGGGGATGATGTTTTGGGTCTTTGTTTCTTTACAATCGGTGGATTAGATCCAGGAACTGATACATTTGATATACTCTCATTACTGCTACTACTACAACTGCTATTACTGGTTGTACTACAATTACTGCTACTGCCACTGCTTCCACTACTGCTACCGGTAATGCTGATTATTTGTCCACTAATCGGACTGTTCAGCGATATATTACTGCTACAGCTAATAAGGCTGTTATTGTTGAAGGTCTTACTGTTGTTGTTGCTATTGCTCTTGCCACCATTGTTATTGTTATTATTGTTTGGGTTACTGCTGATTGCTGAACCGATATCATTGAGTTTGCTACCATCCACATTCTCCAAAGTAATGGCACTAATCATTGTGTTATTACTATTTGAGTTATTGTTAAGGGCTGCAAAATACAAAGGTTCATTATCGAGATATTGTACGAGTACGAGTATGTACCGTTCCATCAACACACAATTTTAATTGATTTACTTACAGGCCGTTTGTAGCGAACCTAGAACATCGGCTAGCATGTCCGGATCGGGATAACCAATTGTGAGGGCATTGTCTAGAGATGAATAACCATCGACCGATGAGGAATCTGACGAATGAATAGCTTCTCTTAATTGCAATGTAACTGATCCTTCTGCACCCATAGAGGCACTACACATCAAAACTCTGGGTGGCGAGAGTCCAGCCAATGGCAAATGAAGGCCACTTTGAACCTATGCAGAAAAAAGTACACACAAAACAAACATACAAGAGATTGTAATTTAATTAAATTTGACATGTAAGATAGTTTGTAGTTTTAAAATAAATACAAAAAAAACATGTTTTCTGAAAATAAAATCTAATTTTGTTTATCTTTTTTTTCGAAACAAGGGTACGTGAAAAAAACGAACAGTTCTATAGTAACATGGATGTTTTGAATTAATTAAAGTGAAATTTCATTAGCGTTGAAACATGTGTGCAACGAGCATAATTTAGAAGCAAACACATATCCGAGATTCGGGGCACCCTTCAACTAGGTCTGGTTGCGTCCGTCCATCAGATAGAAGAGAACACGAAACTAATAAAAACAGTTTTCGTATTTGCTAAGTAAATACATAAAAAAAAAAAAAAAAAATTAAATGTAAATGAAAAATTCTTTGAATGCAATTTTTTGATAACGTACGTTTTTACAAACAGGAGTATTTATCTACGTATTGGGTTATTTAGGTAGGTGGATGTGAATTAAATTCCTCTGAATTTGTTTAAAAAGAATTCAAGATGGTTCCAAGATCGAATGTAGATACATAGCTATTGTAGGAAAAAATCATGAAAAAACACAAAATAAACCAGGATACGAATGAACGTATTTGAATGTTTATTGAAACGTTGGAAATGAGCTTTTAGAAAAAAAGTAATACATTAAATAATTTATTCCATTAAAGGGTTTTTCAGTTTACGTGTGTAAACTCCGACACTCTGTGGCATGAAGGGCTGTATTAATAGGCAAAACTGCCTACATGAAGTTCACCAGGTCAATATGCTAAAGTGCTCAAAAAATTTTCGTTTGGTGTGAATTTTTGGCCGTCGCGACGACGACATTCGTTCCTTCGTCGGTCTTTGCTGGTTGGCTATTCCAGTTGGTCAAAACAATCAAAACAAATGGGCTCAAAACTTTTCACGCGAAACACGAAGTGGATGTTCTATATAAATCCATTCAGCCTTATTGTGAGTTTCACCCGAACAACATTTCACCCGGAAAATTTGACATTTCACTTTCACCTATTGTGAGTTTCACCCGAAAAATTATTCAAGTTCGAAAAATTCCCCTTATTGTGAGCAATCATTTCGGGCGGAATTATATGCCATTGATAGCCATAATTTTCACTTATTTTTATTAAGCGAACGAGAGTACAATAAGGCGGAAAATGTAAGTTGTTTTTTTATTTTTTAAGATAAGACAATTTTAAATTCATGTTTTTTGTTGAAATGCAGGAGCAAAATAATAAAAAAAAACACCAAAGCGATATGCTGGTTAATAAAATGCAGGAGAATCCTGAAATTGCCAAGGAGTTCACTTAAAGCAAATCGGGAGAAAGTGGCCGAATTTTGGAAGAAGTGAAGAGTGAGTTTGAGTGAAAAAAAGTAAGAATAAGGCTAAAAGAGGATTGTGTCAAACCAACATCGTGGTCTTTGTCAAATTCTTTTTGGTACCCACCCTCTGCAAAGAAACCCACTGCTTGTAGTAGTGATGAAATCTAAAAAAAAAATATGTATTAATTCCTTTTCACACCCACGCATATCCAAAGGATTAGAGTGATCCCTCAAATTCCTTCGAAGTGCTCGCTCCTCAAACATTTGTTCTTCCTCAGACAAGATACGTAGCGCTATGCTATGCTATATTTATGATAATTATCCTTTTTTTTATTATAAAATAACAATTTAATTTTATATCCTGAAATTCTCATTTAACAATAAATTGTCAAAACAAACATATGTTTGTTCAAACTCACAAGAAGGTCTGTTCATTTTCCGAACGCGATAAATCTGCTGTCTAAAAACAGGTGTGCGAATTATTCGTTTCAGATAATCCATTTAAAAATCGGGAGTCACAATGAGTGGCACTACTAGCCACAATTTTATCTCTATTGCAAGTAATTTCGACAAATAACTGATGCTCCAAATTCAATTATATCTCTATTTTAGTTAATAGAGAACTTGGAGGTTGCATTTCATTCTCTGTTTCCATCACAGTGAAGGGAGAATTTATTGCGGGCCTCATTTTTCTGAACGTGCCTATTTTTCGAACTGTCACTCCTGATTCGAAGTGAAATTTTTATTTGGGCGAAACTCATAATAGCTTTTAAAATTTGGGGGGAACAGAAATGTTTCGAAGGAAATGTTTTCCGGGCGAAACTCACAATAAGTCTGATTATACTTCCAGGCCTATTTTACGAGTCCAAGTTTTGGACTATAGGAAGAGAGCGCAGAGCACCTGAGTGAGAAACTCTCCGCTGTTCATTCACCAATCACAGATGCCAATGATTAGTGGTCTTAATATCGCTATGTCATCAAAGAAGCAACCGAAACCACTACCGTAAGCTACCAATATTCCCAGGAAACGAACATTCGAACCACCAAAGTTAACCTAGTCACCGAACCACAGGGAAATAGTATTTCCAGCAGCTGCTATATTGTGGTTCAGTTCCATTCAATGAAGAACCAGTTCAGCCACCCAGGATGTAAGAGATCGGGGTAGCTATAAAAAGCTTAAGAACAACAAGAGTGTAGTATCTGATCGGTTATCTGTAGAGTTATTCTACAGTGATAATGTTTTGGTAGGAAGTATGCATGCCAGATCACTTGACGTGCTGATCTTCTTAAGCCGTGCTACAACACTTAAGTCAGTAGACACCAGTGTGACAAATACTTGAAAAGACTAATAAATTTTAAGTCGGGACTCACAATCTTTTCATCGACTTCAAGTGGCATATCAGAACATTCATCGTCATCAGAATCCGAGAAAAACTGATCCTATTGTGCCGTGATATAATAATAATAATAAATTCTTCCGAAATTTTCCAAACATGCACAGAATTTTGGCAAGAAGATGCGCTATCATGTGACTTTTAAAGCGGTTTGTTCAGACGTTAACAACTATTGGGGTATACGGATGATATTGACATCATTTGTCGTTTCTACTACAATATAATAGAGTCCTTCACGGCGATATAAGATTAGGTGAACCTTGTTGGTCTTTGAGTAAATGATGAGTGAATCAAGTACATGCATCAACAAACAAAAATCTATCCATCGACTAGTACAGAACGTGTCACTATTGCTAGCATCAACTTCGAACTAGTAAAGGTGTGTATCTACTTTAGAGTTAATATTAATTCCACGAACGACAGACGATCCCCTAAAGAATTACCCAAAGAAGCCGTTGTTACTTCGTTTTGGTGAAAGAAATGATTTCGAAACACCTAACTCAGAAAAGGAAAGCTGTCATTGTCCCGCTTCGACAGATATTATGTCCTGTATGAAAAGAGGGTGAATGGATCAGAAGATACAATCACACTCAAAATATATGAGTTGTACAAAGATCCAGAAATCCAAAACATTTTAAAAACATTGGCTCGGCCACATTGAACGAATGGATAATAACGCTCTAAACATAAGAGGCTTCGAGTCCCAGCAAATCAAAACGAAAAGGAAAACCGATCCTCCGGTTTTAAGATCATAAGATCGGGATTGCCAGAGCGCTTGGCCTGGACAACTGAAAACATTGCTCGAAATCACTGAAGGTGGACAGCTGCTGTGTCTCAAGCAGAGAATCTTCATGGATGGCAAATCGTAAAAGTAAGTAAAGCCAGTTAGGTTTTAATAGTTGGATCTTTCAAACTAAAATTTTTCAAATGTGGAGACAAATTATTGCAAAGTAATACAAATACATAAGCGGGTCAATGACATAAGACGGGAATGACTCCATGTAAGTTCTACTTTTTATCAGTTAAATGCTTTTCTAAATTCAATCCGGTAAATGAAGAGTAGTTTAGGCAGCACTTACCCAAAAATACGAGTTTTTGACGTATTTTAAACGCCATTGTAGCCATATCATAAAGGCTGAAAAATTTCTTTCATCGATATGAAAATCTGAGCATTTAGTAGTATTTTTGGAGGTCTCAAGAAAATGTGGTCATTACAATGAAGAACTACGTTGACACACACACATACCGAGAAATGAGATCTTTTCGACTTCTTCGATGCAATTGATATTCAAGGACAATAGCTTAAGAAATATGTTTTGCTTCAACGACATTGTATACCCCATTTAACAACGCTGTAAAGATCGGAGTTTAAAGAGCACCGCCGCAATGTTTCATGCCTATCATTATTCTAGTCAGTTGCATCCCTCCCCTTAAACAATTCAACCGATATACCGCGTACTTCTAGGAATGCCCATCAGTTTACACTTGACACTTGAGTCCAACTTCGAACGTAGTGTCAAATACAGAGATTCCTTTTTTAGTCGCACTACACGAATATTCTATATTCTTTACCCGGGTCAGTATTTCCCACTCATTTCAATGTGCAGCCATTCAAAACCAATGTGCATCGGTATCTCCTCTCTAATCCTATCCTAATTGCTCGCATTGTGTATTTAACATTATAAGGGTATTCATAACCCCTTGAGTGCGCAAAAAAAAGCTCTTCATACGGTACGGTTAAATTTCTACTTCCAACTTCCACGACTGTTAAAAGATAAGGGAAGAGTCAGACAATGAAATAGATTAAAAGCCTCAGACAATAGATCATTTATAAAAATAGGGAAGAAATTCGGAGTCAAAGCGGTGCCTTGGGCAACATCAGCATTTATTTTCTGAAGATCATACTTGAAACAGTATTGAACGATCAAGAAGTTAATTTAAAATCCAAAGAACAAGGGTTTTATTGATAAGAGAGCCAGGTGTCAAACTCTATGAAATTCCTTAGAAATATCATGCGCAAAAATCACACTTTTTCCAAAACAATGTAAAGATCTGTTCCACTCTTCGGTAAGACAACCATCAATATCGGTTGCTGTGATAGTCCCTGTCAATCAGAAGCTTGCGATCTTCGAGCTATTTCTTGAGCAGATGATTGATCAGCGATTCTATGATCTTAACAAATGACCAGAAATTTCTATTGTCTTTGGGACATTTGCAAAATTTGTTGCATTCATTTCTGGTCATGTAAGAATTTTGTTCTTTTTATAACAGCGTTGCAATAGTTTCAGACTCAATTGTGCTTTTTCAACCTGATAGCGTCTTTACAGCTTGTATCGAACATCTTGTATCCGCGATAATATCGGTATTGGAACCAACATTACTGTCGAAGAAACATATTGAGCAGTTAAAGTTGCGAAAAAGAATATTAAGACCGTCTCAGTTAACTTTATCGTACTGCCAAAGGGGCCTAGTGGGATGGTTCTCTTTAACCGCATGGATTAGACGCGATATTACACAATGGTCCGAAATGCCGAATGGAGAGTTAACCTTAATGGTGTAGGTATACTTAATAATAATGTTGTTTTTTCTTAAAAAAACGTCTTCATTAGTTTTTTAAGTGTGAAATGGGGTCTTTGTTCAATCTATGCCAACGTCTTCGACTTTTATCGTGTAGTTATAAATTGAGAAGGAATTTCATAGGTCTTACATTAACTTCAAATAAAATTTAATAATAAGAAAACATTTTCACCCAGCTTCCTTAATTTTGTTTTCATTGTGTAAGAATCCTACGCATAACAATAAAATGTGTGTTAAAATTCAAATTTTACGGATTCATTATTCAAACAGTCATGTCATGTCGAAATCTGACGTCTTGCTTCAGAAATATATATACATACAAATGTACCTACACAAGTAAATAAAAACAAGTACAAGGAGTTTATAGTTCTGCTACATACATACATACTTACTTAGCTACATAGGTACCTTTACGTATACCTAACGCATAAAGAACCAAATCCAACCAACCACTGCCAACAAAATTTCTCCCCGTTACTATCAAGCAGACGGAAAAAATAATCTTAAAGCCAATTTAAATTTTGGCAAAAACATCCAAAGCCAGTCAGTTTTCAGCTCACGGTGCCATGTCAAATTTGCAAATTTTCGTTTGCTTTACTCACACTGTCATACAACTTAGCATAAACGCCATATTTTATATTGAATCAAGCTCTCAATGTTTCATACGTACATATGTATATGTGGCATTCATACAAATATGTATGGAAGTGTTTTAACCGAATTACAAAAGACAAATGAAATGAAAAAAAAAAAAAAAACAAATAAACCAAAACAATAATATATCTCTGCCTGTATTCAAATTCAAATTCGAAATCAGTGAAAAGAAATGAACAACAACAACGACTAAAATCGAGGGACATAACTTTCAATTTTTCATTTTGCAAACTGCCAACATTCTAGTTCCGCCGCCGCCATTGTAAAGTATTTGTTTGTAGGTACTTTTGTTTTGTGTGTTGTCTGGCACAGGGACATGCACATGATTCATGTTTGTAGCCAAAGGATAGCCGGTAGTGGCCTACATAACTCATAGCACAACACAAACTTTGTGTGTTAATTTTTTTTTTAGTTTAAATTTAAGAATTTAAAATTTTAAATATTTGTATATGTATACCTATTTATTCTGGTAGATTTAGACTTAAGACACCTACTTTAAGCGATTTGAAAATGATTAATGTTTTAAATTTAGTGATGCCGGGAAAATGTTTACCTAACCGAACGACTTAAGACAACAAAAGCAATGGCATAATTTGTTTCAATGAACGGGTTTATATCAGCCTCAACAGGATTTCCGCACTTTCTGCACAATTTATTGGTATTTACCGGAAGCTAAAATTCCCATAGTTAATCATTTCTGATAATGGAATCTTCATCGGATTAGCTGTTGAATCAATAATTCAATAAGTTTCTTGTTAAATTAAAGTTTAAAATTCAGTGAGGATTTTGAAAATAGCCTGAAGAGATTTTTTTGCAGTTCCATACAAATTACCGGGTCTGGTTAAAACTTCTTGTGTTTTAGAACACTTGTTGAGATTTAAATATGCATGAACAATATATCATAACATGAAGATAAAATATTAATAGTCCATTAGGAATTCCTTTTGAATGATAAAAAAGTAGGCAGCTGCTTCGAACTTGCTTTTAGGTTTGAAGTCTATAAAATGCCATTTAAGATGTGTGATATATTGGTTTATTAATAACTTTTTCTCAAAATACTTTTTTCTCAGGATAGATACTGATGCTCGATAGTATTGAACGAACTTTTCGAAAACACCAGCTGTTTTTGTTTATAATGCACTCACCGACATCTGGTGCTATCAATGAAGAAATTTTTGAAAGAGCGAACTTGACATGTAGTCCTATAGTATTAGGAAGAGTGCTGAACTTAATAACTTAAGCTCTGCTCATTATCAACAGCAAAGATATAAAAGTAACGAAGAACAGGAGATCAAAACTAACCCTGACATTTTAAAGGTGATTTTACATCTGAAAAATATAGAAAACCAGACCATCACACCGCTCAAGATTAGGTCTGTTTCAGTTTTCTAATTTTGAATAAACAAACATATAAAACATGCGACTTACGCAAATTTTTTGTTAAAATTTCTGACATTGCTGAGATTTCTGATGTCTAATGTTTTTCAACTGCCTTATTATTATACTAATTTTAAATAATTTCTATAAAACTTTTTCCTGTTTATCTTTTCTTCCGAATGTCAGCAAGGTATTCGAAAAGGTTTTAATAGAGCTCTATCCAAATTGGAAGAGGAAAACAGGATCATACCGGATCATTCTCATTTCGGTTTTAAGTCGGGAAATTCTAAACTGGTCACTGATATCCATTGGAACAGATCAAAAAGGCCGATATTATTGACCAGCGATATGATAGGTAGTCTAATTCAGGTAAGCCGATGAACCATTGAAGTTCAGAACAACTTCAAAAGAAGAGGTCATCAGAATACTTTTGTAGAGTGACTTCGACAAGATTCAGCGATATTGAAATGAGTGGAAGTTAAAAATCAACTTTCAGAAAACTGAAACTATTCTGTTGAGGACTTCGGTGCATTAATCTCCAATGGATACGAGAAAGACCTAGGGCAAGTTATTGATCATAGGGCGAGTCAAAGTTTAGTAAAGTACTTTGGCATCTGATTAAATTAATATTTTTATTTCGCACTGGTGATGGCGCAAGCTAGTAATCGTATTGCTACGTTGCCCCATCTCGAATGAGAATGAAAAATATTGGGGTGTTTGAGAGACAGTGTCGTAGATAGTGCCTTGAATTACATGCCTTATGGGAGAGCTTTTTACAAAGCAGTGGCGCCTGATGCACCCTCACTTCACTGCGTTGGGAAAAATGCCAATTAAAAAAGAGCAAGCCACTGACTTTCCTTAAAGAATTGTTGTTGTAATTCTTTAAGGAAAGTTATACGCCCCAGCACGGCCGTTGTATCCCACTGCTGAAGGGATACTGTCAAGTCAATACGATCGGGCGCTTGTTATCTACATCAAAACAGAGTTACCATTATCATTCTCAATTACAAGCAAGGAGCTTATTCAGTGGATTTTTTTAGAGAGGTTTTGGGATTTGAAGCATTTGAGAACAAATTTTATGAAGTTGAGTATGGTGAGTGTTGGCGATTTATAATGTAAGCTAGGGAAACCCTGTGAGAGCTTTAAAAGGCGAAACACTTATGCAAGCCAATGAAACCAGAGTAAGAGGAAAACGTCCTATCTTCCCTGAACTGACAATTTTTGTTGAACAGAGTATACCAGCGAGTGCTTTTAAGCGGCTCTATCTAGCCCGATGGCTTCCTCTTTTTAGATAGTCGAAGATTGAAAGTGCGAGAGATTGTGGAAGCCGTAGGGATCTCGCATGGCTCAGTGGTTTCAATTTTGAATGATCACTTGGGCATGAGAAAGCTTTCCGCAAGATGGGTGCCGCGTTTGCTCACAGTTGACCACAAACGCAATCGTGTAACAACTTCACAGGAAGGTTTGGCGTTGTTTAATCGCAATATAGAGGAGTTTTTGCGCCGTTTTGTAACCGTGGATGAAACATGGATCCATCACAACATACCAGAGACCAAACAACAGTCAAAACAGTGGGTTTTTAAGGGTGAATCGGCGCCAAAGAAAGCCAAGGTGGGTTTGTCAGCCAATAAAGTTATGGCGACTGTTTTTTGGGATGCACGCGGGATAATCCACATTGACTACCTTCAAAAGGGAAGAACAATCAATGGGGAATATTATGCCAACTTATTGGACCGATTCAGTGACGATTTGAAAAAAAAACCGATCTCATTTGGCCAAGAAAAAAGTTCTTTTCTACCAAGACAATGCAAGGGTGCACACATGTGCAGTTGCCATGGCAAAAATCCATGAATTGGGCTATGAGTTGCTCCCTCATCCACCCTATTCTCCAGATTTGGCTCCGAGCGACTTGTTCCCAAACCTGAAGAAATGGCTTGGTGGAAAAAGATTTGACTCCAATGATGAAGTCATCTCGCAAACAAAGGCCTATTTTGAGGACCTCGACAAATCATTTTTTTTTGGAAGGGATAAAAAAATTGGAGAAGCGTTGGACAAAGTGTATAGAGCTCAAGGGAGACTACTTTCAACGTAGTAAAATTATTTTTTTATCAAAAAATCTGTGTTTTATTCCAAAAGTCACGGACTTATTGACCCGCCCTCGTACTTGTAGCAATTCCGCACCTGAAACGGATTAAATTTGTTTTGAGGTGCGCATATCATCAGCGTATATCTCAAGGTTAGATCCTGTAAGAAGAAGTTCAACATCATTAATAGTTAATAGGAAAACCAGGGGCCCTAAGTAGCTTCCATGTGGGACACCTGAATTTGAAAATATAGGGTCGGAAGTGCATGACCTAAAAACTACGAGTACTTTATATCTATTGACGATTGTTGAGATATGTTAAAGGATTAAAAACCATAAAGTTTTTCGATTTAATTTGAAAGTATAAAGGCTAAGCACCACTAAAAAGGAGTCTGACGATCGGCTGGCACCAGTGAAATAGCTATAACCTTTGTATATAAAACTTATAGTACTATCAATAAGACGAAAGATTGTGGCGACATCTTAAGGCTAGGTACTGCAATCGATAGATTTGGCTTTGTTGAATTTAATAATAAAATATTCTCATTTTTACTACTTGTTTTGTTTGTTATCCTACTCTCCACTGTAAAAGCATGCGCTAATTTATGCGCCACCACCAGGCTAGCGTTCGCAATACAAAATCACGCTTTATGATAATACTGTAGGTTTACAAAGCTATAACTTTACCGGATTTGTTAAGATCTCGAATGCCTCTTGCAAATGTACGAATATGAAAATATCTGTCGCATTCAAAGATTTACGCTCTCAAGTAAACAGAAGGGACAATGTTGCTGTAAGCAACATAGAGCTAGAAGCAAGATTTACTAAAAATGCAATCATAATTCAACTTTTAGTAAATACTTGCAGCCTTATTTATTATTTTTCACTAATACTGGGTTCAACCTCGGAATAGTTAAACCGAGCCAAAGCACTTTTTTTCGGTTTTACGCCACGTCAAACAAATCCTTATTTAAAATTATTTTCTTAGCCGTTTTAGCTACGACTTCCTTATTCCAAATATACTGGGAAAAAAAGTGACAAATCTAAAACTCTGGTTATTATACACCTAAATCAAAGCCAAGCTGATTTCCATTATTATTCATTTTATTATCATTGTATGCATATTGGAAATTGGATACATTTAAAATTGGATTGTAAAACTCAAATCCAATAAATGAATGTACCAACCAATTGCGTTCCCAATACCGTACAACTGTTAGAGCGTTTGGAAAATATAAATAATTTATTAATGCAAAATACTTATCTATCCTATTTGTCTTAGTAAGAAACGAAAAAAAAATTGCTTACACTCCTTTTTGTAAATTTCACAAGATGTCATCTCAAAATGACATTTAGATACTAAAACGGCCTTAAACCTCCTATGAACCAGTTTCAGCTTATTCCACCATTTTCATTATAAATAAGGTTTTCAAGATTAGAGCCGTTGTAAAGTCGAAGTAACTTTACTCCGTCGCTAAAACGAGTTAGTAAATAAGGCTGTTGTAGATTGCGAAAAAATTAAAAAAAAACAAAGAGATTTTTATCTCAGCATAAAAAAAAAACAATCTTACATAAAATTATACATTTATAATCTTGTTCTGCTTACGAAATGACAAATAAGAATCCTCTAGAAATTGTTTTTCCTAATACTCTTGCGATTTTTCATTTTCTTGATAACTTTTCCAGGGCGATAAACAAAACAACAACAAGAAAAAATAAGAATATAGAAAATTTGCTGTTTCAATTGGTGGTCTTAAGTTTATACAAAAATCCCATAAGAAAGTGAAATTTTGGTTTTTCCGAATGTGAAATTTGTTTCCAAAACTTTTCTCTCATAATAAACTTTGGTCCTGTATATAAGATCAGAGAATGGTTGAACAATGGTTAGCAAAATCTTGAGTAGAAAAAGTTATGATATTCTAGGAAAATACTCATTTATTTTGGAAACAACTTTCCAAGAGAATAAATGCCCTTGGAGAATTTGTCACTTCTTTGCTAGTATAGGCTGAGAATTGAACCCAGACCACCGACATAGTAGTGTAATTAACTCACAATAAAGCCAAGGGGTACTTCGTTTTACTTAGGAAAAATGAGCTTGAATAATTAAATCTTATTATCTATTCTCCATATAGTGCATATGAGCGTTTGAAACCCCATTACGAAAGTCTTATTTAAAGCGCTCTTTAAATAATCCGACAGCAGAAACTTCAGTCCCTAAAGAATTTTCTAAAGGCACAAGTTAACGGATATGCCTATGTATATATTACTTAAATAATAATAAACAAGGGAACCACTTGGGAATCTTGAAGTAAGCGGAAAATAAATGTTTAAAAATTCTTCCAGGATAATTTTATGTCTTCATTAGATGAAGACTAAAGCAATAGAAGCAATAGAATAAATAAAATGCACGACTGGATCGCTCGAACTTGCTCCTAGGGTTTAAAGGGTACGCCAGTTTCAATATTGTTGTGTATTAAAATTTTCCATTTTTTTTATTTTATTTTAAAAAAAATTCATTTTTTTTTTTAAATCAATATTTCGAAAATTCCATGTTCGATTTTTTTAAAACTTAATTTTTTAATATAATCTACAAGATATAAAAAAAAAATTTGTTTTCTTTCGATTGATTTTTATGATCTACATATAATTTAACAAAAAATTTGAAAACAAGAATTTCGAATTTCTCATCATTGGCATAACGGATCTTAATGAAATTCTTTATAAAGAAGCTTCTAAAAAGTTTAAAAAACATTGTATTTCAAAACTTTGAAAAAAAAAAAAATATTTTTTTTTGAATTTTGAAAAAAAAAGTATTTTTTTTGGAAAATTCAATATTTCAAAAACGGCTCAGTATTTTTTTGTAAATTTAATTTTTATTCGAACAATAAAATAATAATAATGACATTAAATAAAGTATATAAAAGCTTATTTTTTTAAGAAACCACTACAACGAATTATAATTTTGTTCTTGCATAAACTAATATTTGCTTAAAACACATGGCATCCTGTATTTAGCTCATAAGCATAAAATTCATTTGTTAATAGACTAAAACAACTACTTTAGTAGTTGGAGCTAAAAACAGGATGCCATGTGTTTTAAGCAAATATTAATTTGTACTGGTTTCTGAAAAATTATGCCTTTATACGAGTATACAAAATTTTTAAAACGTTTTTAAGAAAAAAATTTGGTACGCCAATTTAAAGATTTTATTATTGTTCGAATAAAAATTAAATTTACAAACAAAAATATTGAGCCGTTTCTGAGATATCGATCTTTCCAAAAAAAAATATAGATTTTTTTTTTTCAAAAATAAATTTTTTTTTTTTTTAAAGTTTTGAAATGCAATGTTTTTCAAACTTTTTAGAAGCTTCTCTATAAAAATTTTCATTAAAATATGTTTTGCCGATAATGAGAAATTCTAAATTTGAAAAAATGGTTCTGTGCTAGGTACAGTCCGTAATACCTTGATTTCAACTTGTTTTTTCATTAGTTTATAGATCGTAAACATTTATCAAATCGGAACCGTTTTCGAGAAAAATACGATTTTTGAAAACAAAAAATTTGTATGGAGGGTACCGTTAATTTTATGTAAAATAATTTTTTCTTCTTACGTCTTATAATTTATATTAAGAAACTTTTATTTATCAAGTTTTAAAAAAATCGAGCATGGGGTTTTTGAAATATTGAGTTTTAAAAAAAAAAATTGAAATCCAAAAATTTTTGTTTGAAAAATTTGAAAACAAATTAATGTTCAAACTGCTGGGGAGCTTTAGCATAAATAAATTCATCAAAATCGGCCGTACCATTTTTGAGAAAATCAAAAACAAAAAAATGGTTCCAAGAATAACCATCTTTTGGAAATTTTTTGTTTCAACCATTTTCTAGCTTCATCTAAATGAAATTTTTTGAATATTTTTTTAAATCTGTGGGACAGTTTTTGAGAAAAAAGATATCTATAAAATTTCGAAAAAAAATCGTATTGCAGGTACCGTTATTTTCGGTCTTAAAAAAAAAAGAAAAAAACGTGTTGGGGGAAAAAATTAAAAATACTATCTACCGACTTTTTTAGTCTTCGCTATCATCGTAATGTCAAAACTTTGATCAAAATCTCGAGTTCGATTTTTTTTCCATATGCATAACTTGCCTTATAGTACCTATAAGTCGCAAGTAAAAATACAATTAGTCATTAGTTTTTAATGAAAATATTTTGGTATCTAATCGAAGAGCATTTCAAATTACTTTTTTTTCCCTAAAAAAAAAAAAAAAACAAACAATAATGTCACCATAAACTAATTGTCTCGGTCAAGATCATTCCATTAAAACTAAACAAAAAATTCCTTTAGTTAAAATTATAATTCTTTTCTTTTTTTTTAAATATAATAGTTCTAATAAATTTTATTCAAGAAAATCGAAATAATACTCGCCCTATTAACATAGGCTCTGAAAGTGGCTAAAATTATTTTCATGACGAATAATGCCAGAAAATAAAATATATATTTCCAACGACACAAGCGACGACGAGACGTGACGAACGTACACGAATGCGGAGGCGTCACAATGCAAAGTTGCGGAACCACCAACATTCTGTGCCTAAGTGATTTTACAAAAATAAGAGATTAAATTTTTTTCGATGTCCTAAGTTTTTCAAGTTTTCAAAAAACGACCCAATAAAAAAATCTACGCCTAAACTATACTTTCACGTGAACACATTAAAATTTATTTATCTTTTAATTCTCAATGTTAATGAAAATATTTAAGGTTCATAAAAATATGCGTGGGGCGCGCCACTCAGTAGAAAAAAAAAAAAACAATTCAATTTAGTTAATTATAAACTCAATTATAGTTTTTACAATGCTATTAGATGATCGCTGATATTTATAGCTAGAGTAGAATATTGCTCAATAATTTATTATAGAGAAAAAAAAGTTTATTTTTATAGCAAAATAGTTTGTTGAATTATTTAAGGCTTACTCGTATAATTGATATATTATTTCCGTCGCTATACATCTATATGTTATGGTATTAAACAGGTTTTTATCTTGTTTTCATACGGAATAGGAAAAATGATTTATTATATGAGGAACTTCCAGAGCCGGATTGTGTTCGGAAATATTTTTTTTGCAATTCATCATCAAAAGTAATTCAAAATGTGTTCTAAAAGTGATTTTTGAAATTTGACAGGTGATTGCGGCCATATTGTTGAAAGTACATGCATCTGTCAAATTGGCTGTCATTTGTTAAGTCTGTTTTCGCCAAATCAAATGGAGGGTTGAAGTGCAACAACATGTGCAAATGATTAAATAATCTCATGAAAGACTTCTCTTCGGGTAACATTGCTGACGATTCGGCCATTATACAGTCGCCATAATCGTTCTTCCGGACTACGACTACTTCAACGAAATGGATAAATTCAAGTCGACCGGTTCTGTTCAATTTGGCAATGCTCGTTAGTCAAAGAGACGCAAGATCTGCCGAATATATTGCCAGCTGATGTCCGCGAAAGCTTGCAAGAGAATTTAAGGCAGTCAATTATGGGCCGCACGCAAGAACTCAGCCTTGGCCCTTCATAATACCAAGAGAAATGTTAACTCTTTCCGTAATTGAGCTATGAAGAACTGATCATTGCTTGACCAGCACGTTAACCCTTTTCATTTCCCTCAATTCCACTATGACACGGAGACACGGAATCCAGATAAGAGTTACATTGAGGTTAATGCTCAGACTCTCAAGTTCATCCCGGCATTGCTTGACCCATTAAGAAGATGTAAAAGCCGATTCAACTACTTAAACAGCCGCTTTTCTGTCTAAGTATTTTGCGTGTTACCTTTATTCCCAGTACTTCAGCTTGAAAGACACTGGCCAAATCAGGTAACCGAAAAGACCTAAAGACATTTAAAGACTCAGATAAAATTCCCGAATCGTCACCATACTCCATCTTTAAGCCATCAGTAATTATGGTTGTGTCGAATTCTCTCATCACAACGTTATTCACTCAGTCCATTCTAGATGGAGGAATAACTTCAAAATCATTACTGATGCCCATAATATAGGTGCCGGAATCAGGTTTGTAATATTGCTGTGTGCGTACGGACACTAAAATTTGATTATTTAAGTCTTAAAGGTTTTTAAAACCTTTCGAATTGGGCATAAAAAAACTTGCCAAGTAAGCCGATCAAATTTTAGTAAGTAATCATAAAAAATAATAAAATTTCTCTATTACATTGTAGCTGTTTCAATATTATTCTGCTTCAAATATTCGGTATTAAACTTTCATGAAGTAAGAACTTGGCGTACTTTTAGTTCTCAGTACTTTTCACGGCTGACTTGTTACACAAAGGTTTTTGTATAGAAGAGCTTGGCTCTTTTTTAACATTTATGTTTTTGGTCTGATTATGGTTGTAATATAAAATGTTGTTGTTTATGTCTTATGTCCTCAATATCATCGTTGGCGGTAGTTTCGGTTAGATGAATACAAAAATAGGGGTATTCACGATCTGGTGGAGCAGGCCTTGCAAAATTGTAAAGTTTTCCTTTTCCTGAAGCAACTGTCAAAATTTGACAATTTCAAAAAAGAAAAAAGAGCAGTTCATACAAATTCAGACAGGAATAACTTCGGACAGGACGAAATGGAAATGAGCTGTCAAACGTAATTGCAAACCATTGTTTTTTATTTAGCAATGGGGTTAGGGTGTAAAAAAGCCTTATATTATGTTGTTGGTCGAGTGTAACAAAATGTTGTACTTGGAAGATGATACAAAACCATTAACACCATTAATACCTCTCATGATTTGTTAAGTGGACTACTATTAATACATTAGTTGATAGTTGAAGTTGATTGAATTACATAAATTTTAGCCGGGTTCATTCTTATTGGGTTTCTAAATTCTAATGGAAATCAAAAAATGTCCAAATCGAACTTTTTTTCTGTAAAATGGTCATATACAAAGAAGAACGGAAAATGATTGACTTTTGAAAAACAGATTGTTAAAAACGTGTAGCCACTCAATGAACACAGCCATCGATATACATGCATAAAAGCGTCAATCGAACCAATATATTTAAACAAAACCACAAGAATATCTACTCCCTGTACCCTGTGTTGTATTTGTTATATAAAATCCTACTATACTACGGATAGATTTCTCAAGGCTTTTGTTAAAATTCGTTTCGTCAAAAAAAGAACGCTGGCCGACTAATTATTGGAGCAAATATAAATGTATGCGTTGAAATAAAAATTGTAATAATAGTTGGTTAATAAGCATCGATGTTGTCCTGATAATAAATGTAACATGCATTTGTAAATTTCGTAAATTTAATGTTTCCTTGGTGGAAACCAGTGAAGAGGAGAGGAGGGGGGGGTCTACAGATCAAACAATTTTGGATCCTGACCTCTTCCTGTATATTTTTTCCAAAGATCCAAAAATTAGTTCTTACTTTGGCGGGTAGATGGCTTTTTATGGTAAAGTAGTGTTAACTGCAGTGCAAGGAAAAAGGGCAAGAAATAATTAAAAATCTAAAAACATGAGGAAAAAAGAGATGTGCGATATAACAATGCCGTCACTATGATCCGTTCGTTGTATTTTCAAGAGATGATCGTTGGTGAAACACGGCTAATGTATTTGCCTTTTTTGAGAACAGATGTGGATTGTTACTTAAAAACAACTACCGTAGAATTGACGTTTTGTGTGTGTCTTAGACATATCATCTCCAGTCCGCAGAGAACCTTCACAGGTTTGCAAATGTGTCCAGAAACCGATACTATCCGCTGAAAAAAACCTAAGGCCTTGACAAAATTCGAACTTTTTCTTTGGTTCGATGAAATATTATTTGCAAAATCTGCCAGACAGTTTGACAGTTAAGTATGACGATCATCCCTTTAGTTATACTCTTTGCTCTATAGACAGTCTCTTGAGCTATGAGGAAACAAATGTTCCTTTTATAAGTTTAATAATTTTGGCTGTAATTTTTGTATTTGTTGAACTACTCCAATGCCATATTTCGAGATGTTCCACTGTTCTTCCAACATCTTATTCCCTTTAAAAAATCCGAACTTAAGTTCCAACTTATGGTTTATTGGCGCCCGCCCTCACGTATTCATAGCTACTACGGCACTGGTGAAATGGTGGCGTGGTGGTGTCAGCAGCAGCTACAAGATAGCCTATTTAATGCAGTTCCAATTTGTATAGTTGTCAAGAGCACGTGGATTTATTTGTTTGCACCTCTGCTTGTGTGGAGTAGGTATTCCTTGGGTGGGTTGTGTGTCCTCGAGAACGGACGACTAATTGCTTTTGTTAAATTTTTGTTTACAATTATAGCCACCCAGGTTAGCCATATACATATACATACATAGCTTTTTGATTAACAAAAACTTTAGGAAATTTATAAAACTTGCAATAAAAAACACAAAAAAAAACAATATAAAAGAAATTAATTTTCAATTTCAAATACATTCCATTTAAAAAACAATTTTCGATAACAGAGACACAACAGAATGCCAATATAATTTTAAAAGCAAAAAGGGTTAATTGAAACAAAAGGGAACAAATATCATTCAAATTGAACAGAGAACTTTAAAATGTTTTTTTTTTTTTTTTAATTTTTTGTATGGAACATCAAAACACAGATAAAAATATATTGTATCCATACCTTTTTGAAAAGGATATTGATTTCCAAATGTGGGGATTCTGCGCAATTTGAAGTTAACTTTTATTTTAATTTTTTTTTTCTGAACTGATTTTAGAGTTTGATGCTTATTACTTTATTTTGCATGATGCTATCATGTTTAACCCATCAGTGTCGAAGTCTTTGCTGACGACTTTCAGTCAGTTTAGACACTGAAAAAATGCAAAAAACAAATATATATTTAAGGAAAAATTATGCATTAGTTTCAAAGCAAAATTTTAATTTATTAGTGAATGGCTTTGAATTGAAATGGTAGAATGAAGAGATGCTTAAGTTATGACTATGTTTGGTTTCTGTATTTATATTTTAAGTTCAAAAGTTTAAAAGATGGAATTTTAATCATTTTAATACTTTTGCTTAAGGTTTTCAAAAATCAATAATTTAATTTTCTACTAGAAGGCTATTTATATCATTTAGTCATTGATGTAAGGTAGACACATTTTCAATGGTATGTGCTCAAAAGATGATGATGACTTCCGTTAAAATGATTGACACATCTTTGAGATTATATCGCAGTATTTAACTTTTTAGATATTAGATCTTATTTCTAAATAAGATACTGGATAACTTCAGTGAATACAAAATCCCTTGGTAAATTGATAGTAATTTACATTCAAAACTGGTCTCAGGGGAGAACTGCTGAGCATTCTTAGGAGGGCAAACAGATACAAGCGTGAGGAATTCCACTAGCTTTGTTATTTCCCTGTAGTCGTAAAATAAAAATATAAATAAAACATTAGTGCTCAAGAGACAAGAAACTCATTTCTAAATTATATCCTTTGTGAATTGTATGTTAATTTCATTCCATAAACCTTAAACTTTCTGCTTCATTGGAAAATATTCCACCAAGGAAAAATTGCTTTAAATTATTTGTATGTACTTACAACATATTATCTTATTTTATTCTGAATTTTGTAGTTATAGAAAAAAATAATTTTCTAAGCCACACTAAATCCTAAATCCTAGAGAGCCGAGAGTGTGAGACTCAATTCACGAACAGCTCAACATTTCACGGAAGCCTAAGGAGAGTTTTGCACAAAAGATATTAATTTTGTTCATTTTATTGCATATTTAAAAAGAAACTTATATATGGTTATATACTAACTTGTGGTTAATTAATGTACAGATAAAAACATTTACAATGACATTAAATCGATGTTTTCCTCAAAATTAACACAAATTAAATTAAAAAAATTTAAAGAAATTTCTAATACAGAAAAGGTTGTGTGTACTGACGTACGTGCGGTAGAAGTACGTAAAACTTCTTTTCCCTCAAGCAAGGCCTCTGTAAGATGCTAGCCTATAAACGTACGAACATTTTGTATTATAAAAACATGTCGCTGTCCTTGACAGATAACGTGTCGTTTTGACATGTCACTGACAGCTGCATAGAAAATTTTGTACACTCATCGCCGGAAAAGAAGTTTTACTTCAAAAATTATTTAATTAATAAAACGATTCGTTAAACTTTTCTTACATAAATTCATAAGTTTCTTATATTTATTTATAAACAATTTTTAAATCTTAAAGTACTTTTACATTTATTTTATTTATTTTATTTTATTTGAATTGTTTCCATCTACCAAGCGTTTATCATAAAAAAGCAAATTGCAATTTCATTGTCAATACTCAGTAAATAATTAATATTACCAGGTCTTAAGACATGTCGCAAGACTTCTATCATGTCTATTGGACGCTTAAATAATATTATAAGCTTATTATTAAAGTTCAGATTTAATTTTATATTTAAATCAAACAAGCACACATTTTTAATACACATTTTGTTATTCCTAATTTTAAAACAACTGAAAATGATGTTCTCTACAATAGTTAAGTTTAATTATCGGGTTTACAAAATTTAGAGGTTAAGAGATTTAGTGACTTACAGTTAAACTAAACTTACAGAATAGTAGTGATTGAAATAACATTTCTGTAGAAGCTGAAAATTAAACTCAAGACTCCTGCATAACAGTACGAAACGGTACTACAAGAGGTACTTCATTTTCGGCCTTTATTGAATCTTTGTTTCCAAAGTTGAAATATTTGATTTAAGACTTCACCTCAGTATAAAGGAAAGAAGTGTTTATTTTCTACACAAAAATTCATTCTTTCAGTTATTCACAGTTAATACAATGAAGCATCGATATCCATACCAAAGGACAATCTGTAGGTAATGACTTACCAAACATTAACTTAATGATTCGTCACTAACGACACAATAAAATAAATGGAGTGTTCCAGTACACACGAGTGTCTATGATTTTTAAATCGATATTGTTTAATTTTAAAATGACATCAATTTATTTTATTTAACACCTTTATTTGTTATTTATTGTTTGTATTTTATGTTTAACATCACAAATATCGCTCTATGTTTTCAAAGATTAGGCAGCGTTTGTGTGTCTATTAATTTTTAAATTTAAATAACTTAATGTCTCAAATGTTTCTGGTACGTTAAGTATAAGGTATTTATACTTAATGGGTAGAAAAACCAAAGATTTATCAAAAAGATGCAATTTTGGATTTTTTTTTTAATTTAAAACGAAGAAGCCAACTGTAAGTTTATCAATTTTAATCCGATTTGCTAAACTCTTGCTAAGTTGATACTAAACAATTCCAGAGTTTAGTCTATTCATAAATAAATTTAGTCCTAAATTAGGGATAGACATGTGGTCTAACTTTAAACATAGGAATTTCTGTGTTTAAGTAGTTATTAGGTGCGTTTTATTATTCACAAATCTATCTGGATCCGGATCTGGATTAAGTTTTAACATGTATTACAAAAATTTGGGATCCTGTTTTCTATCGGGATCTATTTCAAAGATCCAAAAATTAGTTATAACACTGGCGAGTAGATGGCTTTTATGATAAGGCAGTGTAAGCTATAGTGTAAAGAAAAAAGACAAGACATAATTTAAAATTTCCAAACCCAAGGATAAAAAGAGACGGGCTTATAACACTGCTGTCAGTAAGATCCGTATCGTTTTATTTTCAAGGCAAGATCCCGATCCGGATCCAGATAGATTTGTGGATAATAAAACGCACCTATTATCAAAGTCAAATGTCAAATTTGATTAGAGCTGTGCCAATCGTTCATTTTCAAAGACCGAATCAATCAATGATTGATTGGTTCAAGGATTCGATCTTTTCAATCAATCGTTCATTCAATCAAAATCATTTCTTTTCCAGCCGTTTCGTTCTGAACGAAATAAAGACCGATACGAAATGTTTTGAATCGTTCATTCAACTAAAATATTTTGTTTCCAATCGTTTCGTTCAGACCGAGACCGAAACAATGTGAAAAAGAACGAAAGTTTTGCTTTATCTACTTTCGAAAATCCAAGCACAGCAACAAATTTCAAAACACATAATGTATGTACATACATATGTTCATAAATTGTTCCAAATTAAAAACTATTTATCGCAATGTATATGCAAATGCAACAGAGCCAATAATTATTCAGATCGGACGTTTTTTCCTTGAAGAACTCGTTGAATACTTGGAAGAGACAGCAAATGGCCCCTTAATATTTATGTTCAATCTAAACGCTTATGTAATCCTTTTTTCTCTACGTATATTGTCACATAAGAGCTTATGTTGAACTTTAGCTACTTAAGTTTCGTTCCAGCAAATAGCCCTTTAGTGATATAACTCCAGCTTAACTGCTCCAGAACTACAAACATATATGCTTCGCACAGTAGAGCCGCCAACAGCTGTAACTCTTTCTTCCAAATATTTACATTGTTTGCTTTTACCGTCCTTCCAACTATTCTACGAGTTCTTCAAGGAAAAAACGTCCGGTCTGAATAATTGTTGGCTCTGTTGCATTCGCATATACATTTCGTTAAATACTGTTCTCCCACCCCAAGTTTCATAGTGGAAGTTTAAACTCCACTTTTGGTTTAAGCTACAGTTCAACAAATAATTTGGTTTCACAGTCACCTTTAAACCTTGAACAGAGTTCATTATGTAGTTTAAGTTAAACGACACTATTCTGCCGTTAAAACCTCAGTTCAACAGCCCTTCACACATTTGAAAATATAAATTTATTTTCATTTTTTAATCTTGTATTCCTGTCACAGGTCAAAACTGAAATAAAGCAAATTTTTCTTGATTGTTTTTTCTTTGATTTAGGTAGAAAGAGAAAACAAATTACCTAATGTCGATTTCCTTTACACATGAGAAATCAATTTCTGTGTAAAGATTTCGATCTCTCAAAATCGATTTTTTTGGTGTGAAGGAACGTAAAATCTGGCGAGAGATCGAAATCTTCACACAGAAATTGATTTCTCATGTATAAAGGAAATCGACATTAGTGTGTAAAGGAAATCGACATTAAACTACGTTCAATGAAATGAAGTTCAGATTTGACTTTGAAACCGGACGACTTGAACTTCAAATTTAAACTCCCGCTCAAGCACAGCAGAACTTAAGTTTAAACTTACACTGTGACTGTGAAACTGGGGGTAAGAAATTCTAAATCATCATCACTAAAATCAATTTGTTAGTCCAAAGCTGAATCCATATATTATGTATGTAGATACGACCTCTTCTTTTTCTTTTTCCAAAACAAATGGTTTAGCCAGATCTTTGCACAAGTTATACTTATATTGGACATTTATAAATAATTATTTTGCTGATACACTTAGATTTTGAATTGGTTTTATCATGTTGAATGGATATTCCAACAATTTGACGCACGATGGTCAGTTTCGGATTATGTTGGAGACCCTTCTTTGCCATCCTGTTTGAAAATAGTTAAATAAATTCGTTTCTTAAATTGGTTTTAAAAACAAATTAAAATATAAGGTGTATATAATACCTGGACTAACACAATTGAATAGTTAGTATAAGATGGTAAACAGGTAAACCTGGATATTGAATTTCTGTTGACGGACTAGTTATAGGATTAACTTTCATTTACGAGTAAATATGTTTGATTTGCCCGAATGACGTCTTTTGATAGATTTGAAGATATTATAAAATACAGCCCAACGACCAGACATGGGATTTTGTAGAAACCTTAAAATAATGAAATCAATTAGTTTTTCCAGAGTAAATTCCAGAGCTGAATTCATATACATAGAAATGTAGATCCGACTACAGCATTCGTTTTATTGGTTTAGCCAGATTTTTGCCCAAGTCAAACTAGAGTGAAGATAAATGTTATTTTGTATAAACAAAAGATATTTAATGTTTTGTTTTGTTAAATGTACTTACAAGTTTGTTTGTTGATGTTGATGTTTTTGGGTGAACAAGAAAATCTATTTCAATTTCTCGAACAGTCTACTTAAACGTCAAATTAAATTCTCTTCATTCCGTTCTTTTCTTAAAATGAATTATGGCGTGCTTACACTCAAGGAAGTTTAACATTTTGATTTTTTTTAATTGTTCAATTTTCCAATATTATATCACTTTATTGGAAAATATTATTAGCCGTGTTTTTTGTTTTTGGAAAAGTCATCCGTTGTATAATAGGATTTTATATGAATAACAAATACAACATCCGCAGTAGGATCACTGCCGATAAAAGGAGAAGTGTTTATTCGAGTATCGAAATCAATTTTGTGGTTTTCTTGACTTGCACTTGCACAATTCACGCTAAACCTGTAATTATTTAATGAACTTTTTTATAAAATCGAACTTTAATGATATTTTCTAACCATATTCTTTTGAAAATTATCCATTTTATTAAGTTAAAATTAGTTTTCTGTTTGAAGGGATATATTACTGCTGCTGAATTTTCGCTTAACTTTCTTCAATTTATGTATGTTTTTTTCTTAATTATTCTTACAGCAGTTCAATTGAACCAATTTTGAAAAAAAACAGGCTGCTGTTGATGGTTTTTTTTTTTGGCAATTTCTGACTGTACTATATATATAATCCCAAAAAAAAAACACGGCTATTAAAACAATGGCGCAACATTTTAATCGTATTAGGAAGAAGTTAAAACCATTTTAGTATGATACGTGGTTAAAATGAAGATTTTGTAAATTTTAAGGCTAGGCACGCACATTCAATTTTTAGTTCCACAACTGTTTGGTTACTTATAGAAAACAGATGAACTATTTGATGCACCCTATACTTATTATCATATAATTGCACATGCAAATTCAATTAAAGACAATATGTCAAAATATGTACATAAATACTTTTTATATAATACATGTCAAATATTTATGGCGCGAAATGAAGATTTATTTCCCGCGCAAAATATTATATAAAAGAAACCAGAAATTGTTAAATTAACCATTATCTTTTAAGTCGTTGAATTATAAATAAAGTTCCTAAATTTCTTAAGTATACTTCTCAATCATATCACTATTTGGTTGAATGTCCGCGCAGGTGCATATAATTATATGTTACACAAAATAGAGAACTCATTTCAGACAATCGTTTAGTTTGTGTCAAAGCACAAACTTTTAAGTTTCTCGAACCAAGCAGTTGCAAAACTAAAAATTGAATGTGCGCCCCTAGCCTAATTGAAAGTTAAAATCATCACAAAACTATTTTTTTTTTTAACTTCATATGACTTTGACATTTTCAACCGTGAAAAACAGACTGTTTACTTTGGTTTTTGCACGAACTGGCATTGTTGTAGGTGTCAATGTGGCCTGAGCACGATACAAGTCAGAAAATGTTTTAAATTAAGAAAAAGTTAGTAATCTATATTAAAGTTAACAAATTGTTAAGTAGTATCATACTAAAGCCTTAATATTCAATAGGCTACTTATAATTTTGCGCCTATGTGTTAAAGGTTAGAGTTGATCATTGAAAGCAAAATTAACATATATTTAAGATAGTTTAAAGAAAGCTTTTAAAAACTATCGCAAAATTTTAACGAGGCAAGGTAAAGGTAGGTTAAGATATTAGTATGATACTACTTAACAATTTAGTAACTTTAAAGTAGATTACTAACTATTTATTAATTTTTAACATTTTCTGACTAGTATTAAGTCTATTTTTTCAATAAATTACTTCTGAACACACCTTAAGTAAAAGCAGTTCAAGCAAAAAACTACGCAAACATACCTGCTTTGATGTTTATGAATGACAAAGAGTCATAGGTATGAAGTAAACATGACAGTAAAAAAAATAAAATAGGTATTCGAAAATTTTTACTTCAATACAAGGGTAATTTGCAAAATCGTCGTTTTAATGAAGTTTCATACTAAAACACCTTTAACATCATACTAATTCAACCAAAATTTTACACCATCTTCTTGAGGCGCAATTGTTAGATCTTAGCATGTTGAATATTGTTAGGATTAAAAACAAAAAGAACTGCCGGTTATATCTTCAAACGTAGAAAAGAAATCTAACATACATACATGCATATATGTATGTCGAAATATAAATTACGCTTCAAATGAGAATAAACACCATAAACGACTTAAAGAACAATTATCATTTCCCTCAAGTCTAAACATGCCATAAGAAAATCTGTGAACAAGAAGAATATATGTTCCGTTTCATTTCCATTCCAATCAATGTGAAATGCTTGTGAACAATAGTGGCTAGCTATTGTGAAATGATTGAGAACAAGTTGAATGAACGAAACATATCTTTTCGTTCGTTTCGTTCATTGATTGACATTATGATTGTTTGATTTGTTCTATTGTGATTGCAATCAATCAATCTTTTTAGTGAACGGGTCACAAAGACCGAATCAATCGCGATTGACACAGCTCTAAATTTGATTGATACAAGAAAGTTCCAAAGAGTCAATGCTCATTGCATTGCAGCATTGCTTTTGCTGTTCATTTAAAAATTATTATAGAATATTTGTTTGAGCTTCTTGTTCGGTTTTTTTTATTTGATAATTTTGTTTTACTTAATTTTTTTCGACTTACAATATCAAAAAATACCACACAAAATTTAACATGACGGGTAATAGAGATGCTAAACCTAGTGGTTTTTAACTCTCAACCATTTAATTTAGTTCAACCTACAATTTTCTTCCGATTCCAAAGGGCTAATAAGCAGCACTTCTCATGATAAGATATACTCTTAGAGGATTTGTCCATTCTTCGCAAGAGGTAGTACACCGCTGAAAAAACTTTTTTTGCAGCGGCTGAGAATCGAACCCCTGCAAGACAGTCCAACGCACTAACCATTATGCCAAGGCGTACGAAACAAAATTTGCACTTTCTGTGACCCGTCATTATTTGAAGGACAATTGTAGTAGAACACAGCCTTGACTTGGTGTTCTACTAAAAACAGCTGCAAAACTGACTATAAATAGTAGTTGTGTTTATTTAACCAACAAGCCTTAAACTAAGGATTTAGCAATCACAACTTTAGTAATTCTCTATGAATACGCCCCTACATATGTCTTCGGAAAGGAGAAGATTATAACACGGTAAATGTTATTAACATTGATACCAGTATCTGAAAAAAACATATTAAATACAAACGATGAACCAAAAATGTGTTAACTACTGTAATTAATCAGTGTTTCCATGAACCAACTTTTAAAAAGAAGGGACTTAAGAGGTATTTGATTATTATGGAAGTAGGAGGAAGATTCAAACAAGCTGGACGAATCCAGTTTTTCATTCACTCATAAGAGAATAATAGATTAGGACATAGCAAACAGTTTACGCGGTATTTGAGCGGACCTAAAAATAAATATCTCTTCAGAATAAAAGGAGGGAGAGTAAATTACTGAACTGAACAGCAAACTGGGCTACAAGCATTTTGGCTGTCTGTAGTAAGCTAACAACTGGCGTTGAATCCGAATAAATCTAGTATTTCGTATCTTTTTTACAAATTACAAAACAGTTTTCCTACTTTCAAAACCATGAACTCTCTTTCGGTTTGATTGATTTTTTCTTATTCGGGATAAAGTTTCTTATTCCGACGACTTTTGGGAAAGTTTTAATTAGAATGACCTTAGTTTTTTGTGCCTTAAAGAATTTTTAATTAAATTTATTTTAATACCACTAATACATAACAAAAAGGAAACTTAACGCTCAATTTGGGTTAAGTTCACTATCAACATTATTCATAATAAATTTTTGGTCTGGCAGGACAAGAAAAGTTAAAACTAAAGGCGGCTCTTTTGAACTCCTTCATTTATCTTCCGGTAATCCAAGAGGCTACATACCAATGATGATATATATATGTATGCTGACGATGTCCAGATTCCAGATTGAAGATAGGCCAGAAAAAATTTATGAAAGCTCTGTTTAGATAAATGGAAATGTTTGATAGTCTCTAAGTCATCATTTGATTCAAAAGACCTTCCGCTGATTATCATAAACAAAAAAATGGTTGCGTACTGCAATATAGCGCATTATTAAAGAGTCGTTATCTATATAGTGAGCTGTAGTACCACTTGGCATAATGGTTAGTTCGTTGGACTGTCATGCGGAAAGTCTTGAGTTCGATTCTCAGGCGCTTCAAGAAAGTACTGCCTATTACAAGGAACTGACAAATCCTAAATGAGTATTTCTTGTAATGGAAAGTGCTGCTCATTAGCCCTTCGGAAGCGGCAGAAAATTGTAGGTCCACTCCGTTCCTGGAAACAGGAACTGTTGAGAGTTGTTGAGAATTATAAGTAGCTAGGTCCTGGTTCACTTCGAGCTGTTGCACCACAAAATTTTAATCCATAGTGAGCTATTAGCCTTAGGCCAGGCGCACACATTGAAGTTTTAGTTTCGCAACTGTTTAGTTGCTAAAATGAAACATATGGGCTTATATGGGACACCGCGCACTTAAAGCAACTCGATTCGAGCAACTAAAAAGTTTGTGTTTTGACACAAATTAAACGATTGCCTTAAATTAATTTGCAACAGTTGAGCTGTTTTCTATAAGCGCAAGAGAGAAAAAGAGTGTGAACGTGAGTAAAGAGTTGCCAGTGCGCGGTACTCTATCAACTGGTGATTAAACTGATTTCGATCACAGTTGCCAGTGCGCGGCTAGCCTTAGTCCACATAAACTCTGTTATAGCAAGATCATATAGCAGTTTTACATAACTTTGGCCGATCGGAAACTGAATTCTTACATGGGTAAATACATTTTAGATTACTGAAGATGTGTCCATGATAATGAGTGGGACTAGCTGAGGGTATACGTACTGCATTCGAGCAATCTCCCAAGCGTTCACTTTGAAAATAGGCGACTTCCATTAAATGAATCGTTAAAGATAATCTTCTACAATATGAATGTCGTGCAAGAATTGTTATGATCTTGAAACCTCGATGCGCAATTATCGTGTTTTCTCTGATGAGGCACATTTTCACCTCAGTCGAAGCGTTAATAAGAAAAATATGCACTACTAGAGTTACAGTGAGACCAATACCACTGAGCTACACCAGAGGCCCCTTCAAGGATAGGGATTTTTTGACGTTGACGTTACCTGACAACAATTCAGAACTTTTTCTTGCCAGAATTGAAAAAAAAATGGAGCTCATAGATGTCTGGTTTTAGGAGGACGTATCCACATCCCTCACAGTCAGAACTCGCATGGTCCTTTTTTGAGACAGATCCTAATCTATCGAAGAGTGTATTTTGAGTCAATTGTAGCAACATTTCAGGGCTTAGGAAGAATTTCTGCAAAAAACAAGGCAGCAGTTTTGAATTCAACGCTTCCGAAAAGTATCATAAATCCTCCTGTACTTCAGAGCGGAAACGATTAAATGGAACAAATTTACTGGCAACTCCTACAGTTGCAAGAGCACTTAAAGATTTCAGTCTATCGAGAGAAAAGCCATTATGCAAGCTATTCCATCTGTGCTACTCTACTATTCTATTTCCGAGTGGATGGGAAACATGCGTGCATTCGATATTAATGAATCTCGTTTTCATTCAATTAGAAATAACCTTCCGGACTGCAATACAAGTTGTATTTGACGGTTTCAAGTCTGATATTCATAAATTAAGTGCAGGGTGTTCCACAGGGCTAAGTTTTGTCTCCGACTCTTTTTCTGAAATTTATCAATGATGTCTTGTCTGAAACTTCTAATCCATTAAATTGTTTTACAGACGACAGTACTCTCAACTTCTTATATTCGTTTCCAGATTCAATTCATCGTTTAATACGCACGCTTCAAGAAATACCAATCAGTTTATCCCAGCCTTAACTTTTGACGTTTGGTTAAATTTAGAGATTCTCCCATTATGATATTTAGACATTCAAAACCAACTTGCATCGGTATCTCCTTTTAAATCCTCTCGAACTTTCTTTGAACGTAAAACATATTAGGGGTGGTCACAGTCCCTTTAGTGCATACAAAATCATAAAAATGAAGAGGTGATTAAAAATCACGCTGCACATACTGCAAGGACGGAGGGAAATCTGATCACCGATCCTGAAAGCATACTGGAGCGATGGAAAGTGTACTTTAATGAATTGCTAAATGGCAGAATTATTTCATCACGGCGGGCCAGCCATACGTCAAACAATTCATGATATTATAGTGCACGTACGGGAGCAGGAAGAAATGCCAGAAGACTGGCGAAAAGGCATAATATGCCCCATACATAAGAAGGGAGATGTCACAACGTGTAGCACTTATAGAGGTATCACGTTGTTGAGTACCGCCTATAAGATACTCTCCTCTATCCTACAAGACCGGATAACCCCATACGCTAAAACCGTTATCGGACAATATCAGTGTGGTTTCATTCCAGGCAAATCAACAACTGATCAGATATTTATCCTTAGGCAGGCAATGGAAAAATGTCTAGAATTTAACATCCCAACATACCATCTGTTTATAGACTTTAAGGCCGCCTATGATAGCATAGCCAGGGTAGAACTTTACAAAGCCATAAGAGAATTCGGCATCCCAAATAAATTGACACGACTATGTAGGTTGACCATGACCAACGTAACAAGCCAAGTAAAAATAGCCGGATTGCTATCCAGACCAATCAACATCTTTAATGGACTCCGACAAGGTGATGGTTTGGCCTGCCTCCTCTTCAACCTGGCGTTGGAGAAAGCAATCCGTGACTCTGGCACGGCAACAAGAGGGACCATCGTCAACAGGTCCAGCCAGTTACTGGCTTACGCAGACGACATTGACATCATCGGAAGAACCGAACAAGCTGTACACGATTCCTTCATCCAGATCGAGCAGGCGGCACAAAATCTGGGGCTGCACATTAGTGAAGGTAAAACAAAGTACATGGTGGCGTCGAATGCGAGAGGAACAGTTGATCAAACAACCAAGGTTGCGGAGCACGAATTTGAAGTGGTGCAATCCTTTAAATACCTTGGGTCAATAGTAGCAGCCGATAACAATATAGAAGAAGAAATACGCGGGCGGCTTCTCAAATCCAACAGAGCCTACTATAGTCTGTCAAAGCTCTTCAAATCCAGAAATATTACCAAAACTGCTGCTGTACAGGACCATGGTCCTGCCAATACTCACATATGGATCCGAGACTTGGGTGCTTAGTTGCGTTCGAGAGAAAAGTCTTAAGGAGAATTGTTGGCCCCATATGTGAGGAAGGACGATTCCGGAGACGGTACAATCATGAATTGTACGCATTCTACCTAGAAGCAGATATCGTGACAAAAATTAAGCCCTGTAGACTCCGGTGGGCAGGGCACCTAGCTCGCATGAGCGAAGAGGAACCTGCTCGGAAAGTTCTTTGTTGTACATTTTATGGTAGACGACAGCGTTGTAGAACATGCTTGCGCTGGAGAGATGGCGTAGACCATGACGCCCGAAGCCTTGGGGTGCGCAACTGGATGGCGTCGGATAGAGACCGGGATAGGTGGAGAGACTTGTTGAAAGAGGCCAGGACCGGAACCCGGTTGTCGAGCCGATGATGATGATTAAATGTTGCAAACGAATTTCGAGATTTGGCGTCCTACCATTTTTCCTGTGGGGTTACGTAAAATCTCTCGTTAATAAAGATCGGCCAAGTACCTACTCTAGAAGCCCCCAAATGTTACATTCGAACAAGCACTCTGCAAATTCCTGTAGCAAAGGTTGAAAGTATTCATAATAAAATGGCTTAAACAATTTTTGGAGAGTTAGGGCCGCCATTTGGCCGATACATTTTATTAAAAGTACGATCGCGAGAAATTTACATTTTTTTTGTTGGCTAAGCCCAAGGAATATGGATATTTCATTTTCGGAATCCGATCCTAGAGAGCATCTGTGATGAAGCTTGGCTATTTTGGATGAATAAATATTCCTACTATACTTTAGTTATTGATTCAAATAGGAAATTTTGCATTAAATAAAAATCAAAAACAAAAATTGTCCGATTCCCTGTATAAAGAAACAAAATTAAATTAACTATTTTTTTTGTATTTGTGTAAGCAATAAAAAGTCAGTTTCATCTTGCACAAAGTGATAAAGTGCTAATGAATTTGAGAAAATATATCTTTCCGTGGTTAACATCGAGGGTGGGCGTTCTGTTTTCCACATTTACACTCACTACACAACAAGTTTTTTTTTTTCTAGATTGCTCCAGTCCAGTTTGTCTTGTTTTTAATTTATTAAGTAAAATTTTTTTCTATTCTCTAGGTCTCCATCTGTCTGGCACATCAATCAAATGTCATTCTGTTATTTTTCTTTATTTTTTTTTCTGTTTTCGGTTTGGAAGATCGCCTTTACTCAAAAACTAAAATTTCTAAAATTACTTCTAACTTCTGACGCATTATTTGTAGTTCGTAGATATGAATGCGTTGTGGTTGTGATGAAACCAAGACCGAAGCTAAATTTGCGGCAACTTCTTTCCAAGCGTGCGATATTTGGAATGAAAAAGTACAGAATTAGAAAATCACACTACCGTTTCCGAGATCGGAATTATTGCGTTTTCTGTCCCAAAAGCTTCCGTCAGTAGTTCTGTTTTTAATTATAACTGATTTCGTCGCCTCTTCTTGGCAAAGGTACAAAGTATTTTTTTCTTCTTCAATATTTAATTTGAAACATTTGTTGGTCATTGGACCGTAATATTACTGCGAAGGTATATGTTCTCTTTACCGCAGAGGACATGTGCCTATGCCTATTAAGCAAAACAAGCGTTTGATATTTCATAGGGTTCTTCTTTCCAGTCTTTCGATAATAACACACCTTTCATCCCACGATACGGTTCAAGGTCTAGTAAAAATGTTGCGTAAACATCGTTGAAAGAGGACAGACAGAAATTTTGTGGATCCAATTTAAACCTACTTCACTGTAAAATCTGTCACACAAAGGTTGCGCTAAATCTAATTAAAAATGAAATGGAAGTCAAGAATACACACCACGCATACAATTCATGTGTGACATATTTTTTTTGATTCTTAAAAATAAATTCAAAGATAAATATAATATTTATCTTGGAGGCAGAAGCTCTTAAAATCATATAAAACAATTAACAGCTGATTGTCAACTCGCATGTTTGTGAGATGTTTCTTTGGCGTGTTGCAAGCAGGAACCATTTTGATGGTGATAATAAATTTTATGAATTTGTTTTATATTTTAATAAAAGAATACAATTTACGAAATGAGTAATATTTTCCATTTACAAATTGATTTATAATTTTCGAGTTATGAGATGAGTTATCTATTTTGGAGGAAGAAGAAGGAGTATGCGGTTTATGAAGACCGTTTTGCCGAGTCGATGACAATGACAATTTGTTGCCATGTTGTTAAAACAACATCTGTCAAGTTTTTCGTGAATCAGTAGGGTATGACATCACCAATCCACCTGGAAGGTAATAGCTTTGAACAACGTCCGAAAATTATTAAAATTGTATGCTCGATATGAGTGTTCCGTTCTATTTGCTATTTGCGAGTTTTGGGCTGAAAGATTTATTGAATATAGAAGATGATATTTGGTTCCAACAGAGGAGACGTACCTCACAGCGGTATTGTGAAATATCGATGAAAGCTGTCTGTTGGACTATCAAAATTCGCATCAATTCAATTCAATTCAGCCATTATATGCGACAATATCAAATACACTGGACCTCCCAAATACCTGCCACCATCCCAAACTGTCCAATATCTACATTAAAAGGGGCCCAAAGTGTGAAGTTACAAACTTTTGTCCAATTGCTAAAATTTTACATATTCCCAAAATCTTTGAAGGCTTTTTTATGACATTTTAAATTTTCGTTGCAAGTCTGTCATTTCCCCTGGACAACACGGTTTTGTCAAGGGTAGTTCCCCCACGACTAACCATGTTGAATTCGTATCATTTAGCCTCTCAGCCTTAGAAAATAGAAAGGAAGTCGACATTGTCTCAACGGATTTTATTAAGGCCCTTGACAAAATCTAACATAAGTTTATCGTATTAAAACTGTCCACCTTTGGGCTTGAACCTATCTTCTAGAGATGGATTTTTTCTTACCTGAAAACTCGTTACCACATGGACGTAACAGGTCCGAGGACCTAAGTTAGTAAGTAAATAAGGCAGATCGACCATATACCAAATCTTTACATTGATGAAAATCCTTTGAGTTCAAGACCTATTTCTTGACTTCAAAATCAAATATAATAGCATTCATCATCAGTTGCTCTATAATAGCGATGGCTGAACTCGGAATCCCGTCAAAACTGATCCAACTGTGGCGCATGACATTGGAAATTACACGGTGCATTGTGCAACAAGGGTGCAACTCTGCTGAACTTTTCCAAACATGCACCAGGTTTTCAGCAAGGAGACTAGGTTAGGTTAATGAGCTAACAGTATGATCTTGCTACCGTCACACTTAGATCAATGTAGATCCGTTGTAATACCCCAGGGATTGTTACTCCCATGTAATGAAACCTATGATAAATCCTATGTCATTCAAGCCCATTAAGGGTGTTGATATGAGTTTTAGGAATTGATGGCCCGAAATTTAGTAGGGTAGTTGTAAGTCATTGAAGAAATTTCTGTCGTCACATAATCACCTGGTTGAAGAGAGGTAGACACCTTTTAAGGGCGTGATCCTTTAGTTTATCCCCACTTAAGAAACCATCCGTCCACAATACCCATAGGAACATGTGGCTCCTTGCAACTTGTGAAAGATGAGTTTGATAGGTCAGTGGTGTGTTCCCTTGGTTGGTCAGGAATGCTGAATAAGTCGTCCCTTTCCTCAAGAGGATTTTACCAATCTTATTAGTGGTAGCCCCATCAACTCTCTTACGCTCGTTTAGGAGTGGCAATCACTGCTGTATAGATGAGGTGCCCTAGTTGCCTCACTCCAGAGTAAAGTAGAGTCTTTGCAAACATGTTTCAACTCCACAATGAAGAAAATACCGATAAAGTTGTTGTCGTCGCTGCCATTGCATCAGATCAATTTTTTTGATCAACCAAATGAAAATAGGTGGACCAATAAGTCCCAGAAAATCAAAAGAAGCATCTTTCAAAAGACGCACCCGCATTTACAGACAGATCTGTCGAATAGTTTTGTTCTGGTAGCAATTTTATATAGACCCCTACCAGTACTTGTCTTAAAATGGAAAAATTGTTTTTAGAACACTACTTCTTACGAGAAAAAAAAAAACCCCACGCGAACTAAAAAAAAGCTTGACAAATATTATAAGGATTCTTCAGCACCGACTGGAACCATTCACCACTTATTTATTCAACTTCGGTGCGATCGTTCCAGCAAAAGTGATCCCGAACGTTCTGGTTGCCCAAATAGAGGCCACTGCGTCATAAATGGTCGATAAAATCTACGGTTTGATAAAGGACGAACGACGATTGAAGGTGCGTGAGCTTGTAGAGCCCACATGCTTATCACATGAATCATAATTTGATTTTCCGCTAATCGACAACAAAAATAATAGTTTGACAACTTCAAAGCAGTGTTTGGCTATGTTAAAAATGATGAAATATGGGTTCTTTCCAACACACCAGAGACCGAGGAACAGTCGTAACAATGGATTTCTCCATGTGAATCGAAGCCGAGGAAGTCTAAGGTGGGTTATTGATTGATTAATTTGAGAAGAGTGCAAAGATCACCGGGGCATATTACGCATCGCTGCTTTCAAGCCAATTTAAAGAAAAAACGGAAGTGGATTTAGACGTAATTTGTTCATATCAGACCAATTCTGAATATGTAATAGGTCATCATTAACTCTAGCTACGCAGTCTTCAATCAACCCAGGCCTTCTGGTTACATATCAGACAGAACATTTACAAAGACGTAGAAAAGAAGGGGTGTCAAAGCCGATCCTTGCGATGGTGGAGATATCTTTCTCAGTTTCTGGTTTCTGCAGTTGAAAAACGGTTTTTTAAGTAATTTAAAACCAGTTCGAGAGTAGACCTAGAAAATTGAGAATCGGTTTTGATCGGTTTTTTAATAATATTGAATAATCTATGCAGTCAAATCTCTTTGAGAAATCAAGCATCACCATCACACTGATTCCGTAACGATCCATATCTGTCCTTAAGTCATTGGTTACCTTTAATACTGCAGATTCACAGCTAAGCTCTCTTCAAAACCCCCATTGCCACTTTGAGAGCTTATTATACCTATCGAAGTCTTCTTGAATCTGTTGTGCGAGTAACTTTTTAAAAACTTTTGACAGAAATGGTAGTAAACACTAAAAGCATATTCTCCAGATTTAGCCCCTGGCCACTATTTATTGTTTTCAAACATGAAGAAATCTCTCGGACATAAGAGATTTCGGTCGAATGAAGAGGTCATCGTTGAGGTGCTCAAGAAATCGTATTTTTTTGAGGACATTGTAAAATTGGAGAAAGGTTGGATGAAGTGTATCAAGCTAAAATAAAGTGCATCGAGCTATGTTTCTATGTCGAGAAGAGAGTTCCTTATTTCCTTTATCAGAGATCTATTGACACACCCTTATGTGGTAATTTTCTTTTTTTGCCTTTCAATAGAATACATCAAATAGCGTGGTTGTGCAAAAACCTGACACTCTACAATGAAATACTTAATTTTTATTAAGCACGTGCTTAGGTTAGGTTAGGTAAGTGGGCTGACTGTTGATCTTGTTACCGTCACACTTAGATCAATGTAGATCCATTGTGATACCCTAGGGTTTGTGACCCCTTTTATTGAAACCTATGATAATCCTATGTCGATCAAGCCCGTTAAGGGTATAAATGGGTTACAGCAAGCTTTAGCCTGAAATGTCAGAGGGTATTTCTAAAGTGTTGAAATTTCTAACGTCACATAATAGCCTGGCTAGGGAGAGGTATGCGCCTTCTCGGGGGTATTCCTTTCCTTTAACTTCACTTGAGCAATCATTCTCTCACCAGACCCGTAGGAGCATGTGGCTCCTTGCAACGCCTGGTAGATGAGCTTGAAGTCAGTTTTTGGTGTGTATGTTCGTTTGTTTGGTCGTTAGTTAAGTCGAAGAGGCTGTTTCAATACCAAAGAGGATTTTACCAATCTTAGGTAGATGTGGCCCCATTGACCCACTGATGCTCGTGCTCAACGTAGGAGTGGCAACCGCCGCGCCGGTGTATATGCGAGGTGCCCATTCTCTGTTGGTGCCGCTCTCACAAGAAACACGTGCGTCGTTGTCGTTTACGTTCGTACTACACTGTCGTACTGTAGTTGAAGGCGGTTTTCATAGATCAGGAATTCTCAAGCCATTTGGTATCATTAACGAATTTTAACATCATTTTGCTTGGAATGTCAGAAAGCTTCTCTAAGTCGTTGAAGAAGTGCCCCCCTAGATGTCTGTTTCTTAGATGATAGAGCGCAGGGCAGTGACACAGGTATAGTGAGGAGTGTCCTCATGTATCTCTTCGTCACCGCATCCTCTGCATAAGTCGTCCATACTGAGTTTCATCTTTTTCTTGTGGTAACCGAGTTGGTTGTGACCTGTGATAATGCTCACGAGAAGAGAGAGAGACTTTTAATTCAGTTGGATGATACTCGTAACTTCGGTCTTTTGTTTACTGAAACTAAGCCATAATTTTCTGGTTGTAAGACAGGAATCGAGAGACATGCATCTCTTGTTTGCTAAGGCTAGAATTTTCCTATTGATTACCTGTTTAAGATTGCAGGGTGGGATTTGAACTGTTTTGTCTACTTGATTAGGATCAAGTGTTAATCCTATTCTTGCCAGCTCGTCAGCGCTTTCATTTCCTGGGACACCACTGTGACCAGGAACCCAGCAGAGTCTAATGTTGTGCTGTGTACCAAGAACCCTAAGCTCTTCGCGACAGCAAGTTACAAGCTTCGATTTGATTTCAATGGCAGAAATCGCTTTTATTGTCGCTTGGCACGTGCTTACAAATATCATGACGAACTGATGATCATTTTCCAGTTAAGAAAAGTTTTGTTATTTTATCCCACATAGGATTACAATAAATCTTTGATGGTTGTTACGTGTAAATTCATTCTTAAGATGTCAACGCACCCTTCAGAAGTCCAACTGTAATGTGCCATCTCTATGTCATGTGTCATCGTCGGCTGTCTATAAATTGCAAGTCATCATAAATTGTTTTCGTTGTAACATTAAGATTTAAGAAGAATAAAAGAACATTCATTATTATAACGTCATAGACGAACAACACGTCTTTTAATTTTTGATTGAATTTTATTGGAGTTTGGAGATAACAATGGCATATACGCGAACATAGTAAAAAATATTAGGTATGAGATCTCAATTACAAACTGACGTTATACTATTGCAAATAAGTTTTTCATCATGATTGGATAAAATGCAAACAAACATAGAAACATTCGTTTTTCCTTTTGTAGGCAGATTTATGTGAAATCCGATACACATATTTTACATCTGACCTTGAATAAGGTTGACTTCCAAATGATGATTTCATTGAACATAAAGTCCAAAAGTGGGCGTGCCCTGTACTCCGAAAGTCGTGAGGGTTGCGTCCTTTTATTTTGGTAAATAAGACCGATGACCCTTTATCTTTACAATTTTATAACAACTTACACAGAAATAGATATTTATGTAAAATTTAGTTTAAAATTCCATCCGGCAACGAACTCAAAACAAAAGGACCCAATAATGAGCGACATGTAACTACTGAAAAGTACCTAAGTCCCCAAGTTTTGGGCAGCAAAATCTTTCTTCACGTATAAGTATAGCCGAAAATGCAAACTCGCAAATAAAACGGGGTCATTCTTTTGGTTTCCTTAAGTTTCCCAATGGGTTCTCACACTACCATCTCATGAATTGAACCAAAGACAAACATACTGATATAACACACAAAAAAATATGTAGAAAAGAAATTTGACCCATAAATGGAGCTAATAATATACATACTCGTATTCCATCCACTGGACTCCTGCCTGCCAGCACTGATAAAGTCATCGTTACGCTAAACTGTTTAAATGTACGTGACCTGACTATCAACACGATGATTGTGTCACATTCGTTATGGATCCATTTATGCCCTGCAGGGTATTTCATTATCTATACACGTGTATTTGTGTGTCCTTCGTGTATAACCGTTTATGTACAAGTACATATATGTACAATATGTACCTTGATTATATTCTTGCTTGATGACGAAATCACCTTTATGAGCATTTCATTTCTTTAACAAATAAAACCGCCCAGGGAATATTGGAGTAATTCTCGTAAATTTATCGCTGACCTATTCGCAATTTTCTTTCTATTGAAAATCAGTGGAACGTGTATAGATTTTAATTTATTGCGGTTTTATATAAAGGAAAGGCCCTTGCACGTTCTACAATATGTAGCTTCCAATTTTTTGTACTTGCTTTATGGGAAAGGTATTGGTTTCGTGTAACAAGATATACTATCAATAATATTATTGTGGAGAAAAAATTTTAAAAATCGAGCTTTTTTAACCGGATTCTGCGTTAATCCATAAATCTTTTCACAAAAAGCTGGAATTATGATGTGAAATATTTTTAAAAATTGCATATATTTCCGAAAGGCTATCGTAATGTGTCCACATGAAAGTTTTAAAGAATGGATCATATTCCGTTTCATATCTCATCATCATCACTTCCTCCTAAACTTAGCATTGCCTGCGTCTCTACTGGACTTCTTCTTATTCACGTCCAACTTTAGGAATATCCTTCTGGAGTTCCAAAACTTCTTTTTTGCGGCACATGATAGTAAATCTGATTATCTGAAAGTTGAGATGAGAGTCAGATTCGGTTAGAGAATTACAACTGAACTGACGTATTCCCGAATTCCATGTTTGATATGATAAATTGAACTGGAGAAGATTCCGTTCAGAAGTGGACAAAACTTCCCAAAAGTTTCCAGCGTCAACAACCTCAACAACAAATATATTGATAAGACAATTGGTCAATTGGAAACAGTGTTCAAAAATGCTTTGGATGGGAAGAAAACTCTCCGCAGCAGCTGAGGCAGGTACTCAAAATTGCTCCAGCATCTACATGCAATATATGCTCCAAGGACTTTACCATAGGATCTTCAACAGGGAAAGTGACGAATACCGGGTCTGCATTCGAAACTTCAGTACACCAACACAACGTTCTTCTAGGCAGTTAAACATTATCAGGAAAAGGATTTCAGAAAGAGGCTAGACGATATCAAACCTGGCCCTAACACGTCTAAAAAGATCAATTTGATTGTTGGAAGCGCGAACTCAATTATAGACACCATCCTTCATGGACAAGAAGTTTCAACAACTTCTGCTGAGAAACTTGAAGAGTTTGGAAATCACTTTGGAGATCATTTCAAAGACCGCCCTCACATACACCTTCCTGACTTTAACAAAGAAGTAGAAACTCGAAGTCATGACCTTATTCAATGAAGAAAACCCCTCATCGGAGCCGCTACTGAGTGGCTGACATTATTATTACCGGAGACTCCAAAAAATGAGCAGAAAGCGACAAGATTTCTATTTACTAGCTTTAAACTTAACAAAATATTGCTGTTCGCTGCTGACTACAACCTTCAACAATTGTCTGGCAGTAGCTATTTGCCTGCAGAATGGAAAACGGAAAAAGTTGTCTCCTTCCAAAGAAGACAAACCGCGCAAATGTAGGAGAACATCGGCCAATTTCACTGCTCAGCTGTGTGAGCAAGATATTGCAGACGTTAATGCTGAAGAAACTCAACGTTTTCTGCAGAGAAATAGATATCCTACTGCGGTTCCAGTACAGCTTTCGAAATATATTCTCCACTGCTGGGACCTCATAGTGATGTTGCACGTGGACTCAACAAAAAGAAAACGACTATAGAGTGCTTGTTGGATATCGAAAAAGTCTTCGACAGCGTTTGGATAAAAGGATTCCTATTCAAACTCTCGGAACTTGAGCTTCCTAAAAAGACGACTTCATCCAATACGCCACAGCTTTTTCACTAGAAATTGCTGTCAAAAGTGTGCAAGAGCACATTAAACCTATATATGCAATCTATCTCGAGCGAGGACTGAAGATAAAAAACAAAAATACCGAACTTATATGCTTTCGAACACCAGTGAAAGTCATTCGCGACCAATCTCAAGTTTCCAAACAATACTGAATTATGATTAGTCAAATCATCAACGAATTACTGGGAACTCAACTTTTAAAACAAACTGAAATTCTAGAACCATGCAGACTTGATATTGAAGAGAGCCAACTATACCCTGCATTTTGTCCAACTGCTATTGAGGAGATGAAATGGACTTAGTAAGAAGAGAAAGCTGTTTGTGTACAAACAACTCATCCGACCCGTTCTCACCTATGCCTTTCACTTCTGTGTTACGATATCACCTACAGTAATGAAGATTTTGAAGGATTTGAAAGAAAGATGCTCTGGGTTACACTGAAGAAGAAATATGTACAAACAACGCAACTGTTAGAGGAAATAAAATAACCACTGAAACAATATTTGCTGCATGGAATTTCAAGAAAGTGACGACTTTAGCGTAAGTTATACGAGCTTAGCGGTCATTAGCTAAAATCTGATGCACTGTCTGCACTTTGTAAGTGAATATTTTCAAGGTGTTTACCCAAGTTATCCTTAAAGCATTCCAATTAAGCGGCAAGTCGTGTAGTCCATTTTCCGAAGTCCTCTGCTATATTCTCCCCAAAGCGGCTATCGCGTTATCCCATACGGCAGCATCTAGCGTTATCCCATACTCTTCTAGGTGAGCTTTTTGGCGTTTGCTTAGTTGGTGAAAATCTGTCAACACCACCAAAGAGTTATTCATCGTTCTGTTTGACGTATGTATTTTGTATCTGTTTACCTACTACCCAAATGTCAAATTAAAATTGGTCGCCATTTGCAAAAACTATAGCATATTTCGATAGGGTGACATTTTTCCCGCCATCTTGTAAAAAACCACAAAATGCAACTAATAAACTGATGGGATTCTATTCATCCCTTGAAGATAGAGAAGAGTATCTCTGTGCCTTGACTTTAAAAGGGCCAATGTCAATTTTTACAATTATTAATTTTGACTTGATTACATTGTTTTGGCGAAAAATGCTCTCTGACTTAAATAAACTAATGTTGTGTCGTGAACCCATTCAAAGATATCATTAATTCAGGGCCAATGTTTAAACATAGTTAGTGAAAATATTGTGTTATAGTAAGAGAAATAACTACCAATATACAAGGTGGCGCAAAATAAATCACCCTGTCGTAAGATATTATATTTTTTTGTAAATGGCGTCGTACATCAATCATATTTGACATTTGTGAACTAGACAGCTGCAATACACACACTAGCAAGTAATGGAGTACTATAACTCGCAAGAGTATTGTGTCGATTTGTTTGACCAATAGTCGGGCGGTGGTGAATTTCGACGTCGGTTTCCTAATCGCGCTAAATGAGCAAACATTCCGGCGCTTTGCAACTCTACTCGAAAAGATTGGAACCACAGGAGACCATTCAAGGCGTGGCCACCACCACACTGGTCGTTCGGCCGAGAGTATTGCGGCTGTGGCTGCCGATGTCGCTGAGAACGAAGAAACATCAAGCAGATGACGCCGGGCCACGCAATTGGACACCACCAGACGGGTCCTACAGCGAATTTAAGTGAAAGACTTACAAATGTTCCCCTACAAAGTACAAACAGTTTATCAGTTAATGGCTGCTGACCGTCCGTTGCTTGTAAATCACTGTCAAGCCATCCTCAAGCGTATTTCCATTAAAGCGGTTACGTCAATAAGCCAAATCTTCATTCCTGGGACACTGAAAATCAGCGTGTGATGCAAGAAGAGCCATTACATCCACTCAAATCCACTGTGTGGTACCGCTTTCAAACAGGAGGAGTGATTGGCCCGTATCTTTTTCACGACGCCATGGACAATGTGGTCACTGTTACTGGCGAGCGCTACAGGGCCATGGTAATGGACTAACTAGCTATCTCAGACTTCTTTCTTTGGGGCTACTTAAAATCGCGGGTTAAAGCTAATAAGCCTCAGAAAATCGCAGCACTTAAGTACAGTATTCGACAGGAATGCGACCACGTATCACCGGAAATCTTGCGGAAAGTCATGGAAAATATGATATAACGGGCACAAATTAACGTGTGTCAATACTGGCGGCAGCCACTTGACGGATATCATCTTTTCCACTAAACAGAACAAATTGCAAATAAGAATTTCCATCACTCAAAATATTTTTTTCTTTTTTGATAAAAAAGTAATTCAAAAACAAAATTAGATGATTAAATTTGCGCCACTTTGTATGTAGAAGGAAACATTCAAATTTCCAAAATTATTTTGACTTTGGCCCTTTTAGAACCAGGGTACAGATACCGATAGCATGTTCAAATAGCTTTGAACACTTAAAAGATAGTCCTCCTTGAAGAATAAATCAACCAACAAATGTTTATAAAAAGTTTTTTAGTGTGGGACCACGGAATGGGCATGTCCAAGTCAATTTTTAGCATTGTTTCTAAAACCTTCTTCTTTTAATATTATAAGAACTAATGAGAACCTTTCTATTAAACCTATGTCTTAGTTTCGTAAGGAGATTGAAATTGGTTCAGTGTGAATCCTGGAACCATCAAAACCGGAAAAAGTTTAAAAATATAGAAACTAGTTGGGAAATAATTTACAGTCTGTTTGCTACGCAAAATGTAAGAGTTTAAGCAGAGATTTGCAATAAAAATTATGATCTTATGATTTTTTTTGAAGAACATAATTTATGTTTTGAAGTAAATTATTCTTAGGTAATTCACAAAAGTTAAAAAAGTTTTTTAAATTTTTAAAGCCAATTGAGAACAAGCTAGTTCATTAACAGCAATGAGATAGGTTTTTTGTAGTTGAACAATTTCACTGCCCTAGCAACCTCTTCCGAGCAAGAACCTGAGACTCGGTTGTTAATTTTATTCCTTTTCCACTTCTATCAACCAAAAAACGAGAACGTGCGACGCAGTCGTGCATTTAAATATTTTTTCGTTTCATTTCAGAAATTCAAAACAAAAACTTCTAGAATTTGAAGAACTTATTTAAATTTACTTTCACGCTCTGATGCTGTTGGTTGAGGACGAGGATAAATTTATTGAGAATGAGGAGTAGATGTTTTGGCTGACTACCATAACGGCTGCCAATCCCGAAGGAACATTCAATCATTTTATCTGAAAGATAATGTACACAAACATGTTTCCATTTCGGGCAGAATTTTAAACATTCTGAAACAACTCATTAGGGAGCATAAAATGGCGGTGCCGGGACTTGTGTGTCGAAATGAAAAATCCCTCCAGCGAAATTCAAGAAATTCTAAAAGAGAACAGCCAGCAAACTTATTAATGATTTTATGGAGGCAAGTTGTGTTTATGGCTTGTGCTATACTTTTTGAGTTCTCTCTCTATCTCTTTTCCTTTCGTTTTTTCTCACTCTTCGACATAAAACCAATTTAATTTGGAAAATGCTTGTTTATGGGGAACCTTTATTTTGTTTCTCTCGTTTTTTCTTAAACTTCTTTTTGATTAATAAAATATGGTTGTTTAAAACACACATATAAGGCAATATCCTTACTTACAGAATTTACAGCAGCCATATTAATATTTGGATAAATATCTGAAAAAAAAAAACAGAAAAGAAAAAGGTTAATTAATTTAAATGGTTAATAAAAGAGTTTTCAGAGTATATCAAAGTTAAAGGGTGAGCTTTAGGGATGAAATAGCTTTGGCAAGTATTTTATTTACTTTTATATAAAGGCCTAAATTTCAATAAAAATTATTTTTACTGCATTAAGTACCAGTTTGAGGGCCTTATTTTAATTTAACGTTAAGGTGTATGTTTGAAATATTTTCAGAGGAAGGTCTTTAAAATGTTCGTATAATGAAATTATAATAATATTGAAATTGAAATTGAGCAATATTTTAGGGCTCGTACGTACCTTCCTATTTCTTCCTACCCTTTCTACGTTTTTAAATATAGATATTATATAAGTAAAGGGATTCACATTAAAAGGACTTCGGCCAAGTAAGAAGATGTAATAAAAATATGAAAAAAAAAGATGGTGCATCAACCTTTAGGTACGGTGAAGGACCGTTTTTATAACATTGAAATTAGATTTTGCTATAGCTTATGTAATTGGTGAACGCATTTATGCCATTATTCTTCAAATACAAAAACCAACCGGTTATACAGGATGTTTCTAGAAAAATAACTGTTTTTAAGTAAGGGTCTATTTCCAATGAGGGCAGCATTTACAGAAGATTTTAGAAAATGCTTTGATGTGTATTGACCTTGTTAATGAAAATAGCTTTGTAAATTCTAAATGTAGAAACTTCGTTAAGTTAGCTTCGTAAAAAACATAATTTTTTTCCTATGAACGTAACAGTAACAAATTATAGCAATTTAATATTAGAAGTTTACTAAAGCCAAATTAAAGTGAATAAACCTATTTTCTGCATTCAGGGGGAAATAAGCGATTACGTTTGTTTTCGTATACAATGCCTGCTTCAGAAAAGAGACTCTCACTAAATACACTGCTACACGGAGATTGCAGATGGGTTTTGAAAAATTTGGACAGAATTGGGTACGCTCGTCCACTTACTGACCACCAAGCTAAAGAGTCACTATTGTGTTCAAGCCTAACTGTCTTGTCGTAATAAGACAAGCTATTTGGTGGTATTACTTTTGGCAGAAAACTCAATCTGACTATTGTCAGGGTGAATCTACTGTTCCTTCAGTACTAAGTTTATTTGAGTATCAGACCAACAAACATTATACTTTTATTGACATCTGTCAAATACGAGCAGTTAAGGTCGGTGGTTTTAAAATTTGTCTCAAGAAGTAAATAATAAAATAAGGAATAAAAAGTTTTTAAAGTTATTTATATACGAGTACTAGTAAATTCAAGAAAGTTTATTTATTCAATTTTTCAATTTATCAATGCATTCAAGTGAGTTCTCTTTCAATTATATTGCTTTCATTGTGCTTAAATATCCCGCACATAACCTTACTGAAAGATCATGAATAAGCGCAAAGTAGGTGAAATATCCCCCGAAACATTCAACACTGAAAAAAAGCGCAAATTTATTGTAAAATGCCGAAATCACTAGAAGAATGTGTTGGAAATATGTCCAAATCTGATTTGTCCAAAATGATTGCCGAGTTGTTCGACACAACAGCCAAAAAGACAGACCTCGATGCGATTGTCATAGCAAACAAACAATTATTGGAACAAAACCTCCAACTAAAGAACAAAGTCGCGAATTGGTGAAAAGCGTATGCGAATCATTAATTCACCCGCCAACAGCAGGAGATAACCTACAAATTCTCGAACTACGATCTAGGAACCCGAATAAAAAATAAAATGCACGACTGGGTCGCACGAAATTGCTCCTATGTAATCGACTGGGAATTTTAAAAACTAATGTTATTAGAGAAAACTGTTCTTAAGGATAAAATTAATTTTTAAATTCTTTTAGTAGGAACAGAATGCTATGCAAATATGAATTTATGCAAGAACAAAAATTATAAGTCCCTGTAGTGGTTTCTTTAAAAGAAGCTTTTATATACAAACTTTTTAATAGCTTATTAAGAAAAAATTTTGGTACGCTAATTTAAAGTTTTTATTATTGTTCGAATACAAATTAAATTTACAAAAAAAAATATTGACCCGTTTCGGAGATATCGAATTTTCAAAAAAAAAAGAAAAAAAAATAGATTTTTTTTTTCAAAAATTCAAAAAATATTTATTTTAAAATTTTGAAATGCAATGTGTTTTAGACTTTTTAGAAGCTTCTCTATAAAAATTTTCATTAAGATCCGTTATGTGGATAATGAGAAATTCAAAATTCGAAAAAATGGTTCTATGGTAGGTACAAGCTGTAATATCTTAATTTCAAAATTTTTTTTATTAAATTCAATATCGTCAAAATTAATTCAAAGAAAAAAAGATTTATCAAAATTCTAGGTGCCGTTTTCGAGAAAAATACGATTTTTGAAAACCATTTTTTTTTTAATTTTTTAGCATTTGTATGGTAGGTACCTTTATTTTTAGGTAAAATAAAACAATTTTTATCACATTTTGTAGATTATATTGAGAAACTTTTATTTATCAAGTTTAAAAAAAATCTAGCATAGGGTTTTCGAAATATTGAGTTTTGAAAAAAAATTTTTGAAGTTTTTTTTAAAAATCTAAACAATTTTTTTTTGAAAATTTGAGTACATAATTCTATTTATGTTTTTGGGGAGCTTTAGCAAAAAAAAAATGATCAAAATCGGTTGAACCGTTTTTGAGAAAATCAAAAACAAAAAAAATGGTTTCATGGGTGGTACCCTCAATAACCATTTTTCGGAAATTTTTTTTCAACCAATACCTAGATTTAATTAAATGAAATTTTTTTGTATCTTCATTTTTAAAATCTGTTGAACAGTTTTTGAGAAAAAAAAATGTTTATAAAATTTCGAAAAAAATTCGTATGGGGGGTACCGTTATTTTTGGTCTTAAAAAAAAAAGAAAAAAACGTGTGGGGGGAAAAATTAAAAATGATATCTACCAAGTTTAAAGAAAATCGGCCGAGTCGTTTAGCCTGTAGTCGAACAGACAGACAGACAGACAGACAGACAGACAGACAGACAGACAGACAGACAGACAGACAGACAGAATTGCGAGACCCACTTTTTTATTCTTCGCTATCATCGTAATGTCAACTTTGATCAAAATCTCGAGTTCGATTGTTTTTACGAATGCATAACTTGCCTTATAGTACCTATAACAAGTCGCAAGTAAAAATATGTTGTGAAACTGCAATCAAAACAACAAGTCTTCACTGCCTTGAAATTGTCAAAAGATATTAAAAACACCGGAATCATAATGTTCAAAGATCTTCCAAAACGAAACCAGCTTCTGAAGATAAGAAAGAAACTCAGCGAATTGAACTCAGAGATAAAAGTTAGTATTCGTATCTATAGAAGATGTTATTGTTTTAAAAATCGTCATAAATACTACAAAATTTATAATATTACCTTGCTATGTAAATTGCAACAATTGGGAGAGAGATTTCCGAATTTTAAAAGATTTCTTAGATATTTACAATGAAGATAATATTATGATTATTGGTGACTTAAATGCTAGAATAGGGAAGGAAGCGGGAAGAGAAAACATGTTTTCTGGTAAACAAAGAAAATCAAAAGATCATCGATAAATGCAAATGGCTATAAGTTATTGGAACTCCCTAACTCTTTTGGCTTCTCAACGGTGCTAGTGACTTTGATACTAACGGTGAATTCACCTTCGTGGAACAGCAAGGCTCTTTGGTGCTCGACTACTGTCTAGTAAAGGGTGAATGGAAATCAATCATTAGTGACTTTGAAATTTTGAGCATGCCTTTTTCTGATCATATGCCAATATCGATAAAACTAGGCTCATCGTCTTCAATGGGAAAAAACCTTAGAAAACTTGAAAATTACTATGGAATGAAAAGAAAGCTACTGATTATAGGCATAATATTAATCGAGAACTTCAAATCGAAAGGGAGATTAATCTAACAGATATTGAAAAAGTAATTAAATCTGTTTATCTTTTCTGCAGACAAACGCATCATGAAAAAAAAGGAACACAGAAAAGTGGTTCGACGATGAATGTGAAGTAGCTCGAAAAAGATCTTTTGGATGGTTGAGAGCGTTTTGGAGAAATAGCAACCAATATTTTAAAAAACTTTATATTGAAACAAACAAAAATTACAAGCTTATCTGCCAAAGGAAAAAGACTTTGTTTTATGAGACAAGAGCCTTACAACTGATCCGTTGCAGAGACTCATAGGAATTCTGGAAAACATTAAAAACCCTCAATGGCAAAAACTTACAAATCAGCGTTAAACTATCTTCAATTGTGTTAAAAAATCACTTTCAAAAACTCTTGAAGCCAACAAGTGGTGCACCAAAGTTTCATTATGCGAGGCCTTTTTTGACAACGATATCCTAGATGCTGATATTTTTGAAGAAGAAGTTTCTTAAATATGGAACTATTGAGCTCATTCAAAAACTTACCGGGGTATACAAAAATATACTACAAAACGGAATAATACCTAAGCAGTTTAAGGAAGCGATTCTGTTTCGCATAGCGTAAAATACAAAGTTTTTACTGCATTAGCAGAATCCATAATGATGTATGCAGCACAAGTTTGGGGCTACAGAAAATATGAATCGGTAGAAAATCTACTAAGATTCTACGTAAACAAATGTTTTAAACCTCCAAAAAATACACCAAACTACATGATAATTATTGAAACCGGGCTATCGCCACTTTTCACTTCACTGGATTTTATCCATAATGTTCAAGACTGCAACGGAAAGGAAGTTAAAGATTCCCTGTGTAATCTCATCGCTAGAACTGATGAAAAATGTAGACTCGAATGTATCACACAGGCGACTTCTTCAGTACACATACACAGATCCACATATAGCATTCTCCAACATAATCTTTGTGAAAAAAATTATTTTAAGAGCGATTTCAATCGAAAGCTGGTATCTGCGGTTTTCAAAATGAGAGGTGAACTAGTACGATTGAACTTCAGGGACTTTTTTGGGAGAGAATGAGATCCATGATGAGGATGTAATAGCGCTTCTTAACTGCGAACGAGATATAACGAATCTATACCATTTTTATAGAAAAGCTATGGTCTACAGAATTCAAATACTTAATGAAGCATTTTTAGTTTATTATAATTTTTTGCTTTTTCGATTTAAAAATATTTTTTCTTTTTTATGTATGTATGTAAAATTTAAAACTACAATTTATAACCTTGTTTAAAATGTCAATCGGGCAGACGGCAATGCCTTGCTTATGTGATTTTTTAAAATAAACTTTAGAAAATTGTAATTTTAGTTATGAAATAAAAAACAAATTGAACTTGAACTTGATAATTTTATTTTGAACAGATATCCGGCCGCCGAATATTCTATATCCGGTATCCGGCTAAATCCCTATTCGGTACAACTCTATAGTACTAAAGATTAAAGATCAATCCCCATCAATGTTTTCACACATAAAATTTTTAATGAACAACATGGAAAAAGTTTTTATCAATAGATACCACCAAACATTTGTGCAAAAACTGCTTTCCGATGATTTGTAAAAGAGAGGCTTTAGTATTCTAAATAACACAAATGGGTGTAATTGAAATCAGTTTAATCGGTTCCATCACACTGACACATAGATCAATTCTTAAAATTCTCAATCGATTCTTCTCAAGCCTAAAGTTTTCACGAAACGATTTACCAATTCCAAAGCTATTAACTAACTATAGGACAACAAACCACTGATTCAACCAGCGTTATCCTATCACCAACAAGATGAAGATGGTGCTTCATCATATTACGGTTGTGAGAATAACCATGGGGTAAATAAACGGTGTTCCTTGGATAGAATGAAATGAACCAGTTTAATATCCCTCAACCTAACAGTAATGAGATATTCTTAACTTATTCTCGAAGCATCAAAATCGCATCAAAAGTGAAGCAGCAGTTAGTTTCAATAAACATTCGTAGTGAAATCATTAAAATTTGTAGGTTAAGCTACTAGTTAGCCATTGACGGAAGGTAAGAAGTTTTTTGTCTTGAAGAATTATTTAATTGAAATACATTAATTTGTCTGTGTTCGTTATTCTCTGAAAGAAACTTTGCTACTTTTAGCTGTTAAAAAGCCGTAACCAGCTAAAATAAAAAAATGTCAATGCATTTAAATATTCGTAAGGACTTATTATAAGTTCCTTAAATTGTTCGTGAAATGGTTTCTCTCACCAAACATATACCAGTATGATAGATTCTTGTTCAAAATTGGACGATTGTTTTCCTTAAATGAAATCATGTTTTCACACCCGCGCTTCAATGTGAATGGCACATTGACAAAACCAACTTGTAAACATACAGTTTTGCCATACCCATGTTGACTTTATACAATGTTACCAAAGTGAAGCACGAAAAGAATTTACCACCCCTCCCTTTTTTGACATCCCCAACGTCAGCAACCCCCGCATGAATGGTGAAAACGTTCCAATTATTCTATTGCCAATGTATACTATAGAACCTAAGTTTAAGGTGACCATATAATTTTTTTTTTAAACTAACTTTTTACTATAGGACTATAGGTATTGAATAATTTATAGAGTGGTTTGGGGAGTACGACGTATGATTGTCATACAACAACAATAACCCTTATCAATTTGTTTAATTTGCTTTTTTTTTAAATCAACTGGGAATGAACTGTTCTTGTGTATTTTCATTGAAGAATTAAATCGAAAAGTTTTGTGCAAGAATTTATAACGTGGCCAAATATTTGAAAGTATAAAATATTGTTACCAAAAAGTGTGAGAAACTTAAAATTACTATAAAATCAATATCCTCTCAAATTATGTTCATTATAAAACAGTACTTTTGTTGTCATATTTATGAATTTAGATCAAGGAGTACCTTTGTTTAATATTCGAACAGAGTTGGTTTACTCTTTAGCATTAGAAGTTTCTGAGACTTCAAAAATCACTAAAACCGTAAATAACTGAGTCACTGACATATCATCAAGATTATGGAGCACTTCCCTACACCTTATAACTTTGTTATTTCGCAAAAGGGTAGGTCTTGTGGTGCACACAAAGGAAAACATCGAACATTTGAAAATGTCCATTCAGGAGGCACAACTTGTTAGTCTTATAACTGACTAAACTTTTGAGGTTTTGGTTGGCAAGTTTTCATTAATTACTTACAACTTTAAAGGTTATAAAAACTTGAGCAGCGAACTCTCCAAATTAAAAATAACAAAATTTTCCCCCATAAATTAGAGTGGTTTTGATATTACTCTATTTAAGATTTTTGAAATTAATCTTCATAAACTAAGAACTGGATGTACTTCTAGATCTCACTACTTTTCATTGCTTATTTGTCACACCCAGAGTTTTTCTTTTTTAACATTTATATATTATTTGTTGTGATGCATATTCGCGTCAACAAGATAATGAATGTACAGACTACAGACGCACTGAGTTATAAACGCACAGACGGTAGGTATTCTCGATTATCGTAGTGTTAAGGTCTAAACCTCGCTTTTTTGTATACAAAACCCTATAGAAGTAACAAAATTATTCATACGAAATCTTTTTAAATTTGTATATTGCCAAAAGTTTTATAAATCGAATTAACCTAAACGCACATTTCGCTGAATTCATTCATTGGATACTAAAAAAAAAAATTCTGTGTCACTTGGAAGTCATACGTAAAAAAGAAAAACCACTTGGATTTCTAAGTGTTGTAAAAGTTGAAATACTTGATTATAGGTGGAAATCTAAATAGATGTATTTAGAGCAAACTTAGATATATCTTCGGAGGAAATGTTTCATTAACAAGAGAATAAATTATTGTAATAGATTTTCTTTTAATTAACATCAGTGAACTATTCCATAAACATGTAAAGCCCTTTAAATACAAAAAAGAACAATGTCCCTTCATTAATGCACCCGAAACTTTTTATTTAGAAACAGCAGCAATTTAATTGTAAATCTGATGTCTTCTTTGACAACATCAATGGCAAGGGTTTCTTCGCCGAAATTCTTAATGACGACGACGACGCGACGGAGCGACTGCAGACCTTACGGGGTTTGCCTTGTTTTACGATCTTTTACGATAGCAGACAGTTCGCTGAGTTTCTTCTGTGAATCGACGCTTATCAATGGGATTTGATGTTTGTGACAGAGGCCGTGATCAAATTCTTAGAAAAATTCAGACTAGATAGTATAAACAGCTTACAGCTTGTCGATAGATTTGTAGGCTTGGCCAATTCCACGAATCGATAATCAAGGATTTCTTCAAAATTTCTTGCAAGGCTGTGTAGATATCCATTGCAAGTCAAATAACTGTGATAGTAGAGGGAACATCTACATCAACGTCATCCATTTTTAGTTATTTACGTCGTCTTATAACTTTTCAACAACCAGAAAAGTTTGATTGATACACATATTTCAACTTTATAACAACATCATTCCAATCTTTAATACTGAAATAACAATAACACACTCACCATTCTTTTACAAATCGGACGAACCCAAACGCATATTGCGCTGAATGCATTCATTGAAAAATCGAATTTTGTTAGGTTCTCTTTATTTATTTATTTATTTATTTATTTATTTATTCAAATAATTTACAAAGTAAATTTATAAATTATTTTTTGAAAGACATTAGGTAACTAGACCATATGATGCCGTCTTTTAATCGAAAATTTAATTATTGAAATTTATAAAAAAAATGTGTACATGTTTTATATTATAAATTGAATTTGTGAGTTTTCAGTTTAGTAAATAAAGTTCAAAAATTTGAAATACAAAAATATTAAGTTAAGAATGGTTGTACGTACTCGTGTGTGCTGTTTTTGGATTCCCCGGGAAGAAAAACCAATGGGGCAAAATTTTAAACAACCTACTATTAAGGGCTTAGAATTTTACTAGTTAGCAATTAGTTAAACTTTAAGTAATTTACTACTACATAGCTCTTCGAGAATTTTAAACTGTTTTTTTTTCGTTTTACTAACTAGTAAATTACTAATTGCGTTTTATAAAAAACGGTGCATCTGAACACGTCCAAACAATGACAGTTCGTGAAAAATCTGAGGAACGGATCTAATAATTTGATTTGTCAGAAGTCCAACTGACAACCTACAATTTATTTGGTACTCGTAATTCGTATATTTGTGGCATATTTTGTAATTTTCTTTTTCTGTTTATGTAGTACCAGCCATAATAGGTAGGTAATAGGTACATTTGCAGGTCGCTTAATTTGTACATGTGTACTTTGGGGAACCTGGCGATGCTATAAAATCCCGATTTTAGCTCATTAAATTTCGCAGGGGATGACGGAAATTTAATACAGTGTGGGAGTAACGAAGCAATTTGTTTCGAAATGTTTTTTTATTATTTTCCCCACTGTACACCATTCCATGCAACGCTCCTATAAGATTAATTGTTGCACACAGGTATATCCATTGTGTTTCATCATGAAGTATCTGCCTGATGGATATTTCTCCCAACGAAGTGTAATGTAACTAGTACTTGTAATTCTGATGAAATTGGAAGCCCACGGATTGTAATTCGGTCTAGGATTTTCAGGTTTTCAACCAAGAACCAAACTGTTGTCTTGTCAAATCTATAACTGGAGGATTATTCTCCATCGTCCAGCTCTTCAAAACGATTTGCTTGGTACTTAAAACATCGCACTTTTCTGCACAAAGCTGAGTCTTCAAACATATCGAATTAATCGTTTTCCTAACACATTTTATATTATTTTATTTACTTTTAAAAACATTTATCTCACGAATCATAAAAAACACAATTTAACTCTTTCAAGTAAAATTGTCAGGAAATTTTTTCGAGGAAAATGACAGAATTCATATGGATTTAATAATTTACTAAAAGTTAAATTAACCAGTTTGTGATTTTAACTTTAGTAAAATGTTAAGAGATAGTAATATATGTTAAAATCCTTAGTAATTTAATAAAATGGCTTTACTAAATCGTTTAAAATTTTGCGCCAATGAAAATAAAAATTGATTTCAATATTTCCCAAAGGATGCGAAATTGTACCCAATGTGGATAAATGTTCAGAAATTTTGTTGAGAGTATTTATAGACTTCAGGATATACCTTCTTTTAAATGTATCTGAAGATAAAAGAGTTTTGAAGATGGGTTCAGTAACATCGAAAAACTTTCCAATTGAGGGTGAACTATCATCTAAAGACAAGAGGCAAAACTCAGAGGCAACAAAAGAAATCGTTACTGAATGTTCGGCTGCTTTCGAAAAGTAAATAAATTGAATAAATCATAAACTTTTCCTTGTTATTTATTAATTTGGTTTTACATAGTTCTCAAAAATCCACAAAGAGTGACTTTGTTTCCGAAAGCCAGAGAGAAGATAAATCTTTTGACTATGATCAGGAGAATTGTTTATATACCAATAATTGTAGTACTCAGACAGAATAAGTTTATAAGGCACAGTTAAGAGAAGATATATACTAACTATTTTGTTTTAGTTTTTTAAATAGAGTTAGATATAACTTCTCTGAGAACTGCAAGTCATGGAGTTTTTTGAATCAGCAATCGAAGCAGTTAGAGCATCCAAGCAAGAAGCCACAATGAAGTGCTGACGATACTTCTTCAATAATGTCCTTATATTCTGCTGGCGCCAGAACATATAGACTACTTAGGAAACGAAATTTCCATTTTCCTTCCCTTTCTACTTTGCGTAGATAAAACAAACAGATAGCGATCAAACGAGATATTTTAAACAAAATTTTTCAGTTGATTTTCAAGTTGGATTATGATCAAAATGACCGGCTATGTGTACTCTCATTTCGTCGCTTTTCGGGCAGAGTGGCATAAGTCGAAATTTGCAAATTTTCAGGAGAGCATTTTAAAGTTTTTTCATACTGAACAAAAAAAATTTCGTTGTTCATAAAAAACAAAACTCGAATGTTGAATACGTGAAAAAATTGCATTTTTTGTTTGTTAAGTTTTATAAAAAACGAAATATTAAAAAAAAAAACAAAAATTGATTTATGCCGTATTTATACGTAGAAAATGAGAGGGATGTTTTTGAACATTGAGAGCGGCGCTTTTTCATAACTCGGAAACTAGAAGAAGTAGGTTAACGCCGATTACACAGAAAAATTGTGTTTGTTTTTCAGCTCAGTTCTGTGTTCAAAACTAAAAAACGACAAATTTCGACTTATGCCACTCTACCGGAAAAGCGACGATTTGATGAGGTTAAGATCAAGTCAACCTATGAATACGACATACGCTCAGGTTGTCCTGTTTTTTTTTTTTTATAATCTACCCGCGCTCAAGGGATTATGATTACCCTTTAAATGTTTCAACACAGCGCGGGCGTGAAGTTAATGAAGAGAAAGAGGGATAGGAAAGATGTGTGGCACGATGTTCTGAGACTGTTGGTGGTTGTCTCAGATATTTTTATCTCCAGGGATGGCGGCTGAGCTAAAGCGGAGAAATGCCGTGTCTTATTTCTATGTCGCTTATAATTCACATTATTTTATTCGTGTTCATCCTTGTTGGGCATACTAGTTTAACTCAATTACATGTTGTTAGTGTTATGCCTGAACAACATGTAATGAGTAAACCAGCAACCCATTGATGACAATTTTTACAAGGTTTTTAATGGAATTAAAGCGACATAGACGACGGCAGGGATCAAACCTGTCATCACGAGGTTGACAGGCGAGCACACATCCATCGCGCGGGCTGGTCAAAAATTGGAAGCAAGTTGTCTACTACGATCTTGATGTACCCATCACTGAAACTATTTTATAATTTGTCATTTCGAAGCTGGCAGAAATTTGTTTTGTAATAGTAAGACCTACAGAATAAGACGATGCCACATTATATTTCTCCGCCTACGATTGGTACTTAACGATACATCTTACGGCCCGGTCGAATAATGTCAAAAAGTAGTGATATCGACTTGCCGCCATGATCCCCTGATTTGACGCCTCGCGTTTTCTTCTTATGAGGGGTACATCAAAAGACACATTCTCGATGCTTAAGGACACCATTTGATACGAAATAACTGAAATTACAACAGAATTGTTCGAGTTCTGTATGCAAGATGTATGTACTTAAAAGAGCTCGCCTATGCCCTACGGCCAAAGGTGCCCATTTGACCGATATCATATTTCATTCATAATGCTAAAGATCATTTAATAAATCAACAAAATATAAACTAAACAATTGTATTTAATTTAAAAGCTATTAAAAAAAAAACACACATCGACATGGAAAATAAGTAGTACCCCGTTCTAATATACTGTTCTTATATTTTCGTGGAAAGGCATTTTTTTGTTGGATCAACCGAAATGGCTAAAAAGCATGCAAGGTACTCAAAAAAGATTCAAACCAGTACCGGAATACGGCTATTATCACTGACAATCAGCCTGTTAAAACCATTGGCGCAAAATTTTAAACAGCCTATTATTAAGGTTTTAGTATGATACTACTTAACAATTTGCTAACTTTAAAGTAGTTTACTAACTCATACTTAACTTTAAATATTTTCTAACTAGTATCGTACTAAAGCAATTTTCTTAATAAATTGCTTCTAAACACACCTAAAGTAATGGCAGTTCATGCAAAACCTAAGTAAACGGACCTGATTCGATGTTTGAAAATGTCGAAAAAAGTCACATAAAGTTAACACGATACTAAAAAAATAAAATAGGCATTCGATGATTTTAACTTTATAATAAAAGGGTAGTGAAAGTATGATGCTATATTCGATTAGAAATTGCAAGATCGTTTTTTTACCTAGTTTCATACTAAAACAGCTTTAACATCTTACTTATTCGATTACAAATTTTGCGCCAATTATTCTAGCACATCATACTCCAAATTGGTCTAGTAATGCTGGGATGAACTTGTTAGCCTCAATATTAACAACAATATCACTCTTATATGGGTTCGGGGTCATTATGGCACCGATGGCTGCCCAGGCAAGGATAACCCTTCATAACTCACTTGCGGAAAGAGTCAACATTCCGCTCGGATTTATGAAGGGCAAAATTCTCTCAATTTTTCTTAGCGAATCAAACCGTTGGTGGAACAGTTTAACTAACTCCATTATTTCTATAAGTATTTGGCCCACCTATAATAAATTCCCAACACTTAATTTAATGTACAGACCCAGGCAAGACATAGCCAGAATCGTAGCTACCCGTAGCGGACACTGGCCCATAGGAGAGCATGCAGCGAAGCTAGGTATTCCTCACATCACTCACTATCATAGCTGTGGGGACCAATGGAAAAAATAAACAGTCCTCCACTTTCTTTGCAAATGCCCTGCTCTGGCCAAATTTAGAGCGCAATCATTAGGAAGGGCAAGTTTTTACGACTTTGACGAACTTTCGGAAATGAAAATCAAAGATTTAATCTCTTTTCTCAACGACGAAATGGCTCTAGGACGAACTTCGGTTACTTCTGTGCAGTGCCCTTCGTTTGACTCCTTAGATTCGGAGCTATACCGAACTCAAGGCTTTGATGGAGGCCTACGGTTTGGGGGCAGGGTAATTACTCAATCGGATTCGCTACTTTTTCAGTACCAGTCAACAAACTGCCTAGCTTGGCAAAGTGTAACTTGTGTCGGACGAGTATGGTGGGCTGGCTAAGTGAGCGATCCAATTTCCGGATGATCAAATCAAAACACACAATAAGAGACTTCAATCCTACTAGATCTATATTTTTGAACTTAGTCCAAACTGGATAACTCCGTGAGAATGCCCACATTTTCCCATATAAATTCCATCCAAAGGTTCATACGAGTTATGGTATCAAAATGGCGCACTTCAGCCCTAATTTGACCTAACGGCTAAATGCCGGTGGTCGCCATTTCTGCCTAATGGCTAAAATTCATCCTGTAAATGATAAATGATTCAAATAAGCTTAAAGAAGTTAAATGTGATAAATTTATTGGGAAGTCTTTAAAACACTCTCATCTAAAACCAAGTATGGTTGGTCACCTTGTCGCTTTACAATGCCTTCCTACTCTATCTATCTCCTTCGTTTTTTTTTTTTGTATATTGTTTAGTGAAAAATTCTTGCATACAATACAATGGTTTTTTTATTGTGTACATTCAATTGTTCGGTTAACATTTTTGGCAAGCAGCCAGGTGATAAAACATTTCATCGTAACCCTGATATGGCCCCTTGAATGACGATCAAATAGTTCATATCGTTCCACCTCTCTTCCTATGTTTGTTTGTTTTTTTTTCTTTAAGAGCTTTTTTATGTTTTCGCATTATTTTATATAAATGGTTTTGGGTCCAGGAAACTAGTACAATAAAAAAAAACGCTATTGAAGGGCAGGTGCCATGATGTAATTATGAAATGGAATGGATGTGAATTATTAATTTCCGTGGCTGTCATTTAAATCACGCAGCGTTGTTTTTTTTTTTTTTGGGTGTTTTGACTTTAAGGGTGTTGAATTTCATCCATAGGAGCTCAAAGAATGATGAAAGCTTAAGAATGGTTGATTCGAATACGAGAAAATATATTCGAGAAAATTCATAGGACTGTATAACAGGTATCTTGGTTTAAGAGACAATGGAAATTATTCAACTAAAATGCAGGATTGGATGAACAATACTTTCTCTGAAGGCAAACCAATCGAATAACAAATCGGTTGCAAAAACACAATACTTATAAGTACGAAGCAAGTCTGCCCAAATATGGGAATTGTTCTTAAGCTTTGAATGAATATAGGCTTTGTCGATTGGGTGAAAAATTCCTTGGATTGACGAAGGAAACTTAAACACTAAGCAGGATTTTTGGTGAGGTTCACACTAGGTGGTCTGTTATGCACATATGAGAACAGAAAGCTGTACGGCTTCCTCAATGCAGGTGTCACTCTTGGATATCGAAATGGAATGTGCGTTCCGCTTCAAAGACAGCATTGAGATTTTGAAGAATTAAATTCTACTTGGTTTATTGCTCCCCTTTTGACAATTTTATGAGCATATTATACGCTGACGTTCATGATCCACATCCAAAGAAAAAGGGCGTGAATCTGGAAACGAATATGAACAGCTGAGAGAAATGTCATCAGCAAAACAATTTAATGGATTAGAAGTTTCAGATAGAAAATCATTGATGAATATGAGAAAGAAAACCGGAGACAAGATGGACCCCTGCGGCACACCAACAATTATTTTAATGAATTTCAGACTTAAAACCGTCCAACACAACTTGTATTGAACGTTTCGAAAAGTAGTTTCTAATCCAACGAAAAGAAGATTGATCAATACCAAATGCACGCATTTTTGTAAGAGAGCTTTATGTCAAACTCTATCAAATACTTTTGAAATATCAAGAGCAATTATCTTACTTTCTCCAAAACGATGTAGAGATTTGTGCCACTATTTGTTGATATATATCATCATATCACCGGTCGACTTATTGCTACGACAACTTTAATGACGATCATAGAGAAGCTTCCGTTCGTAAAGATATTTCTTTAGCTGATTATAATTCATCCATGACCTTGCAAGTAAGTACAATTGAAGGGGGAAGGAGATTCTCCCTTTTCAGCGATAAATGCTGGACAAGTGTTGTTTTCCATCCACTTGGAAAGGGACCAGTAGAGTAGAGTAGGAGTGATGGAAAAACGCAATGGTTTTACCGGCGTTGGAGAACACCACTTCAGATCAAGAGGGATGATAGTATCTGGGTCAGCGGATTTGTGTACATGTACAACTGTCCGAGTACAAAGGAAGATTTGTCCCATAAAATTGTGTATGCTTTCAAGTAGATACAGGACGAGTCGTGATACTTCCTAGCAGCGTCGAATTTACAGCAAACTGTGCAACAAGCAAAGGCTTTTTCTTGTGAGCTGACATAAGGAGTATCATTAAAGGCGATTGTAGGAAATTTTTTTACTGTGTTTGGAACATTGTACCTAACATGTTTTGCCTAAATTTTTGATCATACAATCGTTCTTTAAATAGGATCACTGCAGGTATTTCTACCTTGCTGGAACTAATCCCGGTTAAACTCAGGCTTTATAACATTGCAAACTTACTTCTCTGACCCTAATAACCTCTTTACAGTTCGAATCTAATTATGAATTCACTTTCGGTTAGATTTTTCCCAATTCGGGATATGCTTTAAGTATCTAATCATATCAGTTGTCACTATCGAGGAAACATTAAGACCAGTTATATCTACTTAAGTTGGTGCCGTTTTCGAAACGTTGCTGGCCTGCCTTAGCTTTGGGAGTTCTTTTCAATTCTTGGATTTGCTTGCCTCCTCTTCTTGTTTTATTTTGTTTTTGATGATATTTTCTTCTATTCTGCAATATGGCTAGAAACCTGTTAAAGGGGTTGATGCGCCTTTTTGTTGCTAAATAGATTGCCTTTTCGCTTCCATGAACACTACGTGACTAGATACCCAGTGAAGTGTGACCCTGATCTGTTTGCTAGACCAATTTAGAGCTGATGGTATATGCGCTTAGTGCCTTGAGTGACGCTTGACTATTGGATCTGACATGATGGCAATGTTCTCATTATGATAGTTCTTTTCGAGATTCCGATCCGCTTTGTAAAAAAGTTTTTCTCGAAATTATATTTTCTGATCATACCATCTCTTGGGATGTCAAGAAGGTTTGTTACTGTGGACCTGTTAATCAAGTCTCTTTCCCTGAGACCAATAATATTGCCTGTTCCAGTTTCCTCTCTTAAGAATATCAAGATACCTACCATCGCCTGACCTCTCGTGTAGAGGGGATAGATGGAGAACAACCTCCATAGTTGCGATAGGGTAGGTTGTCATTGCTCCCGTAATACAGATACAAATGAACCTCTAAACTTTTCATAGGGTTTTTTTAGTTGTTTATAATTCGGTTCCTTGTCCCATGCGACCTTAACATATAGGTAATGATGGGTGTTGTTATCATAGTGTATATCCAACTGAGAATGTTCGATTTGCCTACCCATGACTTGCCTGCAAGTCTCTTGCAAATCATAAGGGCTTTTGATTTTGTGACTTTCCTGACTATAGCTTCTAAGTTTTTTTTCCAGAGGAGTTTACTACTATTACTACTTTTCAATTACTTCACCAGATGACTGGCTAAGCACCACTAATAAAGGAGTCTGATGATCGGCTTGGCAACCGTGAAATAGCTATAACTGCAGCCAAATAAGAGCCCCCTTGGTGGTAGTTCATTCAAGTTGTTGTTGTAATATTCAAAAATTCAGGAGTTTTTTTTTATCAAGTCTAGTTGTCGAAGGAAAAAAAAATCTGTCAAAGAAAAGAATTGTAGGGAATCAACGAGATATGATAAATTAAGAGTTTTAAGAGAGATAAAATATTTGTAGGACTCATGAAATTGCGAATTAAGTATTCAATAGCCATGGAGTATGGAGATGTTCTTGTAAGGTCGAAAATATGGAAAAATATTTAGCTACAAATAATATTAATTAATATGACATTTGTTGGATTGTTCGACTCCTAATCTAAAATTTCCTTTAGCAAATGACTCTATCTAGTTATTTTTCTATCTATGTAGGTAGGTATTTCAACTTATTACTTCGTTTTGTATACATACTCGTACTTGGCAAGACGACTGGAAGTTCATTTAAATTGCTTATACCTACATATTAAGCAAACAAATAGATTTCCTACGCCAAAATGAGTTTTCATCACAAACAATATGACTAATAATTTTGGCAGCACCTAATTTAGAAACACGTTATATTTAAGAGATCATATTTAAAATCCTAAAATAAAAATGAATTAGGTCCGATCCGAAGGACTGCCTCTTAAAGCAGAAGAATAAATTTCATCAATCCTATTGTAGTTGCTTGTCACAAAATAAACAAGAAAAAAAATTCAAACATATAAATTGTTTCTTAACATTCTTAGTAATGCCGAATTAATTAAACAAATTAATGAGCCTCAAACAAAAACCAAACACAAAAAAAGTACAACATCAATTCGAAATGCAAGAAAAATAATGCATAGTTTTCAAACAGTCACAGGCACAAAACAATGGAATTAAAATTATTCAAAGGATTTATTTCGTGTATAGTTTTGAAAGTATCTGTGTTTTGCATTATTTCATCTTCATCGTTCCCGTCATCGTCGCCGTAGCCGTAGCCCCCGCATCCACTTGTGTACCGACCGTTGCAGTTGCCGTTGCCGTCGTCGTCGTAGTTTTTGGGATTTGTTTTTGTTTTTGTCGTCTATTTGCATCGACAGTGTCTGCTTCTAATTTCGGCACATGCTGCTGTTCTTCTTCCTCTAAATTGAAATTTTTATTTAAAGTATGTATATTTACTAAAAGCATTTGCAAAGTGCAATATCTAAAAAAAAAAAAAAAAAAATAACTATGACTGTCAGGCACAGTCGTCGTTGGATTGAAACTCGTGTTGCATCCATCAGCGATGCCACTAATAATAACATGTGAAGAAAAAAAAATTGTATACATATGTAGAATATTTCGGAAATTTCTGAATCAACACTACATACCTATGCCTTTATGAAGATGGTCAACTCAAAATGCTGGCCCATGGGCAAAACGGCTTCACAATTTACTAGTTCTTGGCATACAGCCTAGATGAAAAGTACCCCTAAAGGGAAATGAATTTGAGCTTCGAATTCGGTGCTTTCCGATCAAAAAAATGTTTCCGTTTAGAAAAAAGTGTAAGCAAATAAATGAGCCCAATATAATTTACAAAAACCGACCCATGTTGTGTCCACATTTTGTACCTTCTTCCTCTACATGAAATCAAACTGAATTCCTAATATGATGTTATGATTTTAACGCCCCGCGTTCTCTTTGTGGCGAAATGAAAATCAATCGGAAACATTAAACAACGAGACCAAATTTCATTACAATCGAAGGCTTATATGAAATAAGAAAATTATTTCAATTTTAAGGGGAGTGATTAAATTTAATTCAATTGTAAGTTTAAACTTTCAATTAAATCAAATTTCATTACTACATATTTATTTAACGCGCTACGAGATCTTGAACAGCCTCTGACAAGCCTGGTCGTGATCTCAAGCAGGGTTACCCCTGGGATTTTTCAAAAAGTCGCAGAAAAAAGTCGCTTTTACAAAAAAAAGTCGCAAATTCGAATTCTTTGAAAAAGTCGCATTTTTGAACAAAAAGTCGCAATTGAAAGAAAAACTCGCATACCTAAATATTATTTTTTGTTTACTATAGGAAAAACAATTTAGATATTTTTTTGAATTTCTTTATTTAAACACTTAGATAGGTATACATTAAAAAATAACAAAAACAAAAAAAAAAACCTAATTTAAAGACTTCATTTTACATAAATTAATATGTATGTAGGTTTTAAGTTAAAATAAATACCTAAAAAGATATGTAAATCACATTAATGTTTCGTTTTTTTAATACAGTTTCTCTATACTTTTTAATTAGGTTGTTTTCAGGAACCCACTCACTTATATCACAGTCAATGAAATTTGTGGAAGCTAACATATTTTCGCAGGTTTCCCTTTGTAAACGGTTTGTTAATTTATTTTTCATAAGCGTAAGCTTTGAAAAATCTTGCTCAGCGCAAGCGCTGCTGTGTGACAACGTTAAAATTTTACAAACAAATTCGTAAAGGTCAAAGTATAGGTTATCACCTAAACTATTTTTTAAAGTACCAACCTTGTACCAAAACTCTTCTATATTTTTAATTTCAAAAATTTTGCCATAGTTTTTGTCAAACGCTTGAAGCTCTAGGTGTTTGTATTGATCTACCACTTTTTCTGGCTCATTTGTAAAGCTATTAAAATTTGAAACCAACCGAAAATAGTTAAAATCCTGATTTGACCTAATTATTTTTGGATCTATATGTTTTAAAATAGAAAGCTTCTCATCTTTAACATTAAATCTTGAAAAAATTTCTTAGCAAAGCGTCAAATAATATTGAAGTACATTTTTTTTATGCAAATAATTTCAAAATTTGTGAGTTTTTTATTCTTTAAGCAATTTTCGGCTTCCATGCCGATATATATTTCTTCAATTTTTTAAAACAATTTTCGTTTCGATAATCAATCTCAGAAATAGATTTTCCAAGAACACACTTTGAAAAATAATAAATAGAGGATCTTTATATAAGAGCACAAATAAGCAATTTGTGATGTTTCACTCTGAAAAACTTTGTTTAAAATATTTATTTTTGAAAGAATATATTTTAGAAACTTTAAATAAACTAAATTTTCGTTGTTCAAATTTTCGAGAATAATATCAATTTTTGAATCTGTACTTTCTTCAAATTTAGCCATAATAAAAAAATGTTGCAAAACAACCCATTGCTCCACGATGCGGCATGTTACATGTTACAGACAAAGCACAAAGGTAAGGAGAAATTCCAGGAAATGTCAGTGTCAGTCGTCAGTGCCAAACACGTAAGAGAACAAAAAACGATCTAATAGCGCCCCCGTGGTGGGAATGGGAAAACAAAAACTACTTTCGAAAACGAGAATGCGAACAGAAAACAAAGAACAAAGCAAAGACAATCATACTCACACATTTTCAGAAAAGTTTGGTAAATGTTTAAGCAAAGAAAAGGTCGCAATTTTAAACAATTTTAAAAAGGTCGTCGCATAGTCGCACAGCACAAAAAAGGTCGCAAAAATGCGACTAAAGTCGCATAAGGGTAACGCTGATCTCAAGCACCGTGCTTAGATTTATCAAAACAAAGTGCTGTGACATCCATCACTTCTGGTTCGCCCTTCATTATTGCTTCGAAACCTGAGAACTGGGTTTTTAAAAAATCTCTTGACTCTCGTGACCAGGGTGCGTATTGCCAAACTGTATATCAGCACAGATCTCCTTAGTCTGGGCTCAGCCATTTTCTGCTCACCGAATTTGAAAGTATTGTAGAGCAAACTGTATGCTACTACAGAGCGCTCTGTGGTCACATGCAGTTTGCTTGTAAAAAATTAAAAAAGCTGAAGCAAACTATATACTATTTCAGATCGAGCAAAGTACCTGTGATTACAGAGCCATCGTTCACGTTGGTGTGGTTATTGACTTATTGTGTGTGGTGTGTGTTGCCGTGACACAAGGCCAAGTGACAAAAGGCCAAATTTGTTTGTGACTTAAGGCCAAACATAAAATGTTTTGTCTTGAGCAACAGTACTTTGGGTGGCCCGCTTCGCGGGTTTTCATGATTTTAACTCCCTTTTCGGGGCTCACACCCGCTCACGCAACTCCGTTGCTCCGCTTAGGTTATGTTCAGTCGCCAGCCAGGCTGTTGATCTTACATTTTTTGTTTGAGAGAATACTATACAAGTTTCTTTTTAAAAATGCAATAAAATAAACGAAATTAAATTTTGTTCATGTATTGGCTTTATTAGTAAAAGCAAACATTCCTATTAATTATGGAACACAACGTCGTTAAAGTGGCTCTCTCAGCTGGCTTCACAATAGCGCATTCTCTCAATCCAATTTTCCAACAAGACTAACAGTATCATCGGTTAAAGGCCACCAATGCCAAAATTCATCACAACAACTCTTGAGGAGGTAATATGAAACGAAAACAAATCAAGGCGGTTAACGACTTCTTCGGAGAATACTTCAAAACAAATTCATCATCAGATACTGAGTTTCTAGATGAAGTTAACATTTTTGTAGAATGTCCACAATATTGAGAACGCTCACTTCAGTGACACTAATCTCACAAGCGACCCAACTTACCACCTTGAATTAACTGAAGAAAAAAAAACGAATTCCAGAAAAATCGAAGAAATTATTCACAGAAGCCAACCAAAGAAATCAACAGGACCGGAGTATGTGTTCAACTTTGTACTCAGTCGGTGATGATCTTATTGGCAAGCAATTGGAAAGTGGCTGAATTGTGGATTTATAATAGAAGACCAAGAACAAAGAAGAATATGAATGCAGGTCCATCTCTTTGTGCAACATGAGCGAGGTGTGATATATTTTTATTTTCAGTATTTGGTAAGCTACCGCACAGTTTGTACACAGAGATTTGATATACTATAATAACTAGCCGACCCAGCTCTCGAAATTCGAGTGCCAATTTATTTATTTAATTCATTATCATTCAATAAAAGACAGAGAATTCATGATTTTTTTAAATTGTTGAATGCATTGAGAAGTACCTACTAAGCACTCAATCCTGGAGTCCAAAGGAAAACAGTTAATGGTAAACAAAATTTCAAACCTATACACACTTCTGACACATTGCAGATTTTTGACACGTTGCAGATTGGTTGTTGATGTTGTAGGCCGCAAAAATAATTGTTGGGTTGAACTGATTGTATTTGATGTATCAGAATCCGGAATGTTTAATGTGGATTTTTGCACTTTTCTTAATCCATCGACATCGTAGCCATCCTTTGATGGAATTTGACAGTTTATGGCTTGACGAATAGAGGACGAATTCAGTTATGACGTTCAAAGAGTATTTCGTACAAAATATTAGCCGAAAGCCCTAAAATTGCTCTTTTCCGGAGCAACAAATAAAATATCTTTTTTTGGATATTAATGGACGTTTCTTAATCCATCGAAATCTAAGCCATCCTTTGATGGAATTTGACAGTTTATGACTTGACGAATAGAGGACGAATTCAGTTATGACGTTCAAAGAGTATTTCGTACAAAATATTAGCCGAAAGCTCTAAAATTGCTCTTTTCCGGAGCAACAAATAAAATATCTTTTTTTGGATATTTATAGACGTTTTTTAATCCATTGAAATCTTAGCCATCCTTTGATGGAATTTGACAGTTTATGACTTGACGAATAGAGGACGAATCCAGTTATGACGTACAAAGTGTATTTCGTACAAAATGTCAGCCGAAAGCCCTAAAATTGCTCTTTTCCGGATCAAAAAATAAAAAAACCTTTTTTTTTTTGGATATTTATAGACGTTTTTTAATCCATCGAAATCTGATCGAACGATCGGTTGGTTGAAATGATCGGATCATTTTCGTTATCGATTGTTGAACGATTCAATCATTTGAAATGAACGATTTACTCAGCTCTAATTCGAATTTGATATTTTGTTTGTTTGTTTGTTAACGCATTCTTGTCCAACCAGGGGGATATTTTATTTTCAGGGAAGATTTGAAAACAGTAACGCATAGAATAAAGCTAGAACTACATGCTCTCTTTTTCCCAACTCATTTCAAATTTCTATCTTTCATCTCAAAAAACATAAAAAGTAAAATTTGAAATGGCTCTAAATTTCACTTTTTGACTTTTTGAAAACACGAAGGCTAGGCGCGCACATTCAATTTTTAGTTTCGCAACTGCTTGGTTCGAGCAACTAAGATTGCCCAAAAGAGTTCACTATTTTGTGTAACATATAATTATATGCACCTGCGCGGGAATTCAACCAAATAGTTCATCTGTTTTCTATAAGCAACGAAACAGTTGTGCAACTAAAATTGAATGTGCGCGCCTAGCCTAACATGGAAGTTGCCCGATAGACGTATAGTTAATACTCTAAGACTTAACTAAATTTAACTTCAAAGAGTGAAATGTGAACAAATTGTGCTGTATTTTTCCAAACAACAACAAAAGCAAAAGTTAAAATGGTTCTAACTTTTACTAAACTTAAACCACAAATAATTATATATATAATGTATGACAGTAACGGTATGACAGTATAGTGAAAATGTATGCTCTATTCAGCAACAGATGTCACTAGTCGATAATTACCATATCTGTGCTAAAACTGTATGCTCTATTGAGCAACAGATGTCCGGGCATTTTTTTTGCAATTTTTATTTGTTGGTTTAAACAATTTCTGTGTAGTATATTTAAATAATTTTGGCATTGTGCACATCTATGCAAAAAATGCTTTCGTTTAATATGTACGAGTAATTTATGGCCCTTCGGTTTTTGTGGGCCGCTTAAAGTGTACCACAAAAAACATGTTTGCCGTTTTATTATATGATATCTTTGTACTGAGTAAGTATTTTAATTAATTTTAAGTTCACAAAGTGATTAGAAATTACTTTTTGAACGAAACTACAATTGAAACCTTCAATATAAAAAAGCAGGTAAATTTTGACTCGAATAAGAAATAAAACTTCAAAACAATATAGTTAGGATGAATGTTAAGTTAGTATGAATTGAGTTAGTGAATAATAATAATGAATAATTTAAATAATGTATATTAGTAGTTTGTTAGTAGATAAATAAATATATATTATATGTATATTGTATATAATAAATAGATAAATAAAATAAAATAATAAATAAATAAAGAAATGAATAAATAAATAAATACATGTAAACATATAAACATATAAGTAAATAAAAAATTAGATAGCTAAATAAGTACAAGATAACTAATTGAATAAACAAAAAAATCAAATAAATAATTACAAAAAGCAAATAAATAAATAAATAAATACATATAAATAAATAAACATATAATAAAATCAACATCAAAAATATGGTTAAAAAAACAATTGATTGATTAATGGATTATCAGAAATTTCACAATTTCGCAAAAAAGAGTTGTTGAGTTTGTTAAGATGACATTTGGAACACTTTCCCCACACTTGGCATCCATACAAAAGGATTGCTTGGAATATTACTTTGTAAATAATTATTTTGTTAGCATTGCATAGAGATGACTTTCTATTTATGAATGGATAGAGTATATTGATTGCTATGCTTACTTTGCGCATGGTTTGCGCAATATGTTCATTAAAGGTAAGTATTTGGTTTAGATAAACCCCTAAATATTTTACATTCAAGTCCCATTTGACATTAACGCCATTTACAATAAGCTGATTACTGGGAAGATAGCAAGACTTTCTTTTTCTGCTGAAAAAGATAGCTTGTAATTTATCAGCATTCAGCTTAATTTTCCACTTTTGATAATCAGCCTTATTCCGTAAGTCGTTGAACGCCAAAATAAAAACGTCAGTGTGAATTTGGTTTTACGTAAGGCGTTCGACGCCAAATAAACGTCAATTTGTCGATTCTCTCTTGTGGAACGTGTTCTCTATATTGTTTTTGGTATTCCGTAAGTCGTTTTCATACAAAAAACGTCTGTAAAAACGCCGAACTCTGTCGTCTAGAAATTTGTTGACGACAGGAGTCAAAATATAATTTTTTTAAATTTATTTTAGTTTTTATAATTTAGAATTCTTTGTTAAGAGTGAAAATAACAAATCTATAAGTTACAAGAAAAGGCTCGAGTGGGTACCCAGCATCTCCTGCAAAAATGTATTTTTATTTGAACTGTTATCAGTCACAATCACATACCCAAAGGTCAAGTATTTCTTTCTCCTCCATGATATGCATATGTGTATATACAAATATTTATATCAAGCGATCTATCTATATATGTATCTATCCGATTAAAATGGAAAATAAAAGAATTCGTAGAAATTACAACTTGGCAAAGATAAAACGTGAGCAGGTATTTCCTTAAGAATGTTGTTTAGGCTTGTCTGGGATAGTCCCAAATTGAAGTCGTTCCCAACCCCTTTTGGTAGCTCGCTTTTGCAAAAAATCTAAGGGTATCAGCAAGTTTGAATCTGTTAACAAATGCGATAAAATAAAAAATCAAAACCAGTGGTAGAATTACCTACTGAATATATATTTTTTTATTTAATAACATACTTTGTGCCAGCTAAATCAAAAGGATTTGCTGTAGATGGAATGTATATCTTCTGCAGTATCAAATCTTTCTTTTCTTCTTCGTCGTCACTGCTGCTCCAAGAAAAATAACTTTCTACACTGTACATTTTTCTTATTTTTGAAACAAATTCACACAAATATAATTTTCAAAACCAAATTATTCAATTTGCGAACAATTTAATATGTCAGATGTTTGGAATGTATTGTGGAATGTAAGAGCGAGAGAAACGCTGGCGTTTCAGTTACGGAATACCAAAAAAAAAAACGACACGACTCCTAAAACGACAGTTGGCGTTTTAGAAAAACGCCTATCGGAATAAGGGTGAATATGTCAGATGTTTGGAATGTATTGTGGAATGTAAGAGCGAGAGAAACGCTGGCGTTTTAGTTACGGAATACCAAAAAAAAAAACGACACGACTCCTAAAACGACAGTTGGCGTTTTAGAAAAACGCCTATCGGAATAAGGGTGAATATTATTCATCAGTTCAAGTGCATGATGTAAATTTGTCTCAATGTTGAGACTAAATTCATGTGATGAAAAGATGCCTGTATCATCAGCGAATATAGCAATTTCACATTCCTGTAGCTTGGGAATATTAGATGTGTAGATGTTGTACAAAAACGGACCCAACACTGATCCCTGTAGAACACCTGCATTAACTTGGTAAGAAATTGAAGGAAAATTATTAACAAAAACACTAAAGCAACGGTTAGAAGAAAGCTTTGAATAATTTTTATAAGATACATGGGAAAAACAAAATGTACCATCTTGTGGACAATCGCATCATGCCATACTGTGTTAAACGCCTTTTCTATATATAGTAAAACAAGACCAGTTGATTTCCCAAGAGAACGATTTTTCTTGACATGTTCACATTATCTTAAAACTTGATGAGAGGTGCTATGATGCATTCGAAATCCAAATTGTTCATTTGGAAAAATATTTAAATCTTCAATGATTCGCAAAATTTTACGTTTAATAATCTTTTCCAATATTTTACTTAGACAACTAAGCAAACTGTTCGGTCGATAGCTAGTAGGCAGCTTAGCAGATTTTCCAGGTTTTGGAATTGGAATTACCTTTGCCTTTTTTCAAGTCATTGGAAAATACTGAATCTTAAGACATGCGTTTATCAAAAAGGTAAGAAATATAAGGCCTGCTTTGGGTAGTTTTTTTATATAAATATTTTTTATATTGTCTAGTCCATCTGATTTCCTTGACTTAAGGTTTGAAACTATATGCCCCACATCCTCCCTAGATACAAAATGATCACTAGGTGTATCAATGTTTTGTGAGTTTACCATTCTCAACGTAATACCTACAAGAATTTCAGTTGTGACATCACTAAGGTGTTGTGAAACAATATGATTAGTAAGAAATGAAGATGCGAATACATTACTTTTATTGTTTGAGGCTTGATAAACCATTTTATTTCCATTATCAATATTTGGTATTTGCCTATTTTTGTTTTTAATAATTTTGACTATGTTCCAAAAAGGTTTTTCATTTTTTTCCAATTTACTTAATTTATCGTTCCAATTTCTGTGTCTGTGCTTACTAATTTCCTTATCAATCCTTTTTTTATAAAGTTTTGCTTCATCACGATATTCTGGTAGGCGATAACATTGTCACTGCCTATTAAAAGAATTTCTAAGTCTTATTAATTCCAGAATGTGTTCCGGCATCTTAAGAAAGGTTTTTTTGTCTTTTAAGGTACACATGATTGCACTGTGTCTAGTATTTGACGAGAGAAGTTAATGACATGCACATCAATATCTTCTCTAGAACACACTGTATCTAAATCTGTGCAGACTGTTCTAAGTTTGGACTTAATTTCAGATCTAAAACGACACCAGTCTGCATTTTTAAGATCCAAAAAGTGCTCTACTCTATGCTCAGCCAATTCATTCATTTTGCATAAAACATGGGTCAATAAGTCTCCAAATATCAAAACAAATGGTGTCGCCACCTCAAATCTATCATTTTGTTTGTCAAGAAGCATCTTTAAAAAGAACACAGTCAAGTTTTCAATAGATTTACCGAAAAGTTTTGTTTTGGCAACCATTTTATACAGACCCCATTTTCGTTAAAATGAATGTATTTAGAATACTCTTTAAAACACACAAGTTTTAAGGAGAAAAAAACAAAAGTTTGGCAAATGTTATGCTTCGTTTCGACGTTTTGTAACATTGAATTACCAAAACATATCTTAGACCAAGGAACAGTCGTTACTTCTTCTTGTGAATCTAAGCCGAAGAGAGTCAAGGTAGGTTTGTCAGCAAACAAAATCATGGAAACAGTTTTTTGGAATGCGCGCGGTATTAATCACGAATATTACAAAGAGCTGTCAGATCGATTCCAAGCCAATTTAAAGCAAAACAGGACTCATTTGGCGAATAAAACGGTTCTTTTCCACCAGGACAATGCATTCGGGCACAAGTAGCTATGGCAAGATTGTACAAGTTAGCTTACAAAATCGTCCCTCATCCAGAATAGCCCCTCTATTTCTTGTTTCCAATTAAAAAGAAATGGTTCGGACATAAGATATTTGGGTCAATGAAGAGGCCATCGTAAAATCAAACACCTATTTTGAAAGCCTCGAGAATAGTATATGTATTATTTGGAGAAGGTGTATCGAGCTAAAATTAGACTATATTGTAAAATAGTGCTTTAAATACCGTAAAGAGTGTTCCTTATTTTATTTTTCGGCGACTTATTGACCCATTACTAGCAGTGGGGCTTCAACTCCGCCAAATGTGAACTAATTTTATTAGAAGCTCAAAAAGTAGACACCCCGCAAAACGCAGAAACACCGAGATCACACTACCCGACCGATTCCAACTGGCAGCAAAACCGAAAGTCGAATAGCTAGAAATACAGTTCAGAGCGGCTGTACCAAGTACTGCCAATTTCGACTACCACCACATCCATCCATCCAGGTTAGGATAGGTTGTTGGGCTGCCAATTGATGTTGCTATCGTCACACTTAGATTAATGTAGATCCATTGTGTTACCCGTGAGTGTAACTACTCTTTCCTGATAAAACTTATGTATTCTATTAATCAGTCTAGCCATTTTGAGGCATTGACGAAGTTCAATATGTGTATTCCTGAAATATTAGAAATATCTTCTAGAATCTAGATTGTCAAAGAAGTAACTACCAAGCCATTTCCTTCTCTGGTGTCATAGTTACGGGCAGTGACAGAGAAAGTGTGATGTGTCTTCATGTACCTCTTCATCACCACATCATCTGCATAGGTCATCTGTACTTAGTTTCATTTTAAATTTATGATATTTCAATAAATTATGTCCGGTGATTATGCTCGTAAGAGAGCGAAGGGACTTCTTACTAAGTTGCATAATTTTGTCAGTCCTCTGCTTGTTAAAGCAGGGCCATATTTTCTTAATACTCGTAGTATCACAGGTGTCAAGTAGACTGCACCTTTCATTGGATTTCTTTAGGATTAAATCTGAAATTTTCTGTTTAATGTTGCAGAGTGGGATACTTACCATCCCTGTCTTGCCAACTCAACGACATTTTTATTACCTGGTATGCCGCTGTGCCTGTGCCCCGGTACCCAGCAGAGTCTAATATTGTGCTGCGTGCCAAGAACCTTAAGCTCTTCGCGGCAGCAGGAGACAAGCTTCGATTTTATCACACTGACAGAAATCGCTTTTATTGCCGCTTAGCTGTCAATGTATAAGGTGATATCAGCCCGTTGTATCGCCATCATTGAGACCTGTCTAGCAGCTGTTGTCACTGCCAGGACCTCCGCTTTGAAGACACTGCTATGATCTGGGAGCCTAAGTGAGTTGTTTAGCTCAAGAGGTTCCGAGAAAAAGCCTGCACCCACAGCTGTGTCCATTTTGGAGCCATCAGTATAGATTGCTATTGCTGATTCACTGCTGTAGGGTTGGTTGTTCAGCCATTCTTCTCTGCTTGGAAAGGCAGTTTGGAATGGTTTATAAAAGTCAAGTTCGGGTGTTGTATAATCTGTAATGATGCTATCACCCAAGTATTTCTGAAGAATTTGAGCATGTCCTATTGCGCTGTTTTTCCAGGTATTAGTCTGGCTTAGCCTTAAGGCGCTATATGCTGCGGATTCTTGTACAAAAAGGTCTAGGGGTTTCAGGTTGAGTATCGCCTCCAACCAGTGTTGCCGATTCAAATAATAATTTTTCATGATATTTTATCATGAGATTTCTAAAAAATCATGAGATTGCTTGGGATTAGAATAGTCACTTTAACAATGATTCACAAACATTTTTGAAAAAAATACACATATGAGTTTCCATTTCATTTTATTAAACATTTAAATTATTTAATTATGCGAGTATCTTAGAAAAATAAATAAATAAATAAATAAATGACATAACCATATATTTGATAAAAATTGAAATTTAGTACTTTTAAACTCAATTTTATTTAAGAAACTATCAGTTATCTGACAATATTAGTCAATTTTCTTTCTGTTCACAACGGTAAGCATCGTTATCAATGACTAAAACATTTTTTAATCGGGTTATAAAATAACGAAGTTCAATTTTATCAATTATCAATTGATTATTGGTTATAAATTTTACAGAAGTACTTATCGAGCAATGGCTTTGTGACTTTGAAATCAAAACAGCTTTGATTTTTCGCGAGGTCATTGGAATGAATTAGTCCAATAATTGAATCTACTTCAAGTCGGTTTCTTGTTTTTGTTTTTAGTAAAGCTACTTTTGAAAATATTCTTTCCGTGTTGGCTGACGAATGTGGCAGTGAAAGTATTTCAAAAACAAATTTATTTAAGAGGGGATATGCCAAGCTATCATCGGCCACTTTAATTTGACCAACATATTTCCAAAATTCTTCAATGTCGTTTACTTTGTCATTCGCTTTAATATTTGAATTGACAAGCATTCTCCACTCATTATCTATCTCCTGATAACAACTTTCAGCCACTAAATTTGGAAAATGTTTTATAAGTGGGAAAATCGACGAAACATTTCTGTTTAAAACATTCGTTGGGGACAAAATTTCTATATCATTGAAGACACTGTTGTTAAAGTTAAATCTTGAATATATTTGCTTAGTACCTTCAACTAAGAATGACAAACAGCGGCATTGAAAGCTTTGGACAATTTGTTTGTCAACGGAAACTTTTTGCAAAAATAGGGCTATTTTCACACCGTAATACATTTCACCGTACGAAAGCTGATTTCTTGGGTTGACATAATCAATATTTTTAATATTTGTGCTGTCAATATAACTTTTTTTTACATAGCAACTTAACAGTGACCTTAAGGCTGTCGTCACTTCACTATACATATCTTGAATTTTAGGTTTTTCTGATTGCATACATATGTATGTTTAATTTTGTAAAGAACGTTAGCACAAAACTCAGAAAACATAAATACATATAATGAACAGGGTCATTAAGCATATTCAAAATAGTTTTGCTTGACAGTAAGTTGTCAGTTTTTGTAGCTTCTGTAAAGTATGCCTTCAAAGCATCGTATTGCACGAGAATGCAATTTACAACTTCTAATCTCGAAAGCCAGCGCGTCTGTGAATAATGCAAAATTTTGTTTGGTTTTATCTCCAAAATAGTTTGAAAGGTTTTAAATGCGGCAATTCTCTTAGGACTATTTTGAATATAATTATAAACATCTCGACATAAATCTTCAATACTTGCGGGCAAATTGGAACATGCATATGAAGCACAGAGATGAAAGGAGTGACAAATACACTTCATTATAAATAAGTTTGGGATTTCAGCTTGTAAATAAGTGCGAACTGATGAGTTCACTCCCATCATCACTGCAGCTCCATCAGCACCAAAACCTATTAAATTGTTTTTATAATCAATATCGTTTTCATTAAAACTAGTTACTAAAATATCATAAATTGTTTTAGCATCTGCTTTATCCAGTGTAAACAAATTATAAAAAAAATCGTGAATCTTAAAATCGTTAGATATTCTTACAACTACACATAAATATTTTGTACAACTTATGTCTGTAGACTCGTCAATAATAATAGAAAACTTATTTGTTCTCATTAATGAGCAAAGGTTTTCAAAATTTTGTGCCCCGGTTACGTGCTTTATAATAGCAGTGGCTTTAGTGCGGCTGCAGTGAATACTTTTTGCGACTTCAGAGTCACTGCAAATATATTTTATGAGACATGGCAAATGTTCCATTAGGTTGAATGCTAGATTATGTTCAGCGAGAAAGACACAAAGTCTTATCTCAGCTTCAGCAACCTTCCTTCTCAAAGATATTTTGAATTTGTCATTGTCCAAGATGCTTCCATTCGTGACGATTATTCTTGAATTTCGAATATGTTTTCTTGATTCTGAGTGACGTTTAAGGCTTTTTACACCCATACTTATCTTTAAGTCCGCGTGGCAAATTTTGCAGAATGTGAATCCTTTTCCTACATAATAAAAGAAAATTTTCATGGCAGTGTACACATTTGAATTTGGTTTAATAGATTTATACTAGAGATCGAAAATAATTATTGACTTTTGGTCTTTAAATTACTTGTTTATTGATTTTTTTATTTGATTTCGTTTAGTTCATTATGAGATTATTTTTAGAAAATTTTTGTAATTTTTTACTTTGTTTGTAATTAAAATTGTAAATTCTGACCCATTAAATCAGAAAGATGTCTTTGAATAAAAAAGTTCCTACAAAAATTAAATCTAACAACCATACCCATACAAGAACTCTTGCAAGCAAATTCTCAAATTCAGGGTTGCAAAAGCTTAAGTCACTTGTTAGCTTGTTAGTTTTCTGTAAATCGTTTTTCTTGTGTAGCAAACCTGTATCAATAACTAACCGATCGCCTTTTATAAAGCAGAACAATTTTTAATTTCGGGTCAAAAATTAATTTTTAGTATGCAAACACTCGTATCATTTGAATGCTTTGAAAACTAAAGTCGTTTTCCAACAAATTGGCTAGGCCACGAGAAAAAATAAAATATTCCGTACGGTGCATCCCTGGCTTAGATCATGTCTTTCAACTCTCATCACACAAAATATTAAATACAGGGAAACTCATTTTTCAAATTCATATACCTACCATTTGAATAAATTAATTGAATGCACAAACTATTTCATTTGATAAATTATTTTCCAAGTATTTCATAAATTTTACTTTAAAAAAAGTTAGGCTTTTCAACAATTTATTAATTTATACCTAATGATTATCGCATATTCTTCATATTTCTTTTGACACCTCATTAACCAAAATTTGTTCATTGTGAGAGTCGCAAAAAGGAGACGTACTTACGAAATATTAATCCATATAATTCAAAATTTAATCCAACAACTACTACTAAGTAAAGATTGAATTATACATTCATAAGTGCTTATGACAATACTGTCCCGATGCATACTACTTATAACGATTACATATTTTCTTGTGTGAGAAAAAAAACTCAACAATTACATAATTTTCAAAAAATAAATCTCAGTAATTTGTGTAGATATAAAAAAGTTTGTTTATACAATACATGCTACTACTATTTGCCAACATTTTTGATTTTCAATCTCTGACACATACATTTTTTGTTCAAATTAAATAGACTAAGAGCCCACAGTAATATTGGGGTGTTGAACAAAAAATAATTAGCATAAATAGATAGTTATTTACAAATGTGAACGTCTTGCATGCTCTAGCAATAGTGCATAATTGTGCATCAAGTATGCAGTTCTTTCCAAAGTCTAAATAATTGTTTGCCATAACTTCAAAATGTAGAGCTTAGTTCCTTGATTGCAAATATAAAGGTCCAAGACGTTTTGAATTCATCCTTCTGCCTTCAAGACGCGATAAGAATAAAGTACGTCTTCCACGAAGAAGGCCTCCTGGAAAACCTCTTGGACTTCGATATTTGCAAACAGGGCGCTAAGCTCTACATTTTGAAGTTATGTCATAGTTGTTATCACAATAATTAAGACTTTGTAAAAAAAAATTATATTTGATGCACTTATATGCACTATCATGCTAGACGTTCACATTTGTAAATGAGTACTAAAGGCCTATCTAATTATGCTTTTCAATCACACCCAAAAATTGCTGTGGACCGTCGCTCTAAAAAGAAATTGTTGAAATTTATGTTTATAAAGGAGAATAGGCAAAAATATTTGGGACCTGGCTGTTTCATTAAGAATTACATTGTGGTTGTTAGCTCGGAATATGAATATGTCTTGTTTAAAAGATCCAACAACCAACATAAGTACTACAAAACGGATATGACGTACATATGACGACGTCCTGTTAAACAAGTACAACTAAAAATTAATAATCTTAAAAAAAAAGTTAATACGATAAATGAAAACGAATTATAGCAAACCAACTATTTTTGTCTATTTTTATAAAACTTCCTTTATTTTGGGGTCTACTAAGTTCATCAAAAGTGGACAATACTTTAATTTAAGTGGAATTCTATTGCAATTAATGTTTGCTCGAATTGTTATCTTCGTTGCCATACATATATGTATGTACATACTACCTAAACCCCATGGCTTACAGAATTGTGCCCATAGAAAAACTGATGTACTAGGGAAATTCTTTTAGACTATATAGTACATACATAATTATATAAAATACCCATTCTCCTTTATTATAAAAATTACACTAAAACTAACCTTTTTCACTCGGTCGAATCCACTTTTTGCAAAAAGGAAGAGCTTCCCACTTTTTATTATATATTTGGTCATACCTCAACATTCCTTTTTTTCTGGACGTTGATTCGCATTCCTCATCTATTTCGATTTCAACAGTCTCTGGAATTGGAGATGCTGGCGTTTGCTCCAAAGCAGCAGTCTCAGCAGCGCTTGTTCCAACACCAGCGCCAGCACTTGATGTTGAAACTATTGAAATGTGTTGTTGGACACTAGAATCACTATGATTGTTCCCAGATTTTGAGCTTCCACTGACAATTTTGTGTTTTATTATAAATTTATCCATTGCCGACAAAATTATAATTATATATTATCGTATTAGGATTTTAAAAGAATAAAATTTAAAAATGAATCTCGAAATTGAAAGACTAGACACAAAAATAACTGTTTAAATGTTTACCGTTGTTTTTTTGGTTTATTTGTATGTATGTATGTATTTTTTTCGTTCTCTTTTGTTTGTCATTTGAATGACATGTAGGTTGAATAGGTTTTTTTAAATTATAATAAAGAAGTTACATGAGCTGATTATAATGAACTAAGGCGTTGTACCCACTGGACAACATAGTTGCCAGCAACTTTAAGTTGCTGAAAAATGCCACAGTTGCTCCAAGCGAGTAACTAAGTTGTTTTTTTTAAATAAAAACTAAAAAATCATGAGATTTTCAGTGAATTCATTATTTCATGAGAAGGGATGAAAAATCATGAGAATAATGATAAATCATGAGATTCGGCAACACTGCCTCCAACCCTGCAGTTGGTGTAGATCTCATGGCACCCGTAATTGTAATACACGCGAGTCTATGTACTTCTGTCAGAGTTTTGAGGTTCGTGCTTTTTTCCATTGCATTCCACCACACCAAATTACCATAGGTTAGTATTGGTCTGATTATCGCCAAATACATCCACCTGATAATTTTTGGACTAGCTCCCCAGGATTTCCCAAAGATTCCATCCATCCAAAAAACAACGCTTCTTCCGTAGAAGCAGCTCATTAGGGCGGTCAACATTTATTGCTTCCCTATCTGGTATGCAATATTACGACTTTAGAAATACAGAAACAACAATTCTACATTTCGAATGAAACATTATCTAGTCCATCTTGCAGAATCACACCGACAACCCAAATCCTCTGAGAGGAGGAATGGTAAATCATCCAAGGCATCCTGACCAGCTGTACATTGAAGCAATGGCACTGCTAGATGAGGATCGAATAACAACCAACGACGAAGAAAATATACCTTTCTGCGCCGACCCAGGCTCAGCTAACCTCCACCAACAAACGAACAAACCGAGAAACTAAGCCGCCATTATATTAAGACAAAAGTTTGCATTAATAAATACAATAATTAATTTTTAAGCAAAAATACTCAATGTAAAATTTTTACGAATATTGAGATAACTAGCATGAAGCAAATGTACATTATTATGTTCACTAGAAAAATCTTGAATCTTGAATCCTTTCAAGTAATTATCCTTTGATGTTCCGTTTTTGATTGGTTGATTAAACTTTGATTCGTCTAGTTTTAAATATACGTAACTATAACTCTCGAAGAAGCATTTTGACACAAATATAACTGTTGTTTGTCACTTTTCGTCTAGTTTTATTAACTTTTGCTTTAGTTTGTGAGGAGTCGTAGAGTGCAACTCATTGAAGTGAAAATGATATTTAGTGAAATTGGATTGATTAAGTAGAATACGACTGACTTCTCCTTTTGACGAATTGGACAGCTAATTTTTTTTGGTTAGTGATATCAACTTCCGAAATTTGTAGTTCTATTCTTAAAATTCATGAATTTATTGCGCTTCGAATAGGACCACCACCTACACTATTCACCATCTACGAAAAAAACATAATATGTTTTTCTGCAGCAGAAAAATACAATCACAAATGTTTGTTTTTGTTGATTCTCATAAATTGAAATCGCGTTTTAAACGATTTTGCAATCAAGAAAACCAAATAGCTTTAAAGATCACGGGAACATTCGTTGAATGTTAATTGATACAAATTTAAAAAAAATCAAATAAAACTTCAACATAATTAATCTTAAAACCAAAAACATTTAACTGCCACTGTATAAACATTCTATTTCTGTCACTAACATGAGTGTTTTATTTTCTGTTTGTGTTTTTTGTCGTCTGAAATAATTTAGTAGGTCTGAACTGATGGACTATCTTGAGCATCTTCAATGTGCATGTGTGGCCACCTGTCGCTGTCCGTTGAGAGCTTCGCATGATAAGTACCTACATACTTCATGTGGAATGGTCGGGTCGTGTGGTTCGGCAATTTGATTAGTTTCCTTGAGTTGTTTGCAATGCTGCAATAATTTGGCCAGCCGGCTACTGGCGGTGGCAGACGATGAATAGAGATGACGCACCCCAAATTTGCTACAGCATTTATGCATATATTTTGCAGAGCATCTACAAATTGCATTCTTGCTGCAGCGCAGCGATGCAATGTAAAATAGCAAAAAAAAATATTTCTCAGAATCATACAGTGCGAAGATTTTCATTTAGAAAAAAAAATGAACTGGCGAGTAAAGATTTGTAACGATCTGATTCGGGGCCATTACAGAACCCCACAGTACACACCATCGGGATATGTATAATTGTGTTCAAAATGTTTGGCAATAGGTGACGTCTCACGTAAGATATTTTGCTCCAAATGCTTAATTATAAGTCTGAGCGTGCTGGGCGCTGTAAGCTGTTTGTTAGGTAGTTACTGCTGATGGGGCTGTGATTGTGTATCTGCCGGCTGCTGATGGACGATGGCACCATGGCATACACCGCTTGTTAATACAACTTAGAAACGTGGCTTGTAATTTGCGTCATTGTGTGTCAGTAGTTGCAGAGCAAGGATGTGGCTTGTTTCTGTGTCAGTTCTTCGGTCTTTTGGTGGGGGATGCGGTAATATTGTTTTCATAATTTTATTAATGAATGAATTACGGAAGAACAACGCGTTGTTGTTGTTGGTATTTTCATTTCATGTATTAATTTGACCAACAAAAAAAAAATAATCAGGAAATCGCAACAGAGGGAAAGGCCAATCAGGCAACAACTCAGAGCCAAACCTTTTCATTTGTATGCTATGGCGATGGCAAAAATAATAATTAATTGTTTTATGAGCCCTAATTGAATCAGTGAATCTTTTATGGGCTGGTAGGTAAATCGAACATGACACGTTCTTAATTTAATTGCCAATTCTATTGAGTTTGATCGGAAAACTAATTTAATCAGGCGTCACACTCACATTCACTTCTTATGTATAGATACATATATGTATGTACCTATATCATTGGTTATTTTATATTGTATATGCCAATTCTGCATTTGCTTCGAATATACTATAGTGTATTTACATATATGTAAATATATTATCATATTTAGATACAACTGACAGATGGTGATTTTCAAAACGTGCTTTGGGGTGCTGACATTAATGGGGTTCGCTTTCGAGTAATTTTGGTAAATTATTGTAGACTTGGGAATTGTTCGGCACAGAGAATAAATTGTCTCTAATGGCATTTTGAGTGATTCAAGAAGATATAGCATTTGACATGTCCTTGAAGAATCTTTCATTTACATATAGCTGTCACTGTGGCTTGTATAATATGGACTGCGGTAACTAAATGGGACATTTAAAGCTGGGCAATAAAATGTCAAAAATGAGAATAAGAATTAATTACAGTTTTTGATATTTCTGATGTCTAAAAAGTGAAAATTTATATCAATAGTGACATTTAATCGCCCTTATTTCGCTAGTCATTTTAATAAAACGCCTTTAAAACGAGAAGACTCCAGAGACCACATTTTGGTGTTTAAATAATACGAAAAGGGCAGCGTTCTCTATGTTCTTCACTTTTCTAAACATTATAACTATAGTCGTTTCAATAAAATTCCAATTTTCGTTTCTAGAGCCTTGTCGTTTTACTGGCGTTTTAGTATAAAACGACTATCGCAATAAGGGTGATTATTACAAATTATTGTTTCCGAAAGTAGTGGGTAAAAAGAATAAGCTAAGTAAACATAATTTAGAATTAACTTAGAATCCATCCATTTTTAAAATTATTTATATTTTAATATTTTCTCTAAATACCTATTCAAGGTAAGGACTAAGGATTTCAAGGTAGAAGTCAAAATAAAACGAAGGGCAAATGAAATTTAGAAAATGAACTAGATAATAATGAATGAATTAAATTGTACCACATATTTGGAAGGTTTGTATTCAATTAGTACAACATTAAGTAATACAAAATACCAATTGGTACTTGACAACTTCGCATTTTCACTTTGAAAGCACCCTTAAACCAATAAAAAAAATGTCAATTTCAAACCATTCAGTAGACAAGAAATTCGTTTTCTAGTGAACAAATTTGAGTCTATAATTCTGCTGTTGCATGTTCCCATGCCAGTGAGATAATGGGTTGGATGGAAAGCCCAGAATATTTTCATCATTACAAGATCAAGTTAACTCCAGAACTGAAGTCACTTGATCATATATGAGATGACGCACGTTCTCGTTCTCATCTTCAATTTTCCGTTAACAATAATATTTGATTATAAATTTTACAATTGATATCTTCAATATAGTCTTGAACGACAAAAGCTGGCTTATATGGTCTAGTAATAAGTTTGACTTTATTTGTTACATGATTTTCACTGAGCAATATTTAACGTTAAGTCGTAGATATGTATTTTCGTGTTATTTTACTCGTGTATTGGCGCATTTTTGCATCAAATTGTTTTCGACCCCCGCAGATCAGTCTCTTTTGGCATTAAAGACTTTGAATTTGAATGGTAGGAGTCAAGTTAAGCGTTGAATACCGCTCTGAGGTAACATGACATTATCGTAGTAGAAATTTTCCCAACACCCCTTGCTGAAAAGCAAGGCCTATGTAACGCTTCCCGTGATTTGGGGGCAACCACAGCTACCACGATACTCCTACAGGGGGCCCATGTCAGAGGCAGGGAGGCCATGCTTCTTGCGACACAGAAACAACCAGAATACCAGAATATAGCTTCCGGTGGAGCTTCGCAACGAACAACACTCAACCATCAACCAAGGCAGACAAATAGCCGCATACGAAAAACAAAAAAACCTGCCTGCCTATGTTCCTCGAAGGAACACCTGAAGGTCCCACTGAAATTGTATGGGGGCAAGCCGTTAAACACCACAACAGGAGATTCATGCTCGCATAATACACACGCATAGATAATACAGACACACTCAGCCCTTCCGCAATCCTAGATACAACGACATAATATATGGCCAAAACTACATCCCCATGCACCCTCAGATCGATTCATTTTATTCAGGTACGTGATCGGCACGCATTTTACGCACCCCAAGCTACACAAGACACCTTGCCACAGGTCAAGCCTCAATGCCACCAAGTCAAGGAATCAGGACATAGGGTTCGCACGAGTACAATTGACTCTGAGTGCCCAAGACGTCCAAGTGACATAACAAATATTGTACAAGATGATCGCCGGATCAAGGTACGCGAGTAGCTAAAATTGTATCCAATTCGGATAACTGCCGCACCTGCTCACAAGTGTTCAAAAAATTAGTCGATTCACATTTTCAAAGCAGTGTTTGTCTATTTTTAGCGTTTAATAACATTTGATGAAAACTGGATACACCTCCGCATCAGCCAAATCAGTGGACTTCTTCAGACTTACGTCCTTTAAAAAAGTAGGAAAAGTAATGGAGGTGGTTTTCAAGGATTCTCATGTTGTAATCTGCATTGATTAAATGGAAAAAGGAACAACTTTTTAACTTTATAACGTACTATGCCGATTTATTAGAAAAATTCAATGCAGATTTTATGGAAACACGACGTCATTTGGAGAACAAAATGTTGTTTCGTCACGACAAAAATCAGCTGAAATGCCCTAATGAAACGTTCCTTCATCCACTCCATTTGGGTCCCTGTGATTTTTTTAATTTCCAAATTTAAAAAAATTGGTTTGGAGGAAAAAGATTTTAATCAAATGGCGAAATTGGCAATGCTAAAAATGGGTTACAGAGTTTATATTTTGGAAGGGTTATAAACGAAGTGCTGAAAGGATGAAGATGTTAAGTGAATTTTTTTGAAATTTGACTTTTTTCTTACATATGAGTCTTATATGGAAACCTAAATTTCTGACTCTGTACATTTCTACCGCCTATAGATTCATATTTAGCCAAAGACGAAGGTGTTATATGCAACCACTTTGGTAATAAACTTTGTGGATGAATCTGTTTAATGCTCAAATGTTTAAAAATGTCGCTTAACACCTTCATCCTTACTTAATCTCTCAAAAGCTTGGAAAATCTGATTCCACTCTTTTACTTGAACTGACTGTAATAATAATTATTGAATCCCAATATTTTGATTATTAGAGATGTTTTACAATATATCATATATTCCTAACTTTGGGATAAACTTTGTATATATCACAGTATGTAATTTAGTCAGAAAGACTTAAGCTATTAAGAAAATTCGTACCACGAGTTTGTTTTAAGTGTTAACAAATATTGGCAAATCTCAGAAACTTTTGACTTTCGTGTAACTTTGAAATTAAGTTACTTCATAGTCAAAGTATAATTTTTTCGAAAATATAGTATTACAGTATAAGAAAAGTTATTTTCCACATTAAGAATTTTTTTTTACCTATAGAACGAGTAAAAGGCAAAAAGTATAAGAAAAATACAAAATTTTATATGTTACTATTAAAATATTTAAAAAGTTTAATGTTCTTACGATTGAAGCATCTGATTTTAGTTTGTTAAACTCAAATGGGGTTCATAAGAGACTTTGAAAATCAAAATTTTTTATGAAAAAATTATGTGCTTTGCTTAGATTTATGACAGTGTTTGTCAGAAGTTTCTCTTATCATTTACACAGCATGCTTTGCACCGATTTCTAAATTACATATTCATTTTCTATAGACAAAAATGAATAAATTAAGCTTTGGTAGAGATGTGTGCTAAAATCGCAACCTGATTAAAATTAGCTTATACTTATTATATTTTATTGATAAAAATTTTGAGTAAAATTATGTGTTATTTTTAATTAAAAGCTTCACTATAAAATGTACATATTTAGAAAAGTGAACAAACTTTTACTTAAATATAAATCATAAGTTAAATTTTTATAATTTGTTATAAAAAATTAAAAATTTCTATATTAATTTAAAATTTCGCGCTCACATATTTTCTGTAGTTCAAATATTAACGAATGCAAGCTAGGGCAGTGAGAAAATGGAAAGAAAATGACCCTTATCAGTAACAGTCTTATAAACATAAGTAGGTATAAACAACTTACGTCGAACGTTATTGTGGTATCAGTAGTCTTTGTGATAGAGTTGTGCCAATCGTTCATTTTGAAAGATCGAATCAATCATTGATTGGTTGGTTCAAGGATTCGATATTTTCAATCAATCGTTCATTCAATCAAAATCATTTTTTATCCAGCCGTTTCGTTCCGAATGAGATAAAGACCGACACGAAATGTTTTTAATCGTTCATTCAATTAAAATATCTTTTTTCCAATCGTTTTGTTCAGACCAAGACCGAAAGAATGTGAAAATAAACAAAAGTTTGGCTTTTTTCTACTTCGTTGTTTCGTTCTCGCCATCTTGGTTTGTATACGAGTATAAAATGAGGAATATACATTCTGTTTCATGTTTATTTCTATTTGGTATTGTGAAATGATTGAGAACATGCTGAATGAACGAAACATAACTTTTTTTCGTTCGTTCGTTTCGTTCATCGGTTTCAGTGGTAAGAGATTGACATTAGGATTGATTGATTTGGTCTACTTTGATTGCAATCAATCAATATTTTTGGTGAACGGGTCAGAAAGACCGAGTCAATCGCGATTGACACAGCTCTACTTTGTGACTCGGCCACGTAAAGTCGTTTCGTGTTACTGTTTCGATAGTTCAACGTCGCACTATGGGACCAAATGATGAAATCCATCTCAAAAATGGTTTTGGTGAATTTCGTAATTTGAAAAATCTAATGATGGGATTATATACTAAAAATAGGGTTCTTCCTAACACAGTAAATTTTTTGTATCTTACTTTTGTTCTAGGTACCTAAAATTACCGTTAAAAATGACATTTCGATATTTTTATTTTTTTTAGATTATTGGAAGTGAGAGTTTGAAGTCAATTATTTCGTATTTTTCTGGACAGAATGTATAAGTATTATACCTTTTTGAAAAGCCCAAGCCCTCTTCTTTACAAAACAGTTATATTTTTTTTAATTAAGTTCACCAGTAAATTAATAAAAAAAATGAGTAAGGTGCAGTATATTTTTCATTTTTTTGTTTTCAATTGAATTTTTCTTTGTTAGCTCCGGCTGCCTCAGTTTAGTTAATGGCTGTTTAGTATTCTAAAAATATTCTTAATTTGGAAGAAAAAATAAAAACTTTCGCATTTTCATGCATTTTTGTTTAAGAAGAAAAAACGTATGATGAGGAAGAAAAATAAGTTTTTAGAATAAAAATTCGTATTCTTACAACTTTATTGTTAAGTGATGAAAAAAATTAAAATTTGGCAAAAATGTGGAACCTTTATTGATGCACATAAATGTGTATTCCAAAAAGTTTAAGACCATTATTTTATTACTTTTAGCTCAAAATTTCAAAAAAAAAATATTATTTTTTGTCGAAAGTTAAAAAATATAACTGTTAAAACATGTGCAACACATTTTCATAAACATCATATAAGTGACTATGTTTCCACAAAATTTATAAGTTTTTATCATTTATTTCCAATATTATTAAAATTCTAAATTTTATTTTTAGAATAAAATATTTTTTGTTTTCCAATTTTAAACTTCCTTACTCATATTTATATTAAAAAAATCATACTTAAATAAAAATAAATGCCAAGCATTTGAGGGTGGGAGGGGGTGTGTGGCTTATGGTTGCATATAATACAAATGTAGGTACATAGTTATAAATAACACAAGCATTGTTTGACGAGGCTTAAGAACTTTTAGACATTAATTAATATACCTGGTAATAAGGTGTACTTTTGAATTCCTTTTTTTTGTCCTAAGGGCGAAAAACTTTCATATATCAAAAAGGGGCGTGGCAGTACACGGATTCAACTAAAAATAAATAACACTTCATAAACTCACTTCTTCATATAAAACTTAATTTAAAAAATGCCTGCTCTTAATGAACTTAATGAAAGTAGGCGGAAAAGTGGGCAGAAAAAATATACATGCGATGTCTTAAGTTTAAAAAACCTCAAAAACAAATTTTCGGCTTCCTGTTCACTTAAAATAAGAAAATAACAAAAATCTGAAAAACATGGGCGTGGTACTGGGCGGATTTTACAAAAAAACTACTTTCAAATGTTTTCACCGGTAAAAGAAGAAAACAAATTTCATCCAAATTGTTGCAATAATTCTTGCTCCAACAAATTTTTCCCATATAAATGAAACAAAATCTACAAATTTGTTATTTTATTTTATTAAAAACAAATAAAATAATTTATTTCTATCTGAAACGTTTTAATATTTTAAATTCTTGGTTATACAAGTATAAGTGTGCAAAATTTAAAAAAAAAAAATATTGGGAAACGAAAAAGTTATGGATTTTTGAGATGGTTTGCACCATTTGGTCCCATAGTGCGTCGCCGGAAAATGAGTGAGAATTTTTTAAGCATTCGTTAATAAAAGAGGAACACCATCAATTATATTTTCTGATGTAACAATGGTGCTATAAACTTAATTTTAAAGGTGTGCTTAGTTATTTTCTCTTTACGCGTTTTCAAAAGTCTAAAGTCAAAAGTTTCTGAGATTTGCCCATATATCGAAACAGAATTGGTTAACGTCTTTACGGGGGAATTAAAAATTTAAATAAAAATTTAAATTGAAGGGTATCTCTGCCCCTTCCCTGATTCTAAATGTCTATACCTATTCCTAACATCATGAAATACCAGTAGCCAAAATAAACACATATCATACTCCAAAGAGAAATAAAAGAAAGTCATTTTAGGGAATGTCATTTTTATAAATGATTAATAAATCACAATGACAGAGAAATATATATTTATTTCTAAAGAAGAATAAATTCAAGCCAAAAATTCACAAAACACAAAAAAAAGAATAACTAGGACCCTTAAATCAAGCCCAAATTGTGCAAAGTTAACAATAATATATGTATGTATATATCTGCCCACAACAAAGGAACTTGAACGGTGGTAAAAATTCCATTGCCTTATTTTACCATTATAAACGAACACACATATACTGCATTTATTATTTAGGGAACAAGACTGTGAAAATACTGGAAAACCCCACAGTTTATGAGAATTGGAACTGAGGGGTCATTCATTTTATTTTTCTAAAACATTCATGCACAACGAATTCCATATTTCATTCTTCGATACTCCAACTTTTTCAATACTCGCCTTTTTTTAACTTTGTTGTTGTTTTACTTTTTATCCTCAAAGAAACCTTTTTGGCTCTTTGATATACTGTTTGCCAATTCAGTGTATTTTCAAGGTGGAGGTGTGTTTTTTTTTTCGTCTTTTTCAGAATTAATGGCACTGGTTTTAGACGGTTTGGTATTTTGTTTCGCCAGAAAGATTAGTTTGAGGAAATTAAATTCGTTTCGAATTCATATTGATTTATAGTCATCTATAGAATCACCAACGTGTGGCCACTTGTCAACTGGAATAATTTTGAATGCAAAAAGCAAAAGGATCCCTGTGGAGAAGAGATATTTCATTTAAGATAAAAGTAAACCTCGGTGTAATGGGTATAGTGCGTGGGACTGTCAGGCGTCTAGGTTCGATTGTCGGTGGATGCCATAATAGGGAAGACTAAAAAATTTGGAAAACCGTGTTGTGGGATTACAAATCGAATCTCTGTATTTGACGTTACGACCGAAATTGGGCCCGAACGTGAATCCATGAGCATTCCTAGCGAAACGGTTATCACGGTTGAACTGATTGAGGGGAGGAATGCAAATGACTACTTCGAGTGAGTATCCCTTGTAAAAGAAGCGATAAAACAAGGAAATATATGAAGCACTCCGAGATTGAAAGGAATCTATCATAACTCTGTTCCCTATCAGTTTTAATGCTCTGTTAGAAATTCTTTCCAATAAGTGGAGAGATGTGCACCTGCGTGAGTTAAACTTGAGTTTCGGAAGTATAAACCAGATCCTTACATCGAAATCCTAAGCATTTAGCATCATTTTTGCCATTTTTGGCAGTCTCGAAAATGTGTTAATTCCAACAATGATCGTCGTTAATACATAAACCGATAACTGAGAACTTTTCGGTTTCTTTGAAGCAAGTGCCATTCAAGGAGGATAATGGCATAAGGGGCTCATTTTGCTTCAACGATAATGGACAGCATTGAGTTTTCGAAGCATTAAACTACACCTGATTTCCTATACCCCATTTAACAATGCTGTAAAGACAGGAGCTAATGAGCTAATCATACGATACGGTTGCAATACCACTTCCCAAGGAGATGGACGTGAGTTTTAGAATGAGTTTGTGAAGTAGAGTCATCGGTAAAACAAACAGATAAAGTTAAAAAAAAGATATCATTAGTAACCAAAAGAAGATAATATCGGAGACAAAATAGAACCCTGGGGTGAAGATCAGACTTGAAACCGTCTAGAAGGAAATTGCTATTCCAAGGAATATGTGTTTCATTGATACCAAAGGCACTCATTTTCGATAAAAGTGCCTGGTGCCAAACTCTGTCAAATGCGTTAGAAATATTAAGCGCAATAATCTTACTTTGTCCGAAACAATCTAAAAATTTGTCCCATTTTTCGGTGAGATATACCATCTGATCACCAGTGGAACGATTGCTGCGATTCAGAAGCTTTCGAACTTTGAGATATCGAAATTTCTTGATGGTTGATCAGCGATTTCCTAGTCTTGAAAAGAAGGGACGTAAGTGCAATTGGTCGGAAGGAGTTTGAAATCAGTGCTTTTTATAACAGTGTTGCAATGGTTTTTAACTTGTTTATGATTTTTCTGATTTTCCTTAGTTGGGTTGGCATTGTGTGGTGGAAACGATAGCTTTTTGATACCTTTTTTCGAACCAATACTTTTCTTTAGCATTTATGCTCTAAATTCTGTTAGGAATAAATGTACCCATCCGAAGAAAAATTACTTATGCGATCATATCAGCACTATCAAGAAAACATAAAGAGCAGTGGAAGTTGCGAAAAAGTATATTAAGACCGTCCAAGTTGGCTTTCTCGTATGCCAAACGGTTCTAGTGGGTTGTTTCTGTTTTACTGGATGCCGAATGGAGATTTTATCGTTATGGTGCACTAATCAGGGTTAGAAGTAAGAAACAAATCGAGAGTGTGGGCGTTTTGCCCAGCAACATCTGCTATTCGAGTGGACTCATCTATAGGCTGAGTAAGGTGGTGCATCTTAGCAAGGATCTTAACATATCTTCCTTCGGGTATTGTGTATACTGAATAGCGGAGCCAACTTGAATTGTGTACATTGATGTCGCCCGCATGTGGTTTGAATTGGACCGCGCTATGTGCCACAGATCACAATGAATATTTTTCAGGAGCGACATCCGAACATGGGTATTATGCGCGGAGGCGATGTGGATTGGTCACCGAGATCGTATGATATTACTTCTTCTTGTGCGACTTTCTTAAGTCACGGGTATATACAACTGCCATAAAAGCCAACATAGTCAGTGGTAGTGGTCAAAATTGAGACTAATTAATGCGCCGGAGTTTTAGAAAATTGAAGTCGCTGGCGGCCGTTTGCCATATGGGCTTTTTTAATAAATAAAAAAAAAAATATCTGAAAGATTGTAACGAAGTAACATATTTCAGCCGCTGACTCTACTACTCGGGTACTGCCTTTTCTGCCGTACGACAACGTTGACCATCCATGTGTGTCTTTGGGTGCCGTGAAATAAGGCCAAGTGAAATAAGGCCAACTTTCAAAAATCGGCCTTATTGCACTTTGATAAAGTGAAATAAGGCCAATTTTCAGTAGTTGGTCTTATTTCACTTTGACAAAGTGAAATAAGGCCAAATGATTTTGAGAAATAAGACCGAATTGGTCTTATTTCACTTTTTGAAAGCGTAATAAGAGCAACTGAATGTATTTAACGGTGCCGTGACATAAAGACCAAGTGACATAAGGCCAAATTTGTTTGTGACTTAAGGCCAAACATAAAATGTTTTGTCTTGAGCAACAGTATCTTGGGTGGCCCGCTTCGCGGGTTTTCAGGATTTTAACTCCATTTTCGGGGCTCAAACCCGCTCGCGCAACTCCGTTGCTCCGCTTAGGGTGTGTTCAGTCGCCAGGCAGGCGCCTGTAGCAACAGTTTTGTATTTAAAATTAATTGGAGTAAACAACCAACAGTTATGTACTGCTGCTTAAGAAAACTGTTGCTACAGACCGTGTCTTTGCCATGTGTAATATGAAGAACGTTGCATAGCTTGAGGCGCCCACGAAGTTACACATGGCAAATACACACATGGATGATCAACTTTGATAAACACAAAATACATATGTACATCGACGAGTGAGCAAGGTTTTTCTACTTTTCACTGTTCACAGTTGCTTTTTTACCACAAATGTGATAAGATAAGTAAAGGTGAAATATCAGGCTAAAATCAGACTTTGGTACTAATATCCAGTACTAAGGCAAGAGGGTATCCATTGACGAAAGCTGCTGAGTACGTAGTGTACTATAATGAGAAGTTTCTAGACTCGTATCGTAAGGCTTTGGTCATAAATTTGTGTTATATTCGTTTTGCATTTTCGTACCACGTACCTTCACATACCATCTGCCCCTTATATGAAATGCCGTGTTAGTTTTTTAGGAATATGATAGATTTGTAAGCATACGAAATAGCTTGTTATCTTAGAATTAGTTAAACTGAATAAATGTTGGACAATACTGGAGTTCTGAACTTTCTAGGACCGAGTTTTGTGCTTTCTTCGGATTGACCCTGGACCCGATGACACTACCTCAGTCTTAGATAAAAAAAGATCCCAAGATAGAAAGCTTTTTTGATGGAATGTAATACCGTAGGATAAGTTGTTGATTTAAGTTGGATCTTGTAATCGTGTGATATAGACAATCGTTTTGTTGGGATTAGCGTTCGCAAGTGTAACATGAACAAAAAATTATTTACTTCGGTCTTTGTGATAGCTTAGAATCACTCATTATTTTTGGCATCGTACGATGAAGTTAGTGCCACCCAAAGTCGCCAGTTAAAAATTATATTCAAGTTTAGATTCAGAATGTCAATAAATTAATGGGTTTTTTATGTATCTGAGGACAGATAAAATAACAAGAATTTAAATTAATTAAATCAATTTTCAACCAAAAAATTTTAATTTGTATTTGAATAACAAAATGTCAATACTATACCATATTTAACTTTATTTAATATTTAAATTTTTGAAAAATCAGAACAAATAATACGAGTAGTTGAGTTTCTACAATTTTTTAACTTGTTTAATTAAATTTAAAAAAAAAATATTGCTGAGAGCTTTAGTTATACATATTTTAAAATAAAATAAGAAAACAAAATAAATGTTTTTGACTTCCGCCATAAAGAAACCTTTTATTATTCAGCAAGAAAGTCACTTTCTTCTTCAATAAAATATTGTTCGTTGGAAATATCTTTGTGAGCTTTAACTTAAGCTGTTCATTGCTTTAAAAATCTCTTTGACGCCAAGTGTCATTACTTACAATCCTATCCAATTTATCTTTTAGTCCTTGCGTCTTGTTTGATTAAAGTTAAACAAAACAAGTCATTCATTTATTATATTTTGTCACAACGCAAAACACAAGAAACTCTGTTGATTTATTCCTTCTGTTAAAATGATAATTCCAAATAGCAAACCCACGCCAAAATCATCAACTCAGAAATTATAAACGAACCCAGCTGTGCAAAGAAGATTTTCCGCATGTATCTGTCAGATTAGAGAGCAAAAAGCATCAATTTCTGTTTCAGAGTCAGAGTTACGTATTTGTTTTACGTAACAAAAACCAAATGATGGTGCGGTTTGTCAAATGCAGAATTGTATTTTTAGCATCACATCCGGATGTCCCAAAGGTGAAATTAGAATGATGTTTAATATTTTGATTGATGTAGTGTGTTGAGTACTGACACATATAGTTACATCTACACTTCATGCACCGATTTCACTGGCAGATACATTTTGTTTATCTTAGTCTGATTGATGTTTATACAAATTGAAATGTAAAACAACATGCATGAGCATTGGGTGGGCCAGAAGCCCCTTCTATGAACCATTTATTTCAATTTAATTACAGTATGAACCTTACTCTTGAAACAAATACTTATCTAAATAATTGGAAAGAAAAACAAGGGGACTCTGGATAAAAATGTTGATGTTGATGACAAATTTAACATTCATTGTTACTCTTGGCACTTAAAGGAAGTTTTTAATTAAAATGTGTTGCGAGGTTTAATGGAATACATACGCTTAGAGCGAAGCATGAAGATGTTGATATAGGGAGTATTTGAATTTGTATTTAGTTCACCCTTGGTTGAGAAAATGAAATAACTACAAACTTAATTTAAATCAAGAGATGTGCAGTGTTCACTATACAATGAGTTGTTAAAGGATTCTCATGTAGGGATTTCTGAATTTTTGACAGGTGATTGCGGCCATATTATTCATCTGTTAAACAAGCTGTCATTTGTTAAGTTTGTGTTACCAAATTAACGTGGAGAGTAAGAACGTACAATAGCGTCTGCAAATCACTGAAAAGTGATGAAAAGTATGAAAGTGGGTCTTTAACATCTCGCTCGTTTCGCCCATTTTAACGTTTACATATTCGTTTTTCCGAGAATACTATTGTCAATGTCGTGGATAAATTTTAGTTGACCGGTTCAGTGAACAATTCGCCAACACCCATGCGTCAACAAAACGCAGGATCTTCCAAAAATATTGCCGCTGTCCATGAGAGTGTACAAGAACTCGTCCTTTGGCAGACCACAAGTTGGGATAATTGCATCCTGACTTGGCCCTATGTCCGCATAAACTTAAACTGACAATAAAGTGTGTTCGGTAACTGGGCTCTAGAGCAGTAGTTGCAAGTTTCTCCAATTTTGTTGAAAAAATCATATTCAGCGAAAAGGCCCGCTGCTGGATGAATGGGTTCGTCAATCAGCCAAACTTTTTAATTTGGCAATCTAAACCAGATCCATTTCAGTGCAATTCATACAAAGCAAAAGTCAATGTTTGGTGTGGATTTTGGACTGATGGGTCCGTATTTCCTTGAAAACGTCGATGGCCATCGCCATCAACAGCGAGCACCATCAGTCGAATGATAACCAATTTCTCTTGGCCAGAATTGGATGTATGAACACCTATGACCTGTGGTTTCAACAGGATTGCGCCACGTGCCAGACAGCCCGCACTCTAATGGACATTTTGCACGAGCTATTTTCGAACATTTATGTAGTTATCTCGCGTGGAGATTATGTGAATTGGCCATCGATATCGTGGGATTTAAACCAGGTAGACGTATTCTTGTAGGGTTTTCTTAAGACAAATACTTATGCCATGAAACCATAAGCCACCACTGCCCTGAGAGGCGACATAATGAATTTCATTGGTCAAATTCAGTCTGATTTATGCACCCGAGTTATGGAAAATTGGACATTTTGGATCCGGCGGCACACAACAGGGCCGCAAAATACATTTGAATGATCTTGTATTTCATACGTAATGGCATGTATGCCGCTTGATTGATCAAAGTTTGTTTATTTAAATTTAAAGATAAGAAACGCTTAATGGAAACTTCATTACAAAACAGGTTCTACAACAAAAACCAGCAAACTATGCTGGCTTCAGATCAGGTTATTCTACTACTGATCATACTGTTGTATTTAAAAGTATTGCTGATTATTTTCGTCAAGAAGAATTTCGTGGATCTTATAGCAGAATGTGTTACTGTTGACTCAAAAATTTAGCTAATTTTAAAAAGATAGATAGAAAGATAGATAGATAGAAAATGTCTTCATTTTTTCAATCACTTAAAAGTACAATAATTGGATTGTAAAGATTTACAAGGCATAAAAAAATAAATAAAAGTTGTTGATCTTCGACCAAACACCAAATCGATTTTTTCAGCCTTTGGATCAAGGTATAATAAAAAATTTCTTATTTTATTACCGCCGTCTTATTTTAAAGCATTTCATGGAAAGCTCAATCAGTGAATTAATCAATGCGTAAATGTTTTAGGCACAATTAATGTAATTAATAATGCTTGGAAACTTATAGCAACAAAAACACTTGGTAATTGTTTTAAGAATTCTGGTATCGAACAAAGTTTGATTTCGGAAAAATTAATACGAATTTCCAGTCACTAAATGGGAGATTTTCAACGTTCTACAAGAATGTAGCATATTAAAAGGACAACTCGAAAATTTTGTTCAAATCGATGAAAATGTGAATGAAGAGGATGATATAAACCGTCTTTTGTTGGTTAGTGAATACGCTACATCGCAAAATTTAACATGAAAAACAACAACAAACGATTAGAGAATAAAAATAAGCTAGTAATTGAAAAGAATATTTTAGTGAAGATGGATTTTAGGATGATGAATGGTAGGAGATGTTTAGGTGGTGTCCGAAAAAAATATATGTTGGCATGCTTATGGATGTGTTCGTTGGTATTTATTTTGTTATACTTTGCCTTTACTAGTCCAAAGTGTGATCCTTCCGTAATTTACGGAACAAATATTTTTTAAAATGCAAATTTTAATTTAATTTAATTAATTCATACCATTAATTTTGTCACAAAATATTGAATCAATTTACACGAAGACGAATAATTTCGATTGGTTTGTTTTATCAGTACACTGGCATTTGTTCAGAAATGTCGTGTAACTGCGCCATTACTATGAATTTATATGACAACTGACAAAATTTGCAATTTAGTTTTAGTATAAAACTAAGTCAAGACAACGATTTTGCAAAATTTTAATCGAATACAGCATCATACTCTCTCTTTTATTGAAGTTAAACTCCTCAAATACCTATTTACTTAGTTTTTTGCACGAACTGTCATTGTTTTAGGTGTACTCAGTAGTAATTTATTAATTTATTATTTATTTATATAATAAGAATAAGTTAGAAAACTACTTGAAAATTAGAAATTTTACACTATTACCTGAATTAGTCTGTTTAAAATCTCCAACACTCAAAAGAATTCAGTATAAAGCAAATAAATAGTTTTTTTTACAAATGTAAAAATGAAGAACTACAATATATTAGGAATACCAGAACATTTTGGGTGGATTGTAGAAAAAAAGATATATATTTGCACTTTTGTAAGTGTTAATGCAAAATTTATTAGTGAGAAAAACTTTAAATGAACTCGATCTGCATTTTCATGTATATTTCAACTCGAGCTTAAAAAGAGATACAAATCTTTCGAACACATCCGTGTAAGTTAATTCAACAAGTAGGAAGATTTTGCCACATAATACACTGATACAAACCTTGGGAGATTATCAAGAGTGAGTTAAAGAGTGAATAAAGCGTTTTTTGGTGCTTGTATTACTGCGCTAGAGAGATTACCAATAAAACACGTCAGAATAGGTTATAGTTCATGTTCTTTTCGAACAGCGAAATGTCTAAAAGTAAATTTGGTGCGTGGTAACAGATGAATCTTATGAGTTCAAAAATCCAATGCTGTCTTCTAAATTTTGATCCCTTCTCAATCCAATGCCGCTCCATAAGAGGTACTCGCGTTGGGGAAGCCAAGCAGCTCTAAGTTTCCGTTATGTGCATCACAGATGACCTTGTGTGGAGTTACCAAATATTCAACGTCGCCAAAAGCGGTGCTAAGTGTTTAGGTGTGTTTTGTGTTTTGGAAGTTGCAAGAAAATGTTCACCCCTTTTAATCCGGCTGTAATCTATAAGGCCTATATTCATCCAAAGCTGAAGTATCATATTTTCGTGCACCATAAGGGACGGTCGCATTCTCAAATATGTTTGACAAGAACGGCATGATTGACTTGATTTTGATAATGTGAACGCTCCATTCAGCAGCTTGTCAAACATGCTGGATGTATTTGAAAATGTGCTTGTCAAACAAATTTGAGAATGTGAACGTCTCTATTAATGTTCCGAGCAAATAGTTGTAGTATGACTGCTTTTAACGTATGCGATATCACTATTTTCGATATTGCTATTTTCAAGCACATTGGCAAGAGACGTATGTGGTGGCCGGGGAAACGCAATTGATGTGATTGAGAAAATTGCAGAGTTATCGTTCTTTCTTCGTTCTGGTTTCTTTTATTTCTCGAGTATGTTTCATTTATCATTTTCTATTTGGCGTTTGCTCAGTGAACTTCGCTCAACTGAGTTGAGTAAGGAGTACAAAATGATAACTCCTCTTCCTTTTGTTTGAAAGCACCCATTCAATCGAAAAAAGCCCAAAGAAAAACAGATATTAAATGTAGGTTTCGTGTAAGAACAATCTATTTCGTATCAAACCAAATCCCTGTTTAAACATAAGTCTAAAAAACTTTCCATTACGTAGCGGAGTCCAGTTAACTTTTGAAATAAATAGGTTCGCTCCTTTACTTTGAAACTCTACTATACAGAGACGTAAAATTAAGTCTGAGGAGTTAGTCCAATGTGAACTAATAATTAAAAAGTCAATGGGTGCATTCACTAATGTAGTGACTATACGTAGTCAAAATTCAACCAGTTTTTTGAATGCCAAATTGCACTACAAAGTTAGTTAATCCTAAACTGTCATATTAAGAATGTATGTAAACATATAAAATAAGAAACATATGTGTTTTTAGAACTTTAAATAAAATTTGTTTACAGTTTAAATTTAATAACATCAAATATAATATATTGAATTAACTTTTTTTAATAATTTCATTTTGAAAATATTTACCACTAAAAATTAATCTTTATATTTTCATCGAATAGTGAAATGTCAAAATCATTATCCACTAACTTTGAAGCCGAAATTTTTACAATATGTTGGAGAGGAAATTTCAACTCAATTTTTAGTTGCATTAGAGCTGACTACGTAGTGACTACATTAGTGAATGCGCCCAATGATAAGATTAAATGATAGCTGGTATACATGTGTATAACTGGCGCCTTAGTTGCCCATATTTCTATCAATGCGATAGTTAGAGGACATGGTCCAAGAATACATATTGATGTGTTTTGGAGAAAAGCATTACGTTCCTTTATGTAGAGCTATATTGATCTATTTTAAGACTTGTGGTTTTAAGTAGACATAAGTGGAAGGAACAAACTATGAGAAAAATAGTGGGTTGATTTGAATATATCCAAATTAACAAACTAAAAGAGAAAATTAAGTTGACATTAACGTATGATTTTCATTGATATTAATATTAATTGTTGTTATATTAAACGTATTATTTCTTAACAAAAATGGCGCAAAATTTTAAACAGCCTATTATTAAGGTATTAGTATGATACTACTTAACAATTTGCTAACTTTATAGTAGTTTACTAACTCATTCTTAATTTTAAACATTTTCTAACTAGTATCGTACTAAAAGAATTTTCTTAATAAATTGCTTCTAAACACACCTAAAACAATGACATTTCGTGTAAAAAAGTAAGTACACGAACCTTTTTTGATGTTTGCAAATGTCAAAGAGTCATATGAAGCTAGCACGATACTAAAAAAATAAAGTAGGTGTTCGATGATTTTAACTTTAATAAAAGGGTAGAGAAAGTATGATGCTATATCCGATTAAAATTTGCAAATTCGTTGTATTAACCTAGTATCATACTAAAACAGCTTTAGCATCGTACTAATTCAATTAAAATTTTGCGCCAATGTTTTCAATATTTAAAAAACAATGTTGTTGTTACGATTGCATTGTATGTTATGGTTACGTTCGATAACAAAACTCGGACGAACTAGTTGATGTTTACACATCACTCGCACTCACACTTTTTTTTAGTCATGGTATGTGCTTAATGTATGAGGGTGACCTTAAACTATTCTCATGCATAATATTCTCCTTAAACTACATTAATCTACAAAAAGATTTATCTAACTTATTTCATTAGTGTACCAAATATGATCTACATCCAAATGTCTCTAACCGTCATAGTTTAGCGCTTAGCCGAAAGGCTTCCCCGATCAGATTTTCTTACTCCTTTAAACAGAGAAACTTACTTTCCCTACGCACATCGTGGCCATGTTGAGTTTAATTTACCGAAACTCTACAGTTTCTCTTACTTTAAGGTTTCTTATTTTAGCCATGTGCGGTATAACTACGGTGACCATCCGTTCATTATTATAATGAACAGTTCATTATTTTGAGGAAATGTTCATTATGAATTATTAAGTTTTCGAAAACATAAAAATGTTCATTATTGCAAAAGCTGTTCATTTTATGTTCATTTTTTTACATAATTTCGTAAAAAGTCAAACTAAAAACTAACTACATAACTCAAAATTTTTTTAAAAAAGTGATGATGTTAACATGCAAAAAGTGGAAAAATGGTAATGTAGTGCAAATATTTCATACCCAACATACCCAATCTTGAAACGTCAATATTAAAATAAAAATCAAAAAGTGAATTGTTTTGATTCTGGGATAAACATAAAAATTGGTATGTAAATTAAAATTAGGTAATTACTTTAAAAGAAAACTAATTGATTACTTATAATTCCGTCTTAAGTCACGAAGACGCAAATGTATTTTCAATGAGGAACTTCAGCGAGAATTTGAGTTCTTAAAAAAAACTTATGAAGGTGATGTAAAATGCAATAAGTGCATATTTTCCATTGCAAATAATGGAAAAAACGACATTGAACAGCACTTGAAAACGGTCAAACACAAGAGTGGAAATCTAGCTGCCGCATCAATTAAAAATCTTACATCATTCTTCAGAAGACATTCGTTAGACGATGCAGGCAAAATAAGCAGCATAAACGAAGGTACGTGAGCTTTTTACACCATTAAACATAACAACTCGTTTCGTTCAAATGACTGCACTTCAATATTAATAAAAAAATGTTTTGACGAAAAATATTTGTGCGCGAGAACGAAGTATGAATTGTGAGTAATGTGCTCTCGAAACTCAATCAAAAAAGTCGAAAATGATTTAAATGCTGTCAGTTTTGTTACAACTTATTGTGATACTTTAAATAATGGAAGTACGAAAATATGCCCCTTACTTGCCTGCTTTTGTATGCCTCAGAAAGGCATTCGAGTTAAAATTTTGGAAGTCAACAAATTGCCAGAAGAATCGTCTGATATTTTAACAAAATATATCTCGGATCTCTTGAAAAAATTCGATTTTGAAACAAAACTAGTTGCCTTCTGTGCAGATAACACCAATTGTAATTTTGGCGGAGCAGCAAGGAGGGACAAAAACAATGTGTTTGATAAACTTCAACAAACAACTGGAAACGAGCTCATTGGGGTAAACTGTGCAGCACATATTGCAAATAATTGCGTTCAAACCTCAATTAAATGTTTACCAATTGATGTTGAAGAATTGTTATAAGAATATCTTTTTATTTTTTATATAGGTACAGGGTGTCCCACAGTCACCGCCCCAAATGAAAACCATGAATTACTGAGGTCATTTTAAGTCGAAAAACTTAAGAGGTCATTTTCTCGTTTTCGTCCCGTTTTCGAGTTATAACGGTTTTTATGATTTTTCCCTTAACTGGCTTAATCTTTGCCAAACTACCTCCGATTCGTAAGATTTTTTTTATAACCAATCAAGAATTTATTACAGTTTTAGTTTGTCCAAAGACTTTCTTTTCTGCGGATAACCGTTTCTCCGCAATTTTGCATCAAACACAATTTTTTCGTTTTTTAAGTAGTTTTTTCACTTTGATATCATTTTATTCAAAAAAACACGTTAATGCAATGAGTATTAATTTTTTCACTTATTATTAAAGACCAGTTCATTTTCTTAAAAAATTATTTTTTTTTTCTTTAAAAAGAATACTAAATTTAATTAACAAAAAATAAACAAACTGAGTCAATTTAAAAAAAAAATAATTTTTAAATACAATGTTAACTTTTTCTGAGCTATTGTGGTTAAGAAAGTATAAAGAGTATAAAAAACTAATGGGTTTTAGAAAAACACGATGGCTTACTCTTAAAACGTCAATAGAAAGAATTTTGAAACTTTTTGAGCCCTTAAAAATTTATTTAGTCGCAACCAACTATATTAGGAGATTTTTTCAACAATTCTTGTTCCAAACTTTGGTTATTTTTTGCACATTGTCAGGCTACTCTTTTTCAAAATAGCATTTTAAGGATTGAGTCCCATTAAATATGCATGATGGAAGTATCCATTGTAACTAAAGATCTTAAATCAAAAATAAAACAAAGAAAAGATTTAAGGAAAGAAGATCCTGAACTTTTAGATATGGTAAAATAAAATCACACGCAATTGAATTTTACTCTATTTCTTTAGATTATTTAAATCAGTGGGACAATGCATTTGACGGAATTGAAGTTTTGGAATGGGTACTTTTACTTGCCGTCGAGTCGAGTCAAGTTTAATGTTTATTGAGAAAAAGAGAAGCAATTTTAGTCTTGACAACTCTGAAGCTTTTGACGAATTTTCATGTGTTAAAAATTGTGTTAAATACATGGGAAGAAAGTCAGAAGACTGCAGGAGAAAAATAGATAGAAATTTTTAAACATTTTAAAGAAAAAAAAATTTATTTGAAAAATATTTTAAAAATTGTAGAATTGGGCTTCTGCCTTCCTGGGTCAAATGCTCCAATAGAAAGAGTTTTTTCAGTTTTAAGTAATGTTTGAACAGATGAAAAAAGCCAAATGAGAGTTGAAACTATAAAATCAACGTTGATTACCAAATTTGAATATGAAATGACCTAATTAGAGTGCAGAGAATATTTAAAACAAAAATCAAATTTAATTACAAATTTTTCTTCTCAAAAGTACTCGTATTCAAATATGTAAATATGTATTAAATACTAATACTTACATTATGCTTATTCTTTAATGAAAGATTGAATTAATTATTTATTTATTACCTTTAGTTTATTAATTATTAATGATACGAAATATGGACTGAATCCTTGTGCTTTATTTTATTTTGTTATGTTAAATAAAATAAATTATTCTTTTAATAAAAAGTTAATCGTTTAAGACTGAATGAATCTTTTTTCTACGTTCATTATTTGCGATTTAAAAATATGGTCACCGTAGGTATAACTTGGAATACTGCTGTATCAAATGGAACCCTATTTATTCCGTTAATTCGCTTATGATCGGAAGGATCCAGAGATGATTACCAGAATCACTTTGAACGTACAAAGTTGCTATGCTTATTACTAGAGATCCAATTTCTTGAATCCCGAAGGATCGCTTCCCATCGATCAGCGAAATCAAGCATCATTGCGCGCGGTTAGTACTTGGATGGGGGACCGTTCAAATACCAACCGTGTGCTGTTGACATGTGTTTCTTCTGTTGTTCTTTCTTTCTGTGTGTCTCTCTCTGTTGTATTGTCTAAAGCCGATGGCCTCAGTTGCCAGTGCTTTTCAGTGTCTCTACTTCGTAGATTTATCTACGGAGTAGTGTAAAATGTAATGTAATGTAATGTGAATCCCGAAGGACTTATTTTGAGATAATGTTTGTGAGAGACATTATAAATTACAAAATACATTGCCTTTTCTTGTTTTCGTCGATCACGTTCCCGTGAATTTCGATAGTGTAATCTCTTTTATATCCCTTTCCACAGGGTACATTATGGTAATAATGAACCAATAACTCGCTGTTTAAGACAGTCAAACTCAGTTTGCAATGTTCTGGAGTTTAATATGTTTTTGAGCAGAGATAGCTTTAAGAAAAAATTATTGCCTTTTCTGAAAAATGGTGGTATTTGAAATTTTGTTGGCTTTTTAGTATAGTCTAGAAGAGCCCTTGTTACTTTCTTTGATGAAATGAATAAATAAAATAAAAAAACCATTTTGGGTTAAAATTCCTTCTGAAACGATGTTAGTTCTTGTTCATTTGAGGACCATATTAAAGGTTCATTTTTAATCAATTTTTTTTTTTACGTTGGGATATTTTTTTATTATATTTATTTATTGTATTTTGTATGTAAAACAATGAAATAATTCATTGCCATATAACCGACAGACCAGAACCTATTTACACTACAAAGACAAGGGAAGATAGTTTCTTACATACCTTTTGGTTTCCTTAAAAAAATGTCAATTAATCTTATTCCTTATATCCATTTGATTTTCAACATTGAAGCTAATCAGGTTTTTGTTAAAATTTCTTTTCTTGTTGATAATCCAAATGTGATGTAGTTTTTACGAAACATTCAATGAAAATTATGTAACATGAGCACTACTTTATCTACAGTTGTTTTGTTTTTACACACATATGAAATATATATTTATACTTTTTGTTTGTAAACATTTATTTCTAGATTTAGGTTATGGGGAATATTTATTAGAAAATGTGATGTTTTTTTTTGCTTTAATTTTATTTGCATATTATTATTAGTAACGTTTTTTCTGCCATTAAATAATTTGATTTTTTGTCAAAAATTAAACACTTTGTATAGAGGACGGTTGATTGAGATGTGTTTATTTTTTTTTTTGTTTTAATATTTTAATTTTAAAACTATTACTTCAACAACAATTCGATTTTTTATTTAAGTACTATTCTAATCATGGAGCAGTTATAGCACATGGTAATATATTACATACGTATATAACACTTCTTATAGTTTCATTTCTCTATATGTATATATATATATTTATGTATAATAAAATTTTATGACTGCTTTTAAAAATATATATATATATTTTAAATGTTTTTTTTTTTATTTATTTGTTAGTAATATGTATTTTGTTTTATTTAGCTATACAACTTATTTTCACAACCACACGAGAGATTCAGAATTATATTTTTAGTTTTTTTTATTTTTGTTATATTCAAAGACAGTTAGTAAAAGATTAGTTTGGAGTTAATTTTTACATTTATATCTAGATTTAATATTATTATTTTTGCTTTGTAGTTTAGTTTTATTTTTTCACTTATAAAAAGGTGGATTTGCTTTTTTACTGTAGTGCGCAACGAAATATTTAGATTTTTTTGTTTCAACCTTTCCGTTTTATATCTCTACGCATAATTTTCAATTCTTTTGTCGTCATGAATAAATAAACATTCTTAAACTTTTGTTTGTTGTTTTTTTTTTTTGTTTTGCTTGTAAGACACAACCACTGTTATTTATTTAAATTTTAATTTTTGATTTGGTATTGAAGTTTATTCGCATGTTCTTAAAATTTTATTTTTTTTTGTGGAATTTAGATTTATTTAAGATGGAAACGATTTTCTCCGCTGAGTGCTGAAAAAAGGAAGAAAATTTTCTTAAGTTTGCGAAAAATGAAAGGGAACATCAATGAGCAATCAAGAACAATGACATTTTGAAAATAATCATAAGACTTGAAAATAAAAAGTTGAAACAAAAAAAAAACAAAGTTGTTTACTTATTAAAAAAAAGACAAAATAAAAGGAGTAGAATTTCATATATTTATTTGTGATACTAATACCAATATCAATAGCTCATGATAATCAGTAAAATCAAAGTTTGTAGTAGGCTGTGACTAAGAGCATTAGAACGAAAATTCCTGAAGGCAGGCATTTGTCAATCTTGTCAATAAAAAAAAACATATAATATTGTGGCGTTTTCAATAAAATACATGTAATGATTTACTTGTTTAAATAAAAGGTTATTTTCTTGACTGAAAAGAAAATTGTATGAATAAAATTTTGTTTTTAGATTTCTAATTAGTTTTAAATATAATTTTGAAAGAGGAAAACCTCTCCATAAATATTTTATTAAATCAATACTTTGATTTAATTTAACCAACTAATAGTCGTTTGATTTTCTATCGTAATCCAGAGATACGAACAGGAAAAACGTAACAACTGGTGTCAGAAGCGTAATTGAGACGAAGAAAATTTACAATGGTTAAATTCGATCAGTCAAAAGCAGGGTTCGGACTTCATACATCGCAGATCGCAGTAAATTGGTCAAGAAATCGTAGTAAAGCCAAAATTTTCGCAGCAGCAATACATATATTTTTTTGATTAAGTAACAAAAAATTATAAACAGAGGAACCAAAGTTAAATCACATTTAAATCATCGTATTACATAAGTGATATTTTAATTTTTACGGAAGAGAAAAAAAAAAACAAATTAAAAAATTCTTAATGGTTTAAAAGTCGAAACACTCTTATAAGATTTTTGCTTTAAAAAAATGACAATGACTACACGTCCAAAAATATAGGATTTTTTGTATCTCCTGTGAAAAAAATTTAAATTTCAGTTATGTTGTTTTAACAGTCACCGATTCTTTTACATAGTATGTGTGAACAAATATACTCTTACTCGATAATGAAAATGTATAGTTTTAGCAAAAATATATGAAGCGAGGTAATCAAAATAAATTTACCATCTACAAATTTGTATTTTTTGAAACAAGAACAAATTAAAGAGTAGTAGAACTAAAAACGTATATAGCTGACAAGACTTGCACTAAAGAGACGAGAATCTTTTTAGATTTTGACATTTGGTTATGAGCACATTTATTTCTATGATTAGTGCTGCTATTCATACAAAATCTGAAGAATTGCAGTAGATTGTAGGAAAAGTGCAGTGGTGCAGTAGTAAGAAAAAAGTGCAGTATAGATCTACTGCTTTCGCAGTAAAGTCCGAACGCTAGTCAAAAGTTGACCAATTCGAAAAAGAACTATTGGTTCTCGGCCTTGCGATAAGTAATTCAAAATCTGAGCTCCAACAGAGGCTTCGGAAAGCCTTAGAGGATCAAGATGTTGATTTGATGGATCATGAATATTAGTATGAAATTCCTACAGAAGCAACCAAAGATGAAAAAGGACTGTCTCAAAATGCGAGAATGGACAAGTTATTCGGAGGTGTTGAGTGTTCAGTTTAGATGATATGGATAATGTTGGAAAAACAAAATTTTGCCGACAAAAAACTGGCAGATATTTCTGAGAGCTTGAAAGAAAAAGTAACTAGACTTGAGGGCAAACTTAACGATTTGGAGAACCAGATAAATCAGGAAATTAAATGTATCAAAGACAAATTTAATTTCAATGTAAAAAAAATTGAAGATCGGTTTGGGAATTTACAATTCAATGGATCTTCAGACCATACCAGATTCACAAAAAATTAAGCGACCTTCATTTGACGTGTTTAAGCTTCAATTTGAGACTTCTATGTCTCAAAATAACGAATCAAGAAAATAGCGCAGCAGCATTGATTGTGGGTCTAAAGGGTAATGCAGCTGATGTCCTGAGGACTATTCCAAGATGTGAGGATAACGATTACCAAACAATTTTGAGTGTACTTTATAGAAAATATGGAAGCGACCATAAGAAGCAAATACACATGGAATTGAAGAACCGACAACAGAGAGCTGGAGAAGCCTTTCAAGAATCCGCAGCTGACATCGAACGATTAGCATACTCGGCATACTCTGGTTCATCATGTGATTGCATCGAGAAATGGAAAATAGACGCTTTCATCGATAATATTCTTGATCCAGGTACCCAAGGTGCTACAATTATATTGCCTATGCTAACATTCCCGGAGACTGTATCAAATTTCACGCAATAGCAATAGCCTTACTATCCTGGGGGCTATTGATTCAAAGATTAACATATACAGTAACTTTGGATACTGGAGGTTCGCATTCAATTTTAAGAAATTATCTTATAAAAGATGTAAAGCCAATAAATGGAATTCGACTTAGAACAGCTACTGCAATGGATGCAAATTTCAAATTTCAATATTGGGGAGTGTCACTAAACAAATCAAAATTGGAACCATGATATTTGAAAACAAGTTTCAGGTTCCTGATTTCATGGACGAACTGATATTAGGCGTTGATTTCATGTTAGCAAATGAAATTACAATATTAATTCTAGAAATAATCAATTATTTAACAATAAAATTCCAAAATATCTAAATTGCCATCATAAAAAACGCCCGTCCACCGTAAGGAAAATAATGCAATAATTGCGTTAGATAGCACCAGTTTTCAATTCGTTGTTATGTAAGATTTATTTGTGATTCTTACATTTCTGATTCTGATAGTAATAATAATGAGTTTCGTGTTGACAGCTTACAAACGATTATCATTAACCGTACCTACTTGGATTGAAGAAATAAGATTTAAGGACTCTTTTATAAAATTTAAAAAAAGGTACGAGTTCTCAAGCAAATATTATTCCATTAAAATATTATAACGAAATAAAACAAGAACAGCATATGATTAATAAGTTGAAACCACATAATAGTCCTTAAATTAAACCTATCGGTGAAACTACTTTACAATGTCGTTTAAGGAACATACATAATATTAGTACAACATTTTATAATTATGAAAGAAATACAAGAAATTAACGAAAACTTAATTCCAATCCTAGGTTTAAGAAGTTGTTTGAGTTTGGGTATAGTAAAAATAAAAAAAATATCAACAGTTTAAATTTGAATTAAAGGTCATTATGACTCAAGAAGGACCTTGTAAAAGCGAAAAATGAGTTGTTTGACGGAGTAGGAGAATTTCCTCAAAAATTTAAAATTTTGTGTGTTGATATTGATATACGATTATAACCATACAACCACATTTGTATTGCATTGCGCAACCGTTAGAAATAAAAATTTAAAAAAATATCTTTAAATGAGTTTGAAGATCATATTTAACTTTTACGGCAGGTATATTTTTCAATAATTTTTAGCATAGCCAGGGTAGAACTTCACAAAGCCATGAGAGAATTCGGCATCCCAAATAAATTGATACGACTATGTAGGTTGACCATGACCAACGTAACAAGACAAGTAAAAATAAAATAGACCAATCAACATCTTTAATGGACTCCGACAAGGGAACGGTTTGGCCTGCCTCCTCTTCAACCTGGCGCTGGAGAAAGCAATCCGTGACTGGCACGGCAACAAGAGGGACCATCGTCAACAGGTCTAGCCAGTTACTGGCTTACGCAGACGACATCGACATCATCGGAAGAACCGAACAAGCTGTACACGATTCCTTCATCCAGATCGAGCAGGCGGCACAAAATCTGGGGCTGCACATTAGTGAAGGTAAAACAAAGTACAGCCGATAACAATATAGAAGAAGAAATACGCGGGCGGCTTCTCAAATCCAACAGAGCCTACTATAGTCTGTCAAAGCTCTTCAAATCCACAAATCTCACCATAACTTCAAAACTGCTGCTGTACAGGGCCATGGTCCTGCCAGTACTCACATATGGATCCGAGACTTTGGTGCTTAGCAAAAGGCACTTCGACCTCTTAGCTGCGTTCGAGAGAAAAGTCTTAAGGAGAATTGTTGGCCCCATATGTGAGGAAGGAGGATTCCGGAGACGGTACAATCATTAACTGTACGCAATCTACCTTGAAGCAGATAATCGTGACAAAAATTAAGCTCGGAAGGCTCCTCCGGTGGGCATGGCGCCTAGCTCGCATGAGCGAAGAGGAACCTGCTTGGAAAGTTCTTTGTGGTACATTCTATGGTAGACGACAGCGTGGTAGACCATGCTTGCGCTGGAGAGATGGCGTAGACCAGGACGCCCGAAGTCTTGGGGTGCGCAACTGGATGGCGTCTGCTATGTTATGAGCAACATCTGAAAGTGAAACATTTGCTAAATAAAATATACTCATGAAATTAAAAATAAACTATAAGAAAATCGTATGGAAACGATTTGAGGAATTCCATTTTTGAGTGTTTTGACGTTTCTCTAAGGCTGAAAACACACCGGATAAAGCAAAACATGTTTTTTTGTTTCGTGAAACAAGAGAACATTGTTTCTTATGAGACTAAACACACCAAAGAAAACGAAACAAAACACATGTTTTTGTTTTGAAGTGTTACAATGGTGGTTGTCGAAAATAAATGCTATTGTATACGAGCAACACACACCGAATGCAACAAAACAGTTTCGAACAAGGGTCGTTGACGATAATTGCATACTTTCTTGTGGCACAAAACACACCGAATGAAACGAAACATAAAAACCAAAGCAAAACAGAAAAACATGTTTCGTTGCCGATAGCTGACATGTTTTTTCTTACAAAACAAAATTTTGATTTTGATTCATTTTACAGCTTTATTTGCTTCTCTTTATACTGTGCCCAAATTTTAACAAATATGGACGTAAATGGATTGATTCTTTTAATTGAAGCAAGAAGCCCTATGCATATTTATAAGAATATGGCAATAAACTTACAATTGATAAGCATCTGATAAATAAATGGGAGATAGTTTGCATTACAATTTTTTTAATTCTATACGCACCACACCGGAAATGATATGAAAAAGACTTAAACGTTTCCCTGTTGCTGAGTAACTGAATAGACAATTTTGCGCAATTCCTACTCAAGATACTTAAGGGAAAAAAATCAAAGCCGTTCGAGTGGCAAGCAAAAAAAAAATTATAAGTAATCTATCAGCAGGAGTTATGCTTTTACGATAGCTCGTATCTTGTTTTCTTATAGCATTTTTGACCAGCAAATATTCAAATGTTTCAATCCGCATTCTGGTGAAATTATTTAATTTTCAGGATAAGTTCTTACTATAATATTAAATTCATCATCACATCCTCAGTATTTCGATTTCGATTATATGGATTTTCCCACCACTCTCTGCTATTTTCGTCCTTTTCCTCAATTGCTTCAAAAATTGCATGTAAGTTTCGCACAGACAACACTAAACATAAGTCGCAAATTCTATTTTGTTTCATTTCAACGCACACCAAACGAAACAAAAAAACAAAACGTTTTGTTTTGTTACATTCTGTTTCGCTTGGTATATGTTCAAATAAAAAATGTTTTTTTGGCTATCGAACCAAAAACGTTTTGTTTGATCTGGTGTGTTTTCAGCCTATTTTTTTTTATATTATACGCGCACTCAAGGGGTTATCAATACCCTTATAATGTTAAACACAGTGCGAGCAATTAGGAAAGTAGGATAGGATGAGAAAGGAGATACCGATGCACATTGATTTTGAATGTCTGCACATTGCAATGAGTGGGAAACACTGAGCCGGGTTAGGCATTCGACATTCGTATAGTGCGGCTAAAAAAAGAATCTCTGTACTTGAGAGTACGTCCGAAATTGGGCTCATGGGTAAACTGATGGGCATTCCTAGAAGTACGAGTATTACGGTTGAATTGTTTGAGGGGAGGAATGCAACAGACTGGCTATTTCACTAGAGCACTGTTTATGAAAATACCAATAAAATAATGATAGGCATGAAACATTGCGGCGGTGCTCGAGAGATTCAAATGTTTGAGTTAGACAAGGGTCACCTATTATTTTTATAGCTTTCTTTTGAATTTTATCCAAGAGACTCAATTAGGATTTTGGCATTGTACTCAAGCTTTGGATATAGGCCTTATAGATTACAGCCAGATCAGAAGGGGTAAAAAACTTCTTGCATCGGCGGAGAAAACCAAAACACTTAGCATATTATGTGATCGTTTCACAAAAGGTGGTCTGTGATACACATACCGAGTACTGAAAGCTGTTCAGTTTCCTCGATGCAAGTGCCATCCATGGATAGTGGCATTAAGGGAGGGTTATATTTTAGGGACAGTAAACAGCATTGAGTTTTCGAGGCATTAAATTCTACACGGTTTTTGATTCCCTATTGAACAATGCTGTCAAGATCAGAATTTAAGAAGCTTATCATACGCTGCCATTGGAAGTCCACATCCGAAGGACAGGGATGAGAATCTAAAAACGAATATGAAAAGCTGAGGGTACTGTCGTCAGCGAAACAATTAAGTGGATTAGAAGTTTCAGATAAAAGATCATTTATGAAAATAACGAAGAGTGTCGGAGCCAATACGGAGCCCTGGGGCACACCAGCATTTATTATGTGGATATTAGATTTGAAACCGTCCAAAACTACTTGTAATGAACGGTCCGAAAAGTAATTTCTAATCCAACGAAGAAGAGATTCATCGATACCAAATGCACGCATATTCTTCTTTTAGATCATCTTAACGATAACGGCGCCAATGTTCGTTCATATTTGCCATCCACTTAAGGTGCACTTAGATACGTCTTTATACTTTTCATCATGTCATCCATTAGAATGCTCTTGTCTGTGAGATTCGTGGGGAGCTCTATACACAATTGAAACAGAGTCTAACGGGCATATTATTCATTCGATTCATCCAGATTAAAATTTAAATCCAGATGTAAATTATACAAATTGAATATGTAAATACAGTCAGATCTAAGTTTTAATCTGCATGTATCAAGTGAATAATATGCCAGTCAGTGTCGGTTTTCATATCCATTTTACTGAAAAACGTATACAGTGCGACAGGTAGGTTTTATATCCCTTAAGGATTCATCCTCCCAAAATCTACCGATGTCCCAGTTTCCATAAATATTTTCCAATTCATCAAGAAAAATTATGTATTTTGTGAGAGATAGATTGATTTTACGGGTGTGATATGGAAATTACCCTTTTCATAGTCCCACATGTACATCTCTTATTCGATAGTTAAATCACATTTCCTTAATGTCGCACTTTGATTTTGATAGATACTTGGCAATTTAAGTTAATTCTAAGATCAAAACCTATTTTTGAGATAACTTGATTTCAATTTATTTGGAGATTCTCAATGTACTAAAACTGAGCGCAAATATTCTAAGACCTGGGTAATATTTTCAATCCTGTACTTAGCTCTGGGATACCCCAAAACAAACTTTTTAGTTTATAATTTTAAGTTGTCAAAAATTTTAATGATTCTTTTCTTTTTTCTTTGGCTTTTAGTCCACAAAAATTGGAGTTTCGTCCCGGTGATCTTGGACTCATGGACTGTGAGGACCTTGTCAATACGCAATTTTTGTTAAACTCAGTTCATCGTACATCGATTTAAATTGTAATCATAAACATTGCAAGATTTTGCCTGTGGCCTAACATTGATTCTATATGAAGGATCATATAAAAAATTTAATGTAGCTAAGCCTAAAAGTTACATTAGCTAATAACATTTTTAATTTAATATAGAAGTCAATGATGATATTTATTTGTTTGAAAGAACGATGTTAAGGAAACTACGAGGAAACACAAGCCGAAGAGAAAGAAGATTAGAGCATAGCTTTAAAAAAAAAAGTAAAATATGAACACCATGTATAACTATAAACAAATAAAATGAAAAATAGTTTAAAAAAAAGTGTCATGCGTCCATTACATAAATTAGTGAATTTTTCGAATCATGATTGTAAATCTTTTTTTTGCTTGATTTTAGTATTCAGTTTGAGAATTGCAGATTACAGCCATAAGGTCTTGCCAAAAAAGATCCAGGCCATGCCGGGTATTACCGGATATTTTCTTTTAATTCAATAACTTTTCAATACAATAATATTTAATATTTTACTGAAATACTGTTATTAACATCCACAAAGAACTATCTTAATTAAGCAAATTGGAAATGTTCAAAAGAATTTGCTAAATATTCCAGAAAGTCAATAAATAATAACGAAACTGAATTTTTTATCATTATTGATTTTGCCTAAAATGTTCGAAATTTGAATTAATATTTATATAAATAATTAAAAAATGAAAATTTAATTATCCAAAAATATTAATTTTCAAAATTATCTTATTATCGGGATGGTAATAAAATATTTAATTTGTTTTTCATCAAGCTAAACAAAGGCTCTTTTCAACACTTCTCAATTATAGATGCATATATGTGTACGTATAAAATATTTTAAACACCTTTATTTATGCTTCCTTTAAAACCTGATATTCATTAGGGAGTATTAATTTTCTATCCTCATCGGTAAAGGTAAAAGGTGCTAGATATATTTAATCAAATAAATGGTACCATCATAATCACATCCTCTTCTTCCAGATCAAAGTATATATTCAGTAAAATATCCTGTATCAACCCACCATCGTCACTCGGCGAGAAAATGAAGTCAATTGGAAAATTTAACGACACGTGAAGATAAACTAAGGGTTCAATATCTACGACGCACAGTGGGCCCTCTCCATACACACCAGTGCTCAAAATACAGTTTTTAATTTTTGTTTAAAAAATAAAATAAAAATGCATAATTAATATACATATTATAACACATGTTATTTGTAAGTATTATCTTTCTTCTCTGTCTAATGGTCAAGTTACGGTACATTCAAGTTGACTCTTTGTCATTGATTTTTATTAGACATGCGCAAGTTTTAATTTTGTGCAGTTTTATTTTAATTTTAAAAGTTAACTTCGTTAAACAAAAAAAAATTAAAAATATGTTGTTTGTTCAAGAAGGCATGTAGATTGCAAATACATTTTTATTTTCGTTTGAAAGTTGTTACTTAGTGTATAAAATACATAAATAGATGACGGTTTTACTCACGGGCAATGAAATTTTTAAAATGATTTTTTTTTTAACTGGCGCAGAGAACTTTTAAATCTAAGTATACAGCATGAAAGAAGAAATATTTGTTATTAAAAATCCGAAGACAGAAGTAAAAGTTAGGTGCGCTAATTCGAAATATCACTGTTTGAGTTCGCGCTTCAATAAATAAATAATACAAAGGCCGACAAAAAAAATTGGTAGTGGATGTTTAGCTAAAATATGAGTATGTGGGTTTATAGGTATGTCTATCATGATATCAAATCCGAAAATTCCGGAAGGTTTTTTTGTCAGCCTTGAGTAGGGGGTAGGGTTGAAGTTAAAAACTATCTATTTGTCCTATCTTTGTTCCAGGAATGTAACCATTTATATAAATATAAAATTTAAAAATGCAATTTGATGCTCTGTAATTAAACCTAAGCTTACATACCTGAATTTTGACCATCCGACTGATAGAACTTAAAATATAAGCTTTTTAGTGAGTCATATCAAATTGTTTGTTAATTTGTTGCTTAATATATGATCGGTTTTCAGATACATGCGGAAAGATTTAGGTGTTTTTTCCTAGAAACAGCTCGACTTTAGGTGAAGCTCTGTTCTTGGCATCCCATGACCACAAGTCTGCACCAAATCCTTATCAATGAAAGTGAAATAATGACTCATGCCCTACTTTCAATTAGCCAGTTAAGCGAGGAAGACCAGGAGGTGCGAAATAGAGATTTTCATATATCGGCAACAATTCAGCGGGAAGACATCACGAAAAAAAAAAGAAGGATAACATGTGGGATGTTATAAATAGGTTATTTATTTCTGCCAATCCCTTCATAACATCGCGCACAACGACATTCATTCACCGAAAAATGTTTTATCCTGAAGTCATAAATATGTTACTCGAAGAACAATTGTTTTCTTAAGATAAATCTATCAATAACTTTGAAAATATTTACTATAGTCAGAACTATATTCATTATTAATAATATTTTCATTTTCAAAAGCAGTTAGTATCTATTTATAACAGTTCTTACCATTTTAAACAAGATTTTGAATTTTGAACACTGCTTAGTATGAAGGGGACCCACTGTGCGACGCCGTGAATCCAAATAAAAAGAACAAAAATAATAAAAAAAGATCTTTTCCTTAAAGAAACAGTAATTTGTTCAAAAGAAAAAGTAAAAAAATACAAAAAAATGTAAAATCATACTTAATCCCTATTAATCCCTAAGTATAAAACACACAAGCACACACACACACAGTCACGTTTATTATTATGGCCTTCCAATTATGAACCATGAATATCAAAAAACCACGTTAGATACAAAAAAAAACAACATCATCTTCACTGATCATAATAATTTTTTATGAATGAAAAATGATTGAGAGAATTAATTTATTGATTATTGCTCACTCGGGCGTATGTGGAATATTTTTGCGTTCTCAAATTCAATACAAAAAAAAATTATCGCAAGAAGAATCTTAGGTGTAGCACCCCTTAAATTGATGATTTGCTATTTTATGCATGTTAAATTTGCATTTCATAATATCGAAATGACAAATTGTCGCACATGTATGTCTCGACAGGGCGCGAGCGCCATCAAGAACAAAAATAATAAAACACAAAAATAAAATACGAATGTTTTCTTGAAATTAATTTTGCATAATACTCGTATCTATCGAAAACCTTCTTATTGCGTGCATTAAATTTTATTTTATTTTTATTATCATTATTATTTCTCTTCTCGTTATGCATGCATAAATCCATATTCGTCCCTCCTGTCTAAATAATCCCCCATCGTCATCACCATCATCAGTCTTTTGCAAGTCTTAAGTAAATACATCAATTAATTGGCATCATGCCCATGGTGGGTTTTACAATGGATAAAATTACAGCTTTTCATGTTGTTGTTGTTTTTGTTTTGTATAGATGTTATGATATACTCGTATATAAAAAGACAAGAACAAAAATCGTTAATTGATGATGCTGCTGACGAAGATGGTTGCGAGAGCTGTATCTACACATATAAAAATAAAATAAAAACAAAAAAATCAATAACTTCCCCAAACTACATTTTATCATCTCAGGTAGACAGACAGACTCTGTTTCTCCTTCTCTTTCGTTCATCAAATTTTGTTGTCTTAGTCTCTTTTTCTCTTCTCCTGTTATGACATGTGCACACTTACTACCTTAAAATCCTTTAAAGAGCAATAACAAGAAAATCCTTCCGACGCAAAATAAATAATTAAATAAGAATTCACAATTGGTCCATCATCAGCACCAGCATCACAAATCCACTCATCTCATCATAATGACATCCCCATTATCTACATTACCATAATCGTCTCCTTCTCGGGATTACACAGACACATGTTTGAATTGGTTAATTCATTTTATTGTCGAACGAGCATCGATTGCACTTGCAGCACAAACACCATCAAAGGTAATAGTGTCACAACTCACCGATGATGGTGAATTAGATGCTCTGTCTGTAAGGATGTGCAAGTGCGAAAAAGATGGCGCGCAAAACCGTGCTATGGATCTCATTCTAAAAAGGACATACCAACACATCAAGTAATATACAAAAAAAAAAAGAAGAATTTAAATCTCTCCCGTTTCATTGTTTCCTTTTTTATTTTGTGTGCTTGAAATCGAATTCATTTTCTAAGGACCTTAGGTAGTAATAATAGATTTATCTATAACAATTTTTTACTGAAACGAGGATATAAAAATGTAAGGGAATGTAACAGAGGTATAAAAGTGTGCACACACACATGTGCATTTCGGAGGACACACAGCACAGCAACCCAAGGAAACAAAAATAGGTGAAGGTCGGATTTTTAATACATCGCATACAATGGTGTCCTGTGTTGTCCTCTTCGTTCAACATTCAACCAACCCTCTCGTTATTGATGTTGCAATATTAAATTGCGACATTTGTTTTTTTATCCTTTTACTATACACACCTCGATTTATCCATGTATGCATATTAAAATCGTTATCCATATCCATGGTGTTAAATAAGATTTTCTCTGTGTTTGATTTTGATTTAATTGATATCTTAGTATCCTGCATAAACCATCAATTTTAAGAACTTAATTGCTGCTTTCAGGTATCCACATCCACCATCACACATCCTACTCGTCCTCGAACTTGATATATATATACATATTTTCACATTTTCCTTAATATTTTATATATTTTTTTTTCTTTTTAAAGAAGAAAAATTAAATGCAAAAACTTTTTTGAAGGATTTGGAAAATCAAAAACTACCGACGGATCACAACGATGACGACGACGATAAACGATGACAAGAAGGAAAAAATTAAGTTTAAACTTAAAACAAAATTCTGCGGGACGTTTTAAAGCATTTTGTCTCGTTTTTTTTCTCTATACTTTTTTTTTTTTAATTAATTTTTTCTATAAGGATTTTCTGTAATATTCTTCACAATTTGCAATTTTTTTCTTTTTCATTTGCAAATATTTTTTTTTCAAAGACTTCAACACAAATAAGACACGAAAATCGACGATAAAGAGCACTGTTGGGTGTTGTATTTTATATTTAAACTTTGTATGTATTATATACAATTTATATAAATAAATTTAACAAAATTTTGTATTATTTTTTGTTTAATTTTGCAAAGTAAATTCTAAATGAAAATATTTATACACATAATTTATTTTGATAGTAAAAAAAAATTAAAATAAAACGCGCCGTGCAAAAAATGTTGGTATGTTGCGTATGCATGCGAACCAACTGCGATAGGACACTAGACCATGGCACAACAATCGAGAGAGAATCTCTTTCGTTTTTAGCCACGGAGCACGCGAGATGCTGACTGTGTTCACGATGGACCACTGTTTCTTGTTGGGGGCTGCTGAATGGGAGGAAAAACTGAATTTTCCAATGTGAATTTTCAAAAGATTCTCTCTATCTCTCTCTCTCTCTGTATCTCTTTTTTTCATGCGAAATCTCTGAGAGATTTTATTCAGCTAATGTGATTTTGGGAAAATGTATCTTTGCGATGTGTTTTTATCTCAAAATTCGTGCTGTTTCGGGGGGATTCTGAATATCTGAAAGTTGTACCTTTAGATAACACGAGGAAAATATCTTTTCGATTTTACTTGTTTGTATATATGTATTCTGTGTAGAAACTACTCTCCATTTACATGTCTCTCTTGTGGTGTATCTTGTAGATATAAAGATATAAATAGGTTACACGGTTTGTTGTCGAAATATTGTGCTATTGTGAAATGTGTATAGAATTCCTTTGGGCAGAATGGTGGGTGAGGGGCTTGTTTTGGAGGGTTGGAGGCGGGTGTGTGGTGGTTCATGAATCGTGATGTGCCCGTTTGTAATTGAAAGAGAAACTAGAAAAGAGAGTGAGAGGAAATTCATTTTATAATTTTTGATAGCACACGATTAAAACATGTTAAAGTGTTTTTAAAGAGCTTTTGATGTAAATAATTTTCTTTTGCTGCACAGCAAATAAAAATTGTTTTTTCTTTTTTCTTCTTTTTTGTAAAATGTTATAGAGAGCTGAGGAAAGGATGTTTCAATTTTCATACACGTACTGATAGGATACACTCATTTCTGTTATGTTTCAATTAATAAATGCAGACAGAAAAAAAAGTTGCTGGTTTTATATTAGAAGAAACGACAGAAATAAATGTATTGTTCCGTCACATTTAGTTTTAATAGTCCATTTATGTATAACAAATTTATTGCTCTCTTATATTATTTGTTTTTCCCATTAAATTTGTATAGATTAGAAGTATTTTCTTTTTTTTAGTTTTCATATTAAGAAAATATACTAAAATACTACTACATACAATGCAAAGTTTTTCTTTTGTTTGGTGATTTATTTTTTAGTAGAATTGTCAAATTAATCAAAACAATGTGTTTAGGCTATTTTAAAATTAAGAAATCGAAAAAACTTAAAATAAATCAAAGAGAAAGCACTATAAATGTCAAAGTAACATATTTTTTTTTTTTAACAAGTCTAGTGACTAAAGATTCCTAATGGTAAATTGATTTTTTTTAGTTTTGGGAAAAATGTATTTAAAATAGACGTAGATACCTAAAGATTTGTGGTTATTTTAATAAAATCAAACAACTTAATTGATATTAATCTGTATTTTTGACATTTTATATTTATAATTATGTTTTTTTAGAAATAGATATGGTATTCGATAAGTTTTAATTGGTTTATGTTCCATGTTAATCGAAAATATACAGAAGTCGTCATTAATATACGGTTTTCTAATTAAATATAAATAAATACATTTAAAACCGCAATCCCTTGTCTAAAAAGAAATGGATTTCTAGTTTCGAATCTGTTTTTTTTTTTATTGCACTTAGAGTAAGCGTTAGTTTGAAGAAAGGCGCACAACTTTTCTATAAGCCAATGTAACAGTTCGTAACGAAGCTTTACAATAAATACATACCCCTAATCATACAGTGCCTTGCATAAGTATAACCACACCTGTAAAAATGCGTTTTGAAGAAAATTAAAATGAGAATGACACCTTACTATTATTTTTATTGAATAGCTTTACTAATCAAGTAAATTGGGAAGAAAAAAAGTTCCGTTATTTTCTCTTCTATTGTTTAAAAATTAAAAACAGATTTTCTTGTATTGCAAAAGTATAACCGCATTTTTATTTTTATTTTTTTTTTTATTTTAAGTAAGTTTTTTAGGACAAACTAGTAAGGGATCTTGATGCCCCTATTTTCGACCAAGATAAAAATTCTTTTTGGCATACTGTTGACAAGGCTTTTTAATATGAAATCGTATATAGAGTTCCATTCTTCCAGAAATGCCTCTCGCAGCTCAGTAACACTGACAAATTGCATACATTACATGACATGGGCATACATTTTTCAGGTCAAAATTTCCCAAAGGCTTTCAATAGGGTTACAATCTGGAGAACGTGGCGGCCACTCCATCAAATTTATCTTATTGGATTTGAAACACTCCAAAATTTGACGACTAACGTGAATTGAGGCATTATCTTGCTGGAAGACATGGCGAACTCGACGAAATCGTCTTAAGTAGGGTACCAAATTATGTTGAAGCACCTGGGTGTAAGCTGAACTGTTCATACTTGTAGAGGTGAAGGCAAGTGCAAACTTACCACGTTCACAGAAGGCCTCTCAAACCATACAACTGCCACCGCCGAAGTTCCTCTTAGAAAAAAACTTTTTTTCCTTTCTCAGACATGCCAATATCCATTTCAACCATCTGGGCCATCAAGATTAAACTTTTTTTGGTCACTGAAAATTATCTAAAAAAAAAAAAACATTCATTGGATTGTGCCATTTGGAATAACAAGAGTTAAGTGTAAATTAATGGAATGTTAGTTACGGTTTTCCAATTCCGGTTCATATTTTTACGGGCCAATTTTAACCTTTTTTGTTTGTGGACTGTTCTCAGATTCGGAGCTGGCATCATTTTGCCCACGAAAAACCGTTGAAACCGAAAGTCCTAACCCCGATTCGTCACGAACTTCCGGCAAATAATGCATTGAATTGGATGCAGCTTTGATTAAAGGCCTCTTATTGCAGCGTACCAGCTTCTGTGAACGCCCGGGTCCTAATGTTGTCCCATAAAATTATGGATCTAAGGAAAAATTTCGGACGACAGGATCGGATCATGAAATTTTTCTACCAATAGACCTTAAGCTTAGGCCACTTAACCGAAAAGCTTGAATTTTACCTTTTTTCGTATCGCTTAAATGTGTACCAAGCGGCACTGTTGTTTGTCATTTCAAAGTACATAACTGAATAAAGCTTCAGAGATGTTTGCATTGTGCGGTTATACTTTTGCAATACATAAAAATCTGTTTTTAATTTTTAAACACCAGAAAAGAAAATAACGGACCTTTTTTTCTTCTCAATTTAATTGATTAGTGATGCCATTGAATAAAAAAATAGTAAGATGTCAATACCATTTTAATTTTCTACAAAACTCATTTTTACAGGGTGCGGTTATACTTATGCAAGGCACTGTATTACCGAGCTGAACGCAACGACACCTACATACTGCCTTATTAAATAATCATAATGCACATTCAGAGTGCACCTGAAGTCATGTAATCATTGTCAACTTGGAAGTCCATACAATTTTGTCTTTTATCTTCTCAATTCACACTGACTTATAGCCGCATATTTGGTCATAGCATAAGTTAGGCCTCCTATGTGCCAACAAATTTCTACCCTATACTTACATTCTTACATATTATCCTCAAGTTTCACAATTGTATATATTAAAGTTCAATAAAAAACCTTGAAACCTGTGTGCCAACAAATTTTTATATTCATTTTATCCTTAAGTTTAAGTTCAATTAAAAACTTTAAAACCTTGACAAAATGGTCTTTTATTCTCGTCCAAGTGTGGATTTCAATCTAGTGTATAAAGAATTTAAGATCGGGCCGTAAGCAAAAACCTTTTATGAGGCGTTTCGATGATAGAGGACAGATCAGCATTACTCTGCTTTCGAAACCGATCTAAATGTTTGTTATAAATTGTTAGAACATAAGCTAGAGTAGGGTAACTCTTATTATTATTATATAGCAAACTACATTATATAAAATACCATGAAATAAATTGATTGAGAGTTAAGCAGTATTAATAAAAGTTATTTCATTCGGAGTTAGAACCCCCAAGCACAAGTTTTGTTGCTTCTTTGGAAAGAAACCTGGCCTCCGATGAAAACGGTTCATCACCAGCACCGTTTACCTTATCACCAATGGTCTTAACGGTCGGGTGTCCAGAAAAAAGCCTTTTATAAGCTTGCGCAACCATCTCATTCGCCAAAATGTTCCCAAAGAATACCAGCGTGATGATTTATTATTGTGGGACGATGTCAGTTTGGCATATGAAAGTAAATTAAAGCTTTTTGAAACTAATGGCAGGGTCCTAGAATGGTGCAAGACAAAAGACGAGCTGAAAAGTAGAAGGTTGACAGTAAATCATGGCGAGGGTCTTTTTATGGTTTATGTTTGCGTTTCGTCCAAATATGTGGACAATCTGGTCTTTATTGGTGGGATAATAAACAAAGAATACTACTTGAGGATCCTAAGAGAAAGCTTAAAACAAAGTGCCCGAAATTCGGGTCCTTCAAATTTCATCAAGATAATGATCTCAAACTAAAATAATAACTTTGTTGAATATTTAACACGTACTTTCTTAGGTATTTAAGAGTATAAAACTTAAAAACAAAGTATTGGTTCCATAAAATCTGTAAAGAACTTATCAGGTTGAGAGAAGTAAGTACAGTGTCAAACTAAACTGGGGAAAATCGGAATAAGCATACACAAGTTAGAAGCTGTTATTTCGCAGCAGTCTAAACCTAAAGCTATTCTACGGCTGTGGTTAAGGCCCTTGAATATATTCAAATTCAGTATGACCAAAGCATGTTAACGCTTCTCTGTTTACTGGATTTTGGAAAAGCTTTTGACAGAGTTGATCACAGCATCTATGCCGTCTGCCCGAGTGGCTTCTTTACTATTTGTTTTTACATAATATTTTTATATTATAAAAGATAATTGTTAATTTTTCGAAAAGTTACATAATTTATATGTTATTTCAAACATGAATTGGTTGATTAAATTGAACTTTCAGTTTAGTTAAAACAAAATTGATAATTGTTAATTATTCGAGTAGGTAGTTACATAGTTTATATCTTATTTCAAAGATGAATTCATTGATTAAATTTAACTTTTAGTTTAGTTAAAAAACAAAATTGATTAATAAAAAAAAAATAAAAAAAAAATTGCTTTTAGCTTAGCAAAAACGGAATGTATTTTTTTTTTTTCTATGCAACTTTTAGTTTAGTTAAAACGGAATTTTTTGTATTTTTAATTAAAAAAAAATCTTTTTAGTTAATGGAAAAACGTATAAAAAATTTTATTTAGGTTTAAAAAAGTTCTCTTATGATTCTGCTTCTGTAGGACATCGCTTCTGAAGTAAATTGATACAGCCGAACCCAGTCTTCTCCATTAAGAATAAGTTTTATGTCTTCTTCTTGCAGGTAGTTCTTCTCGAAGAAAACTCTCCTAAGTTCCATCAGCATTGGACATATAGCAATAAAATGGTAAACGTTCTCTATTTCCCGCATATTGCATAGAGAGCAAATACCTTCCAAATCGTTCCTGTGCGGCATATAATTGAGTTTTAATAGTTCTCCCCTTGCTTTGAAAATACTGCTTATCATTTTTATTGGATAGTTTTCGCTGAAGTAATTTTTTACATATAAATTGTAATTTAGTTTGGCATATACTGTTCGTTCACTTGATGATCTTGCTTGTTCTTTGAATGCATATCGCTCGTTTTCATCGATGCTTTGAATTATTTCATAAAGAGACGTTTTCCAATGCACTGCATCTGCTTCAATTAGGTCTAGATTCCACCCACAATTAGCTGCATGATCAACCCAATCTTTATAAAATAGTGATTTTCGACGTACTGCATGCATTAACACCAGCTTCGGCAATCTAGTATCATCCATCTTTATTACTCGCACCAAGTAATCAGCGTTTCACTTTAGAGTGGAAACGAAAAGCGTTGGAAGTCCTGTTTCTAAGTAATACATGTATTTTGGGGTATTTACCGGTAAAAGAAAAATTTTCCTTAAGAAAAAACGTAACACCTTCTCCACTGTCTCAAATTTTTTAACACCCCAGGTGTGTGCTCCGTAGAAAAGAATGGCTTTAGCAGTTGCATCAAAAACTTGGACTTTAGCATTAGTTGAAACAAGCTTATTTTTGAATATTTTTTTCCAATTTGCACAAATTGCTGTTTTGGCTACGTTAGCTTTAGTTTCGAGATGTTTTTCCATATTTAAATTATATGTTATCGTCATTCCCAGGTAAGCGTACTCTTTCACTACTTCCAATTCGGTTTCGCCATATGTCCAGTGTTCCTCTCTAGAAGTTCTTCCTGCGCCGTTCTGGAATACCATAACTTTTGACTTCTCAGTATTTACTTCCAAGCACCATCTTTTGCAGTAGTCAAAAAGTCTGTTAATGTTTAATTGTAGAGAAGTTGGAGATTCTGCCAGAATTAAAATATCATCAGCATACATTATAACTTTTATTTTAATATTTCCATATTCAACACCACAGGAAAGGGATTCCACTAATGTCATCTAGAAAAAAAGCAAATAGCAACGGACTCAGATTGCATCCTTGCCGAACTCCGCAATTCATTTTAATGTTTTGTGATGTTTCTGCACCATTGAATACGCGTCCTGTAGTCTGCTGATACAATTTTTCCAATGCTCTTCCGAATTTAGTTGACATACCAAGATTGTAGAGTTTGTAAAACAGTGCTCTTCTGTCCACTTTATCAAAGGCAGCTTTAAAATCAACGAAAAAAGCATACATTTTTTTATTTTGGCTTAACTTTGAGCGGGCTAGACATACTAGCACAAAAATGTTATCCATTGTCGAATAGCCTTTTCGAAAACCGGATTGATATTCGCTTAGTTTGTTATTAATTTTAACCCACTTGTTAAGTCTATTATTAAGAAGCGATGTGTATATTTTCAAACTTGCGTTTAAAAACGAGATTCCTCTATAATTGTTTGGGTCACATGGGTCACCCTTCTTATAAATTGGCCAAATGAGAGCTTCTTCAAAACAATCCGGATGTACAGCAAAATTATAGATCACATTTAGTGCTTGCGTAAGTTTTTCTTTTAATAAAACAGACGAATGTTTGAAAAATTCAGTTGGTATACCGTTTGAACCAGCCATTTTACCATCTTTAAGTGTTTCTAGGATTACTTACTTCCACTTCTGAAAATGTAATCTCTTCATCTAAAATGATCACAGTATTCGGTGGAAGAAACTTTACTTTGGCTTCAGTGACATGCCGGTACATCTTATACAAAACTATTTCAGTCATCGAACTCAAAAAGTTAAAGCCGGCAATAATTCTTCTGATTTAATCGGCTTGTTGGCTGGCCTCCAATAGCTTTCCATCTTAGGCCCTATTTTGTTCTACTTGTTTATAAATGACTTGCCACATGTTTGCAAAAATGACATGTTACATTTCTACCCTGATTTATCTTTCAGGACTTTTTGTTTTTAGCTTATTGGAAGATCTAACTTGCAGAATAAATGAAGATCTGAATGAGATTCAAAATTGGTCGTTACGCTACATCCAGCGAAATTCCAAAGCATTGTTAAATGGGGTGTAAGAAATCGTGTTGAGTTTAATGCTTGAAAAACCCAATGCTGTCTATTGTCGTTGAAGAAAAATGTACCAATTATCCCATTGTTCTTGAATGGGACTTGCATCGAAGAAACTGAAAAGCTTTCAGTACTTGGTATGTGTGTCAACGAAGATCTTTGTTTAAATGATCACATTCTCAAGACCGCTAAAAATGCTGCTATATGTTTAGGATTTCTATATCGATGTATGAAATTTTTCGTCCACTCTGATTGGGCTGCAATTGAGTTGGCGCTAATACGTCCTAACACAAACTTCTCTCCATTTATTGGATAGAATCCAGAACAGAGCGTTAAACCTGCTATGAAACAGAGCTATCATGGAATCATCCCATCTCTTTAAAATTTTCCGTAACAAGAATCATTCTTTCGCTTCCCTATTCTTATTCCTTTCTTTTAATAACTTACTTAAAACAGGTGTTTCTTTCAACTTACTGAGAGAGAGAAGGGCAGCAATGGTCCATCAGCCATCGGTTCACTCGCTCAGTAACTTGAAGAAACAAAATATCAGCGTTTTCAATTTTGAAACTTAATGAATCAAGTAAATTCGCGATGTAGAAAATTACCACCAGAAATAGAAATAGTATTTTTTAAATTATAGCAACTTTCTTTGCACAGGTTTTCCAGTGTTTCTTACCGGGTTTTATGTTAGAAAAATTAAGTTCCTTTTCTTTGGTTTTCAGAAAATTTTGTTTAAAAACTTGTATGGGGATGTTCGCTTATTCAAAAGGATCTAGACAGTTTTTCAGTTTGGTGTCTAAAAAATTGCATGGAGCTTAATGTCGTCAAATGCCAATCAATTACTTTTTCACGCAAACGTAACAAATCTCCTCCCCGTCTCTACCTGCTCCATAATCAACCCATACCCACAAACTAATAATGCAAACTACATCGGACAAACCAAACGTAGCATTTTACAACGATACAAAGAACACCAATACTCTATAAAGAGCCATGCCATATATAAATCATCTGTTGCTGCACACGCGTACGATAGCATGAACGATCCACCACACAACATAGGTAACTTCAACGACAACTGCAAATTAATTAAACACGTCACCGAAGATCGAAAATTAGATGCGTATGAAGCGATGTACATTTCCAAAGGAAAAAATCTTATGAACACAGACAATGGAAACATCACTTCACAATTATTTAAATTTGCCAGATGACTCATACTCGCACAAAAATGACTCTGTTATATTATTATTTCTCTTAATGTTTCTCTTTGTTCTTTCGTTTATATAGAAAATATGTCATATACATATGTAATATGTATTAATATTATATTAAACTCTCTCTCTATTGTTCTTTGAAACACTTTCTCTTTTCTATGTTTTTGTTTTTAAAATTAAAAAAGTATTTGACGTTTGTTTATTTCTTAAACTTCAGTTTATAAGCGTGAAGCTGATGATGGCACGTTAAACGCCGCCGAAATGCATTCAATAAAGTTTTAATTGTAAAAATAAAAATTATTGTGTTTTTCTTTCTTGGAAAAAAGTGTAAAAATTTTTGTTTTTGTTCTTAAAACTAAATTATTGTAATCAATACGGAATATTACTCTAATTCAAATTAATAACTAAGATTACAAACATGGTTCAGTGTAGAGTAAATACACTCAAATATGACCATACCCACAGTTGATAATATTCGTGACCTTGGCATTTTATGTGACCCAGAGCTTAATTTTCTCACTCACATAGACGATATCATTCTCAAAGCAAACTCAGTGCTCGGTTTCGTCAAAAGATGGTCCAAAGAATTCTCCAACCCCTACGTAACCCGGTCCTTATACATATCGTTTGTTCGTCCACTGCTAGAATACGCCTCTCAAGTTTGGAGCCCTTACCAAATTACTCATATTTCGAGAATCGAAAGCATCCAACGTCGATTCCTACGCTTTGCTCTTCGAGGTCTATCATGGAACAATCCTCTGATTCTGCCTCCCTATCTAGATCGACTTAAACTAATCAATCTGAATTCGTTGGAAGAACGAAGAGAGATATCAGACATTCTTTTCATTCATCGACTACTCTCCGGTTCCGTTGACTGCATGTCGCTCTACAACTCCATCTCTCTCAATACTAATCCCCGTAATACACGAAACCCTCGTCTCTTTTATATACCCACCCAATGAACCTCTTACGGCTCCAACGAACCTGTCTCTCGCATGCTACGGGCTGTTAATTTAAACATATGCTTCTTCGACTTTAACCTGAGCACTCCTTCCTTAAAACTCCTGCTTCTGAACCGTCCTCCCCCTCACTAACCTTAGCTTAAGTTCTTAGTTTTTAAGTTAGATTAAGAATTAGCTTGTATTAAGCCGAATAAATGGGGGTTTTGCCCCCACCAAAATTAAATTAAATTAAAATTAAAAAAGGTGGCTGAATGCACCCACTGAATTGCCCGCCACTGGAAAGTCATACCGGAGCTCGGCGAATTCAATGATGATGACTGTGCATAAAGCTGGATGTAAAGTGCGAGTACGAGAAGGCTCATGGGTTCCAACTGCGTTGGCGCACTGGTTTGACAAAAAGAAGAAGTCTTCCAGGCAAGGCGAAATCCTGGAAGGACACTTATTTACGGAGATTCAAGCTAACAAGAGCAGACAAAGATTATAAGTAACAAAGTTTTTTTTGAAAACAGAAAAAATAAAATGCACGACTGGATCGCACGAACTTGCTCTTATGTAAAAGTACTTTGGAATTTAAGATACATTTTATAAATATAAAACATGGATTTAATGAGATAATAATGTTCAAATGCATAAAATTGCCGTCTGGTTTCCGGAAAAGTATGAATTTATGCAAATAAACCTTAAAAAATCGTTTTATTATTAAATAAATTTTTTATATAAGAAATTTCTCTAAAATTTTTCAAGAAAAAAATGTGGGATGCGAATTTTAAGTATTTAATAATATTGGTTTTAGGAAATAATTTCAAAAAATAATCGTTCATAGGTTTTGAAGATATTGATTTAAATTTTTTTTTTTTTTTTAAAACCCAATATATATTTTTTCGAATATTTTTATATACAATATTATTTTAAACTTAAGGGGACTTTTTTTCAAGAAAAAAATGTGGGATGCGAATTTTAAGTATTTAATAATATTGGTTTTAGGAAATAATTTCAAAAAATAATCGTTCATAGGTTTTGAAGATATTGATTTAAATTTTTTTTTTTTTTTTTAAAACCCAATATATATTTTTTCGAATATTTTTATATACAATATTATTTTAAACTTAAGGGGACTCCTGCTAAAAATTTTGGGTTAAAATCCTTAGAGCCGTTAATGAGAAAGTCGAAAATCAAAAAAACGGGTCTATGGCAGGTACCCCTAATAACATTTTGCCCCAAATTTTTTTTTGACCAAAATGTAGTCCATGTCCATAATATTACACTTAATTTTTTTTTATCAAAATCGTTAGAGCCGTTTTCGAGATAAATAAAATTTTGCATTACGGGTGTATGGGGGGTACCCTTAGTTTTGGAGCTAAAAAAAAAATTTCAATTTTTCCTCTAGGGAATCACCGAAGACCCTTAACTACCGAGATTGAAAGAAATAGGTCCAGGGGCTTAGGCTGTAGTGATAGGTACAGACATACAGCCACACTGAAACATGTTTTTTGTGTACTAAATTTTCATTAAAATTTTTATAAAAAAAATTGATATGCAAATTGTCAGTATTTAATAAAATACATTTTAAAACGTAATTTAAAAATTTAATCGTGTATCGGTTTTCAAGATATTGAATTTTCAAAAAAAAAATTGTATTATTTTTTTAAAAATCCAAAAACTATTTTTTTGAAAAAAATTTTAGTTTATATTTTTTCAAATGCAAAGCAGCTTCTGCATAAAAATTTTAGTTAAAATCGTTAGAGCCGTTGGTGAGAAATTCGAAAATCAAAAAAACCGTTCTATGACAGGTACCCCTAATAACTTTTCCCCCCAAATTTTTTTTTTTCACAGAAATGTAGTCCATGTCCATAATATCACACTTAATTTTTTTTATCAAAATCGTTAGAGCCGTTTTCGAGATAAATAAGATTTTGCATTACGGGTGTATGGGGGGTACCCTTAGTTTTGGAGCTAAAAAAAAAATTTCAATTTTTCCTCTAGGGAATCACCGAAGACCCTTAACAACCAAGTTTGAAGAAAATACCTCCGGTAGTTTAGGCTGTAGTTCGAGGTACAGACATACAGACATACAGACATACAGACATACAGACAGACAGACGGAATTGTCGGACCCACTTTTTTCGTCTTCGCTATCATCGTAATGTCAACTTTGATCAAAATCTCGAGTTCGATTTTTTTTCCAAATGCAGAACTTGCCCTATAGTACCTATATCGCAAGTAAAAAGGAAAAGAAAAGGAAATTTTATTTTGAAATAAAAAGGAGTTTTATTTTCAAATAAGAGAAGGAAATTTGAAGGATTAAGAGCTGAAGAAAAGCTGAAGTTAACTCGAAGGATATAGCGAGGAATTTGGTGGTATAGCAATACAAAAGCTAAGTATAGTGGTTTTATAATATGTTATTCAAAATTTTATTGTCGGTCGATAATTTCATTTGAAAGTTATTTAAATATTCGTTTGGTTTTTGTTCTCGAAAAATTCCGATATTACGGAACTCGCGACCCGTTTTTTTTAACACCGTTTGCGCTTTCGGGACCGAGTGTTAACAGTCCATCTTGATGATTTCATTTTTGTTTTGTATTCTAACTGTTCAAAAGATCTTGGGTTTTAGCCCTACTTAATTGCAAGGTTTCCCAAGCAATTCAATAAAATTTTCAAATTCCCATTCGGAATTATAACTTTAAATATTTTATTTAAAATATCTTTCACCGTCGGTTTCGCTCCAAAGGTTTGTGATTTCCTTATAAAACAAAAATCACTGGCGCCCTTTTCAATTTTTCAGCTACGCCTCTGCGTTAATTGAAAATAAATCATTTCACTCTTTATTATTTTAATTAATAGTCATCATCAAAATAATAAATCGTGAACCCACCCCCTGCTGAGCCTAGTCGTGGTGGTGGCATACATTGTTGCTACCAGTTACAATTTTTTTATTCCCTGAACTCGTCTGCCTGTAGTTTTACAGTTCATCATCGGGTTTTTTTTTTTAGTTTCCTTTAATTACATACAGCCTTATTTACTAACTCGTTTTAGTGACGGAGTAAAGTTACTTCGACTTTACAACGGCTCTAATCCTGAAAACCTTTTTTATAATGAAAATGCACGAGGAATAGCGGTGGAATAAGCTAAAACTGGTTCTTAGGAGGTTTAGGCCGTTTTGGTATCTAAATGTCATTTTGAGACGACATCTTCTGAAATTTACAAAAAGGAGTGTAAGCAATTTTTTTTTCGTTTCTTACTAAGACAAAAAGGATACATATTTTGCAATAATAAATTATTTATATTTTCCAAACGCTCTAACAGTTGTACGGTATTGGCAACGCAATGCGGTTGGTACCCGTACATTCATTTACTAGATTTGAAGTTTATACAATCCAATTTTAAATATATCCAATTTCCAATATGCATACAAATGATAATAGAATGAATAATAATGGAAATCAGCTGGGGTTTTCTGGGGTTTTTGTTGGTGTATAATAACCAAAGTATTAGATTGATGACTTTTTTCCCAGTATATTTGACATAAAGAAGGCGTAGCTAATACGGCTAAGAAAATATATATTAAATAAGGATTTGTTTGACGTGGCGTAAACCCGAAGTAAGTGCTTCGGCTCGGTTTAACTATTCCGAGGTTGAACCCAGTATTAGTGAAAAATAATAAATAAGTCTGATAGTGTTCGGTCGCGTCGGCGTGTTTCTGCTAGTCATTTTCGTTTATTTATTGTAAATTAATTTGATTTCAATTTGCGAATTAAAATTGTAACAATATAAAGCCTATTTTTTTCGCGAATGGCTCCAGTACAACTTCCAAAAAGTAATCGCAACTCCTGCACAATCTCCTGACCTTATGCTATAGGAACGCACTTGCGATTAAATCGCGAGGTTTTTTAGTCGCAAAAATAAAATTCATGAGTTTAAATGAGAATGAACGCACTTGATACCAAAAATCCTGATGGTTTAAAGATCGAGTTTGTTTAATTTTTCTGGCGATGAGGTTGTCGTAAGTTAAAATAAAACAAATGCACTCAATTGGATATGCTCACACTAGCGATTTAGATCAAATTGGCGGTCACTGTATATGAATTTGATTTCCTAGATTGTTTTGTCTAAATTTGCCGAAGAGAATTGAGGTAATCATTGAAAAATTCGTATTTATTGACCGAAAATTAAATTTGCAGGTATCGAGCTTATGTAAATTCATTTTATCAAGTCTACCTTGAAATTTATGCATAATAGCTTAAAGTTTAGTCATTCGTATTTTAGACAAATAATTGTATTTTCAGTTGTATCCTATTCTGGCTAACATGCAATTACCAAAATGTCAATATCAAAAGTAAAACATATAAAATTCCTTGCGATTTACTGCCGATAGCATTATGACTAAGCTTATGGGGAATTCAGGACCTCATTTTCAGGGTTTATACTTGCTTAAACTTAAAAAAAAACCTTTGATTGATAGATAAATCCATTCTTTAATTGTGAGAATAAAATACTTTCCAACACTGACCTTAATTTATTTCCAACCAAATGATTTATTGTTTTGGTTTTTTTTCAATTTTGATCCAAATAAAAAAAGTTTTAAAACCTCTTAAGGGTAGATATTAAAATTTTTTGTTTACGTTTTATGTATTTTCAATTTAATACTTCTAACAGACCAGCAGACCCATTAAAACTAGACCACAAATTACAAAACTCCGTTAAATATATTATGCAACATCCCCCCCTTAAATGAGGTTGAAAAATTTATAAATAAAAACTTGAAGACTATCTTAGAAGACGATCCCAATAAGGTCGAAGGAAAAAGTTTTAGCAGTTGGATGATGATGATGATGCTACAACAAAAAAAAAAACAAAAACACCAAAAATGTCAGTCAGGCCAACTCAAACTAAACAAATCGAGCACGTCCTAAAGGAAAAACTTTTTAATAGACGTGACGAAGCTCCAGCAAAGACGTTACCTGAAAACCAAATGTGCACAAAACAAAATGTTATCCTGAATTTACATTAGCTCAAGTGAGGCAAATTCGTGCATGCAATAAAGGATATAATATTGTTTTATTTGCTTTCTGCTACCAGACGTTCTTCTTGCTCATCTTAACTAAAAAAAAAAGAGGTGAGACGAAGGAAAGAAATACGAGTACCATTCTTCAACGCGTTGTATATCTTCACGAAGACAAAGTGCACGGCCGGATCGCATGAACTTGGTCTTATAAAGGGTAGATAACTTTTCGCCTGAATTTTTGTTTTAGTTTTTTAAGCCGGAACTACACTTATGTCGTTTGGAGTGGTGTGGAATGGTGTGTCACTATCACTCCTATGTACAATTATACAGTTGCGGTCAAAATAATAGTAGTGTAAATTAAATCATTGGTAAGTCCCTGAATTTTCATGTTCTTGTGGACGAATATTCTGTGATCAGACGAGTCCAAGATTGTGTTATATGGTGGAAAGGGAGCTCGTCAATATGTAAGAAGGCCTCTAAACATAGATCCAGCATAATGGTTTGGGCATGTTTTTCTTTCTATGGTGTTGGAAGGGATAGAAGGGATCGGGATCTTTATTTGATGTTCATGGAGGAAGTTATGTGCTCATATGCTGAAGATGAAATACCACTGAAATGGGTCTTTCAACAAGACATCGACCCATAGCACAGCCCTTTGGGAAGCTATACAGCAGTCTTGGAGGTCCATACCTGTAGAAAGATGTGAAAATCTTATTAATTCTATGCAACGTCGTTGTGCTGCTGTTATTTCTAACAAGGGACATGCAACTAAATATTAATTTAACGTTCAAACACTTGACTATCACTTATGGTAGAAATTGTCTATTAACTTTCCCTTTTGTAATATTTAAAGGTGGATTTTGAATGCGCTACTATTTTTTTTTCTTGCCGCTGTTTTTCTACATGACTTATATAGATTTGAAATTACCAACTAAAGCCTAGTACTCAGTTCAAGTGAAAATTTCACATACATAAATGTGGCAGCTAGTTCACTCGCATTAAATCCCCAACGAGAGGTGTGTACCAAAATGTGGATTGGAAAAACAATTATGTTCCACAACTTTTTCCACGCCAAATTTTCATTTCTCAATGTGCAACCATCAGGAAAAAGTTTTAAGCAGCGTGGAAAATTGTGACATTTATCAGTTAATTTAAATATTTAGTTTCAAAATAAAAAATTGAAAATTTATAAACAGAAATAAAACATGGAAAACGAAGTTTACTTAATGAAAGCAAAAAATATGAGTATTCAGTATTTCAGGTGAGTATCAAAAATTCACGTGGAAAAGTTTATTCTATTTTCATTTTTATTCTCCGCGTGTAATTTGGAACGTATCTATTTATTTTTCATTTCACGCTAGGTGAGTACTAGGCTTAACAATAAAATAAATAAATAAAAATCTACATATATAAAAAGTAACATAACATTGATTTCAAAACGAAAATTCATAAAGGACACTTTAGGATTACGACGACAACAACAAAAAAAACACACAATAAATAGGAAAAAAGTAGTAGCATACTTGATAGAAAAATATTTAAAAGCAAAGACAACCATATCTGGAGTATAATAAGCTACAAAATGGATCAAGTTCTATTTGAATGATCAAGTTCTATTTGAATGAGTTGCCAGCGAAAATTTCGGTTAAACTATGCGACATCTAACAAATTTTTTTTGTGGACGTTTGGTTGCTTAAGACAATAAGATTTTTAAAAATGTCGCTTAGCATAATTTTACTGACGGATAATACAAATTTCAGGCAGCAACATTATTCCAGTGAGAAAACTTGGCGGTTGCTACAATTTTATTTTCTCTCTAGTTTCTTTTGCATACATAATAGGGCAGTGAAACCCAGTCCAAAATGTGGCGCTTAACTTTTAGTATAGCTCCACATCAAAAAGTCATTTTCGAAAAAAATGTCGCTTAATACATTCTTACGGGAAGGTATCGATATGTATCCATATTACCATACACCTGTGCACAAGAACTGCTTCCCGATGATTTTGAAAAGAGACTCGAATTTTGTAACTGGTTGCTTGGATGACAATCAGTTTATAAACAGAATTATTTGGACAGACGAATCTCAATTCACAAGAGATGGTATTACGAATTTCCATAATCTCCATACATGGGTTTCGTGCAATCCACATTCAAGACGGCAAAGATCATTTCAGCACAGATTCAGTGTCAATATGTGGGCGGGTGTTATTAGAAATAAATTTATCGGGCCTTTCAAATTACCACCCCGACTTAATTCTACTAACTACCTGGAGTTTTTACAAAATAATGTTCTAGGCATATTGGAGGATGTTCCACTGCCTCAACTAGCTTCATCATATTTCCAACAAGATGGTGCTCCGGCTCACTATGGTCGTGAAGTTAAGGATTGGCTGGATGAAGAATAAGGTGATTGATGGACAGCCAGAAATGGACCAATTCACTGGCCTGCAATATCTCCCGATCTCACTGTAATAGATTTTCTTGTATGAGGACGAATGAAAGACATCAATTACTCATCTGAAATAATAATTTTAACTGAATTAGAACAACGTATTCGGAAGGGTCACTAAAAGAAAGGCAACAGTTATCGAGAATAAACATTCAAAATGAAATCCAAAAAGAGGCTGGGTGCGACCCACACTGATAACTTCCCATTTATGGTCTTGAAAACTTTATATATTTAGTTTTTTTTTCAAATAACCGACAATAAGCGACATTAATAAAGATCTCATTGTCGTGAGCAACAAAAAATTTTGTTAGATGTCACTTAGTTTAACCAAAATTGTCTCTTAGCACTATGATTCAACTAGAACTTTCTTCGTTTTTTTTCGTTTCCTGAACAATTTTAGAAATTTCACTTAGTATAAATTCTTACGGGAAGGTATCGATGTATAAAACAACATACTTTAGAAGGCACTATCGGTGTTCATAACCAAGAAATTCGACTTGAAATACAATTTTAACTAGTTTTTACTAGAATTTTAAATAGTTTTTTTATTTAAAAAAAAAAAACAATTAATTCAATATTTGTCAACATTTTACCAATTGTACAAAATTATACTATGTATAAAATAAACTAAATTAGATGCCAATATCACTACTAGTTCTCGAAAAATTTGAGTCGAAAAACAATTTTTACCAATTTTCAATAGAATTTTACATAGTTTTTTATTTTTTTGTAAAAAAACTGTAAACTGATTTTTTTTCAAATTTTCACCAGTTGTCAAACACATTATTTTTCGTAAAATAAAATTATTCTGAGTTTCAAATTGTTTTCCGTTCTTAGAATATCTGGGTTATTAAATTTTTTTTTCGTTTTTTTTATTTAAAAAAATAACGGTATGTTCATTTTTTTCCAAATTCATACCAAATCTATATGACTTTATAATGAGTACATTAAATTTTATTTGAAATCAATAGCATTATTTTTTCGTGAGACATTTGAAACTAACCAAAATTTTTACTTTTTTTTTAAACCGTTATAGTGAAAAAAATACTCACTGAATTTTAATAAACGCCCTTTCAGCCTCTTTCGAAGTTATTATTTATTAAACAAAATTTATTTGAAGTCGATATCTTTACTCGTTCTTGAGATATCGACGACGAAAAATGGTACCAGAACGTACGAACGTACGAACGTACGTACACACACACACACAGACATCTCTCTAAAAATGATTGATATAGCCTCTAGGGACCTTGAAACGTCGAGAAATGTCAAAAATTCCAATTTGACAAATCGGACCGATTACAATAACTCCCTATGGGAAGTTAAAAACGGGCTCTAGCATGCATTCAAAACGTAGGAGGGCACTTTGAGCACGTCTTATTATGACTGTATTTGTATGTACATACAATAAAAAATTACTTAAAAAATTATTATTTTATTCAAATAAAAATGATTTTTTGCCGTGAGGTATAAAGCTCGGGGCAAAAAATCATTTTTTTTTAATTTTACCTGTTTTAGATTTTCCCAAATATTATAAAATGTATGGGTTTTTGGGTGCACTTATTAATGAGTTTTTTTTATTATTGTTTTCTTCATCAGGTAAAAATAAGAAAGATTTATGTTTTTTACGCATTTTTTGAAAAAAAAAATTACCGCAAAGTCAAAATTTTGCTTGGGAAAAAAAATTTATCACCATTTAAGATTGAACATCTGGCAACTCTAAAAACATATTAGCTCAATTTAAACATAGTTTCAAATGTTAGTATTTTGACTAAAAAAAAGTCTAAAATAAGGTCCTTACCACTAATACTGACAGAGAAATTGACCTTAACATCGGTCAGGGTACATCAAAGTTAGCCTTTTTTTAAATCGTCAAAAAGTGATGTCAAAGTGGAAAATCAGACTTTACTGTAAAACAATTTTTTTCTTAGAATATGACGAAGAATCACATCCTAAAATATGGCAGACGAATAACCGGACACACTGTATAGCTAATTTCTTTAAGATTTTTCGAGAACAAAGTTTGGGATACCAATTTTAAGTATTTAGTAGTATAGATTTTAGGAAATAATTTCGACAAATAATCGTTCACACGTTCAAAAAAAACTTGGAATTTTTTTTTCAGAAAATCCAAAAAATATTTTTTCCAATACATATTTGTATATACAATATTATTTAAACTTAAAGGGCCTCTAGCTGAAAATTTTTGGTTAAATTCGTTAGAGTCGATAATGAGAAAGTCGAAAATCAAAAAAACGGTTCTATCACAAGTACCGTTAATAACATTTTGCCCCAAATTTTTTGTTTGACCAAAATGTAGTCCGTGTTCATAATATGACACCTAATTTTGTGTATCAAAATCGTTACAGCCGTTTTCAAAATAAATAAGATTTTGAATTACGGGTGTATGGTTAGTTATCGCTAGTTTTGGAGCTAAAACAAATTTCAATTTCCCCTAGGGAATCATTGAAGACCCTGAATTACCGAGTTTGAAGAAAATAACTCTAGTGGTTTAGGCTCTAGATCATGTACAGACATACAGACATACGGACAGACAGACGGAATTGTCGGACCCACTTTATTCGTCTTCGCCACTAGAGCTATTTTCTTAATGTCAACTCTGAATCAAAATCTCGAGTTAGATTTTTTTCAAATACAGAACTTGTCCTATAGTACCTATATCGCAAGTCAAAAGGAAGATTATCCGAATAGCGGACAACTTGACTTCCAGGACAAAATATATAAGCACTCCATTTGTTTTCTAACAGTGGAAAAATGTTCAACTCTTTCGAATTTTTGTTTTTCTAAGAGCCAGCAGTCAATCATCCAGTAGCTTGTCAAAAAAGTTCATTTTTACATTTTTCACTAGAAATTCCAATAACTTTATTTACTTTCAACCAGATGAAAAGAAGATTAGAAAATGTCACCCCCTACAAATTTCTATGAATATTTTATTTTCACTCCAACTGTGTTCAACATTCACCAGATTACTATTTTTATTAAAATCCCGATCACTCACTTTTTCCGCGAATACAAAACACTCCCGTTTATTATATGTACCTTCTTTACAAGTATTCAAAATAGGTGGGAAATATTCTTTAAGATCCTAAAAATCCAATCTAAAAAAAAACGTTGTGAATTTTATCGTAGAAAATCAATACCCAACACAAAAAGTGTCATCATAGGGCAAATTAAGAAAAAGGATTCTGCACACCAGTAATTTTTTCTCCTCTTATTATTTATTGTTTTTTTTCCGGCAAGCCTTGAAGTGAAATATCAGCCCTCCTACACTCTTTATGAACCTATAGCACCAACCTTCCCCCTCCACTTTACTCCTTTATTGTGTATGGCATATCTGAGTAAATATTTCCATTAAAGTCATTCACTTGTGAAAAGCCATTGGAGTGGAAAAATGTTCAACTCTTTCGAAATCATAACAAAATCTCAAAGAACGTTGTTCCCAGAGATACGGATACATATATTCCGAGAAGGTTTCCCTTTGGCTTAGAGTAGCTGAGTGTTCAGGGTTTTGGGTACGTACGGGATTGTTGGTTGTTGGTAGATGGATGGATGGATGGCTTTGTTGTGCCATGGTGTGCTGAGCGTTGAATGCTTTGTTTGGTTTTGCTATTCGAAGGGCATTAAAAATCAAAAAGACAAGTACCACATCTATTAGGATGAGAATGACCCACGCCTCATAGCCCTCTGCTGTGCTGACGTCGTCGCTCTTCGTTGAAGGACATCATTAGAAATGATGTTTTCTTAGTTTTTTTTTATTTTTGTTGTTTTTCATCTTAAAGTGAATTTTAAAACGACAATTATTCACTTTCTATTAGCGCTGAAATTCTTTTCTATTGTGGATGTTGGCAATTACAGACGTGATTTATTATCAAAAAAAAAAAACACCATCCACTAACGACATTAACTTAATTGTTTGACTATTCTTTAAGTCGTTTCTCCAAAGTTTTTTTTTTTGTGAAACGTTGTAATAAATTAGTTTGCACCTACGCATGCTGTGCTATTTTTGCATATCAACAGTGGACATTTGGATTACGTATTATTATTTTTTTTTAAACATGGAGAACTCTTTCACATCCACATTCCAGAATGTGAAAAAGAAAACATAAATTAAATCAGAAAATCAAAAAAAAAATATTCTGTATTTTCACACAAGGGCGCCAAAACTTAACAAAAACCGAATAATAAAGAACAGTGTTTTTGTTTTATAGAAACCCAACGACAAATGTCATTTTTGTGGTTGGGTTTTGGATTTTTAATTTATCCGACAGATGTTTTTTTAGAGAGAAAATATTTGTGTATATTTCTTAAAATTCAATCTGTCTGAAATTGTTGAGGTTATAAGTCTTCGAGCACTAATTATGTTGATGGAATTTTTTAAATTATAGTTTCACCAGGTAGTGAAACAATTTATGATTTTATCATAAATTTTAAATATTTCACGTTTAAAAAAACATGAAATTAAAAAATGAAAACAGAAAATACAAACCAACAAGAAACCTCTCAAACACATTAAATTAGCGAGAATAAAAATGCCAATGTTATTTTACAAATTAAATAATCTACTTAAGCACAGTAGAGTGCACCGCATAAAACAATAATTGTAATTAATTGAAACATTATTTGCGATTTATTCCCCAGCCACCCCCCGTCTTTCCGCCTAACCTTTGTTATGTTCGTAGTACATACATAGTTTGAATTGGTTAGGAGCAACCCTTTAATGTAGTTACTGATGTTGAATTTCGTGCTCTATTTGGTATTGATTTGTATTTGAATTACTTTTGCGGGGTGAGGAGGGGTGATGGGAGCACATATTTTGTATTTAACTGATGGAAAAGAGGAGGGGAGGTGGTGGTAATGAATGATTTTAATTTTCAATTTTAATGAAAATGAAGGGCGTTTTCAACACGCTTGGCAATTAGTGATTGAAACCGTACGTTCAAATGACCTCTTTGAAAAAAGGCTATGAGGTTTGTTTGATGTTGGAAGTCTTAGAGGAGGGGATATCGTGCACATGAATCCTTCGTGGAAATGAAGTAGATTGGTTTGATTTCAATGTGAATCACTCAAAATTGCAATACATAGTTGCAAGGATTAATTTTATTCCAGAATATGAATAAGTACCTAAAGTTTAAAATTTAAATTCTGTGTATGCATTTTGAATTCATACAATATAAATTTATGTACACAAGAAAATTGGTTGCATTTTACGGGTATGACACTGATCCTTTTGGTTTTATAAATTAGTCACAAAGATTTCGAAAGTAAGACTTGAGAAGCACTAAAATTATTACATCAAATGATGTAAACAAGTTACGGATGTGACCTAAGAACTATAGTGATAGCGTATTGGACATCTTATGTCCATGTGGAGTTAGAAGGTACGTCAAAAATTAGGCCTCGAGGGTTAACTCATGAGCATTCCTAGTGAAACGGGTATCACGGATGAACTGATTGATGGGAGGAATGCAACTGGTTACTTCAAGTGAGCATTTCTTGCGAAAGAAGCGATTAAACAAGGAAGGACTAAAAACATTTCTACAGTGTTGAAGTGATAGGAATGATTTTACAATAGGTCTGGATCCTATCTTTCCAATAAATGAAAAGAAACTTGGGTTGCAGCTGCCGAAAGATGTGAGTTGTTCTCAAGATATAGACGTATAAGCGCTTCATAATTGGTAGCCAGATCAGAGAGGGTGACAAATTTCTTACACCGATAGAGAAATCCTAAGCATTAAGTAGCATTTTTGGCGGTCTCGAGAATGTGACTATTCCAACGAAGATCGTTGTTGACATTCAAACAAAGTAATGAATACTTTTCGGTTTCTTCGATGCAACTACCATTCAAGGACAATGGCATATGAGGTACATTCTGCTTCAACCACAATAGAAAGTATTTAGTTCTCGAAGCATTAAACTCCACATAATTGGGTATATCCATTTTTACATTGCTGAAAAGATCGGAGAATTATGAGCTTATCATGCGATACCGTTGCAATCTCACTTCCGAAGGAGATGTACGTGAGTTTGAGAACAAGTATGAAATGCTGAGGGTAAAGTGGATTATAAGTTCCAGAAAAAAGATAATTTTTAAGTCGGAGGCAAATCGGAGCATTATCTTTGTAAAGATCAGACCTGAAACCGTCCAATACAACAAGAATTCAACGATCAAGATATTTATTTCTAATCATTGATACCAAACGCAGGCATTCTCGATAAGAGAGTCTGGTGCCCTAGAAATATCAAGAGAAATAATCTTTTCTGTAAAGATCTGTTTCACTCCTTTGTCAGATGTGCCATCAGATCACCAGTGTATGGATTGCTACGAAAGCTTTACTACCAGTAATTCAGATACTTTTGATCTTGGAGATATTTTTTTAGTTGATGATTGATTAGCGATCTCATGATCTTCCATCTTCTAGTGAAAATTTCATATCATTATATGAGCGATGGGAAATCTTACGCATTGGTTTTGCCAGCGTTAAAGAACACCTCTTCAGAAGAATGGGTAGTACACCATCAGGACCAGCGGATTCTTGCAAGTGCACGAGTACGGAAATATACCTGTCCCATTCAATGATTTACTTTCTCAAGTATAAAATGGACAGTTTTGCTATCGACCAACTGAGAACAAGTAGAAATATTAGCTGCGAGTACACTTGCCTATAGTCTGAATAGCTAGCTATCGGGTTTTATTTGTGCCGTTGGAGCCGAAGATGAAGTTATTTTTTTTACGTCCTTGACAAATGATCAGAAACTTCTACTGCCTTTAAGATATTGCAGGATTTTTTTTCCTTAACTTCTGGGCATTTAAAATTCGATTCTTTTTATAATATCATTCGATTTGTGATGTGTTTATGCTTTTTCAGAGTTTCCTCAACTGGGTTCACTTTGTCTGAAATTTACTTCTATCAACCTAACAGCTTCTTTACTGCTTGTATCGAACCAAGGTTTTATACTTTTAATTCTGTTCTGTAAGAATCCCAATGTGATCAGTGATCACAGTGACTGGCATCAACATCACTATGAAGGAAATATAATTACAAGTCAAAGATTCTAAAAAAAAAGTATTAAAACCGTCTCTGATGGGTTTTCTGGCATTGCCAAACCTTATCTGTGGGATGCTTATCTTTAACTAGATGGATGGCACACTTGAAATTGACAGATATACGAGGTATAGTATACACAAGGTTGAAAAGTAAGAAATAAGTCGAGAATATGGACGTTTTCCCAAGCATCATCTGGTATTGGAGTGTGCTCATCTACAAGTTGCGTTAGAAAGTGTATCTCAAACAAAGATCACAACATATCTTCCTTCGAGTGTTGGATATCCTGAGTAGCGGAATTTTGTACGTTGATGTAGCTCGCAATAACGATTTTGTTGTGAGCGAAAAAGAAATAAAGCAGGAAAATTGAATCAGCCAGCAAATTATAAAACAATTCTGGATGCTGTTCTTATTTGCGGAAAGTAAATTCAAGCCACATGAAGATAAAGTTCCTAATAGAACAATCACTGCATTTAGAAAGGCTTTGGCGAGCAACTTCATATCTCATAAAACTAAAAGGCCGTGGTGGTTAAGATCTATAGTGGCACTAAGTTATGACCATCTGAACGATCAGTATTCGCAACAACATGTGCTTCTTTTAGTGCTGAAATAGATGGCCTGTATTCAATAAAGAAATTTTTCCTTAAACAACTAATATTGGAAAACACCACAAAAATAACTTACCATTTAAAATAACAATAATATACGAAACACAACTCTGACGATCTAAGTTGAATTGTGAAGTGGAGGATTAATGTATTAACAATTAGAATAAATATTTTTCTACGTGTGTTATCCCCTTAGAATACCCTGTATCTGAAATCAATCAAGTTATACAAACACAAGTTAACTATAATATCAGATGTCACTGATAGTTCAGTTGAAATATCATGCATCACAAGAAACATGCAACAGATATTTAAGTAAGATAATAACTGCCAATTCTCCGCAACGTAAAACTTATCTAAAATTATCAAAAAAATATATCAAGCTATCTATTTTCCTGCGCTGTAAGTTCCATGCCTAGATACGGTTTTAAAATGGTAAAATCATAAATTTGGGCTTTGAGTAATTTTCAAATTTTGAATCACGAAAATCTATCGCAGAACCCATTCATAGTATTTTAGAAGTGCGAACAATTTGCTAGAAATTTCGAGGTTCGTCGAATTTGGTACCTTCACAAAATACGAATCACCTGTTTTCACAACAGGAGTTGATAAGCGACTATATACAGATATAGCTTATAACAGATACAGATATACTTATAACATGTCATGGACAGAGCATCTATCAGAAAGACTTACGATCGCAAAAAATTCAATCACCGCTACATGGTCAAGTTTCGTCAAAAATAAAAACATTCTGCATTCTGCAAAACATAAAATATACGAAGCGGCGTCAAGATCAGTTATGAACTACTGTGCCCTAGTTTGGGGTTATACTGAACACACCGAAATAGAAAAACTACAACGTTTTTTTGTAAAAAGATGCTTTTTTTTACCAAACAATACACCCAACTATGCCATAAATATAGAAACAGGACTTCCCAAAGCCTTTCTTACAACACTAGAATTGCACTTCAGATACATCCAAAAAATATACACTCTTCCTGAGAACAGACTCACGCGTAAACTGTCAAACATCATCATTAGAAAACAAATATTTTGGGCAAATGAATGGTCAACGATCTTCGAACAGAGCGGAATCGAGTTCAATTGGTCTATGAAATCTGAGTGGAGTGCATTGCATACAGAAACCTGCACTAAACTAAGAGAAAAATACTGGACAGAACACACACAACGAGCTAAACAATCGCAATTTCACGATGAGTACTGCAACCTTAGATACGCAGAGGTTCCAAATTACTTCAATGATCGAAATTCACGTGAGTTGATTAGTCTGGTTTTTAGGTCCCGATGTGGATTGCTTAATCTTAACGCCAGAGCATTCAACAGAGAGTCTATAGGCATCTGTACAATCTGTAACCTTGATGCAGCAGAAAATACGTACCACTTTGTAGGAGTTTGTCCAATATTCAAGACGTACAGAATGAAGTTTTTCGGCAGTGAGCATCTGAATCGAGACCAGTTCCTTAATATACTCAATGGACAAAGTTATAACCAACTGTACAACTTCCTCAAAAATGCACTACGTTATCGAAATTTAATTATTAATGAGTATTCATAAAACATCGCTAAGCTTAAGCTAATTATTTATATTAAAACACTTTAACCTGACAGGCAACTTTATAAGTTATTGTCATATAATTTAAAATTTTAAAGTAAAGTAAGCTAAGTTAATATTGTACCACTTTTCTTTTTGAAATAAAATTTTGTTATCTATCTATCTATCTATCTATCTATCTATCTATCTATACAGATATAGCTCATCAAGGCTTTTTGAAAGTTTCAAAAGAGGACTTAAACTGTATTTTTCACTGCAGGCGGGTTAAACATTAATGTGATTTGGTTCATCATCTCATTTATGTGAAGCAAAAACTAGATGAGAACTAGTTGATTTTCAAGTAATTACACCTGTATTGCTTTTTTCAAGTCTAAGAATAAAAACATGTGTTCATTCATGAATAATTCAATTACATGTGTATTATGATTTATGAGTATCCGTGAAATAGTGGGCTCTATTGACTATTAAAGTTCAAAAATGTTCCACAGGATCTTTCAATAAAGTTGGCAGGTGTGCAAATTTTAAAACCTGAACTTTAACTTATAATTAAAAAAAAAAAAGGAATTTCTGATATTTTTGTTTCCTGAACAATTGTATGAGCCTTCATGATTGTTGGCCATTTAATTTGAAATAAAAACAAAAACAAATTATGTGTATGTTTAATGTGCAGGATGAATTCTTTCTATTACATATTCAGTCAGAGAAGTGAAAGACATTTACAATATACTAATTATTATTTCTATTTTAATTTCTGACAAACAAAATGTGTATTTTGAAAGAAGCCAAAAAGAAAGAAAATAATAATATAAATAAAATAATGCATTGTGTCTGCGGGCCAGAATTAATTATGTTAGTTTATTTTGGGAAAACTTTTCTCTAACTACGAGTATTTCATTAAAAGAATACTTTGACATTTCTATAGTTATTTTAAGTTATAATATACTTATGCATCTACTTTACTTAGCATAAAGGCAATTTATTTATTCGAAAAAAAAAAAAGTTCAAAATTGTATTCAATTCAATATAACATTTTGTTTTACTCGAACTATGGTGTATACATTGAACCAAAAACTTAGCTTTTAATTAAAATTCAACTGATGATTGATTTCGTTGGGTCAATGAGTTGTCACCAAGAATTCAATTAGGAATGGGAACTATTGAATGTATCGACTAATTCGATAGTAGCTAAATATTCTTTTAGTACCTAGTCATCCAGGAACTACAGGGGTGGCCATCTAGTGGTTTCTTTTTAAATCATAGATTATTTTGACACTGACAGATGTTTCTCGCTCGAATTCTTGAGTAAAAGTCAGTACCACACCTCCGCAAAACAATTTGAGTCGCTTTACGCTTGAAGCTTATTTCCAAACAATGCGTTTTTTGGCCGAAATGAAGCACCCACCGCACCTGCTGTACGTAAGTTTGTGCAAAAAGCTCGTGAGACTGGTATGCTAGTGGACAACACTCATGGTCCCAATTATAGCTGTAGCCGAGAGTGTGAGACTCAATTCGCAAACATCAATTCGCCATCGTTTAACATTTTACGCACTAGCCTGATTAGAAATATTTCTGCACAAAGATCTCGGATTATTTGCTTACAGGGTCCATTTGAAAGCGCACGACCATCCGCTTCGTTATCGTTCGCTGTTGGGCCTCAGAGCAACCTACACGTTATTGTCCAGAAGCCAATGCATCCACAGAGTGTGACAGTTTGGTGCGGATTGTGGAGAGGTGGCATCATTGGACCATTTTTCGTCGAAAATTAGGCTGGGTACAACATTTCGGTAAACGGTGGGAGTTACAGAGCTATGTTAACCGCCTTTTTACTTGCGACTTATAGGTACTATAAGGCAAGTTATGGATTCGTAAAAAAAATTCGTATGGATTCGTAAAAAAAATAGCGAAGACTAAAAAAGTGGGTCTCGCAATTCTGTCTGTCTGTTTGTCGCTTCGACTACAGCCTAAACGGCTCGGCCGCCTTTCTTTAAACTTGGTAGATGTGGGTTTTGATTTTTTACCCCCACACGTTTTTTTCTTTTTTTTTTTAAGACCAAAAATAACGGTACCTACGAATTTTTTTCGAAATTTTATAAATATTTTTTTTCTCAAAAACTGCCGGACAGATTTAAAAACTAAAAACACAAACAAATTTCATTTAGTTAAATCTAGGTAATGCTTGAACCATTTTTTTTGTTTTCGATTTTCTCAAAAACGGTACCACCGATTTTGATCATTTTTTTTGCGAAGGCTCTTCAAAAATTTAAATAGAATTGTTTATTCAAATTTTCCAAAAAAAATTTTTTGGATTTTTATGTCCGATAGTGCTCATCACTAGATTAAATGAAATAATGTGATTATTAACCATAAATTAATAAATTTAATTACATATCGGAAAAAGTATAAATAATGCAAAAACCAATGCAAAGCTGTAATAAAAAGAACCAAATTCTTAAATGACCAGAAATTATGGCAAAATATCTTGCAATGTCTTGAAAGCTGTAGAAATTCATAAAATTTGTCAAGAACGTAAGAAATTCAACTTTATCTTCGTTTCCAACGCTGTTCTACAATGACAAACGATAGGTAGCTCTTTAGATGTGTACTTGCAGCTCATTTTATTGCTAGCTCTAAGTTGCCCGATAGCAACATTGATAATAATAATAATAACAGAATTTCTGGAACCATCTCAGCTTACGCCAAGAGTACCTATCTCTGCATTGCAGGAGATTAGGCTCTGATGTGTGATCTAGATTCTAAAAGACTCAATATATAAGGTCAGACAAATCTTTACAATAAAACATCTATGTATTATTAATCACTATTTTTTATATACAAAATAAGTTTATTTTTAAAAACATTTATACTTAGATCATTCTTCAATTCACTTGGAAGTCTATTAAAAGAATTTATTCCCATAGTCCTGGGTGCTACTTCTGTTACACCTATTGGGCCTCAAATTTTCACTGTTGCGTAAATTATAAGGTTGTAATTCTCTAACGTTGATGATATTAACTTTTAAGTATTTAGGAACCATATTGTTTTTCATTTTATAAATTAATAACATAGCACTATATTTAAGTCTCTGTTTAACACTCATCCAATTTAAAACTTCCAACATCACTCTTATTGTGGTGTCGACATTCACTCTCAATATCATTCGCATTGCTTTATTTTGCAATAATTGAAGCCGATTTACATTGCCCCTCCTATAACTCAGAACGTGAATAATTCAATGAAGCAGTTATATTTCCGCACTCATACAGTGACAAGAGCCCTTCGAGATCTTGATATAAGCAAATCCGCTAGTCCTGATAGTATACTCCCCATTCTTCTGAAGAGGTGTTCTTCTATAACGGCAAAACCCCGACGTAAGCTTTTCCATTGCTCCTACTGTTCTGGAATCCACCCTAGAAGATGGAAAACAGCATTTTTGTACCAGCCTGTTCCTTAAAAAGGCGACCCTTCCTCCCCCTCCTTCTATTGACCAATTGCACTTACATCCCTTCTTTTCAAGGTCATGGAATCACTGTTAAATAATTAACTCAAAAACTATATCGAAGATCGAAAGCTTCTTAATGGCAATACGACTTTCGCAGCAATCGTTCCACTGGTGATTTGATGGCGTATCTCACCGAAGTGTGGAACAGATCTTTAAATTGTTTTGAAGAAGGTAAGATTATTGCGCTTAATTTTTCTAAGGCATTTGATAGAGTTTGGCACCTGTCCCTCGTATCAAATATGCGTGCCTTTGGTATCAATGAAACCTTTATTCTTTGGATTAGAAATAACCTTTTAGATCCTTTAATACATGTTGTATTCTTCACAAAATAAATGCTGGTGTTCCCCAGGGATCCGTTTTGTCTCCAACTCTCTTCCTCATTCTTATAAATGATCTCTTTTCTGAAACTTCTTATCCACTCTATTGTTTTACTGACCACTCTACTCTCAGCTTCTAATAATCGTTCTCAAATTCACCTCCATCTCCTTTGGAAGTGAAAATGCAACGGTATCGTATGAATAGCTCATTAAACTCTGATCTTTACAGAATTGTTAAATGGCGTATAAGAAATCGTGTGGAGTTTAATGCTTCAAAAACTCAATGCTTTCTATTGTGGTTAAACGGTTAAAGCAAACTGAACGCCTTATGCCATTATTCTTGAATAGGACGTGCATCGAAGAAACCGAAAAGCTGCCAGTACGCAGTATGTGTGCCAATGACGATCTTCGTTGGAAAAACCACATTCTCTATCAAAAATGCTGCTAAATGTTTAGAATTTCTATATCAATATGTTAGAAAATGTTTAACCCCTCTGATCAGGCTATCATTTATAAAGCAAACTTCTTTCTTTGGATAGAATTCAGAACAAAGCGTTAAAACTGATAAAAAGCTATCATGGATTTATTTCCATTTCTTGAATACCGTCGAATGTTTCATGTATTTTCTTGTTTTATTGCTTCCTTCTTCTCCTCATCAGCTTAATCTCGAGCCTAAGCTTGGGGCGAATCGTTTTTTAGTCGCACAACAAGATTATACAATAATTTACACGGCACGACTAATGTTCATCGACACCTCCTTTCTCCCTCTGGCCCTAATTTTCACATTACCCGTGCTATGTTTAACATTATTACCCTGAGCGAGTGTGAATTATAAAAAAAAAATATGAAAATGTCCTTAGGCGCCAGTAATAGCTATCATTGAAAACCATCATTGAAAATTTTGTTTTCACTTTTTGGGATAATTAAACTATGAATATTGAGAATGTTTGGTATACAAACGAAGCTAATCAATTACATATTTTACTTTTGCAAATAAAAATAAACAAATATGTTAAATATTTCTCATAAAACTACATTTAATTTTTCAATGATGAAAATCGTTTTCAATGAACAGCTGATTTTCGTTCCAACAAAGTGGAACACAATCGTTCCAATGATTTGTGTTCGATTCTCTTTCTATTCTCCATGTGTCAGATTTTTTTCAATTCAACTCTAACCTCAAAAAATTATTCAGGTTGGCTTTGTAAATAATAGTGATGGGTAGAATACGAATTTAAAATGAGTTTGTATGAGGTACTCATTTTTCGAAATGAGGTGGTATTTTGTCTCACCTCAAATGTCCCATAGGATATATGTACCTATTTTAATGGGCATTTTCAACAAAAAAAATCAATTTTTCAATGACGTCTCTGCTATTCTAATGATCATGAAATTTGAATTAAACACACAAATTTATATATGTATGTATGTACCTAGATACGTAGCTATACAAAAACATTTTTATTATTCTCTTTTCATATTCTTCTTCTCAGGAGACATGCGAGTGCGAGACACGACAAACGAGAGGCGACTGAAATTTGAAAACCGCCCATTACGAAATAGACAAACACTAGAACAAAAGACACTTAGGCTAGACGTGCACATTCAATTTTTAGTTGCACAACTGTTTGGTTGCTTATAGAAAACAGATGAACTATTTGGTTGAATGTCCACGGAGGTGCATATAATTATGTGTTGCACAAAATAGCGAACTCATTTTAGGCAATCGTTTAGTTGTGTCAAAACATAAGCTTTTTAGTTGCTCGAACCAAGCAGTTGCGAAACTAAAAGTTGAATGTACGCCCATAGCCTTATAGAGTAATTCTGTGAGAGTCGGTTTATGAAAAGCAAAGCAGCGAGTAGGAAACTAAACTAAACTGGACTAAACACTAATCACGCACCCGAACCCCAAAGAAATGATTTTTTTTTCTTATAGCTCATATCTCTAACGTAGTACCCCTTGGCATAATGGTTAGTGCGTTGGACTGTCATGCGGAAGGTCTCGAGTTCGATTCTCAGCCGCTGCAAGAAAGTTTTTTTCAGGGGTGTACCTACTGCCTATTGCGAGGAATTGACAAATTCTCCAAGAGTATCTCTTGTCATGGAAAGTGCTGCTCATTAGCCGTTCGGAATCGGCAGAAAATTGTAGGTCCCCTCCGTTCCTCGTAACACGCACACAGGAATGGTTGAGAGTTGTAAGTCACTAGGTCCTGGTTCACTCCGAGATGTTGCACCACCAAATTTATTTATTCATATCTCTAACAAAAACAGAACAAGAAAATGATTGCAGTTATCAAAAAAAAAAAACTTTAAACAATAACATAACATGCGACATTTTGTATTGCCTAGTAATTTATTTTCAATGACAGATCTTTTCAATGACAGCGAAATTATTGATTGCTATAACCGACTTGTCAAAAAATATTCCACCGTTCCACTGATTTGTGTTTCAATGATGGTTTTTGAAGTAAAACTTCTTTTCCAGCGTTGGGGGTAAAAAATTGTCTATGCAGCTGTCAGTGACATGTCAAACCGTCACGCCATCCGTCAAAGACAGCGACATGTTTTTAGCATGTGCAAAGTAAAACATGAAGTTGAATACGATTTAGAATTTACATATTTCAAATGGCTGCATTCAAAGATAAACATAAAACTATAGGTTCAGACGCGCAATGGCTATGCAACCGAATAATTATTGACAAGCATATTGCAATCCAAATAAATTTTACCAACACCTAACCCTTGCATACAAAGTACTGGCCAAAAAGTTGGGTATATCCACTACCATTTGTATTCTTGCTGTCATAGACGGCATGCCATATGACCATCAGGTTGCCTGAAAGTTTTGAAATTATACCTACTTTTTAATAATATTTATTCGCTTAATGGCACACGCCACCGACATTTGTTTTTTAATGATATCTATAACTGGCGCCTTACTGTGAAAGAAGTCAAACTGGGCTTGGGTGAAAAGGAACTTCTAAATCATACAAATAATATTACATTCCAGAATTCTACAATCACGAAAAACTTTGTTACTAAAAACATTTTAAAGAAGATATGATTTGTTCATTTTTTCAATAGTAATTTTTCTTTTCTTTTTTTCTTAAATTTTAAGTTTATATTACAAGTACGTGCGGCACATGAAGATACTTTATTAATTTTTTTTCGTATTTTTTGTTTGTTGCACTAAGGAATGAAGAATTGCTTATAGTTTTTAAAATATGTTGCAATTTTTGTTCATTGTCTTAAATTTACATTGTAAATATATCTTAGTATTGAATAAACAAGATAAGAGTTAAAACAAAAAAAAAAGATTAAAAATATTTTAAATTCTTTAATGAAGCATCGTGTGAATATTTTTATTTTAGAAACTACAGTGTATCACAAAAGTAAGTAAGCACTCATTGCTGTCGCAAAGACATGTTAAAATAAAATTAAATTCCGTTACGAATATTAGAAAAAATGCATTCATAATTATGGTTAGCATGTGAACATCATGTGGTAGGCAAATTTTACCGTTTAACATTTGGTTTATTTGAAGAACATCACTGTTTGTTCAGTTAATCGCATTTCTATGCCACAAAAGTAAGTAAGCACCTGTAGCATTTTAAAGTTAAATATTTAATGGTGTAGTTAACTTCGACTTTTTTTTAGTTTTTGGTTTCTTATCTTTAAGATTAATTAATAATTATCAAAAGGAAATGGCTCCAAGAGGTAATCAACTTAGCTTAAATTTAAAAAAAAATTATAATCAAACACTTTTTGGAAAATAAATCGGACCGCGAGATCGGTAAAATTGTTAATAAAATATTAACCAAACATTGAAAGTTTGGAAAATGACCCTCAATCTGGACGTTCTCGCAAGCTTACTCAAGCAGGAATGCCGTATTATTGTTAGGAAAGTGGAGAGAAATCCCAAAGTAAGCGCCAAAGATATCAGCAGAAATAACCAAAGAAACAAGTAAGTCATGTAACCCTCAAACTATTCGACCTTACATAAGTAAAATAAATCGCCAAAAGCGGCTCTTCTTTACAAAAACCCATGAATCTAAGCAAGCAGAATTTTGGAACACAGTTGTTTTCTCCAATTAAAGCTAATTTAATATCCAAGGCTCAGATGGACGCGGAAAAGTTTGGACAAAAAAACACAGAGCTTGAATCATCGAACATGTCAGGAATCGTGAAGCTCGGTGGTGGAAATGTTGTGGTGTGGGGGTTTATGGTAGCATCTTGTGTCGGCAATTTAGTGTTTATAGATTCTTTGATGAATAGGTTCGACAATTTAAATATTTTAAAGAACAACCTTCAGAAAAGTACCAATAAGCTGGGTATGGGTAGGTAATTTGTCTTCCAGGAAGGCAATGATCCTAAATATACCTCACATGTTGTCAAAGAATGGCTACCTTATAACGTCCGAATCCAAATCAAATCACCACCACAGTCGCCCGACTTAAATGTCATTGAACATTTATGGGAACATCTTGACCGACAAGTAAGAAAACATGAAATCAGGACGAAAGATTATTTAAAGCGTGTTCTTCAGGATGAATGGTCTAAAATTGGACAAAACGTTACGTAAAATTTGGTTAACTCAATGCCTCGACATATGGACGCAGTTATAAAAGCCAAAGGGTATCCAACGATGTGCTAAATGGATAAGGTTTATTTGAACTGCTTACTTACTTTTGTGATATAAATTTGTTAACTTTTTTAGTTTAAGTCGAACATTTCTTAAGTTTTCTTTAAATTTTTATTTGAAATATTATTTTTCAGTTCGAAATAAATATCAATTACAGACATAAATATTAAGTTTTTTTTTAACATTACTATCGATTGTTTGAAGGAAATGATCTTTAAAGTAATAGGTGCTTACTTACTTTTGTGATTCACTGTATGTCTGTTTCTATGATGAAAATAAAAACGAAACTATCTACCGCATCAAATTGAGGCGTTACACATAAAAATATACTAAATTTCTGTCTGATGCAACTGCGAAGGCAACAGACTTGATTCATGGTTCTATTTTAAATTTAATTATTAATTAGTTAAATGACCACAACTCAAAACAGCATTTTCTCCTTTGAGTGTAATTTTTTTTTTTGAATTTCACTCTGCTTTCACATAACTCTCTTCAAAAAATATCTGAAGGTCCTAAAAGTTCAAGTTAATTAATGACATAACTTAAAAAGGTATCCCCTCCCCACCTGCACACGAAAAGGTGACAAAAACATTTCTTCAAAATAAAAAAAATTGGATACAAAGTTAATGAGATTGTGGAGGATTAGATACGAGTATTCGTTTTTTTTTTCTTTGCTGGGAAAAACAAAAAGAGAGAAAAATATAAAAAAGGTCCAGTGGATGCGAAAATTAATTCGATTAAATTCCTGAATCGATCCTGAATGCATTAGTTACAGGCGATAAAAAAGGGGATTTAAGCTTAAATAACTTTGAATTAGAGTGGATTTATATAGAGGTCCACGATAAAATGGCAACGATATATAATATAGCCGGTACGTTGGGCAATTAGGCAAGAATACATTGAAGAAACGAAACAAATAATCACCTGAGCCTACTCGTTTTTGTTTTGTTTGCTGGATCTCGTAATTCGTTTGTGCCTGAGTAGTTCGTTCTTTTTATTTCGATTTTCGAAGGTTGTTAAAAAATCTACAAGAAACTATGTGTATACTTAGAGACTGGGATCACACTTAATATATTGGAGAGAATTTTGAGGCAGATACCAATGCACGCATTGTCAATCAATGTCTGAATATCACAATTGCAGTAGGATAATGCATAACACATTCGTGTTGTGTGGCTAAAGAAAGCTTCTCTGAACTTATAAGTATGTCCGAAGTTGAACTCGAGGGTAAACTGATGGCCACTCCCTGAAGCGAGAATATTACGGTTAAATTGTTTAAGGAAATGAATGTTACTAGCTGTTTCACTGGAATTATAGCATAGCCACAATCCTTAATATTATTATTTGCGAGGAATGCATAATAGCCCGTAAGAAATTGCCCCAACCGCTTGACCGGAATCTGTTTGGAATACCCTTTAATTCTTCTAGCTGGTGTTAGGTATATGGTGCATATCGGAAATGCTAAAATTCAAATTAATCACACACGGATCAGATTTTTTTCCAAAGGAACTTCATTCAAATGCAACTGAATATTCGGACTGTTTCGTGTCGATAAGGTATTCCCGAGTCTAATAACCAACTACAAAAATCCGGATGGGCTGTTCGATTCGAACGTGTTATTTTGTAACAAAAAGTTAAAATTTCAACAAGCGGAATGAGTTAATTCAATTAAAACTGCCTAGCGAAACAGTCAAATACAAATCGATCGATAAGGTAAGAACAGGTCGTCAATTATTATCGGACAAAATTTTTCATTTTATTGCCGGAATACCTCCGCAAGTATTACCATTGAATATTAGACGACAGGTGACGCTTCTACCATTTTTCTTGGGCGTAATAAGACTCTGTACCAATTGATACCTGCTAAGACCGTGCCCATGTATCTATCAGAAGTCATCTCTGGCTAATTATAAGTATTGCTTCTCGTGCGAAGCCGTGGAAGCTTAGAGGTTCCACGTATATCTGCTCTATTTTGAGATGTATCTTTTTGCCTTTTTATAAACGATCTGCTAAATGTTTCATTGTACATTGTACCTTTTAATGGTCCCTAAATAATCGCCGAACACACTTAAATCTGAACCGACAGTTATTTCTTAAAAGCAGTTTCAAAAAATAAGCCTTCACTATACCAGCTTATCTCTAACAAGTGAAACTTAAGTTGTAATGAAGCATTACAACTCTGTGCCCCCCCCCCACCTAAGGACCTGTCCTATTGTTAATTCCAGTACCTCCTCATAGCTAAACCCTATTCCAACCCCGAATCCCCAAACAGGTCCCATATGAACCTAACCAAGACACCCCCCATGCTACGGACCTGCGAAAAATTAAATAAACGCTTACCAAAGCGACAACATGCTCCCATAGCATGTGTCAACCGCAAGCCATAGCCAGCAACTGATTACAAAGGAGCTTATCAGTGCCCAACAAGGTTGAACACGAATAAAATAATGTGAATTATAAGCGACATAGAAATAAGACACGGCATTTCTCCGCTTTAGCTCAGCCGCCATCCCTAGAGATAAAAATATCTGAGACAACCACCAACAGTCTCAGAACATCGTGCCACACATCTTTCCTATCCTTCTTTCTCTTCATTAACTTCACGCCCGCGCTGTGTTGAAACATTTAAAGGGTAATCATAATCCCTTGAGCGCGGGTAGATTATTAAAAAAAAAAAAAATAAAAAAAAAAAATGGCACAATTACACCACACTATCTACGCAAAAACAACAACAACTACTAGAAGTGGTGAATTGATAGCAGGAGGTTATTTACGAAGAAGGAAGAACTCCACTGAAGGCAGCAACTGTTCAACGATCAAGAACCTCGATGGTGGGTTTTCGAACAATAAAAGGAGAGATCATTCGTCCTCTTTCCGGTCGCCCCCTTGTATTATCAACTATGGCCTAGAACTAAGATGGTGAGTTAAGGCTCATAAAAGAACTGACTACCCTCTTACCGCCCACCTGCAACCATAAGTAATCGCACTATCGCAGTAAGAGATAACGTAAAATAGGATGCCACCCGCCGCCCGCCGCCCGCACCATTAAAATGAATGTGGAGGAAAATAATGTTAAATAGAAAATAGCAATAACGTAGCGAAAGAGGGCATATTGTGTGTAAATGTGCGCTTCATAACTTTACAGCTCACGCGTAGTTTGGCTGAAAAGTATAATAAAAGACCGCCATACGTTCGACAAAAGGACAGAGTGCGGTAGTCCATTGCCTAAGTAACATCGGATGACAGAGTGCGCTTGACCATTGAACAAGAAACATCGGGTAAAATAAGTGTGGTGGACTTTCAACAAAGAAAACAATCAAGGAGATAGATAAAGTGAGTTTGAAGGGGTCTTAAACGAATTGACATAGGATTTGCCAGATTCGTCTGTGATTTGCCGGATTCGTCCGTGATTTGCCAGATTAATCTGTGATTTGCCAGATTCGTCTGAGATTTTTCGGTTTCGACCGTGATTTGCCGGATTCGTCCGTGATTTGCCAGATTCGTCTGTGATTTGCCGGATTCGTCCGTGATTTGCCGGATTCGTCCGTGATTTACCAGATTCGTCTGTGTTTTGCCAGATTCGTCTGTGATTTGCCGGATTCGTCCATGATTTGCCAGATTCATCTGTGATTTTTCGGATTCGTCCGTGATTTGCCGGTTTCGACCGTGATTTGCCAGATTCGTCTGTGATTTGCCAGATTCGTCTGTGATTTGCCGGATTCGTCCGTGATTTGCCGGATTCGTCCGTGATTTGCCAGATTAGTCTTGGATTTGCCAGATTCGTCTATGAATTGCCGGATTCGTCCGTGATTTGCCATATTCGTCTGTGATTTTCCGGATTCGTCCGTGATTTGCAGGATTCGTCTGTGATTGCTGGATTCGTCCGTGATTTGCCGGATTCGTCCGTGATTTGCCAGATTCGTCCGTTATTTGCCGGATTCGTCCGTGATTTGCCAGATTCGTCTGTGATTTGCCGGTTTCGACCGTGATTTGCCGGATTCGTCCGTGATTTGCCAGATTCGTCTGTTATTTGCCGGATTCGTCCGTGATTTGCCGGATTCGTCCGTGATTTGCCAGATTCGTCTGTGATTTGCCGGTTTCGACCGTGATTTGCCGGATTCGTCCGTGATTTGCCAGATTCGTCTGTGATTTGCCGGATTCGTCCGTGATTTGCCAGATTCGTCTGTGATTTGCCGGTTTCGACCGTGATTTGCCGGATTCGTCCGTGATTTGCCAGATTCGTCCGTTATTTGCCGGATTCGTCCGTGATTTGCCAGATTCGTCTGTGATTTGCCGGTTTCGACCGTGATTTGCCGGATTCGTCCGTGATTTGCCAGATTCGTCTGTTATTTGCCGGATTCGTCCGTGATTTGCCAGATTCGTCCGTGATTTGCCAGATTCGTCTGTTATTTGCCGGATTCGTCCGTGATTTGCCGGATTCATCCGTGATTTGCCAGATTCGTCTGTGATTTGCCGGTTTCGACCGTGATTTGCCGGATTCGTCCGTGATTTGCCGGATTCGTCTGTTATTTGCCGGATTCGTCCGTGATTTGCCGGATTCGTCCGTGATTTGCCAGATTCGTCTGTGATTTGCCCGTTTCGACCGTGATTTGCCGGATTCGTCCGTGATTTGCCAGATTCGTCTGTGATTTGCCGGATTCGTCCGTGATTTGCCAGATTCGTCTGTGATTTGCCGGTTTCGACCGTGATTTGCCGGATTCGTCCGTGATTTGCCAGATTCGTCTATTATTTGCCGGATTCGTCCGTGATTTGCCAGATTCGTCCGTGATTTGCCAGATTCGTCTGTTATTTGCCGGATTCGTCCGTGATTTGCCGGATTCGTCCGTGATTTGCCAGATTCGTCTGTGATTTGCCGGTTTCGACCGTGATTTGCCGGATTCGTCCGTGATTTGCCAGATTCGTCTGTTATTTGCCGGATTCGTCCGTGATTTGCCGGATTCGTCCGTGATTTGCCGGATTCGTCTGTTATTTGCCGGATTCGTCCGTGATTTGCCGGATTCGTCCGTGATTTGCCAGATTCGTCTGTTATTTGCCGGATTCGTCCGTTATTTGCCGGATTCGTCCGTGATTTGCCAGATTCGTCTGTGATTTGCCGGTTTCGACCGTGATTTGCCGGATTCGTCCGTGATTTGCCAGATTCGTCTGTTATTTGCCGGATTCGTCCGTGATTTGCCAGATTCGTCCGTGATTTGCCAGATTCGTCTGTTATTTGCCGGATTCGTCCGTGATTTGCCGGATTCGTCCGTGATTTGCCAGATTCGTCTGTGATTTGCCGGTTTCGACCGTGATTTGCCGGATTCGTCCGTGATTTGCCAGATTCGTCTGTTATTTGCCGGATTCGTCCGTGATTTGCCGGATTCGTCCGTGATTTGCCGGATTCGTCTGTTATTTGCCGGATTCGTCCGTGATTTGCCGGATTCGTCCGTGATTTGCCAGATTCGTCTGTGATTTGCCGGTTTCGACCGTGATTTGCCGGATTCGTCCGTGATTTGCCAGATTCGTCTGTTATTTGCCGGATTCGTCCGTGATTTGCCGGATTCGTCCGTGATTTGCCGGATTCGTCTGTTATTTGCCGGATTCGTCCGTGATTTGCCGGATTCGTCCGTGATTTGCCAGATTCGTCTGTGATTTGCCCGTTTCGACCGTGATTTGCCGGATTCGTCCGTGATTTGCCAGATTCGTCTGTGATTTGCCGGATTCGTCCGTGATTTGCCAGATTCGTCTGTGATTTGCCGGTTTCGACCGTGATTTGCCGGATTCATCCGTGATTTTCCGGATTTGTCCGTGATTTGCCAGATTTGTCTGTGATTTGCCAGTTTCGACCGTGATTTGCCGGATTCGTCCGTGATTGCCAAATTCATCTATGATTACCGGATACAACTGAAGATTGCCAGGATCAGAAGCGAAGCACCACCTGCACCCGTTCATCTACACTCTACCTGTGTACAGAAACCAGGCAAATACACTAAAAGGATATCTACAGAGAATAAATCCACATAGAAGAACGAACCAAGGATACCCACACAGAAAATCATTAATTATTGAAATTGTATATAAATTAATAAATGTAAAATTAAGTTAAGTTGCTTTTCGATATTTTTATAAATAAAGGAATATTGACGTTAAAATCTGGAGTAAGTACTACTTTAGATAGAACCCCGGTAGACCGGCGGGAAAAACCTCAGCCGTTGACAAAACTACATCAAAAAGTTCATGAATACTTAATTAAGTACATACTAAATTATATCCAAAACTATATTTAAGTCTTTCTTGTATTTATTTATTTTATTTTGACAAATCTGAGGGCTTGAGTTTGAAAACAAAATTTACATTTAAAATTTACTTCTTTATAAGTAACTCTTCTCGTCTTCTCGTTGTTGTCAACAGCAATGGCAGCAAGCAAAGAAGTACTCGTCGGCAAGACCATCGAGTGATCGAACAGAAGGGCTTCAAATCGGTCGTTATAAAATGCTTGTGGGCTTCCAAAGACTTTCTCAAGAAGTACTACACTGACTACTAAATGAGCTCCGGCTTGTAGTTCCAATGGTATGAAAAGTTTTGAACGTGCGTCGCCAAGACCGATCGCCAGATGTTAGGTGCCACTAACCCAGCTGAATCTCTGCCATCAAGAATTCTTAATCATTTCTACATCCAAGTTGGACGTAACATCATTCACGAATCCAATGGCAAAGAATTGGTTTCAGTCTCTGAAAACTGGATCTATGAATAAAAAGCAACTCTGCCTACTAGTTGGGACAATTCATGACACCTTTTTTTTAAGTACTGAACAAACTTATCTAAGCTGTCAAGAATTTCCAACTTTTTAAGGTTAAAACGAGAAAACCAATTCGAATTTATCAATCGGTGTTCATGTTCATATAATAACCAAGGAACACTAGTTATGAAAGTTTTCAATTAAAATACCTATCTGCCATCTTTGTTCAAGTGTATATCTCAGGTGCACCAATTAGTTGATAAGTCTTCTTGCCAAATTTTGCACTCCATATGTTATCAGCAATTTATTACTTTTGCAGTTTAAAGTCAAATGTACAAGAAGAATCTTTAAGTCCCTTCTGTGTGTTATCAATACTGAAACTTTTTATCCTACCAAAGCCTTGTTAAATTCTTTTTACCTGAATTTCCACTCTATTTCAACCCCAAAGCTGCAATATCATCGACAATGTGTGTCCCCGAAAAATTAAAAAAAACCAAACGAAACGAAAGAAAAAACTTTTCTTTCCAAAAACCAATTCCAATAAGTTATTTCAAAGTCCATTTTGTCACAGGCAGTTTCACAAAACTACAATCTATAAGTTCTGCCAAGACCATTCCAAAGGGATACCTTTTGGTGCGTATATACTTACGAGTATGTCTATGTATAGTTTTATACAAACTTTTATACACTTTATATATCCTCTGGCTTCATTTTTCCATTCAATTTGTCCTTTCAAATTCAATGAATCCATAGGTCCTTCGTACTTTCATTGGGCAATACTTCTTCAAAGAATTACGCCTATACCGACCACCCGTTCTCCCGCCTTTTTCGTTGATGTGGGTAGGGGTTAAATGTACAATATTTCCAACTTCTTCTTTGTTATGCTTGAATGCCAATGTCTGCAGAATATACTCGTATAGTATACACCTTAACCTTCGTGCGTAAAGCACCCTTTAACAAAATAGTTTCGAAGTCACGTTCGTTGTGGGAACGCTTGCTCTGAACGTGATTGATTTCTTCCAAGACTGTAAGCCCTTGTGTGCAAGCATACGTGGTACATTTTTACCTATAGACCTAATATTGTATATAAGTTCAAGAAACCGCTTACCAGAATGCATACCGGTGAAATTTTTAACAATGTGTGTGCAATTCTCCAAGACCCCCAATCCCTACACTTCAAATATAGGAATACGGAATACTAAAGAATTTGGGTTCTAAGCAGACTGTGCATCTGAGGCTAATCAGCTTGAATAACTTTTTATGTAAATAAATAACATAACTGGTGATAGATTTTTTCCTGGAAAAAGCATAAGAATAGACCTTGCCATCAGTTCAGGTTTTTGAGATATTCTAACCTAAAAGTACAAAGACAAACTAAAACATAACTTTAACTTAAGGAAATTTGTTGGTTTCGAATTCAAAGGATAAAAAAACTGCAAGGTTATTAGTAAGTTAGAAAACACTTCCCTCCAATGCTTGAGAACAAGCAATTCTCCAATACCAATCAGTTGGATTTAGGGAAACGACTCTGGTACTGGAAAAAGTTTGATATCTATAATCCTTCCTGGTATTATGAACTCTACTTTAGCTTATGTGTGTGTTCGTTATGGTAAAATACTATTTCAGCAAAATTGTGGTCGTTAAGTCAATAGTTTATTGTTGCTGTTGAATACCAAACGATGACGATGACGTGGACGTCACGATCCTTACAAATAGACGAACGAAGGAACTGAACTATATTGTAAAGGTAATGTTAGAAATGTGATTTTATTTTGAGGACAAAAACAGGATAACAAGCTTAACCACCACATCCCCAATTTCATTCAACATCCACTTCTCTATGCATGGCTGACATAAAAGCCAGTTCTGGATACTATACTGATTTGGAATGTCCTGTCCAACCCCAGCAGCCACTATACCAGACCAGACCGCCTGCAGATTAGAACAAGCATTCAAGTTTTAGTATCAAACCACCACAACGCCTTTGCCATAGCAGGCACTGCTTAGCTTGGGTCAATTTGTGAAATTCACAATCCGAACACCTGCTGCTCTTAATCTCATTATTTATTTTTGTTGATTGGGGCAAAATGTTGTTGTGGCTGCCAGCCTGGTGGGATTTAATGCTTCTCTCAGGTATATACTGTGTACAGCATCCTCGGTGAAGGTTAATTCGACGCCAATGTATTCCATGTTGTTGTTGAAGCTAAATATCCGGTGTAGTTTAAACCACTTAATGGGTACTTGTTTGTATAATGATCATTTATACGGAACTATTATCGCAACGTTTGATTCCTACAACATCATCAGCCAATATATAATTTCGAAAAAAAAAATACTAAAACAAAGGTTTTTACAAAATTTAACCAAAAAACATTAACCTTTAATATTGAAAAGCGTAAACTGAGTTGAAAGTATGAATTGTAAGGTCGGGTTATTTCCTAATATAAAACTAGCAACCCGCCCCAGCATTGCACAGGAATTAAAACTTATCTATAGCGGATAGCCAGATGACTTCTAATGGTTTGATGGGGGCGGTCATGGGACGAAGTAGATATCTTTCGGACTCAGGGTTCGGACTTAGGTTTTAAATTTTCGAAGTAAAAACGGAAAAAAACTGAAGTAGATCCAAAATTTTTGAAGTAGTTTTAGGAAATTAAAAAAAAAACAAAAAAAAATTTGTGAAACAAAATTCTTAACAAAAGTTCAAACTTCAGACTTCAATAGAAACAAATTAAATATACATAAAACAGTATACATAAAGACTTCTTAAAAAAAATTAAATTATATAAGCATAATATATATAAATAAATTCAGGCTTCAGAATTGTTAAGAAAAGTAATTAAATATAACTATTTTAAAATAAATTTTCCATCAACAAACTTGTATTTTTGTATGTATGAAAGGTGGCTCATAAATATCTTTATGTTTTGTAAGTGTAATCTGTAAGTAGATAATCCTGTTTTTTACTAAATTCATTTCTTAAAGTTTTCTTCCAGCTGCGGCGCTACTGTGAGGCAAAACAGCTGAATTCAGAATGTACTCCGATAAATTTTTGAAAACAAATTTTTTCATTATATTTTTTGTATTCATTATAGAATACCAAAATTTAGGCAAATCACTTTATTCTATTTTACTAATATCGTAAATGCGGAATGACCTCCATTCATCATTTAAAATTTCGATAAAGTATTTGTGAAAAGGAAATGCCTCAACTAGTTTTAAAGTAGATACACCTTGAATTATGTAATACAAAGTGACCATCGCTGTCTTTAAGTGTGTTGCAGAATTTTTTCAAAGAGAAGTAGATCCTAAAAAAAAGAAGTAGAGAAGTAGATTAATTTTTTTTCTCAAAATCGAAGTAGATCTACTTCGATCGAAGTAAAGTCCGAACCCTGCTTTCGGTACAGTTCACAAGGAAAAAAAACACATGCAAAGGGTTTTCCATTAAGCATTTTCTATCTTTAAATTTAAATAAAGCAAACTGTGAGTCACATACTTATAAATTTTCATTTATTTAGAAAGCCTATAAATGGCATTGGTTTTGAAATACAACATCATATAAATGTCCCCCGCAGCTTCGCTGGGTGGCATACAAACCGACCAAATTTCAACAGCTCTATCGCATGAATGGCTGAATTTAACCAATGGCATTGATTATGTCGGTTTTCAGGGGTGCCGTGAAATAAAGCCAACTTTCAAAAATTGGCCTTATTGCACTTTGATAAAGTGAAATAAGGCCAATTTTCAGTAGTTGGTCTTATTTCACTTTGAGAAAGTGAAATAAGACCAAATGATTTTGAGAAATAAGATCAAATTGGTCTTATTTCACTTTTTGAAAGCGTAATAAGAGCAACTGAATGTGGTTGTGCCGTTTATCGGGGGCCGACGTGGTGCCGTGAAATAAGGCCAAGTGAAATAAGGCCAACTTTCAAAAATTGGCCTTATTGCACTTTTATAAAGTGAAACTAGGCCAATTTTCAGCAGTTGGTCTTATTGCACTTTTACAAAGTGAAGTAAGGCCAAATTGGTCTTATTTCACTTTCAACAGTTGGTTTAATTGCACTTTGAAAAAGCGAATTAAGGCCGAACTGCATTTTTATTTTTATTTCATAATAAAAATTGGTCTTATGACAAAAGTGACATAAGGTCAAATTTTAGGACTTGGTCTTATGTCGCTTTTACAAAGTGACATAAGCCCAAATCTGTTTGTGACTTAACGCCCAGCATAAAATGTTTCCTTAAAATAAAAAAAGTAGTCTTTGCCGTTAGATTCGTATAATACATAACTGATTATCAGGAGCCGACGTTCTTTGTTTTCTTGGACAAAAGTACCTTGGGTGGCCCGCTTCGCGGGTTTTCAGGATTTTAACTCCCTTTTCGGGGCTCACATCCGCTCATGCAACTCCGTTGCTCCGCTTAGGGTATGTTCGGTCGCCAGGCAGGCGCCTGTAGCAACAGTTTTGTATTTTATATTAATTGGAGTAAACAACTAACAGTTATGTACTGTTGCCCAAGAAAAACTGTTGCTACAGGCGCCTGCCTGGCGACTGAACATACCCTAAGCGGAGCAACGGAGTTGCGTGAGCGGGTGTGAGCCCCGAAAAGGGAGTTAAAATCCTGAAAACCGGCGAAGCGGGCCACCCAAGGTACTTTTGTCCAAGAAAACCAAGGACGTCGGGGCCTCCGGTAATCAATTATATATTATACGAATCTAACGGCAAAAACTTTTTTCTTTTTTTTAACGAAACATTTCATGCTGGGCCTTAAGTCACAAGAAGATTTGGCCTTATGTTACTTTGTAAAAGCGACATAAGGCCAAGTCCTAAAATTTGGCCTTATGTCGCTTTTGTAAAGTGACATAAGGCCAAATTATTTTATAAAATAAATATAAAAATACAGTTCGGCCTTATTTCGCTTTGTCAAAGTGCAATAAAACCAACTGTTGAAAGTGAAATAAGACCAATTTAGCCTTACTTCACTTTGTAAAAGTGCAATAAGACCAACTGCTGAAAATTGGCCTAATTTCACTTTATAAAAGTGCAATAAGGCCAATTTTTGAAAGTTGGCCTTATTTTTCACTTGGTATTTTTTCAAATAAAGAATAGTGAAAACCGTTTCAAAATCCATCCATTATTTCAAAAGTTACAGCCCGATGACCACTTTTTCATGTTTTCGTTCCACTGTGGGCCGCCTTGTAGCTCAAGTCTTTGTATGCAGTTTATCAAATAGTTTTTATTCACTGTTTTTATTCACTTTGTTAGCAATCTCATCGTAAATCGTCAGTAAAAACGAAATTGGTTCCAAAAATATCCTTAAGCCACACTTTGAAGCGTTCCGTAGGAGTTTGAAAACTTTCCATTGTCCAAATCGAAACATCTTACGTTACTTTTATTTCATTCCTATTATACTAGGTAATTTTCCTAAAAACTGTTTATTTTGTAGGTCATTATCGCTAACCATTGAATTTTTTTCTAGAAAAATCAACTTCACGAAAATAACAATGCATAAATTTATAAATTTTTGCAATATTTAAATTTCCAAATATAAGCCACGTACATTTTCATTTTCAGTCAAAATGATGATGTTGGCGAGCGCACTTAAAAACTTCTCCTATTACTTGTAATTTTGGGATTTTTTTTTAAATATACTCAATTCTACTAATATACCACGAAGTAAGAAAATGTTTTTAAAAAAATTTAAGGGGTATAGCAGCGGGAAAGTTTAGCAATAATTACAATGCCTGCGTGATGGCGGCACCGGCAGAGGAAATGAATAAAGGCGCGGGAACAGCATGATGGTTGTAAAGGAGGGCTGCTTAACTTTTAAATCAACAAGATGGCGGTAAGTTGTACTGCTAAATAAAAAAAGTTTTTTTTTTTTCTGTTTCAGAAGACTATTTAGTGCGTTTCGTATATTGTTTCAGTTTTACTTTATCTTAGGGTCATGTACGGGATTTCTAGAAAGATTCGATATTTTTTTTTGTAAAAAGTTATTTTCTCGGTGGCTTAAAACATTTTCCAAAATTATTGAAAGCATTCCGCTTGTTGAAGGACTTTACATTTTGGAACCATTTAACTTCTAGATCCAAACTAAACCCGACTCAAAAATTCGCAATAACACGGCCGTTATTGATTTTATTCCTCTATCCGTTATTTTAAAAAAAAATTAAACATAGGTACGTACAAAACAAGAACATATCCTTACACCTCAGCCATGCACTTAGTATATCTTTCTGCACATTGAAAGGTGTTCCTTCCTACACCCGTGCTATTCAACACAGCACAATAAGCAGCATGATGGGGTGAAGTAGACTTAAATCTTGAAATTGTTTCGTCCTTTCAGGATGTTCGTGTGATGACGAAGGAAAAAACCAAAGCAGAAATAAAAAAGTTTTACTCCAAAAAAAGTTAAAGAAAAATAAAAAAAAAAAAAAACACGAACAAAATAAAGTGTTCCCCATGTCCCCGGCAACGTTGGCTCTCGAGAAAGTCGTTAAAAGTTTTTGCCTCCCGTAGTGATTTATATTCTTTTTCTTTTTAGGTTTTAGAAGATATTGTATAAGAGGTAGTGAGTGGAGTGGATCTGAAACTGGACAACTCATCGCTGTTCCCTAACATTAAGGTGCATTTCCATCTAGCTTTCTATATGACGATGGCGTTTTGTCGTTCCTGGTGTTGCTGGTACAATGAGAAAGCATTATCTTTAATTCGAAAATTAATTTGCATACAAAAAAGAAATAACAATCTTCGCGGATTAAGAATAGGTATGTCCGGCATAGAAAAGTGCGAACGTTACGGAAACGGAAATGATTCGGAAAGAATTTGAATTAGCTTCAATGTTGGATTTAGCTTGTCGCTAATGTGTGGACTAGCAAATCTTTTGAAATGAATAATAAAAGACAAACTTTTTTCTTAACATAAGTTTGTTCAAAAATTTTAATTTATTTTATATTTTTTTTTGTTAGATAATGGTGTATAATCATGGCAGAGCAATTTTGTTTAAAGAACTTTCTGCTGTTTGAATATATCTAAACTGCGGGCTTAATTTAGTAAAAATAACAATTTTAACGCATCTTCATCGGATTTCGTATTTTTTAAAATGCAGTCAAAGATGTCGTACATGGTGGGCCAAACAAGACCTACTAATGTTAAAGACGAATAGCTTTTTTATTTTCCAACATAGTTTTCTTTTTTTTTCAGGTTATTTTTTCTGTTCTTATCAACTATCAGTTATTGTGATGCAGCGAAAATATCACCAATAAATCAAATTCAAGATCAGCTCCCATAGACCTCATAATTAAAAGATTAGGTAAGGTTAGGCTAGGTTGACGTGGATATCTGCAGGGGAGCCGACACCCGACACATTTAGACCATAAGTTTGTCTATTGTGACACCACATGAAATCTTGGGACTTTCTCCCTAATCGTTCCTTATGAAACGAGCGAGATTGCCTATATCTATAAATTCTAGATCACTTACAGCTTAGTAGTGACAAATCTCCCAGATGACATCTAACAACTTTGGAATAAAGCAGGACACATACAAAGCAGGTGAGGGGTCGATTTCTCCACTTCTTTGTTCATGCAGCTTCTGCAGAAATCGTTAAAATAAATTCCAAGCCGCGTTGCATACTTGCCTATCAAACAGTGTCATAACAGCCTCACAAGTAGCATACAATTACTTAAAGAATTCTAAAGTGATACTTGCATTCTTCCCTAAAAAGGATTTGAGTTCATATTTAGTAGAGAAAAATCGTAAGTGGGCGGTCCAATAGAAAGAATTAAAAATCTCAATTGATTCTTAAAATCTTCTTAAATCGGAATTAAAATTTTCTTAAAAACTTCTTTACACAATCTTAAATTTAAATTTTCTCTGCCTTTCAAAATGACTTTTCTTTAATTCTTCTTGAGTCTTTCTAATAGGTTGGTATTTCTTACGAAAAAAAAAAACTTTTATTAATTTAACTTTTTTATCTTAATTTAATATTTTAATATCTAATCTATTTTTGCCTTTTTCTGTAATGAAATTATTATTTTAAATTTTATCTTAAACTCAAATTCTTATGCTTCCATCACATGCCGTTTACGTGCGCTCTTACTCATCCCATCAGGTGTATGTAAATACTTGACAAAAAAAAAAAGAATTGAAAGAACGTTTTCGTTTTCAAGTTATGCAAAAGAATATTTTCAGAAAGCTTAAAGAAGTATTAAAGAAACCCAAAAATAACGATTTAATGGCTTCAAAATAAATCATTTTTAGAAGGATTAAAGAAGTATTAAAGGTTCAAAAAAAAACACGAGTTTAAGAAATGCCAATTGAAGAAGTATTGAAGAATGTTTTAAGTAGAAGTGAAAATACCAATTTAAGCTCTTGATGAAAATACCTAAAAGATAATAATTAAAGATTTGACAAAGTAGCCATAAATTGGCATACCTAAAGATTGAATAAATTAGGAATTTGGAAATGTGATACTAAAATTACACCATTTTATGCTACTTGTCTGCTTAAGGATATTAAACAATAGAAGCGCTTAAGATCCAGCATTGGTCGAAACTGTTTTGTCGCCAAGCGGACGATAATGTTTGTTCTCTGTACGACATCTTGTTTTATGATGGGTATGATTGTTTTACTTTTGGCGAGTTCGTCAGCTTTACAATTACCTAAAATGTTCCTGATGTGGCCGAGCATCCAGTGCAGGTAAATGTTAAACATGCCCATCTCCATCAGAGACAATCGGCAGTTAAGGGCTGTTATTGAGCTCATATAGATTGAGGAAACAGCTCTCGGTATGTGCATCATAGATCACCTTATGTGTGGAATGACCACATATTCGACGTCGCCAAAAACGCTGCTTAGTGCTTAGGTTTCCTTCGACGTTGCAAGAAATTGTTTACCCCTTCTGATCTGACTGTAATCTATACGGCTTATATCTGCCCAAAGCTCGAGTACAATTGTTATATTTGGGCAGATGCTCCAATAAATTACTTGAGTCTCTTGGATAGAATCCAAAAAAAGGTCTTTAAAAATGATAGGTGACAAGTATAACAGAAAGATTTGAATCTCTCGAGCTCTGTTGCAATGGTTTATGTCTTTCATTATTTTACCTTTATTTTTATAAACAGTGCTTAAGTGAAATAGCTAGTTGCATTCCTCCCTTTAAACAATTTAACCGTAATACTAGAGTTTCACGGAATGCCCATCAGTTTGGAATGCTTTACCTGACTCTATATTTCTTTCCCATTATGATATTCAGACATTCAAAATTTAAAAAAAAAATTAAAAAATTGACAAAAAAAAAAGAGATTTAATGGCTGCTTGGCTGTCCGAGATGATGCGGATATCATGTATTGATATCACGTTTTCTTTAAGCCAACAAGACAGAATTTCTTTAATCAACAAAAGTTCAACCTGACTCATTATCGCTGGAGTGAACCTTTTTGATAAAATAACGCGTTTAAACATGATGAAATAGATATCGAAAATTGCGGACATATCTTCACAAATTAGCTTAGATGAGTCTTATTGCTGTGATATGGCGTTTTCTAAGAAATATTAAGTACAGTGTGGGTAAGCAAATAAAATTGAAAATTACTAACAATTAAGTTTAAAAATTAGAGAACAATTTAAATATCAAGTGAAAAACTTATTATATACATATTTAAGAATTTATTTACATATTTAGCATTTTTAAATGATTATAATATAAGGCACTTATAAATCTATAGCAGTTGCAGATCCTCCTTAATACGGCAGGTAGAGAATTCCACAGACTAGCAGCGTAGACAAAAAATTGTCGTTGAGAAACAGTATACCTAAATCTAGGGGAAATAAGAACCCTGCTTCTATCCGACTGCGAGAAGACTAGTTTTTCGTAAAGATATTCAGGTTTTTCAGCTTGCATCAGATTAAATAAAAATATTAGTACTTTACTATACAAATAGTCTTCAAGGCGCATGTTGAAGATATTGTTTGCAAAACGTGAAATATGATCAAACCTGCGAAGCCCATACACAAACCGAACAGCATTATTAAAAGCTACGCATAGCTTTCGTTCACTCACGCTATCTAATTTGCAGAAAGATAATGATCCATGAAACAGTATAGGTAGTAGAAGCGTTTTTACTAGTGTTATTTATTAACTTTTATTGGAAGACAGCTGCCAGCAGCATAGAGAGACCGAAGGGCACCATACGTTTTCCCCAGTGCATATGAAATATGATCATCCCAAGTAAGTGTTTGGTTGATTTTTTACGGATGTTACGTAATCCACCGTCGAATCACCTAGAACTACTTGGGGAAGACAAGAGGTTTCAATAATATTTTTGCTGACAACGAAGGCTTGGCATTTTTTGGGATTGAGTGGCAATCTATTTCGTTCAGCCAATTGAAAAATCTTCATTAGATCAGAGTTCACGCGATCTGTTGCGTCTTCGATCATTCCAATAGGGTAGCTCAGATATATTTGAACATCATCAGCGTACATTATAATGTCACAGAATTTAAGGGTAAATGGAAGATCATTTATGAATATTGAAAATAAAAAAGAACCCAAAATTGAACCTTGCGGTACACCGGACATTGTTGGGAAATCGGATAGCTGGGAGTTCACAGAAACAGCTTGAGTTCTCCCACTGATATATTGGTGCATGAGTTGCTCAGCTGACTTTTGAAAACAAAAATGAATTTTTAATTTTCTCAAGAATGCTATGAGGAACAGGATCAAAATACCAAGGTTGTTACCCGCTCTTTATCAATCTCTAGCCTCAAATCATCAATAACTTTCAGAAGAGCTGTAGAACAGCTATGATTAGGTCTAAAGCCAGCCTGGACTGCAGATAGCATTCGGCTACTTGATATAGATCTGGTGATATTTGTTTACTCATAATTTTCTCTAATGCTTTTGAAATAAAGGGTAGAACGGCAATAGGTCTGTATTATTTAGAGTTGGGAGTGGAATTTTTGGGAACCGGAATAATTTTTGAAACTTTCCAAGACTTTGGATAACATGAGCAAGTAAGGATGGAATTGAAGATATAGGTAAGGTAAGGTGAAATAAATGGGGATGCAAGCCATCTAAGCCAATTTCCTCAGATTTAATTTCTTGGACTGCTTTGAAAACTTCGAATTCTTCCACCCTGCAAAAACTGAACTCACCAAGGTCCATTTCTCCGGTATGGTCGAGCAAAAAATCAAAGTTTTCCTCAGTTGACAAGTTTGAAGAAGCATTTACAAATTGCTGGTTAAGTGCATCTTGGATATTCCCATCGACTTTTTATTTTTCCACAGTTTCTTAGAAGTGAGATTTTTAAATTTTGAGGCATAAAACCTCTTTTTTGATTGTTTTATTTCAGAGTTCACAAGATTACGTAGAGTCCTAAAATTTTCACGAGAAGGAGGCAATCTGACGCGTTTCCATCGTTTGTTAGCCAAAATTCTTTTTCGAATAAGATCTTCAATCTAATAGTTAGAGTTTTAATAGGGGCATGTAAATCATAGAGGCGATTGACCATATTCGTAAATAATTGTACTTGTTCATCAACCGAAGGTAATAGATAAATTAAATATTCTCCCAGAAGCTACATACCACTTCGCTCAGTAAAATTCATCTACATGAATGGCCTTAAAATCTCTGTACTAGATAGTTTCTATTTCAAAAGACTGTCTTAAGTTAATATCGTACAAAACAAGAAAAAGGTCATGTTTAAAAAAACCTGGAAAATCAAGCTGGGTATAAAAGTTAATTTTATCGGGTTCATTAACCAGAATGAGATTTAAAAGCGTTGAACTTGTTGCTGTAAAACAAACATTCGAAGAAAATAACTTAAGTGACGTCAAATGGCTACAGAATTTTTGAACACAACTGTTACGAAAAATAAGCAAATCGGTATTAAAATCTCCAGCAATGAGAATATGGTTGTAATTCGGTGAAACTTCTTCAAGTATATTCGTGACAGTACCTATGTCATACAGACTAGGAGGTTTATATACTGTACCTATCAGACCCTTGCTTACATCGCAACCTGCTTCAATGAATACAAACTCTAAGCCTGCAGTAGAATCAGAACTTCCAACAATACTTGCCTTTATATCACCTCCCCTACCACCACAGCAGTGCTGCCGTTTTAGTGACTTTGTCACTATATTTAGCGGAATTTTCAAAAGTTTAGCGACAAAAAATTATTTTTTGTCACTAGATAATTCTAGCGACTTTTCTAGTGACTTTTTGCAAGAACATGTGATGATGTTACATCCCTGGCATTCGAGTTTGGCACTTATGTTCGATTGACTCTCTTTTTACCACGACCACTGAACTGAATTTGAAACTTCACCACACAAAATAAGACCAAAAGGAGTGTGATTGCGAGTGAGCGGGTATATGTTTTAAAAACTAGACAACCTGGTCATTTCGTTTATATGATTTATTTTGTGTACAATTTTAGCTGTAATTGTTTTTGTTTGGTTTTGTCGAATCGGCCAAAGTGGAGATTTCGGGAGTAAACTTAACTTTTTTTGTAAGTATATTTATACTTGTTTTCAAAAAATTCAAAAATTTCAATAATGCTTTAGATATTGAAGTCAATGAAATTGATGAAGATGCTATAATGGCTATAATTATTTGTGATTGATTATTTTATAATAGGTGTTTGAAGTTATAATTAAAACTTCTTAACTTTTCATTTAAAAAATGAAAAGTAGTAATATTTTCTAGACTGAATTTGTTTTTTTTTTTTAAGATTTTTTATGTTAACTTAATGTTTATAAGTTTTTCTTTACTATTCAAAATAAATTTTTTGTTATAACTGAATATATTTTTTTTTTATATGTGTATCTACTGAAATTTTTTTCTAGTGACTTTTTTCAAAATTTTAGCATATCTAGCGGATTTTTAAGGTCGATCTAGCGATTCTTTTTTTTGGCTTGCGGCAACACTGCACCACAGTCGTTACGAAATATTTTTTACCCAGTAATGACCAGAATTATTATTTTTAACTCATTAAAATAAGGTCACATTGGAAATATTCACAATCAATAGATTTCAAAACAGATTTACAGTTTTTTACATTGCCTGTATAAATGAGACACTTTGAATGCTTCAACACAGATGGTAGGTCATTTAAAAATAAATTTTAAAGTAAAGGGGCTAAATGACTGCCCTGTGGTACTCTTTAGTTTCAATAGAAATATTCGATTCGAGAGTTTATGGAATGCTTTACTAAATTCAGTCACTTGACTTCTTTTTTAGAATGAATACATAAATAAAATTTTCAACCAATTGTTGTAAAGTCAATACTTATACCGATGAGGTTGAATTTTCTGTCAAAATTTTACTATCAAAGCTCCTCTCCCTAAAACTATGGTACGACCTCCCTCCCTGCAAAACAAAATGTTTTTCTTACCTTGCACCACACTATGTATGTATGACATGCTCTCACCGTATCTAATGCGAACTAGCCACCTGATTTATTAAACATGGATCTGTTGTGTATGAGTGTCGGTCTTACAAAACTCGGTTTATGACATCCGTGTGTTGGTTTCTTTGACAGAAAAGAAGATAATAATATAAAGAAGTTTTTTTTTCCTTTTTATTTGCGTCTTCGTGTCCAAATTAGCTTTTACGAGGGATTGTGGTATAGAAAAAGTTTAGCATTCTCCTCTTATATGAGGTTCAAAGGAAATCTACCAATTATTGGAAAGGTAAAAAATATCTATCAAACCCCAATGCCGGAATTATAATAAAGCTGATTATGGGTTGATTTTTCAAGTGGTCCTTTGGGTAGGGTTGCCATCCGTCCGTATTTTCCCGGACATGTACTCTTTTTTCACTGTGTGGGGGAGGTCCGGGATAGTTTTTGATAATTGTCCGGGATTGTACTCCTTTTACCCAATTGTGTATCTATTTACTTTTATGCTACTTATATATATTCAAAAATGAACCGAGGCCCATTAAAATTAAGTGAACGAACAGATCCAATATATGAGAAAAGAAATTATAGAACAACTGCCCAACTTACTGTTAAAGCTCTTACACAAAATAACTTATTATCAAAAGTAAGTGGATTTTGCGCTGACAATTATTGCAATGCCAATTTTGGTGGAAGACAAAGGAAAGGTTCGAACAATTTCTATTCGAAGTTAAAATCTTTAGTCAACCAAAACATGATAGGTATAGGATGTCCACCACATTAGTCAATGCCATGGATGTCATACTTTACCAGTTGACGCCGATATCATAATTGTAAAAATATACAACTATTTCTCTATCTACACAGTCAAAACGGAAAGACTTCGAGATTTTTCTGAATTTCTTGAAAATGAATATAAGCCTTTCTTATACCATTCGAAAACCAGATGGCTTTCTCTCTATCTTGCTGTTGAACGTCTTTTACTTATGTACGAGAATCCGCCTAAAATATTGCAAACATTTTTTAAAGACGACTTAAGCGAGGCGTATTTATTTTTGGTTCATTCTCTCATGTCAACATTCAACGTCAATATTCAAAAACTTGAAAAACAAGACATTTCTATTATTGAAACCGTTGAAATTTTACAAAATATTGTCAATAATATTTACGAGCGAATCGATAACGATTTTGTTCCACTTAAAATTAAATCTATTTTGAAGAAGCTTGATGATTCCGGCTGTAAAGAAAACGTTATTAAATTCACGTGGACAAAAGATAGAAACAAACTGTTACCTGATTCCGTCAAAGGAATTATTTTAACAAAGGAATTAATTTAACAAAAAAGCATTAGTGATATACTTAACAGTATTAGATGTAATGAAAAGTACAACAAGCACTGTAAAGGCTATTTATTAAAAAAAAAACAAATGAAGTTCCTTTTTTTATACCTCAAAGATGTTTTGTAACTTAAAAATGTGATTTTTAAACTAAATATTTATTTTTATTTAAATGTTAATACAATTTTTTGTTTCCTCTTACAATATAAATGAGTTTATTCTGTCCTTGTTTTGTACTCTTTTTTCAATCCTCATTTGTCCGGGAAGGTCCGGGTTTTTGAAACTCCAGTACTAGTTTCATCTAAACATATCTGGCTACCCTACCTTTGGGCAGTGAATTTAAATTATAATAAAAAGACTCAGATTCTTAAGGAAGGACATTTTTGCTTAAAAGATTAAATTTTATTGTTTAATTTTGAAATTTAAAGAAAAAATAGAAATAATATAATGCTTCAAGGCTTTATTGCCTTGGGGCATGACCATAGTTCAGTACAGCCCTGTAAATATACACAAAACACAATATGTAACCATATAAACCCGACATTAATGTTTTTTACCTGTTGGTTGAAGCCGAAGGACACATTTATAAATTATATACTAAATACACTCGTTTCGGTCAACCATTTATAATTGGAGACAGATTACTTATATTGTACAAAGAACGGACTTGCTCAACTATGCATAAGGATCTCTTTTTGTTGGAAGAAAGATGGGGAAAGTTGGTGGTGTGTCTGATGGAAATAATAGCATCAAACACCATAGTACTTTGAGGTTTTATTCGAATGAACACGATAAAAGAAAATAAATTGAGACGAACTTGAAAAAAAAAATTGATTCGTTTTCCAAATCCTCTTATGGGTCATTTTTTAAAGGAACAACCAAAAAAAAATACAACTGCTATATGTATAGGTGATGAATCTGTGGAGACGGAATGAAATCCGGATAAAAGCTTTTTCTGAAAATGTAAGGGTGCTATTTTATTTGATTTATTTAGGCATGTGGAATGTGTCTTTTGTAGATGCGAGCATAGAATTAGTGAAATTTATTTAATTTATGTTATTTATTCTTTAAAGTCTCCGAAATTCGAAAATTTGTTAATTATTTTTATGTTTTATTGGATTGTAATAAATATGTATGTACCCAATATTGGTTCTTGATTTATGAAAGACTGGAAACGTTACGACGATATTCAAGAGAAACAAAAGTTTCGGTAATGGATGTGCCTCCTAAAGTCTAAGAGCTCTATTCTGAATTATATCTAACAGGTTCAAATGGGCACCAGTCTAGATATAAGAGTTATACTCAAGCTTTGGTATAATTAACAATAGAAAAAGGAAAATAAATAGTGAAGCTAGGAGAACTTCTTCTTATTTCTCTTCTTCCTCTTCTTTTTCTTCAAAAATGATCCACCAACGATTACCATTTTATGAATATCGAATTTGAAACCGTCCAACACAGCCATTATTGAGTGATTTAAAAGATAATTTCTAATCCAACGAAGAAGAGACTTTTCGATACCAAATGCTGGAATTTTCGATAGACGAGTTTCGTGCCAAACTCTATCAAATGCTTTAGAAATATCAAGTGCAATAATCTTTTTTTCTCCAAAATGATATAAGGATTGGTTTCACTTTCCGGAGAGATATGCCATTAGATCATAAGTGGACATTTTGTACGAAAGCCGTACTGCCGATAATTGAAGAGCTTTCGTTCTTCGAGATATTGGATAGTGGATCAGCGTTTTCATGTCCTTGGAAAGAAGGGGCATTAGTGCAATTGGTCGGTAAGCTATAGAGGGAAGAAAATTCGTCTATTTTAGGGAACAACTGGACAAATGCCGTTTTCCATTTACTCGGAAGGATGCCCAAAGAGTGTGACAGATGGAAAAGTTTACGTTCAGAACTAAAGGTAATATACAATCTGAACAAGCGGATTTAGGTTGTTCAAGATCTTTGAGAACTTTAGCGACTGTACGAGTGCGACAGAAGATTTTTCCCATAAAACCATTAACGCTCTCAAGATGCGAGAGCAGTCATAACATTGTGCCGCAAAGTCGAATTAGCAGCAAACTAACGTTGCAAAAATATTTGCTTTTTCTTGCGAGCTGGCAAAAGGAGTGTGAACGAGTGTTGGAACCGATGATTTAGAAGAGTTTTTAATATTTTTTTTAGAGGAGACCAAAAGTTTTTACTACCATTATTGGGACATTGAAGTATTTTTTGACGTAGGTTTTCGTAATACCATAAATATTTATTTTTCCAAATTTATAGTAAAGCTGATGGTTTGCTCTCACTATGATTTTTTTTTTTTCGCCAATACTGATTGCCATCATTTGCGCTTAACTTTCGGTTGAATTCTTCTCAATTCTCCAGGCCTGGACGCTCAGTACCCCATTTTATGCTTGCACAACTGCCAAAAATTTTGTATCTTCTTCTCCCACACTCCTTGGCAAGAATATCATCACTCATGCATGTAGTTATTTCGAAGCCATTTAAAGTGCTCAATCGATGTACACTCAATCTTAGCCAATCTGTCGTTGCGCTAAGATTCTCACTGACTAACTGACTACTCCAATATTCTTATTCCAACTTTCGAAACCAATCCATGTTCGGATTATATGATGCCCTTTAGTTATCGAATAATATCTAACTCAGACTCTCTTAATATGAGCCTAAGGTTACATCAGCTCCACATAGAATAGTAATTATTGTTTTCAAGCAGCATTAAATGCGCATTTTCTTGAGC